>CM062817.1:1922776499-1924005522 GCA_031772625.1 Pinus tabuliformis | reverse complement strand
CAAAAGATCATGAGTCACTTCATGCCCACAACTCTGCATCCCCAATCTACCTCGGATTACCTAAGGACCAACATGGAGGTTCTGGCTAAAGACATACACCCTATGGATAAAATCGAATTGCATAAACAAACTGGTGAAATGGTGTATGCCTCCTTGGCAGATGAAACATTGGAAAACTACAAATTGAAGAGCAGCCTTGATAATACAGCCTCTCAGCTGGAATTGGAGAGAGCATCATCACAAGCCAAGGACAACAAAATCAAGTCCTTGGAAGATGTAATCATAGAAATAGGACATGATCCTAAAGATGTTAAAGGTATCTAAGACTGTTGAAGCTAAGGGATGCAGACATGGCGGCCTTAAGAAAGAAAATCAAGCTCCCAACTACCATCCATCCGCAAACAGATGAGGTTGCCCAGCAAAGGCTGGAAAAGGATGCCACAGATCTAATGATATCTCTGTACAAGGAGCTGGTTCGGACTCAAGACAAACTAGGAGAATCAGAAGCTGCAAAGGCAGCACTACAGACAGCATTAAAGCAAAAAGAAGAGGGCCAAACCTCCCAGCCTCCTCCTGAAATAATCAATCTTGAGGAAGCCCCTCCAACAACTACTCCTCCTCCTCAACAGACAGGGCCTACAGCACCAACTACAGCAACAGCTACGCCAACAACAGAGCAGACTCCTAGTCTGGATATGCAGAGGCTGCAAGCCGAAATCCAAGTTCTTGAGGCTCAAATGAAAGAGCTTGATGAAGTCAAAAAATCTTTGACTACAGTGAATGAAAGATTTGATAAGAGCAAGCAGAGTGAGGCTGCAAAGGAAAGAGAAATAAAAGTTCTAAAGAAGAGGATAACTGAACTTGAAAAGGAGCTCACACTAGAAAAGGTAACAGCAGAGTTAAAAGCAGTCCTCTGGGGTAACATTGGTCGGTCCATCACCAGTCAGTGGCAGTATATTGAGACTATGGATGAGCAAATAGTACTCATTACAAAGGCAAACAGAGAAATACACAGAGCTAGAGCAAGCCTTGGCCACATGCCAGATGCTGCCAGCAGAATGATCAATATTTTAAATAACAAAACTAGCTCTCAACTAGCTACCATGGGAATTACTAACAGGACTGAAACAATCTCAGTAGTTAAAAGAGTCCTGACACTAAGAAGCCTAGTTGGAACGTTGGAGAGGAGAACACAGGATATGCAGACCGAAATCAACAAATTCCTGGACAGATTCCTGGCATTACAAAACAGAGGCCTCCCCAGCATATTAAGCAGTGTAGGAAGACTGCTTACCCTGGAAAATTACATCAAAAGGGTTGATGCCCATGCTGCAGCACAAATTGCAAAACAGCCCAGTACCTCAGCAGAAACAGGGCCAGCATCAGGGCAGAATTTGTATGATAGGGTGGATAACCTGTTTTTTATTATGAATGAAATTGATCACCTGTTTGATACACCACCAAATTTCTTTAAGTATACAGAAGCAGATGAAACTATGGAGGCAATCATAAAACACCAATTGCCCACACAGGAAGTATGGAGGAATTTGACACAGATAATCTTATCAGGCCAGAACCTGTAGCGTTAATTTTCTCCAGTTTATGAACAGTCATGCACAGGCAGAATTTTTGGTGGATAACTCCACAAGGAAAAGACAGATGCTGAGCCAACTCAGCAGGGCTATTTACTCACCACAGCAGCAATCACAATCACAGGTGGCAGACCCAAAATACAGCGCACGAGCCATAAAGTCGGGTTCTCCAGCATTTGATCAAAGTATCCCAACCGACTTAGCAACTCCCAAAGGCCAAAATATCTTCTGACAGAACATCAAGACGCCTTTATTTTGTATTCAATGCTGTAATAAATTTCTGATAATAATATCTCAAAAGTTGGTGAGAACATTAAGTCTGAGATAACTTAGAACTCAGATATTTTTGTAAAATCGTATGTATATATTCGCCCCTCACTGAAGCTGAAGGGGTGGTTGTTATTTTCAATTTGGAGATCTCACTTGCTGTAAAATTCTCAGAGAAATAATACAAAGGGTGAATGGAATTTCCAAAGCTTGGCATACCTTGATGCATTGTGATGAATGGTGAATGTTGCAGGATTCCAGAGTGTTTCATAAAACAATAAGTCTTTCTTAAATCTCTGTGTTACATGTTTTCGAGTCTTTTGTTCTCTTTTATTGTTTAAATGTTTTACACTTAATAGCAAAGTAGAAGAATAGTTCCAGGATTTAATCACTGATTACCCTGAACTCAATCTAAGCTATTATCCATGTTTTCTTCAGATACAATGAATTAAGTGTAATTCTTAATTGCTGCACTTTAAAACTATATCTTTGCAGTGATAGACATTCCCAGGGATTCAACTTTGCTCCTGAGACATCTATCCGTTTCTCATAACTAGTTTGGTGGAAATACATAAATACTTTAGTGGAAATTCTTAAATGCTTTCACTGCTTGTTTCATCTATTCATGTTATAAATCAAAAATTTTGTTCTATGAAGTATCCAAATGGCCCTGTAAGTTTCACCAATTCACCTCAAGGTTTCTAGACACCTACAGCCATAGACTCCATTGCCCAATGATATTTGACTCTTTGAATACTACATCACAAGACCTGAAAGAAACTCTTCAACCAAAAGATAAACAAAACCTGTGCATAATACCTAGCCTAAAACCCTATCATAACAGATACAAATCATAAAGAGAGAGCCCTCTCTGATCACAGTTTGGCTAGAAACAGTGATCAAAAGATTGGTTAGTGGTTACCCCGGCCGTATTCCCTTGGGAGTCATAGGGAACAACCTGGGTGTTAACATAATTGGCGACTCCGCTGGGGACTTCTTAAAAATTTTCCAATTACTATCTATCTTCCAAAGCTACCATCAAGCCTGAAACTAGCCAAGAGGCCTTAGAACTGTTTCTGTAATACAGGGACAGCTTTAGGGAAGAGCTAATTAGGGAATCTTCATCCTAGCTTTGGAACATATATAGCCATTCCAAAATTCACATCCAGTCCTTGCATATATAGCAGCTTCCTGTACAAGTTCCAGAGAGAAATTAGAAGCTGGCTCCCAAAAGAAACCCAAGGCACACTAGGGCAAACCCTGACCCTAATCAACCTATCATTGTTGATAATCCAAATATCATTCCAAAGAACATAAGGAGACAGCAAAAGTAGGAGAAGCCTGCTGATTCAAATATAAGTTCAGATCAAACTATCCTCATTCCCACTCCTTGCAAAGTTCTTTTCCGGTCCACCCCTAGTTCCCCTAGTTCACCATCAACACCTCGAAGCCCTCCTCTCCCATCTTCACCATCTGCACATACTCTTTCAACCAGTTCCCCGCTTGTTACCCATACCACTAACCCTGTTACACCAGTAATCCCTGCTGTTCCGTTTGTTCCTGTTAACCCCCTAAACTTCATAAACATGGCTAACAGGTATGCACCTCTGCAGATACCAGCTAATGCTCCAGCCCTACCCCAAGACTACCAAACCAAAATCTCATTTTTTGACTCCCATGGCCCTTTGACAGCTGTCCAACATGCTAAGAAGATGCAAGACCACTTTGAGACCTATGAAATAGATGATGACAGTGTCAGGATGAGAATTTTTGTCCAAAGCTTAACTGGGGATGTTAGAACTTGGTTTAGATCCCTAAATGCAAACTCCATTGCAACCCCTGAGGACCTGTACCAAGAGTTCACCAATAGATGGGAGAAAAAGAAAGATCCACTCCACATACTTGGTGAATATAACACTATTAAAAGAGGTCCCCAAGAAACAGTTTTGGAATATTGTGCTAGGTTTAACAATGTATATAATGCTATCCCACAGAACTTAAGGCCCCCTCCTGATTTGGCCCTGTATAACTTCCCTGACGGTTTTGATCCCGATATGGCCTATCAGCTGAAAGAAAGAGATCCTCCAACTCTTGCAGAAGCTCAAAGGGTTGCTGTCACAGTAGAGGCTAACCTAATCGCCAAAAGAAACAGGGCAAAGTTGGAGAAAAGACTACTTCAAAGAAGAACCCTCGGTCTTGATCAAAAGCTGGATGCAATACTAAACAGTATGAAGAGATTGGGTGAAAGAGTGGAATCAGTTGAAAGAAAATCATCATGGGAGGCATCACAAAGCAACCCTCCTAGAAATCCGAATTTTAGGAGAACTCAAAACCCAAATATAGGAAAGACAAGTGCTGACCAAGACATTAGACCCCCTTTTCAAGAAAACTATGCAGAAACTTCCACAGCCAATCAGCTCAATGAAGATCCGGAGATTAACTTAATGGGTCTGGATGGTAAAAGCCATGTTTTCTTAACACAAGAGGACCATGAGGAGGATGAAATCAAAACATTCCAAACCAAGTCAGGAGAATCTTTTGACTTCAAACAAGGATATGATACTGCTGTCTATGAAGTCCATAAACAGTACAAGCTAAGGAGTAGGACTGTAAACGTAAATCAGCCTGAAAAGATAAAGGATAAACAGAGGTCTAAAGAAACCATGATCACAGAACCCAATGACAAAATAAACTTTCCTGCAGAAGAAATTGTAGTTGAGGAGGTTACTGAACTGCTGTCCCCACTACAACAGCCCATGGCAACTTCGTCCTCTCACCCTGATTCAAATTTTACCCCTCAAGACATGAGTAAAAGGGGCAAGTCTCAAAATCAAGATGAAATCCAACAAGAAGATTTAATGAACAAAGAAAAGACTGCTATCCGTGACTCTAAAACCCAAATTGACAAACCCTTTGACCTAGGCACAGAGATTGGCAAGCTAAAGATAGCAATTCCCCTCTCAGAGCTAGCCAAGCATGACATATACAAACAACAGATCAAAAAATCCCTTCAACTCACTACTAGCAAAGATGATGTAAATGTGCTAGATGACACTCCAGAATTACTGTTTGGCCCAGAGGTAGATGGAAAAACAATAGTCACAGGGGTCTTACCTTTTTATGTCAGCTTGCATATTCATGATAAAATACTGCATAATGCAATGTTCGACTCAGGCGCCTCTCACAACCTGATGCCAAAAGCAGTCATGGAAAGATTAAATCTGGATATAACAAGACCATACAAAGACCTGTTTTCCTTTGATTCTAGCCAAGTCAAATGTTTGGGCCTAATAAAAGATTTATGTGTGTCTCTGGTTCAATATCCCAACAAAACCATTCTAATGGATGTTGTAGTCGCTGATATCCCACCTAAATATGGGATGCTGTTATCGATATCATGGGGAGCCAAGCTCCAAGGTTCCCTGCAATTAGACATGTCATATGCCACTATCTCTGTCTTTGGGCAACCAAAAAGACTTTACAGGGAAACACTCATGAAGTACATGGTCAGCAGTGAAGAAAAGCCTCAAAATTTTCCAATATATGCTGTCCATTCGGACATAGACTCCTTCATCCTCTTCAATGACAGCGCAGGCCTTTCAAACAATGAGATTAGGACCGAAACACTCATACAAGAACAAAACATTGATCAAGTAAGTAGCACCTGCAAAACATTAAGCACACCAACAATACACCTCATCCCTCCTCTAGTTGTTAAAGATTGTCAAACAAGTGATAAAGCTGTCCTAGAAAACAAATGGGGGAAGAAACCCCAACTCCTGCTCACATTGCCATCTCATGAACAGAATTTTAAATCTCCTGTTCAGCAAGATATCCTGTGGGTCCTAGAATTTGATGGCTCAGTTAACAAGTTAGGGGCAGGAGCTGGAGTGTGGATACATAACAAAGAGAAAGATTATGCAGAAGGCAGGGCTTATAGATTGAATTTTAGATGCACTAACAACATGGCAGAATACGAAGCTCTGTTACTAGGTCTCAAACTAGCAAGGTTATTACAAGCACCTAGGCTCTCCATCATGGGAGACTCTGATCTAGTAATTCAACAAGTAAAAGGAAATTTTGTCACCAATGACAAAAGATTGAGGTCCTACAGATCTGCTGTAATTGAAATATTAGAGACCTTCTCTGAGTGTGTTATCACAAAAATTTCAAGGGGCCACAATCTCCATGCACACAGCTTGGCAACGTTTGCCAGCACCTTCAAATTCCCATTAGAACCCAATAACTGTTTCACAGCCGAGGTCAAATACAGACCCTCTGTTCCAAACAATGTCAAAGAATGGCAAGTATTTGAGGATGACATGCAAATAAACAATTTTTTAACCTTGCAACAAGAGTTCACAGGATTAAATATTGATATTGATGGAGCAAGTCAATCACAAATACTTGAATCAGCATGTCAATCACAAATACTTGATGGAGCAAGTCCATCACAAATACAGTTTCAACAGTCTGCTCACCCAATGTCACCTAGAACAGCAAAACAATTACTGAGCCCAACCATTTTCAGCAATGAAAACATTCAGCAAATTCACCAAATTGACTGTGAAGAGATGAGCAACGCTGAAGCTGAAATCATACAACTCAAAGACAATTTCCTTCCAGTAGGCCTTACCCCACTAGAGGACATTTTTGATTCAAATGATGTCCCTAGGAAGCCAAAGATGCAGCCATTGGATGCAGCAGTTGAAGAATGCAACATTGGTACTATTGACAAGCCTAAAATAATAAAACTATCTGCTTCTTTGCCCCCTGATCAAAAACCCAAATATATTGACCTCTTTAAAGAGTTTCAAGATGTTTTTGCTTGGGGTTATGAGGATCTAAAGTCCTATGACACTTCTGTCATCCAGCATACCATTCCCCTCAAGCCTAATCAAAAACCATTCAAACAGAAATTGAGAAGGATCAATCCTGTGCTCCTTCCTTCCATTGAAAAAGAATTGCAGAAAATGTTCAAAGCTGGTATCATAGCACCAATCAGGTTCTCTGAGTGGATTTCAAATTTGGTCCCTACAAGAAAGAAAACTGGTGAGATTAGACTTTGTGTAGATTTAAGGAATTTGAATCAAGTATCACTCAAAGATAACTACCCGTTACCCAAAATGGATCATATTCTTCAAAGAGTAGTAGGGGCTTCAAGGATATCATTGCTTGATGGATTCTCAGGCTTCAATCAAATCCTAGTACACCCTGATGATCAAGACAAAACTGCATTTACAACCCCATGGGGAACTTTCAAGTATGTGAAAATGCCCTTTGGATTGAAAAACGCAGGGGCAACATTTCAAAGAGCAATGGACATTGCTTTTGCAAAAGAGATTCATTACTTCTTGGTCATTTACTTAGATGATCTTACACCCTTTTCAAAATCTGACCAAGAACACTTGAAACATTTGAGACAGATTTTCATAACATGTAGGAAATATGGCATTTCCCTAAACCCCAAGAAGTCATTATTTGGCTTGGAAGAAGGGAAACTCTTAGGACACATTATTTCGAAAGATGGCATAAGAATTGATCCAGATAGGATACAAGCTATCCTACAAATGCCTCACCCAAGGAATGTCAAGGAGTTGCAAGGATTCTTAGGGAAAATCAACTTTTTAAGAAGGTTTATCCCAAATTTAGCAGAATTAATCAGATTACTAAACAATATGCTAAAGAAAGATTCAAAGGTCAAATGGACTGTTGAAACAAAACAAGCCTTTGAAAGTATAAAATTGGCCTTGACTCGAACCCCAGTGTTAACTAATCCTCAGTTTGACAGAGACTTTATCATTTTCTCCTTTGCCTCCTAGCATACTATTGCTGCTGTTTTATTACAGAAAGATGATCAAGGGAATGAGAAGCCTATTGCCTTCTTCAGCAGAGCTCTTTGAGATGCCCCTCTAAAGTACCAAATTATGGAGAAACAAGCTTATGCTTTGATCAAAGCTATTAAAGACTTTAGGATTTACATCCTTTACTCCCATGTTGTGTCTTATGTACCAAGTCCTATTGTCAAAGACATTCTTACCCAAGAAAACTTAGAGGGTAGGAGAGGAAAATGGATTGCCAATATACTAGAATTTGACATCGAAATAAAACCTACAAAGCTGATAAAAGGGCAAGGTTTGGCCAAACTAATGACAGAAGCAAATTTCCAAGCCTTAGATATCAATCAACTGGACAGTGAAACAGAGCTGGCGACTCCAAAGATCAATGTAGCCTTTGAACAATCTCCTTGGTACTCTGATATCTGCCATGTGTTACAAAACCTGTGTGCTCCCCCAGGACTGTCCAGAACTAAGTGTAGGTTCCTAAAAATGAAAACATCTAGATTTTGTGTGATAGATGGAAATTTACTTTGGAAAAACCATGAAGGTATATTGCTGCACTGTCTAATGGAGAATGAAACTAACAATATCATGCAAGATTTCCATGCTGGAGACTGTGGTGGACATTTGTACTGGAAGTCCACTGTGGACAAGATATTGAGGGCTGGTTATTACTGGCCCACCATGTTCACCGATGTTAAGAAATTCACAACCTCATGCCACAAATGCCAACTGTTTGAAGGCAAAAGACAGTTGCTGCCACTTCCTTTGAAGCCCATTGCAACAGAGAGACCTTTCCAACAATGGGGCTTGGATTTCATTGGGGAAATTCATCCCTCATCTTCAGGGCAACACAGATGGATTTTAACAGCAACAGACTACTTCACCAAGTGGATTGAAGCTGCCCCATGCAGACAAGCAAATGATTCAGTAATTATTCAGTTTTTGGAAAACAATATACTGGCTAGATTTGGCTGTCCGGACAAGATAATAACAGACAACGCTGCTGCCTTCAGATCCAAGAAAATGGTGAACTTCTGCCATAAGTTTCACATAACTTTGGGCCATTCTACTGCTTACTATCCTCAAGGAAATGGTCTTGCTGAATCATCAAACAAAAGTTTAATAAATATCATAAAGAAAGTGCTGGAAGAGAACAAAAAGAACTGGCATAAGAAACTAGTAAACGCTTTATGGGCAGATAGACTAACAACAAAAAGATCAATTGGGACCAGCCCATATGAGTTAGTCTATGGATTAGAAGCCAGATTTCCTTCATCACTAGGAGTATCGGTTATGAAGCTTCTGCAAGAAAGTCAAGCAGAGCCAAATGATATGTAAAGGAGGATCAATCGGATAATCTGTTTACAGCAAACTAGAGAACAAGTTTTCAGCAGAGTGCAGATATTACAAGAAAAATTGAAAAAGGCCTTTGATAGGAGAACCAAAGCAGAAGATTTCAATGTGGGGGACAAAGTCTTAAAGTGGGATGCAAGAAGAGAAGAGAAAGGAAAACATGGAAAGTTTGACTCTTTATGGAGAGGACCATTTGCTGTCCAAGCAGTACAAGGTAACAACACTTACTTCCTTAAAAGTCTGACTGAAACTGACTTGGATGAAGGTCCTGTCAATGGCAGGATGCTGAAGCACTACTTTGACTATTCCCCATGAGTAGAAACTAAGGATTCATTGTATATATGCAGATGTACATATTGTTTTCTGTTTTTGATTGTAAAATACAGTTTTCTAAGTGATTCACCAACCAGCAAGAGACAAATAGAACCAGAGGTTTTCCAAGAAAGAAGCACACAATTTTGACACATTAATGCAGCAAATTTCAAAGACTGGTATGGGCAGCTAAAGAGCAAGGCAATCTGACCTGCTGTTCTTGGTCTTTCAGAAGAAAAACCATCCCCATGTGGAGCCACTGTTGGATACCTATACCAATAGGTTTCATATTTCATGATTGGCCAAGGAAAGTCCAAATATGCTCTGCTTTGGTATCACAAAGATCCCATATTTCCTAGAGAACAAGAGGTGTGTAAAGTGTTTCAAATATTGATGACCTTATTTCAATTTTGGTGGATGATTCAACAGTTTAACCTGGATCATGCCATGTTTCAATTTTGAGTTATAGAATAGAGAAAGGAGTCTGTCCAAACTGCTTAATCTTGGCAGACAACTAGTTTAGGTAGAGAAGAAAAGGATCCCAACAGCCTAATCTGGGACCTTGGAAGAGATAAGGGTAGAAGTAGATAGAAAAGAATAAAGAAAAAGCCAAAGAAAAGAAAAGGCAAGTAAGGGTTTGCAAGTCCAAGTGCACCCTCCAATGGAGAAACAAAAAATGCTAGGAAAATAGCTGGGTAAGCAGTTGTGGTTGCAGAAAGGGTATTTTCACCATTGCACATATGTCAAAAGGTGTTTTGCCAAGGCAAAATCTGTCAATGGACAAAGTGGTTAATTCCATCAAATTGCAGCAAGGAGCATGACTAACCTCCCTCTCCCCCTTCATTCCATTACTAACATTCCCTTTTTTTAGCTGAGATTTATGGAGAGAGATCATGGTTTTATGGTGGTTCTTGTTCATTCAGAAGCCACATTTCTTGTCTAGAAACTTTTCATTTTGATCTACTCTCTAAACTAAATCAATTTCAGATAAACTCAGTGAGATCCCCTTCATTTGCTCCCTTCATTCATATTAACCTCTAATTTTACTATATAGCTCCCCTATCTTACCCTTCCCCTAATAATATTAACACTATGGTGTATAAAGCCCCAAATATTATAAATACCTCTTCCCTTGGCATTATAGCCATATGTTCTTAAAAGAGGAACCAAAATGACCTCTGGTCACTTTGGTGAACCTATCACATCCTACTCCCCCTTGCTACAGCCCAAACTTTTGAAACCCTCATTTGCATTAAAAACCTCATAAGAACCCCTTTTTACCCCTAAACCCTCTTTGCAAAGATTACCAAGGTCCAACACCCCCCTTTAGCGTTTATTCCAAACATCAGCGCGCGGGTTCAATTCAACTGAATTACATTGAAAACCTTACAAAACCCATAATCCAAAGTTTTCCGCCCGCGCATATAATCCGAGCACGTTGTTGCTCCGCCCACCGTCGGATCAAGTCCCGAGGATCCGACGATCCACAATGATATCGGAGCAGCCCCCGCAGCGGACCGTTAACGCCCGAGAAAGTGACGTTGCATCACGTCAGGCCCAGTCCACGCGTCGCACGATGAAGGCTCTCGGAGCCAGGTCTGACACTTCCGGGACCGTACCCAAACCGCCCCGAGAGACCGTAGCGGCTAGCCTTAACCGTAACCGCTACGGTCCTAACCGCCAACCGTTTTCCAACTGTATATCGCCACGTCACGTCCGCTTGTCCTTGTCCCCGTTATTCGTCCACCTCACCGTTGACGTGGCTGCCACCGCACCATCCCCCATGGACCAACAGCATACCGCCACGTCACCCGATGACGTCAGCTGATGTCACGTGACCTAGACCCACCAATGACGTCATGCTGACGTCATCACTAAAAAGGCGCCAAAATTGTAAAAAGCCCATATTAAGCCAAAAAACGTCTATTTTTCCCATTTTTACGCATTTCTCTACTGTTTTCTCTGCATGGCCGTTTACGTCCTGAACTCTGCCAACCTGCTCAGTTGACCAAGGCGACCTCCACAGCATCAACCTTGCACGCATACACGACCTCTGTTCGTGAATTACCAGGTATTTTTCGTTTTCTATCCTCCATACGCCTGCAGTTGAAAATAAAATTACTCAGAGGGCTAGAGAAAAGATAGAACTCATAATTTCACCGGCCATTTCCCTCTGCATATACCCCATTTGTAATTATGAAGTCCAAAAACGCCAGCTGAGCCTTGTTGCCCGTATTTTCACTTAAAAAAGAGGTATTGCCTGCGCATTCCCTAAAGACTCTTGTTTACGGAATTCACCTATTGAAGAGGAGATAGTGAGACCACACAGTAGCCTTGATTCCTGATATAAGCAGTATTTAAATTGCTGTTGTATAATATCCTGCTCTGATACCTGAAACTCAACACTGTTTTTACAAAAGCACCTCTGTTCTGTGCTGGTCCTTTTGAGCCATTTACTTAGAGTTGTTGAGCTTAAAGAAAACCATGGACACTCCTATTGCTCTAAATATCAAGCCCCTCAACGCTCCTCACCAGGAATTGGCATGGAAAGCCCTGGGAGATATGGATTATCAAATGCTGGACTAGTTTCTTATGGGCTCCAAGTATAATATTCAGATGATGAATGAATTGAAAGCCCAGCACCTGAGTGGAGTAGACATCTTGGGGATTTGGGACTCAAACTTGCCCATCTACAACCTCCCCCAGGGAAATCCTATGCCAGAGTTGGTCTACAGCTGCCAGGAATGCTATGACCCAAACCAAAGAGCTGTCATCAGCCCCACAGGCTCAGTCCTGTTCCACATCACCCCAGAGAGTATAAATGAAATGCTGCACTTCCATACTGCCAAGCAATTGACCCCCCTCCATATGCAGAATTTGATAAAGAAAGGGAGCAAGCTGTCAAGTGACCAACTCATTAAAATCAATCAGCTGTTTGTAAAACCAGGCTCTGAATCCATCAGAACTCCTCCTATTGGATATCAGTACTTGAATGAATTGGGCAGGATGTTAGTGGATTTGATCAGCTATGCCCTAGGATTCAAGGGAATGGAGGATGTGGATGAAAGCATAATGGCAATGCTGTCTCTATTCTCTCCTGGTAAGCCCCCAGCTGTACATTATGATTATGCCACATACATTGCAGATAAAATCCATGACCAGTTTATGAACTTGAAGAGGGAAAGACTATTCAGGTATACCTCATACATATACCACCTATTCTTGTTTTATCAGCCAGCCACATTCTCTTTTCCTTTGAAGCAACTCAATGCCCAGGGAAATCCA
Source organism: Pinus tabuliformis (assembly GCA_031772625.1). Classification (NCBI taxonomy): domain Eukaryota; kingdom Viridiplantae; phylum Streptophyta; class Pinopsida; order Pinales; family Pinaceae; genus Pinus; species Pinus tabuliformis. The sequence goes on along the minus strand of CM062817.1, from coordinate 1,923,992,870 downwards.
AGGTCAGTGGTGTTCTGGACCTCTGTTTTTCATCATACCTCTGTATCACCTTACACATACTCTGAGTTCATTGACTTATTCATTTATCCAGCCCTGACAGTATTGCATGGTACTCCTCCTCCAAGACTAACTGATGACATGAGGAGAATTCTCCATTTGAATAAATCCTACAGCATTGGTAACTGGTACCTCTACCAAAACCACACAGTCATCAGAATATATGGCTGTGAGTTGAACCCTTTTAGGTTGCCAAGGTATGTCCCCATGAGGCTTTTTGCCTTGGAATATTTCAGACAGTTTGGGAACTCAGACTACCTCCATTTTCAGAGCAAGAACAAGAAGTCACAGTTAAAAGTAAGGAGCCAGCTGGGTCCTTTCCTATACAACAGAAAAGAGGAGGGGTGGAAGGAGGCAGACAATATCCTGGAGGGCCTCAGACTGCAAACTAGTTTTGAATGGATACCCTATGACCCCAATCATTTTGTCTCCCTCAGGAGGATAAAATACAAATTGGGTAGCTATGCACACAAGAGACAACCTAAGATTGAACAGTATGCCAATGCATCAAATTGGGAAGAAGGTACCCTAGAAGAGGAAATTACTAATGAAGAGCTACTAGAGAGAGAGGCTAGAAATATTCAAAAGGAAGCTGACTTAGAAACTTGTGGACAGGTTCCCCTCTCATACAAAAAGCAGCTTGGAGCAGCTACTACATCATCAACAACACAACAGCAAACTGCCGAGAAAGCACCGCAGACAGCCAGCAAAGATAAAGGGAAGCAGGTGGAACAGCCACCTCCATTGACAGAAGAACAAGTGGAGACATTGCTACAACAGCAAGAAGAGATGGAGCAGCAGGAACAAGGGCAGCAGCAAGAAGAGGTACAATATAATAAACAGCAGCCCTTGCAGCAAGAAAAAGTGATTGATGCTCCAAGTTCCACTGAGCAACAGGCTCAGAAAATAGTGCCTCCTGGGGCAGAAACTACTTTTGATACCTCGGTCCTCCAAACCCCACAGAAGGAGGACTTAACCAGGAAAAGAGATAGAGAGACTCCCCTGACTTCATCCATCAATCAGGGAGAGAAAAGACAAAGATTAAATGACTTTCCAGAGGATGACATAGCAATTAGACAAGCAATGGGCATGGGCCCACCCAGCGGAGAAGTTTCAGCCAGTTCATTCCAGCATGAACATGATAGAGCTATAGGAGGAGAGGTCAGCTCCTCCAGCCAGCACAAAGAAGGACAAGTAAGCATCAAACAACAATTTATTGACATTAAAAGGAGGAGTGATCCTATTAAAGTACAGCTGTACAATCATTTGCTGAACCTGGCTCCCACCAATCAGCAAAGACTCATGTCTGCCTTTGATGTAAGTGAAGGCAAAATGATCATGAGTCACTTCATGCCCACAACTCTGCATCCCCAATCTACCTCGGATTACCTAAGGACCAACATGGAGGTTCTGGCTAAAGACATACACCCTATGGATAAAATCGAATTGCATAAACAAACTGGTGAAATGGTGTATGCCTCCTTGGCAGATGAAACATTGGAAAACTACAAATTGAAGAGCAGCCTTGATAATACAGCCTCTTAGCTGAATTGGAGAGAGCATCATCACAAGCCAAGGACAACAGAATCAAGTCCTTGGAAGATGTAATCATAGAAATAGGACATGATCCTAAAGATGTTAAAGGTATCCAAGAACTGTTGAAGCTAAGGGATGCAGACATGGCGGCCTTAAGAAAGAAAATCAAGCTCCCAGCTACCATCCATCCGCAAACAGATGAGGTTGCCCAGCAAAGGCTGGAAAAGGATGCCACAGATCTAATGATATCCCTGTACAAGGAGCTGGTTCGGACTCAAGACAAACTAGGAGAATCAGAAGCTGCAAAGGCAGCACTACAGACAACATTAAAGCAAAAAGAAGAGGGCCAAACCTCCCAGCCTCCTCCTGAAATAATCAATCTTGAGGAAGCCCCTCCAACAACTACTCCTCCTCCTCAACAGACAGGGCCTACAGCACCAACTACAGCAACAGCTATGCCAACAACAGAGCAGACTCTTAGTCTGGATATGCAGAGGCTGCAAGCCGAAATCCAAGTTCTTGAGGCTCAAATGAAAGAGCTTGATGAAGTCAAAAAATCTTTGACTACAGTGAATGAAAGATTTGATAAGAGCAAGCAGAGTGAGGCTGCAAAGGAAAGAGAAATAAAAGTTCTAAAGAAGAGGATAACTGAACTTGAAAAGGAGCTCACACTAGAAAAGGTAACAGCAGAGTTAAAAGCAGTCCTCTGGGGTAACATTGGTCGGTCCATCACCAATCAGTGGCAGTATATTGAGACTATGGATGAGCAAATAGTACTCATTACAAAGGCAAACAGGGAAATACACAGAGCTAGAGCAAGCCTTGGCCACATGCCAGATGCTGCCAGCAGAATGATCAATATTTTAAATAACAAAACTAGCTCTCAACTAGCTACCATGGGAATTACTAACAGGACTGAAACAATCTCAGTAGTTAAAAGAGTCCTGACACTAAGAAGCCTTTTTGGAACGTTGGAGAGGAGAACACAGGATATGCAGACCGAAATCAACAAATTCCTGGACAGATTCCTGGCATTACAAAACAGAGGCCTCCCCAGCATATTAAGCAGTGTAGGAAGACTGCTTACCCTGGAAAATTACATCAAAAGGGTTGATGCCCATGCTGCAGCACAAATTGCAAAACAGCCCAGTACCTCAGCAGAAACAGGGCCAGCATCAGGGCAGAATTTGTATGATAGGGTGGATAACCTGTTTTTTATTATGAATGAAATTGATCACCTGTTTGATACACCACCAAATTTCTTTAAGTATACAGAAGCAGATGAAACTATGGAGGCAATCATAAAACACCAATTGCCCACACAGGAAGTATGGAGGAATTTGACACAGATAATCTTATCAGGCCAGAACCTGTAGCGTTAATTTTCTCCAGTTTATGAACAGTCATGCACAGGCAGAATTTTGGTGGATAACTCCACAAGGAAAAGACAGATGCTGAGCCAACTCAGCAGGGCTATTTACTCACCACAGCAGCAATCACAATCATAGGTGGCAGACCCAAAATACAGCGCACGAGCCATAAAGTCGGGTTCTCCAGCATTTGATCAAAGTATCCCAACCGACTTAGCAACTCCCAAAGGCCAAAATATCTTCTGACAGAACATCAAGACGCCTTTATTTTGTATTCAATGCTGTAATAAATTTCTGATAATAATATCTCAAAATTTGGTGAGAACATTAAGTCTGAGATAACTTAGAACTCAGATATTTTTGTAAAATCGTATGTATATATTCGCCCCTCACTGAAGCTGAAGGGGTGGTTGTTATTTTCAATTTGGAGATCTCACTTGCTGTAAAATTCTCAGAGAAATAATACAAAGGGTGAATGGAATTTCCAAAGCTTGGCGTACCTTGATGCATTGTGATGAATGGTGAATGTTGCAGGATTCCAGAGTGTTTCATAAAACAATAAGTCTTTCTTAAATCTCTGTGTTACATGTTTTCGAGTCTTTTGTTCTCTTTTATTGTTTAAATGTTTTACACTTAATAGCAAAGTAGAAGAATAGTTCCAGGATTTAATCACTGATTACCCTGAACTCAATCTAAGCTATTATCCATGTTTTCTTCAGATACAGTGAATGAAGTGTAATTCTTAATTGCTGCACTTTAAAACTATATCTTTGCAGTGATAGACATTCCCAGGGATTCAAGTTTGCTCCTGAGACATCTATCCGTTTCTCATAACTAGTTTGGTGGAAATACCTAAATACTTTAGTGAAAATTCTTAAATGCTTTCACTGCTTGTTTCATCTGTTCATGTTATAAATCAAAAATTTTGTTCTATGAAGTATCCAAATGGCCCTGTAAGTTTCACCAATTCACCTCAAGGTTTCTAGACACCTACAGCCATAGACTCCATTGCCCAATGATATTTGACTCTTTGAATACTACATCACAAGACCTGAAAGAAACTCTTCAACCAAAAGATAAACAAAACCTGTGCATAATACCTAGCCTAAAACCCTATCATAACAGATACAAATCATAAAGAGAGAGCCCTCTCTGATCACAGTTTGGCTAGAAACAGTGATCAAAAGATTGGTTAGTGGTTACCCCGACCGTATTCCCTTGGGAGTCATAGGGAACAACGTGGGTGTTAACACCTGGAAAAGAAAATCTTGTAGCCTATTTTCTCTCAAGAATGCCAAAGCCAATCGATGCAGCAGCAGTTGAAGATCAATTTCCGGACGAGCATTTGTTTGTTGTTGCTGTTCAAACACCCTGGTATGCTGATGTTTCTAATTACCTAGCAGTAGGTAAACTACCGAAACATCTAACCCCTAATGAGCGGAAACATATTGTTCAGAGGAGTGCTCGATTCTCGTGGGTTGGAGGCTACCTGTTCCACACAGGGGCAGATATGCATATCAGAAGATGCATTTGAGAGGATGAAATCTTCGAAATTTTAAAAGCCTGCCATGACGGACCATGTGGCGGACATTTCACCGATCGCAAAACTAGACATAAGGTGCTGCAAACAGGGTATTATTGGCCTACAATTTTCAAATATGCAAAGAAATTCGTCCAAGCTTGTGACAGTTGCCAGAGAGCAGGACGCCCTGGTCAATCCGATGAGATGCCCTTAAACCGAAAGTTAGTCATTGAACCATTCGAATGATGGGCCCTTGATTTCATCAAACCAATTAACCCACCCTCAAACCAGAAAACATATATTCTGGTGGCAACGGAATATGTCACCAAATGGGTTGAGGCAGAGGCATTGCCAAGAGCTACAGAAGATTCTGTCATACAGTTCTTGTTCCATATATTTGTACGTTATGGCCTTCCAAGAGATATAATTACAGATGATGGACCACAGTTTGTTGCGAACAAAATAGCTGCAACACTAAAAAACTATCATGACCAACATAAAATCACTACTCCATACCACCCACAGGCAAATGGTCAGGTAGAAAGCAGCAATAAAATAATAGAAGCAATCCTAACAAAAACAATTGCGTCACATAGACGTGATTGGGCTGCCAGACTACCAGAGGCACTGTGGGCTTACATAACAACATGGAGAAGTACCACTGGTTACTCACCTTATCAATTAGTGTTTGGCAAGCAACCCATTTTTCCCATAGAATTCGAAATCCAAACACTACGAACAACACAGGAAGTTGGCTTAGATTTAACTGAGGCACAGATTAATCGATTACAGTAGATCAATGAGCTCGATGAAATCAGGCTCTCTGCACTCCAAAATACTACACTTATCCAACAGTAGCGAGCTAAATGGCATGATGCTCTCATTAAAAATAAAGTCTTCCATGAAGGCGATTGGGCACTTTTGTACGATTCCAGGTTTTAGGACTTTCCCAGGAAACTCCAGACTCATTGGTTGGGACCATACGAAATCCAGAAGGTACATGACAATGGTACTCTTAATCTAATCATTATTGATGGTTCTGGATATGCCTTCAAGGAAAATGGCCACCGAGTTCACCTTTATCGCAAACCACTCACTCGGGAGTCCTTCTGCCAGCAGCAACGCCAAGACTCTGATATGGAAATTTTGGGGGAGAGAGAGAAGTCTTCCTCACCTGTGATTCATTAAGTAATTTATCTTTTTTCACAGTTTATACATAACTTCTTTTGTTTTGTTTTTGTACATATTTTTGAATCAAACGCTTTGCCGTTACTTTTCGAAGCAACAACAATGTTATTATTTTTGCTATTCCTTTTCTCAAAGGAACAACATTTTCGTTCTGCTGTTCCTTTTTCAAAAGAACAACACCTTTTGGATCAACTGTCATTTTGCTTTAATTTTGTTCTTTTTCTTTATTTTTTCTTTCTGCTGTTCCTTTTCCAAAGGAACAACGCTTTTGATTTTTGCTGTTCCTTTTCCAAAGGAATGACATTTGGGTGTCTTGCTGTTCCTTTTCCAAAGGAATAAAATTTTCGATTGATGCTGTTCCTTTTCCAAAGGAACGACATTTCTGCGTTTTGTTGTTCCTTTTCCAAAGGAACAATATTTTTGATTTTTACTGTTCCTTTTCCAAAGGAATGAAATTTCTGCGTTCTACTGTTCCTTTTCTAAAGGAACAACAATTTTGATTTTTGCTGTTCCTTTTCCAAAGGGACGACATTTCTGCTTTCTGCTATACCTTTTCCAAAGGAACAACAATTTTGATTTTTGATGTTCCTTTTCCAAAGGAATGGAATTTAAGTGTTTTGTTGTTCCTTTTCTAAAGGAACAACGTTTTCGATTTTTGCTGTTCCTTTTCCAAAGGAATGACATTTTTGTTTTTTGCTGTTACTTTTCCAAAGGAAAAAAATTTCCGATTTTTGCTGTTCATTTTCCAAAGGAACAACGTTTCTGAATTTTGCTGTTCCTTTTCCAAAGGAACAATGTTTTTGATTTTTGTTGTTCCTTTTCCAAAGTAACAACATTTCCAATTTTTGTTGTTCCTTTTCCAAAGGAACGAAATTTGTGTTTTCTGCTATTCCTTTTCCAAAGGAACAACATTTTTGATCTTTTCTCTTCCTTTTTCCAAAAGGAACACCACTTGTATTCTTTTTCTCTTCCTCTTTGAAACAACAACATCCTCATATTCCTTTTACTTATGCTTTCTCCCCTTGCTGTTTTAAATTAAGGATGCTTACTGTTCCTGTTCTTTCAAGTCTTTTTGAATACAACTATGCACTTATACAATGGATACAAACTCACAATATACTGAAATCAGGTGAATTATAAAATCGTTATTTTTATAAGAAATTGCTCTGAATTGGTAAAAGGATAGAGGGAAGGACACACTTACCCATTATCTTTTGGTGTCATTATTTCACTAACTCTCCTCTGATTGGTTATCTTTATCATGTTGGTTCCTTTTAAATCCTCTTTAATTATTATTTAGGAATAGGAGCAAAGGGTTTATATCTTCCTATTGAGATGTTAAGACTTCTTCCACCATTCCTACTTTTAAGGAGTGTTGAACCACCCTTTGTGTATAAATGGGAAAGTACTTTATGAAAAAGAAAGAAAAAAGAGCAAACTGACTTGTTTATATAAAGATGTCAAATGCAGGATAGGGGGTCTCATCAAGAGCTAGCTTACCATGAGCATAAGGAAGAAAGTGAAGTTGCATTCCCACTATGGCCACCACACCAGGGATATGGTCCAAAAGGTATATCAAATAAGAACCCTTGGAACAGGAGGTCTCATCACGAGCCAGCCTACCCATCTTTCGCTCCTTCCTCGTGAATGGAATTACGGCTAACTGGTCACCAAGCCATCATAATGGCCTACATTTTGACATCACACAACACTTCCTAAGCATACACAAAGGATCATGGTTCCATGGGTGAAATAAACAACTCTGCCAAGGTTATGGACACCTGTTGGCAGCAGAGCACTATTAATGGTATTGAAGTCACATTATTTACACCAATAGGTAGTTATTAGCACCCTTGTGTTTCTTATACCTTAGTAATCAATCACATAAGACGAATGTTTATTATTTTCCAAACCATACAATGCATGTAAATCTATTATCACCAATCATGACAGAACAATTGACAATGACCGCATGAGACTCGGTATGTACGGTAGATGTCCTATCCTCCCAGCCTCGCATCATATCACAGCAATCTCTTACATATTAAGCGATCCAACTTGACACCTCGATTTCGGTAATCTGCTACTTTTGTAAACATGGAATATTGCCATATGCTGTTCCTTTATGACTCTGCTTCAGAATAGAACAACACGTTGCTCCTTTATTTGATGGTTGGGATGGCCTATCACATTGCGGGGGGGAGGGAGGTTAACCTCATCATTCCTTGGATGACGTGTCAGACTGCTATTCAGGAAACTACATACTTGGGAATAGCACGGCTCAACGGTATACTTTTTATTTTTATTTTTTGCATGACTTGCCGTTCCTAAGCCATTTCCATTGTATACTCTGCAGCCTTAGATTTTGAGCGAGTATTGCGTCTGTCAGCCTCTCCGTGTTTTAACAGCGTGAACAGTTGCCGTTCCATTGTCAAAATTATGAAATTTTATAGTAAAACCATAAACATTGGAGGAAGATCGAATCAGAGAGAACCACAGGTGTTAACAGTCTCTGATGCTGCACGGGAAACCCTTGAAAGAGCCGGGTGGCTAACTTATCTCAATCGCTTACAAGAATCCAACGAGACTGTAGCAATTGAATTCTTACAGAATGGATCACTCCACAGTGAGGGGGAGACACATAGTAGTCACCGATGACGTAATCGCAGAGGTCTCGGGACTGCCAACCACTGGACCTGTATGGACGCTAAAGAAGGAGATATTGCAGAAGATTATAGAAATCTTCCGGGAGGAAGGCCAGAGCCTGAAAATTAGAGGAAAGGGGGTTCTGCCAGTAGCATTAGGAGAACCGTGGGCGGAATTGGCAAAGACCATTCAAAGCTACATCACCTGTGAAGGAAGAAAAGACGTGGTAAGACCACAACATCTTAAACTTTTAGATGTGTTAAAGCAAAAATGCTCTGTAAATTTACCTGCATTTCTGAATTCATTACTGCATGATGTTGCACGAAGCATGTAAAAGGCACAACACGTAGAATCAGTTGTTAGTAATCATGGGTTTATATGGTTAATGGTCAACCATAGCCTTACCCAGCAGCAGAGCAACTGGGAAGAGATAATTGCCATGATAGATGAAGGATTGACCACACCATCCCCAAAACGTAAGCATGCCACCAGTACACCTGAGCATCCAGAAAAATGAAGGAAAACCGTCCGACTAGCACGGCTACAAGGGAGGCTAGAGAAGCCCCAAGGAAATACCAGCCAACCGGTAGAGATAGAAGATACAGGGGATGAGCAACCCCCACGATTAGAAGGAGAAGACAATGAGAAAGTAATGCATGAAAATGAGGAAGGAGAAATGGAGGAAGAAACCGAGCAATCTGAGTAGGAGGAGGAAATGGAACAGTAGGAAGGCAACCCAGTGCAGGATCCATTAAGAGAAGATGAATTGGCCAAAGTTTTGGCCAATATGGGCGAATATGGCCAATCTTCCATCCCATCAGATTTCCATGCTGAAGAGGAACCAAAAGAACACTCTGCTCAGGAGGGAAATGCACCTGAAGAATCACATGCAAAGGAGGTAGAAGAGGAGAGTCAACCTGTTCATGATGAAAACATGACAGGAGATGCAGAACAGGAACAATCCGTTCCTAGCCAGACGACACCAGAAGAAACTTTAGAAGAAGGGGGGCAGAAAAGGAAGTCACCCAAGAAATAATAGAACCAGCTAGGGTTCTTGCCCCGGAGCAACCAGAGCAGAGCAACAAAGAAGCACCCCAAAGAGAAAATCAGGGAACTGATCATAGTCCAGGCCGCAGTGAACAGTCTGTTGTTCCTTCTAAGGAAATTGAGGAAATTAAGAAATTACGGAAAGAACAACAAAGACTACTGAATGTAATAGTTCAACTTCGACAACAGATTAGGATTTTGAAAGCAAGGAAAAGGGTAAAAAGGACTTCGGGAAGGAAACATGCAATTACTCCAGAAAAACCCCTCAAGACAAAGGATCAGAGGACCAGAGTCCACCCTACTATTCAAATTCAAAAGGAACAACATTTGACTGTTACCCACATTGAGATACAAACGGATGATATATTGACCTGCGATAAGGAAATTCAGACAGAGGCACCACCCTCGGGAGTGATAAGGGCCATGAATGCAAGACAACGCAATAGGAAAATTCAAGTAAAACTCCCAGTCTCCACCGCCGCATGGGAAAGAGATCTGAGAACGGTAACCCTATGAGAGGGTTTGATGCAAGCTCAGTAAGTAGTAGAAAAGCTCATAGAGCAAACGGTCCCTCGAGAAAGGTATGAAGAGCTACAACAACAACTTATGAATGTCAATCTATCCGAAAGCCAGGCCTTTGAAGGGTGGCGAAGGGAAGAAGAAAAAGTCACGAAGGTAACTCGTAGGTTAGATATAGTTATCAAGCAGATGGATACCTTATGTTCTTTGTACGATGACGTCCTAGCATGTAGAGCCTCTACTAAGAATTATGCCTTGTTTTTAATGGAATGTTATTTGCAATTGAAAATAAAGGCTATTAAAGCAGGTGCTCCCATACAAATTAATACCATCGATGATTTTATAAACTGCCATAAGCACTACGGGGTAAAAGTTCAAAGACTACTGTGTGAGTTTTATTTGCATAACCTTGTATTAGATCAGGAGATCGAGCTGAACCCTGGCCCTTTTGTTGGGGATATCCAATTGCAGGGATTTATTTCATTTGGGGTTAATGCCTATAATGCTTAAAGCCTATAAGAGGAGGGAAACATGACAGGAGATGCAGAACATGAACAATCCGTTCCTAGCCAGACGACACCAGAAGAAACTCTAGAAGAAGGGGGGCAGAAAAGGAAGTCACCCAAGAAATAATAGAACCAGCTAGGGTTCTTTCCCCGGAGCAACCAGAGCAGAGCAACAAAGAAGCACCCCAAAGATAAAATCAGGGAAATGATCATAGTCCAGGGCACAGTGAACAGTCTGTTGTTCCTTCTAAGGAAATTGAGGAAATTAAGAAATTACGGAAAGAACAACAAAGACTACTGAATGTAATAGTTCAACTTCGACAACAGATTAGGATTTTGAAAGCAAGGAAAAGGATAAAAGGAACTTCGGGAAGGAAACATGCAATTACTCCAGAAAAACCCCTCAAGACAAAGGATCAGAGGACCAGAGTCCACCCTACTATTCAAATTCAAAAGGAACAACATTTGACTGTTACCCACATTGAGATACAAACGGATGATATATTGACGTGCGATAAGGAAATTTAGACAGAGGCACCACCCTCGGGAGTGATAAGGGCCATGAATGCAAGACAATGCAATAGGAAAATTCAAGTAAAACTCCCAGTCTCCACCGCCGCATGGGAAAGAGATCTGAGAACGGTAACCCTATGAGAGGGTTTGATGCAAGCTCAGTAAGTAGTAGAAAAGCTCATAGAGCAAACGGTCCCTCGAGAAAGGTATGAAGAGCTACAACAACAACTTATGAATGTCAATCTATCCGAAAGCCAGGCCTTTGAAGGGTGGCGAAGGGAAGAAGAAAAAGTCACGAAGGTAACTCGTAGGTTAGATATAGTTATCAAGCAGATGGATACCTTATGTTCTTTGTACGATGACGTCCTAGCATGTAGAGCCTCTGCTAAGAATTATGCCTTGTTTTTAATGGAATGTTATTTGCAATTGAAAATAAAGGCTGTTAAAGCAGGTGCTCCCATACAAATTAATACCATCAATGATTTTATAAACTGCCATAAGCACTACGGGGTAAAAGTTCAAAGACTACTGTGTGAGTTTTATTTGCATAACCTTGTATTAGATCAGGAGATCGAGCTGAACCCTGGCCCTTTTGTTGGGGATATCCAATTGCAGGGATTTATTTCATTTGGGGTTAATGCCTATAATGCTTAAAGCCTATAATGCTTTCCAAAGGCAAGAAAACAGATTAGATTTATGGGTAAGAGCTGAGCCTAGGGATCCAGTACAGTTATGGAGAGAACATAGGAACCTCATGATCCAGGTGTAATTGAAGCATTAGGACCCATTCACACAGCAATCAATCAACAAGGAATAGAATACTTTTTCACTATGAAAGACCTTGCCATTGATGTGGCTAAATTTCGTTATCAGATCTCTAATCCGAATATCCAACTCAGGGAGCCATTTAAGTATGAAAATATTAAGTTAGCCGCCAACCGCTTGCACCTCTATGGCGAATTCATTTTGAGGGCAGGGCCATCCTAGTTAGGATATAGGTTCTAGAGTCGAATTATTTGGCACCCTGCACCTGGGTACCAAGCCCTGTATGAGATGCCTGAGGGTCAGACATGCCATTTCTTTGAACACCTAGTTATGCATCATGGTTGTAGACCTCCACATGAGATTCCATCTCCAGCCTACTCTCTCATTGCCTTACATGTCAACTACAATGTTTTCATGAGGGCATGAAAAAGGGTAAGCAGAGGGGGCGTGTGGAGTACTAAAGAAGGTATGTTTTTGGTAATTATTTCAGCATCTTTTCATTATAACTTAAAAACCTTTTGCATCATGAACTAGGAAAATGATAAGGGATTGTAATAAAACTTGTGAGATTAATGTGCAAAACGAAAACACTGACAATTGTCATTTTCTTATGCAGGAAGAAGGAAAAACGAAAAACTGTCGTTCCAAAGGAGAGGACAAGGACGACTTAACCGATGTCCCTTTGATGGGGAACTGTATGAAAATAAGGCAAAACAAATCAAAGCGAATCAACCCTGGAAAGGAAGTGGAGATATCGGCTCAGCGCAAGAAAGAAAAGAGATAACTAAGGACTAACGGTTCGGTGAATCCCTCAGGATCCCTTGATCCTGAGGGATCGCTGCTTTAACTATTTTTGCACCTAGACATCTCCGCCTTCACCATTATAAAAGGGGCAGCACTGTTAGCTCGAGTCCTTATGTTTTATGTAATTTACCTTAATATTGAAACTTTGATCATCGAGTCTCGTTGAGAGCTGATCTACTGTAATTCCGTCTTATGCATTAATACAAACTCGGTTGCTATTTCATCTCTGGGTCTGGAATAACTTCAAGCGGTGTACCCCTGGAGGCTAAGGGCCCAGCCCTGGAGGACACTTGCTCCTGTACTATTACGTTTGGTTTATGTGTAGTTTGCTTATCAACATTATTTAGTAATCTGATGTGTTTTGTTATTTTACATCACATGCTCTGTTATGTTTAATTTACTGAGGTTTCTAAAGACAGAACTATTGCATTAACTCTGCAACGTATCATTGTTCTTTTAAGTGTTGATATAATATTATCTATCTTTACAGAATATTGTTGCTGTTCAATTACAGAGCCTTTGTGTTGTGCACTTGTTCATTGATATTACAGAATTCATCTTAGCGATTATGTCTTTGCGATTGTTGAGTTTATAGACATTGTTGTTCCATTTTGAAATGCAGTCTTACTCTTTCTAACTGAGATTGATAACTGGATCAGATTACTATTAAGGTGTGCCGTGTGTATGTATGCATGGTTTTCAAGCACTGTTCTATAATCCATCATTAATCAGTGCTATTCCATTCTTGTGTGTTGTTCAATTCGTCCTTAAAAGTGAAAGATTGCCATTTGATTCCTGTAGGACACGACTATTGTATTCGATCTTGTAGACCAAGGTTTTACTGCTTGTTAGACTTAATTGCTGTTACAGTTTCTTGTTTGCTATCCCATTTCAGGTTTGCTGTTCTATTTTTTATCTGGCGTTCCATTTCCTGTCAATCATTATTTTGGTGTGAAAAGTGATCTAAGGCTGTAGTGAGCAGTGACATTTACTGTCTGGCTCCCAGATCCACGATTTGTTCTCTGATTTCTTTTAGTTCCATCAGTTTACAAAGGGATGCGTTACTACTACTGAACCCTTGACTGATAAATTGCTTAGTTTTCTGAATGTGTGGTTTAATCTTTGAAGTAGTTTGTTGTAAACAAGCATCTGTTTACTCTTGTATTTTTAAGCACTATACTACTAGCATTACTCTGGCAAATGATAGCCTCATACTGAGACACTCTTTGAAATAACAAAACGTTCCTGGATTGACAAACTAATGTGAGGTAATTAGAGGTGAAAGAGACCCTTTTTATAGCTCGACACCTCCCATATGGCGGCAATCCAGTGTTCAAAGGAAAAATTGGTCCTTGTAGACTGGACTACCCAAATTGATACTGTTGTGGAGGATCAATATGCTAAGACTCAACATAAGAAATTCCAGATATTATTCCGGAAGAACAAACAGGAACAAACCATACTGTCGAAACAGTCCCTGGGTGGACTCCATCTAGCGGTTGAGAGCTAGTTGCGACAGATGGTACACCAGCGAACATTGTTGGAGTAGTGGCAGGAGGTTTTGCTACTGCTGTATTGGATGACACAGTCCTATATATTGATGGTTGTTCATACATATTGAGTCTATCCAAAAGACTTCCTAGCGATTCTACAGGAACTTGCAATGAAGGTTTACTGTCTTCTAAATTAGAAGGATATAGATGGATCCCAGTTCCAAAATTCATTGGGGTACTGGATGGAATATCCTCAACAATCTCTTCTATTGCAATCTATCCAGGTGGAATAGGCAGACCGTCAGGTCCGTAAAATATTTCTGGTGTTGAAGAAGGTACACACTCTGCAGCGATAGATGTTGGAGGGTTAACACCTTTCGAATCCGTCCTAGATGGAGCTAGTTTAGGAATAGATGTGTTTACCGTTACAGTGGGATCAGTTCTAGTGTCCTCTTGTAACTATGGAACTTCTTCTGTAGAGGCAAGGATACGAGAAATAGTTGGAGTAACTAGAGTTTCCGAGGATGTTGAAACACAAGTTTCAAACAAACCAGGGGACTTTGACCCAGTTAAAGGAGATCGCTTGGCTCGGAATGGTTTCATTTCTGGAGTTAAAGACGGATGACTCATTAGTCTCCACAAACAATGGGGTTTTGATTGACTTTCTTCCACGATTGTGGATTACTTGATCAACTCAAAAGAAAAAATGGGAAAATGTTATTCTGAATTAAATGAATTTTATGATGCTTTGACACAACTTGTTTTTTCAATTTTTAAGAGTCCAGAAAAAGCTAAAGATGACTCTAGTCACCTTCGATTTTTAATGAGCCCGAAGTGACAAGTGCTCAGATGGACCTTTTCTTTTAAGGAGTCTGAAAAGGAATGAAAGTGACTACTCTATAAATCTAGAAAGAGGGATTACCAAACCAATCGCAAAACTGCAAAATACTTTTTACGGTACGATAGTCAATCTTCCCGAATGCTGTGTTCAATGCATTGTGATCGATAGGGTGGCAAACACGACTTCCTAAGGATAAAGGATGTAGCCTATTGTGGTCTCCCAATATATACTCGACGGTACGTGGGAGCACAAGTCCGTACTGGCACTTGTCATCTCAAAGAGGAGGAATCACCCAACCTACGATGAAAGCGATAGTTACCAAGCTTTACGACGCTGGAATACATCTCTAGCCTAGACTTCTAAATGTTGTGTGTTGGGTTCCAAAGCGTTGTTATGTTCATTGAAATTTATTTTACAGTTGATCTTTCTTAAGAAGTTTGTCTTTAAGGTTCACCGTGTGATGTAGATATACAATTCCTAAATATGCAATCTAAGATGATAAACAATTGTTTACTTTCTTTTTGCAATGAAAATCCTAGCTACTAAGGGAAGAGAGATGAAATTCTTTCAACATAGAGCAAAGAGCCTACACTAGATGCACTTTTCCCAAATCAACTTCAACATGCAGTCTTAATGCAAATTCAAATGCATGTATTGTTTTTCAATTTCCTTAATGTGAGAATGAAAAAAGAAAACTAAGTATAGATCTGAAATATCTTCTTTCAAAGCGACAGTACTAACAATTTTCTTTAAAAAACAAAAAAATGAAAGTAAGGCTAAGACGACATTTTGCGATTTTGAATTTAAAATTGCTTTCTACACTTGAAATACTAATGGTTCAGTTCAAATACAATGGCAAAAGTGTAATCGACTATATAAAAGAGGAATGCTTTGCGACACCCTTTTTTGACTGAAAACGAAACTTGCGACACTTTCAAATCAAAGGACGACAGTCCGATTAAGCTACTATTTGCAAAGGAGAATTGTAAATGTTGAAAAATACATAAAAAACATTCACAATTCCTTCTGATGGAGGCTGAATAATGCAAAGGAAGATGGTTTCAACAGAGATATATTGATCATAGAAAGCAAAACTACTGAATAAATCTGAAGACAATGAAGAAAAAACCAAAATCTGGAGGCAGAAACAATCTTAGTCAATCATCGCACCTATAACATAGGGAAATAGGGATGCATCTCACCTGCAACACACGGGAGGTGCGATGCATCTAGGTTGCCAAGAAGAGATAGTGTGATGGTCCAGGGACGAGAATGTGTTTGGTTTTCACTCACAGTTTGCAGCTAAGTTCAGGGATTTAGGCTGAGCTAATGATTGTAAGTAAACACAAAGTATAGGGGTTGATCTAATGAGGTTATTTGAGCTAACACTAGGGCACTTAGGATGTTTGCAAGCTAGATGTTCAGTTCATAAACCAACACGGAGATTGACTAAAGCAACGTTGATCTACTTTGCAGTTACATAGAAAAAGCAGTTTAAAGGCTAGCTGGCTTGACTTTATGTTCCGTCTATGGTTTATAAAGCAAACAACAGTAAAAAAAAAACAGACTATTCGCTCCCCAGTGGAGTCGCCATTTTTTTATCGGGAAAACTAGTGTCCATTTAGAGCTGCTAGTCCCACTAAGACAGGTAGCTATCTTAGAAACAAACAAACTAAAGTTACTTGTGCTTTCCTTTATGAGAGATAGATGAGAGAGAAGCAGAGAGTACCAACCTCAATCTTTCACTAGTCTAATCACTCATTTCCTCTCTCCCTTAATAGAGCTTTCGCCACTCCTTTCTTACTTGTCCCACTTCAAAGAACCCCTGTACAGTCAAGGCAGCAAAATACCATCAAAGCATAGAGATCTATAACCATAAATAATGTAGGATCATATGTACATTAACCATATAAATGCATATACAAATACAAGATTAAGAGATATACAAGCATATGGAGGAAAACTCAAATAGCTTTATTGATAGAAGTAGTAAAAGGGAGGATTACAACCAGGCTATCTGATTCAGCATCATCCTCCCAGCATGAAAGCCCTCTTCACCTCATACAAAGCAAGATCACCCAACAATGTCTTCAAAGAGAAACTAACAACACTTCCTTGCAAATTACAAAATTCCAGCCTCTGGATCTCTAGGATGAGGGATCCATATATAGATATTTATAGGAGAGTGAGTCAGCTTTTTGGATTTTGATTAGTGTCATTTCACTGATAGTTCTTGGTTCCACTTGGAGATTTCAGATCTCTTACTCATCCCTGGGCGAATTCAGAGAGGCAAGTGTCATATGAGCAATTTCTGGAAGATTCTCTGGGTTTCCACCTAGAAAACTGCTTCTGCCATTTGTCTGCTCTTGCTCATTGCATCCTACAGAAGGGCTTTCTAGTATGCATCGCACCCCGATGTGTAATAGGTGAGATGCATCACACCCTATGCATGGAGCAGTCTGTATGGTCCAGTTTTGACCAGTTCTGAGTATTGTTTCATGGAGAACTTCTGGGAGATGATGTAATCAGCTGACCTTGTTCCTTTAGGGTATGAAACAACACTTTTAGGGGTTTAGAAGCCCTTGGTTTATGGACATATGTGATTGGGGTTGTAGTGCCCAAATATGTCTATAGCAATCTCCTACCCCCTCGTCTTTCTTTTCATCTGCCATGGGAGGTTGTCGGGATTTGTGAGGCTAGTCTTGCAAAGGTTCAACCAGTTCAAGCCCTAACTCCTTATATCCTGACCTTGTTGGGGACATGCAAAGAAAAACAGAAAAAGAGTAGACCGCTCTGATACCACTGATCCGGATTTAAACAGGAACACAATAAAGTACAGAAATAACCATAAATATAGAGATGCAATGGAAATAATACTTCATTTCATTAGTGTAAAATATTGAAATATGCTTACAAACAAAAATGGAAACAAACTAGATAGGGCGATGGTAGCTCATCTCTAAGAAGAGATGTTGCAGCTACATGCCTCTGAACTGTGTTACAATGAGGCTCGAAGGCATATTTATCGTTGAGAAACAATGGAAAACCCTAAACATCCAAAAACCTAACCCTAGGAGATGAAACAACAAACTATGGGCGTCGTTTCGGGTAAATTGGTACATCAACTTCCTAGGGTCGTAACTTTGGCATACGATATCCATTTGACGTGCACAATAGCTCGTTAGAAATATCTATCCGAGGACTTTGGGAAGAGGAACATCAATCCATAGACCCATGTTGCTGCCATATTTTCCAAAAAATGTTGTTTAGGGCCTCAAAACGGCTCCGGAAGTTCAGGACCTAAAAAACTGCTAAAAATAGTAAATTGTGCTACAAACAAGGAAACTGAAAAAATGAAAGAGACAGTTGTGGGGGTCCAAGTGGGATAGGTGGGTGGCCACCAACATCCACCTGGATCAATGATTAAGCTCCTGTAGATGACCTCAAAATAATTAAAATTTATTAAAACTTATTGGTTGAACATTACTAGTTGAAGACATCTTTTAAATTTGAATTTAAAATGTATTTCAATCCTATTTGTGTTTTTTAATTAAACCATGAACATATATTTTAGTTCATTTTAAGTATCAAAGTGACTTGCATCATAGTCTAATATTGTACTTATTTTCTTAGTTTATTTCCTAAGAAGTCAAAATTGTTATCTTGTTAGTTATGTATGATAATAAATTATCCATATGAAAATATATAAAAATTACATTATACATGAACATCCACAAATTGAAATAATAAGCATCCATAAAATGAAATAATGTTCATGCATCCATAAATTGTCCATGTATGAAAATATACAAAGTTTGTACATCACATGTGAATGTGCCCTATGAAATGGGCTTGAAAATATACAAAATATCTATGATCCACTCTAGAAAGTATCACTTCTAGAACTCTTATGTGTGTTCTACTGCACAAAGTGAATGTCCATAATCTAGTACTGCAATATAAGACATTCAAATTCAAATTAATTATAACATTATTTGTACAAAATAAACAATCTAGAAATAAATGATTTTGAACTATGCATTTAAATAGTCCCCTACCTATGACTCAATCGAGTGCAAATGGAAGTTAGGTGGGATTGGGGTATGATCAATCTAGTTTTGGTGTTCCCCTTCTTGTGGCTCAATTCCTCCATACTCAACATCCCACCCATGTATCCACATAGCTACAACATCAACAACCCTCTACATCTAGGCCTGTGTACACAATGGAAAAAGAAAATTATAATTAGTCTATGAATTAATTAGCATGCATACATGTCACATAAAGTTGAAATATTGGGAATGATTTATTTTACCTCAACTACTAGTCTATGAGTGTTATGAAGTGGAGGTGGAGGTGGAGGAGATTGAGCCATGGAAACATGCACTAGAGGAGGTTGTTCTAGCTAGTTAACTACCCCCTTAGACGACCTCAGAAGCTCATATCTATAGCTAGGTTGTGCATGCATATTATCATGAAATTATTAGTATAAATTCAATATGATACGAACTTGTTAATATAAATAATGTATAATTTGACGATAAGAGTCAAAAGTTCCATATATAGGTACCTAGTCTGTGTCATGTGGGTCGTGCACCTTCCAAGTGTCACAGATGGTATCATGACACTTATGTGCATATTAAAAAAGTTGGTCATTTCCCAGAATATCGAGATATGGATCATCATGTAATGCAACTAGTGGGCCAGTGGGAAATGAAGGTGGTGTACTCATCAATCCATGCAATGTGACATGTTTAATGGTCAATGTCCTTTACATGCTATCTTCAATGGTATGCCTAGTCTCAGCACCAAGCTGTGACGACTTCTCTAGCTCTGTCAGAAATACCACACTTCGATATGGTTGTGGCAACAATCTTGGAGGTGGTGCCACATGCACATGGTCCCTACGAGCCCTGACACATTAATAACGATGTCTCATGCTAGGTCCATAAAACATAGATCTAATGCTGGTGTAATATGGATTCATATGTCACACAAACTCGGTATACATATGATTTGCAAAGTAAATTGGGACCTGGTGATGGTGGGGGAACTGGACCCAAGCTCCATTGAATCGATCATAAAAAAAAGGGGTCGCATCAACATTCTTAAAATATTTTAGTGGAATCAGATCAACATGTCTAGCAAGACAGTCTTGAGGGATGTTAAACAACTCCCTACGAACATCAATGTTTTTGGTGGCATCTTTCACCACATTCCAAGTATGTGGGCCTCTAACCTCTAGCTTCCTAATCCTATGTATGGGATATAGGTGGCTTTGTGGGCCCACCCTCTGGTATGTCTTCATTAGCTTGTTGATGCTATCCAAGATCTGAGACAAACTATGCCTACTTGGTGAACCAGCAGAGATTTTTTCCAAGTCCCATGTGATCTAAGTTTGTTGGGCTCTAACATCCTAAATTGTGATATTGGTTATAGCATCATTCTGCAGAGGGATCGACACTCCACTTTGATCCTTATCTTCACCCTGTTGAGGATCTGCAAATCATAAACATGATTTAATATATATAACAAAATAGAAGCATAATAACATATACATTAAATTTAAACACATCAATTGAAGATGATTTAAAAATTAAAGATAATTTCAATACATAAACATATAAAGTTTAAAGATGATTTAAAGCACAAGATGTGTACCCGCAATAGGTGAAGAAGGTCCACTATCCATAGTAAGATCATCAATAGAGACAAAACAATACCTTTGACACTCCTACTGGCGTCGGAGGGAGGATCTCTGAGTGGAAAAAACACTCTAGTATGACTATGTGATATATCATGACCATGTATAACAAATCCCTTAACAATCTCATAGGTTGCGATTGGGGGGCATATGGGATATGGCTCCACAAATTACATATAATACATATAAACTAATCCAGGAAATAAATGTTGACATAGAAAGAATGTTGATAAGAAAACCATTTATAAACTCAAGTAGAATAGTCTAGGCTAAAGTCTTAAACTAAATAGAGTCTCCTTTTTGATAAATTAACCAAAGTATTGAGTTCCATGTAAAAACAATGGAAAAATGTGATCAAATCTAACTTACATTTTTTCCCATTTATAAATAATGCATTTTATTCATAGAGAAAAAATATGTAAATATATGTAAAAAATCGAAATAAACCTATTTTCAAAACTAATAAAACTTCATGCCAACCAAATACTCCATAAGATAGGTTCTTATAATGTTTGATTTTGACACATGACATGTACTAATGAAGACAATGTTTCTGGTACAACACACTATATAATGAAATAATATGGTACAAATTAGAAAAGAATGAAAGTGTTTATATATTCACTTTAAATGCATTCTTCGTCATGGATTTAATGTAAGTATTAATGATGCATTGTTAAACTTGAACTTATATATATATGTATGTATGTATATTATAGTTATGTTATCTTGCATTATATAGTTAAATAAAAATACCTGAAGTGTAAGTTACAAAATCATTACTCAACTAATAGATGTAATAGGGGTGAGAACTAAGAGATATACAGTTGTCATATCATTATATGAAATAATTCTACAAATATCAGTAGTGGAAATTTTAAGGAAAATTATAGTTTATAGATCAACTCGAGCCTTAAAAAGTCATTGAGTATCACCCATCTTATGTTATTATGAAGAGCACACTATGTTAAATAGTTATAAAACTATGTTAAATGTTATATAAATATGTGTGTGTGTGTGTGAGACAGATAGATGTTATAGCTAGAACTGTGTTATATATAGTTATAAAGTTATGTTACATGCTATGTTATGTTATGTAGTTATTTATAATTATGTTGTATATATATATATATATATATATATATATATATATATATATATATATATATATATATATATGTATATATATATATATATATATATATATGTATATATATATATATATGTATATATATATATATGTATATATATATATGTGTGTGTGTGTGTGTGTGAGTTATGTTAAATATAACTTTATGCTTTGTTAGTTATATGTGTGTGTGTATGGTTAATAAGATTTAATTAAATAACAAAAAAGTTTCATTTTGGACTTTTAATTTAGTTAATATTTTATTTAAGTATAATTAATATTTTACAACAAATTACTATATTTGTTATTAAAACATATTAAAAAATATAATTGATTTAAATTTAAATTTAAAATAAAATAAATTTTTTATTTGATTTAATAGAGGTTCACAATGAACAACCATATTTATTATTTCAATTTCAAGTTCTTAATTAATTAATTTATTGATAGGTTATAGTTTAATTATTTTCTATTTTGAAATTTTTTGGGTATATTTCTGGTAAAATTTATTCAAAATTTAAAATGCAATTTTAATAACAAAAATTCATTTTTTGTTTGAAAATTTATTTCAATAAATTCCTAAAAAAACTTTAAAAGCTAAAATAATTAGAATATAAAAATTTTACCATAGAAAATATTTATGATAAACATGTTACCATTGTAGATAACTTATGTAATGAAAAAAAAAAAACCTAAATTATAGTTTTTTTGTGCGTTTCAAGGGTTTTCTTGGTGGCTTTTTATGGTTTTCATGATTTCTTTTTTGTGGTTTTTGTATAGTTGGTTTTTTTCAAATTAATTTATTTTATTTTACAAAAAAAATTAAATAAAAGAGACAAAAATGATAGGAATCCTACCTCGGCTTGAGCCTCTGGGCTATTGGTGGGGTTGATGCGTAGATGGATTAAGTTCCTCCATCTTGATCAAGCTTATAAATATTTTATCGAACTCGGTTTTCTCTCGCGATCTAAGAAAAATGAATTGCGCATGTCATAACTGGGTTTTTAATAAGAAATAATGCTCGATGAGACAAAGCACTTAATTGAGCCATATGCTTGATCGGAACATATAGCTTGATGGAGCCATAACTCTCGATCAAACCTCTAATTTGGTTAGAAAAAGGCTCGATCGAGGGTTTGTTTAAATGTTTGATCGAGCTATTTTTAAGCACCTAAATAGCTCGATCAAGATCCTTTTTTCACCAAAATGTGCCCTCGCTTCGCCAAAAAGTTTAACCCAGCTCCATGCTATTACCCCATAATAATGAATCATAACTATATCATCAAGTAGAACAATGCATCATCAATCTACCATTATAATAACGTATCAATAAACCATCACATCAGAAACAGACACAATATTTTTACATGAAACCCATACATGAGAAAATGACAATTTTTCTTCTTCTTTATCTTCAATTCTTTACATATATTTGAAGGCTATAACTTGTTGGAGGTAACTACCCCAAATAAATGCATGCTTCCACTTGTAGCAAGATATAAATTGATTGAGGTACCAACCTTGAAAAAATGAAAGAAATTGCTCAGTATAAACTATGATCTGATTGAGGCTCGAATCTCAATGATGAGTAGGTTCCAACCTACGTTAGGTGCCAACTTGGTTGAGGCTCCAACCTACTCTAGGCTCCAAACTGATTGAGGCTTCAACCTTAGTGGAGGCACCAACCTCCTTCTTCAAATTCCTTGTGGACCTCTATTTCATATCATTTTCAAACTGGATCCACTATCATCATATATCACTGAATGATAAGTACAATCTACAACTTGTAATCTGTGTCACTGCATAGTCCATGATCATTGCAACAACCTGCAATCATTGCCACTGCAATAGCCTATTACCACTGTAACTGCAATAACCTATGACCATTGTCACTGTAATCATTGTTAATGCAACCACCCTCATAAATACTACCACAAGTTGTCATATAAACAATTTCCATGTTGTCATGTTGCCACCCATACTCTGCTTCTACCAATTCATCAACCTAGTCGCTCAATCCCCTTCTCGGAACATGTTTTCTCTATGCATTCAAAACCACTGCAACTTGCTCATAGCCCCTAAAAACATACAAAATGGATTCTGATAATCAAATAAGTATTAAAAAGTCATCACACATATCTGGTTAGATTCATCTCTATGAAATGATCGCCCAACTTTTTCTGGAACTCAATTTGGAAAAATAAGTACCTCAAAAGAAAAAAATAGCCATACAAAAAGTATATATTAAATTAAGTGTGTTGTAGTTTTCCCCTTTATGGGTGGGCTATACAGAATCCCAAAATCGGGTGCAAGTGTAAAAATTTATACACCATCGATTTGTTATCCATGCAACAAAATAGTAAACATGATTAAAAAGAAAATATGAATAGACTTGTCACCTTGCTGGGGTCAAACCTGTGATCTCATGTATACAATGCACATGTCTTAGCAACTCAAACTCAGACACCTTGAAGTTGTGTAATGTTATGCTTCAGAATTATTTTATTGTAAGAGATACGATTCCAAACCAGGTGAGACCATTTCCACATCAAACCTTTCCCAAGGGTTACACGTTGATCCATATTTATATACAGACAATCCTCCATGGCTTATATTAGTGTTTCACTAGTATATACATGGATAAAGACATAAGCACTATGTCTTTGTTGGAAAGCTCTCACGGGGATATTCCTTCATGGTTCATTGTAACCGAGTCAACATTTCCGATATATAAACATGGATAGAGCCACAATAGATTTGTTGGTAACCACTCATAGAACCTCTCCTCCATGTCTTGTTGTAACAGAGTTGATGATGCCCATATATATGTGTGAGCTGATACCATTCCACTGTGGCTAATGTTATGGCCACAAGTTGTACCAATAGAATACAATCATCACTAGAACTTGGACATTCAATCTTACAGAACCATAATCATAACCAGTAAAAAAAAAACCCCTTCACAATGAAACTTCTTAGTCTCTACTGTAAAATTGATCTTTGTGTATTCATGTTTGAATGATTATGTGTGTACTTGAGAAATGGATGAGCCCTTATATTTATAATATGTGAGTGGTTTTGGGAGTTGGGTCAAGCTGAACATGGGCCATGTCTTACAATATGAATGCTTACCCATTGCAAAATGAATAAGATCGACCATGTGACCCTTCTCAACATTCCATATGACCAAGAATTGGACAGACATTAGCAAATTTTTATTTTGACCCCATATGGCCATGTGACCATCCCATGTGACATGGGGGTCACTGGTTATCCGCATGATGAGATTAGCATGATGTTATCATTCCACGTGGAATCCTATAACGGATGACATGCGTCACCTATTTTCAAACTTTTTTCCAAAAAAAGTGTGCAAAATATCCCTATCACGTGGTAGCCTCTAGTGGTGCCACATCACTACACTGGTGTCATCTACTAACGTTTCAGTTTGATTGTGTTGTTGACTATGCAAGGGTGCCATGTGTTATTCATTCAACAAGTCCATATCACCATCATGTGAAATGTTTCCATGTGCTGTCATTCGGTTGGGTCAATAAAGTTGGTTAAATGTCACATAACTTTAACATCATCCATCTATTGAAATATTGTGGCTGTCGTTGACTAGCCTGTGATTTTCACACCACCTAATGACATTAAAGAATGTGGAATTTACACGCCTATGATCATATATTTCTCTATTAATTGTGGATTCACCCTGCACATGTGCACTTGTTAACACATTTTATATTTGGGGTTTTTCCCTAAAGTTTTGGTCTCTTAATTAATACTAAAACTTAAATTGTCCATAACTTCTCATTTGAGAGGATATTTTCTAAGTAGGATGTACCATTGGAAAGGTATTGATGTGATCTATGCAAACACATTATTTATATGATCATTAGGACATCATAAATGTACCAAAAGTAACTTCAATAACTTTAACTTTTCTTGATGAGAACACATAAGAGATCCAACTATCATATTGTTTCATGGGGAGTCCTACTACTTCCTTGGTTACCATGGGTGGTATTGTTGATGTCTCATACATACCCTTTGACATCAATGGCATCTTGTTGTCAGCAATTGTTGAGTAGCGCAAGCCCCGTGGAACAAGTATGGGGTGAAAATCTCGGAATTGTGGGTAATATTAAGGTAAAGGACTCCACGGAAAGTGCGGAGCACGAACTATAGTAGGTTGAGTCAAAGGGTAGTCCGACCAAAAAAAATGTAAAGAAATAGTAATAGAGTCGGATCGCAGGCCAAAGGAAAGTATAAATAGAGCGGGGCCCTATGAGGGAAAGTAGTTCTTTGAAAGATGGAATGTAATGGGTCCTTAAAGGCAATAGCTTGAAAGCTATAAGTCCGAGTCGAGGGAGTAGGGTACAAGGTAGGGGCTCTGTAGTTGTGTGTGCAGAGGCCTGGAAAGTCTGCAGCTGTGTGCGTAGACCCTTGCAACTGAGTGCGCAGGGTGGATCTGGATGTATTGTTGAAGATTGATAATAAAGATAAGTTTCTTCTGAATTCTGTGTTGGTTGCGACTTTACTCTTTTATGATAAATGAACTATTATGATTTCTGCATTTTCTATGGTTGAATACATGTGAACTAGATTAATCTTGATGCACGAAGTAACCAAAAGTAATAAATTTTTGCTTAAAGACCGTTTTAACTGGATCAAACCAGTAATAAGTGATTCAATCTATAATAAGCACGATAAGGGTATTCCAATCTGTGTGGATCTAGCATAACGCAAGGTTGCAGAATAGCGCACGAGCCCCAAAACACATCCAAGACATCCCCAGGGTGCGGAAACCTAGTTCCAGCACCCTCCCCTACTACCTCGGGTGAGACCTCAGTCCGCGCCTCGCGGGTTGTTACTGAAAGGGCCGATAGCTGCGAGATTTGTTTGGCTAAATAATTCTTCCGAACCTAGGTCAAGCCCATAGAAGCCAACAAATGGTTCCGCTGCCGGGACTCGGCTGGCTAAGGGGTGTCTGGTGTGAAAGGCAGGGACGCTAGAAAAGAGCGATGAAAGATCAGGATGATAGTAATGGCGAGCACCATCCAGTTACCAGTATTCAAAGGAGCAAGCAGTGAAGATCCGGAAAAGTTTTGGTTTGTATTGAATTCAGTATGGAACGCGCAGCAGATCACGGATGATAATATCAAGAAAGTCATCTTAGTCAGCACACTGTAGGACCGAGCACTAACATGGTATATGAAGTATTCAGGCATCAACCCAATGGCGGGGATAGCGGACATCCACACAGAATTAAAAAAGGAGTTCAACTGGCCAAAATTGGAATCACAGTCGATCGTGGGATTCAAAGAGATCACAATGATGCCTTGTGAGACCCCGTGGGATCTGGATCGAGGATGGGGTAGAATGGGACCAGGAAGGGGTTGAGGACAACTAATTTGTTACGATTGTGGAGGACCAGGAAATTACGTGCGAGATTGCACAAATCCAACTCGAATATCATGTCCCTATTGCGAGAAATTCAACCATGAACTACTAGATTGCCCTATGTTGCTAGCAAAGATTCATGAAAAAAGGATAGCACCTCCTACGATGACACAAAATGTGCAGATGATAAGGGTCAAACCGCGCGATGAAGAATCTAAAGTAAATATTGTACTAAGGGGCGATGCAACCTTAGAGGGATCATTCTGAGTTGTACGAAGGTCCCTTGATGTTGACAACTCTTTTAGAAACCTGCATGAATTTACTTTGCGATAATAGGGTAGTGAAAGGACTACTGGAGGTAATTAACAGATATACAGGGTGGGGAGAACCTCGCATAGTCTGACGAATGGGGAGCCATATGTCGTGAACCGAACAAGAAATGCGATTAATAGTGTGGATTGGATTAACAGTGCGGATTGGTGACTATGAGATGTATCAGGTCATTTTGGACCTCGGCTCAGATGCAAACCTCTTGCCTAAGTAGACGTGGGAGCGTATCGGCAAGCCCCCACTCCAATGGTCTCCAATCCAATTACGGATGGCAAATCAGCAGAAGGTCTTGCCCATGGGCAGGCTGCAAGGAATCATTGTAGACCTGGATGATGCGAGTACTGGAACGACCTTTGAAGTTAGTGAGATAGTGGATGAAAAAAGCTCATACCCTGCATTGTTGGGAATAGACTGAGCCATCGACATGAATCAGATTATTAACCTCAAGCAAAGGAAGATGATATTTGAGGAAAAGTCGTGTCGCGTAGTTGTTCCGCTAGATCCAACCAAGGGACCCCGCTACATGGAACCTCTGCGCGATGACGGGCAGGACGAAGCATTGGATTACATCTACCAAATTGCTGCATAAAGGCCAATAAAGGGTAAGACAGTGGAGGAACAGAGAATTTCACAGGGTTACACGGAACCATACACCGATGAGTTGGAGGAAGAAGACGAGCAATGGCAGAATAGAATGAACGAGGCAACTACTTTAAACTACAATATGTTGACAAAATCTGTGTAGTGCGTTAAGGCTCAGGACCACGAGCTGCTGGTGTATGATGGGCTCACAATAGTAAATGAATTCCTGGAGAAGTTTGAGAGTACAGTACTAAAATACCAGCGATTTGATGCGCTCAAATGGGCATTGCGTGCGACACCGATGCGATGGTGGGGTACCCATGAAGGAACCTTCACATATTGGCGATGCTATAAGTGCATGATGAAGATATGATTTGGGAAGCCAGTGCTCCAACTAACAGAGAAATATGATGGATGAGAGAATCCGCACATACACCTGAGCAAATGGACCAAAGCCTATGGTGAGGAACCACAACCAGAATGGGTGCACCTATTTTATCATACCTTGAATGTCATCCCAAGGAATTGGTATACTGAAACAGAGCTCCAACATGGCATAGGGGAGTGGGATATCTTGCTGTCACACGGAATTTGTCAAGGGTGCGGACACGACTGACCTTCCTAGAAGTCTAAGACATTCTAATGACAAACAAGACAAAATGGAGTGATCTTTCTCTAAATACACCTTTTACAACATGAAATCTACAAGTGTTTAGGCTTACCTTATTCCAAAACGCTGTTGTTGAAGTCCGTTCTTGACGATCCGGATGAGCTCCTCCTTCAAGTCAATTCCTGCAACCACAAACAATCAAACAATTACCAAGCACTTGCATTTCATATAATAAAACATATATTCAACATGCAGACCAAGGAACACATGAAATAACTCATTAACACAAGCTATTGAGAAAAATAAACCAGTTTGTATTAATAACGAAACAAAGAAACTCTTACAACCTGGCCTTGGTGTTGTGCAAGTTCCTCCCAGGGTCCATCAAGGGTTTTCCTCTACTTTGACAAAGCTCACCCTCTCCCAAGTAGAATCAAGTGAAGACAATCTCTCCTCACAAAGGCTCTAATGGAAGACCTAAATCCTGCAGCATTTACCCAAAGAAAATGTATAGCTCCAACCTCTTCTCCTTCTGGCTCAATGCCTTTATTTATAGTGCTGTAAAGAGGTTATTCAGGTCCACTATCAATGGGATCATCCCCCTCTTTGGGTGGGATAGCTCCCTTATTGATGGGATAAGTTCCCCCTTAATAGAGATACATGAACCAACTGGAGGCGCATCCATTTCATCAAACCGACCTCTAGAATGTTCTAGAAGTAACCACAAGTAACTTTTTCAAGATAAAACTCGCGCATTTTGCCTTTTACAGAGGGACGCACCTGTCCCTTAACATACAGAGCGTCCATGGACGCAGATTTTGTGAACATGGTCAGCGTCCCCGCAGGTAAGGCTAGAGAGAACCTGCGACCCCAGAGATAAACATAGTTTTTACAAGACTTTCTCTCTTCTTTGAGTTTGAGATGGATAACAGAGGCATGAGACTTGCCTAAGAGGGTAGCATGACTGTTGATTTGAGCCATACTAACTGTAAGTAGTCAAGGTGACATTTTTTAGTGTAACAGATTGCCCCCTAAAGTGCGAAGCCTGGAATAGAGTAGGGTTTTGTAATTCTAGGAAGGGTGAAGCGCTTTATCATTTCAAGGATTGTCTTGTGGATGGCCTGGTTGGAACCTGCAATTTTCAACACAAAATACATGGATAAGATTATATCATCACTGAGGTAGGCATTCCCATACTCAGATTCAAAACTTTAACTAATGGACTAACTATTCTGATACAGGAATGATCTTGCAGTACATCATTTTAATAGACTTTTGTAGACACAGTATGGACGCAGCCATCTGTTTATGATTAGTCTACATAGATAATGAATACAAAACTCCTCGCAGCCTGGATGGTAGAAACTAGATCCAGGGTCTTCACTTCTACTTCCCGAATTGGTACGATTCTAGCCATGTGATTAAATGATTCGATGTCGAACATGTTAGAAACCACTTGATTACCAGTCGATGATGTAAACTGTTAACAAGCGTGAGAGAGACCACCAGTAATGTCAATGGTTCTCAAAGTACCAAGCACAACCCGTGAAATGTGAATAGATGTTTTGATGTCGAACACTTCACGGAATCCTTTGATCGAAAGTCAATGATGTAAACTGACGTCAAAGGCGAGAAACCTGCCATTGATGCATGCAGACTTCAAGGTACTGTCGATTCCTAAGTCATCTTTCTAGATAATGTGTCGATGTCGATAGAAAGCGACCCGTTGCAGGCAAGCCCGCAACACGAAATCATTGTTCAAGTTGAAGAAATGTTGCTGTAAGGACTGACTCAGGGATGGTCAAATGGATGACAAGTATTTTGCAGATGAAAGTTTTTGCTTGCAGACCTCTTGAACACATAACGACACAACAGATGGCTTGGTGACGAATAACTCAAAGTTAAAACCCGGTTAAAGACTTTCAAAGTGATTTGGTCAACTGTGAGGTAAAAGATTTCCCAACCCAGGTGAATGAAAAGTGTCGTGTTCAAGAGTGGTAATAAAGTTTCTTCTGAGACAAAAGGTGACAAACAGGTTCATTCTTCTCTCTTTTCCCCCACCATTTCTGGCAAGTACCTCTTTATTTTTAACAAGCTTGAGGAGGATAACATATGCTTGATTATAAGCTCATCCTTCGGACGAGTCCAACCTAGTTTAAATTCGAACCCTAGGAAGGAGTGGTTCGTTCCTGTTTGTAATTGAACAGGTCCTCTACTGTAAAAGTTTAACGAGCCCAGTATAGGAGAAACTCGGCGTTTTTCAATTTTAGAGAGTCTGAAAAAACTAAAGAAGACTCCACGTTGAACTTTTTCGTATATTTGTGTCCCTCAAGCCCGAAAAAGTATAAAATAATACCTGGGGGAACCGCTTGATCTTGCGACCAAGGAGTACTTTCATAATAGTGTCGTTAACCTGAAAAGTAAAAAGCGATCAAGGACACGTCGTTTTATTTCCTTATCGAGTTCGAAACGACAAAAACCCGGCAATCTTTTCCTGATTTTGCGGTCAGAAAAGAGCTAAAAGGGGACCGTCTTTTAATTCCGTTTTAACGAGTGAAAAAGAAACACTCGGCGATCTTTTCATGTTTTAGGAGTCAGAAAAGGGCTTAAAAGATGACTCTGATATTTTTGTTTGTGAAAAATTACAATTTCCCTCGAAATCCCTTTGTCCTGCACAAAAGCAACACATTACTCATACCTGTTTAAAATAGGCAAAAATACATTCAAAAACATCTTTTCATGGTAAAAAATGAACTAATTCATCCAAAAAACCTATAAAAAGACCTTTTACCATGTCATTTTTACCGTTTCACTGTTGAGGTTGAAAAAGGAGCTTTTGACAAGAAACTTCCCGTGGTCGCTGCGGAAAATCTGACCGTCGGAATCGAACGCCGTCTCATCCAGGTATTTTACACATCCTACTCTGCATTTCTATCCGTTTAGAATTAATTTTTAGGTCTTAGTTTCATTTTTTGGGGGGTTTTGGTTTTGGAATGCGCCTCTCGGCGGACGCAGGTGCCCTTCGGGTGACCTGCGTCCCCCGACTTTTTCTCATACGGGAAAACGGTCGGAAGACGCAGCCCGCCTTCAGGCCAGCTGCGTCCGGGCGCCCTGTGCTACAAAGCCGGGGTGCGTCCTCCGAGAAACGCGCATTTCAAAACCCCAACTCTCTCAAAAAACCACCAAAAATTCCAAATCAATTTCTAATTGCTATTTTTGATATGCAGGGCATTAATCATGTTAGACTGGAGAGAAAGAGAGCATGTAGAGGAAGATGAAGCTGCAATAAATCATCAACCTTCCCTGGATGCCCTAAGAGCATGCGGATTATACAAATATTGGACCATACCGGGCATGAGGGGCCAGGTAAGATTCTTGGAATGGCTGGTTGAGCGATGGAACGTACAAGAACAATGCTTTTACATAGGAGGGCACCAGCTCGAGATAGAGCCCTCGGATGTATACTTTCTCACTGGCTTGCCAAACAGAGGTGAGCAACTCAGTCTTGCGGGGACTAGGCCGGGTGGCCAATCCCTTGATAGTCTCCGTGAGGATTGGTGCACACGTGGGCTCACCATTCAAAAGGCATAGAGATAAAACACATCACTCTACCGGAACTCAAAGTCATAGCGTTCACGGTTACCAGAATTTGCGGCGCGGCCGCTTTACACATTGCTTCCGGATCCCAAATGCGGATGGCAATTGACTGTTACCAAGGCACCATTTTCAACTGGTGTGAAGCTGTGTCGGCTCATATGAAGAGCCAACTGACCAAGGCAAAGAACGGACGACTAAAGACTTTTGGATATGGGCCTATAGTCGTGAGCTTTGCCTTGGAGAGAATTCCAATGCTGATCCCTCAGCAACTCACTGTTGATATCTTGGGTCCCCAGCAGCCAAAGCTGATACGATGGGTTGCGGTGATGGCCCGGCATCCTGACGAGGGCGCGACAGTAGTTCGATTCTCAGATAGTTATTTTGACTGGTTAGAGGGCCAGCTTTTTGTGATACAGGACTTTCCGTATGCCGGAATGGATTTCAGAGGTGATCCGGACATGGTTCTTCCACAGGGAGAACAATGGGACGACAGAGGTACTTTTTATTTTCACAAGTTTTCTAGTTATGTATTTTTTGTATTTTTTTTATATATATCGTCTCAAAACTAATAGTAAATCTTTCAAAATGCAGATGTTGGTCCACAGCGTCCAGCCAACCTCCGGCCTTATGATAGACTACATCCAGCTGCACCGGTACCGGCCCCACAGGATGCGACAGCAGAAGTACTAGCTGAGTTGGAGCATGATCTAGAGCGTCTCACGGCAGATATACCTGAGACTACTATGGACGACATTCCTATCAGGCTTCAGCGCTTCGTAGTCGCGGTCCCTGGACCGTTTAGGAGATTTTTGCGTAAGGTAGCCCGCGCAGTGGTGTCGTACAGAGAGCACCACCAGTGATTGACTAGTCACTTTTGTAGTCACATGTGACATTTTTGACTTTTTGTACTATCATTTTGCCGATCATAAGGTGTTTTAAACCTATGATCGAAGACGATGTATATATTTTTTGACACACTTCTATCTATATATATCACTATTACCGGCTTATCTTGTTTAACATATGTGATGAAATGTTTTTAAATTTACTTGCATGATTATCGTAAATGTCTGTCCAACATTCGAGAAGCAATTGCATCTGCTAATGTATTCAAAGACCTTGGAATATGTTGATATTCAATGTAATCAAATTCACGTTCCAAGAGACGCACTCTCAAAAACAACCTTAATAACACAGGATTTCTAATGGCATAAACTCTATTAAGCTGTAATACAACAAGTTCAGAATCTAACCTCACTATCAAACGTCGAATTCCAAATGAAATAGATTCGGATAATAATTCAACCACTGCACTGTATTCTGCAATGTTATTCGTTGTTTGACCGAGGCTTACCCCATGCATAGAAACTAACTCGTCAGAGGGCGAATAGATAACCCAAGCTGCGGAAGAGATATTCCGTGTATTACGACAAGCACCATCAGCAAATCCAATGTATGTTTGGAGAGGCGTCGACATCTACAATATCAAGAGTAAAACCAAGATAAGCCAGAATAATGACGAAAAACCACACTCGCTAAGCTAAGCACACTGACTAAACTAACACACTTGCTAGCTAGAAAGGAAATCTAACCTATCTAAAAATTTCTCCATACCCATCATTTTAAGCATAATACCTCTTTAGGTAAAGTCCATTTCTGGGTTTACCCAAAGAGTCCCCATCAAAATCAACTAACTCATAAGCCCCTTTTGCTAGCTTTCGCTTTACAATGTAGGGCCCATGCCACATGGGAACGAATTTTCCGGCACCTAGCTTATCGTTAGCTTGATCATATAATAGTACTAGGTCTCCTTCCGAAAAACTTCGAGGGGTTACATTTTTATCGTACTGAGCTTTCATTCGTTTCGCGTGAGTCTCGATAGCTAAAGTAGCGTCACGTCGAGTCTCATCTAATTTAGCCAAGTATAATAACCGTTTCTCCTCTTCGGAAGTAGCTGGAAGTAATTCGACAGCCATTTGAAGTGATGGGATTTCGCATTCAATAGGTAACACAGCTTCTAAGCCATAAACTAGCTGGAAAGGGGTGAAACCTGTTGAATTTTTCACTGAAGTTCGATATGCCCATAGCGCCGAAAATAACATGTTATGCCAATTCGTTCGATGGATACCAATGATCCGTCGAATCATGATGACTAGAACTTTGTTGATTGACTCAACCAAACCGTTGGCTTGCGGATAATAAGGAGTAGAGCTATCGTGGCGCAAACCAAGCTGGCTTGTAAGCTCAGTCATCATGACGTTTCGAAAATGGCTCCCATGGTCAGTAATGATTGCTTGTGGGACACCAAACCTAGTTATGATATGATTGAATACGAAAACTGCAGCTGTCTTGCCGCTTGCGTCGAATGTAGGCATCGCCTCGGCCCATTTTGTAAAATAATCAACCGCGAGGATGATATACGCATGCCCCCCGGCCGAGTGAGGGTTACAAGTAATAAAGTCAATGCCCCATTTGGCGAATGGACCAGCGGCAATTATAGGGTGGAGAGGAGCAGGTGGAGCGCGCATCTTTCGATCAAACACTTGACAGTTGTGGCATGTTCTGACAGCAAGGATACAATCTTTAAACATAGACGGCCAGAAATAGCCAGCGCGCAACACCTTCTGAGCTGTGGCATACCCAGACATATGACCGCCACATGCTCCAGAGTGACAATCATTCAAAACTCTCTCAGCCTCTTCGTGAGTTAAACAACGTCGAAAAACTAAGTCTGCCCCCCGGCGATAAAGTGTATCTCCAATAATTCTGTATTGCTGGGATCGAAACCGAATTTTTCGACGGTCTTCCTTGGAAGCTTCAGGCCGAAAGGTTTGGGTTTGGAGATAGATGATTATATCCCCATACCACGGATCTAAAGTGCTAATAAGAAACAAAGATTCGTCCGCAATGGACTCCTCTGCCACAGTCTCTGTGTCAGCACTCGGGAAATCACACATCAATTCCGCAAAAACTAAAGATTTCTTAGACTTGGACTTCTCGAACTCCAAGTCGAACTCTTGCAGGATAACAATCCATTTAGAGTACTTGCCCCCTAGCAGTTGTTTTGTCAAAATATAAATCATAGGGTTGCAATCCGAAATAACTGTAGTCTTGCGGAGAAGAATGTAGTGACGAAAACGCTGGACAGCTTGAACGGCTGCCAGGGCCAATTTCTCCACATGCGAATATTTTAACTCAGTGGGATTTAAGGTTCTACTAAGATAATATATCACATGCTCTGCTTTGAATTCATCTTCTTGAACTAACACCATTCCAATGGTGGAATGCGAAGCTGCGAGGTATAAGAAGTAGTCCTGGTTGTAGTTGGGAGGATGCAATAACGGTGCATGGGTCAACGCGTGTTTCAGTGCATCAAAAGATTGTTGGGCAATCTCGTCCCAAAAGAATTGTGCGTTCTGTTTCAACAACCGTGTAAAACCTTTAGTGACCTCGGCGTAGTTTGGGATGAATCGGCGTAAAAAGTTCGCTTTCCCTTGCAAACTTTGGAGTTGGCGCAAACTCGAAGGAGGAGGCAATTTGATGATAGCCTCGACTTTCGAGGGATCGACGCGAATGCCGGCTTTTGAAACAACAAATCCCAGCAATCGACCTGTTTCTATACAGAAAACACACTTGTGGGGATTCAACCGAATTCGATAATGCCTACACCTCATAAAGATTGCTCGTAGGTGGACAAGGTGATCAGCTCGTTGTAAAGAATGAGCAGGCAAATCATCGAGATAGGGTTGCACAATGTGCTTGATGTCATGAAATGCATAAGACATCGCCCGTTGAAAAGTGGCCCGGCATTCTTAAGTCCAAAAGGTAATTTGCAATAAGCAAATGTCCCCCATGGACAAATGAATGCCGTTTTTGGTTGATCGGCAGGTAGAATATTGATTTGATTATAGCCTGAGAAACCATCCATGAAGGAAAACATCTCACTTCCGGCACAATCATCAATAATTTGATCGATATAAGGCGTAGGATAGTTGTCTTTTGGACAAGCTCGATTGATATCCCTATAGTCGATACAGATTCTTATTGTTCCTTGTTTTTTATTGACGGGAACAATATTCGATACCCAATCCGTTAACGGGATCGGATAAATGAAACCTGCTTTCAACAGCTTTTCGACTTCTGCTTTAATCGCAGCCGCTTTTCGAGGGTGAATCTGACGCAACCGTTGCCGAATGGGTTTAGCATCCGGGTAGGTTTTGATTTCATGAACAACAATGGCAGGATCAATTCCCGGCATTTCCTCGTAAGACCAGGCAAACACGTCGCGGAATTCTTGGAATAGGGCCTTGTAAGTTTGGATTTCTTCTTCAGTACATGCGGCACCTATATGAATGTTCTCCTCGATTCCGGGCTTCACTGAAATATCAATGGGAATAGTACGAGAAATATTCCCTAAATTCAGCTCTGAATCAGAATGTTTCGTTGGATCCTGAGCGTCTTTGACATATTCAGCGGTAAAGATAGATGAAAAATCATTTTCAAATGCATCATCCTTAGGTAAAAACGAAGATCTGTGATGGAGATCTTCCCATGGTAGATCATCTACACTTAGGATTTCGCGAAGTTGTTCGTCAGATGACACTTCTTCGGGAAACGTTATCCGTTCTAAGGGTGAGGTGAAAAGTGACTCTTCACTGACCACATTCATTTGGTCGGTTTCGGTTGAATGAAAGTCGGTAAAAGACATAAGAGCTTCATAAGCAATCTCATACGGACTCAACGGCATAACATCACCGAGTGAGTCTAGCTCAGAGTCAGAGGGAACATACCAAGGATCATCATAAATAATGTTTTCTGACGTGATCATATGAATTGTTGCAAACGAAGGGTCTGCATTGAGTGGAGGGAGAGGAAAAGTTCCCAGTAAACCGGAATCCTTAACTAAACCTACACCAATGTCCCTATAAGGGATTGTCGTTTTACCAACATGCTGGATAGTTTCTGAAGAGGTTGGGTCGGATGAAAAGTATGTCAGCTGATCAATAGTCACGATCTTACCGTTATGTGGAAACTTAATGACTCTGAAGACCGATGAAACGACCGCTGTCATAGCATATGACCAACTTCGACCCAAAAGAAGGTTGTAGTCTAGAGGGGCATCAACCACTTCCACATCCAGACTAACGGTTTTACCTTCGACCCCTATAGGCAATTCTTGTAGAATACCAAACGGACGGAACCCACGGCCATCAAAGGCCTTAAGGATGGTGGGGGATTGGTTCAACGAAGGAGAACCAAGCGATCTCCAACATTGAATCGACATAATACACGTAGAAGCTCCCTCATCAATCACAGTCCGATGAATAGGCCTGTTTTTGACTATCACTGGAATTTGGAAAGCCATTTGATGGGGGAGACGCGGTGTACTACTTTCTAGATCAAAGATCATTAGGTTCGGGTCCTGAACATCGACAGCTCCAATAGCCGACAAAAGCAATTTTCGTTGCGCTGGACATGATTGCAGCACTTCGAGTGCCGACATTGCTGAAGGTGAAACAGCTAAGTCTTCAACAATGTTGTAATTCTGGGCTGCTCTCGCATGTGGATTGAAAGCAGACCTTCGAAGTACACCCTTGGCGGGCGGCTTAATCACTAAGTCTGGGTTAGGTTTTTCGATCTGTAGTGGATCGGAACCAGGAGCTGAGGTTGATGGGTTAGAGTGAGAAGATTCTGCTTCCTTACCATCAACAGGAGCCTTACTACCATAATCTTGCGATCGAGTCGCAATCCTGACATGAGACATCATCAAAATGGGTTCTTCACTGGCATTCGAAGAAGAACCTATCATCTTATTCTCCTGCTCTGGAAATGGATTTTTTAACACAGCAGGAGTGGGAGAACCTTTGACTATTTTCACTACCTCGGCCCGATGAGGGCAGTCTCTCGTAAAATGATCTTCTTCACAAATAAGACAAGGATATCGAGGTTTGCGTTTTTCGTCATTGGTTTCCGACTTTTCCGTTTTCTCCTTTGGAGCCTTGTCTGCTTTAGCCTTCTTCTTTCCTTTCTTCTTTCCACCGTTTTTTGATTTGGCCGTAGATGACTCTACAGCGTGAATGTCGGCGGTAAGTTCAGGAGGAGAAGACTCTCCTGTCGGAGAATCAGGCAAAGTGATAATTGGAGTATTGGAGGCCTTGGAAGACTTCTTCTTACTCTTCGTAGTCACGATACCAATCATACCATCAGCGGCATGAGATCCCGAAGGAGCAGCAGCGATTTGGTTTGACTTTGGAAGATCCGGAATTTTCTCGTGTAACGTACCCGACTGAGTGTAAACTAAGTCAAGGTATTGTGCCTGAGCAATGACTTGCTCCTCAGTAACTACTCCGGCCTTAGCTACATCTTCAGTAATTCTTGGTAATAATGATTTGACAAACCATTCAGCTAAGATTTGGTCCGGGATAAAAACTTTCACTAATCTTCTTCGACGTCTCCACTCATGGATGTGATCAGAAATGTACGTGGATGTCGATTGTTTTAGCGAAGTTAATAATTCTGTACCATTATCGTATCTGACTGGTAACTGAAAATGAGTTAAGAACGAGGTAGCTAACTGGCTAAAGTTGTAAAAAGAGGCCCGTGGTAACTCAATGTACCACTTGGCTGCGAGACCAATGAGTGTACGCTGGAAAAGACGTAAGCGGATGGAATCATCTGAGATGGAATTTGATGCACACCAGAGGTGGTAAGTCATCACGTGATTAGACGGATCCTCTCCAGACTTACCTTCGAACTTGGGTATATCGCTGGGCAACTTATTTGGCATTGGCGGCCAGAACTGAAGATATTGAATTGGATCGTTCGTTAGGCGCGTCAAGTCGGGTAAATCTAAAGTCGCAATAAACGGTAACTGCCGGTTAGGATCTCTAAAACTCTGAGTCACAATACCAGCCCCAGGAGGAGGATATCCAGGATAACTAGGAACAGGAGTCGCATTTGGGATATTATATCCTCCTGGAAAACCAGGATTAACCGGACCGTACTGGGGTTGCTGAGGTTGTTGATAAGTGTACCCAGGATACGGTTGATACTGGTAAACCGGTTGTTGGGCAGCTTGCCCAGGTTGATACTGTCCCTGGTACGGAGGTTGAACAAATTGAGGTTGAGTAGTAACAACCGTACTTGTACCAGGTTGGCCTGCAGGCATCTGGACTGTGGTTTGAACCGTGGGTCCAGACAACGGTACAGATGTCTGAGGAGTGGTTACAGGGACAGTAGAAACCGGAGCTGCCGATACTCCAGAAGTAAGCATGGTAGATGAAGCGGTAGTTGCTGCAGCCGTGTGAGGTGGAGTACCAGGTGCAATTGGCGGCTGAGTAACTACAGAAGTTACAGGGGTCTGAACACTTGACTGGACAGGTTGCGGTTGCTGG
Source organism: Pinus tabuliformis (assembly GCA_031772625.1). Classification (NCBI taxonomy): domain Eukaryota; kingdom Viridiplantae; phylum Streptophyta; class Pinopsida; order Pinales; family Pinaceae; genus Pinus; species Pinus tabuliformis. Next base: position 1,923,953,311 of record CM062817.1, on the reverse strand, counting down.
GGTGGACCAGGAACTGCAGGTTGTCCTGCTTGAGGTACCGACTGTATACTTGGTTGCGACATCTGTTGACCCTGTGACGGATCCCATGTTAACATTCCAGGGTATTGACTCGTAACAGGTTGAGGATACTGAGATCCATAGCCGTATTGAGGATAGGGTTGATAACTGTAAGGTGCAGTCCCATATGATTGCCCTTGAGGTGGTTGATAACCTTGACCAGGGTATTGACCCGTAGGTTGATAACCTTGAGGTAAATACGAATACTGGGGTTGACCTTGACCTTGAGGTTGGTATCCTTGAGGTTGATACCCTTGGGGTTGATACCCTTGGGGTTGCCATCCTTGAGGTTGCCATCCTTGAGGTTGATATTGATACTGAGGTTGACTTTGGGGTACATATTGAGGCTGGGGTTGATACCCTTGGGGTTGATACCCTTGAGGTTGCCCCCCAGTCACGAATGAAGTACCTTGAGGTTGCCCCCCAGGCATTAACGAAGGTTGCCCCCCAGGCGGTAATTGGCCACCTTGAGGTTGGTTAATGGGAGTTGAACCTGACATCATATAAACGTCACCTATACTCAATGGTACATTACCACTGTTTCCAACTAATAACCCATGATCAACGGGTTGAGGAGATGCTCCCGCAAAGGTACCAGAAAGTGATTGATACCCAGTAGGAACAGAAGGACCGCCATGTAAAAATGATTCAGGACTTTGTGAAAACACAGATGACTGACCAGACATATTTACAGGAGAATGAATTCCTCTAGGTGGAACCGGAGTACGAGGTGTAGAAAAACCTACTGAGTTGTCTAAAAAATTGGTTAATGCAAGGTACCAAGATTCACTTCTAGGAGGACTGTAAAAGATGGATTCACGCTCCCTTAGATCAAGGGTAATTAGATCTTCAGAATCAGAAACGCCTATTTCTTCCTCTGGAACAAGTTCTTCTATAGCAATTAATCCAACAGGAAGATTTTCGGTGATAATTCTTTCTATTCTTGGTGAATCAGGAACACTAGGAGTTGGAGTAACAGGTTCGGAAATTTCAGGTTCTTCGCCTGTTTCACTGGCAGATGAAAAACTACCAGCAAGCTCGGAAACTGTAACAGCTTCGGGATTGTAACCTGTTTCTAAACTTTGGTAATCTGGATGGACTACCAAGGAAAATTCTCCTTCTTCAGGTGATCCTACTCTACTGCCACTAGGAGGAGTTACAAGGACCTTTAACCCTTCTAAATGACCCGGAATGTCTTCAGGAGATTCACCCCGCGATTTACGGAGTTTTCTTAACAAATCTATTCCGGTAACAATCTCAGGAGACTTGCCCCGAAGTCTACGGGACTGTCTCGGTAATTCCGCCACAATTAAAGATTTTAACTACAACACACGAAAACAAAGTAAAAATTTCAAATCAAACCACCTAAAGTCTTCTAAAGAAGCAAACAAATTTGAAGCACACGCCTAAATAATCTAGAGCGTCAAACCACACACAAACAGTAGTCTTCCGGACCAAAAGCGCTAGTTGGTGATTAGGCCCAACCTCGCAGGATTCAGTACAGAAATGGTGGGTGGAACAGTTACCCCGGCAACCTGCTTAATGAATAGACTGGACCAAGTTCCTCCACTTTAACCGTCTCGAAGTGAAGCGAACCCCCCAGAAAATCCAAGTGAGTATAACCGACGTCTGCTCCAGGTACAGTGGGACCTTCCCTCCACCGTCACCTTGGGTAGAATCCTAGATATTATGGCCACTAAGGTTACCAATCACAACAATTACACCTGGGGGAACAGTCTAAACTCCGACAGCACGCAAGGGCAGAGTAGCAAGCTCCAATCCCCTTACCGGCTCCTTGACAACAATCCAAGGTTTACCGATAAGTGACCCCTGGCTCCTCGACAATGGTTAATCCGAGGTTTACCGTTTGTAATACGTACTGCCTGGCGTCGTTCCCAACGAGGGAGGAATGATCCCCTCACTGGTTCGGACACGAGCTCGTGCTTCTCCTTTAAGAGGAGCTTTCCCAGAATGTAACTGAAACAATTGGATTTGTTCTACTCAAGATAGACTATCTGTTTGGTTTTGTAGTCTTGGAGAGTTAAGTACTCACCTACTCCAAGACCCTAGCCTAAGCTATGTTGGTGCTTCAGAGCCCTAGAAAAATAAAGATTACTAGATTGATTTTAATTTAAGCGTTACTTTTAAGGTTGTTTCTTAAGTCAAAAGGTGATGGAAGTGAAACCAGTGGTGTGTTGACTCGACTCGAAACCACTACAAAATGCACCTAGAATGATTTATCCACTACTTTACTTTTTCGATGAATTGCTTAACTAAAAAGTTGAGAGAATGCAATCTTTATAAAAGCAACTTCTTAATTGAAGACAATCAAAGAAACAATTCGTTTGTCTTTTCCAAGCATAAAAACATAACCTCTCTTTACATGCACGAAAAAACTCTTTTCTTCTTTCGAAAACAAAAAGCTACTTGAAACAAGACTTTTTAAGAAGATGTTTTTGTATTTTTCTTTTAATAAAGCAAATAAATCTAATATAACCAAAAATCAATCTTAACAACTCTTAAAATCTATGAAAATGCACTCATAAGCAAACTAAAGGCAAATTTACTCTAAGCAATCTTAACGAGGCCAAAACTAACAATGATTATTTCTAAGGTGTTTTACTTGATCACAATCAAATCAAGGACTAGCTTATTGCAGAATCAAAAACTAGCCAAAACAAAACTCTAATCTTTTTGTTCTTTTTGTAAAATGGAAATCAATACTTTATAAACAAGCAATTCGAAATTTGACCCAAAACAACTCAAATGGCAAGTTGCTCACAAAGGAGACTTTACGACAGGCCCGACTTCTAAGAAGGTTGACTAACCAGAGAGATCTAAGGCTGGACAACTTTCTACTATCAAAGTCACTACAAAGCCTTTCCAAAAATCAAACCCTAGGTCTAAACTTCGTTGAAAACCACTAAAACACTCAAAGCTCACAAAACTAGTTCAGGTGAAAATTCTTGACAGGGTACTAAAGGATCTGGGCAGAAAACACTAAGGAAAAACAAAATCTAAAAGCAATTTAAAGCAAAAATGGAATTTTCTTAAAGTTTACAGGAAGACGCAGGCAACCCGTTGTCACAGGTGCGGCCCCGCTCTGTGCAGACGGCAACAGCGCGTCCAAAGACGCACTGTGCAGTACTCAGAGGGTGCGTCCTTCTGGAAAAATGAAGAAAAACCAAATCTAACTAAATCTAAAGCTAAGCCACCCAAATACTAATTCTCACAGTCAAAAACCAGAAAATAAAAATGATTTTCTCAAAGCAAAGTTCATATAAAGGAAAAGACTCTCTCATTAATGGATTCCCCAGCGGAGTCGCCAATTTGTCACACGGAATTTGTCAAGGGTGCGGACACGACTGACCTTCCTAGAAGTCTAAGACATTCTAATGACAAACAAGACAAAATGGAGTGATCTTTCTCTAAATACACCTTTTACAACATGAAAACTACAAGTGTTTAGGCTTACCTTATTCCAAAACGCTGTTGTTGAAGTCCGTTCTTGACGATCCGGATGAGCTCCTCCTTCAAGTCAATTCCTGCAACCACAAACAATCAAACAATTACCAAGCACTTGCATTTCATATAATAAAACATATATTCAACATGCAGACCAAGGAACACATGAAATAACTCATTAACACAAGCTATTGAGAAAAATAAACCAGTTTGTATTAATAACGAAACAAAGAAACTCTTACAACCTGGCCTTGGTGTTGTGCAAGTTCCTCCCAGGGTCCATCAAGGGTTTTCCTCTACTTTGACAAAGCTCACCCTCTCCCAAGTAGAATCAAGTGAAGACAATCTCTCCTCACAAAGGCTCTAATGGAAGACCTAAATCCTGCAGCATTTACCCAAAGAAAATGTATAGCTCCAACCTCTTCTCCTTCTGGCTCAATGCCTTTATTTATAGTGCTGTAAAGAGGTTATTCAGGTCCACTATCAATGGGATCATCCCCCTCTTTGGGTGGGATAGCTCCCTTATTGATGGGATAAGTTCCCCCTTAATAGAGATACATGAACCAACTGGAGGCGCATCCATTTCATCAAACCGACCTCTAGAATGTTCTAGAAGTAACCACAAGTAACTTTTTCAAGATAAAACTCGCGCATTTTGCCTTTTACAGAGGGACGCACCTGTCCCTTAACATACAGAGCGTCCATGGACGCAGATTTTGTGAACATGGTCAGCGTCCCCGCAGGTAAGGCTAGAGAGAACCTGCGACCCCAGAGATAAACATAGTTTTTACAAGACTTTCTCTCTTCTTTGAGTTTGAGATGGATAACAGAGGCATGAGACTTGCCTAAGAGGGTAGCATGACTGTTGATTTGAGCCATACTAACTGTAAGTAGTCAAGGTGACATTTTTTAGTGTAACACTTGCACAAAGGGTTTTTGTCAACATTTCTTTTCGAGGATCAATGGATGGATACAGTGGATGACGCATTAAAGCTAGTAAAGCCAACAATTTTCACGATGCCACTAGAACCAGAAGAACTCGTGCAACCAGAATGGTCGCGACAGCTAAGCCGGGCTCTGGAATGTTACAATGTAAAAGTAGAAGGCGACGAAGATGATCCGCGTGACATCATTATACCAGAATCTGAAGGAAGTCAAGAATTATGCGACCCCAAAAGAGAAGGTCCAGATGTTGTAGTTCCATTAAAATCAAAGCAAGTGAATATCGGAATAGAGGAAGAACTTAAGTATGCTATGCTTGGAGATTACTGGGACAACGTTATAGTGGCAAAGGTTGTCGAGCTACTCTGGGAGTATTGATACCTCTTCCCTACAAAGATTAAACAGCTAAAATGGATTCGAGGTGAACTAGGAATGATGGAGATAACTTTGAAGCCTTACACGAAACCAGTAAAACAACGACCTTACCAATTGAATCCAAAATATAAAGCAAAAGTATGAGAAGAACTAGACAAGATGCTGGCAGCTGGGATCATTGAACCAGTCGAGGAGTCTGATTGGGTAAGTCCGATGGTGGTACAGGAGAAGAAACAAAAGGGTGAGATCCACATCTACGTGGATCTACAGAAACTCAATGATGCTTGTGTTAATGATCCATTTCCCACACCTTTTACTGATGAAGTCTTGGAAAATGTGAGCAGGAAGGAAGCGTATTCCCTTACGGATGGGTTCTTTGGATACCATCAGATCAAGATCGTGCTGGAGGATCGAAGCAAGACAACGTTTGCTACGGAATGGGGTTGCTTTCAGTATACAGTGATGCCATTTGGGCTGAAGAACGCGCCGACAATATTTTCCTGCATTGTGGTAGCTGCATTCAAGGAATTTATACATAAATTCTTGGAAGTCTATCTTGACGATTGTACCATCTTTTGCCTAGTTAAGAAACATACTGGGAGCTTACGATTAATGCTAGATACCTACCGTCAACACCATATTCTGCTCAATCTAAAGAAGTGTACATTCCTTGTTCCTTTCGGGAACTTGCTGGGTCACGTAGTTTGTAGGCAAAGCCTGATGGTGGATCCGACAAAGATCGCTGTTATATTAGGTTTGCAAGCATCACGCAGTGTCAAACAGCTCCACACTACACTGGGACACACGGGGTGCTATCGTGTTAGGATATTCTGACACATAGGATATAGTTAAGTTCAACTTGGTCTAGTGTAGAGTTAGGTATAGAGTTAGGTAAAGTGTGTTTCTTTACCGTTGTACATTTTGTAACTTACAATCCGATGGTCACGATATGTAGTGATCCGACAGTTCATTCTCTCCTCGGTATTACCGACACTTGATCCGTGGCTTGACACCCGATTGGTCCATGAATTCTATTTAAAGCGCATGGAGGGTCATTTGTAGGGTAATCCGTGCATGAGAGAAGCTTATGTAAATTTTCATTCTTTGATTAATAAATTGCCTGAAGTGGCCGCGTTGGCTCAGGCCGTGGACTGTTTCCCTCTTTGAGGGTTTTAACCATGTCAAAAATATTGGTGTATTTCTCTGTGATCTGGTTGTGAGTGGTGTCCTTTTCGTGTTCTTTCTGAGTAACTTACCCTGTAAATTCCTACATGGTATCAGAGCTATTTGAGGGCCGCATCTGTTGGTGATCCAAATCTGAAGCCGGTAGAACTGCATCCGACTACCGTTTCCTAGATCTGCTGTTTCTGACTACTTTCGGGCCGAGAGGACTGCTCTGTTATGTTCAGAGCATCTGTTCCAGTGAGGAACCCCTTTCGTTTCACGCGAAAAGGTTTCCGGTAGCCCTAGCTGCGTCATTTTTAAGATCTGGAGGTATACAGTGTTTATTTGCAGTTTACTTTTATTTTCTCTCTGCTTATTTCGGTTTCGGTTTATTTAGCTTTTTTTAACCGGATCTATACCTTTCATTTCTGCGTATTCTCTTTGCCCTGTGACTCTGTGCGATCTGGGCAAATCAGAAACAGAAAGGAAGGATTTTTCTCATGCGTATGCTCTTTTCCCTGCACCTTAGTGTGATCTCGGAAAATCAGAAACATTGAGAAAAATATTTAGTTTTTCGACTAAAGCTAACCTTGAGCCGCAAGGTTCAATTTTTGAGAATATTTAGTTTTTTGGGTAAAGCTAACTTCGAGCCGCAAGGTTCGTTTTCTTTGCATGTCCGTGTTGGGTTTTGTGTTTTTTGTTTTGTAGGGAAAAAAAGCTTTCTCAAAGCAAGCACGCAACCCAAAGCCCCCCCCCCCCTCTCTCTCTCTCTCAAATTTTTTGTATAGATCAATTGGTTCAAAGCTATTTTAAGAGAGTAGAGGTCTTGGGTTCAAGTCTCCATTTTGTGGGGGCGGACTTTTTCATTTCTGCACATTCCCGCACTTCGTCGGCAACTTCAACAACGTTTTTTCAAAAAGCCATAACTTCTTCATCCGGAAGCCTTTTTCAGAGCCGTTTTTTTTAAACCAGCCTAATTCTTCGAGATCTATCCATTGGAACACTTACTTTCAGCATCTTTAGCTTCAGTTTCTGTTGAAATGGAAAGTCAATACCAAGTTACCCTTGACAGCACCAATTACTTCCAATGGTTGTCCTACATGGAGGATTTACTTAGAAGTAAAGGTCTCTACCAAATAGCCACAGGCCAAGAAAAGAAACCGAAAGATGAAGACAAGGCTGCTAAATGGGAAAATAGACAAGATCAAGCAAGTGGTTTGATAGGGATGTCTATTTCTCCAGATCTTAGATTCCATATTGCAGAACTTGAAACTCCTCATGAAGCAATGGAACAAATCAATAAAGTTTTTGGGATTAAAAATGAAATTAGAGCCCATCAACTTGAAAATGAGTTGCTTACATTGGACCCTAATAATTTTTCTTGCATTGAAGATTTCTTGTCTAAGTTCAAGACCCTTAGATATCTTTTGGAAGGTGTTAAGGTTAAGAAAGAAGATAGTAACCTTATTTATTCCATCCTTACTAAGTTGGGACCAGCCTACTCTGTATTTGTTTCCACCTTCCATTCTACAAGAGAAGCCTTCATTTCTCAAGGAAAAGACTACAAGCCCCCTTCCTTTGACTCTTTTTGTGATTCTTTAATAAGAGAACAAGAAAAACTCTTACACCTTGGTATTCTTAATCTTGGAAACTCTTCCAAGAAAGCGTTAGCCGCCCAGCAGCAACCAAATTCAAAGAATCCTAAAAAGTCATATCCTAAAAAGAATGGTCCTAAACCAAACAAGGGTCCTAAGCAATTTCAACCCCAAAATGAAAAATCATTTCAACAAAATGATAAGACAAATAAAAAAAAGGGAAGAAGACTGATAGACATTGCAATTTTTGTAATCGAGATGGGAACTTAGAATCAAAATGCTTTAAGAAGATGGAAGCCTTGGAAGCAGGAATGAAGAAGCATAACATCCATTTGGGGCAATCTTCAACTTCAAATTCATCTTCAAGAATGGCACTTTCTGCATGTGGTTGTCAAGCATCTCGGTCTGGCTATGCATTAAATGTATCTTCTTCTTCTCATTCTCATGAGTGGCTCATTGATTCTGGAGCTTCTTATCACATGGCCAAAAACAAAGCCATGTTTTCTTCTTTAAATGATTGTAACACCAAAAATATATATGTTGGTGATGATAGATCTCTTAATGTTGTAGGGACTGGAACTGTTCATCTAGACAATGGTCAGTTTAATGATGTATTATGTGTTCCAACCTTATCCTGCAACCTTCTATCTGTATATCAGATAACTCATTCAGGTGAAGGTAAAATTGTTGAATTTTCACCTCATGATGTTGTAATCAAGGAATTAAAAGATCCTAAACAGATTTTGGCTACTGGCATTGTTGATGATTCTACAAGGTTGTATAAGTTTCACAACTTTGGGTCATCAAATCTTCCCTCAGTATTTGTTGCTCATAATGATGAAGTGAGCAAACTTTGGCATGAGCGATTTGGTCACTTAAACTATCGCTCCCTTCAGCATCTATGTAAAGAAAATATGGTGACAGGTCTTCCTATGGTATCTTGCAGAGATGGTGTTTGTTCCGGATGTGTACTCGGAAAACATCATCGGGACAGTTTTGAAAAACGTGCCTCTTGGCACGCCTCAACCCCTTTACAGCTTGTGCATAGTGATTTATGTGGTCCACTTCCAGTTGTTTCATTCTCTGGTTGCAAGTATTTCTTAACTTTCATTGATGATTTCTCCAGACGCACTTGGGTATACTTCTTAAAACTCAAGAGTGAAGTATTTAACACTTTTTTGGCCTTCAACGCCTTTGTTGAAAAAAAATCTGGACATCAAATTCTTAAGTTAAGATCTGATAATGGCGGAGAATATGTTAAAAGCACATTCATCAACTATTTCACTGAGAATGGAATTCAAATGCAACATACTGTTCCATATACTCCACAAAAAAATGGTGTAGCTGAAAGGAAGAATCGCACCTTAAAGGAAATGGCTAATTGTATGCTACAATCTAAAGGACTTGGTCTTAGTTTTTGGGTAGAAGCAATTAACTGTGCAAATTACATAATAAATCACACTCCTACTAAGGATTTAAAGAATATCACTCCAGAAGAAGCATGGAGCTCAATCAAACCAGATGTAAGTCACTTTCGTGTTTTTGGAAGTGAAGCGTGGGCCCATATTCCAGATGAAAAGCATAAAGCTTTAGAACCTAAGAGTGAAAAATGTACTTTTGTTGGATATTCTGAAGATGTCAAAGGCTATAGACTTATTCCATTTAAGTCCAAAAATGTTATCATTAGAAGAGATGTAAAATTTGATGAAAATATATCGGCCTGCGAGCCTAGTCCGACGGATGTGCCACCTCTCCCTATCTCTTCTACCTTTGAAAACATTTCTTCTTCAGATGATGAAAGTGAGGATGACAATCCTCCCCCACCATCTCAGGATCCTCCTTCATCTCTTGAGCTTCCAAAATGGGTTCGTGCTACTCGAGATGCAGCAGGTGATCTTGCCGGTGATCCTACAGATCAGCGACGCACACGTTCTCAGTTCGAGAGAGCCTCTTCTTTACTGGCTCAAGCTCCAGTAAATTATGATCCTGACACCTTTGCAGAAGCTTCAGGCCATCCAGATTGGGAAGCAGCTATGAATGAAGAATATCATTCATTATTGGCAAATGATACATGGGATCTTGTTCCTTTACCAAAGGGACAAAACTTGTTAGATGCAAATGGGTTTACAGAACCAAGTATGGACCAGATGGGAAAGTTGATAAACATAAAGCTCGTCTTGTTGCTAAGGGCTTTTCACAGGTTGAAGGCATTGACTACACTGAAACCTTCTCCCCTGTTGCCAAAATGAACTCTATCCGCCTTGTTCTTTCCCTTGCTGCCTCTTTCAAATGGGAAGTCCATCAGATGGATGTTAAATCTGCCTTCTTGCATGGGGACTTGCATGAAGAAATCTATATGGAACAACCCATTGGCTTCATACAAACAGACTCCAGCCTTGTTTGTCGACTTAAGAAATCCCTTTATGGTCTCAAGCAAGCTCCTCGAGCTTGGTATGCCAAAATGGATAGCTTTCTTTTAGAATCTGGCTTTTCTAGGTGTCATTCTGACAATACTGTCTACACCAAGAAAGTGGGCAACTCTCTTATCATCCTTGTTCTTTATGTTGATGATCTTATCCTTACTGGTAGTGATCCCAACCTTATAAACCATGTGAAGTCTAGCCTCAAAAGGAAATTTGAAATGACAGACTTAGGACACTTACACTATTTTCTCGGTCTTCAAGTCTTGCAATCCAAGGAGGGTATTTCCCTTTCCCAGTCAAAGTATGCTTGTGATATTCTACGTCATTTTCACATGGAAGACTGTAAGCCAGCCCCTTCTCCCTTTCAGTCTGGAGTCAAACTTTCAGTCACTTGTACTTCTCCTGAAGTTGATGCTACCTTATACCGTCAACTTGTAGGAAAACTCTTGTATTTAACCCATACTCGTCCTGACCTTTCCTTTGTTGTTGGCCTTGTTGCTCGGTTCATGCAAAACCCCCGTGAAAGTCATTGTAAAGCAGCTAAAAGAATACTTCGTTATGTTCGAGGTACATTTCAGTTTGGGATTCATTACAGTGCCAAAGCATCTCCTCTATTGGTTGGTTTCACTGATTCCGATTGGGCTGGTGACCCTGATGATCGGAAGTCTACTGCCGGTTATGTGTTCACTCTTGGTTCAGGACCTATTACATGGGCTTGCAAGAAACAGGGTGCCATTTTTCTTTAATCAGCAGAAGTAGAGTATCGTGGTGCCGTAGAAGCTAGTAAGGAAGCCTTGTGGCTTCGTCAGATCCTGTCAGAGTTTGGCTTTGAGCAGCAGCATCCGACTACACTTTGGTGTGATAACCAAGTGCCATTCAGCTAGGCAAAGATCCAGTCCAACATCAGCGCAGCAAACACATTGAACTGCACATGCACTTCATCAGAAAGCTCATTCACGACCATGTTCTTGAAGTGCAATATTGTTCAACAGATGATCAAGTTGCAGACATCTTCACAAAGGCTCTCACAGAGGCGAAGTTCACTAAACTTCGATTTATGGTTGGAGTTCAGGAAGTTGTCACTAAGGGGGGATAGGCTCTAGTGCCTCCTTCCTTCTCCTATTGTGTCATATTTGTAAATCCTTAAATCCTATCCCAAGTTGTTCTTAAGGGGGGATGTTAGGATATTCCGACACATAGGATATAGTTAAGTTCAACTTGGTCTAGTGTAGAGTTAGGTATAGAGTTAGGTAAAGTGTGTTTCTTTACCGTTGTACATTTTGTAACTTACAATCCGACGGTCACGATATGTAGTGATCCGACAGTTCATTCTCTCCTCGGTATTACCGACACTTGATCCGTGGCTTGACACCCGATTGGTCCATGAATTCTATTTAAAGCGCATGGAGGGTCATTTGTAGGGTAATCCGTGCATGAGAGAAGCTTATGTAAATTTTCATTATTTGATTAATAAATTTCCTGAAGTGGCCGCATTGGCTCAGGCCGTGGACTGTTTCCCTCTTTGAGGGTTTTAACCACGTCAAAAATATTGGTGTATTGATCTGTGATCTGGTTGTGAGCGGTGTCCTTTTGGTGTTCTTTCTGAGGAACTTACCCTGTAAATTCCTACATATCGGAAGTTCATAAAAGGTTATGCCTAGATCATGGCTCCAATGGAATAGTTGTTAAAAAAGGATGCCACATATTGTTGGAACGAGGAATGTAACAAAAGCCTGGAATTGCTGAAGGAAAAAATGGCATCTACCCCTATCTTGACCTTTCCAAAATGGGACGTGGAGTTCCATGTGCATGTTGATGTGTCATGTATCATGTTAGGAGCAGTACTTACTCAGGAAGGAGCAGAGGGAGTTGACCACCCGATTGCATTTGCAAGTCGAAGGTTGTCGAAAGCTGAGAAGAATTACTCTACTACTGAGCGAGAGGGATTAGCGATGGTGTACGCACTCTAGAAGTATCATCACTATTTGCTTGGAGGACATTTTAAGATGTATACTGATCACTATATGCCAAAATACCTAGTGAATAAGCATGTGTTGGGGGGCGCATCTGTTGATGGTTGCTGTTTGAAACGGGCGAGGAACCCACGAATCTAGAAGAAGGACTCCCGAATGCCCTGTTGTATGCAGTGCGCATTGTAGATGGCCACTTTGAAGATTTAATCTATTTTTTAACTACCGACACTGCGCCACAGGTGTATTTTGTGCAACAAAAAAAAGGAATTGGTGACACAAGCAACAGATTTCATTGTGATTTCCGGCCATCTCTACAAGATGGGCCATGATGAGATATTACGCAGATATGTACCAAGGTTTGAGCGAGAATAGATCCTTGCCGAAGCACATGGAGGGGTTGTTGGTGGACATTATGTGGGCCATGCCACAGCCCAAAAGGTTCTTCGCGCCGGATTATGGTGGCCCACCCTCCATCAAGATTCAAAAGCATACTGTTGGGCCTGCGATGTATGCCAATGAATGGGCAAGCCATCGCGAAGGGATGAAATGCCACTTTAGCCACAGGTAATGCTACAGCCATTTGAGAAATGGGCGATCAACTTCGTTGGGCCTATTGAATCGTGAGGGAAGACGGGTGCACGCTATATTATCATTGTGACTGAATACTTGACCCGATGGGCAGAAGCACAGCCAGTTAAGGATTGCACAGCCACGAAAACGGCAAAGTTCTTGTTTGAGAATGTGTTAACTAGGTTTGGGTGTCCTAAGATTCTCATGAGTGATTGAGGAACACATTTTTTGAATGAAACCATCAGCGCGCTCACTACGGAATTCCAGCTATATCACCAATAGAGCACACCATACCATCCAAAAGCAAATGGGACCATTGAGGCATTCAAAAAAATTTGGAAACGCGCTGACTAAGATTTGCAATGAATGATGAAATGATTGGGATTTGCGCATCCTTGCTGTGCTATGGGCATACCGAACCACATGCAAAAAGTTGATAGACCAGACACTATTTTGACTAGTCTATGGTAAGGAGGTCGTGATGCCTATGGAATATATCATGCCCAGTCTGCGGATTGTAGCAACTATAGGAATGGAAAATCATGGGGCCTTGGAGGAAAGGCTCGTACAACTCATTGAACTAGACGAAGAACAATTTCTGGTGGGATTTCATCAGCAGGCACAAAAACAACGCGAGAAAGTATGGCATGATCGCCATATCAAGGTGTGCACGTTCAAGAAGGATGATCTTGTATTGTTATATGACAGTAACTTTGAGAAATTCCCAAGTAAGCTTCGCATGCATTGGTTGGTACCTTATGTCGTCAAAGAAGTAACTGATGGGGGCGCAATTCAGCTGGCTAAGCTCAACAGAGACCCCTTCTCGGGAAGAGTGAATGGTAGTTGCCTGAAGCTCTATATAGGTAGGCCGACTGCCTAACTAACTGTTCCAAGGAGAGTCTCATCGCTTCGCCCAGTTGAAAGAGAGCGATGGACGATAAAGTAGTATGGGGGACAAAGGCACAGGTATCAGGGTGCACGTACATTTGGCCAACAATCAAGGGCGTGGTTCCATGGACAAAGCCACGCGGGTGTGCTGTTCCAAGGAATGATGACCGTTAATACCACTCTTCATGATAAGAAGGCTGCATTATGGCAAAAGGGAGCAGGCGGCAGGCAATTAAGAGCAACAGTACGACCCAGATATGAAGTGATTGACCACAAATTTCACACGAGAAGGTTACACGAGTTGGAACGAGTGGCTATCCGGGTAACTAAAGTTCGCATGGCTTATAAATCACCATAGGGAATCTACTGGGCAACCTGTTGCACAGTAATTTGTCACCGTCCCTGTTACCCCTTCTCCCACACATTGGAGGACTTATTCCGTGAATTGTGAGAAGTGACATAACCTGAAAACACTTGCATTGTATCCCCTTGAGTATGTACTTCATATGCCCTGAAGAAACCTTCTGCAAAATACCCATAAAAATAGCCCTTTTTCCATTGGCGCGGTTCCACTGTGTATCACTCGCGCCAATGGGGGGAATCCTCCAAAGAGGGCGCGCCAGCTGGCGCTCTGTCTCAGAGTCGCACTCACGCCAGCCCAGTTGGGTAAAGTTTTTAACAAACAAACTTACGAAGGTTCTTCCTAACCTATTCATGAACTGATTCCGTCTTGAGTTAGTTCATCTTGGCTTCAAATCTCCATAGAAGGGAAGTAGTTCTCCACCTCTCATGGAAGCTTCTTAGTGATAAAGCCAATCCCATGAATCTTGTGGATGACCCTAACTCCTTCTCCTCTATCTATAAAAGCTTGTCCTTTTGCATTTGACAAGTTAGTCTCCAAGTTCCAAATTCTAAGTCTCAAAGTCTGAGAATTGCCAAGTTCATGCTACAAGGAGCCTTATTCATTCCCATGAGGCTAAATCATTAGATGAGGAGATTCTTATCCAAGTGACCAAGGAGAGAGAGGCTTGATCCCCATTCCCAACAAGCTTTGCAAGGCATGTGTTGTTGATCACCCAACCAAAGGAGGATTTGACATCAGAACTATGGTTGTATTCTTCTTTGTTTATCAATAATAGATGACTATCATTATGGTTCCACTCTTATTATCTTTTTAATGATGATTGAGTTATATCCTTTCGGACTGATATATAGTTGCATATATTGGATTTTATGCTTGTATTTGTGTCGTTCTTTGCATGTGTAGGTGTCTGTTCACGAGGATCGTGGGGATTGTGACCAGCCCGAGCAAAGGAACGGGAGCGATGACTCTTCTACAAATATTAGCGTTGGAATCCAGGTAGGCCCTCATCATCGGTCTTTGATTTGCAATTAGGAACCTGCGTGTTAGCGTTGTTTGATTGTTGCTAGACCCCATTTGGGCTAGTAGGGATCGCCTCTATCCGCAGAGGGGATTTACCTCCACAACACAACCTATGCTTCAGAAATTAAATGGAGTTGTTCATCACCTCTACACCAGGCATGCGCCTGAAGGTAGTAATCTGGCTAAGGGAGGAGCAGGACTCTCTAAGGAGTCCGGTATTAACAGCTACGGGTATCCCACAAGCTGCAACATCGCTAGCAGGGGATGTACCAGAAAAAAGGGAATGCGAAGTAGAATTGGTCCGGATGTCATCGCCCTGCCTAGGGGCAGGATGGCGCACTACAATAGAACAACAAAAGGATGGACAGATGGTGACCATGGGTGGAGATGTAGTCAATAAGTCACCTTTGATGGTTCCCGATGATTGGGATCATGCGGACAGCACCCAAGGTCTTGCAAAATTGCAACACAGGTTGCAGTGGACGGTGCGAAGAGAAGATACGATGGTCGGAAAGGGCTACGGTGGTACCAGGAGGTCTCGTATGCGGCTCCCCCGCTTGTGCTAAAATCCTCGGAGGGGGTGTTCTGTGTTAACCAAGCAGAGCAGAATGAGTATCATCGGTTGCGAGATGTGGTAGAAACACTAAAGCAGGAGACGGATGAAGCATTGCAGGAGACAAACTAGGAGCAGCCGGATGATGAATGCCACTCAATGGGAGGCGAACTGTGATGCCAAGGCAGAGCATCTAGCCATGCCAGCAAGTGACTCAGGATGAGTCACGATGATTGTGTTGGGGGACTGTTGGGTAGCGCAAGCCCTATGGAATGAGTATGGGGTGCGAAGCCCGGAATTGTGGGTAATATTAGGGTAAAAGACTCTGCGGAAAGCGCGGAGTGTGACCTATAGCAGGTTGAGTTAAAGGGTAGTCCTCCCAAAAAAAATGTAAAGAAATAGTAATAGAGTCGGCCCGAGGAGGGATCGCAGGCCAAAGGAAAGTATAAATAGAGCAGGGCTCTATGAGGGAAAGTAGTTCTTTGAAAGGTGGAATGTAATGGGTCCTTAAAGGCAATAGCTTGAAAGAATCTGTAAGTTCGAGTTGAGGGAGTAGGGTAGAAGGTAGAGGCTCTGCAATTGTGTGCATAGAGGCCTGGAAAGTCCGTAGCTGTGTGCGCATACCCCTACAGCTGAGTGCGTAGGGTGGATCTAGATGTATTGTTGAAGATTGATAATAAAGATAAGTTTATTCTGAATTCTGTGTTGGTTGTGACTTTACTCTTTTATGATAAATGAACTATTATGATTTCTGAATTTGCTACGGTTGAATACATGTGAACTAGATTAATATTGGTGTGCGAAGTAACCAAAAGTAATAAATGTTTGCTTAAAGACCATTTTAACTAGATCAAACTAGCAATAAGTGATTCAATCTGTAATAAGCACGATAGGGGTATTCCGAACTGCGCGGATCTAGCGTAGCGCGAGGCTACAGAACAATGCGCGAGCCCCAAACCACATCTAAGACATCCCCAGGGTGCGGAAACCTAGTTCCAGCACCCTTCCTTGCTACCTCGGGTGAGACCTCAGTCCGCGCCTCGCGGGCTGTTGCCGAAAGGGCCAGTATCTACAGGATTTGTTTGGATAAATAATTCTTCCGAACCTGGGTCAAGCCCATATAAGCCAACAGCAATCAAAACTCAATGTGAAACTATCTACCCATTTGTCATTGAGGCAACACTACTATACATTTATGGTCATTTGATGTCAAACTCGTAATGATGCTCCATTTTTTGACGCTTTCATTCTCTCCTTTATATCATTGTCTCTAAAAACTCTTGCTCTTTGACATCAATGGAAAATGGACATGGATATTTGTTGAAACTTCCATGTTGATGATCCTACATAAGTATCTATTAAATATTCCATAACTCATTCTTGGACAATTCTGTGGACCTGACTAAATCATGTTTTCTTCCTACTATTATATCATGATTCTGATAGAGTCTCCCCCCTGAGACCATTCTTCCACTATTGTTCATAATTGTTCCTATACTTCCTGTGAGATCATACTTACCCTTTTTCTAGACTTTATCCAAGGCTGCCTTTGTGATGATATGTTTTCTTATGGTCTTGATCTAAGTATCCCACTACTCATGATTGATATTCAAAATCTCCCCATAAGATCATTCTTCCTTCATTCATAGTAACTACATCTATGCACTTTCTAATTTCTCGTGAAAAACATGTCTTCCTCACATATCCTTTCTTTAGATTTGAGATATCAAGTCATGTAAAAATATTCTATCAATCTCACTTATGTTATGCTAATCAAAGAAGAGTCATAGTTCAAATACTTCCCCCATACATGTTGTTTCTTCCTCAATTTTTTATTTGTCAAATGATGATCTTGAAGAACATTTCTCCAAAGGATTATATCTGAGGAATCAAGCCCAATAGAGGTCCTCTTTAATCTCTTCTCCATCTACTAGCATTGATAGGAAGCCCCTTTCTATTGTACCATCTAGAGTTGAGTTTGCAATATCATGCTATATGAACTTCATGTTACCATATGTGGCATTCAATACCAAGATTCAACACTTGTAGAAATGGATTTTTTGTAGGTTTTAACCCTGTACAGAAATTACCTGCATACGAATTCTTAAACAAAGAAAATAAACAATGCGAGAGCATAACCCATAAAACACATGCACAGAGATTTTTCCCTGGATCCCAAACCGGGACTACCAGCTTGATTTTTCATTATGTTCCTTTCAATGTTACAATACATATTTATACATGCCGAAGCATCCAATACCATGGACCGAAAAACCATCGCATCCAATACCATGTGCCAAAATCATGCACAAAACCATAGGTAGGTTCGCCCAACCTAATATAGGGTCCAAAAAAAATTTTCCCGGGGCGCTGCCCCGGACCCCGTAGAGGGGGGCTACCCGCCCCCCTCAAACCCCCTGGACAGGGGGGGCTACCGCGCCCCCTGTGACCCCCCCGCTACGCAATCGACACAACGAAGGGGGGCTACCGCCCCCCTCTAACCCCCCGTTTAACTACGTCGGTTAGTCGTGGAAAGAATATAGCACAACCCAACATTTTTCATTATTTTAATTTGGTCTACATGTCTCCATGTAAATACTTGAGCATATCCTCTATACCTTGTTGTAGGGAAAAGTATCCGACTCGGATGACCCTATTCCACTCTAAGGGTGATAGTTCCTTAGCAACAACTGTAAAACAAACTACTTAAGGTTTACTTCTTTATGAAAGCAAAAGAGAATGGAGAAATGCACTAACCGTTGTCTTGCGCTTAATGTCAAATCCAAACTCTTCTCTTTGGCCGCTTGCTCCTAGCTCCTTGTTCGTTTGCTTGCCCAGCTACAATGAGATCCTGCAAAATAACAAAGAAGGAAACTACAAGAGGCATGCAATCATAACTGGTTCATGGATTAGTGTAAACCAAACATGCAATCATCACAATATATTATTGAAACAAGAGCACATAGAAGAACCTCAATAGCTTTTATTAATGAATAAGTAAAGGTTCTGAGAGTATTACAACCATTGAAGCCTCCAACCCAGCAACACCTCCCAGCAGAAAGAATTGCTCTTCTTCACCTCTCTCAAACAATCACCCAATAACTCAATAGTGAAACCAACAGCATATCATTACTTTGCACAAAATTCCAGCCTCCTGAGCTCATAGGAGAGAGCTCAATATATAGATGAATTGAGAAAGGATGAGTCAGCTTGCAACTGATGTGTAGCTGCCTTGTGTCCTCTCTCTCTTCAGTTAATCTTTAGTTGATCTTCAGTTCTTGAGTCCACTTGGAGAACTTTGCTTCCACTTGGAGAAATAGAGCCTCTGACTCATCACAAGGCGAAATACCTGATCCAAGTGTCATTTTTGGAAGATTCCAAAGCAATGACTCACTGTGCCACTTGTCCCTTCTCGCTCAGTGCAGGTGGCCTTTGTCCCACTTGCTTTGCAACGCAGGTACACCATGGAGCAACTGAGTTTCAGCGCAGAAACCTAGTGGAGCACCTGCTTTGATTTCAGGATTGCTTATTTTTGAGTGTTTTCAGGTGGAGAACTGATCTGAGAGCTGTTGGTTTGCTGACCTTGTTCCTCTAGGGGTAGGAACATCATGTTTAGGGAACTTTGGATCCCTTGGATTATTGACAATTCATGCTTGTTGCTGTAAGGCACAAAATTGTCTATAACAAATGCCCCCTAAAGTATGAGGTCGTTTATCGGGTGAAATGCTTTATTGAGAGGATCCGAAGTTCATTCAATCTACTGAGAAGTGTCCTGTAATAAGATACAATACAATACATTATTTTTCATACATTTTTCATGATCTAGCTGAGGCGGGCATTCCCATGCTCAGCTTTATAAATACATTTTGGTACATAGAACAGACGATCGTCTGATTGTAGACTGATAATTCTCTGCTGAAATTATCATCCTTTGAGAAGGATGATCATCTGCTGTAATGATGTACATATCAAATGTCTTTATGTCCTGAATATATATCGCAGCCCGGATGGATGAAACTAGATCTGGGGTCTTCAATCTCTTCCGATCTTCACTCGATGTACAAGTTGATCCATGTGAGAATTTCTTGAAGTCGAACATGGAAAGACATCGCTTGATTACCGGTCAATGATGTAAACCGTTAACAAGCGCGAGAGGAGTCACCGATAAGGATGATGACCCTCAAGGTACGGCAGTACAATCCACATGGTGGGAATAAAGGACTTGGCGTCGACCACCATGCAAAATCTTCTGGTCGAAGGTCATTGATGTATACCTGTCGCCGGAAGTGAGAAACTTGCCATTGAGGCATGCAAGCTTCAAAGTACTGAGGGGGTGTTCCTAGATCAACTCCTTGGATAATGAGCTGATGTCGACAAGGAGCGATCCGTCAAAGGAGGGCCTTAATGAATCCCACATCAGTGACACGGAACGGAGCTAGTGATTGTGATGAGGTGAAAACAAACTGTGATGTATGATTCAGGGTGGCGGTCATGAAGTGGATGAAGGATAATGTATGGTAGTGGGTGGAACACGGTTGACTCTTTACAGAACCACATCTCTTGAACATATAACGACACTGATGTGATGGATTGGTAGCATTACCCCAATTGTGGATGGTGTGGCGAGGACCATGGTTATGAGACCGGCGAATGAAACAACCCAACCCGATGTGATACGGAGGACAAAGTGTCATGTTCAAGAGCGACTTGCTACCATTAATGCTGTGAGGTTCTCCCAATTTTTCCCCAGTCATTGCTGACCAGTACCTCTTTATTTTTGTCAAGCTTGAGGAGGATAACATATGCTTGTTCTATAACCTACCCTTCGGGCAAGCCCATCGCTATGTTTTAACGAGCCTAGCGATAGGGAAACTCGTTCTCGTCTAAAGACAAGTTTGTCGCTATTTAATCATTTTAACGAGTCTAACGACAAAGAAAACTCGGTCCTTTTCATTTTTAGAGAGTCTAAAAAGGTACGAAAAGTTAACTCCAAAATTCCTTTTTCGTCTTCTAATCCCTTAAGTCCAAAAAAGTATAAAACAATACAGAAGGGATGAATTTTCGATTTCTTTAACGAGCCGAACAAAACAAGCGCTCGATCTTTTTGTGTAATAATCCCTCAGGTCCAAAAAGATTAAAATCTAGAGGAGGGATAGCTCTTCTTGTCCTTTAACGAGCTGGAAGGCCAAAACTCGGCAAACTTTTCATATTTTACGAGTCAGTGAAAAGAGCTCAAAGAAGACTTGTCTTTTGAGGAACGAGTGATGAACAGGGATAGCAGCAGATTCCAGGTACAGGTTGGAATTCTCCAATCACGGCAGTGTCACAAGGATGGCTAAGTGAAATCACTCTTCGCAGCTGTTCCTCAAAATGGGTAAACAAACATATGGAGGTGAACGATTGGCCAAATGAACGGATGGAGGTGATGGCATATAAACACGACCAAGGGCTTTTAATATGGCTTTCAAAGGTTACATTTCTCGAGGTTGTTTACCGGTTCATTTTTTCTGGATGAGCTTGAACTGTAGGGAAAGATTGCTCACAACTTGTGTTTATTTTTTAACGAGCATGAACTCTGTACAAAACTGCTCGATTCTTGCGTTTATTTTTTAACGAGCATGAACATTGCTAAAACTGCTCGATTCTTGCGTTTATTTTTTAACGAGCATGAACATTGCTAAAACTGCTCGATTATACCAGTCTTAATACAAGGAATGCTTTAGGTGAGGTAATCTTATTTAAGGAGCGATACCTCACTAATTACTCCAATTTGGCAGGTTTTAAATTTTGCCTTTCATCCTTTCTTTATGCAAGCTGGAAACGGCTAATGCTACGAGTTTAACGGGTTAGACCTACAGGTTTAAAGGGAGGACCTAAAAATTTAAAAAAATAAATAGTCGTCCCGTGCTTGCACTCCAAAAGGTTTGCATGCCCCCAGGTATAAAGTATAATTTCGAGATTCTGTCCTCTTACTTATTATCCGAAAAATGGCTTTGTTTGCTGCCGCAAACTAAACTCTCTTTTCGGCGATGTCTATCATTAGGTTGCTAAGGATGGTGACTACTTGTTGCAACAATTTCCTCTCTTTCTTTGAAGACTGCCCCTACTTCTCTTTTAAAACATATTGTTTTAATGGGTGAGGCTTGACATTCAAAGATGGTGCCTTCTTGCTGCCACAAATAGATCCCCTCCTTAGGAGAGCCCACTTCTTTAGACAAAGGGAGCGATTCTTCCGCTTCAACATAACTTTGACAAAAGAATTTTATCCTAGAACAACCCTCTCTTCCTTTTTCGGATGGGGTACGGACTAGTCCATTCTTCTGCGGAAATTAACTTTATACCTAAGGTTTTCTCTGCCCAAGGCAGGCCAGGGTGCATGCCCCCTGGGTCCCAATTCTTTTCTTCTCGAATTACTCGCATTCATCGGGAAGTAGAACCGGGGGCGGTGGCATTCCTGGAGTGAATAGACCGTTAAGGGATGGTATTTGACTATTTGCAATGCGTGATCCTGGAAATGAAAGTTGGTCTACGAGCTTGACCATTCTTCCTTCGTGCGGAAAACACATGACTCTGAAGAGTGAGGACACTATTGCCTCCATGCAATATATATAGTCTCGTCCAAGGAGTAAGTTATAAACTAAGGGTCCTTGGATGACCATGATGTTCATATGAACTGTTTTCCCTTTCAATGTAATTGGAACATTGGGGAGAATCCCTAACGGGTGACTGGTTCCTTTATCAAAACCTGATAGATTTCTCATCTCAGGTAAAAGCGCCGGGAAACCCAGTGCTTTCCAAGCAACAGAGGAAAGGATACTCACAGACGCCCCTTCATCAATGATAGTTCCAGCCATCACCATTCTGTAGATTTGGACTATGATTCTGAATGGGATACTGGCTGGTAACCGGGGTCTGCCTAGTTGATTCCAATCAAAGGATACAACTAGGTTGCTTGGTGGTGGGACCGAATATACGGCCGGATACGACCTTGACGATGTTCCTTCCTGCGATAAAGGAATGGGCGCATTGCCCTGATGCTCATCAGAGTCTGTGTTGATGAAAAGAATATGGACGGTGTCATCCTTATCCTCTTCAGTGAGGGTGTCATTTGAAGATGGGTCTTCAATGACGGAGTCATTGGAGGATGAAACCTCCGAAGGAAGAACCGGGTCGACTGCCGTTTCGACCTTTAGACTTTCGTCTGGTCTGGATTCAGCAGGTTCATTCTCAATGACCGACACTTCAGCCGACCACTTGAGCGGGTCGGCTGGATTTTCAACTATCGAGGGATTAGGCGCGAGTTTTTGGTATCCAGGAGGAAGTCGTAACGGTGAAACCAGACGATCTTCCAAAACTCTCTTTGCCTCATCTAAGAATGGACATTTGTGGATGGCGTGATCGCCTTCACACAATATACAGGGTGATCTTGGTCTCCCTCTTCGTCCTTCACTCTCGCTAGTTGACGGACTGCAATCAACATGACTACCAGAGGTTGATGCTACCGGATTGTGCAACCTTGGGGACCAGTCCCTTAGTATCCGGGGAATACAAGGACAATCACGATGGAAGTGGGCCCCTTTGCAAATGACACATGGCGATTTAGGCCCGGTCGGTGCAGTGTGTGGGTTTTTGTTAGCTGTCTTTTGCTTGCCCCCAGTCGCCTTCGCCATAGGCCCCTTCTGCTTCTTTTCTCTCTTCTTCTTTTCCTTCTTCTCCATGGGAGGCTGACTTTTGCCGGCTCTACCTTGTGAAGATGAAGGATCAGAGGAAGAATTGTAAGAAGTGGAAGGCTGGTGGGTAGCTCTAGACTGTTTTGACTGTTGATTCGACTGCTCAGGATTAGTGGCGATCTGGACTACATTAGTTGAAAAGAGCCATACAGGTAGGCCAATTGTCAATCCTGGAAGTGACAATGTTGCCATATGAGGCGCACCAACATCTCCCCAAGAGGATAAGGGATTTGGACTTCCGCCAAGGTTACTTCCTTGGTTGGTGGGCTCCATACGTTTCAACTGAAAGATCAACGTGGGAATAACAGGTGATTATGTTCCGCTTAAAATAAATTTTATTAACGACGCTTTTAGACACAAACTTGCTTTTTCATGTTTTAAGAGTCGAGAAAAAGCTAAAGATGACTCTAGTCGCCTTCGATGTTTTAACGAGCCCGAAGTGACAAATGCTCGGATGGACTTTTTCAGTTATAGAGTTTGAAAAAGGCCAAAAGAAACTTCTCTGGAGTTCTAGGCAGAGGGTGTGCCAAACTTTTCGCGAAACCACAGAATACGTTTTACGGTACGGGTGGTCAATCTTCGTGAATGCTGTGTTCACTGCATCGCGATCAGTAGGGCGGTCGACACGGCTTCCTATGGATAAAGGATAATTGCCTATAGGGGTCTCCCAATATATACGCGACGGTATGTGGGAGCACAAGTCCGTATTAGTGCAACCGACTCTCAGGAGGAATCACCCACCTTCGTAGAGATCGACAGTCACTATGTTTAACGACGCCGGAACACGTCTCTACCTAGACCTCTATGTGTTTGCGTTATGTTACAAAGCGTTGTTATGTAAATTGGATTTATTTTAATGTTGATCTTGCTTATCAGTTTGCCTTTAAGGATCACCACGAGATGTATATAACAAATTCCTGAATGCAGTCTAAGATGAGAAACAAACTTTTCAATCTTTCAACTTTGAAAACCTTAACTACTGAGGGAAAAGAAAGGCAAATATTTTCACACAGATCATAGAGCACACACTAAAATGCAAATTTTTCCTAAATCGTCAAGCACACAGTCAAATGCAAAATGCACAATGCATGTATTTTCTTTTCCCTTTCTTAATGTGGATGGATTACAAAAAGAAAGTGGTTATATAACTTTGATTTCGATTTAAAGCGAAAGTAAACAAGTTTGTCCAAAATCAAAAGACACCTTAAGATTCACTTGCTTAATCACTGGAAATACATGAAATCAAACCATACTAACGAAAGTAAAATGACTAATCAACTATGGACAGCAAACAAGCTAACTCTTTAGACCAGCAAAATGCCTAACACAGGTTCAGATCTAAGAGGTCAAAAGCATGACTAGTTTACTTTTCGTTATGGGAAATTGTAAATGAGTAAGAAATACAAAGAACAAGTACAATTTCGTTATATAACAGAGGCAGAATGATGGCAAGTAATATTGGTTTCAAAACAGGCACAAGACTGACACCTAGCAGCAAAACTAAGTGAAAACAGGCAAGAGAAAGGAGGAAACCCCAAATGCACTAGGCAAATTTGGGCCAACGCAGGCTCTGCACAGCCAAACTGGCTCTCAGCGTAGGTAGCCCCTTCGGGACCTGCGTTGCAAAGCAGGTAGCCTGTGTACTACCTGCTTTAGAAAACGAGAATTGCGTTTTCACAGTTTCCGGGTCATAATTTTCTCAAAAATGCACGGTTTTTGCTCAAATCAGAAGCAATCAGTCAAGCACACTCAAAGGGATGATTAAGAAGGTGAAAAGCTATCATTAAGAGCTTACAAGGATCCTTGTAGATCAGCTCTTCAAATCATGAATTTGCTCAGAAAATGAGCAAGAGTAGCTGCCCTCTACTTCGCTTTTGATATAGTCAAAAGCTTTTCGATTTGGTACTCTTTTGTTCAGGAAATGAATAGCAAAATACTACAAACACAATCAAACGGATACGATCCCCAGCGGAGTCACCAGTTTGTTGTAGGGAAAAGTATCCGACTCGGATGACCCTATCCCACTCTAAGGGTGATAGTTCCTTAGCAACAACTGTAAAACAAACTACTTAAGGTTTACTTCTTTATGAAAGCAAAAGAGAATGGAGAAATGCACTAACCGTTGCCTTGCGCTTAATGTCGAATCCAAACTCTTCTCTTTGGCCGCTTGCTCCTAGCTCCTTGTTCTTTTGCTTGCCCAGCTACAATGAGATCCTGCAAAATAACAAAGAAGGAAACTACAAGAGGCATGCAATCATAACTGGTTCATGGATTAGTGTAAACCAAACATGCAATCATCACAATATATTATTGAAACAAGAGCACATAGAAGAACCTTAATAGCTTTTATTAATGAATAAGTAAAGGTTCTGAGAGTATTACAACCATTGAAGGCTCCAACCCAGCAACACCTCCCAGCAGAAAGAATTGCTCTTCTTCACCTCTCTCAAACAATCACCCAATAACTCAATAGTGAAACCAACAACATATCATTACTTTGCACAAAATTCCAGCCTCCTGAGCTCATAGGAGAGAGCTCAATATATAGATGAATTGAGAAAGGATGAGTCAGCTTGCAACTGATGTGTAGCTGCCTTGTGTCCTCTCTCTCTTCAGTTAATCTTTAGTTGATCTTCAGTTCTTGAGTCCACTTGGAGAACTTTGCTTCCACTTGGAGAAACAGAGCCTCTGACTCATCACAAGGCGAAATACCTGATCCAAGTGTCATTTTTGGAAGATTCAAAAGCAATGACTCACTGTGCCACTTGTCCCTTCTCGCTCAGCGCAGGTGGCCTTTGTCCCACTTGCTTTGAAACGCAGGTACACCATGGAGCAACTGAGTTTCAGCGCAGAAACCTAGTGGAGCACCTGCTTTGATTTCAGGATTGCTTGTTTTTGAGTGTTTTCAGGTGGAGAACTGATCTGAGAGCTGTTGGTTTGCTGACCTTGTTCCTCTAGGGGTAGGAACATCATGTTTAGGGAACTTTGGATCCCTTGGATTATTGACAATTCATGCTTGTTGCTGTAAGGCACAAAATTGTCTATAACATACCTGACCACATCATAGGTTCTACAATATTGTACTTTGTGGCCAAACTTTGTGCATGAGAAATAATAACCAAATATTTTATTTTGATATCGATATATAGAAGCAGATCCCAACATTTTGAAGTTACTTATTTAGGGAGCCATGTTCCCTTGTTGATCAATATTTTCTTGAGTGTGCCTTGTGGATGATCTATGAGGAGCCATATTCATTTGCTGATTTCCAACATCTGCTCCATTATTTCCTATGGATGCTTTGTGATGAGTCATATTCATTTTATTATTTCAAACACCTACTCCATTGTTTCTTATGGATGCTTTGCAATTTTCTTGATAAACAAGACCTGTCTTCATAAGCGAGGGCCTCTGCATGTTGAGAATGTTATCTAGGGACTCAATTAATTTGTGGAACTTTGAATTGAGCTAATCCATTTAATCTCTCACGAGGAAGAGGATAACTCCCTCTTCCATTATTTCACTTAATTTTTCCTTCTCATTTAGTTCTTTAAGAAAAAAAATACTCCTTTACTATTTTTTCTTCTTCTAATTCGACATTGAGAGTAAGAATTATGTCTTCATTTAGACTTTTGTCTTGAAGTTGTTGCATCAACTGAATTTCTTTCTTTCTGAGGATCCTTATTTCCTTCAATGCAGTTTTTAAGTTATACCTCATAATCAACTTCTACTTCAAGTTCTTTAGCCTCAGTGATGAATAATATTTCACCCCTTTATTCAATGGTCACACTTTCATTACATTCACTTTCACTTTTCTCTCTCAAGTAAAAAATCTTTTTCTTATTGGATTGTTTCTTCTTTTGATACTTATGTTTTAATTTTGAGTCATCATCGCTATTATTCATCTCACCATAAGGAAATTTAGATGCATAATGACCTATCCTTCCATGTTCAAAACATTTGGAAGGAAGCTTACGTTTGAACTTGCTAGTTCCTATCTTCAACTTTTAGATACATTTTTCTTCTTCTCCTTTGGAGGCATTGTCTATTTGAAGGAAATGAGAGATATTCTTATCCAATTTCATATTTTAATCATGGATTTGATTGGTCTTTGATTCAAGAAGTATGTATCTATTATTATCGGTCCCGATAGCTTTAGCTACTAGTTTGCTTGCGTCCGACTTTTGAATCTCAGACTATTTGGAGTTGAATATGACATCAAAATCTGGATCACATATCTAGCTAACACTAAAACTATTATGCTTTACTCATTCTAAATATAAAACATCTTGTTCTTTGGTTCTTCCATTATCAATGGTAACTATGCATCTTCTAATGATTTTAGTGGATGCATTATTTCCAAAATTTACTTTACCTCCATCTATTTCATTGATGTTGATAAAATTAATTTGAGCCCTTGACATGTGTCTTAAAAAACCACTACCGACATACCACTTATATTTTTTCTTTAGACCATATATTATGAGGCCACAATTTTCTTCTTCTTCCATACTTTAAGTGAGAATTTTTCTTCTTCTTAAGTTACCTTATAACTCATGGCCTTATGTTTACAATTATGGCATAGATATTGATAACAGGTAACTACCTTATGTCCAAATGCATGAAATAGTGATGAGGCTCATCAATGGGTAAATTATATGGACCTTAATGCCACTCTCCAACTTATTAAAATAAACTTTTCTCACATTTCTTTACATGTTTTGTTATATTTTTCTTAATGAGAAGGGTAAAGATGAGATGTCATGTCTTGTGGTCTAATGTGCATTGATTGTAGGTTTTGGAGAAAATTTTGGCTAATTAAAGTGCAGGAACTCAAAGTAGATGAAAGAGTGATTTTAGGAGATTGGATCTCCCTCCTTAGCTCCTCACTCACTTGAAGATTCCTCCACTAGATCTCTTCAGCTTGGAGTTACAAGCAGCCGAGCCATTAAGGTTAGTGGTAGCCAAGCCAGTGATAGTTTAATACCAATTTATCTTGAGTTGGGAGCCAAGCCTCCCTAAATTTAAGGAAGATGTTGGTAGCTTCAGTTTTATAAATAAGAAGGCCTAGAGCCTCATTAGGATTGGACTTTTTGTTGTTGTAGCCAAGAGGCATTTTCGAGCTAAGACATTATGATTGATGACTCTTATGTATTTTTGATATTTTAATGAAAATGAGAAGCATTCCCTTGATCTAACATTGAGTTGAATCAAAGGGCTGAAGCTCTTGGGTTAGGGCCCAACCCTAGCAGCATAGGTTCCTCTTTTTGTACATGTATGCTTAGATTAATTAGTTTGCTTCCATTTATGGATAGTTAGATCAAGGGTATCTTAGTAACAATAGACACTCTAGAAAATCTTGTGACAATGGGTTTCACCTCGTCTTCCTCACGCGATCATGACTTGAGGGTTCCATTCACACAACCCAAAAGTAGATTTCTTGTTTTACTGCATGATCTAGGGTTTCTTGATGAATAGGTCACTCTCTTTGAGTTTCTTAGGATTATTTGCAATTGTCATGCTAGTATCTTAAGATTTCAAAGAACTTCCATTCATGAACTTAGCCATTAGCTAATAATAACTCAATTTTCCTTCATTCAATGAATATTTTCCATGTATAGATGAATTTGTGCATAAATGAAGACAAGAGTGTACGTTGTTACAGGAGCTTCTAACTTGCAGGGAGACCTCATCACATTTTCCTCATCCAATTCCTATTCACCCATACTGCAAAAGTCCACTAAACCCTAAATCTGAAATCTTATTTTGTAAGCAAATTTTCCTTTCCATTGAGCATATCCAACCATCTTGAAGCATCTAAATGAGCCTGGGATAGTTTTCACCTCCTCCATGACTTATTTCTCCATCAGATATCTTTCCCAAATTTCATTCTGCCTTTCCTACCATATCTTAAGCTTTCGACCTATTTTGTGTAGTAAAACAAGGCATCCTATAGTAGAACTAGGACATCCTGTAGTAGTACTACAGGAAACCCTGTAATAGCCAGTTTTAAGCCCGAAATTAGAAAAAATTGTCATCTGAGCTTAGGTTAGGCCTCAACTTGGCTTTCATACCCTTGAGACTAGTCCATACCTTCCCCTCCATACCTGTATCCCACACCAAAGAAGAAGTGAACATTAGCATTTGCATTCATAAAATTAAAACATCAAAAAAGGATCTTTTCTACAATTTCTAAATTAGTGCATGCATGAAGTAGTTATAATACTCCCTAGATCAGATTCCATTCTCGGTTAGTCTAGATCATCACATGTTATAAATAAGGTTAAGATAGGTTTATTTTGCAAGAAAAATGTGTAAATGTGTAGTTAGATGGTTTCATTTGACTTTACAACATCCTCCAATTCAGTATTTCATTCCTTAAATTAGGCAACACTCCTTTTCTTTCATCTAGGATAATTTTTCCTTCTCCATTTGGTAGTCAGACTTCTTCTAGTTAATAGAAGATTGGTTTGATAAACCATAGCATCTATTGCCCCAGTTGAAAAGTGACAAGAGTAGACCATTTCATCTACTGTGTACACAACAATGTCACCTCCAAGTTTGTACAAACCTCGAGTTGATGAAGTAAAGTTGGTAGCCCTGGGAGTTGCAACATTCTTGCTGCAATACTAGTGCTCATCACTTTTTTGCACCATTTTCGGGGAGGTGTCTAGGTAGATGTGATTTATATATTCTTTCTTTCCTTAATTCTTTCTAATTATACAAATAGTTCCCTACAACAAATAGTTGCAATATTTTTCTTTCTTTCCAATTCTGCAAGTAGTTCCATTCAACAACTAGTTGCAATTTGGTTTTTCTTTCTTTCCCATTCTGTAAGTAGTCCCATTCAAAAAGTAGTTTCAATTTGGTTTTTCTTTCTTTCCATTCTTAAAGTAGTTCTAAAAAAACCCTAAAAAGAGAAAAGAAAACTCCTTTAATGCCTCGTAGGAGTAGAGACAAATCAAGGAATTTTTTTCTAGATACCCCCACCACATCAAACAACCAACCTTCCCTCTTCTTTGATGGTTGTGAACTAGAGGACCTATTAGGCGAACAACCAGAGATTTTTGAAGAGCCTATTGTGGAAGAAGAAAATACCATTCCACCAACTTACACCATGGCTGAAAATATAAATGGGATTGCGGATAGAGAAGAACCTGAGAATAGAGATGAGGGTGCCTTTCCCATTAGAGAAACTAATGGGGATGCTAGGATGAAAAACATAAGCCCCTATTCTCTTCCTCACTTTCATGGCCTGACCTCAGAAGACTCGGATACATTTTTGTTCAATTTTTCTGTCATATGCAAAACTTATGATTACACCTCTGATGACTAGAAGTTGAAATTGCTTCCATCCACTCTCAAAGATGCAACCATGGGTTTACCTAGGGAAAGTATCACCACTTGGGCTCAAATGAAATAAGCCTTCAACAATAAGTATAGGGACTACTACAGGTTCAATGATACCAAATAGGAAATTTTTAGAATGACCTTGGGACATGATGAATCTTTAGAAGATTACGAGGAATGATTGCAACTCAGCTACAAAAGGGCCAGGTGCACCCTTGATCCTGAATCACTTAAGCTAGTCCTTCTTAGATGGATCGGGGAAGATCTCCTAGAAACCCTAAAACTGTTGTCAAGAGGGGACATCTATTAGTTACCCTATGATGATATCAATATAGTTTTCAAAAATCATTCTAGGGTAGCTATAAAGAAGGGTAGGGCTAGTCAAGCTATGGCTAGTTCATCCTCCTTTAACACATCCATAAAAAGTGAAATTGGGAACATGTTGGAAGACTCTAAGAGTGAAATGGTGCATACCCTTACTCTGAAAATGGGCACCATGTAGATCAGGAGGAAGCAGGAGGAAGAAAAGAAAGCTTTAGCTGTCTTTTACCCTAGATGCACTGGGACACACCCTAGGAATGAATGTGCATCAAATATTATAGAAATCGGTTTAGTCTGTGAGGAAAACCACTCCACAGAAAAGTGCCTCTCTTTGCCTAGATTAAAATATGTGTACTAGGGAACTGAAGGGGTGACTGAACAACTCTGCTACATAAACCAAAGGAGGCCTCAAGGACCGTGGCCATACCAGCAAGGCATGCAAGGGGTATCCTATTCATATTACAGCCCTAAAATGAATACATCCATTCCCCCTTGGTGCCCTCCTGCTCATCCTTCATGGTGCACACCTTCTTCCTGGTCTTTTGCACCTCAATATCATATCCAACCTGCCAACCAGCCATTTCAGCCATATGTTCCCCACAACCTCGGTGGAATGCTTTATCCCAGGGGTGGAGCCCCCATACAACCAAGCTCAAGCTTTACTGACTCTACCTTCAGCTCAACAACATCCCCTAGACCCTGATCCACCTAAGAAACCTCAAATGTCTTCTCAACCTAATCTGAACTTGAACAGCAGACATCCACAACAGGTCTACATTGGAGAAGCATCTTAACCTGCCTATGCTATGGAAATTCAAGAAATTAGCGTCAGGTCTAGAAGAGTGCGTCCGAATAATCAACCTTCATCTCCACTTGAGGAGAGTGAAGAGGAAAAGGAGGAAAGTGCCCCTCAAGAAAATCCACCTCTTTTTCCTGAGATATTAACCCATTCTATCCAGCACACCCCAAAAGAGACTAAAATTCTGGGTGAATTGAAAAACCCTTGTTAGAATCCCGCTTCTCCAGGCTATCAAGGACGTCCCCATCTACAACAATTTAATCAAGGAGAAGTGTTTCAAACATCCAGGAAGGTGAAAGAAAGACACCCCTACCATTAATGTCATTGGAAAACTGTCTGACTTAATGTTGGGGTGGGTGATTTTCCCAAAGTATCTAGATCCTAGAAGTCCTGTAGTAGATGTACACATTGATGGCATCATTTTCCCCCATACCTTGATCGATCTTGGGGCTTCCATCAATGTGATGACTAAGGAGACTATGCTTAAATTGAATCTCCATGGATCATTAAGAAAGACCACAATAGTCTTGTAGCTTGCGGACAGGTTCATAGTATCTTCTAAGGGAGTTGTTAATGATGTGATGGTCTCCATTGATTCCTGGGAATACCCTGCTGACTTCTTAGTTCTCCAACCTAAGACCAAGTTCAATGGTTATCCTCTCATCCTTGGAAGGCCATGGCTAGCCACTGCTGATGCTTACATAAGTTGCAGGGCTAGGAATATGACTAATAAAAATGGGAATTTTTCCAAACAATTGTTCTTGTACCCTCCTTCTCAACCATATCTAGATCATGAATTACCTTTATGGTTAGAAGAGGAGGAAGAAGATGAAGTCTACACTTCCCTAATCTGTACCCCAGATGCTATTGAAATATGGCAACAAGAATATTCCAATTTAATTTTTCCTTGAATTAAATTGTGAATTAAAATCGAATTTAGTCTTAATAACTACTTGGAAATAATTAATTAATTTATTTTAAATTAATTAGTTGGAGAAATTCAAGTTAGAAGCCTTTCTGAAGTCATGCAATAGTTATCCCTTAAATTAAAGAGATAAGATTGAGTTATATTTGAGTTGTAATTAGTTAACTCAGTTTACTGAGTTAAGTCCAGTTAAATTAGTTCTAAACTGTTTGAGGAACTAATAGTTAGTTAACATTCATGTTATAGACATTTTTGTGCCTCGCAGCATGGAGCATGAAATGTCAATAATTACAGGGATCCTCAGTCCCTAAACATGTTGTTCTTACCCCTAGAAGAACAAGGTCAGCAAACCACAGCACTTCCCATCAGTTCTCCACCTGAAAACACTCAAAAACAGGCTATTTTTGGATCATGTCAGCTGCTCCACTGAGCATCTGCGCTGAATGTCAACTGCTCCTCTTTGTACCTGCACTGAAAGTCAACTCCAATGAAGGCTACCTGCGCTGGGCGAGATTGGCCAAGTGGCACAGTCATTCTGCAAGGTGTCAACTACCCAGGAAGCTTCCAAACTGACACTTGGTTCAAGGGATTCGCCCTGTGATGAGTAAGAGGGTCTTGATCTCCAAGTGGAAGCAAGATTCTCCAAGTGGACTCAAGAACTGAAGATTAACTAAAGTGGGAGAGGACACTAGTCAGCTTTATGCCAGCCTCAAGCTGACTCATCCTTTCTCCAAATCTCCTATATATAGAGCTCTCTCATGAGGTCTAAGGAGGCTGGAATTTTGCGCAAAGCAAGGAAGTGCTGTTGGTTTACAGTTAGAGTTATTGGGTGATTGCTTTTATAGAGGGGAAGAGGAGATTTCTTGCTGCTGTGGAGGTGCTGCTGGATTGGAGCCATTGATGGTTGTAACCTTCTCAGAACCTTTTACTTCTATCAATAAAGCTTTGAATGTTCTCCTATATACTTGTATTGCATTGATGTATTGTATTTACTTGTATATCTGATTCACTCTAATCCATGCATCAGTTATGAGTACATGTTTCTTGTAGTTTCCCTCTCTTGTTTGTGCAGGATCTTTGTGTAGCTGGGCCGGCAAGAGAACAAGGAGCTGGGAGCAAGGGACGAAGAGAGAAGACAAGATCGACAAAAGCGAAGGATATCGGTTGGTCAATCTTTTCTTCCTTCTCTGTACTTTCATAAAGGAAAAATATCAAAGCTTTACTTTCAGTTGTTGCTAAGGAACTATCACCCTTAGAGTAGGGATAGGGTCATTCCGAGTCGGATACTTTTCCCCACAACAAACTGGCGACTCCGCTGGGGAACGTATCCGTTTGATTTGTGTTTGTAGTATCTTTGCTATTCATTTCCTGAACAAAAGAGTACCAAATCGAAAAGCTTTTGACTATATCAAAAGCGAAGTAGAGGGACTGCTACTCTTGCTCATCTTCTGAGCAGATTCGTGATTTGAAGAGCTGATCTACAAAAGACTCTTTTGCTCTTTGTGATAGCTTTTCATCCTCTTGATCATCCCCTAGCTTGTACTTGACCTATAGCTTTTTATTTCAGCAAAAACAGTGAATTTTTGAGCTTTTTATGACCCGGAAATCCTTGTAAACGCAACTCTCGTGTCTCAGTGCAGGCTGTCCAAAGGCAGTCTGCATTTCAGCGCAGGTACTCCCTTCGGGAACTGCGCTGAAAGTCAGTTTGACAGACCAGAGCCTGCGCTGGACCAGTTAGCCAGTGTCTTGCTGAGGTTTCCTACTGAGTCTTAGCCCTGTTTTCACTGTTATTTTGCTGCTGATTGCTTGTCATTTGTACTTGCTGTAAACCAACTTTCCTTGACATTATTCCGCCTTAGTTGTGTGATGAAACTGTGATTGTTCTTTCAGTATTTCTTGCTTCAGTTACAGTTTCCCCATTGTGAAAAGCAAACCAGTATAGCTGTGGCCTCTTAGATCCTGAACTGTAAAAGTGTCTTTGTGATCTTAAGAGCTAGTTTTGTTACTGTTCATGGCTGTTTGAGTTTGTTTGTTTTTCATTTTGTGGTTTGAATCTATACATTTCCAGTGTCTAAACAAGTCGATCTTAAGGTGTCTTTTGATTTTGGACAAGCTTGTTTACTTTCGCTTGAAATTAGATTCAAAATTATACAACAGTTTCCTTTTTGTCTTACATCAACATTAAGGAAAAAGAAAAGAAATATCTGCATTGTGCATGTGCATTATTGACAGTTTGCATGTTAATTTAGGAAAAGTGCATTTAGTGTGTGTTCTATGATCTGTGAGAAAAGTTGATGTCTTTCTTTTCCCTCAGTAGATTAAGGTTTTCAAAGTTGAAAGATTGAAAAGTTTTGCTTCTCATCTTAGATTGCATTTAGGAAGTTGTATATATACATCTCGTGGTGATCCTTAAAGGCAAACTGCTAAGCAAGATCAACATTAAAATAAATCCAATTTACATAACAACGCTTTGTAACATAACGCAAACATCTAGAGGTCTAGGTAGAGACGTGTTCCGGCGTCGTTAAACATAGTGACTGTCGATCTCTACGAAGGTGGGTGATTCCTCCTGAGAGTCGGTGGCACTAATACGGACTTGTGCTCCCACGTACCGTCGAGTATATATTGGGAGACCCCTATAGGCAATTATCCTTTATCCATAGGAAGCCGTGTCGACCGCCCTACTGATCGCGATGTAGTGAACACAACATTCACGAAGATCGACCACCCGTACCGTAAAATGTATTCTGTGGTTTCGCGAAAGGTTTGGCACACCCTCTGCCTAGATCTCCAGAGCAGTTTCTTTTGGCCTTTTTCAAACTCTATAACTGAAAAAGTCCAACCGAGCATTTGTCACTTCGGGCTCGTTAATACATCAAAGGCGACTAGAGTCATCTTTAGCTTTTTCTCGACTCTTAAAACATGAAAAAGCAAGTTTGTGTCTAAAAGCGTCGTTAATAAAATTTATTTTAAGCGGAACATAATCACCTGTTATTCCCACGTTGATCTTTCAGTTGAAAAGTATGGAGCCCACCAACCAAGGAAGCAACCTTGGCGGAAGTCCAAATCCCTTCTCCTCTTGGGGAGATGTTGGTGCGCCTCATATGGCAACATTGTCACTTCCAGGATTGACAATCGGCCTCCCTGTATGGCTCTTTTCAACTAATGTAGTCCAGATCGCCACTAATCCTGAGCAGTCGAACCAACAGTCAGAACAGTCTAGAACTACCCACCAGCCTTCCACTTCTTACAATACTTCCTCTGATCCTTCATCTTCGCGAGGTAGAGCTGGCAAAAGTCAGCCTCCCAAGGAGAAGAAAGAAAAGAAGAAGAAAGAAAAGAAGCAGAAGGAGCCTATGGCGAAGGCGACTGGGGGCAAGCAGGAGACAGCTGACAAAAACCCACACACTGCACCGACCGGGCCTAAATCGCCATGTGTCATTTGCAAAGGGACCCACTTCGATCGTGATTGTCCTTGTATTCCCCGGATACTAAGGGACTGGTCCCCAAGGTTGCACAATCCGGTAGCATCAACCTCTGATAGTCATGTTGATTGCAGTCCGTCAACTAGCGAGAGTGAAGGACGAAGAGGGAGACCAAGATCACCCTGTATATTGTGTGAAGGCAAGCATGCCATCCACAAATGTCCATTCTTAGATGAGGCAAAGAGAGTTTTGGAAGATCGTCCGGTTTCACCGTTACGACTTCCTCCTGGATACCAAAAACTTGTGCCTAATCCCTTGATAGTTGAAAATCCAGCTGACCCGCCCAAGTGGTCAGCTGAAGTGTCGGTCATTGAGAATGAACCTACTAAATCCAGACCAGACGAAAGTCTAAAGGTCGAAACGGCAGTTGACCCGGTTCTTCCTTCAGAGGTTTCATCGTCCAATGACTCTGTCATTGAAGACCCATCTTCAAATGACACCGTCGCCGAAGAGTCATCTTCATGCGACACCCTCACTGAAGAGAATAAGGATGACACCATCCAGGTTCTTTTCATTAGCACCGACTCTGATGAGCGTCAGGGCAATGCGCCCATTCCTTTATCGCAGGAAGGAACATCATCAGGGTCATACCCAGCCGTATATTCGGTCCCACCACCAAGCAACCTGGTTGTATCCTTTGATTGGAATCAACTAGGCAGACCCCGGTTACCAGCCAGTATACCATTCAGAATCATTGTCCAGATCTATAGAATGATTATGGCTGGTACTATCATTGATGAGGGGGCGTCTGTGAGTATCCTTTCCTCTGTTGCTTGGAAAGCACTGGGTTTCCCGGCGCTTTTACCTGAGTTAAGAAATCTCTCAGGTTTCGATAAAGGAACCAGTCGACCATTAGGAATCCTCCCCAATGTGCCTGTTACATTGAAGGGAAAGACCGTCAATTTGAACGTGATGGTCGTCCAGGGACCCTTGGATTATAACCTACTCCTTGGACGCGACTATATTTATTGCATGGGAGCGATAGTCTCCTCACTCTTTAGAGTAATGTGTTTTCCACACGAAGGAAGGATGGTCAAGCTCGTAGACCAACTTTCATTTCCGGGATCTCGCATCGCAAATAGTCAAATACCAATCCTAAATGGTCTGTTCACTCAAGATATGCCTCCACCCCCAGTCCTCCTTCCCGATGAGTGCGAGTGATTCGGAAAGAAAGACTGGAACCCAGGGGGCATGCACCCTGGTCTGCTTCGGGCAGAAGGAACCCTGGGTATAAGGTAGAATTTCCGCAGAAGAATATGACTAGTCTGTACCCCGTCCGGCGGTGGAAGAGGGGTTGTTCTAGAATAATATTCTTTTGTCAAAGTTATGTGAGTGAGATAATCAGCTTCTCGCTCCCCTTGTCTAGATAATCAGGATACCGAGGAAGGGGACCATTTGCGGTAGCAAGTAGTAACCATCTTTGAAGACAAGCCTCACCCATTAAAACATATGTTTTGAAGGATAAGTAGGGGCAGCCTCCAAAGAAAGAGATTCTATTGCTGCAACAGGTGGTCGCCATCTTTAGTAACCTGATGATAGACATCGCCGAAGAAAGAGATTGATTTGCGGCAGCAAATAGAACCCTCTTCGGATAATAAGAAAGAGACAAGCCTCCCTCAATAATACCAATGTTTTGTCTTTGAGTAGTGTTCTTCTCTTATCACAAATAGTTGTTCGTTAAAAGTTGGGCCGACGGGAAGACTGAGTACCGCGTAAGACCCCTTAAAATAACGAGAAGACTAGTATCGTTAACATTAGATTGGCAAGATGACAAGTAGCTGTGAACACCCAAAGAAAAGCAGAGGTAGGGGAGAGGAGGGGCAGCCTCGAAATTCTATCCTATGTCTGGTGGCATGCAAACTTTTGGAATGTGAGCGAGGGACGACTATTTATTTTTTTAAATTTTTAGGTCCTCCCTTTAAACCTGTAGGTCTAACCCTTTAAACTCGTAGGATTAGCCGATTCCGACCTTGCATGAAGAAAGTCTGTGGGGCAAAGGTAAAAACTTGCCAAAATTGGAGCATAGCTTCGTGAGATAAAGCTCCTTAAAAAATAGCTATCTCACAGGAGGCGTTCTTATTCTATAACTGGTATATCGAGCAGTTTTAGCACATAGTTCATGCTCGTTAAAAAATAAACGCAAGATCCGAGCAGTTTTAGCACATAGTTCATGCTCGTTAAAAAATAAACATAAGTTGTGAGCAATCTTCCCCTAGAGTTCAAGCTCATTCAGAAAAAATGAACCGGTAAATAACCTTTTGAGATCGTAAATTCATCAGCCATAAAAGCCTTGGTCGTGTTTGTGCACCGTCACCTCCACTTTTCATTTGGCCGATCATTCACCTCCATTTGTGTGTTTACCTCTTTTGAGAAACAGCTGCAAAGAGTGATTTCACCTAGCCATCCTTGTGACACTGCCGTGATTGGAAAATTCCAACCTGTACCTGGAATCTGCTGCTATCCTTGTTTATCACTCGTTCCTCAAAAGACGAGTCTTCTTTGAGCTCTTTTCACTGACTCGTAAAATATGAAAAGTTTGCCGAGTTTTGGCCTTCCAGCTCGTTAAAGCGACCGGAAGAGCTATCCCTCCTCTAGATTTTAATATTTTTGGACCTGAGGGATTATTGCACAAAAAGATCGAGCTCTTGTTTTGTTCGGCTCGTTAAAGCAATCGAAAATTCATCCCTTCTGTATTGTTTTATACTTTTTCGGACTTAAGGGATTAGATGACGAAAAAGGAATTCTGGAGTTGACTTTATGTACCTTTTCAGACTCTCTAAAAATGAAAAGGATCGAGTTATCCTTGTCGTTAGACTCGTTAAATTCATTAAATAGCGACAAACTTGTCTTTAGACGAGAACGAGTTTCCCTATCGCTAAGCTCGTTAAATCATAGCGATGGGCTTGCCCGAAGGGCAGGTTATAGAACAAGCATATGTTATCCTCCTCAAGCTTGACAAAAATAAAGAGGTACTGGTCAGAAATGACTGGGGAAAAATTGGGAGAACATCAAAGCTTAATGGTAGCAAGTCGCTCTTGAACATGACACTTTTCTTCCGTACCACATCGGGTTGGGTTGTTTCATTCACCGGTCTCATCACCATGGTCTTCGC
Source organism: Pinus tabuliformis (assembly GCA_031772625.1). NCBI lineage: Eukaryota > Viridiplantae > Streptophyta > Pinopsida > Pinales > Pinaceae > Pinus > Pinus tabuliformis. Next base: position 1,923,914,200 of record CM062817.1, on the reverse strand, counting down.
CAAACCATCCACATTTTGGGGTAATGCTACCGATCCATCGCATCAGTGTCGTTATATGTTCAAGAGAGGTCATTCTGAAAGTGTCAACCGTGTCCCATCCACTGCCATACATTATCCTTCATCCATTCATGATCGCCACCCTGAATCATATGTCACAGTTTGTTTTCACCTCCACTAAAATCATTAGCTCCGTTCCGTGTCATTGATGTGGGATTCATTAAGGCCCTCCTTTGACGGATCGCTTCTTGTCGACTTCAGCTCATTATCCAAGAAGTTGATCTAGGAACAACCCCATCAGTACTTTGAAGCTTGCATGCCTCAATGGCAAGTTTCTCACTTCCGGCGACAGGTATACATCAATGACCTTCGACCAGAAGATTTTGCATGGCGTTCGACGCCAAGTCCTTTATTCACGCCACGTGAATTGTACTGCAGTACCTTGAGGGTCATTATCATTATCGGTGATTCCTCTCGCGCTTGTTAACGGTTTTCATCATTGACCGGTAATCAAGCGATGTCTTTCCATGTTCGACTTCAGCGAAATTCTCACATGGATCGACTTGTACTTAGAGTGAAGATCGAACGAGTTTGAAGACCCCGGATCTAGTTTCATCCATTCGGGCTGCGATATATATTTAGGAAATATAAAAGCATTTGTCATGTACATCATTGCAGCAGATGATCATCCTATTCAAAGGATGATAATTACAGCAGAGAATTATCAGTCTACCATCAGACGATCGTCTGTTCTATGTACCAAAATGTATTTATAAAGCTGAGCATGGGAATGCCCGCCTCAGCTAGATCATGAAAAACAAAATGAAAAATAATGTATTGTATTGTAATGTATTACAGGGCGCCTCCTCAACACTGGAATGAACTTCGGACCCTCTAGATAAAGCATTTCACTCGATAAACGACCTCATACTTTAGGGGGCAACTGTCATAGACATTTTTGTGCCTCGCAGCATGGAGCATGAAATGTCAATAATTACAGGGATCCTCAGTCCCTAAACATGTTGTTCTTACCCCTAGAAGAACAAGGTCAGCAAACCACAGCACTTCCCATCAGTTCTCCACCTGAAAACACTCAAAAACAGGCTATTTTTGGATCATGTCAGCTGCTCCACTGAGCATCTGCGCTGAATGTCAACTGCTCCTCTTTGTACCTGCGCTGAAAGTCAACTCCAATGAAGGCTACCTGCGCTGGGCGAGATTGGCCAAGTGGCACAGTCATTCTGCAAGGTGTCAACTGCCCAGGAAGCTTCCAAACTGACACTTGGTTCAAGGGATTCGCCCTGTGATGAGTAAGAGGGTATTGATCTCCAAGTGGAAGCAAGATTCTCCAAGTGGACTCAAGAACTGAAGATTAACTAAAGTGGGAGAGGACACTAGTCAGCTTTATGCCAGCCTCAAGCTGACTCATCCTTTCTCCAAATCTCCTATATATAGAGCTCAATCATGAGGTCTAAGGAGGCTGGAATTTTGTGCAAAGCAAGGAAGTGCTGTTGGTTTACAATTAGAGTTATTGGGTGATTGCTTTTATAGAGGGGAAGAGGAGATTTCTTGCTGCTGGGGAGGTGCTGCTGGATTGGAGCCATTGATGGTTGTAACCTTCTCAGAACCTTTTACTTCTATCAATAAAGCTTTGAATGTTCTCCTATATACTTGTATTGCATTGATGTATTGTATTTACTTGTATATCTGATTCACTCTAATCCATGCATCAGTTATGAGTACATGTTTCTTGTAGTTTCCCTCTCTTGTTTGTGCAGGATCTTTGTGTAGCTGGGCCGGCAAGAGAACAAGGAGCTGGGAGCAAGGGACGAAGAGAGAAGACAAGATCGACAAAAGTGAAGGATATCGGTTGGTCAATCTTTTCTTCCTTCTCTGTACTTTCATAAAGGAAAAATATCAAAGCTTTACTTTCAGTTGTTGCTAAGGAACTATCACCCTTAGAGTAGGGATAGGGTCATTCCGAGTCGGATACTTTTCCCCACAACAATTCAGTTGATGCATTAATACACTCAACTAGTGCTACTCTAGTTAACTGAATATTCCATCATCAGAAACTCATGCATGCCTATTATGAGAAAGACCCAGTTGAGATTAATGTTCAAGGACAATGTACTATCAGTTGCATGTTTTTTCTCATGGAGAAAACTCATGCATGTAGTCAAGTATTCATCCTTAAGGATTGCGCAGTTATGAAGGCTTGTTATTCCACTTGGTAGGGCTAATCATCCACAAGGAACAATGCAAGGAAATAGGAGCTTGGAGGGCAGAGAGGAAGGCTAGAGAGAAGCCAAGATAGCCTGTGAGAATCTGTGAGGATTGTACTGAGAGCTGGCTAGCTGTGAGTGTTGTGGGGAAAAATGCCTATGCAGGACGATCCTATCCACCTAAGGTGTGACAGTGCCTTAGCAACAAACGAGTACAGCTATACTGGTTTCTTCCTTTATGAAATGTGAAAGAAGAGAGATCAATAGACTTACCGGTGTCTTTCGTTTGTCCCTCGATCCAATCTCCCTTCTCTTTGGGTGTTAACAACTACTTGCCTTCTTGCTTATCCAGCTACAACTTCCTGCAAGTTCACAAGAGAACAACTACTTGCGACAAGAGAACAACTACTTGAGACAAGAGAAGAACACTACACAAAGACAGATGTTCACATTCATAACTAGTTTAGGATTAGAAATAAACCAAATACACTAATACATTCATACATCAAAATACATCAGCATATAGGAGAAACCAAGATAGCTTTATTGATGAATAACAAGGTTCAGGAAGAGATACAACCCAGAGGGCTCTAATCCAGCATCTCCTTCCCAGCAAATGGAATTCTTATCTTCAGCCCCTTCAAAGCATTAAGCACCCAACGATTCCAGTCTCAAACCAACATCAATTCTTTGCAATAACAAAATTCCAGCCTCCTGGATCTCATGGAGGAGAGATCCATATATAGATGTTTGGAGAGAGGATGAGTCAGCTTGAGATCTGACTAGTGTCCTCTCCCTCTGTCAGTTCTTGAGTCCACTTGGAGGTTCTTGCTTCCACTTGGAGATTTGGAACCTCTTACTCATCACCAGTCGAATTCCCTGAGGCAAGTGTCATTTTGGAAGCTTCCTGGGTTTTGACACCTTGAGAAATGAGCCTGCCACTTGTCCACTCTCGTTCAGCGTAGGTAGCCTTTGTTCCAGTTGACATTCAACGCAGGTAGCCAGTGTTGGCTTTGACATTCAACACAAACAGCTAGTGTAGCCACTGAAATGATCTTGAATTGACTTGTTTTTTGAGCAGTTTCAGGTGGAGAACTTTTGTGAATTGCTGTGGTTTGTTAGCCTTGTTCCTCTAGGGGTAGGAACAACATGTTTAGGGACTTTGGATCCCTTAGATTATGGACATTTCATGCTCAATGTTGTAAGGCACAAAAATGTCTATAACATTTTCCCCCTAAAGTATGAGGCTGTTTATCGGGTGAAATGCTTTATCAGGGGGATCCGAAGTTCATCCAATGCTGGGAGGAGACCTGTAATACAATACAATACAATACATTATTTTTCATACTGCTTTCATGATCTATCTGAGGCGGGCATTCCCATGCTCAACTTTATAAATTCATTTTTCTGTACATAGAACAGACAATCGTCTGATGGTAGACTGATAATTTTGATGAAATTATCATCCTTTGAGTAGGATGATTATCTGCTGCAATGATGTACATGTCAATGTCTTTATCTTTCTTGAATATATATCGCAACCCGGATGGATGGAACTAGATCCGGGGTCTTCAAACGCATTCGATCTTCACTCTAAGTACAAGTCGATCCATGTGAGAATTGTTCTGAAGTCGAACATGGAAAGACATCGCTTGATTACCGGTCAATGATGTAAACCGTTAACAAGTGCGAGAGGAATCACCGATAATGATAATGACCCTCAAGGTACTGCAGTACAATTCACGTGGTGTGAATAAAGGACTTGGCGTCGAACACCACGCAAAATATTTCGGTCGAAGGTCATTGATGTATACCTGTCGCCGGAAGTGAGAAACTTGCCATTGTGGCATGCAAGCTTCAAAGTACTGAAGGGGTTGTTCCTAGATCAACTTCTTGGATAATGAGCTGATGTCGACAAGAAGCGATCAGTCAAAGGAGGGCCTTAATGACTCCCACATCAGTGACACGGAACGGAGCTAATGATTTTAATGGAGGTGAAAACGATCTGTGACATATGATTCAGGGTGGCGGTCATGAAAGGATGAAGGATAATGTATGGCAGTGGATGGGACACGGTTGACTCTTTCTGAACGACTTCTCTTGAACATATGGCGACACTGATACGATGGATCGGTAACATTACCCCAAATATGGATGGTATGGAGAGACCATGGATGTGACCGGTGAATGAAACAACCCAACCCGATTGTGGTACGGAGGAAAAGTGTCATGTTCAAGAGCGACTTGCTACCATCAAAGTTTTCTTTAGTTTCTCCCAATTTTTCCCCAGTCATTGCTGACCAGTACCTCTTTATTTTTGTCAAGCTTGAGGAGGATAACATATGCTTGTTCTATAACCTGCCCTTTGGGCAAGCCCATCGCTATGTTTTAACGAGCCTAGCGATAGTGAAACTCGTTCTCGTCTAAAGACAAGTTTGTCGCTATTTAATGATTTTAACGAGTCTAACGACAAGGATAACTCGGTCCTTTTCATTTTTAGAGAGTCTAAAAAGGTACATAAAGTTAACTCCAAAAATCCTTTTTCGTCATCTAATCCCTTAAGTCCGAAAAAGTATAAAACAATACAGAAGGGATGAATTTTCGATAGTTTTAACGAGCCGAACAAAACTAGCGCTCGATCTTTTTGTGCAATAATCCCTCAGGTCCAAAAAGATTAAAATCTAGAGGAGGGATAGCTCTTACGGTCGCTCTAACGAGCTGGAAGGCCAAAACTCGACAATCTTTTCATATTTTACGAGTCAGTTGAAAAGAGCTTAAAGAATACTCATCTTTTGAGGAACGAGTGATAAACAGGGGTAGCAACTGATTCCAGGTATAGGTTGGAATTTTCCAATCACGGCAGTGTCACAAGGATGGCTAGGTGAAATCACTCTTCGCAGCTATTCCTCAAAATGGGTAAACAATCATATGGAGGTGAACGATCGGCCAAATGAAAAGTGGAGGTGACGGTGCAAACACGACCGAGGCTTTAACGACTGATTATATTACATTCACAGTGGTTATTTACCGGGATAGTTCATTTTTTAACGAGCTTAAACGCGGATTGAAACACTTGCTCGATCTTATGTTTATTTTTTAACGAGCATGAACTATGTGCTAAAACTGCTCGGATCTTGCGTTTATTTTTTAACGAGCATGAACTTTGTGCTAAAACTGCTCGAATACCCAGTCATATGATAAGAGTGTCTCGTCAAGATTCTATTTTTTATGGAGCTTCATCTCCCTAAGCTTTGCTCCGCATCCTTTCTTTATGCAAGTTAGGAAATGGCTAACCCAAAAAACAGATAAATAACCGCTCTTTGCTTTCACTCCAAAAGGTTTGCATGCCCCCAGGTATAAAGTATGATTTCAAGGTTACCCCTCAATTTGCAGATAAAACATTTGTTTTACCGGGAGAGGCTTACCTCTTTCAGGCTACCCAAAGATTGTTCTGCTATTCTTTCAACAAAACACTTCTTCGGCGATATCTACCAAAATAGACAAAGGTGAGTGACAACGAGCGCCAAACACATAACTTTGACAAAAGAATCTTATTATAGAACAACCCCTATTCCAACCACGGACGGGGTATGGACTAGTCATATTCTCCCACGGAAACCTACCCTATACCCAAAGTTTTCCTACCGAAGCAGGCCAGGATGCATGCCCCTTGGGTTCCAGTCATATCCTCCCGGATTACTCGCGCTCATCAGGAGGACGGACCGTGGGTTGAGACACTTCTTGCATGAATAGACCATTTAGGGATGGTATATGACTATTTGCGATGCGTGATTGTTGGGGGGAAAAGTATCTAATGCAGAATGCCTCTATCCCACTCTGAAGGTGATAGTACTCCAACAACAACTGAATGCAAAGCTATTCAAGAATTCTTCTTTATGAGATGAGAGAGGGAAGAAAAGGATGATCTACTAACCGTTATATTGCGCTAATAGTCGATCCAGTCTTCACTCCTTGCTGCTTGCTCCTAGCTCCTTGCCCTTTCACTGGCCCAGTTGCACACAGATCCTGTAAAAGCACAAGAAAAGGAAACTACAAGAAGCATACATCCATAATCGATTATAGGATTAGCATAAATCAAATATAAGAAGAATCTATTCATCATAAAGACACATGCATATAGAAGAACCTCAAATACTTTATTGATAATAGAAGTAAAGTTCTGAGAGAGTTACAACCACAATGGGCCCAATCCAGCAACACCTCCCAGCTGAAAGAAATCTCCTCTTCACCTCCTTCAAGCAAAACACCCAATAGCTCTATACACAAACCAACAGCACTTCCTTACTTGCACAAAATTCCAGCCTCCCTAGACCTCATGAGAGAGATCTATATATAGGGTTTTGGAGAAAGGATGAGTCATCTTGAGACTGGCCTGAAGCTGACTTGTGTCCTCTCCCACTTTAGTTAATCTTCAGTTCTTGAGTCCACTTGGAGAATCTTGCTTCCACTTGGAGATCAAGACCCTCTTACTCATCACTAGGCGAATTCCTTGACCCAAGTGTCAGTTTAGAAGCTTCCTGGGTAGTTGACACCTTGCAGAATGACTGTGCCACTTGGCCAATCTCGCCCAGCGCAGGTAGCCTTCATCAGTTTTGACCTTCAGCGCAGGTACAAGGAGGAGCAGTTGACATTCAGCGCAGATGCTCAGTGGAGCAGCTGACATGATCCAGAAATAGCCTGTTTTTGAGTGTTTTCAGGTGGAGAACTGATTTTCAGTGCTGTGGTTTACGGACCTTGTTCCTTTAAGGGTAAGAACAACATGTTTAGGGACTTTGGATCCCTCAGATTATTGACATTTCATGCTCCATGCTGTTAGGCACAAAAATGTCTATAACAGTTGCCCCCTAAAGTATGAGGTCGTTTATCGGGTGAAATTCTTTATTAGGAGGATCCGAAGTTCATTCAATCGGCTGAGAGGTGCCCTGCAATAAAATAAAATACAATACATTATTTTTCATTCTGCTTTCATGATCTAGCTGAGGTGGGCATTCCCATGCTCAACTTTATAAATTCATTTTGGTACATATAACAGACGACCGTCTGATGATAGACTGATAATTCTCTGCTGAAATTATCATCCTTTGAGTAGGATGATCATCTGCTGTAATAATGTACATATCAAATGTCTTTATGTTTCCTGAATATATATCGCAGCCCGGATGGATGAAACTAGATCCGGGGTCTTCAATCTCGTTCGATCTTCACTCTAAGTACAAGTCGATCGATGTGAGAATTGCGTTGAAGTCGAACATGGAAAGACATCGCTTGATTATCGGTCAATAATGTAAACCGTTAACAAGCGCGAGAGGAGTCACCAATAATGACAGTGACCCTCAAGGTACTGCAGTACAATTCATGTGGTGTGAAATAAAGGACTTGGCGTCGAACACCACGCAAAATCTTCTGGTCGAAGGTCATTGATGTATACCTGTCGCCGGAAGTGAGAAACTTGCCATTGAGGCATGCAAGCTTCAAAGTACTGGGGGGGTGTTCCTAGATCAACTTCTTGGATAATGAGCTGAAGTCGACAAGAAGCGATCCGTCAAAGGAGGGCCTTAATGAATCCCACATCAGTGACACAGAACGGAGCTAATGACTTTAGTGGAGGTGAAAACAAACTGTGAGATATGATTCAGGGTGGCGATCATGGGTGGATGAAGGATAATGTATGGCAGCGGATGGGACACGGTTGACTTTTTCTGAACACATCTCTTGAACATATAACGACACTAATGTGATGGAACGGTAGCATTACCCCAAAATACGGATGGTTTGGCGAGGACCATGGTGGTGAGACCGGTGAATGAAACAACCCAACCCGATGTGGTACGGAGGACAAAGTGTCATGTTCAAGAGCGACTTGCTACCATTAAAGTTTTGAGATTCTCCCAATTTTTCCCAAGTCATTTCTGACCAGTACCTCTTTATTTTTGTCAAGCTTGAGGAGGATAACATATGCTTGTTCTATAACCTGCCCTTCGGGCAAGCCCATCGCTATGTTTTAACGAGCCTAGCGATAGGGAAACTCGTTCTCGTCTAAAGACAAGTTTGTCGCTATTTAATCATTTTAACGAGTCTAACGACAAGGAAAACTCGGTCCTTTTCATTTTTAGAGAGTCTGAAAAGGTACATAAAGTTAACTCCAAAATTCCTTTTTCGTCATCTAATCCCTTAATTCCGAAAAAGTATAAAACAATACAGAAGGGATGAGTTTTCGATAGTTTTAACGAGCCGAACAAAACAAGCGCTCGATCTTTTTGTGCAATAATCCCTCAGGTCCAAAAAGATTAAAATCTAGAGGAGGGATAGCTCTTCCGGTCATTTAACGAGCTGGAAGGTCAAAACTCGGCAATCTTTTCATATTTTACGAGTCAGATGAAAAGAGCTCAAAGAAGACTCCTCTTTTGAGGAACAAGTGATAAACAGGGATAGCAGCAGATTCCAGGTACAGGTTGGAATTTTCCAATCACGGCAGTGTCACAAGGATGGCTAGGTGAAATCACTCTTCGCAGCTGTTCCTCAAAATGGGTAAACAATCATATGGAGGTGAACGATCGGCCAAATGAAAGTGGAGGTGGCAGGTGCAAAACACGACCAAGGCTTTTATGGTTGATCAGGTTACATACTTAATGGTTATTTACCAAGATGGGTTCATTTTTTAACGAGCTTGAATGCGCCAAAACACTGCTCAATCTTATGTTTATTTTTTAACGAGCATGAACTATGTGCTAAAACTGCTCGGTGATAAGTTCGCATGCCCCTAGCATAATAACGCAAATCGAGGTGCATGCCCCCCAAGCTTCATTGCATTCAACTCGGTGGTTGGAATGAAGGTTTACCTTTGAGAAAGGGGATTTGTTTCATTTTTTAATGAGGTTGACACGAGATAAGAACTATCCTCATGACTCCTTGTTTCATTTTTTAACGAGGTTGACACGAGATAAGAACCGTCCTCGGAGTCCAAATCCATTAGATATAGAAGGTTTCGTATTCCACTGTGGCCATTTCCGCCAGATTACTCGGAGGCGGTAGGGAAAAAGTACCCATTAAGGCAGGGTCTTTTAGGATACCTACTCCGATATTTTGGAGCGAATAATTGCTTCCATGGATCTTTGGAATGCTTCCTGTAACTTGTGAACTGTTGGGGAGAAAAGTTTGTTGGTCGACGATTGTAATTCCTCCTTGGAAGGGAAATGCAATCTTCCTGAAGTAGGTTGACACAACCGCGGCCATGGCATAGATCCAGGGCCTTCCCAGTAGGATGTTGTAATCGAGGTTTCCATCAATTACTTCAACATCAATTCCTACTGTTTTACCCCCCAGTTCAACTTGCAAGTTACTTAAAATCCCGTATGGAGTGTATGATCGTCCATCAAATGCTTTTAACGTCGTTGACGATTTCAACAAGGGTGGTGAGCCTAAATATTTCCAGCAACTCATCGACATAAGACATGTAGATGCCCCCTCATCAATAATTGTTCGATGAACAGTTTTGTTGAGGGCTTTCACTTGAATAAGGAAAGCTAGTTGAGCTAGTAACTGAGGGTCATATCCTTTATGATCAAAGGCAACAAGATTGGAATCCATTGGGCCAATCCCACCTATTGCTGATAATAAAGCTTGCTCTTGGGAGGGGCAATTTTGCGGTACCTCAAGTGTCGACATAACGGACGGCGATTGGGCCAGGTCCTCTATCTGTGCTATTCTCACACAAGGATTAAATGTCGATTTGTGTACTTCTCCCTTTTGCGACTTTATTATTGGCTCAGGGACGATGGGTGGCACAATTTCGGTCAAAGTTGTTGTCGAACTACTAGGTTGTTCATTAGCCTTGTTGTTCGACAGCTTTGGATTCCTGTAATCCTTATTCCTCGTCAAAGCATTATTTTGCTGCTTTGAGGTAGACAACATAAGCACTTGGGATCGGGAAGCATTTTGATTAGCAACCAGATTTTGACCTGGATTAGGAAACGGATCAGTCAATACTGCTGGGGTTTTTGAACTCTTAAAGAGTTTCTTAACTTTAGCTATATGTGGACAATCTTTCGTCCAATGATCCTGATCGCATATATGACACCCTGTTGGGGGTTTCCTTTTTCTCCCTTTCTTTTTCTTCTTGCCCCCTGGTTGCTTTAGTTGTTTGCCCTTGTTGGTCGACATGGCATTTACTTCTGAGGCAAGAAGTTCTTCATTTGCATTTTGACTGTAAATTTTGTGCTTGCCAATCACACCATCGCCGGCGTGAGAGTCATTGTTTGATTTAGGAGGAGGAGGAATTGAGAATTCTGGTCTAGGGGCGTCAGGTATTTTGTCGTAGAGCGTGCCGGATTGAGTATAGACCAAGTCTAGATATTGCGCACGAGCAATAACCTGCTCTTCCGTTACGACCCCCCCCTTTGCCACATCTTCCGTGATGGCAGGAAGTAATGACTTGATAAACCATTCAGCTAATAGCTGATCAGGAACGTACGTTTTCACCATCCTACGACGACGATGCCACTCATGTATATGATCAGATATGTGGGTGGCAATCATCTGTTTGAAGTTGGTAAGGAGTTTTGTTCCCGTTTCATACCTTACCGGTAATTGAAAATGGGTTAAAAAGGTTGTGGCTAAGGTACTGAAGTTGTCGAATGAAGCTCTAGGCAATTCAATGTACCATTTTGCCGCTAGACCCGTTAACGTCCTCTGAAAGAGGCGAAGTCTTATCGAATCATCATTCAGGGTGTTCGATGAACACCATAGATGGAATGTCATCACATGATTCGACGGATCTTCACCCAGATTTCCATTAAATTTAGGAATATCTGACGGAAGTTTATGCGGAATCGCTGGCCACCAAGGGGCATAAGAAATTGGATCATTCGTCAGCCGGTTTAGATCTGGTAATTCTAGAGTTGCTACAAAGGGCAACTGTTGGTTCAGGTTAGGCGAAGCATATCCAGGATAAGATGGTATCACCTGAGCAATGGGTCTTTGTAGACCAGCATAATGCTGGCAACTTTGACAAGGTTGATGGGCATAACCATTATAGCATGGTTGCCCGTTACTTACAAAAACTTGTTGCTCAGGTCCTTGATATGATTGCTGGAATGGCGGTTGTTGAGATTGAACCAGCTCTGGTTGTTGGACCATTTGTTGTTGACCAATACTGGATGATTGACCGGGATGAGGAGTCACAGTACTTGTTTGAGCCTGAGTCGTTCTAGATAAGGAGGCACTACCCTGAGATTGTGATTGAGTCGTTGAGACAAGAGGTTGTTGTGTTGCAGCCTAAGAAACTTGGGGTTGACATACAACAGGTGGAGCTTGTAATTGCGACACATTCACTATAGCAGGTATGGTGGGAATATTCGACACAGGGTGTACTGGTTGCATTGAATATACAACCCCCAGTTGTTGAGGCAGTATTGGTACCCAACCGCTGGATGTAATTCCAGTTTGACCTGAACTTTTTTGTAAACTCCCATATGGTTGTTCTCTGGGAGGGAACAATGAAAGAGCATACTGCCCTCCATATGGTGGAAATCCAGTACTTAAAGGGTAAATTGGCCTTTGAAGACACATTGGATCAATTTGTTGAGTTTCAACATAAGAAATACCAGATGATAATCCGGATGAAGAAATAGGAACTAACCATGTTGTTGTCCCTGATTGGACTCCGGCTTGTTGTTGACAATTTTCCGGGACAGATGGTATACCAGCGAACATCGTTGGAGTAGCAGCAGGAGGCTCTGCTGCTGCTGTGTCGGACGACACAGTCCTAGATGTCGACGGTTGTTTAGACATATCTAGTCTATCCAAAAGATTTCTTAGCGATTCTACAGGAACTTCCACTTGTGGTGGACTAACTTCGAAAATCAACGAGGGAAAGGTGATGATTATTCCGCTTAAAATAAATTTTATAACGACGCTTTAGACACAACTTGCTTTTTCAGTTTTAAAGAGTCGAGAAAAAGCTAAAGATGACTCTAGTCTCCTTCGATGTTTTAACGAGCCCGAAGTGACAAATGCTCGGATGGACTTTTTCAGTTATAGAGTTTGAAAAAGGCCAAAAGAAACTGCTCTGGAGATCTAGGCAGAGGGTGTGCCAAACCTTTCGCAAAACCACAGAATACGTTTTACGGTACGAGTGGTCGATCTTCGTGAATGCTGTGTTCACTGCATTGCGATGAGTAGGGCGGCCGACACAGCTTCCTATGGATAAAAGCTTTGTTCCTATAGGGGTCTCCCAATATATACATGACGGTACGTGGGAGCACAAGTCCGTATTAGTGCCACCGACTCTCAGGAGTAATCACCCACCTTCGTCGAGATCGACAGTCACTACGTTTAACGACGCCGGAACACGTCTCTAGCTTAGACCTCTATGTGTTTGTGTTATGTTTCAAAGCGTTGTTAGGTTCATTCAATATATTTTAAGTTGATCTTTTTAAAGTTTTCCTTTCAAGGTTCACCACGAGATGTTTTGATACAAATTCCTAAATGCAGTCTAAGATGAGAAGCAAGCTTTTCCAATCTTTTCGACTTATGAAAATCTTAACTACTGAGGGAAAAGAGAGACAAAATTTTTTCACACAGATCATAGAGCACACACTAATGCACTTTCCAAAATCAACATGCAAACTGTCATAATGTACATGCACAATGCAAGTATTTCTTTTCTCTTTCTTAATGTTGATGAAATGCAAAAAGAAAGCTGTTGTATAACTTTGAATTCAATTTCAAGCGAAAGCAAACAAGTTCGTCCAAAATCGAATGACACCTTACGATTTACTTGTTTCGACACTTAGAAATATATAAATCCAAACCATATAATGAAAGCGACAAACACAATCAGCTATGAACAGCAAATAAACTAACTCTTAAGATCAGAACGACACTTAATTACAGGTCTAGATCTAAGAGGTCAATGTAAGACTGGTTCACTTTCGTTATGGGAAGCTGTAAATGACACAAGAAATACAAAAGAACAAATACAGTTTATTTATACAACTGAGGCAGAATAATGACAAAGGAAGATGGTTTCAGATAGGCCCACTGACCGGCAGCAAACAACAAAACAAGAGTGAAAACAAATCAAGACACAGCAGGAAACCCCAGGAACTCAAGCCAAGACTGGTCCAGCGCAGGTGTAACACTGCCTGTTTGACCTTCAGCACAGGTAGCCCCTTCGGGAACTGCGCTGAAATGCAGACTGCCTACAAGGAAATCTTTTTGTACAACTTTGAATTTGCTTTTGAATGACGAATACAAACAAGTTTACTTTTTCGAAATCAGAGAGGGTAGAAGAGATTACAACACTTAACGATTTTCGAAATAAAGACTTGTTTCGACACTTAAAAGAGACAAATTCAAACCAATAAGCAAAAGTAAATGTATAATCAATCTGCAAACAACCAATGAACTCTCTTCTAAGATCACTACCAACAGATCTGAATCAAGGGCTACAGGATGACTATTTCACTCATGCAAAGGAAAACTGTAAATGGCGTCACAAACACATAAAAACACTCATAGTATTTTTGTACAAAAGGAGGCAGAATGTAAGCAGAGAAAAGGAGTTTTTAGACTGGTACCTATGCTGGTTACAGGCCACAAAAATCAGAGATCAAAACAAGGCAAAACAGAGCAGAGAACCCCAACCGCACAAGAGCAAACTGGTTCAGCGCAAGTTCAACACAGGGGTTTTGACATTCAGCGCAGGTATCCTTCACGGGATCTGCGTTGAAATGTAGAATCCCTTCACTGGGTCTGCGGTGAAGGAGAAACTCTCGTTTCCCTCAGGTTCTGGGTCACAGATTGCTATTTAATTCACTGTTTTAGGCCAAATAAAAGCAACAAGCAAGGTGTAATCAAAGGGATGCTTTTAAGGCTACTAAGATCTATCACAAGGATCATCAAATCATTTTTGAATCCATTGCTCAGATCATAGACAAGTCCAGCAATTGGATCAAAGCAGCAACTTTCTACTTTGCATCCGGGAAAGATGCAGTTCGATTGTTGCTGTCAAGTCTATGAAAGAAACAATGATAGAAACACAAATAAAATGACTAAACAAATCTCCCCAGTGGAGTCGCCAATTTGTTGTGGGGAAAAATGCCTATGCAGGACAATCCTATCCACCTAAGGTGTGACAGTGCCTTTGCAACAAACGAGTACAGCTATACTGGTTTCTTCCTTTATGAAATGTGAAAGAAGAGAGATCAATAGACTTACCGGTGTCTTCCGTTTGTCCCTCGATCCAATCTCCCTTCTCTTTGGGTGTTAACAACTACTTGCCTTCTTGCTTATCTAGCTACAACTTCCTTCAAGATGACAAGAGAACAGCTACTTGCGATAAGAGAACAGCTACTTGAGACAAGAGAAGAACACTACACAAAGACAGATGTTCACATTCATAACTAGTTTAGGATTAGAAATAAACCAAATACACTAATACATTCATACATCAAAATACATCAGCATATAGGAGAAACCAAGATAGCTTTATTGATGAATAACAAGGTTCAGGAAGAGATACAACCCAGAGGGCTCCAATCCAGCATCTCCTTCCCAGCAAATGGAATTCCTATCTTCAGCCCCTTCAAAGCATTAAGCACCCAATGATTCCAGTCTCAAACCAATAACAATTCTTTGCAATAACGAAATTCCAGCCTCCTGGATCTCATGGAGGAGAGATCCATATATAGATGTTTGGAGAGAGGATCAGTCAGCTTGAGATCTGACTAGTGTCCTCTCCCTCTGTCAGTTCTTGAGTCCACTTGGAGGTTCTTGCTTCCACTTGGAGATTTGGAACCTCTTACTCATCACCAGTCGAATTCCCTGAGGCAAGTGTCATTTTGGAAGCTTCCTGGGTTTTGACACCTTGAGAAATGAGCCTGCCACTTGTCCACTCTCGTTCAGCGCAGGTAGCCTTTGTTCCAGTTGACATTCAACGCAGGTAGCCAGTGTTGGCTTTGAAATTCAGCGCAAACAGCTAGTGTAGCCACTGAAATGATCCTGAATTGACTTGTTTTTTGAGCAGTTTCAGGTGGAGAACTTCTGTGAATTGCTGTGGTTTGTTAGCCTTGTTCCTCTAGGGGTAGGAACAACATGTTTAGGGACTTTGGATCCCTTAGATTATGGACATTTCATGCTCAATGTTGTAAGGCACAAAAATGTCTATAACAGTGAGAGCTAAGGCTTTTTATAATTCCTATGTATTTCCACCATGTATGATAATACAATAGTGTGGGATTTTTATGTGAGACTTTCCCCAAAGTATTTTCATGTGTATTGTGCCATTGATTTTTCTTCTTCTGGTTATATTGTTCAGCTCGATCTTTCAACTTCCACAAATTGATAGTAAAAGTAGGTTATAGTATTATGCTTTGATTTATATTGCATTATTGGGTTAACCTATCACAAAGTTTCTACATGGTATTAGAGATGTGAACAATATACTGAGAAGAGAATTTGAAGTTTGAAGTTCGAGGTTGCAGGTGAAAATCGAATTCATATCATACTTCAAGGTTGGCCAATGGCATTCTATAGCTTGAGATTCGAGTATGCCTATGAAGGTAGATCTAATTACATAGCGTGGAAAGATAGAATGGAGGCTGTATTAGAAGACAATGGCTAGAAGGAATTCATTGATCAAGAAATCCCAAATCCAGCTTCAACTAATGCACAAGAGTTGGCTAAGTGGAAGAAGTGTGTGGTGAAGGTGATACGGATCATCCTTGAGGGAGTTCAAGACCATATTGTCTCAAGTCTCCATGGGAAGGATCATCCATTTTCAATGTGGAAGACATTGAAGGACCTGTACCAGAATAGTAGCGACCAGAGGAAATTGGCGCTCATGGATAAGCTTCGAAGAATCAAGATGGAGAAGGGTGATACTATTTCCACATATCTAAACAAGCTCACCACCTGCAAAGATGATCTTGGTAGTGTGGGAATAACTACTTCCGATGATAATATGGTGAGCCTTGCTCTCCTTAGCCTTCCAAAGATTTGGAATAGCTACCAGGACTCTGTGAATGGAGGGTAGAAACTGCCAGATTAGGAATGACTATGGTCAGATCTTATGCAGGAGGAGATCAAGAGGAGCACACGAGATGGTTCTTCATCCAAGAATGATGATGAAGAAAATCTGGCCTTAGCAAGTAAGGTAAGGAAAGGGAAGGGGAAGGCTTCCCATTTCAAATCGAATTCTTCTCATGGAGGGAAGAAGGGTGACATGTCTAAAGTAAGATGCTTTAATTTTCACAAGATGGGACATTATGCGACTAATTTCCCCTTGAAAAATTCCAAGAAGGAATCCTCGGAAGGATCGGAAGGTGAGGCATTAGCCTCTTAGTTCGAAATGGACTTTACGCTCATTGCATGCATGGTGTCATCGATGATGGGTTATGTCTGGTATCTTGACAGTGGAGCCTCATTCCACATGACTGGTGATAAAAATTTATTCAGTGCCTTGGAGGAGAAAGACCTCAAGATGCACATAGAGATGGGCGACGATGGAAGGTATAGTTTTTCAGGAGTGGGCACGGTTGCTCTTTCAGAGTGAGCATGGAGCTCCTCTCACCTTGATAGATGTGATGTATGTTCCTGGACTGAAGAAGAACTTGGTATCAGTCACGATGTTGGAGGACAAAGGCTATGATGCTGCCTTCAGTAAAGGAAAGGCATTCCTAAGACACATAGCCATGGGTCAGACCAAGAAGATAAGGTTTTGGGTGAACAATATCTATAAACTAAAGGTAGATGATTGTGCAACATGGAGTATGAAAGAAGAATTGGTGCAAAGCCAAGACATTGGTGAGTTGTGGCACAAGCGGTTGGGCCATTTGCATCATGGGGATTTGAAGATAATGCATCAAATATCTACAAGACTTCCCAAAGGTAAACTTGAGCAAGTTGACACATGGAAAGGTTATACCTTGGGAAAGTACACCATGTCTTCCTTTCATGATCGAGACAGTTGAGCAGAGGCTATCTTAGAGTGAGTTCATACTGTTTTGTGTGGACCATTCTCAATGACATCCACATCGAAGCAAAGGTATTATGTGATTTTCATTGATGACTATTCTCGTAAATGCTGGATTTATTTCATGTAGAAGAAGGACCAAACTTTCACAAAGTTTTGTGAGTTCAAAGCTTTGGTCGAGAAAGATTCAGGGAAGAAGATCAAGGCCTTTAGAAGCGATAATGGTGGAGAATATGCCTATCAAGAGTTTAAGGAATTCTGTGCAGCGGAAGGAATTAAACGAGAGTTAACGGCACCTCATAACCCACAACAGAATGGGGTGGCCAAGAGGAAGAGCAAAACTATCGTAGGGGTAGCACGGGCAATGCTGCATGACCAAGGCCTATCACTTCACTTGTGGGTTGAGGCATGCAACACAATGGTCTATTTGCAGAATAGAAGCCCGCATCACATATTTGGGATGAAGAAACCAGAGGAAGCTTTCTTCGGTAAGAGACCAGATGTGGGTCACTTCAGGATCTTTGGCTCATCAGTATATTGCCATGTGAAAAAGGAGGCACGGAAGAAGCTTGAGCCGACAACAGAGTTGGGTATATTTGTGGGGTACACTGATACACCTCACAACTATCGAGTGTACTTGCCCACCGGTCGGAGGACAGTGATTCGTAGAGATCTCAAGTTTGATGAGCAGAAGGCCATGCGAGTTTCCCTTGAGAGGGAGCTCCAACTACAAGCTGTGGAGGAACTATTTGTTCCTAAGGAGGAGGAGCCTCAGATTGATGCAGAGCAACCACATGCAGAGGTTCTAGGAGTGGAGACATCCACTCAAGTAGAGTCTTCCAGAGATGGATGGAAGTGCACAAGAGAAGTTGACAGATTGTTGGAGGACGTGAGAGAGAATGTGGGAGCAACATCTTCTCAGCATATATAGAGGAGGTCACCTGAGAGGTACACTAGATACATGGGCCTTGCATGGGAATGTGTTGAGACTGAGCCATCTTCCTTTCAGGAAGAAATGTAGCAGTTGATTTGGGTTGATGCTATGGTGGAGGAGTATGACTTCCTAGCTCATAACAGTGTTTGGTACGTGGTGCTAAGACAAGAAAACAACTCAGTTGTGAGTTCCCGTTGGCTTTACAAGGTAAAGCAAGCGATTGATGGTAGTGTGGAGAAGAATAAGGCAAGATTTATTGCCCATGGCTTTTCACAGGTCGAGGGGTTTGACTATGATGAGAGTTTTGCTCTTGTCACAAGGTACTCATCTATCATATCTATGTTGGCACTGTCAGTATAGATGGGTTCGAAGATCCATCAGATGGATGTGAAGGTTGTGTTCCTCAATGGCCACATTGAGGAAGAGGTGTACATAGAGCAGCCATAAGGTTTTGAGACCTTCGATCATGAGTCGCATGTGTGCCGACTTAAGAGAGCACTGTACGGGTTGAAGCAAGCACCTCATGCTCGGTACATGAGGATAGACAACTACTTCACCGGGTTGGGCTTCACAAAGAGTGAAGTGGATGAAAACTTGTACCTCATCGTGGTGAAAGGTAAGTTGTCGATCATCGTACTTTATGTTGATGATCTCGTATTTACCGACGATGATAAGTTGATCGTGTCTTGCAAGGAGGACCTTGCAAGAGAAATCGAGATGAAAGACATGGGTCTCATGCATTACTTCCTTGGCATGGAAGTGTGGCAGAAGGATGGGGAGTTGTTTGTGTCTCTTGGCAAGTCTGCCAATGAGATACTCAAGAGATTTCACATGAACAAGTGCAACCCCATGCAGAATCCTCTAGCAAGTAACTAGAGGAAGGAGGTTGCAGCTTCAAGAGAAGTGGTAGAGGCTACTATGTACATGCAACTTGTGGGTTCACTGATGTACATAATGAACACACGACTAGATTTGTGCTATGCGGTGAACCAACTGAGTCAAGCGATGGTTCAGCCTACAAATATATTCAGGAAGGCGACAAAGCATGTTTTGAGATACCTTAGAGGCACATCTCAGTATGGATTATGGTATAGCCGGACAGAGGGAGTGAAGCTACAGGGCTTCATTGATGCAGATTGGGCAGGGAGTCCATTAGATCGGAAGAGCACAACAAGAGGGATTTTCAACCTTAGGTCAGCGGTAGTTCCTTGGTACAGTAGGAAACAAAGGTCGGTTGCACTCAGCTTGGTAGAGTTAGAATACATGGCTGCAAGTCAGGCAACATGTGAGGCCATTTAGATGCAGAAAATCCTAGTTGGTTTGTTTGATTAGAGGATGGATCCAACGATGATCTATTGTGATGATCAGAGTTGTATCAAACTCTCTCATAATCCAGTATTTCATGATAGGTCCAAGCACATCAACATCTGGTATCATCATCTTAGAGACTGTGTAGTGAGGAGGATCATGTTTCTGCAGTATATTTTGACAGAGGAGCAAGAGGCTGACATTTTGACAAAGGCATTGTCAAAGCGTAAATTTGAGTTTCATAGAGATAGGATCGGGGTGCCAGATAATCCCTTTCTTGTTGAGAGGGAGTGTTGAAATATGGCAACAAGAATATTCCAATTTAATTTGTCCTTGACTTAAATTGTGAATTAAAATCGAATTTAGTCTTAACAGCTACTTGGAAATAATTAATTAATTAATTTTAAATTAATTAGTTGGATAAATTCAAGTTAGAAGTCTTTCTGAAGTCATGCAAGAGTTATCCCTTAAATTAATGAGATATTATTGAGTTATATTTTAGTTGTAATTAGTTAACTTAGTTTTCTGAGTTAAGTCCAGTTAAATTAGTTCCAAACTGTTTGAGGAACTAATAGTGAGTTAACATCCAGTTGATGCATTAATGCACTCAACTAGTGATACTCCAATTAACTGAATATTCCCTCATTAGAAACTCATGCATGTCTATTATGAGAAAGACCCAGTTGAGATTAATGTTCAAGGACATTGTACTATCAGTTTCATGTGCTTTCTCATGGAGAAAATTGATGCATGCAGTCAAGGATTCATCCTTGAGGATTGCATAGTTTTGAAGGCTTGTTATTCCACTTGGTAATGGGCTAATCATCGATAAGGAACAACACAAGGAAATAGGAGCTTGGAGGGAAGAGAGGAAGGCTAGAGAGAAACCACAATTTCCTATGAGCATATGTGAGGATTGTACTGAGAGTTGGCTAGTTGTGGGAGCTAAGGCTTTGTATAATTCCTATGTATTTACACCATGTATGATAATACAATAGTGTGTGGTTTTTATCTGAGACAATCCCCAAAGTATTTTCATGTGTATTGTGCCATTGGTTCTTCTTCTTCTTATTATATTGTTCAGCTTGATATTTAAGCTTCCACAAATTGATAGTAGCAGTAGGTTACAGTATTCTTCTTCGATTTATATTGCATTATCAGGTTAACCTATCACATATTTTTTACAGATTCTACTATAGGAAGGGGGGAACTTGATGAAATGACCTGATTGAGAAAATCTTCTAGAATCAGCCCCCTAGCACCATGTCCCTTGAGGAGTTAGTGAAGAAAGCCAAAGATAATCCTTGGACCGATATATGCCTAGCTAAATCAAGCCCTACTCATGTCAATATGATATAATTTGGCCCAGAAAGAACATTGAAAATTAACCCCTCTATCTGTACATCAAGAAGAGGAGTTATGTGACATGCTAAGAAAGCATCTAGATGCCTTTGCCTGGAGTTATAAGGAAATAAAGGGAGTGATCCCTTTAGCGTGTACTCACAACATTTACATCAAGGAAGGTTACAAGACATTGCGCCAACCTTAGAGGAGAATGAACCCAACCGTCAAGGATATAGTCAAAGAAGAACTGCATAAGTTGTTGGATACAAGGTTCATTTACCCCATCTCAGATAGCAAGTGGGTGTCTTTGTGGTGAAGTAAAATTCTAAGTGTGGACACGAACAATTCCTCTAGCCCGAGAGCAGGTCTAGCCACAAACAAGACATTCTATGGAACATTTACATAGGTTAGAACCAATTAAGAGGGCCTACCTCGTAGTATTCTAATCCCTCAGGTCCAAAAAGATTAAAATCTAGAGGAGGGATAGTTCTTCCGGTCATTTTAACGAGCTGGAAGGCCAAAATTCGGCAATCTTTTCATATTTTACAAGTCAGCTGAAAAGAGCTTAAAGAAGACTCGTCTTTTGAGGAATGAGTGATAAACAGGGTTAGCAGCAGATTCCAGGTACAGGTTGGAATTTTCCAATCACGGCAGTGTCACAAGGATGGCTGGGTGAAATCACTCTTCGCAGCTGTTCCTCAAAATGGGTAAACAATCATATGGAGGTGAACGATTGGCCAAATGAAAAGTGGAGGTGACGGTGCAAACACGACCAAGGCTTTTATGGCTGATAAATTTACGATCACAGTGTTTATTTACCAGTTCATTTTTTCTGGATGAGCTTGAACTCTAGGGGAAAGCTTGCTCACAATCGCTTTTCTATTTTTTAACGAGCATAAATTCCGCGTTAAAACTGCTCGATTTTGCATTTATTTTTTAACGAGCATGAACTTTATGCTAAAACTGCTCGATTTCACTTTTCTATTTTTTAACGAGCATAAATTCTGCGTTAAAACTGCTCGAATTTGCGTTTATTTTTTAACGAGCATGAACTTTATGCTAAAACTGCTCGATTACCTAGTCATAAGATAAGAGTGTCTCATCAAGATTCTATTTTTTATGGAGCTTCATCTCACTAAGCTTTGCTCTTTATCCTTTCTTTATGCAAGTTTGGAAACAACTAATCCTACGAGTTTAAAGGGTTAGAGGTCCTAAAAATTTAAAAAAATAAATAGCCGTCCCTTGCTAACACTCCAAAAGGTTTGCATGCCCCCAGGTATAAAGTACGATTTCAAGGTTACCTCTACTTCTTTTCCTTCAAAACAATTGTTTTAAAGAGAGAGGCTTACCTCTTTCAGGTTACCCAAATATTGTCTCGTTACTCTTTCAAACAAAACACTTCCTCGTCAATGTCTACCGAAATAGACAAGGGTGAATGACTCTGGCGCTAAACACGTAACTTTGACAAAAGAATCCTATTCTAGAACAACTCCTCTTCCAATCACGGACGAGGTACGGACTAGTCATATTCTCCCGCGGAAACCTACTCTATACCCAAAGTTTTCCTACCGAAGCAGACCAGGATACATGCCCCCTGGGTTCCGGTCATATCCTCCCGGATTACTAGCGCCCATCAGGAGGACGGACCGTGGGTTGAGACACTTCTTGCATGAATAGACCATTTAGGGATGGTACATGACTATTTGCGATGCGTGATCCGGGAAACGAAAGTTGGTCTACGAGCTTGACCATTCTTCCTTCATGCGGAAAACACATTACTCTAAAGAGTGTGGAGACTATAGCTCTCATGCAATATATAGTCTCGTCCAAGGAGTAGGTTATAATCCAAGGGTCCTTGAACGACCATCATGTTCATTTGAACTGTCTTCCCTTTCAATGTTATAGGCACATTGGGGAGGATCCCTAAAGGTCGATTGGTTCCCTTATCAAAGCCTGATAGATTTCTCATTTCAGGCAAAAGCGCAGGAGAACCAAGCGCTTTCCAAGCAATAGAGGAAAGGATACTCATAGATGCCCCTTCATCAATAACTGTACCAGCCATTACCATTCTGTATATTTGGACAATGATTCTGAATGGTATGCTAGCTGGCAAGCGGGGTCTGCCTAGTTGGTTCCAGTCGAAGGACACAACGAGGTTGCTTGGTGGTGGGACCGAGTATACGGCCGGATAACGCTCTGATGAACTTCCTTCCTGCGATAAAGGAATGGTGGCATTGCCCCCTTGATCATCAGAGTCAGTGTTGATGAAGAGAATCTGGACGGTGTCATCTTTATTCTCCTCTGTGATGGTGTCATTTGAAGATAGATCCTCTGAAGGCAAAACCGGGTCAACTGCCGTTTCAACCTTTAGACTTTCGTCAGGTGTGGATTTAGACGGTTCATCTTAAATGACAGGTGCTTCGGCTGACCACCTGGGCAGGTCAGCCGGGTTCTCAACTAGTGAGGGACTTGGCAGGAGTCATTGATATCCAGGAGGGAGATGCGCTCGTAAAATCGGGCGATCTTCCAGAACCCTTTTTGCCTCGTCTAAGAAGGGAAGGGAGTAAATTTAGCTTTCCCGCTCTGTCTTGGGGCTTCACTCCCACTAGTTGATGGTGAGCAGTCAACATGGCTATCAGAGGTCGATGCTACCGAATTGTGCAAACGGGGGGACCAGTCCCTTAGTGTCCGAGGGATACAGAGACAATCTCTATGGAAGTGGTCTCCCTTGCATATGACGCATGGCGATTTAGGCCTTACGAGTGCTGTGTGTGGATTTTTGTTAGATGACGCTTGTTTGCCCCCAGTCGCCTTAGGCTCCTTCTTCTTCTTTTCTTTCTTCTTCTTCTCCTTCTTCTCCTTAGGAACCCGGTTTTTTGTTCGACTAGTTCCGTCAAGCGAAGAGGAAGGAGGGGAGGAAGATGAAGTGGAAGGCTGGGAGGCAACTCTTGTCTGATCTAACTGTTGACTCGACTGTTCAGGAATGGTGGTATTCTGAACGACATTGGTTGAAAAGAGCCAAACTTGTAGACCAATTGTCAGTCCTGGAAGCGACAATGTGGCCATGTGGGGTGCACCAACATCTCCCCAAGAGGAGAAGGGACTAGGATTTCCACCAAGAGGAATTCCTTGGTTGGTGTGCTCCATCTTTTCAACCTAAAGATCAACGCGGGAATAAAGGGTGATTGTTCTATTTAAAATAAATTGTTAACGACGCTTTAGACACAACTTGCTTTTTCACTTTTAAAGAGTCGAGAAAAAGCTAAAGATGACTCTAGTCTCCTTCGATGTTTTAACGAGCCTGAAGTGACAAATGCTCGGATGGACTTTTTCTGTTATAGAGTCTGAAAAAGGCCAAAAGAAACTGCTCTGGAGATCTAGGCAGAGGGTGTGCCAAACTTTTTGCAAAACCGCAAAATACTTTTTAAGGTACGGGCGGTCGATCTTCGTGAATGCTGTGTTCACTGCATTGCAATCAGTAGGGCGACCGACACGGCTTCCTAAGGATAAAGGATATATGCCTATAGGGGTCTCCCAATATATACACGACGGTACGTGGGAGCACAATCCGTACTAGCGCTAACGTCCCTCAGGAGGAATCACCCACCTTCCATGAGATCGACAGTCACTAGGCTTAACGACGCCTGAACACGTCTCTAGCCTAGACCTCTATGTTGTGCGTTATGTTACAAAGCGTTGTTAGGTTCATTCAGTTTATTTTAGGTTGATCTTTTTAAATTTTGCCTTTCAAGGTTCACCACGAGATGTATGATACAAATTCCTAAATGCAGTCTAAGATGATAAGCAAGCTTTATTATCTTTTCAACTTTGAAAATCCTAGCTACTAAGGGAAAATAAAGACACCATATTTTCTCAAAGAGCAATCAACACACTCTAATGCACTTTTCCTAAATCCAACATGCAAACTATCAAATGCAAAATGCACAATGCAGGTGTTTGTTTTCCGCTTTCTTAGTATTAATGCCTACAAAGAAATCTTTTTGCACAACTTTGAATTTGCCTTTAAAAGATCAATACAAACAAGTTCACTTTTTCGAAATCAGAGAAGATAGAAGAGATTACAACACTTAACGATTTTCAAAATAAAGACTTGTTTTGACACTTAAAAGAGACAAATTCAAACCACTAAGCAAAAGTAAATCTATAATCAATCTGCAAACAGCCAATGAACTCTCTTCTAAGACCACAATCAATCAGATTTGAATCAAAGGCTACAGGATGACCACTTTACTCATGCAAAGGAAAACTGTAAATGACGCTACAAACACGTAAAAACATTCACAGTCTTTTTGTACAAAAATAGGCGGAATCTAAGCAAAGAAAATGGGTTATCAGACTGGTACCTATGCTGGTTAAAGGCTGCAAAAAACAGAGATCAAAACAGGGCAACAAACAGCAGAGAACCCCAGCTTCACAAGGCTAAACTGGTTCAGCGCAAGTACACCATTGTGGGTTTGACATTCAGCGCAGGTAGCCTTCACGGGACTTGCGTTGAAATGCAAACTGCCTTCACAGTGTCTGCGCTGAAGGTGAAACTCTCGTTTCCCTTGGGTTCTGGGTCATAAAATGCTCAAAAATCAATTGTTTCAGGCCAAATAAAAAACACAAGCAAGGTATAATCAAAGGGATGCTTTGAGAGGGTACTAAAGACTATCACAAGGATCATCAAATCATTTGTAGATCCATTGGTTAGATCATAGACAAGTCCAGCAACTGGATCAAAGCAGCAACTTTCTACTTTACATCCGGGAAAGATGCAGTTCGATTGTTGCTGTCAAGTCTATGAAGTAAACACATGACAGAAACACAATTGAAATGAATAAACAAGTTCTCCCCAGTGGAGTCGCCAATTTTTTGTGGGGAAAAATGCCTATGCAGGACGATCCTATCCACCTAAGGTGTGACAGTGCCTTAGCAACAAACAGATACAGCTATTCTGGTTTCTTCCTTTATGAAATGTGAAAGAGGGGAGATCGATAGACTTACCATTGTCTTCCGTTTGTCCCTCGATCTAGATCCTCTCCTCTTTGGGTGTTCACAGCTACTTGCCTCCTCGCTTGCTCAAGAGAACAACTACTTGATTCCCACGAGATCACAAGAGAACAACTACCTGTGACAAGAGAACAGCTACTTGCGACAAGAGAAGAACGCAACACAAAGGCAAATATTCATATTCATAAATGATTCAGGATTAGAAGTAAATCAAATACACTAATGCAATCATACAAATACACCAGTATATAGGAGAAAACCAAGATAGCTTTATTGATTGATAACAAGGTTCAGGAAGAGATACAACCCAGAGGGCTCCAATCCAGCATCTCCTTCCCAGCAGAATGGAATTCCTTCTTCAGCTCCCTTCAAAGCATTAAGCACCCAATGTTTCCAGTCTCAAACTAACAACAATTCTTTGCAATAACAAAATTCCAGCCTCTAGATCTCATGGAGGAGAGATCTATATATAGATGTTTGGAGAGAGGATGAGTCAGCTTGAGATCTGACTAGTGTCCTCTCCCTCTGTCAGTTCTTGAGTCCACTTGGAGGTTCTTGCTTCCACTTGGAGATTTGGAACCTCTTACTCATCGCCAGTCGAATTCCTTGAGGAAAGTGTCATTATGGAAGCTTCCTAGCTTCTGAAACCTTGAGGAATGAGTCTGCCACATGTCCAAACTCACTCAGCGCAGGTAGCTAGTGTTGGAGTTGACATTCAACGCAGGTAGCCAGTGTAGCAGTTGACATTCAGCACAGATGCTCAGTGGAGCAGTTGACATGATCCTGAATTGACTTGTTTTTGAGTGGTTCCAGGTGGAGAACTTCTGTGAATTGCTGTGGTTAGTTAGCCTTGTTCCTCTAGGGGTAGGAACAACATGTTTAGGGACTTTGGATCCCTGAGATTATGGACATTTCATGCTCAATGCTGTAAGGCACAAAAATGTCTATAACAGTGATGCCGAATCCGTCGGCGATCATCCTTAGTCAATGAAAATTGGAACATGGACGTCTCGAGATATACAATGATATCACTGTACCATGGGTCAAGGGTGCTGATAAGGAAAATAGTCTTGTCTGGAAGCTGTTCATCTGCACCGGTGGGGAGAGACGTGGAAGGAAGGGAGCAAGTCAACTCAACAAAAACTAGTGATTTATTAGATTTGGCAGTAGTAAACACCAAATCGAATTCTTGAAGGATGACAATCCATTTAGAATACTTTCCCCCCAACAATTAATGAGTTAGGATGTAGGTCATGAGGTTGCATTTAGAAATCACAATAGGAGTGCGTAAGAGAATGTAGTGCCAAAAGTGCTTTAGAACCTGTACAGAAGCCAAAGCCAACTTCTCGACATGGGCATAACGTTTTTCGATGTCGGAGAGAGTGTGACTAAGGTATTAGATAACATGTTAATTACCTTCACCATCGTCTTGTACCAATAACATAGCAATGTTGCTAGAGGCTGCAGCTAGATAATGGAAGTAATCACGATGATAATCCAGGGGATGCAACAAAGGAGCATTTTTTAGGACTACCTTTAGGTCATCGAAAGAATTTTGGGCAACCTCATGCCAAACAAAGGGTGTTCCTTGCTTGATCAATTGGGTAAATCCTAAAGCTAGCCCAACATAATTGGGTATAAAATGACAGAGGAAATTTTGTTTACCCTGCGGGCTCTCTAGTTCGTGCAACGAAGATGGGGGGTGGGGGGTAAATTAGCAATGGCTTCGACTTTAAGCAAATCAAGATGAATACTTTTCTTGGAAATGATAAAGCCAATAAGTAATCTGGATTCGACGTAGAAAACACATTTATACAGGTTTAACCAAATGTTGTAGTGTCTACAACGAAGAAAACTCTACCCAACATGGTTAGGGTGATCTTGGCTCTTACGCGAATGAGCAGGAAGGTCATCCAAGAAAGGCTAAATGATGTTGCAAATGTCATGAAATGCATAGGACATCACCCTATGAAATGTCTCCCCAACATTTTTAGGCGAAAAGGGAGCTTTTTGTACATGAAAGTACCCCACGGATAGATAAAAGCTATCTTTTATTGATCAGTCGGTGCAATGTTAATCTGGTTGTAACAAGAAAAACCGTCCATAAAGGAAAAAATTTCCTTCCCAGCACATTCATTAATGATCTAATCAATGAAGGGAGTGGGATAGTTATCCTTAGGATAGGAATGATTCAGATCCGGGTAATCGATGCAAACGTAGATCATGCCTTATTTCTTTGTCACCAGTACAATATTTGACACCCAATCTATAAGAGGGATCAGATAAATGAATTCAACTTTGATATGTTTTTCAACATCACCCTTGATTGCTACTGCTTTCCTAGGGTGCACTAGGCAGAGCCGTTGGCGAACGAGCTTTGCGTGAGGATAAGTTGGTATTTTGTGCACAACGATGCTAGGATCAATGCTAGGAATTTCCTCATATGACCATGCAAACACATCACGAAATTCTTGAAATAGACGAGTATAGTTCTTGATCTCATCCGGAGAACAAGCTACCCAGATATAGACATTTTTAATGATACCAAGCTTGACAGAAATATCAATTGGCATCGTTTGGGTAATCTTACCCAAATTTCCTTCCGACCATACTTCATGAGTCAAGATCGTTTCCTGAAGCGATAGGGAAGGAACCTAAGAAGAGAACTCCTCGAGACAAGTAGACATGACCGTCGGGAAAGGCGGGAATGAGGAAGAATGATGAGTATCATTCCAAGGTGGTTCCTCTAGAGACATTACTTCCATGATACTCTCGTCAGCAAGAAAAGTCTCAGCTAAGGGATCACAAGATTCCAAAGCACCAAGCCATGGGATTGAGAATATGTATCAAGGGAAGTCCTCGAAACAGGAAAATCAAAGGATACAAAACTTGAGGCCGAAACAATTTCCACGTAATTGATTTCGGTAGGACTAAGTGGCATAACCTCGCCCTAGGTATCAACAAGATCTGGTGAAGGTATGACCCAAGGATCAAATTTGACCGAGATCATGTTGACAGAGGGAACATGATGAGGTGGGAGAAAAAAAATTCCCATCGAGGAAAAATCTTTAAAAAGACCTACCCCCATACTCTCATAAGGAGCGCCAGTGTTCTTGACATACTAAACATTTCCATCCAAGGAGGAAGAGGCAAAGAAGGACAGTTGGTTGACTGTGAAAATCTTCCCTTGATCGAGAAATTGAATCACGCAGAACAGGGAGGAGGCTACCACATGCATGGCATGGGTCTAACTCCGTCTGAGTAGAAGATCATAATTGAGATTAGTGTCAACAATTTCCACCTTGACATGTACTGTCTTTCCCTTCAAAGTAATGGAAAGGTTGTGTAAGACATTGAAGAATCGCGAATCGCACCCGTCAGAAGCTTCCAAAGTGTTATGGGATTGGTTCAAAGTAGGAGAGCCAATTGCCTTCCAGCAAGCGACTGACATGGTCCAGGTAGAATAACATTCATCGATGATGATCCTATGAATGGTTTTCTCATTGATGATCACCTAAATGAGAAAGGAAATCTGATGAGTCAGGCATGGAACGTGGTTTTATAGATCAAAACATATCAAGTTGGAATCAGTAGGATCAATGCCCCTAATAGCCGACAGCAATGATTTATGCTGAGACGAATAGCTTTGGAGTACCTCGAGAGTATACATAGTTGATGGTGCTTGAGCCAAATATTCAACAATATTGTAGTGCTAAGTGGCTCGAGCATTGGGATTGTACGAGGACTTCCTTAGGACACCTTGAGAAGGTAGTTGAATGGCGGAATCAGGGTTAGCGTGCTCGATATGAAGAGGGCCAGAACTCCGGGCCGAAGAAGAAGGGGGCCCCTCTTTCTCCTTCCCGGCTATCGAAGCAGTAGTTTGATAATCTTTTTATCTAGTAGCCACATTAATAGGCATACTCATCATGAACACTTGAGATCCCGAGGAAGCAGATGATTGAGGTTGGTCTACCATTTGAGTGTCCTGAGACGGAAATGGCTCTTTCAGGAGAGTTGGGGTCCCTTTGAGCAAATGAATAACTTCAGACCATCAGGGACAATCCTTGGTATAGTGATCTTCCTCGCAGATGAGGCATGGATACTTAGGCTTCTGTTGTGAAGAATCACCAGTAGATGACTTGGGAGGACCATGTTTTGTGGCATCGGCTTTACCCTTGCCATTGCCTTTCTTCTTACCTTTCGAGGATTTTTCCATTGTTGTAGAATAGACAACTTGAACCTCTGAGGTTTTACCAGGGCCTTGTTGATTCTGGGAGGAACTATTGGAAGGAGTTTTTGAGACCGATTTCTGTTTGGAAGAATATTTGGTAGAGGTTTGAGACACCGAACAAATTACTCCATCAACAGGAGGTGTAACTTGGGACTTCGATGTCGTGGGATCAGATGATGGCCATGAAACATCGGGTAATAACTCATACAAAGTGCCAGACTAAGAATAAATGAGGTCTAAGTACTGGGCACGAGTAATGGCTTGTTCTTTGGTAGCACGTCCACCCATAGCTATATCACAAGAAATTGGAGCGACGAATGACTTGGTAAACCATTTGGTGAGCAACTGATCAACAATCTCAAATTGGATCAGGTGACGTCTACATCTCCATTCATGGATGTGATTGGAGATGTGTGTCGTAGTATCTTGCTTAAGCGATGTGAGCAAATAGGTGCTAGCTTCATAGCGAACTAACAACTGGAAATGCATGAGGAAGGCCATGGCTAAACAGTTGAAGTCATGGTAAGTACTTCGAGGGAGCTAGATGTACCACTTGGCTACAACACTTGTAAGGGTTCGTCGGAAAAGACAGAGACGAATAGAATCATCAATGTAGGAATTAGAAGAGCACCAGAGGTGATATGTCATCACATGGGCTTGAGGATCTTCTCTTGCTTTCCCATAGAACTTAGGACAATCTCTTGGGATCTTGGACGAGACCAGAGGCCAGTGTGGCGAATGAGGAATTGGATCATTTGTGAGTCAAGATACATCTAGAAACTCTAGTGTGGCCAAGAACAACAATTGAGTATTGAAAGGAATTGGAAGTCGATTAGCGGGTCCAACTGGAGGAGCCCATCCCTGCTGGTAAGGATTTTGTCCACATAGTGGAGGGCTTTGGCCATATGGAATTTGATTTTTCCCCCATTGTAGGTTACCTTGGTAGTAGGGAGGATTTTAACCTTAAACACCTTCGAACTGGCCGGCCATAGGTTGATGATAAGAAACATATGGGTTAAGAGGATGTTGAGCCTATTGACCTTGGACATATGGATATTGCACCTGTTGTCCCTGAACATACGGGTTTTGAACCTGCTACCGCTGATCAAGAGGATTTTGGACCTGCTATCCTTGGACATAGGGATTCTGCACTTGCTATCCTTGGTCATAGGTGTTGGAGAGGCAAATCCCCTCTACGGATAGAAGCGATCCCTACTAGACCAGAATGGGTCTAGCAACAATCAGTCAATGCTACTATGAAAGTTCCTAATTGCAATTAAACGGTAGGAAAAGAACACCTACTTGGATTCCAACGCTGTCGTTTGATGAAGAGATGCCACTTTCGCTCCTTCGCTCTGGCCGGTCACGATCCTCCGCGATCTCCACGAATAGATACCTGCACACACGAAGAGAAGACAAACACAAGTGTGAAATCTAATAAAAGCAATTATACATCAGTCATAAAGGATGTAATTCACATTAACCATTGCATAGACAAATGATAATGGAACCATAATAGTAGTCATCTATTATTAATCAATAACAGAGAAGGGTACAACCAAATGTTCTGACGTCGATATCCTTCTCAGGAGGGTCCAGTCAGAAAGTCTCTTAAGCATTCACCTTTGGAAATGATTCTCGCAAGACAAGATCTCTCTCTCTCACAGAAGCAACACAACACAACCTTCCCTAAGCTATCAAGAACTTCCACACTTATCACACCAACTACCTATAGTAGCAGCAATCTGAGCACTATAAGCTCCACACAATCCTAACTATTCCAACTATTCAAAAACTAGCTGCTCATGGTAATGGTAGAGGTTTATATAGGAGAAGGAGTCTCCTTGAATGGTGGAAGGTTTAGCTTATCTTCAAGGGAAGTAGTTGCAAAGGGTCGAACAGACATGCCATAGAAGGGAGGTGATACTCACAAGGCCAACAACCAAGTCTGTAGTTATCTGGAAGGCTGGCTGTTGGAACAAATTCGCCTAAACTGGATTAGCGCGGGTGCATAACTGGTCTGGCGCGTTGACGTCGCAAGGCAATAACGATCGAGCTGTTGTCAGCGCGGGTTAATACGAACAGAGGCTTCGCTGGTCATGAAATCCGATCAACGCGAAAAAGTCGTGTGCTTCCGCGCTGGCAATGCACGCGGTCTATTATGAAGCGCCAGTCAGCGCGGGTATTTTAGAAACAGACGCGTTGATGAGGAAAACTTTGGAAAAGTGGGTTTTTGGCCAGTTCAGAAGGCATGAACTTGATTATTGTGAACTCCTGACACAGTAGCGTGACTGATAGGGAGACAGTGACAAATTACTGTGTAACAGATGCCCCCTGAAGCATGAAGCCCGAGAGAGTGGGAGGGGTGAAATGCTTTACAAAACTGCCGAACTGGAACACCGCCAGGAAGGACCGAATATCTCTGATAATCAAGTACATGCAGTCTAGGCATGGGCGCATCCATCCGAAAGACATGCGAAGGGTCTGTGGAATGGACGCAGCCACCCAGCTAAAGAGACCAGAGTAATGATAAGGTATGGTTGCAGCCATCCATGAAGACTCAGGTATGGGCGCAACCATCCATCAATGAGTCATGTAACGATCATCCACAAAATCGCAGCCTGGACCATAACAGACAGGGATCCAGGGTCTTGCGCTCCGTCCCGATCCGAACAAATTAGAAGCCCAAGCATGTGAATACATGAGCTGAAGTCGAACATGCATGAACATCGTCTGATTACCAGTCAATGATGAAAACTGTTAACAGACGTGAGAGGTACCACCAATAATGACAATGGTCCTCAAGGTACTATAGGTACAATCCGCGGCGTGTGAATCAATGAGCTGGTGTCGAACACCCGCAGAATCATTAGATCGGAGGCCAATGATAAAAACCTCGCGTCGAACACGAAGAACCTGCCATTAAGGCATGCAGGCTCTAAGGCACCTGAAGGGAGTCTCTAAGCCGCCTTCCTGGATAATGAGTTGAAGTCGACAGGAAGTGACCTTGATCGAAGGTGGGCCATGATGTTTCCCACATCATCGACGCGAGACAGAGGTAAGATGATTTGTGTGAGATAGCAGATGAGGTTGCACTGTTGCAGAGGTCAACTTCTCTTGAACATATCGGCGGCACGACAGTGGATTTGGCAGTATTTGACATCAAATGAGAAGAGGGTATGATGACGAGGCAATGAGCAAATGAGAGGTCAAATAGGATAACCCATACCCACGGAGGTCAGTTGTGAAACAAAATGAGAAAGTCCCACCCGACACGAATGCAGACCAGTGCCATGTTCAAAAGCGACATACTGTCGACACAACAATTATTACAGTTCCATTTTCCCCACCATTTCTGGCAGGTACCCCGATTATTTTTGGATGTCAAGCTTGACGGGGATAGCATATGCTTGGAGAGTGTCATTTCGATGACGCCTGATGTCATCAAGTGTTTAACAAGCCTGACAAAGGAAAAACTCGACGTCTTTTCTTGTTTAGAGAGTCTGAAAAGACAGCGGAAAAGAAAACTCCAGGGGGGTCGTTTTTCGTAAAGTTGTGTCTCTCGAGCCCGAAAAAGTATAAAACAATGCTCGAAAGAACCGCCCGACCATTACGATCGAGGAGTACTTTTCGTAAATAGTGCCTTCGACCCGAAAAAGTAAAAAAGCGGTCGGAAACACGTCGTTTTAGAACCAATAACGAGTGTGAAACGACAAACACCCGGCAATCTTTTTAAGTTAAACGGTCAAAAAAGAGCTTAAAACGACCGCCTCTCGTTCCCTTTAACGAGCTGAAAGGAGGCTCGGCCATCTTTTCTTGATTCATGTCGGAAAAGAGCTCAAAGACGACATTTTTTGGGACCAAGTGCACGAAGAACTGTTATGCCCACGCCGGTTACCAGAACCTGCACAAGAACATCACCCGCATAAATCTGTTCGACATGTGTAAAAACATATTAAAACATGCATAAAGGCATAATACAGTGACATTAGTGCTAAATCCATGGCGAAAAGATGACAAAAACCCATATGGATAAGAAATTATAGTCAATTATGAATTTTTACCATAAATAGAGGGGTAAAAGTCATTTTTTACCATTGTTACCATTTTGGGTCGTGAAGAATGTTGAGGAGATGCAAGGTTGATGGAGCGATTTCCAGCCCGTGCGGACACCATTCATCCGACAGTTTCTTCCAAGTAAGTTCTCCTCTCCCTGCGTTTCATTTTGAGTCTTTTTTATAGCAATTCCATGGTGGAATTTGGCCATTTGGGCAAATTCTTGGAGCGTTGGTGCGCTCTCGGTCAGTGCGGATTTCCCGCTCGGGTCCGCGCTGATCGATTTATATTTACACGTACCACCTCTTGGGTCAGCATGGAAAATGTGTGTGCTTCCGCGCTGACCCAAGGAAAAAACAAAGGGGTGCCATTTTCAGCGCGACTGTTTTAAAAACAGTCGCGCTGGCGCGGAAAAATTTTGTTTTTAATGAAATGAACGTCCAAAATTCCACAATTAGCACTCTAATGCTTTTTCATGGTCTTGCAGGGCAAAATGTCTTTTGTTTGGCAAGAGAGATCTCATGATGATGAGGATATAGCCGCCTATTCACTTGCCGAATGCCGGAATGCAATGCGGGCATGCGGTTTCTTGAAATTCTTCCTGACTCCGCGCCTGAGGGCGCAACCTGACTTACTGGAGTTCCTAATCAGAGCTTGGAACCCAGTAGATGGAAAATTCACAATCCGCGGTCATGATATCGAGTTTGACTCCACAGACATTTACTTTTTGACTGGATTGTCACGCCGGGGTCAGATGCCCATCCTGGAGGGGCAGTGACCCAGCGGTGAGACTCTGGACCAGCTGATGGCTCGAGTATGCCCAGGAGCCGTCAAAACACGGAGCGGGAAGGTGGGTATCCCGACAGTACAAGACATGCCTCTTCACACTATACTCTTCCTAGTGACACGGGCAACGGGTTCTTTGGCCAATCATGAGGCCTCAAAGAACCAACTACTACTAGCTTTGGAGTGCCTACAGCCCACCATTTTCAACTGGGCGACAACTGTGACTACCAGGATGAAGAGGCAACTGAACAACTACCGTCACGGAGAGATGAAGTAGTTTTCATATGGGTCACTTCTACTTCCGCTCATGCTGGAGCGGGTGCTGGCCCTACAGCTACAGACCATGGCCGTGGATCCACCTAGAGGTCCTCGGGAGACGAGGGCCAGTCGATGGGCCCGCGTCATGCCACGTGGAGGTGGAGGCCGCCCAGTGTCTTGGGGAGTGTATTTCAGAGAGTGGCTGGATCGACACGTTGTCATCGTGGAGGACTGGCCATATGCTGGCATGGACTTCCGCAATGATCCTGACATGCCACTGCCCACAGGAGAGCATTGGGACGACGGAGGTATGACACTTGATCTTTTTTCAATATTTTTTAATATTTTTTGATTTTTCATGTACATGTCTTAATAAATGTCACGGTGTGCAGATGTGGGACCCGTGAGACCCATCGGGCTAGCCCCAACGGAACGGAGAGAGGGACAAGGAGCTGGAGCCCTGGCCCTAGTTCCTCTAGGAGTTGATACGTCGGAGACTGTAGCTCACAACCTCGAGGGTTTGCTAGAGGGGGTGCCAGATTACCAGGGGGTCGAGGAGGTCCCTATAGAGCATCAGATCCACAGAGTGGGGGTGGCACCCAAGATGCACCACCTTTTGAGGTGAGTAGCACGGGCAGCAGTATGTTATAGAGAGCATAACCCAGATCAGTAGCTATCTAGGTTTTTTCACTGGTGTTTTGACAGACATATGTCTCGAATGTATTGAGGAAAGTGACTCTGTTTTTGACATATACACTTATTTTTGAGCGCCTTAGTGCGCCACACGATATATATACATACCGATTTTTGGGATGGATCTTGTCTCATATGATGACGCTTTTTGTTTATGTTATGCAAATGTTCAGTACAAACGTAATCTTATGTATGAATTGCATAACACATGACCCATGTATTTTAATTTTTGAATGCAAGCTTAAAAGCACACATGACACGCATGCAAACTATGCTTGGAAAAATGTTTTATTTACATATGCTTTACTCTATGGTCTTATTATGCTTTCTACGTCTTCTTGTATGGTGTTTATCTATTCCGCAAATGCCTATCTAACACACGATTTGCCAATGCATCAGTCAACGTGTTTAACCGTCTCGGAATATGTTGATATGTAATATAGTCAAAATTCCTTTCTAACAATCTGACACGTAGGTACAACCTTAGGATGCGTTGGTCTCTGACGGAATATCGCCCGTTGAGTTGGTGGACGACAAGCTGAGAGTCCAGGTTTACCATCATTGCACGAATGCCGAGATCAACTGCCTCGGCTAGTAACTCAATTACGGCACTGTATTCGGCAACATTATTAGTGGTACGACCGAGGCAGACCCCTTGAAGATCTAGCAACTCTCCGTGAGGATCATAGATTGCCCACGCCGCAGAGGACAAATTGCAAGTACTACGGCAGGCGCCATCAGCGAAACCAACATAAGGTGCACTATACATCTGCACAAGAAGGAGAAAACACAATAAGGGGCAAACACGCCTTCACACCAAAGAAAAACATGAAATCATGCACATAAAACACACTAAACACGCGTATGTACAAACAGAGTGCACGAAATCATGCATAATATTTCTTCAAATAAAGCCCGTTGAGGGGCTTGTCAAGAGGATTTCCTTCGTAATCAATCAACTCATATGCGCCCTTTTGTAAAACTCTCTTCACGATATAGGGGCCTAGCCACATGGATTCGAGTTTTCCTGCCCCCAGCTTATCTTTAGCTTGATCATAGAGCAGTACTAGATCTCCCTCAACGAAGGAATGAGGCTGAATATTATGGTCAAAGTGAGCCTTGACTCTCTTCTTTTGCGCTTCGATAGCCAGAGAAGCTAAACAACGGGTCTCGTCTAACCGTTCTAGGTAAAGAAGGCGTTCCTCCACCGGAGTGGTGTTGGGAAGCAACTCGACAGCTATTTTCAACGAAGGAATCTCACACTCAACGGGAAGGGTGGCCTCCAGTCCATAAACCAACTGAAATGGCGTGAAACTGGTGGCGTCCTTCACAGAAGTCCGGTAGGCCCACAAGGTTGGGAACAGCATCAGATGCCAATTAGACTTGTGCGTATTGACGGTGCGTTGAAGCATAGTGATCAAAACTTTGTTCATTGCCTCGACTTGACCGTTAGATTGTGGATAGTACGGTGTCGAACTATCTTGACGCAAGCCTAGTTGGGTCGTTAGTTCCGTCATCATGTGATTACGGAAATGTTTTCCGTGATCTGTGACGATAGCCTAAGGGACTCTGAAACGAGTAATGACATGATTAAACAAAAACTGCGCCGCTGTGTAACCGACTTCATTCAATGTAGGCATCGCTTCGGCCCACTTGGTGAAATAATCCACGGCAATGATGATATAGCCATGCCTCCCCGCCGAACGAGGGTTACAGGATGTATAATCGATGCCCCATTTGGCAAATGGATCGACGGTAACAACAGGGTGCAGTGGTGCAGGAGGTGCACGCATTTTCTGGTGGTACACCTGGCATTCATGGCATGCACGAACGGCAAGAATGCAATCTTTGAATATAGAAGGCCAGAAGTAACCAGCACGGAGAATTTTCTGGGCGGTAGCATATCCGGACATGTGGCCGCCACAAGCACCAGAGTGGCAGTCATTCAACACTCGCTCAACCTCCTCGAGAGTCAAACATCGGCGAAGAACAGAATCAACGCCGAGGCGGTACAGGGTATCGCCCAAAATGCGGTAGGGTTGAGATTGGTGACGAATTTGCCGTCGAGCATCTTTCGACACATTGGGACGGAAGGAAGATGTCTGCAAATATATGATAATGTCCCCGTACCACGGGTCGAGGGTGCTGATGAGAAACAATGTTTCATCTGGGATATGCTCCTCCGAATGAGATGGTAAGGAACAGAGCAGTTCAACAAAGACCAGAGATTTCTTAGACTTGGTCGCAGTAAATTCCAAGTCGAACTCTTGGCGGATTACAATCCACTTCGAGTATTTGCCCCCCAATAGTTGACGCGACAAAATGTAGGTTATGGGGTTGCAGTCAGAGATGACGGTCATTGTGCGCAACAGGATATAATGCCGAAATAGTTGAACGGTGCAGACAGCTGCCAATGCCAACTTTTCGACATATGCGTAGCAAGTTTCCATATCCAGAAGGTTGCGACAAAGATAATAGATAACGTTCTCGGTGCCGGCATCATCATCCTGCACTAGAACCATGCCGATGGTGGTGTCAGCAGCAGCTATATAGAGAGTGTAATCACAGTGGTAGTTTGGAGGTCTTAAGAGCAGAGCTGAGACAAGAAGGTCTTTAAGACGTTCGAAAGACTCCTGGGCGATAGCATCCCAACGAAAGGGTGTGTCTCGCTTTAATAACCGTGTGAAACCCTTAGCCACCTTGGCATAATTCGGAATGAATCGTCTTAGAAAATTAGCTTTACCCTGCAAGCTCTGCAATTGCTGCAAAGAGGCAGGGGGAGGAAGATTCAATATGGCCTCGACTTTGAGGGGATCCAGACGGATAAGGAAATCCATTGATGATGACCTGTATAAGGAAAGCCACTTGGTGAGGCAGTCTCTGTGTGAAACCCTCGATATCAAAAGAAATTAAATCCGAATCTGCCGGGTCTATGCGACCAATGGCTGATAGCAAGGACTTCCTCTGGGAGGGGCAGCTCTGGAGGACTTCTAACGTGGACATAGCGGACGGAGCCTGAGCTAAGTCCTCGACAATGCTATAGGGTTGGGCAGCACGAGCATTGGGGTTATAAGATGACTTCCTGAGTACACCTTTGGGAGGGGGTCGGGGGATTGTCTCAGTGCTGGGCTGTTCGATGTGAAGGGGACCAGAACTGGACGGAGGAGCGCTGGAGGGAACCTCTGGCTCTTTCCTGGCTTGAGATGGATAATCTTTCGCTCAAGTTGAAACATGGATGGGAATCGTTCCAGCCATGAACACTTGAGAACCGAACGAGGAAGAGGATTGAGACGGATCTGCCACCATTTGGGTCTGCTGGGAAGGGAAAGGCTCTTTAAGCACAGCAGGAGGCCCAGGAACACCTTTCAAAATTCGACTAAATTCGGACCGCCTCGGGCAATCCTTGGTATAGTGATCCTCATCGCAGATGAGACAAGGATACTTAGGTTTTCGCTTAGCTCCTTCCTCGGAGGGAGGCTTAGGGGGATCCTGCTTGGGCTGTCCAGATTTATCTTTAGCTTTCCCTTTCTTTTTCCCTTTTGAGGATTTATCCGCCGCGGTGGACTGAACGGCGTTTACCTCGGAGGTACTCCCAGAAATTGATTGGCCCTGAGAAGCATTTTCGTTAGAAGCGTTCTGTTTCTGCTTCCCAGGGTTCGCGGCCGATTTCTTTGATGACGAATTCACAGAGCCAATGACTCCATCAACAGAGGGTTTTGGCGGAGCCTTGGACTGTCCAGGCCTCGGGGCATCTGGAAAATACTCATACAAAGTACCCGACTGAGAGTACACTAAGTCGAGGTACTGAGCTCGCGCGATTGCTTGCTCTTCAGTTACACACGCTCCCATTGCGATGTCTTTTGCAATCTTAGGGACAAAGGAAGTCGTGAACCAATCGGTCAGGAGTTGATCAGGAATCCAGAATTTGATCAAACGACAGCGCCTTCTCCATTCATGTATATGATTAGAGATGTGCGTAGCCGTATCCTGTTTGAGAGACGTGAGGAGGTGGGTCCCAGTCTCGTACCGAATGGGTAACTGAAAATGAGTCAAGAAGGCCATAGCCAACGAATTAAAATCTTGAAACATGCTGCGATTCAGTTCGATGTACCACTTAGCGGCTGAACTAGTGAGAGTTCTCTGAAAGAGGTGGAGCCGAATAGAGTCATCAAGCCATGAGTTCGATGAACACCAAAGGTGATAAGTCATTACATGGGCCTGAGGATCTTCGCGAGCTTTGCCGTCAAATTTCGGACAATCGCCTGGTATTTTGGTTGGAACTGGTGGCCAATACGGATTATGCAAAATAGGGTCATTTGTTAACTTGGACACATCAGGCAGTTCCAACGTCGCTACTAACGGTAACTGAGGGTTAAAGGACGTTTGTGGCTGCGGATTCGGGGCAGCATTAGGGTTCCAACCAGGTGGTGGTTGCCCCCATGGGCTCTGTCCGGATGGACCCGGCCCAAAAGGGCCTGGTGCATAGGGACCTTACCCATAGGAGTTCTGTCCATACGGATTCTGACCATATGCGGACAGTTGTCCCTGTGTCTGCCCCCCAGCTCCCCATGTATTAGCAACTTGCCCTACAGGTGCAACATACTAATAATTTTGGTAAGGAATGACCTGTGGTTGTTGATAATTTTGATAAGGAGCAAACTGAGTTTGCCCCTGGGGTTGCTGGTAGCCATATGACTGCTGGGCCCCATACTGAGCCTGATACGGAGGCTGCATCTGGTAAGAAGGTTGAGGTTGTAGCCCACCTTGCATTTGATAACCCATTTGAGTTTGAGGCCCAGAATAATGTCCTTGAACCGGCTGGGCTTGGATCATCTGGCCCAAAGGTTGACTTGGCTGGGTTTTGGATGGACTTGCCTGCCCAGAAGGACGAACTTGCTGGGTGCCAGGTTGTCCGTGAACCACCAAGGGTTGTCCTTGCGGAATAGATGGCTAAGCAGGCTGGACAGTTGGTTGACCCTGAGGTTGGCCAGCTTGTCCAGATGGATGATTAGGGCGGACAACGGGTTGGCCTTGCTGCATAGAAGGTTGGCCCGTCTTCCCCCCAGGGTGCACAGGCTGAGCAGAGGGCTGACCTTGCTGTATAGCGGGCTGCCCCCCTGGGTGCATAGGCTGAGTAGCGGGTTGGCCTTGTTGTATAGCAGGCTTCCCCCCTTGCCCAGAAGGATGCATGGATTGAGCAGTGGGTTGACCCTGCTGAACGTAGGGTTGCCCTCCTTGCCCAGAAAGATGACCAGACTGGGCAGTAGGTTGGCCCTGCTGTAAGTAGGGTTTCCCCCCCTGCCCAAGAGGATATCCCTGCTGGACTACTGGTTGACCTTGAGGAGTGTAAATTTGCCCAGCTTGTCCAGATGGGTACCCCTGCTGGAAACCAGGTTGGCCTTGTTGGACGTAAGGCTGCCCTGGTTGTCCATTTGGGTAACCTTGTTGGGTACCAGGTTGCCCTGGGTAACCAGAAGGTTGACTTTGATAGGAAAACGATGGACCACTGACGGCCGAGGGTTGTCCCGGGTAGGGTTGTCCCTGCGGGCCCCCAGATTGTCCTGGGTAAGGCGGGCCATAGAGTGTCTGCCCTTGAGGGGTTTGCACATAAGGCGGCTCGCCTTGATTTGGTGGTCCTTGAGGCTGCCCAGGGATGACCTGACGCCCACGAAACATATGAGTAACGGGGTCATAAGTAACGCCAAATGGTGTCGATATTTCAACGTAAGGTTGATGAGGCAGAGATTGAATGAGCTCGAGATACTGACCGTTAGCATCATAATAGAAGAGTGGACCTTGGTAATCCGAGTCCACAATGGGCTGCCCATAGGCATCATACGGCCCTGCTCCTGGAACACCACCAGAAGAGGTTTGAGGACTCTGCGTAGGATCAACGACTCCGGATGAAACTCCTGGCTCGCCCTGACTGTGAGAAGGAACAGCACCAACGTTCATAGACGAAGACACTGACACGACACTAACGACCGAAGTTGAGTGCGCTACACAAACGGTCGGATTGGTAGGAACTGAGGTAACAGGCGTATTAAGACCTAAGGTAACAGGCGTGTTAAGAGGTCGCGAAATAAAGGGTCCCGTGGTGGCAATAAGACTAGGATCCCATATAGTCGTAGAAGTAGTTCTAGCAGCTATCCTATCCCTCACTGACTGATATCGTGGAGGGAGCGGAGAGGTAGCTGGGATCGGAGTTTCAATATCTGACATCACGGGTGTCTCACATGTGCTGGGAGATGTCTCATCCATGTGGGAAGTGGACATCGGAGACGACATACCGGGAGAAGTACGAGGGGTATAGTCACTGTCAGGCTCCCAGATAGGATTCCAATCTTCTATGTAATATTCGTCGCCCGGGGCACGTACGTTGATAGGCTGGATACTCGAAACAATGGGAAGAGTATCGCTTACAACTGGTACCTCAGGAGAAACAGAAGATGGAGAACCTTGATCACTCGGACCGGGAGTTGACGGGTCAGCCAGGATGACAAGACCCCTTAGAAACCTAAAGAAGACTAATGATAAATACCCTACTCAAGCTAACGCACACAAGATCTAACCAGGTGACGTTATCGTGGCCGAATAAATTTTTAAGACACAGGAACCAAACTTGACCTTTTCATGTTTCAAGAGTCGAGAAAAGGACGAAAAGATGACTCCAGTCTCCTTCGAATGTTTAATGAGCACGAAGTGACAAGACGCTCACAGGCACCTTTTCTTTTAGGGAGTCTGAAAAGGATCAAAAGTGACTGCTCTAGAGACTCTAGGTAAAGGGTTTACCAAGCGATCCGTAAAACTGCTTATACAACTTAGCAATCGTATGAGAGCCAAGGACTTTCCGTACTGCAGTCAATCTTCCCGAATGCTGTGTTCGGTGTGTTACGGTTCACAAGGCAGCAGACTCGGCTTCCTATGGATCAAGGATAAAAGCCTAGTGGGGTCTCCCTATATACGCGACGGTACGTGGGAGCACAGTCCGTGTTAGACCACTATCGAGTCACAGAAGGAGGAATCACCCAACCGTAATGTGAAACAATAGTGACTATGTTTAAAGACGCCGGAACACGTCTCTAACCTAGACCTCTAGATGTTTGCGTTTAGTTCCAATGCGTTTTTAGGTTAATTCAGTTCATTTTATGGTTTATCTTGAATTTAAGTTTCGATTTCAGGCCCTATCGTGTGATCTCTCACAATTGCCTAGATGCAAGCTATATGCCAAGGAACATCATTTCGTTCAATGAATTCTAACTATGAGAAGGTTAAGAGCTTTCAATCAAACAAAACGAACTCAAACAATCAAACAATCTAATGCAGCTAATGACAAAGAAATGAGATTTTTCTTTTGAGAATGCACATAAAAAAAATGCTCTTTCCTTTGATTAACTTTTGAATGC
This sequence comes from Pinus tabuliformis, assembly GCA_031772625.1. Taxonomy (NCBI): domain Eukaryota; kingdom Viridiplantae; phylum Streptophyta; class Pinopsida; order Pinales; family Pinaceae; genus Pinus; species Pinus tabuliformis. Next base: position 1,923,870,954 of record CM062817.1, on the reverse strand, counting down.
GAAAGATATTAGTTCGATTTCCTTTTCAATGGCACAATGCACTTACAATGAATTTTGAGAGATAGCAACCCAGAGTAAAAGGAAACAAAAATCACTCAATGGAACACACAACAAGCGTGAAAAGAGTTGGTTGAACCCAAGCAATTGTAATCTATGTCTGGGTGGCGAGGAGTGACCGAAACAACCGAAGGACTGGTTCGAGGACAACCACCTAAACAACCAAGCAAAGAAAGCAAAAAAGGAAGGTTTCCGCAATAGCAAAGGCAAGCAGCAACGAACTTTTGCGAACAAGTGACCAAGCGAACAAAACAAGGTCGATCCAGTGGAAACTGGATGATGGCACTAGGTCACGGGACACAAAAATGGAATTCGTTCGACAAGACTTTGCAAGCAAGTGTGTAACAGTTCAAACAATGAATATCAAGTCACAAACCAAGTAGAAAGAGCTGGAGATAGTCAAACCAACAGGCTCAGGAGGTAAAACTGAGACAAACCCAATTTTACAGGATCAGCGTGGGTAGCGTTCAGCAACTGTGCGCTGACACTAGGTCACGCGTAGCAACTTGGCGTTGTCAGCGCGGAAGGACACGGATAAAGCGCGCTGGTTCAATGTCAGAACCGTCGCGACTGTTTTATGTACAAGCGCGATGACAACAGATTTAAAGAAACAGCTATGCGCTGTCAGCGCAACTGTTTTGATAAAAACCGCGCTGAGGTTAAAAAAGAGGCAAAATCAAGCCAAAGCCTCCCAAACCAAGGCCAGAAATCTTTAAACAATTCATACACCTCCTAGACTGAACCATGAAGTCGAAAAGCAGAGAACTAATCCCCAATTTTGAAAAGAGAGAACAATCAAACTTAAACACAAAAATGGACACAAGAGACAAAATGCTGAACTCCCCAGTGGAGTCGCTAAATTGTTGGAGAGGCAAATCCCCTCTACGGATAGAGGCGATCCCTACTAGCCCAGAATGGGTCTAGCAACAATCAGTCAATGCTACTATGCAAGTTCCTAATTGCAATTAAAAGGTAGGCAAAGAACACCTACTTGGATTCCAACGTTGTCGTTTGATGAAGAGATGCCACCTTCGCTCCTTCGCTCTGGCCGGTCACGATCCTCCGCGATCTCCGCGAATAGATACCTGCACACACGAAGAGAAGACAAACACAAGCGTGAAATCTAATAAAAGCAATTATACATCAGTCAGAAAGGATGTAATTCACATTAACCATTGCATAGACAAATGAGAATGGAACCATAATAGTAGTCATCTATTATTAATCAATAACAGAGAAGAGTACAACCAAATGTTCTGACGTCGATATCCTTCTCAGGAGGGTCCAGTCAGCAAGTCTCTTAAGCATTCACCTTTGGAAATGATTCTCCCAAGACAAGAGCTCTCTCTCTCACACAAGCAACACAACACAACCTTCCCTAAGCTATCAAGCACTTCCACACTTATCACACCAACTACCTATAGTAGCAGCAATCTGAGCACTATAAGCTCCACACAATCCAAACTATTCCAACTATTCAAAAACTAGCTGCTCATGGTAATGGTAGAGGTTTATATAGGAGAAGGAGTCTCCTTGAATGGTGGAAGGATGAGCTTATCTTCAAGGGAAGTAGTTGCAAAGGGTCGAACAGACATGCCATAGAAGGGAGGCGATACTCACAAGGCCAACAACCAAGTCTGGAGTTATCTGGAAGGCTGGTTGTTGGAACAAATTCACCTAAACTGGATTAGCACAGGTGCATAACTGGTCTGGCACGCTGACGTCACAAGGCAATAACGGTCAAGCTATTGTCAGCGCGGGTTAATACGAACAGAGGCTGCGCTGGTCATGAAATCCGATCAGCGTGGAAAAGTCGTGTGCTTCCGTGCTGGCAGCGCACGTGGTCTGTTATGAAGCGCCAGTCAGCGTGGGTATTTTAGAAACAGACGCGCTGATGAGGAAAACTTTGGAAAAGTGGGTTTTTGGCCAGTTCAGAAGGCATGAACTTGATTATTGTGAACTCCTGACACAGTAGGGTGATTGATAGGGAGACAGTGACAAATTACTGTGTAACAATAGGGATTTTGGATCGGCTACCATTGGACAAAAGGATTCTGTACTTGTTGCCCTAGGACATTAGGATTTTGGACCTGCTGTTGCAGAACCTAATCCTGGCCTTCTCCTTGCAAGTGTTGACCCTGTTGATATGTATATAAGGGTTGCTGCTGCCCAGGTTGGCTCCACTGCTGCAAGGATTGACCTTGTGGCTGCAAAGGCTATCCCTACGGCTATAGAGGTTGGCCTTACCAAGATATAGGCTGGGAGGTTTGCGGAGCATACTGCATCTGCTGCTGCATGGTTTGCTGCAACTGTTCTGAGGGTTTCCCTTGTGGTTGTTGTAGTTTTTATCACTCGGAATTTTCTCTAGAAGTTATTAGAAGAAAGAAAATGACCGAGGTAACCACAAACCAGCTTTTGGGAATAGGCTCTAGCCAACCTAGGCTCAAAGAGGGCTCTCTCTATGTGATTTAGCTTTGTTTGCTAGGATTTTAGGCTAGTTATGAATGTTCAGAGGGGTTTTTTATTTGTATTGAAGATCGGATAGTGGGATCCTTAACACAGATGGATAGAAAGTTGTAATTAGACCATTGGGCTATGGAGTCAATAGAAGGGTAGCTAGACTGGATCAACTCACTAAAGGGAATGTTCAGAGGGCAAGCTAGCGAAGTAAAGTGCAGGTCTTTGCAAGAAGAGGGTGAAATGGTTTTAATCAGGGTGATAGAGAAATTAAGAATTCTAAGACCGAGATATAAAGGAGGAATAGAGGGTAATTGAAACAAAGGGAAATTAAGAATCCTTTGATATGGATTAGCAAGAAACAACCTAAACTAAGGAGCAATTAAGAATTCCTTAACTTAGATATCAGTTGAAAACATTTAAATGCCTAACTATTAAAACAGAGTGTAATTAAACAAATTCTGAGATATTGTTCCAGTTATAGCATTTAGATTTAGAAATACATTAAATATTGTGGAAATTTTTTAAGAAAGATAACAACAACATGAGAAAATACTTGTCTGCACTTTGCTTAACACATGAATCCTATGAAATATCTTTTCTTTATTCATCAATCCATCTTGATGGCTGTAGGAATTTACAGGGTAAGTTCCTCAGACAGAACACCAAAGGACATCGCTCACAACATATCACAGATCAATACACCAATACTTTTGACGTGGTTGAAACCCTCAAAGAGGGAAATAGTCCAAGGCCTGAGCCAACACGACCACTTCAGGAAATTTATTAATAAAAGAATGAAAATTTACATAATCTTCTCTCATGCATAGTTAACCTACAAATGACCCTCCATGCTCTTTAAATAGAGATCATGGACCAATCAGGTGTTAAGCCACGGATCAAGTGTCGGTAATACCGAGGAGAGAATGAACCGTCAGATCACTACATATCGTGACCATCGGATTGTAAGTTACAAAATGTACATAGTAAAGAAACACACTTTACCTAACTCTATACTAGACCAAGTTATACTTAACTATTTCCTATGTGTCGGAATATCCTAACATCCCCCCTTAAGAACAACTTGGGATAGGATTGAAGGATTTACAAATATGACACAATAGGAGAAGGAAGGAGGCACTAGAGCCTATCCCCCCTTAGTGACAACTTCCTGAACTCAAACCATAAATCGAAGTTTAGTGAGCTTTGCCTCTGTGAGAGCCTTTGTAAAGATGTCTGCAGCTTGATCATCTGTTGAAAAATATTGCACTTCAAGAACATGGATGAGCTTTCTGATGAAGTGCATGTGCAGTTCAATGTGTTTGCTGCGCTGATGTTGGACTAGATCTTTGCATAGTTGAATGACACTTTGATTATCACACCAAAGTGTAGTCGGATGTTGCTGCTGAAAGCCAAACTCTGACAGGATCTGACGAAGCGACAAGGCTTCCTTACTAGCTTCTACGACACCATGATATTTTGCTTCTGCTGAAGAAAGAGAAATGGCACCTTGTTTCTTGCAAGCCCATGTAATAGGTCCTGAACCAAGAGTGAACACATAACCTGCAGTGGACTTCCAATCATCAGGGTCACCAGCCCAATCGGAATCAGTGAAACCAACCAATAGAGGAGATGCTTTGGCATTGTAATGAATCCCAAACTGAACTGTACCTTGAACATAACGAAGTATTCTTTTAGCTGCTTTCCAATGAATTTCACGTGGGTTTTGCATAAACCGAGCAACAAGGCCAACAACAAAGGAAAGGTCAGGACGAGTATGGGTTAGATACAAAAGTTTCCTACAAGTTGACGGTATAAGGTAGCATCAACTTCAGGAGATGTACAAGTGACTGAAAGTTTGACTCCAAACTGAATGGGAGAAGGGGCTAGCTTACACTCTTCCATGTGAAAATGGTGTAGAATATCACAAGCATACTTGGACTGGGAAAGGGAAATACCTTCCTTGGATTGCAAGACTTGAAGACCAAGAAAATAATGTAAGTGTCCTAAGTCTGTCATTTCAAACTTCCTTTTAAGGCTAGACTTCACATGGTTTATAAGGTTTGGATCACTACCAGTCAGGATAAGATCATCAACATAAAGAACAAGAATCATAAGACACTTGCCCACTTTCTTGGTGTAGACAGTATTGTCAGAATGACACCTAGAAAAGCCATTTTCTAAAAGAAAGTTATCCATTTTGGCATACCAAGCTCGAGGAGCTTGCTTGAGACCATAAAGGGATTTATTAAGCCAACATACAAGGCTGGAGTCTATTTGTATAAAGCCAATAGGTTGTTCCATATAGATTTCTTCATGCAAGTCCCCATGCAAGAAGGCAGATTTAAGATCCATCTGATGGACTTCCCATTTGAAAGAGGCAGCAAGGGAAAGAACAAGGCGGATAGAGTTCATTTTGGCAACAGGGGAGAAGGTTTCAGTGTAGTCAATGCCTTCAACTTGTGAAAAACCCTTAGCAACAAGATGAGCTTTATCTTTATCAAATTTCCCATCTGGTCCATACTTGGTTCTATAAACCCATTTGCATCTAACAAGTTTTCGTCCCTTTGGTAGAGGAACAAGATCCCATGTATCATTTTCCAATAATGAATGATATTCTTCATTCATAGCTGCTTTCCAATATGGATGGCCTGAAGCTTCTACAAAGGTGTCAGGATCATAATTCACTAAAGTTTGAGCCAGTAAAGAAGAGGCTCTCTCGAACTGAGAACGTGTACGTCGCTGATCTGTAGGATCACAGGCAAGATCACCTGCTGCATCCCGAGTAGCACGGACCCATTTTGGAAGCTGAGGAGCTAAAGGAGGATCCTGAGAAGGTGGGGGAGGATTTTCATCCTCGCTTTCATCATCTAAAGAAGAAATATTTTCAAAAGTAGAAGAGATAGGAAGAGGTGGCACATCCACCGAACTAGGCTCGTAGGCCGATATATTTTCAGCAAACTTTACATCTCTTCTAATGATAACATTCTTGGACTTAAGTGGAATAAGTATATATCATTTGACATCTTCAGAATATCCAACAAAAATACATTTTTCACTCTTAGGTTCTAAAGCTTTATGTTTCTCATCTGGAATATGGGCCCATGCTTCACTTCCAAAAACATGAAAGTGACTTACATCTGGTTTAATTGAGCTCCATGCTTCTTCTGGAGTGATATTCTTTAAAACTTTAGTAGGAGTGCGATTTATTATGTAATTTGCGCAGTTAATTGCTTTTGCCCAATAATTAAGACTAAGTCCTTTAGATTGAAGCATACAATTAACCATTTACTTTAAGGTGCGATTATTCCTTTCAGCTACACCATTTTGTTGTGGAGTATATGGAATAGTATGTTGCATTTGAATTCCATGCTCAGTGCAAAAGTTGATGAAGTTGTTTTTAACATATTCTCCACCATTATTAGATCTTAGCTTAATAATTTGATGTCCAGATTGTTTTTCAGCAAAGGCCTTAAAGGCCAAGAACATGTTAAATACTTCACTCTTGAGTTTTAAAAAGTATACCCAAGTGCATCTGGAGAAATCATCAATGAAAGTTAAGAAATAATTGTAGCGAGAGAAGGAAACAACTGGAAGTGGACCACATAAATCACTATGCACAAGTTGTAAAGGGTCTGAGGCGTGCCAAAAGGCACGTTTTTCAAAACTGTCCCGATGAGGTTTTCTGAGTACACATCTAGAACAAATACCATCTCTGCAAGATACCATTAGAAGACCTCTCACCATATTTTCTTTACATAGATTCTGAAGAGAGCGATAGTTTAAGTGACCAAATCGCTCATGCCAGCAATGCCAGTAGCTAAAATCTGTCTAGGATCTCTTAGGTCCTTAATTACAACATCGTGAGGTGAAAATTCAACGATTTTACCTTCACCTGAATGGGTTATCTGATATATAGATAGAAGGTTGCAGGATAAGGTTGGAACACATAATACATCATTAAACTGACCATTGTCCATATGAACAATTCCAGTCCCTACAACACTAAGAGATATATCATCACCAACATATATATTTTTGGTGTTACAATCATTTAAAGAAGAAAACATGTCTTTGCTTTTGGCCATGTGATAAGAAGCTCTAGAATCAATGAGCCACTCATGAGAATGAGAAGAAGAATATACATTTAGTGCATAGCCAGACCGAGATGCTTGACAACCACATGCAGAAAGTGCCATTCTTGAAGATGGAGTTGAAGTTGAAGAGTGCTCCAAATGGATGTTATGCTTCTTCATTGCTGCTTCCAAGGCTTCCATCTTCTTAAAGCATTTGGATTCTAAGTGGCCATCTCGATTACAAAAGTTGCAATGTCTATCAGTCTTCTTCCCTTTATTTTTATTTGTCTTATCATTTTTTTGAAATAATTTTTAATTTTGAGGCTAAAATTGCTTAGGACCCTTGTTTGGTTTAGGACCATTCTTTTTAGGATACAACTTCTTAGGATTCTTTGGATTTGGTTGCTGCTGGGCGGCTAACACTTTCTTAGAAGAATTTCCAAGATTAAGAAGACCAAGGTGTAAGAGTTTTTCTTGTTCTCTTATTAAAGAATCACAAAAATAATCAAAGGAAGGGGACTTGTATTCTTGTCCTTGAAAAATGAAGGCTTCTAATGTAGAATGGAAGGTGGAAACAAACACAGAGTAGGCTGGTCCCAACTTAGTAAGAATGGAATATATAAGGTTACTATCTTCTTTATTAACCTTAACACCTTCCAACAGAAGTCTAAGGGTCTTGAACTTGGACAAAAAATCTTCAATGCAAGAAAAATTATTGGGGTCCAATGTAAGCAACTCATTTTCAAGTTGATGGGCTCTAAGTTCATTTTTAATTCCAAAGACTTTAGTAATCTGTTTCATTGCTTCATCAGGAGCATCAAGTTATGCAATATGGAATCTAAGATCTGGAGAAATAGACATCCCTATCATCCCACGTGCTTGATCTTGCCTACTTTCCCATTTAGCTACCTTATCTTCATCTTTTGGTTTGGTTTCTTGGCCTGTCGCTATTCTGTAGACACCTTTACTTCTAAGTAAATCCACAATGTAGGACCACCATTGGAAGTAGTTGGTGTTGTCAAGAATAACTTGGCATGGACTTTCCATTTTAACAGAAACTGAAGCTATAGATGTTGCAACTAAGTGTTCCAATGGAAGGATCTCGAAAAATTAGGCCGTTTCAAAAAAACCAGTTCTGAAAACGGCTTCCGGATGAAGAAGTTATGGCTTTTTGAAAAAAATTGATGAAGATGCCGACGAAGTGCGGGAATGTGGAGAGAGAGAGAGAGAGAGAGAGAGAGAGAGAGAGAGAGAGAGAGAGGTTGAAGCTTTGGGTTACGTGCTTTCTTTGAGAAAGCTCTTTTTCCCAACAAAACAAAAAACACAAAACCCAACACAGACATACAAAAAAAACGAACCTTACGGCTCGAAGTTAGCTTTAGCCGGAAACTAAATATTTTCCTCAATGTTTTTGATTTTCCGAGATCACACTAAGGCACAACGGAAAAGAGCATACGCATGGGGAAAATCCTTCCTTTCTATTTCTGATTTGCCCAGATTGCACAGATTTGCGGGGAAAAGAGAATACGCAGAAATGAAAGGTATAGATCCAGTAATAAAAAAAGGCTAAATAAACCGAAACCGAAATAAACAGAGAGAAATAACTGTAAACTGCAAATAAACACTGTATACCTCCACATCTTCAAAATGATGCAGCTAGGGCTACGGGAAACCTTTTCTCGTGAAACGAAAGGGGTTCCTCACTAGAACAGATGCTCCCAACACAACAGAGCAGTCCTCTCGGCCCGAAAGTAGTCCGAAACAGCAGATCTAGGAAATGGTAGTCGAATGCAGTTCTACCAGCTTCAGATTTGGATCACCAACGGACGCGGCCCTCAAATAGCTTTGATACCATGTAGGAATTTATAGGGTAAGTTCCTCAAATAGAACACCAAAGGACACCGCTCACAATAGATCACAGATCAATACACCAGTACTTTTGACGTGGTTAAAACCCTCAAAGAGGGAAACAGTCCACGACCTGAGCCAACGCGGCCACTTCAGGCAATTTATTAATAAAAGAATGAAAATTTACATAAGCTTCTCTCATGCACGGTTAACCTACAAATAACCCTCAAAGCTCTTTAAATAGAGATCATGGACCAATCGGGTGTTAAGCCACGGATCAAATGTCGGTAATACTGAGGAGAGAATGAACCGTCGGATCACTACATATCGTGACCGTCGGATTGTAAGTTACAAAATGTACATAGTAAAGAAACACACTTTACCTAACTCTATATTAGACCAAGTTATACTTAACTATTTCCTATGTGTCGGAATATCCTAACACTGGCCTAGTCAATGATATAATAGCTTTATGGTCTTTTGATCAAGAAGTCTATAGAAATGTCTAGGAATCCACACTACATACTTCGAATTGTGAATTATTTATATAAAATTTTATTACAAAATAACTTGAGATTTAATCTAGGAAATAAAAATATCTTCTTACTAGAAGGTAGAGACAGCTATTGAACTACTTCATGTTGTCCCTAGTATTTTGGTGCTGCTAGCCTTTATAGTTGGGTTTCTATCCTTTTATGCTGCCTTGCTGTTTGTTTTTTTACGCTGGAAGCTGCATTCACTTTTGGCTTTCATCTGATACACTTTGACACTGATACTCTTTAATCATGCTGACCTGCCTTTACCCTTTACCTTGCTGACTGTACATTAACCTTTTTACTACATTTTACTATAGTAAATCAATCAATTTTTCCCATAATTCAGCATCAGGTAACTTGATTTTCAACATCCTCCTATATATCTCATCTGCCTCAGTGTACTTAGCAAAAGTAGGCCTAGTGATGAATAGGTGTTTCACCTCATGCTGGAGGAAAAATAGGTTTTCAAATGTTTGGTAAAGAACTTTTCCTGTTGGCAATGCCTTTATCGATGATGTACTAGCCTGTTCTTTAGCTAGCTCTCTGATTTTGTTGTCATAATCTTGTTGTGTCATGAGATTGTCATTTATGACCAAGGGATTGGGTAACCCTTTCTCTCTCAAAATTTGAAACTTGGCCATAAATCTATCAATTGCTACCTGCATATTTTGACACTTGTCCTCCAAGTTTAACATTAAGTTTCTCTTGGAAAGGACCTTTCTTACCTCCAAAATTGTTTTTGTCCTATCCTCTATATCCAATTCTTGAAGTTCATACTTGTTTTTATTATTGAGGAAGTGGATAAGTCTGGTAGCATGTTCAGGCATGTCTCATATTTCTTCCTTGACTTTTTGGATAACTTCTGTAGCTATATTTATCAGATCTATCTGTTAAAAAATCACTTAAATTGATGGCCAAATATCATTGATAGAGCCAATGATATTGGCCCATAATAATTCCTTGGCTTGCCCAAGGGGTTCCTTTAATGTTAGATATTTCTCCATTGCCTTTAATCTTTCATTCATTTTGGCAGCTTTATGCACTTCTTCCTTGTGCATGATCTTGCTAAGCCTACAATCTGTTTCCAAGCTTGTCACATTTTCTTTCAGTTTGTTCATTTTTGTAGCCTGAATAAACATTTCCTCCATGGCTCTGACCAAATTTGCTGCTTCTTCTCCTAATGCACATGTTGCTGATGTAAACTCTGCTGAAACTGGTTGTGCTGTAAGCATGGGAGCTATGGAAGCCAATGAGGCTTCTAGTATTGAAGGGACTGCTGTTGAAACCATTGGGATGACATTTGCAGATGTAGTGGCAATATCACTTTGCTTTAGTTGGATTAAAAGTGTCAAATTATTTCTCTATCTCCTTTAACTGATCATTAAGTTTTAGGACCAAGTCCATCAAATCTTCCTGTTTGGTTTGTCTCTCTAAGACCTCCTGCGTTTGGGGATGTTGCAGCTGAGGTACATTCAATTATTTCTCCAGTGCAGCAATGTCATCATTTTTCTTCTTTATCAGCTGTTCAGTGGCTTTGATAACTTTGGGATCATGCCCCAAGTCAATCACTAACTCTTCCAAAGACTTGATTCTAGCATCCTTGGCCTGTGAGGAGGCCTTCTCTTACTAATATTGAGCTGAGATGTTGGTTAATGAATTCTAGAGTTGATGGGTAGCTATGGCTTTACCTGTAAGGGTGGAGTAAATCATTTCTCCAACTTGTTTATGAAACTCAATTTGGTCTATGGGATGAATATCCCTTTCCATCACTTCAAAATCAATTCTCTTGTAATTTGTTGATGTCCTTGGTTGTTGTGCAGTTGGTTTTATGAAGGACGTCTATAGTTTTAATTATTTGATGTTGAAAGCCGACATCAACCTGGTCTGATTAGTAGGTGTGAGTTTGAGATACAGAGAATAAGTCTAGGCCTTTAGTTTCTCATTTCTCATCTTGATCTCTTTATATCTATCTTTTATATCCTTATCCTTATTAGCAGGCCTACTAAATGAGGATACTTCTACACTTAGTTGCCTTTCCAAAATCTGGGTCTGTGATGTGGATGGCCCCTGTGTTTCCTTAGATGGAGCTATGCCTTTACTTCTGTCTAGCTCAGTATCAATTATTTCTACTGAGTGTTCCGTGTCTTCCTTTTGTGAAACATGATTTAGCCTAGGTATTTTGCTCTGACCGGTCTCATATTGTATATTTGATGTGCCCATTCCTGAACTTGAGGGTTCCTCCCTGGTCCTTTTGGGGTTCTTTTCCTCATTCTGAGGAGTCTGCATGATAGGAGGGGTGCTCATGGCTGCTTCTTGCTGTTCAGGTACCTGCAGAAATGAGCTCTCATCAAACTATCTTTCTAAGTCACATAAGATATTCTCTACATCTACCCTTGTACTGTCTCTATCTACAAGAGTATTTTCCACCCACTCAGATTGATTGGCATATCTTTCTATCTTTGGTATAGGGTGGTGAATATAAGGTCCCAACTTGACCTTCTTTCTCAATTTGGTCACAAATTCTTCAGGGTCATACCCCCACATGAATCTCTTTTGGAACTTCATTTTTTGCAAGATTTGGTATGCCTCCTCCCCTGCCTCTCTAGAATTGCAGATGAAGGGGCCTAACTAGATTTTTACTTTGAATTGTGATCTTTTCTTGGCTGAGACAAAATTTATGTCATCAAAGTTCATTATTTGTCCATAGTACTCTAGAGAAAATAACCTCATGGGGAGGTATTTGGGTAGTTTATATGGTGCAAGCTGACAACTATAAATTCTTATCTCTGTGTGGTTTTGGTAAAGGTCCCAATCTCCCACTTTTCTTTGTTTAGACAACTGAAGGACCCTTTTGATGTCTAGAATTATCCTAGGTGGAGGGCTTCCTGTCAGCATAGTCATGACTGGATGAACAAAAGAATCTATGAAATATAAATAGGTATATGGTGATTGAAACTTATGGAATAGTGGGGTCCAAAAAATGATAGCCCTGGGCTGGCCTTTGGTATCCAGCTTCTGAAGGGAAAAAGGAAATCTGTTTCGTTGATAGTATAGGAACATATGGTAGAGGACGGATGAGTATTTAAACACTCTCTCATTGTGCATCCTGGTGAACTGTTCATGCATTCTCTCAGCTATGAACTCAGCATAATTGTACAAAACAGTAGGAGGTTGTCCTAGGGTATAAATTGACATGAAGGCCAGGACAAGTTCATCAACAAATTCATCAGTGGTGTAGCCAAGAACACATGATATCATGGTGATGATTTGTTTTCCCCTTTTAGAGAACATGACAGAAACATATGGAGGGGGATCTTTGGGAATATACCGCTCTTCTACAATGAATGTTTGGAATATTTGGGCTAAACTGGATAGGCCCAACATGGAGTACTAGTCTAGAAAACCCCCAATGGAGAGTGGGGTTAGGTTTTGACCTGGTTGGATTTGCAATATTTCATTAATGGAATCATCAATAATGGTGAAGAAAACCTTTTGGTTAGGGGACATAATAGCTCCTAGGCTGGGAATGTAATAGGCATGGCATTAGTGGACAATTTCAGGGAAAACATGTACCTATGGGAACTGGTATTTGGGAAAATTTGAGTCCTAAAGGCGAATATCATCAGCATAGTTGAGGTATCTGTCCCTAATTAAATAATGGATTTCAAGCCGGAGGGTCTCGGTAGATGTATCCTTAATTTGGAAATCCTTGTCAACCAAGGGAAGGTGGTCGAGGTCCAAATGGGGAGTTGTGACAGGTCTAATGTCCAAGGAAACAGGGGAAGCTCTAATTTAGTTCTTGTGGATTTAAATTTGCTTTACAGGTTTATTCATGGGTTTTGAACAAAAACTGGAAACTTTCAAACAATTTGGCTGCAGGTTTTCAAAGTTAGAGTATTTTTTAATTAATTTTACTTAATTAAAACACTGTACAAGGTTGAATGTTTCCAAATTTGAAAGGGCGACTGGTAATTTGTGGTGAAATACCTAAAATTGGGTGAATTATCTTCAAATTTGGAGTTCACGGTCGTTGCAGGGGTTCAAATGAATCTGGTATGGACTGAGAGGTCGATTGGGGTCTCTGTAACTTTCTTCAGGAGTGAATTCGGAGTTCAAATGGTGAATTCGACATTTGCAAGAATCATACTGGTTTTTAGAGGTTCACAGAGACAATGAGCAAAAAATGGTGAAAAATGGCTTCTCGGCCTTTTTATGGAGCAACGGGTTCTTTTTGGTGGTAAATTTTATGAATGAGCAATAGGCGGTTTGGTGGGTTGAGCGGGGAGGTAGTTTCCCAGTCCATCACACCACTTATGGAGGTTGGGTGGTATTTCAGAGGGGTCACCCGATCTACTCTAGAGTGCGACATGTAGCAGTCGGGGGGCCAGAGAAAACCACTTTGTCGGGCAGGTAATGGTCGGCCATCGGGCGTGGTTGATATGGCTGTGGACTGTTGGATGAAGGGGAAGATGATCAAATGGCATACGGGCGAGGGAGGTGCGTGGATGATAATAGCATGGGTTTCAAAGGGCCCAAGGCTTTAATCCCCGACGGTTTGTGATTAGTTTAAGACTTAATCATGGTATTAGTTGATCGGGCAGGGTTTAATGACGAGTTTTATTTATTTTGTCGAGATAAGGGGTAAACTGTATAGTTTTTATCAAAACTAAGGGTTGGGATATTTATTTAAGGGATTTATTTAATATATGGGGATAGGTATATCGGGAATTTATATAATTAAATTAAAAATTAATATGAAATGTGATGAGTGGAGTGGGTATATCTTTAAGTATAAATGTAAATGTAATATTTGCATGCTTTATTTACATATACTCAATACTTAGGATAAGATTTTTTTGTGTGTTTTTTTGAATGAAAAGGGCTTTAACATGGAGTTGTTTTTACTTTTCCTAGGAAAAAGGGTTTTAATATTAGGATAAGGGGTTTTATTAGGGTAATGAGGGGGAGATGAATTTCATGAAGGGGATTCTATCACTTGATGTCCTTAAGTCCTTAAGTTGAGGGTCCAGTCCCACCAAAAGTCAGAGAAATTCTCTGAGCCTCTTTAACTTGAAGGATTTAAAGTGCTAGAGCATACTTGTGGATAGAAAATTAGTAAGGGGAAAAATAAATGACGGGGAGTTAATCACATTAACTTGCAAACCTTTGTTTTTTCTTTCACAGTTGATCATACATATTGAAATATGTGTCTAAGCCTGATGCATGTGTTTTGATCCAATCAACTTTGTAGTTCAGCAACCTTTCTTCTACTTACCCATTTCTTACCCTAACATGTTTTCTTCATTTCTTTGGGTGCATTTAGGCTAGCAAACCCTTATTCTATCTTTTCTTTAATAAAACAAACTATCTATTTCTAACCTTATATCATCCAAGGGCTCAGATTAAACTGATGAGCTCCTTTTATTTTCTCTACCTATCTAATGATCTGCCAAGATTAAACTATTTGGTCAGATTTTATTCTCTAACTATAAACATAAAATTCAAAGCATGATATAATCAAGATTAAACAATTTGATTACCATGGATTGTGGCATGAATAACAAGCTGCACACAATCATTATTATGCATAAAAGTAAATAGTAGTGGCATTTAGCCTTGCTCACTTTCATGGTCTCTTTTTGTTTTTTGGGGTTCATATATTTTCATTTTTTTTTACCTTCTCTTTTTCTTTTTGTCCCTTGATATTTCTTTTAGGACATATCATATTTACATTTTTTTATCTTTTAATATGGAAAACATTTGCAGAAAGCAAAGGTATGTACAATATTACAAGGATTAACCTTAGTCATTCAAAATTATGACTGCTATTGGTATAGGAACCTAACATTAGTTGTCCTTTCTGTGGTATCATTTGCTCCTACTGTTGCGTGGACACCTTTATTGTAACAAAAGTTTCCCTAGTTGCTGTAGAGATTGTCCTTGTTGTTGCAAGGGTACTTGAACAGTTCCCAGAAAATTTCCGAACTGAATCTGGCCATAGCCACCCGGAAAAGTGGATGGACTAGGTTGAACGTATTCTCTAGACTAAAGAATGTAAGGCATATTGATGATTCCTTGAGAACCATATGGAACATAAGGAGCTTGGTATTGGACTTGAGCCTCATAAGGCTGTTGATACTGGAAATTTCTTGACCTAGATGGACCAACGAGATTTTGGACCTATTGGTACTGGACATTGATTGATCCAGCAGGACGAGTAGGGTTTTGGATAACACCAGAAGAGTGCTAGTTCATCCCAACCATGTGAGCTTGTGAGCTGCTAAAATTGGTTGTGCCTGAAATCATAGAAACACTTAAATTCTGCCCCCCATGCGGTGGCACAACTTGTCCACTTACTGGAGGGATCAAAGAATTGGCAGCAACATGCCTCGAGACTACCAGTTGAACCAGATGGGTGACTAGGATGTGTTAGTGTCAGTCTTTGCAGCCTTCCTCCAGTGATCAAACATGCTCTTACAAAGTGATTTTAAGGTGTCAAGGTCAAATTTTGTCATTTTAGTGAGTCTTCAAGTAAAATTTGATCACTAGGCATTAGGTCTAGGGTTTTCTTTCACTCCTTCCAAAGTTGCCCAAATGTCGGTCTATGTCACTATTCAGCTGAGTGTACTATCATTCAGAAGGTTGTCATTATCATTTCAAGTTCCACTGGGTCATTTTACACCTTGTTCATGCTTCAGTTGCACCTATGTAAGGTCATTTCCCTCTCCTAGGGTTTTGAAGGAAATTTCTCTTTGACGGTCAAATCATTGGAAAAACTTGTATCCTAATGTTCATACACCTTCCCCTATCCTTAAAGTACCTTATCAAACACTTCCCATAACTGAGATCCCCCAAATTCATCATTTTCGCACAAACCCTAGTTTCTTGCTACAACCTGGCAATTTTCTAGGTTGGACCTGTGTTTTGCCTTTTTGGACCCCTTCCCCTCACTAAATTTCTAAGGTTCCACTTTCCCCTACTTCCTAACATCCCTCCCTACTTCCCAAAATTTCCTCAAGAATCTAGAAGCTCCCTATCCCCTTCATTTCGATTCATTTCGACAAATCTCTTGTTCCACACATCGTGGTAGGTTTCACTCAAATTTTGTTTTCGAGCAAGGAAATACGAATTTAGAAAAACTGAGAGAGGGTTTTTTCCAAAACCGACCAAGGAAGAGAAACCTCCTTGACTTTTTACACAGGTTCCATGGTTTTATAGAAATGCTAAAAATACAATTGCCTCGGGAGAATTGATGCACCTCTGAAGTGGCCTTGGGAAAATCAAGTTTTCTCGTAGATCAGTTGGCCAAATGACTTGCTTGATGCATCAAATGATAGCTAGACACAAATATATTTCGAAGGCGTTATCATGAGCTCAATTTTAAGTTGAGGAAGGCATTCAAAAGTTGACTGCAACAGCACTCTGCCTTGAGGCAGCCTCATTTGGCACATTTTGACCAGTCTTGGGAGATTTGAGTTTTGACACGAAAAGTGAAATCCAAATTGAAAAATTATGGTTGGGTTGGAAATTCGACTCAAAGACCTTTCCAACAAGCTATTCTGCACCCAATTTGGACACCGGGAAGGCCTCCAAAAGTCACCTGGAAAATGGCGCGACGCACAGAGGGAGCGCGGCGCACTGGGAGAAAATTTCCAGTGTAAATTTACACTGGCGCGACGCACATAGAGAGCGTGGCACACAGGGAAAAAAGGCCTGAAATTGTGCCAAATTGCCTCAAATTTCTTGTAAAGCCCATAAAATTGCAAGGTAGGCTCTATAACATTACTTGTTCATCAAATTTGATAAAAGATATGGTGGTTTTATGCCTATGATTGAAATGCAACAAAACTCATAAAGCAACCACAAGAAACACAAAGGGCCATTTTGCTAGGGTTGTGCCATTGTGTTGTTGCTGCCAGGATTTAAAAACTCATTGTTTTCTCCAAACATTATTGAAGGGTCCAAGCCTACATGAGAAGAACAGGGATCACCATCATAACATAAGGCACCTTTGCAAGATGAGGAGCAATTCCATCTTTACACTGATATAGTAAACTTGAATGTTAACGAATAACATAAGATAATAGATTAGGTCATGATGGAGAAAGATGCTAAGATAAAAGAGATAAGGGACAATTTTTCTAAAGGCCAATTTCATGTTTAATTCCTAGAGCAGGATAATAAGCAATTGAAGGTAAATCAACTACTCTTGAATAAGCATAAGGTTGATGTTAGCAAAGAAGATGTAAAGGGAAAATAATTAGTTGAAACAGGTGATTTAGATGAGCATCAAGAGCAAGTGACATGGAAGAATCCAAAGACTAGAGGACTCAAAAGGAAAAATTCAGCAACAAAGGGAGCAGATGTCTTCAGTTGACCTAGTTGCAGGATAAATCAATGAAAATAGGGAGTTTTGGCTTGACAAAGTAAATTTCCATTTAAAAAATATTCTTAAGAAGGCCAAAAGAGACAAAAAATTTCAAAGACACATGGCTACTCATTTCTACACAAGGAATCAGGTCTCCGAAGTCAAAATCAAGCAGTTGAAGAAAATACTCCAAGAAACCCTAATCAAGAAAAAAGAGAAGGTTAAGTTGGATTTGCTTGTTGATGCTTCCCTCAGAGAAATACAGGAAAAGGACAATAAACTTATACATGATGAGGGGCCATCAGGTGAACAGGAGGCCGATTTCATCCTCATTTAGGATGATGATGGAGATGTGGAGAGCGCCCGACTTAGGATGACTATTCAAGAGCAGAACACGGAGATCCAAGACTTGTCACTCAATGTGGAGAGGGCCAAATGGATCATCAAGTATTTGGAGTAGAGAAACAAGTAGCTTGAGGACCAGCATGAGATCATGGAGCTGCAAAACATCCGTGAAGACCAGCAGGCTGCCCAAAGAAGCCTAAATGAGAAGACACCTATTCAGCAGGAGATAGAGGCTGATTGAGAGATTTGGCTCGAGAGGATCCACATCCACTTAGAGAAGCTATTGGCAAAAGCAAACAAGGATAGGGACATGCTCAGGAACATGAAAAACCACTATTGGGCACAGAACAAGGTTTGCAAGGCACGAATAAGGAATTTGAAGGCAAACCTAAAGAAGGCATCAAAAAGGAAAAAGAGGAAAAAAGAGCATGATCGACTCTGGATATTGGCTGAGGCTTCCTTTGCTCAGCATAACACCACATAGGGAACTTCTAGCCCAAATTTCAAAAAATTTGTGGAATTTTTGGTCACATGGTAATTTTTTTGGGCAAAAAACAGGGATTTTCTCCCAATGCACCGCGCCACTGGCGCTACGCTAAAATTCTAGAGCTCAAAATGAGGAATGGCTTTCCGTTTTGGATTCATCATGGAAAATTATGACTACTGGTGTCCGGGCAAGAAATTTGGGCAAGGTATGAGTCTCCAAAAGTGTCAAAAAAACACCCAAAATGGCCTCTCTGCCACTTTTTTGACACACAGGAAGAAGTCTTGGGAGAATGAAGATTTGGAGGGGTAAATGAGCACCAAATTCAAAACTTCCAGCGGGGTTAGAAAGTTGACAGGACAGGCTTTCCAGCAAGCCCACTTGGGCACATTTTTGACACGTGCAAGTGCCCCAAAATAGGCCCCAAAGTAGTGCGATGCACAGACAAAATGGCGCGGCGCACAGAGGAAAATTTGCCAATTTGCTTCCATTTCGCGAAATTTCGGTTCACGACTTCTCCAAGTAGGCCCGCTCATCTACACTTTGGTTTTTTGGCACCAAAGGCGGCATTTAAAGTGTTTTTTCTCCAGATTGGCTTCTATCCAAGTGGCAAAGGAAGGCAAACGGTCACCCAAGCCAAATGTCATGTTTGTAGCGCTGCACCTGTAGCTGATGGTTGGCTCTCCATCTCCATTTTGCAATGATTCGAGTAACTCCCCAACCCTTGGGAATTCTATCCCTTCCTCACACATTCTATATATTGTATGCAAGTTATTTGCAAAGGGTTGGTTGGATTGTAACTTCTGGGAGACTGTGGGAAAGAAACTTTGTTTCTTCACTGTGTATTTTTGACAGAGAATTAATGAAAGGCAGTGGCTCTGTTTCATGAGATTCTTGTGGTTGTGAGTGTAGGAAGTGTGTCTCTTATGTTTTCATATGTATTTAGTTATGTTTCATAATTCAATTCATGTTCATTTCCAGTGAAATTTTCTAAGTGAGATTAGGTAGAATTCAATTTTATTGCTCTGCTTGTGGGAAAATTTCATGTTCAGTGTTATTCTTCTGTTGAAAAGGATTCATGTCACTATTCCCTTTTCACTTTCTTCAGTAATCTATTCATGTCGCGGTACCTCAAACTAAATTGTTACATTTTCCGCCTACCTTGCCTCATGGAATAATCTGTGCCTTTATATTAAATTCTCTGTTCTTTGTTGAGCACTGGTCCCATAACATCCCAGAAGCTCGGTCATTCATGAAAATTGTTTCCCGAATCCCTATTCACTTACTAGCCTAAGGTAAATATTTCACTGTAAGTCATCTTAGACCGTTTTCAATTATCTATTCACTGAGAGTGACTCAGAGAGAGCCCTCTCCTGCTATGGTAGGGCTAGCTACCAGACTGAGCGTGGTTTGTGGTTACCCTAATTTTTTCCTTCCTTCAGCCTAAGGCAGATTTAGGCGCTAACAGGATGGATGAGACAAGAGGGTTCGGAATGGTGGGTTGCACCGGGACTGAGGTAACATTCTGCTGGGAGGTTGGGTTTGGAATTAACGGACTTGTAGTAGGCATGGTGCCATATGCCCAAATAGGGTTGTAATAAAGTGATGAGGCACTAGGTGTACCTAAGACCAATTGAGCTAAGGTCACATAATTAGGTGGTAAATCCCGATATTCATTGATGGGTGTTATCGGGAAATCTAGTGTCTATGTAGAGCTACTAGTCCCACTATTATGGGTAGCTATCTTAGAAACAAACAGATTAAAGTTACTTTCGTTTTCCTTTATGAAAAGTAGATAGGAGAGGATCAAAGAATACCAACCTCGATATTTCGCTTGGTTCTTTGCTTGTTCCTTCTCCGCACCGGCAGGTCTTTGACGCTTCTCCCTTGACCACTCCGCTTCAAAGAGTACCTGTAAAGTCAGAGCAACATAATACCTTCAAAGTGCAGAGATCTATAATCATAAGCAATATAGGACTAGATATATATTGACCACACAAATGCATATACTATCAGACATACAAGAATGTGGAGGAAAACTTGAATAGCTTTATTGATGTAAAGATTAGAAGAGAGGATTACAACCCACTGATCTGACCCAGCATCATCCTCCCAGCATGAAAGCCTTATTCACCTCATGAAAAGCTTAGATCACCCAACACTATGATATTCCACCAGGAAACCAGCAAGACTTCCTTATAAGATACAAAATTCCAGCCTCTGGATCTCTAGGATGAGGGATCCATAAATAGATGATTGCAGGGAGGTGAGTCAACTTTTGGGATTTTGATTAGTGTCTTCTCTCTGATATTTCTTGATTCCACTTGGATATTGATGATCTCTTACTCATCCCTGGGCGAATTCAGAGAGGCAAGTGTCACAGGAGAAGTTTCTGGAAGATTCCACGATCATCCACCTCGCAAATTGTCTCTGCCATTTGTCCATTCTCGCCCATCACACCCTACAGAAGGGCTTTCCAGTATGCATCACACCTTTTACACTGGGCAGGTGAGATGCATTGCACCCTTAGCACTGATAAACCTGTATGGTCGAGTTTTGACCAGTTCTGAGCAATTTTCTATGGAGAACTTCTGGGAGATGATGTAATCGGCTGACCTCATTCCTTTAGGGCATGAAACAACACTTTTAGGGACTCAGAAGCCCTTGGTTTATGGGCATATATGATTGGGGTTGAAGTGCCCAAAAATTTCTATAACAATTGCCCCCTAAAGAATGAGGTCGTTAATCTTTTGATGTCGGGTGAAATGCTTTATCATGAGGATCCGATGTTTTTTGAATTGGAAGGCGACCTGTAATAAGATACAATGCAATACATTATCTTCATAACATTTTCATGATCTAGCTGAGGCATGCATTCACATGCTTATCTTTATAAATTCATTTTCATGTACATAGGACAGACAACTGTTTGTGTGGCAGACTAATGATTCTGATAGAGCCATCATCCTTTGATTCAGATGATCATCTGTGTAGCAATGATGTACATTTGATGTCTTTATTTTCCTGAATATATCGCAGCCCAGATGGATGAAACTAGATCCGAGGTCTTCAAACTCTTCCAATCTTCACCCGAAGTACAAGTCGATCCATGTGAAAAATGTTATGGAGTCGAACATGGAAAGACATCGCTTGATTACCAGCTATGGAAGTAAGTTATTAACAGGCGTGAGAGGAATCATTGATAATGATGATGACCCCCAAGGTACAATAGTACAATTCACGTGGTGTGAAAATGGGACTTTGCGTCGAACACCATGCAAAATCTCTCGGTCGAAGGCCATTGATGTAAACCTATCGCCGAAAGTGAGAAACTTGCCATTGAGGCATGCAAGCTTCAAAGTACTGAAAGGGTTGTTCCTAGGTCGACTTCTTGGATAATGAGTTGATGTTGACAAGATGTGACCCGTCGTAGGAGGACCTTAATAAATCCCACATCTACGACACGAAATGGAGCAAATGACTTTTGGAGGTGAAAACGATCTGATGATACAGGGTTTAGGGTGGCGGTCATGAAAGAATGAAGCGTAAAGGTATTGCAGTAGATGAGACACAAGATGGGTAGGTGAATTCTCTGATCGACTTCTCTTGAACATATCGGTGACACTGAAATGGATTGGTAGTGTTAACCCAAAAGATGGATGGTACGGTGGACCAATGGTAATATGACTTGTGAACGGAATAACCCAACTCGACTCAATCATGGTGATGGAGTGAAAGTGTCATGTTCAGGAGACTCGCTACCAATAAATTTTCTTCAAGTTTTCTTCCCAATTTTTCCCCAGTCATTGCTGACCAGTACCTCTGTATTTTTATCAAGCTTGAGGAGGATAACATATGCTTGTTCTATAATTTTCCCTTCGGGCAAACCCCTCGCTATTTTTTAACAAGCCTAGCGACAGTGAAACTCATTCTTGTTTGCATGGACAAGTTTGTCGCTATTGGTTTTAACGAGTTTAACGAAAAAGACAACTCGATCCTTTTTCAATTTTAAAGAGTATAAAAAGGGACGGAAAGGAAACTCTAGTGATCCTTTTTCATCATGTAATCCCTTAACTCTGAAAAAGTATAAAATAATACGAAAGGGATGAATTTTCGATAGTTTTAATGAGCCGAACAAGACAAGCGATCAATCTTTTTGTGTAATAATCCCTCAGGTCAAAAAAGAATAAAATATAGAGGAGGGATAACACTCCCGGTAGCTTTAACGAGCTGGAGAGGCCAACTACTCGGCAATCTTTTCATATTTTATGAGTCAGACAAAAGGAACTTAAAGGAGACTCGCTTCTTGAGGAACGAGTGATATTTTTAGGTAGCAGCTAATTCCAAGTATGGTTTGGAATTTTCCAATCATGGCAGCGTCACAAGGATGGCTAAAAAAATCACTCTTCGCAGTTGTTCCTCAAAAGGGGTAAACAATCAAATGGAGGCGAATGATTGGCTAAAATGGAGTGGAGGTGATGGTAAGAACACGACCAAGGATCAAAAAGCTGATGATAATGCGTTCACAATGGTTATTTACCAGAGGTTGGTTCATTTTCTAATGAGCTTAAACTCTGGGGGGAACGTTTTCTCATTTCTTAGGTTTAATTTTTAACGAGCTTGAACTTCACATAAAAACTGCTGGTGATAATGGTCATTGATTATTTGATCTCACCGCTAACACTTTGGTATTTCGATGATCGTACTGCTTGTTCAATTTCTTCATCAAACCGATTAGAAATGAACAATGCATGCTCGAAAAATGAGTTAAAACAATATTATCTTACTTGAATTATGTGAAAAGTAATTTAAAATTGGTTTTTACCCCTCATTTTACCATTTCATTTGAACTTTGGTTTGTTGGAGCTTTGGAGGTGCCTTCCCCCCTTGATTTTCACTAGCTGATTCTGGGAGATTCTATGGACGATTCTCAGCACCGTCTGGACCAGGTAAGAGCTAAACCTGAGCTCTTCAGTTGCATTCCTTCCTTTTTGAATTCTGAGCATGTTTCCCTATTTTTTTAGCCCCTGGGGTTTGAAAAATTCACCCTGGCTCCATTGCACCCTTCCTATATCGAAAGGTGCGATGCATACTGGCCTGGCCATTGGCTAGTTAGTATGCATCTTACCCAGTACACTGCTGGGGTGCGATGGGCGCAAGAGGGGAAACTTTTGCACTGTTTTCTCATGGAATTTTTGCCTATTTTTTGCCAAATCAGGACCCTGACTCTTCTCTTGTTTGTTTTGCAGAGATTCATCGGAGCAAAATGGTTGTTACTGTTGGCATTATGTTTCTGGTATGGCTATATGTTACAGATGTTGTACTTGATGTTGTACTTGATGGCAACTCCCGTGGCAAGGCTCTCAATTTGTTGAAAATTAAGAAGTACGCAGGAAATCAGTTCAGAAGGTGCGTACCCGCAGGTACACCATGCAGGGACCGCATCCAGATACGCAGGCCAGCCGTTCAGGAGGTGCGTACCCCCAGTGCACACATTTCAAGGCAAAGAAATTCACATGTGGGGTTTTCTTATGTGTTACTCTTGGTATTTAGCCGACGGTATTGGGTTATTATGGTGTCGGCTCGTGGTATTGTTCCATGATTTTAGGAGGAGCTTGCCTATATAAAGCAAAGGAGATCACTTGGCTAAGCATCTTTTGCAATTGAATATCTTTAGATTTGAAATATTGAGTTATGGTCTTAAAAGCTTGATCTATATGAAAGGGAAGTTAAAGGCGAATCTGTGAAGGGTGATCTCTCGAGCGCATGATCAGATCTGAGCAACTGTGCCACTCTGGTGGACTGCCTACTTGGCCCTAATCAGAAGGCCGCAGGTGTTTAACAGAAGAACTGCGTGGGTACGCAGTGCAGAAACAGGAGATCTGCGTCGGTACGCAGAGCAGAAACAGGAGATCTGCGTCGGTACGCAGAGCAGAAACAGGAGACCTGCGTCGGTACGCAGAGCAGAAGAAGGAGAGCTGCGTCGGTACGCAGAGCGACTAAGGTTCAGGTGCGTCCGCATAGTAAAAGTACGCGGCGCGATAATGTCTCTGGGTGCGTCCCTGCAGTAATAGTACGCAGTGCGGCAGAAGGATCTCTGCGGGTATACGCAGGGAAGCAGAAGGTGAACTGCGTAGCGACGCAGGCCACAGAAGGGAAAACTGCGTCCCTGTCTTAAAATGTTCTGTTGATTGAATTTTTTCTGTTGATAAGGTGTTCTGGGTTAGTTCTGTTATTGCTGATCTGATAACTGTAGTGGACTGTAACTTTTATGTACTTGATGATCATTTGATGCTTTATGAAAAGAAGTAGGGGGTTGTAGCTCCCTTCCAGGAGAGACTGGAAAACGAGAGAGAGTTGTAGCTCTCTGCAGGTTGTAGCCTACGTACTGGTAAAGGACTGCACCAGTACAAAACCATTGTAAAAGGAGTTTCTAATTTGAAAGAAGATAGAGACATATTGCAGCAGGTGGTTTTCACCCACATTGGGTTTCCACCTTACATCTTGTGTTCTTTGGTGTGACTATCTGTTTTCTTTTGTTCATGCTCATTATTTTATGGTACTGACATGCAAAAATAATTCAAAGAACAAATAAAGAAGATTTATTAAAATTATTGTATAATACTGATTCACCTGCCCTCTCAGTATTATTTCCAGCAATTGGTATCAGAGCTAGGTTCTTCAGAGAAGCTTGATCGCTTGAAGGTAGATCGTTCATCATGAGCAACTACGAGAGAGAAGCATCAATCAGGCCACCGGTTTTTGATGGGACAAACTTCAATTATTGGAAGGTAAGAGTTACTGCCTATCTTCAATCTCTTGGTACAGAAGTTTGGGACATCGTAGAGACAGGCTACGCTTTTCCTTCAGCTACTCCTATAGATACAGCTGAGAAAAAGAAGTATGAAACAAATACGAAAGCAGTCAGTACTCTATTAGGATGTATATCTCAATCAGAATTCATGAAGGTAATGCACTATAAATCCGCAAAAGAGATATGGGACAAAATTGTCACGAGCTATGAAGGAGATGAACAAGTAAAGCGTGCTAAACTTCAAACTCTCAGAATTCAGTATGAGACTCTCAAAATGTATAATGATGAAGGTGTGGCTAACTATTTCCTTCGGGTAGATGAGGTTGTTAACTGTATGAAAAATTTGGGTGAAGAAATAAAAGAGGCTGTTGTGGTTGAAAGGGTTCTAAGATCATTGTCCCCCAAGTTTGAATCTAAAGTATCTGCAATAGAAGAAAAGGAAAATCTACGAATTCTTACTATGTCTCATCTACATGGAATTCTAACTGCTTATGAAATGAGAAAGAGAGGTCCATCAGACAGAAGAGAAGCTGCTTTCAAGGCATCAGGCAAAGGAGATTATTATGAAGCGAGCCACGTCCCAGAAGAAGAGGAAGAAGAATCAAATTTTGTCAGAAATCTTCAAAGGGGTTCTGGAAGGTTCAGAGGTAAGTTACCTTTTAAATGCTTTGCTTGTGGAAGAGTAGGTCATTATGCTGCAAAATGTCCTTATAAGGATAAAGGAAAGGAACCTGCTAGATGGAACAAGAAACAGAATGCAAATAAGAAAAGCTACTACACTCATGAAGATAGTGATGGTCTATCAAACAGTGATGAAGATGAACAAGGTAATGAATATAAGTTGTTAATGGCATTTGAAGATGATGATTATATGGATGCTATAGATGTGGATAACCTTTATGATGAAATTACTAGACTCAAGAGATGTATAGAAGAAAAGAACATGATCATTGATACTCTACAATTTCAAATTGATGAAAAGGAAAAACATCTTGAAATATTAGAAGGTGAAATTGTTGGTCGTAGAAAAGAGATTGAGAAAACAAAAGCTATTAATCTCAAGTTTGTCAAAGGATCTAAAACTTTGGATGAGATTATCAATGTGCAGCGGTCTCCTCTAAACAAGACAGGTCTGGGCTATAATGGAGAAAATTCTCAAGCATCCACCTCAAAAAGTTATCTTGATGCAGCAAGAAGAAATGAGAAAAAGCACAATGAAGATCATCAGGTAAAGAAGGGACAAAGTACAAACAGAAACTATCAGGGGCAATCCATCTTAAGGGTGAACAAAAGCTACAACCAGCCACAGGTAAAATCTTCTCAATTTGGTTCAAGAATAGATGACAATAGAAATTACAATCAATTGGCTGGTAGATTCGATAACTGCAGAAGTTTCTTCAATGGACAATGCTTTTCTTGCCATAACTTTGGTCACAAAGCAGCTCAATGTGTTGCATATAAAACGATCATGACTAGGGAAGCTCAAAAACAAAGAAGTATGATGAGGATTACAAAAAGGACCTATAACAACTTTTCGGTTCTTGAAAATGAAGTTGAATGTTCTATTTGCAATAACTTTGGTCATGAAGACTTTGAATGCAGGAGCAGGTTTCAGCAGAAAAAGGAACAAGCCTCAAGCACCAAAACATGGAGAATAAAGGAACCTCAAACAGAAAGATGTGGGATAGCATTTTATGCAGAGGGACAGGAAAATCTATGGTACATTGACAGTGGATGTTCGAAGCATATGACAGGTGATAAAGAAAAACTTGAGTCTTATTCTACTCTAGAAAAGGGAAAGAAAGTCTCTTTTGGAAATGATACTCCTGCAACTATAAAAGGAAAAGGCATTGCTCAGTTAAAAGAAAAGGTCAAGGCTGGAAATGTTCTGTATGTTGATGGATTGAAGCATAATCTTCTAAGTGTCAGCCAGATGTGTGATCAAAGAACCGAGGTTATATTCAGATCAAATGGATGTCTTGTTCGTGATCTTGATACAGGTAAAACGGTGATCAAAGGCAAAAGAACTCCAAATAATCTGTACATATTTGAAGAAGGACAACAACAATGCTATCTGAGCAAGGATGATGAGCACTGGTTATGGCATCGGAGGTTGGGACATCTAAGCTTTTCACAAATAAGGAAAGCATGCAAATATCAGGCAGTTCGCGATCTTCCAGATATCAAAATTCCTGACAACACCATATGCAAATCATGTCAGTTTGGAAAACAAAACAGAACTAACTTTCCAGAGAAAGAAGGATCAGCTAGCATGCCTCTTGAGCTAGTACATACAGATACATGCGGTCCTTTCAGGAAAATAACACCTCGAGGAGAAGAATACTTGATATTATTCATTGACGATTTCTCCAGGTTTGTCTGGTTAGGACTTATGAAGCACAAAGATGAAGCATTCGAAAAATTCAAATCCTTCAAAGCCTTGGTTGAAAATGAATCAGGTCACAAAATTAAGTGCCTCAGATCCGATAGAGGTGGGGAATTTACTTCAAATGAATTTTTTGATTTCTGTGAAGAACATGGGATAAGAAGAGAATTCTCTACAGCAAGAACTCCTCAGCAAAATGGAGTTGTGGAAAGGATGAACAGAACAGTCCAACAAATGGCTCGTGTTATGCTTGATGAGTCAGGAACTCCCGCAACTTTCTGGGGTGAAGCTACACATGCTGCGGTTGTTATTCTCAACAAAACAAATGTCCAGGTGAACAACACTCAAACTCCTCATGAGCTCTGGAGTGGTAGGACTCCTTCGGTAAAGCACGTCAAAATCTTTGGGAGCAAATGCTATATCAAGAATACGGATGAGCAGCTTGGAAAACTTGAACCTAGAGCAGATGAAGGAATTCTTCTTGGTTACTCTCCACATAGCAAAGCATACAAATGCTACAATAAAAGACTTGGCAGAATTGTTGACAGCATTGATGTAGTGGTTGATGAGAAGGGATACATTCCTAGGCAAGTACATCATGAAGACATCGAAGAAGATGAAGGCTACCCCCAACGATAGAATGATGAAGAAGAAGAACCTCAAGAAGAACCTTAAGAAGAACCAGAGGAGCAAACAAGAATAGAAGAAAAGACTCCATCTAGATATGTTCAGAAGAATCATCCAGAATCTCAGATTATGGGGCAGAAAGAAGCAAGTGTACAAACAAGAAGAATAGTTGCAGAAGCTTCAAGCTATTTGGCATTACTCTCCTCTACTGAACCACAAAATGTGAAAGAGGCATGCAAAGATGAATGTTGGGCGAAAGCAATGGATGAAGAACTTGAGCAGATCGAAAAGAAAAACACTTGGGAGCTGGTTCCTAGACCAAAAGATAAGAATGTTATCGGGACAAAATGGGTCTTCAAAAAAAAATTGAATGAAAA
This sequence comes from Pinus tabuliformis, assembly GCA_031772625.1. NCBI lineage: Eukaryota > Viridiplantae > Streptophyta > Pinopsida > Pinales > Pinaceae > Pinus > Pinus tabuliformis. The sequence continues at coordinate 1,923,842,579 of CM062817.1, read as the reverse complement.
TGGAGAAGTAATTAGAAACAAAGCCAGACTTGTGTGTAAAGGGTATGCGCAGCAAGAAGGAATAGACTTTGAAGAAACCTTTGCTCCTATTGCAAGACTTGAGGCCATCCGAATGTTCCTTGCTCTCTCAAGTTTTCAAAACTTCAAAGTATTTCAAATGGACGTGAAATCAGCCTTTCTGAATGGAGACTTGGAAGAAGAAGTGTACATTGAACAACCAGATGGGTTCATTCTTGGAAATGATCCAAATCTTGTATGCAGATTGAAAAAGGCTCTCTATGGTCTCAAACAAGCTCCAAGGGCTTGGTACTACCGTTTGGACAAATATCTTCATCAACAAGGCTTTTCAAAAGGATCGGCAGATAGCAATCTTTATATAAAAGTTGAAAATGACAAATTGCTAATACTTGTTGTGTATGTAGATGACATTATTTTTGAGAGCAATGAAGAAGCTATGAGTCAAAGCTTTGCCTCGGTCATGCAGAAAGAATTTGAAATGTCCTTGCTAGGAGAACTGACATATTTCCTTGGTTTGCAAATCCAACAAAAAGAAGGAGGAATCTTTTTATCTCAAACCAAGTATCTCAAACAGATTTTGAAGAAATATGGTATGGAAGATGCAAAACCAGTATGTACACCCATGGTCACAGGATGTAGCCTCAGTGCAAATGATGAATCTGCAGCAGTACATCAACCAACGTACAGATCTATGATTGGAAGTTTACTTTATTTGACAGGTACCCGACCAGACATCATGCATGCAGTTGGAATAGTTGGAAGATTTCAGGCAAATCCGAAGGAGACTCATCTTCAGGCAATGAAGATAATTTTCAAATATCTTCAAGGGACTCAAAATTATGGCTTATGGTATCCCAGAGATACAGATCTTACACTTTATGCTTATACAGATGCAGATTGGGCCGGAAGCGTGGATGACAGGAAAAGCACAAGTGGTGGTGCGTTCTTTATGGGTTCCAGACTGGTATCTTGGTTCAGCAAGAAACAGAGTTCGATTGCCTTGTCTACAGCTGAAGCGGAATATGTTGCTGTTGCATCTTGTTGCACCCAACTCCTTTGGATGATGCAGATTTTGCAGGATTTTCAAATCACTTGTACACCACCAATCCCCATCTTATGTGATAACACAAGTGCAATCAGCATCTCAAAGAATCCCGTTATGCATTCAAAAACCAAGCACATACCAATCAAGTATCATTTTCTCCGGGAACAAGTGCTTGAATAGAAGGTCAAGTTGGAGTATGTTCCTTCTAAGGAACAAGTTGCTGATATTCTCACCAAACCATTGCCCAGGGACACTTTTGAATACCTCAGGAAAAAGGCGGGGGTTGTTGATGCATCATATTATTGTTGAACCTTTTCTGATTGATGGTACAGGTTCGGGGTGGAGCATATAATGCATTGTTGGCATTATGGAGGATGGTCAGAAGGAGATCTTGGAAATAGCTGCAATATGTCTCTATCTCTTTCATGGTGGATTATGGTTCTTGTTGCAGATCTGGTTCATTTTCAGGGGGAGCATGAACTTAGGGGGAGCATACCCCTTTGCCCTTGATGTCAAAGGGGGAGAATGAATCTGAAGTTTGTGAGGTTGCCATCAAGTCCAAAGGGGGAGATTGTTGGCATTATGTTTCTGGTATGGCTATATGTTACAGATGTTGTACTTGATGGCAAATCCCGTGGCAAGGCTCTCAATTTGTTGAAAATTAAGAAGTACGCAGGAAATCAGTTCAGAAGGTGCGTACCCGCAGGTACACCATGCAGGGACCGCGTCCAGATACGCAGGCCAGCCGTTCAAGAGGTGCGTACCCCCAGTGCACACATTTCAAGGCAAAGAAATTCACATGTGGGGTTTTCTTATGTGTTACTCTTGGTTTTTAGCCGACGGTATTGGGTTATTATGGTGTCGGCTTGTGGTATTGTTCCATGATTTTAGGAGGAGCTTGCCTATATAAAGCAAAGGAGATCACTTGGCTAAGCATCTTTTGCAATTGAATATCTTTAGATCCGAAATATTGGGTTATGGTCTTAAAAGCTTGATCTATATGAAAGGGAAGTTAAAGGCGAATCTGTGAAGGGTGATCTCTCGAGCGCATGATCAGATCTGAGCAACTGTGCCACTCTGGTGGACTGCCTACTTGGCCCTAATCAGAAGGCCGTAGGTGTTTAACGGAAGAACTGTGTGGGTATGAAGTGCAGAAACAAGAGATCTGCATCGGTACGCAGAGCAGAAACAGGAGATCTGCGTTGGTACGCAGAGCAGAAACAGGAGACCTGCGTCGGTATGCAGAGCAGAAGAAGGAGAGCTGCATCGGTACGCAGAGCGACTAAGGTTCACGTGCGTCCGCATAGTAAAAGTACGCGGCGCGATAATGTCTCTAGGTGCGTCCCTGCAGTAATAGTACGCAGTGTGGCAGAAGGATCTCTGCGGGTATACGCAGGGAAGCAGAAGGTGAACTGCGTAGCGACGCAGGCCACAGAAGGGAAAACTGCGTCCTTGTCTTAAAATGTTCTGTTGATTGAATTTTTTCTGTTGATAAGGTGTTCTGGGTTAGTTCTGTTATTGCTGATCTGATAACTGTAGTGGACTATAACTTTTATGTACTTGATGATCATTTGATGCTTTATGAAAAGAAGTAGGGGGTTGTAGCTCCCTTCCAGGAGAGACTGGAAAACGAGAGAGAGTTGTAGCTCTCTGCAGGTTGCAGCCTGCGTACTGGTAAAGGACTACACCAGTACAAAACCATTGTAAAAGGAGTTTCTAATTTGAAAGAAGATAGAGACATATTGCAGTAGGTGGTTTTCACCCACATTGGGTTTCCACCTTACATCTTGTGTTCTTTGGTGTGACTATCTGTTTTCTTTTGTTCATGCTCATTATTTTATGGTACTGACATGCAAAAATAATTCAAAGAACAAATAAAGAAGATTTATTAAAAGAATTGTATAATACTGATTCACCCCCCCTCTCAGTATTATTTCCAACAGTTACATGGGGAGAATGTGAGCATTAAGAAGAGGACATGGTTGCTTTACATGATCTGGGTATGGTAACTACATTGCGGAACTGTGGCCTGCTCAAGTTTTTCCACAACTCTAGCATGTGGCAACAAATCGACTTGTTGCAATATTTCCTCAATGCATGGGATCCTACCAACCAAGTGTTCCAGATCAGAGGAAAATCCATCCCCTTGAGTGTCATGGACATCTATTTTTTGACCGGTTTATCGAGGCATGGTGCCCCTCTCTCATTATCAGGTTCTTCCCATCCGGGAGAGATTACATTCGCTAGTACTGCAGAGAGGGATCTCAGCCGAGTAGAGATGGAAAGATCAACATTCGAGATGTCACTGACCAGTTCTCGAGGACCATTCTATTCACTTTTTCTAGACTGGCTGGTAGTGCAGCTCTTCGCGTGGCTAACAGTTCCTATATGCAATATGCCTTGGAATGCCTCGAACCAAAGGTGTTCAACTGGTGTGATGCAGTACTCCCTGTGATGAGAGAACATCTAGCCAAGGTAAAAAGCGGAAGATCCAAGAATTTCGGCTATGGTTCTATTTTGACCGCTTTCGCCTTAGAAAAGATCCCATTGATGTAGCTGTAGTACATTTCACTTGGTTTACCTCCACCGACTGAGCCATGGGTGCAGAGATGGGTTGACCTCATGGCTCCGCATGCTGGTCAGTCTCAGGTTTCTTTCTCTGATACCTTCTTTGAGTGTTTTAACTGTTAGGAGATGGTTTATGATGAGTGTCCATATGCTGGTATGGATTTTCGAGGTGACCCAGATTTGGTGCTACAGGCTGGTGAGCAATGGGGTGATATAGGTAACTTCTCTGACCATATCCCTGTTTATTGTTTTTATAATGTTCTTATGCTTTCTTCTATCAAGGCTAATAAAAAACTCTTGTGCTCATGCAAATATCGGACCAGTGTGACCAATAATATCCTTGAGAGCACCAGCTGCCGCTCCAGTAGGAGAGGCTGTAGGGAGGGCTATCCTTTACGACCTCGATGTGGCTGAGACTCTTGGAGCATTACAGGAGTAGGTCGAGGGTCTCACTCTTGGTATCCCGGATGTGAGGACTGATGAGTGTCCTTTGAGGCTGCAGCGACATACTACTAGTGTGCCACATCGATGGACTAGGCTTTTACGCATGATTGCACAGGCGGTGAATTGCTATCACCAGCATCATTAGACTAGGGTGCCCCCTAGCATTTTGAGTTTTGGGTCATTTGACCGATTTTGTCTTGATCGCAGAACATTATGTACGAACCATAAACAGTTATATATATATATATATATGATTTTTGGAGCTTTATTTTCGTTAAGTTACATGATATTGATGCAAATATTGATGAAATGCTTCTTTTATAAATGTTGCAAATGTATATCTAACACATAATTTGCCAATGAGTCCATTAATGTGTTTAAGTTTTTGGAAATATGCTGATATTGAATAAAATCAAAATGCCTTTCCAAAATCTTGACCCTTAGGAACATGCGATAGATAGCTGGATTCCGTATGGAGTAGATACCGGTGAGTTGTAGAATGACGAGTTGTGTGTCTAGCCTGATGATGAGTCGGCGTATGCCATGCATAATGGCATCAGAGAGGAGTTCTATCAACGTTCTATATTCAGTGATGTTGTTCGTTGACCGACCAATACATACCCCTTTGAAACTTACTAACTCGCCGCTTGGATCAAAGATGGTGTAGGCTGCAGAAGATAGGTTCCGAAAACTATGACTCGCTCCATCGGCATATCCAACAAATGCTTCCAATAGGTTCGACATCTGTAACACATGCAAAAGTGGATTACCTAACCAAAACAAATACCCTTAGTGAAAAAAAAAATATAACAAAAGCACAGGGGTTACTATACTGAGCTAAGCATAGTAAATATTAAGGTACAACCCGTCGCGGGGTTGTGCTTGTGGAATCCCATCATAATCCACTAACTCGTAGGCTCCTTTTGCTAGTACATGCTTGAAAATATAGGGGCCCATCCATAAAGACTTGAACTTACCTGCTCCCAACTTATTGGACTCCTGGTCGTAAAGTAAGACCAGGTCACCTTCTGAGAAGACACGAGGTTTGACATTATTGTCGAACTGTGCCTTGAATCATTTCTTATGAGCTTCATTAGCCAATGCGACATCACGACGGGTTTCATCCAATCGGATTAGTTCCAAGAAAAGAGCCTCCTCTTCTGAAGTTCCGGGGAGAAGGCCGACTGCGAGATTGAGGGACGAGATTTCGCACTGAACTAGTAAGATCGCTTCCAAGCCATACACCAGTTGAAAGGGTGTAAACCCAGTTACATTCCTCACCAATGTCTGGTATGCCCACAAGGCCGAGTACAGGATCAGGTGCCAACTTTGTTTATGGACTTCGATCATCCTTTGCAGCATGCACTTCAGGACCTTGCTGATTGGCTCAACTTGTCCGTTAACTTGAGGATAATACAAAGTAGAGTTGTTGTGGGACAGTCCTAATTTGGCAACAAACTCAATCATGTGATTGTGAAAATGTGATCCATGATCTGTAACTATGACCCGTGGAACACCGAATCTGGAGACTACATGATTGAAAAATAAGAGGGCTGCCGTTTCGCCGCTGTTGTTTAATGTAGGCATCGCCTCGGCCCATTTGGTAAAATAGTCTACTGTGACTATGATATACCCATGCCCCCCGGACGAGGTGGGGTTACATGTCATGAAATATATGCCCCATTTGGTGAATGGCCCAACAGCAACTACTAGTTGCAGAGGTGCGGGTGGTATTCTGGTTTTGTGTTCGAAGATTTGACAGGCATGGCAACTTCTGACTGCGGTTATGCAATCTTTGAACATTGTTGGCCAGAAGTATCCTGCTCGTAAAATATTTTGCATTGTAGCGTAACAAGATTGATGCCCCCCACACGCGCTTGAATAGCAATCATTCAGGATTTTTTCGGCCTCCTCATAGGTGAGGCACCTCTGTAGAACTGTATCGACACCACAATGGTAAAGTGTATCACTGATGATCATGTAGTGTTTTGCTTGGTATCGAATGCGTCGTTGTTTCGAGCGGGAGGTATTAGACCTATATGTTTGGGTTTGGAGATAGATTATTATGTCTCCATACCACGGATTGCTTGAAGATATCAAAAACAAAGATTCGTCCACGATTGCTTCTTCTGATGTTGCATCATTGGACGATGATGGGAGATCGCATAGTAACTCCGCAAAAACCAGGGCTTTCTTCGATTTGGATTTTATGAATTCCAGATCAAACTCTTGTAAAATTACTATCCATTTTGAATATTTTCCCCCCAGCAACTGTCGCGACAATATATAAGTCATGGGGTTGCAATATGACAAAATGGTAGTTTTTCGAAAGAGGACATAGTGTCGAAATCTCTGTATCGCTTGAATAGCTACAAGAGCTAGCTTTTCAATGTAGGAGTATTTTCTTTCCATATCATTTAAGTTTCTACTCAAATAATATATAGGATGCTCAATTCCATTGTCTTCTTGAACTAAAACCATTGCGATGGTTGTATCTGCTGCAGCCAGATACAGGTTAAAGTATTTTGGTAATAAGGAGCATAAATTAATGATGCATTTATTAGGGATTCCTTTGAAGCGTCAAAGGAAGCTTGTGCAACTGATGAGCCCCAAAAATGGACAATTATTTGGGCTCATTCAACCTCCTAATTTGAATTAATCCACCATTCTCATTAGTTTATTGCATGTTTTTGATTGTATTTATGTTAATAGAGTGAATTTGGTTAGTCATTATGCAAACAAGTCTAATGGGTGCTTTGTGTAGCCTTTTTGGTCAATTTGGAGACAAAATTGAAGGTCTTAATGAGCACTTGGCAGCCAAATTCGTGGGAAGACAAGGGAGAGGATTTGTAGGAAGGCGTCCCCTTCATTTATGGGCCCTTACCTCGAATTCTCCACCATCAGCTCGGAGTTCAAGGGCCACTGAATCAATCAGCACAAGGGCAGCCAAGCAAGTCAAGTAGGACTGCTGTTAACTCCAAGTTTTGGGCAGCCGAGTCCCTAAAGTTTAGGAGGACTGTTGGGTCCTCAATTTGTATAAATAAGAAGGCTTAGGGCCTCATTTTGGTTAGCCAGTGGGTGTTAGCTAGTTAGTCAGTAGATAGTAGCTAGTGGTTAGTCATTTTGTAGCCATTAGTTAGCTAGTTTGTAGTTCGATTTTTATGCAATAGATTAGCTTTGCTTTCAGCTCATTTTCAAGTCCTTCTTGTGGACAGTTTTGATGTAACTCTTCATTTCTTGATCAATAAAGATGAATCCAGCTTTGCACCAGCTCTAAATCTCTCTTTGGAGGTTGTAGCTCTTGGGGTTGGGCCCATCTCAAGCGCCCAGTACCTCCTTCATTTATCTTTATGTGTTTGCTGCGTTCTTAAAATAAAATCTGCTATTTAGATTTAGATCTTGCTTCATTATTTAGATTTCTTTTGATGGTTAAAGTAGCTGTTTATGTTTAGAATATATTGGTAGGATAATAACAGGAAAAAGCTCCAAAAAAAAAAAGGGTCAGCAAACGCTTTTGGTTTCACCTCTTCCTTATTGGATCAGGGGCTGGAATTGAAGTAACCATGCTGTCCCAAACAAAAACACTTTCTTTGCTTCACCATGCAATCATTAGTGTTTTAATCTCGTTCGAAGAACTTGATATCAGTTTGGATGCATGCTTAGGTTTATGATCACTTAGTTTCATATTTGTTTCACATGGTTTCACTACAAATAAACTTCTGTTCATTTCCTTTTGCTGTTAGGTCATATTAGAGTGAAGTAACTAGGTCATAGGTTTTATAACTAGATCTTTGTTTTCTTGCATGTCTTTGTTTGTTCAGTTTGAAAAACCACTTGCAGAGTACCTGTTATCCTTCCTTACCTACCCAATCTACCTGCTTCATCCTTCACTTATAAACCTTACCTTACATTTGCCTCATCCACTTACTTTGCCATGATTCTCATCTTTTTGTGCAACATCGCTTCATCCATCCTTGAACAAATCCAATCGCTCCTTAGCCTCATCCACCAAGCCCTAGACCTCTTCACACCCCTATTTTACCTTCATACCCATTCCTCCATCTCTTTCCCTCCATCCATGCTCCAAAATCCCATTTCGAAACATCCTGTAGAAGAATTACAGAACATCCTGTAGAAATCCTGAACATCCTGTAGAACCCCTGCAGACTTCCTGTAGAAGCTCATAAACACGGTTCCTTGGCAGCCAAACTTTGTGAGACTCTCCGGAAGGGTGTTAGGGACCCCTTAGACCCTCTATGAACCTTCCCAACCTTTCCCGAGCATTTCTCCTCCTTGATCCACCTCTGCACAGTGAAAAGCCAGTTAAAAGCACATGCATGATAATTCTAATAACTTAATAAAAAATACAAAAAGATGTTTTCTTCAGATAGTGATAACTTAGACACATGCATTTTACCTTCCTAGAAGTAATGGCATCTCTTCTCGTAGTTTGCATTCTCATTTTTGCATCAGTAGGACTAGTTGGTAGAATTAGGGTTTGCTAGGGTTTGTATTTCTTTTTGGCTTTCAGTTTCTTTCCGCAAGTAGATTAGCTTCCTTTGAGTTAGCTTTAGTCCATCAGTTAAAAAGCTTCTTCTAAGAGCTCATAGAAGTTGGCTTGAGCCCTTAGCGGACTTGTGCCAGCTGACCAAGTGACAGCTGCGGCAAGAGCTAGTACTTGTGCATAAAGCACCGTCGCTTCCAAGTTTGTTACGAACTACCGGGTTGATAAAATTAAAGAAGGTTGTTCTAGGAGTTGTAGCATTATTGCTACAATACTGGGGCCCACCATCTTTTTGGCGCCGTTGCCGGGGAAGCGTCAGAGTATTGGTGATTGCTGCTTTTCTTCTATTTTCCACTACAATCTTCTGCTAAGTAGTTTATTTCATTTCCATTATGCAATTTCGTTTATGCAAAAGTAGATTAGCATTTCCCGCTTTCATAGATTAGCATTTCAATTCCGCAATTTCATTTATGCAAGCGTAGATTAGCATTTCAATTTCGCAAGCGTAGCCTAGCATTTCATTCCTGCAATTTCAATTGAGCAAAATAGATTAGTCCTTTCATGCTTTCATTTCAATTCCGCATTTTCGTTTCAGCAAGATAGTTAGTTGCAGTTCATCCTATTTTAGTTTTGCAGGTACAAGAAGAAAAATGCAAAAACCAACCAAAAAGATTTCATTTCATGCCTTGTAGGAGTAGAGATAAGTTAGAAAAATGATTGCACAACACCCCCCATTGCTTCACACAGCCAACCTTCTCTCTTCTTCGATGGCTGTGACTAAGAAAAACCCCTGGATGGACATCAAGGCATATTTAAAGAACCTTTAGGGGAGAAGAAGAAAGAAACATTCCTCTGAAGCAAATGGCTACAAGCAGAAATGTTGGGAGCAGTCCCTTGTCCAAAGACGAATTTGAAGATTAGATAGAAGACTTCAAGAGTGATATGAGGCCGTTTCTTGCCATGCAATTGGATACCCTGTGGATCCAAAAGAAGCAAGAGGAAGCCAAGAGGTCTTTGGTCATCTTTTGTCCTAGGTGCACTAGAAAGCATCCTAGGAATGAATGTCCAATGCACTCCCTAGAAGTGTGTTTTGTCTGTGAAGAATACCATCCTACGAATCAGTGCCCTTCCTTGCCTGGACTTAAAGTTGCATATCAAAGAGTTAAAGGAGCCACTAAACCACTCTATCATATGAACCAAAGGAGGTCGCACGGACCTAGATCTTACCAGCAGGAACTGCAAGGGACACCGGAGACCTATTATGACCCCTATCAAGCCACTTTCATGCCTTCTTGGGGTCCGCCTGCTCATCCTTCCTGGTTCACACCTCCTCCTTGTTCCTTCACAGATCCATATTATGCCCAACCAACTACTCATTTGTTTCACTCTTATGCTCAGCCACAGCCTCAGTGGAATGCACATCATCAGGGGTGGAGGCCCCAATACAACACTCCTCCCGCTTATTTTCCTCCACCACCTGCTCATCCACAACCATCGCCTCTTCCTCCACCAAGGCAACCTCAAATGCCTACCCAATCACAATGCCATCCATCTCCATCTCAATTTCACACCTCCACTCAACTACCCGTACCATTTCCAAAGCCATACCATGGAGTAGCTCAACCCAATTGCGAAGCTGAGGCACAACATGTGAAAATGACTCCTTTTGAGCTCAATGATGTTCACCAAAGCTCAGGAAGAGTGTTGCAAAATAGAGATTATATTGACAACATTGAAGGACCAAAGGAAAAAGAAGATTCCAAAGAGGAGATCAAAGAACCATGAGCTGCACTTGATGAAGAGAAGAGATCAGAATCAGAGATCGAGAGAGTTCCTTCATGGTTACCATCAAATCCTCCATGTACTCAAGAGAAATATCAGCAAAAAGAGGAAGATGAGAAGGTCATGATAGAAGGTGACATGAAGAATGATCCAGATCAGCAAAAGGACCAAGGATATCAAAGCTATATTGAGATATGGTTTCAGAAGGTGACTAAGTTGCAGCGGTACTCTCTTCCTCAGCTATGTTTGATCCCTTCAAAGTCAGATCATTTGGTATCTAAAGTCCGGATAGTTGTCCAAGCATGAATTTCGAGCCTTCACATCATTTTTTCTCTAATCGCGATGTGCACATGGCTCCATTGGAAGTATTCTTATACTTGAAAATGATTTTGTTTTTCAAGTAGGGTAGGGTAGAAGAAAAAAAAAAAAAGAGAAAAAAATTGAAAAAAAGAAGAAAATAAAAATCTAAGGTGAAAACCTCCTCAGAGGCGCCTTAGATTGGCTCATTGATTGAAAACCTCCATGAGGCGGTCAATGGGTTGGAAAGAAGAGAAAATAAAAGGGAATAAGATCCTTGGGTGAAAACCTCCCTTGGAGGCGCCCAAGTCAGGCAATTAGGGTGAAAACCTCCATGAGGTGCCCTAGTTGTTTTTCAAAAAAAAACAAAAGAGAAAAAGAAAAAGAAAAATAAAACTAATTCCATTGGCTAATTGCAGGTTGCAAGAAGGATGTTTCATGACAGGAGGAGCACTCAAATCAAGGTTAAAGGAATTTTTCTTGTGCCTTCTACAGGAAGCTCTGTATTTCTACAGGAAACATCCTGTAGAACCTTTGGACAAACCAAATTCAAGTCTAAAATGGAATCTGATGGTGGGAATCTGTTGATTAGGACTACAAGCACTTGTGTGTCCATCCCTTGCCTTTCTCCATCATTTTTTCCACCTCATTGTGCTTCTCATTGTGCTTCTACAGGAACTTCCTATAGAAATTGTGGGAAACTAGACATGGATTTCAAAAAGCGGTTTGGCGAACATGGTAGCTTCCTCAAGGGTTCAGAAGTCCAAATGCAATCTTCCAACTCCTCCTCCATCATCTCCATACCTGCATCACAACCAAAATTCATTTTTTCATACCATGCAACAAAAATGCAAAGTGCCTTGAAGCAAAAACACATAGAACAAAATTTGTTTTTGCCATAACTTGAAAACAATGCATCCATTTACAAACCGTTTTATGGGGAATTTTACAAGGGTGATGGAAACATGCTTGAGCAGTTTCAGCCAATTCCGGTGCACGGTTTCCAAGAAATCAACCTCCATCACCATCAGCCATTTTTGCATTTTCTCCATAACCGTGCATCCGTTTCAAAACCTGTTTCATGGGGATATGCATATGAGTGATGGTAACCTACCCAAGCAGTTTCAGTCGATTCCGATGCAAGGTTTCCGAGAAATCGATCTCTGAAATCTTCAGCCATTTTCGATTTTTCTCTTAATCCGTGCATCCATTGATCACGATTTTGCTATGGGAGATGTATCATGATGATAGAAACATGCTCAACAAGTTTCAGATCAATCCGCTTTACCGTTTGGGAGAAATAGCGAAAACAAGTTCTGGTTCTGTGACATTGCAGCAGCAGCAGCTTGAAGGTGCAGATTTGAACGTGGAAACAAAGGCATGCAGCTTAGATCTAGTCAGAGGACACCTACACAAGGAAAAGCAACCAAAAATCATCAGCCAAGCCCTCATGCAACCAAAGGATCCAAGCATGCAGCAGCAAAAAGCTTCACAAGCAGCCATTTGACTTCAGGTACGTGACTAAACCTTGTTCATCTATTAGATGAATCTAGTCTAAGCATTGCATGAACGAATGGAATGGTGAAATTAATCCATGAATGTAGCAAGAAACCCAGTTCTCTAGCACTCACGAGAAAGTCATGCAGCATGCATGGGTCAGTCATGCACGTGAAATTTAAAAAATACGGATAGTGTGGGTAGTCTAAATTCCAGTGCAACTGATGGATGAGATTACAGGCAGGGAACACACAGTTAACCACTGCAGTTCATGATACCACAACAGTTGCATGGGCCAGCACACGTCTTTGCCACCTCACTCCAAAACAATCACGCAGAAATTAATGAGCGCTCAGCTGAAATTCATAAACTGTTAGTCAACTTGCACTTGCATCATGTTAAACTGAAGTATACATCCTCTGCTTCCACAATCAGCTTAACCTATCATCCTTCGCTGATTTTTTTTGGCCTGTTCAAAATTCTTCCGCATACCAAGTTTGTGCAGAGGCGCAGAGACATCCTATGGCATCCGGCTAGCATTCTACAGGAAGACGTTTTACAGGAAAATACAGCAGAGTCTTCCAGAGCAGAGAAGCCTGAGTTTTTCTTCATCAAGTTTGGAGCTTGAAGAAAGGTGAAAATAGCTGAGGTGGATCATGCTATTGATTTTATTGTTCGTTCACTGTTTGGACCTTCTATGCACACCACTGTCAACTGTATTGGCTTTGAGAGAAAAAGCTGCTAATACCTATGAAAACCTTGCTATGCCTACAACATTGCCCCAAAGAACAAATGACACAACAGCTGCATTATTGGAATCTGATGAGATCATATACCAACTATTATCTTTCATAAATTTGACACCACCTTCAATACATGGAAGCATTGTTCAAGCATTCCATGCCATTTGTTGTGTACCAGCGGCTGTTGAGGCAAGGAAAAATTTAAGAGAGGGAGGAGCAATTCAAGTATTGCTTCCCTTTTTGTGAAGCTACATACTCTGAAATGCGAGCTTATGCTGTGAAACTGTTGTTTACCTTGTCTCAAGATGGAGATAAAAGAAAATTAGCAGAACAACTTGGAGAAAAATATATGAAATGTTTAGCAAAACTTATTTCAACATCTTCAAATGAAGAAGAGAAAGCTGCCGCAGTCGTAAAGTATTGTCATGTTAGGAATAGAAATTTGAATTAAAGTTAACTAATGGAAAAACAGTGATTTTGCATGAAGTGAATCTACCATGAAACAAACTGGAAAGTTCTGGTGTTGTTTTGGTTAGATTTGTTTATTTCAATCCTTTCCAAGGGGTTCACAAGGTCTTTTGCAATAGCCATATTATTCCATGTGAAAGAATTCTTAAAAGTGTGATTCGGTATGAAGTTTTTCTCTACTCCTGGTTATACAGCAGCTTGAAACAAAACTTGGGAATTCTCATTTTTGGCCTGTTTTGAAGCAATTTCAGATTGAAGGGAAATGCTGATTCATAGCAGTGATATGTGAGAAAATCATATTTTCTCTGCCCTTGATCTATCTTATGTTCTGTTCTGCTTCTGTTATCAATTCTTAGCAGAGTTCAAATCCAAGATTAAGAATGCCATTTAATTCAGTTAAAGGCCTGGAAACACTTTTTCCCATCCAGATTTGGCATGCAATATCTATTCTCGGGTATTCCATTGTACTTGTGTGCTTTTATAATACATTAGACTTGCAATTTGTGTTGGATTCGTCATCTTTCAGGCAGCAGCACAGTTCAAGGAGAAGGCACCCCCAGCCAAGCAAGCAAAGTCAGAGAAAATTGGTTCTACAGGAAGTTAGCAGACTGTTTCTACAGGAAGCCAGCGAACTGTTTCTACAGGAAGTTTGAAAAGAGGGAAGCCAAAGGAGGAATCAGTCGAGATGTTAGCCAAAGAAGCCACCAGGGCCATCAAAGAAGAGGAGAGAGATTGGTTGCTCAGAGGATGAGCAACACTTTCAGTAGGGGGGTGATGATGAGCCCCAAAAATGGACAATTATTTGGGCTCATTCAACCTCCTAATTTGACTTAATCCACCATTCTCATTAGTTTATTGCATGTTTTTGATTATATTTATGTTAATAGAGTGAATTTGGTTAGTCATTATGCCAACAAGTCTAATGGGTGCTTTGTGTAGCCTTTTTGGTCAATTTGGAGACAAAATTGAAGGTCTTAATGAGCACTTGGTAGCCAAATTCGTGGGAAGACAAGGGAGAGGATTTGTAGGAAGGTGTCCCCTTCATTTATGGACCTTACCTCGAATTCTCCACCATCAGCTCAGAGTTCAAGGGCCACTGAGTCAATCAGCACAAGGGCAGCCAAGCAAGTCAAGTAGGACTACTGTTAACTCCAAGTTTTGGGCAGCTGAGTCCCTAAAGTTTAGGAGGACTGTTGGGTCCTAAATTTGTATAAATAAGAAGGCTTAGGGCCTCATTTTGGTTTGCCAGTGGATGTTAGCTAGTTAGTCAGTAGATAGTAGCTAGTGGTTAGTCATTTTGCAACCATTAGTTAGCTAGTTTGTAGTTCGATTTTTATGCAATAGATTAGCTTTGCTTTCAGCTCATTTTCAAGTCCTTCTTGTGCACAATTTTGATGTAACTCTTCATTTCTTGATCAATAAAGATGAATCCAGCTTTGCACCAGCTCTAAATCTCTCTTTGGAGGCTGTAGCTCTTGGGGTTGGGCCCATCTCAAGCGCCCAATACCTCCTTCGTTTATCTTTATGTGTTTGCTGCGTTCTTAAAATAAAATCTGCTATTTAGATTTAGATATTGCTTCGTTATTTAGATTTCTTTTGATGGTTAAAGTAGCTGTTTATGTTTAGAATATATTGGTAGGATAATAACAGGAAAAAGCTCCAAAAAAAAATGGTCAGCAAACGCTTTTGGTTTCACCTCTTCCTTATTGGATCAGGGGCTGGAGTTGAAGTAACCATGCTGTCCCAAACAAAAACACTTTCTTTGCTTCACCATGCAATCATTAGTGTTTGAATCTCGTTCGAAGAACTTAATATCAGTTTGGATGAATGCTTAGGTTTATGATCACTTATTTTCATAGTTGTTTCACATGGTTTCACTGCAAATAAACTTCTGTTCATTTCCTTTTGCTGTTAGGTCAGATTAGAGTGAAGTAACTAGGTCATAGGTTTTATAACTAGATCTTTGTTTTCTTGCATGTATTTGTTTGTTCAGTTTGAAAAACCACTTGCAGAGTACCTGTTATCCTTCCTTACCTACCCAACCTACCTGCTTCATCCTTCACTTATAAACCTTACCTTACATTTGCCTCATCCGCTTACTTTGCCATGATTCTCATCTTCTTGTGCAACATCGCTTCATCCATCCTTGAACAAATCCAATCGCTCCTTAGCCTCATCCACCAAGCCATAGACCTCTTCACACCCCTATTTCACCTTCATACCCATTCCTCCATCTTTTTCCCTCCATCCATGCTCCAAAATCCCATTTCAAAACATCCTGTAGAAGAATTACAGAACATCCTGTAGAAATCCTGAACATCCTGTAGAACCCCTGCAGACTTCCTGTAGAAGCTCATAAACACAGTTCCTTGGCAGCAAAACTTTGTGAGACTCTCTGGAAGGGTGTTAGGAACCCCTTAGACCCTCTCTGAACCTTCCCAACCTTTCCCGAGCATTTCTCCTCCTTGATCCACCTCTGCACAGTGAAAAGTCAATTAAAAGCACATGCATGATAATTCTAATAACTTAATCAAAAATAGAAAAAAGATGTTTTCTTCAGATAGTGATAACTTAGACACATGCATTTTACCTTCCTACAAGTAATGGCATCTCTTCTCGTAGTTTGCATTCTCATTTTGGCATCAGTAGGACTAGTTGGTAGAATTAGGGTTTGCTAGGGTTTGTATTTCTTTTTGGCTTTCTGTTTATTTCCGCAAGTAGATTATCTTCCTTTGAGTTAGCTTTCGTCCATCAGTTAAAAAGCTTCTTCTAAGAGCTCATAGAAGTTGGCTTGAGCCCTTAGCGGACTTGTGCCAGCTGACCAAGTGACAGCTGCGGCAAGAGCTAGTACTTGTGCATACAGCACCGTCGCTTCCAAGTTTGTTACGAACTACCAGGTTGATAAAATTAAAGAAGGGAGTTCTAGGAGTTGTAGCATTATTGCTACAATACTGGGGCCCACCAGCAACCTGATCCCAGATGAAGGCTACTTCTTTTTTCAATAGACGAGTATAACCTTTAGCAATTTCGGTGTAATTTGGAATGAACCTCCTCAGAAAGTTTGCTTTCCCTTGGAGTTTCTGAATCTGTAGCAAATTTGAAGGTGGAGGCAAATCAATGATTTCCTGAAACTTACATGCGTCAACACGAACCCCGTCCTTTGAGACCACAAAGCCAAGTAAATGACCAAAACTGACACAAAACACACATTTGTGTGGATTGATTCGTATCTTGTAGTGTCGGCAACGTAGAAATATCACTCTCAAATGCTGCGGATGATCGGTCCGCTTTCGCGAATGAGCCATAAGATCATCGAGATATGGTTGAACGATGTTCTTTATGTCATGGAAGGCATAACTCATTGCCCTATGAAATCTTGCCCCTACGTTCTTTAAACCAAAGGGTAGCTTGCGATATGTGAATGCACCCCACGGACAAATAAATGTAGTCTTTGACTGGTCCTATGGGCAGATGTTAATTTGATTATACCCAGAAAATCCATCCATAAATGAAAATATTTCACATCCAACACATTCATCAATTATCTGGTTAATGAAGGGTGTAGGGTAGTTGTCTTTTGGACAAGCTCGATTTACATCCCTATAATCGACGCAAACTCTTATCGTTCCTTGTTTTTTCATTACAGGAACAATATTCGATACTTAATCGTTCAAAGGAACCGGGTAAAAAAAACCAGCATGGAGAAGTTTTTCAACTTCTGCCTTGATGGCAGCAGCTTTCTTGGGGTGCACCTGCTGTAGCCGTTGTCGTCCCGGTTTGAAATCTGGATACATCTTAATTTCGTTTTCAACTATGCTCGAGTCAATGCCTAGCATTTCATCATATGACCAAGCAAAGACATCGCTAAACTCATGAAAAAGAGTGTAATATATTTCCAGTTTTGAAGAAGAACAAGATTTGTTGACATGAATATTCTCTACAACATCTGTTTTGCTCGAGATATTTATGGCTATAGTCTCCTCAATATTGGACAAGTTTCGTTCAAAATCCATCGTGTTTACAGTATTTGATAGAAAACCAAAAACTAAGGGATGATGAAGGTCACCGGAACTATCTTCCTTGTAATCTGGAAGATGGGAATGATGGTGGTTGTTATCACAAAACCAGTACTAGGGACTGCAACCAAGCAAGGTCTCATGTAACTGTTTCAGACCATACTTTAGATTAGGAATTAGCCTTCCTAATCAGAGAGGGCTCTCTCACGACTCTTGACAAAATCCTTCAAACACTAGAGGGCTAACTCTTCACACATTTATAAAAATATAGCTGGTTGGACATACATCAAATTAGTCTTCATTGGGCTATGGAGTCTCTCACAGTTAATAAACCAAATCACAGTCATCTCATAGAAGCCAAGGCTCTTTGCATCATCAAAGGTTCAAACATAATTTACCTAAATCAAAGCCTGCTGAACATACAGGAAGTCAGAGCATTAAAAAAATGAATTCTGAGTGATGTTCAAACATGCTTCACCAAAACCCACAGCTTGTCAAGCACACAGGAAGTCAGAGCATATAATATGAATTCTGAGGGATTGTGCCATAACAAGGCTGTAAAAAGAACATTAAGAAACTAAACCACCATCACATTTGAACAAAAAGATGCATTGAGAATCTTGGGAAGAAAAAACCCTGTTTGCCATTACTGTAACAGTCCTTTCATAAGCTCTAGAAAACTCTGTTTTTGTATATACAATCCAACCCTTTTTACATTCTAATCTGATCCCTATATAGGCAAGCAAACTAAAACACCTCGAGCTTCCTCCTCCAGCATGAGGGGAGCCTCCAAGGTGGCTATTAACTACTCCTACATGCTTTTAACTACTGCATTAATTACAAACATGCTGAACTAAAATTACACACAATCCTAATCCAACTAAAATACTAATTTCATTCTCCTCGCAGACTTGATGCTTTCTTGGATGCTGGACAGCTGTATGATTTTCATTATGGCTAAGATATGTTAAGGGAGCATTCACCGAGCAAGCTGGTCTCGGATGCTAGCTGTAAGACAACTTATTAATTGATAAAATTAATCACCCTATATCCACGGTCCCCTGTCTTCCATTCCTCTTCATCATTTAAAGACCACACTCCTAGTTCTTTGAACCTTCAATTAACAACGCATAACCACCATATGCTATATGATCTGGATACTTTAAGGACCAACAGGTGTATCAACCGAACATTCTGGTAACTCCACCAATACCCTAGTAGCTCGGTCATAAATTGCCTTTGAGAAAACTTTATGAAAATAAACAAAATATTTTATTTTCCCTTCAAGACCTACACCTGTCACTGTTTGAGTTGTTGTGAAACCCATGTATGATCTCCCTACCTGAGTTTGAGACCTTCTTTTACCATTAACTGACCTCATCATCAAAATTCATTGTTTTTCCACAAAACAACATTCTACAGCAGTTTCGTAGCGCGCTACGAAACTTCTGTAGATAACCTCTATTTGTTCCGTAGCAAATAAATCTTGAGTTGGTAAAGGATCTGCTTGAGAATCTGTGTTTTCTCTGGTTACTTTGACTATGATTGGAGTCACTATGAGCTCCTTTATTGTTTTGATGCTGTGGTGCAACTTCAAATCGGATCTCTGTAACCTGAGAAGTTGACTGAACTAATAACCCTGTATTAACATTATTGCAACCAGGCCTGAACATGTTGGCGGTACTGAGGAGAATCCAGAATGTATTATATGTTGATATTTTTACATCTTTCTGTGGTTGTGTGCAGTCAACACCAGGTGCTTTTGTCTGTCTACAACGTACAAGAATGACTTTGTGAAATGCAACCCAGGTTAGCAGTGTCTTCTGTATCGTTATACTATGGCAGAGATAGAAGAATTGTTGTGAGGAAGATGAAAATTTGCTGAAAGATACAACATTTTGAAGGATAGGAGGGATCGAAGCTCAATGGGTTTTAGTTTCAACAGAATCCCAATTGCCAGCCAGAGAGGGGATAATCTGCTAGATAAAAAGTGTAAAATTGGGTAGCTGAACTTCATACATGTTTCATATCTGTGAAACGAAACTGAGATTTTCCAGAACCACCCTTCCAGTTTTAACACTCTAGTTTCTAACTAGATGCAACTTGGATGTTTGATGCACGGTTGTGAGCAGCACTCAATATCTTTTTGTGCACTCGGACTCCAAAGATTTATGCTAAAATAATTTGACTAGATATTGGATGGTTCTTATAAGATCACCAGGGTTGATAGCTTAGAACAGAATGCTTCATAATTTTCTTGTGAATGCTTAATTTATTTGTGATCATTCCAACAGCATTAGCTGGAGTATTTGACATTTTGAAGATGGCCCCTGGTTGCAATAATGTTAATACAGGGTTATTAGTTCAGTCAACTTCTCAGGTTACAGAGATCCGATTTGAAGTTGCACCACAGCATCAAAACAATAAAGGAGCTCATAGTGACTCCAATCATAGTCAAAGTAACCAGAGAAAACACAGATTCTCAAGCAGATCCTTTACCAACTCAAGATTTATTTGCTACGGAACAAATAGAGGTTATCTACAGCAGTTTCGTAGCGCGCTACGAAACTGCTGTAGAATGTTGTTTTGTGGAAAAACAATGAATTTTGATGATGAGGTCAGTTAATGGTAAAAGAAGGTCTCAAACTCAGGCAGGGAGATCATACATGGGTTTCACAACAACTCAAACAGTGACAGGTGTAGGTCTTGAAGGGAAAATAAAATATTTTGTTTATTTTCATAAAGTTTTCTCAAAGGCAATTTATGACCGAGCTACTAGGGTATTGGTGGAGTTACCAGAATGTTCGGTTGATACACCTGTTGGTCCTTAAAGTATCCAGATCATATAGCATATGGTGGTTATGCGTTGTTAATTGAAGGTTCAAAGAACTAGGAGTGTGGTCTTTAAATGATGAAGAGGAATGGAAGACAGGGGACCGTGGATATAGGGTGATTAATTTTATCAATTAATAAGTTGTCTTACAGCTAGCATCCGAGACCAGCTTGCTCGGTGAATGCTCCCTTAACATATCTTAGCCATAATGAAAATCATACAGCTGTCCAGCATCCAAGAAAGCATCAAGTCTGCGAGGAGAATGAAATTAGTATTTTAGTTGGATTAGGATTGTGTGTAATTTTAGTTCAGCATGTTTGTAATTAATGCAGTAGTTAAAAGCATGTAGGAGTAGTTAATAGCCACCTTGGAGGCTCCCCTCATGCTGGAGGAGGAAGCTCGAGGTGTTTTAGTTTGCTTGCCTATATAGGGATCAGATTAGAATGTAAAAAGGGTTGGATTGTATATACAAAAACAGAGTTTTCTAGAGCTTATGAAAGGACTGTTACAGTAATGGCAAACAGGGTTTTTTCTTCCCAAGATTCTCAATGCATCTTTTTGTTCAAATGTGATGGTGGTTTAGTTTCTTAATGTTATTTTTACAGCCTTGTTATGGCACAATCCCTCAGAATTCATATTATATGCTCTGACTTCCTGTGTGCTTGACAAGCTGTGGGTTTTGGTGAAGCATGTTTGAACATCACTCAGAATTCATTTTTTTAATGCTCTGACTTCCTGTATGTTCAGCAGGCTTTGATTTAGGTAAATTATGTTTGAACCTTTGATGATGCAAAGAGCCTTGGCTTCTATGAGATGACTGTGATTTGGTTTATTAACTGTGAGAGACTCCATAGCCCAATGAAGACTAATTTGATGTATGTCCAACCAGCTATATTTTTATAAATGTGTGAAGAGTTAGCCCTCTAGTGTTTGAAGGATTTTGTCAAGAGTCGTGAGAGAGCCCTCTCTGATTAGGAAGGCTAATTCCTAATCTAAAGTATGGTCTGAAACAGTTACATGAGACCTTGCTTGGTTGCAGTCCCTAGTACTGGTTTTGTGATAACAGTGGTAATCTTCCCATGGTGCCCCATCAATCATCATTTACTGAAAAATTCCTTCGTCTGTAGAATGTACCTAGGACCAAGGATATGAAGGGGTGCCATATTCCTTAGACCTATCTATCCAAACACTTGATGAGCTTTGATTTGGGTTTGCCTCCCATGCCGAAAACATTGATTGCTACAATATTTCTATTGGGCTTGGAGGCAATAGCTACAGATGATCCATGCTAATATCATTTTTGAACATCCTTTGAATAGAAGATATCATATTGCAGGTTCCCACCATTGCCACATCCGCTAGATTGATTGGAGGTGGTAGGGAAAAAGTCCCCATTAATATAGGGTTTTTTAGTAGGCCTACTCCGATATTTTGAAGTGAATGAGGGCTTCCGTGGATCATCAGAATGCTTCCTGTAACTTGTGAACTGTAAGTTTTCCTCCACATTCTTGTATGTCTAATAGTATATGCATTTGTGTGGTCAATATATATCTGGTCCTATATTGCTTATGATTGTAGATATCTACACTTTGAAGGTATTATGCTACTCTAACTTTACAGGTACTCTTTGAAGTGGAGTGGTCAAGGGAGAAGCGGAAAAGACCTATCAGTGAGGAGAAGGAATAAGCAAAGAACCGAGCGAAAGATCAAGGTTGGTATTCTTTGATCCTCTCCTATCTAATTCTCATAAAGGAAAATGAAAGTAACTTTAATCTATTTGTTTCTAAGATAGCTACCAGTCTTAGTGGGACTAGCAGCTCTGCATAGACACTAGATTTTCCGATAACAAAATAGCGACTCCAATGGGGAGCAAATAGCTTGTTTGCTTTATAAACTTACAGATGGAGCCTGAAGTTAAGCCAGATAGCCTTCAAACTGCATTTGCTATGCAAGTGCAAAGTAGATCAATGCTGCTTCAGTCTATCTCCGGGTTTTGTTTATAAATTGAATGATCGATTTGAAAACATCCTAATTGCCCTAGTGGTGGCTCTGGTAACCTCATTAGATCAGCCCCTGTGATTTCTATTTACTGACTATCATTAGCTTGGCCTAAATCCCTGAACTAAGTTGCAAACTGTGCCAAGAACCATGTTGAAGTCTCATCCTTGGACCATCGCACTTTCTCCTCTTGGGAATCTGGATGCATCGCACCTCCCGTGTGCAGTAGGTGCGCTGCATCACACTTTCCCTATGTTGCAGGTGCGCTGCATCGCACTTTCCCTGTGTTACAGGTGCACTGATCAGATAAAACCTCTTCTGCTTCCTGATTTTGGTTTCTTTGTTCACTCTATTCAGCTTTATTCAGGAGTTTTGCTGTCTGTGATCAGTATAACACTATGGAAACACCCTTCCTTTGCATGATTCCACCTCCATAGTACAAAGAATTGTGAATGTTTTATGTATTGTGCGTCATTTACAGTTCTCTTTTACAAAAAGTAGCGTAATCAAACTGTCGTCGTTTCATTTGGAAGTGTCGCAAGTGTCGTTTTCAGTCAAAGAAAAGAATCCTATCATTCTTGATGGTCGAATATACAGTTACTCTTGTCTTTGATTTGAATTAGTAGTTTTTCAAGTGGCGAAAGCAGTTTTCAATTCAAAGTTGCAAAGTGTCGTCTTTATCTTCCTTTCGTTTTTGAAGAGAAATTTGTTGGTACTGTTGCTTTGAAAAGATAATTCAAATTTGTACTCAGCATTCTTTATGTCATTCACACATTAAGAAAGCAGAAAACAAATACATGCATTTGCATTTGCATTTAGACTGCTTGTTGGTTTGATTTAGGATAGTGCATCTAGTGTGTGCTCTCTGCTCTATGTTGAAAGAATATCATCTCTCTTTCTTTAGTAGCTAGGATTTTCATTGCAAAAAGAATATTAAACGATTGTTTATCATCTTAGATTGCATTTTAGGAATTATATATCTACATCACGCGGTGAACCTGAAAGGAAAATTTCTTAAGAAAGATCAACTGTAAAATAAATTCAATGAACATAAAAATGCTTTGGAACCTAAAGCACAACATTTAGAAGTCTAGGCTAGAGATATATTCTGACGTCGTAAAGCCTAGTAACTATCGCTTTCATTGGTTGTTGGGTGATTCCTCCTCTTTGAGACGATAAGTGCCAATACGGACTTCTGCTCCCACGTACCGTTGAGTATATATTGGGAGACCACATTAGGCTATATCCTTTATCCATAGGAAGCCGTGTCTGCCACCTTATCGATTGCAATGCACTGAACACAACATTCGGGAAGATTGACTACCATACCATAAAAAGTATTCTGCAGTTTTGCGATTGGTTTGGTAATCCCTCTATCTAGATTTCCAGAGTAGTCTCTTTTGTTCCTTTTTAGACTCCTTAAAGGAAAAGGTCCATCTGAGAACTT
Source organism: Pinus tabuliformis (assembly GCA_031772625.1). Classification (NCBI taxonomy): domain Eukaryota; kingdom Viridiplantae; phylum Streptophyta; class Pinopsida; order Pinales; family Pinaceae; genus Pinus; species Pinus tabuliformis. The sequence continues at coordinate 1,923,818,919 of CM062817.1, read as the reverse complement.
GTCACTTTAGGATCATTAGAAATCGAAAGCGACTAGAGTCATCTTTTGTTTTTTCTCAACTCGTAAAAATTGAAAAAGCAAGTTGTGTCAAAGCGTCCAAAATTCATTTAATTTGGAATCATTTTCCCCTTTATTTTTAGTTGATCGAGTAATATGCAATCGTGCAGGAAAGTCAATCGAAACCTTTTCGTTCGCGGAGACTTACGGGTCAACCATCTTTATCTCTAGAAACAAAACTATTCTGGACAAAGCAAACTCATTTAACTGGATCAAAGTCCCCTGGTTTGGTTGGAACAAGTGTTTCGACATCCTCAGAGACTCCGGTTACTGCAAACATTTCTGGTATCCCTGCCTCTACAGAAGAATTTCCGCAGCCACAAGAGGACAGTAGAACTGATCCTAGTGTGAGGGTAAACACTTCTATTCCTAAACCGGCTCCATCTGCAGCTGATTCGGAAGGTGTTATTCCCCAAACATCTATCGCTGCAGAATCTATACCTTCTTTGGCACCGGAAATATTTTATGGACCTGACGGTCTACCTCTTCCACCTGGATTGATTGCTATAGAAGAGATTGTGGAGGATTCTCCATCTAGTACTCCATCGCATTTTGGAGTTGGGATCACCCTATATCCTTCTTCGTAAGAAATTAGTCTCTCGTCATTGGAAGTTCCTATAGAATCGCAAGGAAATCTTTTGGATAGACTAGATATCTCTGAACAACTGTCGAAATCTAGGACTATGTCATCTGACATAGCAGTGGCAGAAATTCCTGTTGTTACTCCAACAATGTTCGCCGGCATACCATCTGTCCCAACTAGCTCTCATTCGCTGGATGGAATTCATCTAGGGGCTGTTTCGACAGTATGGTTTGTTCCCATTTGTTCGTCTTGAATAATATCTGGAATCTCTTATGTTGAGTCTTAGCAAATTGATCCTTCGCAGTGTCAATTTGGGCAGTCCAGTCCTCAAAGGAAAATCATTCCTTTGAGCACTGGATTACCGCCATATAGGGGGAAATATACCCTTTCATTGTCTCCTCCGGGAGAACAAACATATGAGAGTTCACAAAAGAATTCAGGTTATGCTGGAATTACATCTAGTGGTTGGGTGCTGATACTGCCTCAACAACCAAGAGTTGTATACTTAATGCAACAAAGTCTACCTTTTTCAAATATCCCCACTACGCCGACTATTGCGAATGTGTTGTAAGTACAAGCATTTCCTGTTGTATCCCAACCTCATGCTTCTCAGGTCGTAATACAATAGCCTCTTCTCTCTGTGACGCCACCACAATCGTCAATTAGTGGCTCCTTAACTGGAGTGACCCAGGCTCAAACGGGTACCATCACCTCTCATCTTGGTCAAACAACCAGTATTGGACAACAGCAAATGGTTTCACAACCATGGCTGGTGCAATATCAACAACCGCAATTCCAACAAGTTTACCAAGGATCTGAGCACCAAATATTTGCAAGTAATGGGCAGCCGTATATTCAAAATGGTCAACATCAACCATTTCATAGTGGTTATGCCCATCAACCTTACCAAAGTTATCAACATCAAATGCACTATGCTGGTATGCAAAGACCCACTGCTCAGGCAATCCCATCTTATCCTGGGTATGCTTCGTCGAACCTAAATCAACAGTTGCCCTTCGTGGCAACTTTAGAGTTACCAGATCTAAATCAGCTGACAAACGATCCAATTGCTTACGCCCCTTGGTGGCCAGTGATTCCACATAAACTTTCGTCGGATATTCCTAAATTTAATGGAAATATGAGTGAAGACCCGTCGAATCATGTGATGACCTTTCATCTATGGTGTTCATCTAACACTCTAAATGATGATTCGATTAGGCTTCACCTTTTTCAGCGAAAGTTAACTGGTCCGGCAACAAAATGGTATATCGAATTGTCTAGAGCTTCATTCGATAACTTCAACACCCTAGCCATAACCTCTTTAACCCATTTTCAGCTACCCATAAGGTATGAAACAAGAACAGAGCTTCTTACCAATTTCAAACAGACAACGGCCACTTATCTAATCATATTCATGAGGGTCGACGTCATCGTAGAATGGTAAAAACATATGTTCCTGATCAGCTGCTAGCTGAATGGTTTATTAAGTCATTATTACCTTCTATTACGGAAGATGTGGCAAAGGGAGGAGTCATCACTGAAGAGCAAGTCATTTCTTGTGTGCAATATCTAGACTTGATATATACTCAGTATGGCACGCTCTACATAAAATCCATGATGCTCCTAGACCGGAATTCTGCATTCCTCCCCCTCCTAAATCAAGAAAAGGCTCTCATGTCGGCGATGGCGTGATAGGTGTGACTAGCACGAAAACCGTAAAAGCTACATCAAAGAAGGCTCGTACGGTTTCAAGTCAAAATTCAAATGAGGAACTTCTCGCCTCAGAGGTAAATGCTGTGTTGGCTGACAAAGGCAAAGAACCAAAGGAACCAGGGGGCAAGAAGAAAAAGAAAGGGAAGAAGAAAAAACAGGAGGAGCCGTCTCCTGCAAAATCTTCTGCAAACCCTTCTCGAGATAGGAAACCATGTCATCCATGCTTCATATGTGATGAGGATCATTGGATGAAAGATTGTCCACATAAAGCCGAGCTTAGAAAATTATTTAAGAATTCAAAAACCTCCACGGTATTGACTGATCCATTTTCGAATCCAGGAACAACTCTGGTTGCTAGTGAAAATGCTTCCCCGTCCCAAGTGCTAATGTTGTCTGTTTTGAAGCAGCAAGATGATGCTTTGATATCGACAAGTAATAAAGATTACGGGAATCCACAGCTGTCGGACAACAAGGCTAATGATCAACCTAGTAATTCGACAACAACTTCGATTGAAGTTGTGCCACCCATCATTCCTGAACTAACGATAAAGCCTCCGAAGGGAGTAGTACACAAATTGACATTTAATCCTCATGCCAGAGCAACACAACATTATAATATAGTGGTGGATCTGGCCCAATCGCCGTCCGCTATGTCGACACTTGAAGTACTACAAAATTGCCCCTCCAAAAAGTAGGCTTTATTATCAACAATAGGTGGGATTGACCCAACAGATTCCAACCTTGTGGCCCTTAATCATAAAGGATATGACCCTCAATTACCAGCTCAACTAGCTTTCCTTATTCAAGTGAAAGCATCAACAAAACTGTTCATCGAACAATTATTGATGAGGTGGCATCTACATGTATTATGTCAATGAGTTGCTGGAAAACGTTAGGATCTCCACCCTTGTTGCGATCTTCGACGACATTAAAAGCATTTGATGGACGAATATACACCCCATATTGGATTTTAAGCAACTTGCAAGTCGAATTGGGGGGAAAAATAGTAGAAATTGATGTTGAAGTGATCGACAGAAACCTCGATTACAACATCCTACTGGGAAGGCCCCGGATATATGCTATGGCTGCCGTTGTGTCGACCTAGTTCAAGAAGAATGCATTTCCCTCCCGAGGAAGTATTACAATCATCAACCAGCAAACATTTCTCCCCAGCGGAGTCGCCATTTTGTTATCGGGAAATATAGTGTCTATGTAGAGCTGCTAGTCCCACTAAGATGGTTAGCTATCTTAGAAACAAACAGATTAAAGTTACTTTCATTTTCCTTTATGAGAAGTACATAGGAGAGGATCAAAGAATACCAACCTCGACCTTTTGCTCGGTTCTTTGCTTGTTCCTTCTCCTCGCCGATAGGTCTTTGCCGCTTCTCCCTTGACCACTCCACTTCAAAGAGTACTTGTAAAGTCAGAGCAGCATAATACCTTCAAAGTGCAGTGATCTACAATCATAAGAAATATAGGACCAGATATATATTGACCACACAAATGCATACACTATCAGACATACAAGAATGTGGAGGAAAACTTGAATAGCTTTATTGATGTAAAGATTAGAAGAGAGGATTACAACCCATTGATCTGACCCAAAATCATCCTCCCAACATGAAAGCCCTTCTTCACCTCATGAAAAGCTTAGATCACCCAACACTATGATATTACACCAGGAAACCAATAGCACTTCCTTACAAGATACAAAATTCCAGCCTCTGGATCTCTAGGATGAGGGATCCATATATAGATGATTGCAGGGAGGTGAGTCAACTTCTGGGATTTTTATTGGTGTCTTCTATTTGATAGTTCTTGATTCCACTTGGAGATTGATGATCTCTTACTCATCCCTGGGCGAATTCAGAGAGGCAAGTGTCACAGGAGAAGTTTCTGGAAGATTCCATAATCATCCACCTCACAAACTGTCTTTTCCGTTTGTCCATTCTTGCCCATCACACCCTACAGAAGGGATTTCTAGTATGCATCGAACCTTTTACACTGGGCAGGTGAGATGCATCACACACCTAGAACTCAGCAACCTGTATGGTCCAGTTTTGACCAGTTCTAAGCAGTTTTCTCTGGAGAACTTCTGGGAGATGATGTAATCAGTTGACCTTGTTCCTTTAGGGCATGAAACAACACTTTTAGGGAATCAGAAGCCCTTGGTTTATGGACATATATGATTGGGGTTGTAGCACCCAAAAATGTCTATAACAGTTGCCCCCTAAAGCATGAGGTCGTTAATCTTTTGATGTTGGGTGAAATGCTTTATCATGAGGATCCGAGGTTTTTCGAACTGGAAGGCGACCTATAATAAGATACAATACAATACATTATCGTCATAACATTTTCATGATCTAGCTGAGGCGGGCATTCCCATGATCAACTTTATAAATTCATTTTCATGTACATAGGACAAACAACCATCTGTGTGGAAGACTGATGATTCTGATAGAGCCATCATCCTTCGATTCAGATGATCATTTGTGCAGCAATGATGTACATTTGATTTCTTTATTTTCCTGAATATATCGTAGCCCACATGTATGAAACTAGATCCGGGGTCTTAAAACGCGTCCAATCTTCGCCCAAAATTACAAGTCGATCCATGTGAAAAATGTTCTGGAGTCGAACATGGAAAGACATCGCCTGATTACCAGCCAATGATGTAAGCTGTTAACAGGCACGAGAGGAATCACCGATAATGATGATGACCCTCAAGGTATGATAGTACAATTTGCGTGATGTGAAATTGGGACTTGGCGTCGAACACCACACAAAATCTCATGGTCAAAGGCAATTGATGTAAACCTGTCACCGAAAGTGAGAAACTTTCCATTGAGGCATGCAAGCTTCAAAGTACTGAAAGGGTTGTTCCTAGGTCAACTTCTTGGATAATGAGTTGATGTCGAAAAGAAGTGACCCGTCGTAGGAGGGCCTTAATCAATCCCACATCTACGACACAGAACAGATCAAATGAATTTTGGAGGTGAAAATGATTTGATGATACAGGGTTCAGGGTGGTGGTCATGAAAGAATAAAGAGTAAAGGTATTGCAGCGCATGAGACACAAGATCGGTTGGTGAATTCTCTGATCGACTTCTCTTGAACATATCGGTGCCACTGAAATGGATTGGTAGCGTTAACCCAAATATGGATGGTACGGTGGATCAATGGTAATATGATCGGTCAATGGAATAACCCAACCCGACTCAATCATGGTGATGGAGCGAAAGTGTCATGTTCAAGAGCGACTCGCTACCAATAACGTTTCTTCAAGTTTTCTTCCCATTTTTTCCCCAATCATTGCTGACCAGTACCTCTTTATTTTTATCAAGCTTGAGGAGGATAACATATGCTTGTTCTATAATTTTCCCTTTGGGCAAACCCGTTGTTATGTTTTAATGAGCCTAGCGACAGTGAAACTCGTTCTTCTCTACATGGACAAGTTTGTCGCTATTGGTTTTAACAAGTTTAACGACAAAGACAACTCGATCCTTTTTCAATTTTAGAGAGTCTGAAAATGGATGGAAAGGAAAACCCAGTTATCCTTTTTCGTCATGTAATCCCTTAAGTCAAAAAAAGTATAAAATAATACGAAAGGGATGAATTTTCGATAGTTTTAACGAGCCGAACAAGACAAGCGCTCGATCATTTGGTGTAATAATCCCTCAGGTCCAAAAGGATTAAAATCTAGAGGAGGGATAGCACTCCTGGTAGCCTTAACGAGCTAGAGAGGCCAACTGCTCGGCAATCTTTTCATATTTTACGAGTCAGACGAAAAGAGCTTAAAGTAGACTCACTTCTTGAGGAATGAATGATATTTTCAGGTAGCAGCTAATTCCAGGTAAGGTTTGGAATTTTCCAATCTCGACAGTGTCACAAGGATGGCTAACAAAATCACTCTTCGCAGCTGTTCCTAAAAAGGGGTAAACAATCAAATGGAGGTGAATGATCAGCTAAAACAGAGTGGAGGTGATGGTAAGAACATGACTAGGGCTCAAAAAGCTGATGATAATGCATTCACAATGGTTATTTACCAGAGGTTGGTTCATTTTTAATGAGCTTAAACTCTGGGGGGAATGTTTTCTCATTGCTTAGGTTTAATTTTTAACGAGCTTGAACTTCACATAAAAACTACTCGTGATAATGGTCATCGATTATTTGATCTCACTGCTAACACTTTGTTCTTTTAACGAACATACTGCCTGTTCAATTGCTTCATCAAAACGATTAGAAATGAGCAACACATGCTTGAAAAATGAGTTAAAACACTAATACCTTACTCAAATTACGTGAAAAGTAATTTAAAAGTGCTTTTTACCCTTCATTTTACCATTTCATTTGAACTTTGGTTTGTTGGAGCTTTGGAGGTGCCTTCCCCCCTTGATTTTCACTAACTAATTCTGGGAGATTCTGTGGACGATTCTCGGGGCCGTTTGGACCAGGTAAGAGCTAAACCTGAGCTCTTCAGTTGCATTCCTTCCTTTTTGAATTCTAAGCATGTTTCCCTGTTTTTCTGGGCCCCTAGGGTTTGAAAAATTCACCCTCGCTCCATCGCACCCTTCCTATATCAAAAGGTGCGATGCATACTGGCCTGGCCATTGGCTAGTCAGTATGCATCTCACCTAGTACACTGCTGACGTGCGATGGGCACAAGAGGGAAACTTTTGCATTGTTTTCTCATGGAATTTTTGCCTTTTTTGCCAAATCAGGACCCTAACTCTTCTCTTGTTTGTTTTGTAAAGATTCATCGGAGCAAAATGGTTGTTACATGGCGAGAACACGAGCATGAAGAAGAGGACATGGTTGCTTTACTTGATCCGGGTACGGTAACTGCACTGTGGAACTATGGCCTGCTGAAGTTTTTCTGCATCTCTAGCATGATGCAACAAATCAACTTGTTGCAATATTTCCTCGATGCATGGGATCCTACCAACTAGGCGTTTTAGATTAGAGGCAAATCCATCCCCTTGACTGCCGTGGACATCTATTTTTTGACCGGTTTATCGAGGCATGGTGCCCCTCTCTCATTATCAGGTTCAGCCCGTGGGGGCGAATCCGTGAGATATTACATTCGCCGGTACTGCAGAGAGGGATCTCAGTCGAGTAGGGACGGTATGATAAACATCCGAGATGTCACTGACCGGTCCTTAAGGACCATTCTGTTCACTTTTTCTAGACTGGCTTGTAGTGCGGCTCCTCACGTGGCTAACAGGTCCTATATGCAGTACGCCTTGGAATGCCTCGAACCAAAGCTGTTCAACTGGTGTGATGCAGTACTACCTATGATGAAAGAACAACTGACCAAGGTAAAAAGGAGAAGATCCAAGAATTTCCGCTATGGTTCTATTTTGACTGCTTTCACCTTGGAAAAGATCCCACTGATGCAGCAGCAATACATTTCACTTGGTTTACCTCCACCGACTGAGCCACGGATGCAGAGATGGGTTGACCTCATGGCCCCACATGCTGGTCAGTCTCAGGCTTCTTTCTCTGATACCTTCTTTGGGTGGTTTAACTGTCAGGAGATGGTTTATTCCGAGTGTCCATATGCTAGTATGGATTTCCAAGGTGACCCGAATTTGGTGTTGCCGGCTGGTGAGCAGTGGGGTGCTATAGGTAAATTCTTTGACCATATCCCTGTTTATTGCTTTTATAATGTTATTATTCTTTCTCCTATCAAGGCTAATAAAAAACTCTTGTGCTCATGCAGATATCGGATCAGTGCGACCAGTAGTATGCCTGAGAGCACCAGCTGCCATTCCAGCAGGAGAGGCTGTAGGGAGGGCTATCCTTCGTGACTTGGATGTGGCTGAGACTCTTGCAGAATTACAGGAGTAGGTCGAGGGTCTCACTCTTGGTATCTCGGACGTGAGGACTGATGAGTTGCCTTTGAGGCTGCAACAACATACTGTGCCACATCGATTGACTAGGATTTTACGCATGATTGCATAGGCGGTGACTTGCTATCACCAACATCATTAGACTAGGGTGCCCCCTAGCATTTGGAGTTTTGGGTCATTTAACCGATTTTGTCTTGATCGCAGAACATTATGTAAGAACCATAAACGGTTATATATATATATATATATATATATATATATATGATTTTCGGAGCTTTATTTTGGTTAAGTTACATGATCTTGATGCAAATATTGATGAAATGCTTGTTTTACAAATGTTGCAAATGTCTATCTAACACATAATTTGCCAATGAGTCTGTTAATGTGTTTAAGTTTCTGGAAATATGTTGATATTTAATAGAATGAAACTGCCTTTCCAAAATCTTGACCCTTAGGAACATGCGATAGATAGCTGGATTCCATACAGAGTAGATACCGGTGAGTTGTAGAATGACGAGTTGTGAGTCTAGCCTGATGACCAGTCGGTGTATGCGATGTGTAATGGCATCAGAAAAGATTTCTATCAACGTGCTGTATTCAACAATGTTTTTCGTTGACCGACCAATAAATACCCCTTTGAAACTTACTATCATGCCGCTTGGATGAAAGATGGCCTAGGCCACAGAAGATAGGTTCCGTGAACTATGACTCGCTCCATCGGCATATCCAAAAAATGATTCCAATAGGTTTGACATTTGTAACACATGAAAAAGTGGATTACCTAACCAAAACAAATACCCTTAGCGAGAACAAAAATATAACAAAAGCACAGGGGTTACTATACTGAGCTAAGCATAGTAACACTTAAGGTACAACCCGTTGTGTGGTTGTTCCAGTCGAATCCCATCATAATCCACTAACTCGTAGGCTCCTTTTGCTAGTACACGCTTAACAATATAGGGTCCCATCCATAAAGACTTGAACTTACATGCTCCCAACTTATCGGACTCCTGCTCATAAAGTAAGGCCAGGTCACCTTCTGAGAAGACACGGGGTTTGACATTCTTGTCGAACTGTGCCTTGACTCATTTCTTATGGGCTTCATTAGCAAAAGTGGCATCACGACGGGTTTCATCCAATCGGATTAGTTCCAAGAAACGAGCTTCCTCTTCTGAAGTTCCGAGGAGAAAGTTGACTGCGAGCTTGAGGGACGAGATTTCACACTGAACTGGTAAGATTGCTTCCAGGCCATACACCAGTTTAAAGGGTGTAAACTGGGTTGCATTGCTCATCGACGTCTAGTATGCCCACAAGGCCAAGTACAAGATTATGCGCCAAATCCATTTATGGACTCCGATCATCCTTTGTAGCATGCGCTTCAGGACCTTTTTGATTTCCTCAACTTGTCCGTTAGCTTGCGGATAATACGGAGTAGAGCTGTCGTGGGACAGTCCTAATTTGGCAGCCAACTCAATCATCATGTGATTATGAAAATGAGATCCATGATCTATAATTATGGCCTATAGAACGCCGAATCTGGATACTACATGATTGAAAAAGAAGAGGGTAGCCATTTCACCGCTATTTTTTAATGTAGGCATCGACTCGGCCCATTTGGTAAAATAGTCTACTGCGATTATGATATACCCATGCCCCCCGGCCGAGGTGGGGTTACATGTCATGAAATCTATGCCCCATTTGGTGAATGGCCCAACAAAAACTACTGGTTGCAGAGGTGTGGGTGGTATTCTGGTTTTGAATTCGAAGATTTGACAGGCATGGCAACTTCTATCTGCAGTTATGCAATCTTTGAACATTGTTGGCCAGAAGTATCCTGCTCGTAAAATATTTTGTGCCATAGTGTAACCAGATTGATGCCCGCCACATGCACCTGAATGGCAATCATTCAGGACTTTTTCGGCCTCCTCGTAGGTGGGGCACCTCCATAGAACTGTATTAACACCATGACGGTAAAGCTATCACTGACAATCATGTAGTGTTTTTCTTGGTATCGAATCCGTCGTTGTTCCGAGCGGGAGGTATTAGACCTATATGTTTGGGTTTTGAGATAAATTATTATGTCTCCATACCACGGATTGCTTGAAGATATCAGAAACAAAGATTTGTCCATGATCGCTTCTTCTGATGTTACATTGTTGGACGATGATGGGAGATCACATAGTAACTCCGTGAAAACCAGGGCTTTCTTCGATTTGGATTTTATGAATTCTAGATCAAACTCTTGTAAAATTGCTATCCATTTTGAATATTTTCCCCCCAGCAACTGTTGCAACAATATATAAGTCATGGGGTTGGAATCTGACAAAATGGTTGTTTTTTGAAAGAGGACATAGTGTCGAAATCTCTGTATCGCTTGAACAGCTGCGAGAGCTAGCTTTTCAACATAGGAGTATTTTAGTTTCGTATCATTTAAGTTTCTACTGAAATAATATATAGGATGCTCAATTCCATTGTCTTCTTGAACTAAAACCATTGCGATGGTCGTATCTGCTGCAGTCAGATACAGGTTAAAGTCTTTTTGATAATCAAGTTAAAGTCTTTGCGATTTGGTCTAGAAAAGACTAACATGATGTTATAAGATCATGGGCAACAATTTTTTAAGACGCATAAATAAACTGATGCTATTTCATGTTTTAAGAGTCGAGAAAGAAGTAAAGATGACTCTATCACTTTTGATTGGAAACGAGATTGAAAGGACAAGCGCTCAAATGATATTTTAAGTTTGATGAGTGAAAAAGATCGAATGACTACTCCAGATGATCTAAGTAAAAAGGATTACTAGGAAACTGTGAACTGCAGAATACCTCTTGGCGAACTGAGAAGTACGGACATGCAATCTCCCTAAATGTTGTGCTCGGTGTATCACGTTTGCAAGACGACAGACTTGGAGTCCTATGGATAAAGGATTACAGCCTAGAGGGGTTTCCCGTTATATACTTGACGGTACAAGGAGCACATGTTTGTACTAGCACTATCTAGTGTTGAAGCTAATGACAGCTGCTAGGTTTAAAGACGCTAAAACACGTCTCTGGCCTAGACCTTCTAGATGTGATCATTAGGTTTCAAATGCGCCTTAGGTTAATTGAGTTATTTTTAAAGTTTATCTTGAATTATGTCTCGGTTTTCAGGCCTTAGCAATGTGACTCAAAAATCCCTAAATGCAGCTAAATGAGACAAGACCCCTTCAATTCGATGAATTTTCTACACTAGAGAGGGTAGAAAACAAAATCAAATTCAAACAACCAAGCAACTGAAAGAAAAATGATTTTTCAATACTTCACTTTTTGAGAAAATAAAGTAATGAAAAATACATTCCAATTCCTAATTTCCTAACAAGTACACTCCAACAGTCCTTTCAGAAGAAAAGAGAATTCTATTTCTTTTCATATTCAAATGCAATCCTAGTCTTTGATGATGCTAACTACCATAACATTTTGATGCAACAAACTAGAATTTTATACTTTCCATGAAATGACAAGATGAATTTTTCATAAAACGCTCTAATGAAAAGTTTCGAGACAATCGATTCTCAAGCAAATGAAAAAAACGAAAAGAGAATCTATTTCAAACTAATGATGCAACGACTTCACCAAAAACAAGACAGGCAATGTGATCTATGCCGAAAAATAGACGTTTATACAAGAAAATGAAACTTTTCAAACTCTTTTAATGGAGGTAAAAGCGATAGAAGGACCGTAAATGAAATGCAAGGAGTAAATGCACCAAAAACATGACTCAGTGAGTTCACAATCAAATGAATGGATGAAATCCTAGACGCCCTAGAACCACAAACCATCCAATGACCCAAGAAATCAAGATAACAGAAGGAAAAGAAACAAGCAAATAAAACAAATGAAAAGCATCTTTCTAGTTAGGGAGAAGATGGTCTAAATAGCTTACAAGGCAGAAATCAAGAGAGCAAGACACATTGGCCAAGATTTGGGGTGAACTCTAATCTTCACTTACAGGCATCGGTGTGACTGTCTAACTAACAAAAAGCACCAAAACGGGGTCGATGGGAATTTTTCTCAGCATATTGTGCTGATCAGTACGACTTTCAGCGAAATAAGCATGCTGAGCGAGGATGAAAAGATTTTTTTTTTTTCAAAAGTTGGGACCAGACTTGCTACCGTGAATTTCAAACCCAGAGTAGTAAGCAAAGAAAAGTAGATAGAGCTATAGGGAAATGGTGAAACTAGAAAAGTTTACACAAAACCATGAAATTCGCAATCAAACAAACACAAGGATCAGATTCCCGAGTGGAGTTTCCAATTTGTGGTGAAGTAAAATTATAAGTGAGGACACGAACAATTCCTCTAGCTTGAGAGAGGGTATAGCCACAAAGAAGACATTCTATAGAAAATTTCCTTAGGTTAGAACCAATTAAGAGGGCCTACCTCTTAGTACGATTATCCCGTTTGGTTATGGCCTTGCTTTGTCGCTCCAGCTATCTCCTGTTTCCTTCTTCGAACACCTGAAACAAGTAAACAACAACAAACAATAATCGTGATAATAAAAAAATTGTAATTCAACCTAATTAACAAGTCAAGAATCATTAAGACATAAACATGTGAGATGAAACATTATGTATAAAATTAATTAATATTTGCATATATATTAAATCAAGAAGAGATTACAACTGTTGTCTTGACGTTGTTGTTCTCCTTCGAAAAAAGTAGGTTCCCACACACTTCCATTAGCATTCCATGGTGGCCTCAGTAATGAAAGTTTTAAGGCTCTTCCCTTTAGGTTTCACACTAAACCAAATTCACACTTGTCGCTCACACACAACTAGAGAGCTACAACTATGAATAACTTGTTGATTACTCCAAACTTAATTAGCACTAGCACACCAACATTAACACTAGCTTGTGCTTGGAAAAAAGGGAGTTTTATATAGCATGAATGGATGGGAAATGGTTCCTCTTCTCATGGGAGATGGTCTTATCTCTTTAGGTAGTTCCATCCTAATAGGGGAAAGGAGCCCAAACTGACATCCTCAACTCCATTGGACCCAACCATTTACCAGACTTCCATTATGAAGCTTCTAGAGCTGGAAGTTTCGGCTCCTTATTTAAAAAACTTTCCAAAAGAGGATTGACGTGACTGGAACAAGGCTCAGTTGCTTCGGTCGATGCTAGGGATAGTGTTAATCCCTACATATCGGCACAAGAAGTACACTGGTCATTAGTGCCATTTTGTAAACTGGGAAAAATAGAAGATTTTTGGGAAATGATGCAAAAGGGAATTATTCTGCTCACGAAGAGGGACACAATGGGAGTTTCTTCATGAACGGGAAGCATGTAGGGTTCATTGTAGAGGTCCTCCAAGATCATGGAATGAGGAGTACAAGGATAGTGAAATTTTTTTGTGTAATAGTCTCCTCTGGTTCTAGTTCGAAATAAAAATGGAAAGTGGAGGATCTGTATGGATTACCGAGAGCTAAACAAAGAGACAAAAATGACCATTTCCCTCTACCTTTCATTGACCAAGTATTAGATGGAATGGCAAGAAATAAGGTATTCTCTTTCCTGGATGGATTCAGTGGTTACAATCAGATCCAGATCATCCCAGAGGACAACGATATAACCACCTTCACCTGTCCCTCGGGTAATTTTGCCTATAAGGTCCTTCCTTTTGGTTTATGAAATACCCCTGCCACTTTTTAGAGGGCAGTCCTGAGCATTTTTGTAGAGCTAGTCTATGACTTTGTGGAAATTTATATGGATGATTTCACCACCTAAATGTATATAGCTAAGACATCCTTGAAACCCTAAAGGAAAATTTGACTACCGCATGTATACTTCGAGGCCCAAATTGGGCTCTTCCCTTTCACATACATGTTGATCCCTCTGTCAAAGCTATAGGAGTAGCTTTGGGCTGGATAGATGACAAGCTACCTTATGCCATCAAAAAAAATCTATCCAAAGCTGAGTTGAGCTACACTGTGACTGAAAAGGAGCTCCTAGATGTTGTCCATTCCTTGAATAAATTAAGACATTACATTACTGGTTAAAAAACCTTTGTACATACTGATTGTGCTGCTATTAAATATTTGATGAACAAACCTAATGTGAATGCCAAAATTATTACATGGTTTTTTTGTTACAATAGTTTGATCTGACTATTATTGATAAGCCTGGCAAAGAAAATGTAGTTGTAGATTTTTTGTCCAGATTGGCTTTTCGTGTAGGTGAGGAAGGAATTGTCGATGACCAGCTGCCAGATGAGAATTTGTTCACCATTTCACTTCTCTATCCGTAGTTTTCTAACATAGCCAACTACTTAGTGGCTGCAAAGTTCCCTCCAAATCCTTCCTCCAAGGGAAAGAGCAGAATTATAACGAAAAGTGCCCCATTCACTTGGATTGGGGGAAATCTCTTCAAGTTGGGCCCAGATCAAATTTTGAGATGTGTCAGGGAAGAGGACGTTTTTGACATACTTATGGCTTGTCATGATGGGCCTTCTGGAGGTCTCTTTGTAACCAAAAGGACAACTTTCATGTACTACAAGATGGCTACTATTGGCTCACTCTCCACCAATATGTGAGAAGATATACCCGCATGGCGCAACTGGGTAGCACTAATAATGTTGGGTCCATTCCATAGGTTCCTTCAGTGTCTTGAAGATAACCACTTTAATCTCTTGAAGCGCGCCGTCAATGCTTCCAAACCTATCCTCGAAGCTCAAAGTCAATAAGAAACTCTCTTAATACATCCCATTCCATAGTGTCATGGTGGAACTCTGTCTCAAGATACCCATTCATGGGGATTGTAGCTAAGGTATGAAAAAATATATGTACCCATTATGGCTGCGGTTCCATCCCCCACGCCTAAGTCCACTTCACTAGGTGATCCCGTGGATCATCTTTCCCACTATACTTCTCAGTCATTCTTGTATTAGCATGCCCAAATTGTAACTTCATCATTTTCCTATAATCCCTCCATCCAACAAAACTCTCCTTATGTGTACCCAACCATCGTGCAAGCGTAGCGTGCAATGCCAACTCCAATGCTTGATAATTGTTCGGTTGTGTTATATTTTTTCCATGGCTAGCCCACGTAGTTAACCGAGGGGGTTAGAGGGGGGGCAGAGCCCCCCCTTTGTTGTGCCAATTATGTAGCGGCAGGGTCATAGGGGTTTTGAGGGGTGCAGGTAACCCCACTCTATGGGGTCCAGGGCAACGCCCTAGAAAATTTTGGTTTTGGAACCTATGTTAGGTTGGGCGGAATCACCTATGGTTTTGTGCATGATTTTTCCACATGTTTTTGGACGCGATGGTTTTTGGTCCATGGTTTTTGACATGATGGTTTTTCGGTCCATGGTATTGTATGCTTCGGCATGTATAAATATGTATTATAACATTAAAAGGAACATAATGAAAAATCAAGCTGGTAGTCCCAATTTTGGGATCTAGGGGAAAATCTCTATGTATATGTGTTTTATGTGTTATGCTCTCACATTTTTTATTTTATGTGTTTTAGAATTCGTATGCAGGTAATTTCTGTATGGGGTTCAAACCTACATTTGGTATCAGAGCTTTTTTGTCTTCAAGGGGACGCCTTTGTTGCTGAGGGGTTTCGCTCGAGCCTATGGTAGACCTTGTTCAGTGGGAGATCTGCAAGATCAATTCTGGTGGTAAAAGAAGATGGCGAGCAGTGGAAAGATAGAGATCGAGAAATTTGATGATTAGAGTTTTGAGTTGTGGAAACTCAAGATGGAGGATCTATTGGTGGATAAAGATCAATGGATCGTGGTAGATCCGGGTACTAAACCAATGGGAGTGTCTGATGAAAAATGGAAGAAGTTGGATTAGGAGGCAAAGAGTACAATACGATTGTGTGTCTCAGATTCAGTACTGCTGAATGTATTAGGGGAAGCTACAAAAAAGGCTTTGTGGGACAAGCTAGGGACTGTGTACGAATCTAAGTCTTTGGTGAATAAACTGTTCTTGTGGAAAAATCTGTATAACCCGAGGATGAAATATGGAGACTCGGTGATAGAGCATATAAACGCATTTAATACTGTGGTAAATCAGTTAACATCTGTTGATATTAAAATTTCAGATGAAGATAAGTGCATCAGTTTGTTGTGTTCTCTACCAGATTTGTGGGATAGTTTGGTTATTGCAATAGGTAGCAATGCAAATGCCTTACAGTTTGATGAAATATTCTTATCCTTGCTGATGGAGGAGATGAGACAGAAAAATATGGAGAGCCAGAATGGTGATGCCTTGTCTGTATGAGGACGGTCCTAGAACAGAAACAAAAATAAGTCATCGAGTGGGAGACCTAAATCTAGAGGGAGATCTAAATCTCCAGAAAAATTTGTAGAGGTGGTGTGTTGGAAATGTGGAAAGGAAGGGCACTAAAAAAGGGACTATAAATCTAAAGCTCCTGATAAAGGAAAGGGATTTGATGGTGCTCCTTCTATAGAGGTGAAAACCACCTCAGATGAAGGTGGGGATGTGTACTTGGCTTCTTCAAGTACACATGTTGATAATGAGGCATGGTTGATTGACTCAGGTGCATCCTTTCACTTCACTCCCCGTAGAGATTGGTTCTACGAGTATGAGAAATACGATGGTGGTGATGTCTTCTTAGGGGATGACAAGAAGGCTAGAATCATTGGTCGTGGAAAAGTAAAGTTGAAGTTGCAAGGTGGAAGGGTTAGAACACTTCAGGTGTTCTGCATATTCCTACATTGTACAGAAATGTGATTTCTGTAAGCAACTTGGATGATGTAGGTGTAAAAGAAGTGTTCAAGAACGATACCTGCAAGATGGTTCAGGAAGCACTCGTATTGATGTGGAGAGTTTGGATTGGAACTCTATACAAGCTTCAAGGTAGCATTGTTGTTGATGGGTGCAACAGTTTTGTGGTTCTTGAAAGTGGAGCAGAAAATCTAGTGGTCTCTAGAGAGAATACCATGTTGTGGCATCAAAGGCTTGGACAGATTGGAGAGAAGGGCCTTCAAATACTTCACGGTAAAGGTATGGTAGAAGGTGTGAGTAATAGCTCTCTCGATTTTGATTTCTGTGAAAATTGTGTATATGGGAAGAAGAATCAGGTGAGCTTCCCCTCTAGTGGTAAGAGAGCGAAACATATATTAGAGCTTGTGCATAGTGATGTGTTTGGACCTATAAAGGTTCCATAACTGGGTAAGTCTATGTACTAGTATCATTTATAGATGACTTCTCAAGGAATACATGGATATAGTTCCTTAAGAAGAAATCTGAAGTCTTTGACACATTTAAATAATTCAAGGCTCTAGTGGAAAACCAGACAGAGAAGAAGATAAAGGTGCTGAGGACAGATAATAGTGGAGAGTTTTGCAATAAAGAATTTGAAGAATTTTGTAAGAAGTGTGCTATAGCACGGCATAATACTACTCGATATACACCTCAAAAAAATGGAGCTGCAGAAAGAATGAATAAGACGTTGATGGAAAGGGCAAGAAGCATGCTTAGTGGTGGCGGGTTAGGACAATAATTTTGGGTAGAGGCGGTGGAGACAGCATGTTACCTGGTCAACAGATCACCTTCATCAACATTGGAGGATAAAACTTCACAAGAGGTATGGACTAGTAAGAAACCCCCTCTTTCACATCTGAGGGTATTTTGATGTGATGCATATGTACATGTTCCAAAGGAGAAATGAACCAAGTTTGATAGTAAATCTGAAAAGTGCATCTTTATTGGGTATAAGGATGGCTTAAATGGTTATAAGTTGTGGAACCATGTAACAAGGAAGGTTGTGTACAACCAAGATGTGGTGTTCAGAGAGGTGAAAGATGTTATTAAACATGAATTCCAACCAAAGGAACCTGAGAAGATAGAGTTTGAGCTAAAGGAGGAAGAATCAAACTCTACAACTAAGGAGGAATCAGAAGATGAAGAGCCACAAACTCTGGGTGTGAGAAGCTCAGTTTGAGAAAGAAGGCAACCAGAAAGGTATAGTCCATCTGCTTTCTGTTCAAATTTTTCTTTAGCTATTACTGATGATGATCCCAGAACTGTGAAGGAAGCAGTAGATTCAGAGGATGGAAAACTATGGAAAGAGGCCATGGTCGATAAAATGGAATATTTGCACAAAAATGAGGATTCGGATCTCGTGGAGTTTTCGGTTGGAAGGAAACCTATTGGCAGCAACTGGGTGTTCAAGAAGAAGATAAATGCAGCAAGAAAGGTGGAGAAATACAAAGCTCAGTTGGTAGCAAAAGGTTATTCCCAGGTGTCGGGAATTGATTTTGGTGATATTTCTTCTCCTATTGCCAAGGTAACTTCTATTAGATTAATTTTATCTATCGCTGCTACTTTTGATTTTGAGGTAGAACAAATGGATGTGAAGACAACATTTCTTCACGAGGATTTGGAAGAGGAAATCTACATGAAGCAACCTGAAGGCTTTGCGGTGAACGGTAAGAAAGAACTGTTATGCAAGTTAAAGAAGACTCTGTATGGGTTAAAACAATCACCAAGGATGTGGTATAAGAAATTTGATATATTTATACGGGGACTTGGCTTCACGAGAAGCAAAGTAGATCACCGTGTTTATTTTAAATTAATTGGTGACCGTGTTATTTATTTAGTCTTGTATGTGGATGATATGTTGCTGGTTGGAAATGACAAAGAAATTATCCAAGATTTGAAGAACCAATTGTCCTCAAAATTCGACAGGGAAGATATTGGTGCTGCAAAATATATTTTGGGCATGGAAATTAAAAGAGATCGAGAAAAGAGGAAGCTATGGTTAAACCAGAGGAAGTATGTCGAGACAATATTGCAGAGTTTTAATATGTAGGATAGTAAACTGATGAAGGCTCCTATTCCTGTAGGTGTAAATTTTTCTGTTGAACAGTATCCCAAGACATAAGAAGGGGAAGAGGACATGTCCCATGTCCCATATGCAAGTGTAGTCGGTAGCCTGATGTACGCAATGGTCTATACTAGACCAGACATTGCACATGCAGTGGGAGTATTTAGCAGGTTTATGTCAAAACCAAGAAAGGAGCATTGGACAATAGTGAAACGGGTTTTCAGGTATTTGCGTGGCACTAGTGATTATGGTTTGTGCTACCAAGGAAGACCAGGATTGGACAGAGTGTTGGATATACTTGGATTTGTTGATGTAGATTGGGCTGGAGAGCTGGATCAGAGAAGATCTACAAGTGGGTATGTGTTTAACCTATTTGGAGGTGTAGTCAGTTGGATGAGTAAGAAACAATCTGTAGTGGCACTATCAACTACAAAGGCAGAATACATGGCAACCACTCATGCAAGCAAGGAATCAGTTTGGTTGCAGAGATTGTGTTCAAGTATGGGGTTAGTACAGGGAGATATAAGGATAGACTGTGATAGCCAAAGTGCAATTTTCTTGTCAAAGAACCCTGCATATCATTCAAAGACAATTAAAATTGATGTTCAATATCACTTTCTGAGGGATATGATAGAATACAAAAAGGTGTTTCTGGTAAAGGTGGACACTTTGAAGAATACTGCAGATGCATTGACAAAATTTTTGAGCTCTAAGAAGTTCTCTTGGTGTAGAGAAACAATGGGTGTTGCAGGGATGCATAAATGACTAAGCTCTCTTGTGGCTCCCTGCTGAAAGAAAACAACAAGTGGGAGAATGTTGAGTTGTGTTATATTCTTTCCACGACTAGCCCACATAGTTAATCGGGGGGTTAGAGGTGGGGCAGAGCCCCCCCTACGTTGTGCCGATTGCATAGCGGAGTGGTCACATGGGGATTTGAGGGGTGCAGGTAACCCCACTCTATGGGGTCTGGGGTAGCACCCCAGAAAATTTTGGTTTTGGAACCTATGTTAGGTTGGGCGGACCCACCTATGGTTTTGTGCATGATTTTCCCACATGTTTTTGGATGCGATGGATTTTGGTCCATCGTTTTGGACAGGATGGTTTTTTGGTTCATGGTATTGGATGCTTCAACATGTATAAATATGTATCATAACATTGAAAGGAACATAATGAAAAGTAAAGCTGGTAGTCCCGGTTTTTGGGATCTAGGGGAAATCTCTACGTATATGTGTTTTATGTGTTATGCTCTCGCATTTTTTATTTTATGTGTTTTAGAATTCGTATGCAGGTAATTTTTGTACGGGGTTAAAACCTACAAAATGGTGGTATTCAGGTACTTCATTCTCAAATTCATATAAAAAATATCTACATCTATCAGACCATCATAATATGGTAGATTTTGATGAGCCCCAATTTTGGTACAATTTGGGCTCATTTTGGCCTATTTTGCTTGCTCAAACCATTCATTTTTATTGTTTATGCATACACTTATTAGTTTATTCATGTTGTTTGTAGGAGAAAGGATAGGCACTTTATCTACGTAGCTAATGCATTGTGATTCCAGGTTTTGGCATTAAAAGGGAGCAAAAGACAACGAAAAGGTGGCAAGGAGACAACGAGTTGGCATTGATGACGTAAGGAGAGGTTGTCCACGGTCTTGGGGGACATTCCTCGGGATCCTCACCAAGAACTCCGAGCCCCACTCAATCCTCCCTCCGAGCTTAATACACGGCCAGCTGTTCTACAGGAACAGCAGTTCAAAACTGCTCTACAGGAAACAACATTTATGATCATCCTACAGGATCAGCAGTTAAACTATAGATTGAACAGCCGAGCTCCTAGAATCATGGATACTTGTTGGAGCATCGTTTTGTATAAGTATAGAGGCCTTAGCCTTGGTTAGGTTGTTGAAACTCTCGTGTTACTATTGTAATTTTGGAGCACAGCTCAAGTTTCGTTCTCTTTTGTAAGCCAATTTGGCATGATATCAGATTATGAATAAAGAAGACAGTTTGTGATCTAGTTCTGAGTTTCTTAAGGAGACTATAGCTCTCAGGTTAGGGCCCAACCTGAGAGCCATAGATCCCCTCTGTTGTAGTGTTATTTCCATTTCATTTCAGCATTGTGAGCTTTCCATTTACACATGCAATTCGAATTACAGGTTGATGAGTTGGTCTTTTTCATGAGTAGATAGGATTTGCTTATGGTGAGTTTGTTTACAGTCATTTAGTGTAGCAGAGGATAGATAGAGTCCATTGGAGCTCCAACAAAAAGGCTGTTAGGACTCACTGCCATCTTTCTTGAAGATTGGGGTGCAGCCCATAGCTAGCCACCAAAAACACGCATTTCTTCACTTGATGATTGCTGCAATACAGTCACTGTTACGTTAGATGCTTCCTTGTCATCCACTCATGCACTGCACTTCCTTACCACAGCTTCATGCACGTTCTCTTTCACATTTCGATTGCTGCTCATTGAATTTACAAGCACAAGTAGTTTAGGTTGATGCATTTTTGGTTAAGTAACAGTCATAATCATTTGTTTCACTTACACTGCTCTCTCTCTCTCGTTCCATCACTTTGTCCTCCATCTTGATCACGCATGCAGACATCTCTTTGACCCCTGCTCCGCTCTGTTACCTCACCAAGTCTTTCATTCCTCACGTGTCTCCATTCTCTAGCCTTTCGTTGACATAGCCCTTCACCTTCCATCCTCCTTCCTACACTCACCTCCCATCCTAATCTTTCACTTCTAAGGCCATCACCAACCTCATCCCTACCTTCCACATCTCCCTCTACCATTTCACCATCCCTCCATCACTCCAAACACTCACGGTAGGTCATCCTGTAGCCATTTCTAGACATCCTGTAGAAAACAGAGTATCCTGTAGGATTCTCCACAGCCATCCTGTAGGAGGCCACTCTCTCAGTTGCTGAGCATCTGAATGCGAGGAACCTCTGTGGATGGGTGCTAAGGATCCCTAGGGACCTCTCCTAGCCTCCCCAACCTATCCCACGCTTTCCTTCCTTCTCCATCCCATCTGCACAACCAAACCCTAGTTAGCTCAAGATCACCATCATCCCACACACACTCACAAGAAAATACAAAAACATAACTTTCATGATGCAAGTAGTTTAGAATGATGCATTTTCATTTATCAGAGGTAGTGACAGCATTGGTAGAAGTTGCATTCACATTCCATGCATTGTAGAGGTCAGACTAGTTGAATTAGGGTTTCCTAGGTTTACATGCTTTGATTTGCTCTCAGTTCATTTTTGTCAAGTAGAATAGCTTTCCTTTGAGATTAGCTTTCGTCCATCAATTAGCAAGCTTCTTCTGAGAGCCTATAGAAGTTGGCTTGAGCCCTAGCGGACTTGTGCCAGCTGACCAAGTGACAGTTGCGACAAGAGCTAGTACTTGTGCATACAGCACCGTCACTTCCAAGTTTGTACGAACTACCGGGTTGATAAAATGAGAGACAGGAAGCTCCAGGAGTTGTAGCATTATTGCTACAATATTGGAGCTCACCAGATTTCTTACCTCCGACGAAACCCAACACAGTGACTTCGTCATCATATTGCACCACAATGTACACAATTCATGTAAGTGGTTTTTCCAATTCTCTAATTCCTCATCTGAGTCAGAAGTGCATAAAATCTCCCAGTCCCATGCAATTCATCCATCCACAGTTGGATTGACCCAATCATGATCTCATGCTGTTGTCTTGTATATTTGATTCAGCTCGCCGTCAATTTCTACATAATTGCGGACATGTTCAGTATAACGTGCTCTTTCAGTAGGATCTAGTGGCACTACGACCCTAAGTGACTTCGTTTAAAAGGTAATTTTCCTCTTCTTCAAATTATTGGCCCCATTCATATCAATAGCACAGTCGACTGCCAGGAGTGCGGGGTAGGAATTATTGTCATCGACAATTTCTATAACTTCCAAGTCCACTAATGCACTTGCACCTTCAATATCAACTATCACTCCATACGATCATCCCATGGGGATGATTTTATGCTAATTCACCATTCGGAGATGAATTGGAGACCACTGCAGTGTAGGTCTCCCCATCCTTTCCCATGTCTTCTTCAGCATAACATTCGCATTAGACCCCGGATCCAAAATTACCTGGTCCATTTCATAATCGCATATCTGCGCGGTTAGCCTCATTTCACACCCTGTTCGAGCCTTATGATTTCCAATATTCCTTACTATGTGTTGCTCCATAGGAGTCTTTTCCTTATTGGCACACTTGTCTATTAAGTCTTGTAATCCTTCAACTGCTTTCTTATTATGAAGAAGATTCATACAAGTCTTCAGAAAGGTAGCTAGGATTGAAGGATCTACTTCTTGAGTCACAGTAGTCTCAAGAATTCTCTCCCGACTTCCTGAGGTGGAGGCCTCAAAAAATTTCTTCTTTTCTTCCAAGAATGTTTCTTTACCGTGATTCAAATCAAAGGTGACTTCCTTCTTAGCAGCCTTTCGTACCCATCCATCTTCCTCAGGCTTCTTAACTTTATCTTTGCCAGTTTTTATACCACTTCTTAACATAATGTTTATGTTCGAATCCTCTTCACGAGGCTTAGCCATCATCATCTGAATGTTCTCCGTAGGCTACTTGGGTTCTGCCTTCTTCCCTTGCATATTTTCCATAAGGATTGGGCATTCTTGTATGACATGATCAAACTATTGACAACATTAACATGAGGGATGCGTGGGATTTAGACAATTGTATGCGAAGTTCCCTACTTCACTACAGTTATAGCAAACTACCTGCCCACACCCTCACCCTGTCCAATGCCTCTTCCTCGTCCTCAGCCTTGGAATCCCCCACGCACTACTCATGTGCCTTGATCCCGAGGCCGACTTTGTGCCTACATTTTGTAGGTAGGGGTTCTTTCCATCATCAACTCATAAATTCTATAATGGCTCTCATCATGCCCTACGAACTTACAAAAATTGCAAAATAACTGCTGAGGGGTCTGTACAAACTTATGCAGTAGGTGGCTGTTATTAGTGGCATGTTGTCCTGTAACCTGACAAATAACACACCACAATGCAGCTCCCACGCTCATCCCAATATCTAGTTTCATGGGTACAAGCCCTTCCCCTATCATATAATTCTTCAAGACTAGACAATGATCCTTATCATGTCCATGGCTTTTACATTTTAGACACTAGATTTCAAAACGCACCTCTGGCCGAGCTTCTCATCCTTTCTTCAGGCTCTACAAATCCAAGTGCAAGCTCTCCAGTTACGAATGAATCTGTTGTACCCAAGGTTCGTATCTAGAATAGGTGATGTGTGTGGCCTCATCGCGATCTCCAAGGCTTCTGCTTGCGTTGCTATATTTTGTTGTGGCAGAGGTATTCTTAAGTGCGGAAAGAGTAATGGTATCTAAGATTTTCATATTAGGTGGCCTGATCTGGCACTTCAATCTCTGATCAAAGTCCCAAGGTGTCTCATCGACTCTCATTCAGATCTCCTTGTATTTAATTATTGACTGCACCTCTAAATTAGGCCTATTGAACTCCTTATTCAAAGCTAGCTGGGTATTTGTCAATGAAATGTTGGGATTGTCATTGCAATACTTGATATACCATGTTAATGCATGGTCTTGTAAGGCTGTAACCAACTGTTCTTTCTTAACATTGTCATCAGTAATCTACTGTACTGTCCACATAAATCCTGCAAAAAACAAAAATTGTTTTGGGTCTTCATCGCCCGTTCCTTTAAAAATCATCATCTTCATTACATTTTCCATGATGAATGCTGGAGGTGGCAGCGAAGGCATAGGTGAAGGTCTATGCGGTGGAGGTGGAGTGGATGGATGATGTGTTTTTGAGAAGCCTTGCTTAATCAACTATACCATGTTGTGTAGCATACCTTGGTTGGTTTCTTCGTCATCGCTTGAAGGGGGTTCAATCAATGGACTATACTCTGGACTTGATCCATCACTTCTTCTAAAGAATATTCTACTTTACATAGCTCCAAACATTAAGGTAATGGAATTACTCGCTTTTCACATAATAGATTTTTAATCTAAGTATTCAATGACCTTAAGTACTTACCTCATGGTCCTTTAAATAATCTTCACTCTACTTTGTTATAGCTAACTGATGTGTCAACTGCAAATTCAGTAACAAATCCTCCCAGAATTCGATCAAGCCAATGATCGACAGCCCGGGCGATCTTGTTTTTAGATGCCTCTAGTTGTCACACCAATTTTGGAGTCCACACTATAAGACTATCAAGCTTCGACCTCCCTTGAATGTCTGCGAATTTAGCTAACCACTCATATAATTCACATGTAAAAGTGCAAAAGAAAATTTCGTGTAGCTTTGTATACAGATATCTATTCAACCAATCTGCATTGGATAGGCGTGTATTCCTATTTTCTTGAGCCGCAAACTTGTGAATCTTCTGATCTAACCTCTTTTCAATCCCTTTCTTAGTCGGATTCCAATTATGCGACATCACACATATCTTAAGAAAATCCTGATCCCGACAACAGAAACAATTGTTGACTTAAGGGGTCCTCACCCAGGTTCGAAGTTATTTTCTCCAACCAACAAAACCCTACACTGCTGGCCCTTTCGGCAGCAACCTATGTAGCGCAGGTCACAATCTCACCCGAAGTAGTATTGGGGGATGTGAGAACAACGTTTCTACATCCAGATACTAGTGTGATGTCTTTCAGTGCTTTAGATATGATTCCACGCATATCTAAACTTCTGATAGAGTTACAAATCCTAATTCGGCCCTAGATACCTTTAACTCTTTGTGGGACCATCCGATTGTGTTAATTAGGCCCTAACAGGATATGTCTGCTACTTTCGCGCAACTGAACAGGCCTTCTAGGACTTCTGAGATCTAGATTTTCCGTCGGGCAGACCTATCTTCCTTATCCGAAACTAACCCAAAATAGATTTAGATCTTCGTGAATATCATTATATCATCTTGTTAAGCATAAACATGTTCAATTAACCTAATTCACATGAAGAAAACACATTGAATTAAAGAAACATCAGTGAAAGGGACATAACATTTAAACAGTTAGATGTATGTATTTCCAACCCAAAATTAGTCTTTATTAATCAGAATCTTTCTAGTACAGCCTTCAACTACCCTGCCCACTCAGCTATATGGGTCCATGGACTTATCTATGAACTCCTCGAGGCTTCCACGCATTTAGCTGCAGAGCCTTTCCTTTGCTTACTGACAGGAATAGACCTTACTGACTATTAAACCCTTATAACATTATTCATTCCTTCTTACTTATATATTACTATTATCATTCACTAAGACTCATCTATTTATAGTCTTCCTAATACAATACCATGGCCCTCGTCTCATGGGTGAGTCTTCAAAACTGCCTATCAGATACCCAAACAAGGGGCTAAGGCCCCTATGACTCTTGACTAGCTACGCGCTCTGCATCCATATTTTGTGGAGAATTTATATTATTTACAAAATAATTTACAAAAATTGACTAAATTAATTCAATTCTACCCCTGGGACCCCATCCCAAAAATACCTCCATATGCAATTTATGTGATGAATTAGACTATTTCATAAACCAATGTCCCAAGGTATGTGCATTTAGGATGTATTACCCTAACCTACACCCAAATATTAGAAATAGACCTAGCCACAGGTTTCATAACTGCCACATTTGTTCAGGAAACCATCATACCCAGTGGTTCCCACAACTTGCCCAATTCCATCAAATGTTGGGATTCATGTGATGATTCATCGCTAAGAACTTTTATATAGTCAAATTGGATACCCAATCCCTGGATAACACCACAACAGTGGGGGATGATGGATCTAGGTCCATCTTATGCGTATTCGAGGACAAAATCTTGCCTGAGCCAAAGCCAGGAACTAATCAACGTGTCAATCACTAGCACCATTGGTTTAGATCTAAAACAAAGGAAAAACAACATTAGGTCACTTCATCAAAATAATCCCACACATTCAACCTATGGGATAGACCCAACCACCTGCTAAATCAATGTTGGGAATTGGGTAATATTACAACCATATTTCACTTGTTGGTCCATACTCCATAACCTAAGAAAAATAGACATTCATGCTATCAATGTCACATCTTCTCTCAAGCACACCATACATGGAACTATAAATACCTTCCACATGTTTAAGCAACCATAACAACATTAAAAAAACCTCACATTACGAGCACACCTCATGTTGATACTAATATCCAAAGGTTGCTGACACCCAAGATTGCCCCACCTCCTGACACCAATCAAGTGTCCTCATCTCACACTATAGATGATATTTTTTCCCACACCATTTATATTGTTAGCACTAGTCCTGTGTGCAGTATTTTCATTAGTGACTCTCATAGTTCTGAGACATGTCATATGTTGCAAACATTCAGACAACTTAGGGTTCAACATCAACCTCATCACAAGGAAGAAAAATTTTCCCCTCGGACACCACCCAGGTTGCAAGAAATTCTTCCCACTCATCATGAACCTACCATTACAAAAATTCTATGACCACCTAATGTTGATGACATGCAACATCACATACAATTCATTTCCTCATCCGTAGGAACCATGATTCGTCCCGTCTTCTCATCATTTTTTGGTTTTGAGACTGCTAAACCCACCACATCGGTGGTACCATCACAGACAATGTAGAACCATTATATTCACACATTTTCAACTTTTCTAGGTTCTATGACATCAACCACCGAATCCTATTCTTGATTTTCGACCAACACAACTAGGCCTGAACTGCAACCTCGAAGCCGTGCATAACCCAATTCAACGCTAGATGATATTTTTCATTCAAGTGAAGATATTCTAGAAGCAATGATGGAAAGAAAATATCCATGGGATTCCATGCACCATCTCTCATACTTCCTACCTAAAAAGGCATTTGTACCTATTGACACACCTAGTCTTGATATTTGTGCCATAGAATCAAAAGATTCCCTGTCTCCAAGACATGTATATTGGTGTAATAATCCCATCCCTACACATAATGCATTCGAGGAAGGGAACATGGAAAATATTTCAGCTACCATTAAGGTGAATATTTCAAACAAACCTGGCATAGTTGAAGAGATCTCACTGGGGCCAGCTTGCTCTCAGAATGAGGTGGCCTCATTAACTACCTTGTTCCAAGAAAATAGGGATCTCTTTGCATGGGCTTACTTTGATATTCTAGGCGTTATTCCCACCATTGTGGAACATCATATTGACACCTGGCTTGATTCTCACCATGTTCGACAGAAACAACATCAAAAACACCTCTCTAAGGCAAAATAAATCTAGAAGGAAATTAAGAAACTCCACAAAGTTGTTTTCATCTATCTTATCTCTTACACGCCTTGGTTTTCTAAGTCTGTACCCGTCATGAAAAAGTAGGGAACCATACAAGTTTGTACTGATTTTACAGATCTAAAAAAATCTTGTGCCAAGGACATTTACCCTACGCCATTCATTGACCAAGTTATTGACACTTATCGAGGTCATGAGGCATTATCCTTCATGGATGGGTTCTCTTGGTATAATAAGATTCAAATTTTCCACACTTATCAATATAAAATAACCTTGACAATCCCCTGGGGCACATTTGCATATCGAGTAGTTCCATTTTGCCTTAAAAATGGCAGGGCCACCTTCTTGTAAGCCATGAATCATATCTTCCATGGTCTAGCTCATCTTATTCTTGCCTATTTGGAAGACCTAACTCCATGATCCAAAACACACAATGACCATTTGGAGGACCTTCACCTGGTGTTTCAACAATGTCAACAATCTAACCTACATTTGAAACCTCTCAAGTGTATCTTGTGGGTTAACACAGGATGACTACTAGGACTCATTATTTCCCAGAAAGGTATTAGTGTCAACCCTCTCAAAGTCTAATGCATATAGGAAATTTCACCTCCAAAAGCTTTAAAGCAGCTCCAAATATTATAGGGTAAGGACAAATTCTTATGCCACTTTGTTCCTCAGTATGCCACCTATTCACATGACTTCTTATTCTTGCTTGGTCAAGATATACCTTTCCATTAGGACCAGGAGGCACAAGACTCATTTGAAGACCTAAAAGATGCACTGTATCAGGCACCTTTTATTAGCTTGCCTAACCATAACAAGGACTATACCGTATATTTATTAGCATCTGAAGTAGCCATCCCTTGTGTATCAACCCAAGAAGGACCTGATAATAGAGAGCATGTAATCTACTACATCATCTAGAACCTCTCCGGGCCTACGTTGAAGTATGAGACATAAAAAAAAATAACCTTAGACCTCATCCACTTTGTACATAAGCTTTTACATTACATAATCTTATGGAATGCTACCATAGTAGAAAATATCAAACATATGTGATACTTTCTCACTCATCGTATGATGAACCAAATACACTTTATGGGTCATTATTCTGTAAGAATTTGATCTTCAGTTTTCCTCCCCTAAGAGTAAGAAAGCCCTTATCCTCACCGATTTCATCACTAATATCCCAACAGATACCTGAGGATCCCCCATTAATGATGCATTCCCTGATGAACATCTGTTCTTAGTATCAATGGATGACCCCTAGTACAACAACATCCTTCTCTTTTTACAAACTCATAAGTTCAAACATAAAATTACTTATGATCATAAGAGGTGCATATGCTTCCAGGACCGTTGTTACCTCCTTCCAGGGGATGTTCTTTACTGACAAGGCGTCGACACCATACTATGTCGATGCCTTACTCTTGAACAAGCCTAGAGGGTCTTAAATGATTGCCACAATGGGGCTTGTGGCATCCCCCTCTCAAGGATGGCCACTGCTCAGAAAGTCCTCTATGCCAGTTATTTTTGGCCCACCCTTTTCCATGACTGTATTCAAGCAGTCAAGAGATGTGAGCAGTGCCAAAGATATGCTCATAAGGCATGAGCCCCACCAAACCCCCTACACCTGGTCATCATCACTAGCCTTTTCTACAAATGGCGCATAGACTTCATAACCTACAACCCCCCATCATTATGAAACCATAAGTACATTATGGTTGTCGTCGACTATTTCACCAAATGGGTGGAGGCCATGCCCACATACAATAACACTACAAAAACCATTGCACAATTGTTCTTTAACCATGTAAACACAATTTGGTATTTCCAAGGAGTTGGTATCTGATCACGACAAGAAATTTAAAAAAAAAATATTCTAGGAGTTATTCCAATGACTTGGTTTTTCCCATGAGTTCACTTCCTCATACTATCCTCAGTCTAATGGCCAGGTATAAGTTGTCAACAAATTACTCAAAACAATGTTGCATCATAATGTGAACAACCACAAAACCAATTGGAATCATAAGGTGTCTTCAGCCCTGTGGGCATACCACAAAGTGGTAAAAGCATCTACAGGTTTCACACCTTTCCAATTAGTCTATGGGGTTGAAGTTGTCTTCCCCATTGAGTGCGAGATCCATAACCTTGCAATCATCCATTGAACTTATCATCGACACTTCAAATTTAGAACAAAGGTTGGTCCAACTAGAACACATTGAAAAAATTCAACGAGAATCTCTCCAATATAACGAAGCACGCAAAATATGGATGAAAGCCACTTTTGATCACAATGTCAGTCCTCTGTCCTTTATTGAGGGGGAGTTATCCCTTTGTTACGATTTTTCCAAAGAAGTTCTAGGACAAGGGAAATTCGAGACATTATGGAAGGGCCCTTATATTTTCAAACATCAACTCCTCTAGGGGGAATACATCTTAGCAGAGCCCAATGGAACTTGCCTCAAACATCCCGTCAATGGTATCTATCTTAAAAATTTTCATCCATAAATTGAAGCTAGCCTTAGAATGAAAATTTCTATACCATGACTTATTTTTATTATGACCAAGTCATCATGGATACACTCTGAAACCTTTCCCTCATCATGTGCCACGGATGGATCACTCGCTAGCCTATCACAATGAGTTCACTGATGGTGCTTCTTAATGGTTGAAAAGCCTTGCTACAGTAGCCTGAGCTATATACTCTCTTGACCATACACCATGTCTCACCAATGGACTATGTATAGGGTCTAAAACCAACAAACAAGATGAGTACGATGCAGTCATAGGCTTCTTTGTTGATTCCTTCCATCTAAGTATCAATCACTTGCATGTATTCCTTTATTCCGTTCTTGTTGTATCATAGTTGAATAGAACCTTCAAGGTTCATGATCCATGCCTCTTTCAGAAATATCTGCATGCAAAAAGGTTAGCTCGTAGTTTTGATCATATCACATTTACACATATACCAAGAAATCAAAATCATATAGCTGACCACATAGCTAATCAAATCCTAGACTGACATGTATCACATATATATCACCATCAAGAAACATAAAGCATCAATATAATATCCATCGCATAAATGAAGACATACATCACATGTATAGAAGCATATACATCAAGACACATCATAAGTTCTACGGAAAATTAAATCTAGTATATATATATATCTATATCTATATATATATATATATATATATATATATATATATATATATATGAGTATAAAAGATATATATACATCTACTAGCTCAAGGCCAAGAAAAATAGGTCATCAAAATAGGGGAGCATCCTCATAATGTGTGTTTTCCCTGGTACATACATCAAATCTATCTAGGGTTGTGCCCGTGCACTTCCCACCATAGGTCCCGCTACTGCATCTAGTACTAGGAGGGGATGCACAGCCACTACCGCCAGTGAGAAGCAATGAAGAGTTAGACACCGTGCTCTATTGTGAGCCAAATGTTGGCATTTTGACACAGGTTTGCGCTATGGCACTGGTGTGGCATAGGTGTTGTCCTTCATGGAAACTCACTCTGGTGACAGATCTCAGTTTAGGCTCTCAGAATGAAGGAAAAGATATATATGCAGGTTCACCAAGACGAAGACATGTATACACGTGGGTTAGACATTCCAAAGCCGCGTATGCGTATACACGCACTTTCACGCAAGGAAAAGCGCGTACATGTGGGAGAACTTATTTTTGGTCCATGGTATTTAGTCCTTGGTAATTGAACCTATGGTTTTGGGCCATGGTATCTCATCAGAAGTGTTGATCCCAAGTATTGGGTCCTTGGTATTGTTTTGTTATGGTTTTGGAGCGTGGTATTTTGAAAGGCCTGAGACTATAAAAGAGGAAGGAGATCATTGGAAAAGGATCATCTGAAATATATTGAATATCTGATAAAGTACTAGAATTGGAATATTGGTGATTGGGGTTATGGTGCAGATCTGGATTTGAATGAAGGAAGAACCTAAACGCAAGGAGAAGGATAAGTTCTATTGATGGGTCAAAATCTTAAGGCTTGAATCATAGTATCTTTGTATGATTTGATCTGTTATATGTGGCGCATGCTTGATCTATAAATCTGGTAATCTGGGTTAACTAATGTCTAAATGTTTGAAAGAGTGAATTATCCTTTATAGATTTGTATGCAGGTTCAGTGAAGCGAAGGCGCGTATACACATTGGTTTTGTGAGTAAAAACATCGTATACGTAGGTTTTTCCAAACATAGAAGCTTATGCACGCAGGTTTCTGGTTATTGAAGTAGCGCACGTCTCTTGAATTGTGTTCTAGCTGCTTTTGTTTATTGATGCAATGTTCTGGGTTTAGAATTGGTGTGTGGTTACTATTACTGTGTTCTGGGTATAGATGTCAGAGAAGTGTCTAGTTGATTCAGTGTTAATTGGTGGAAAGGAGATTGCTTGATGAAGAAACTCTTGATGATTGATTGATGTTCATGGATCCAGTCCGAAAATTTATGAAACGCGGTCCCTAGAAGCAAAGAGAAGGTTGTAGCCTTCTGCTGGTAGTAGCCTGCGTACTAGTATCCTAGCTAGTACAAGAGCTAAGGGGGTTGTAGCTCCCTTCCAGGAAAAGCTGGAGAACGAGAGATGGTTGTAGCTCTCTGTAGGTAGCAGCCTGCGTACTGGTAAAGGACTACACAAGTACAGAAACATTGTAAAAATAAGTTTCTAATTAAAAGAAGATAAAGAAAAATTGCAGAAGGTGGTTTTCACCGACATTGGGTTTCCACCTTATATCTTGTGTTCTTGTGTATGATTGTATTCTGCTCTGTTTCACTGTTTCTGGTTACTGTTTATTTGATTTTGATACACAGATTAATGATCAACATCTGTAATATAAATTAAATTATAAGTCTGCATGGTATACGCGGGTTTCCTTATCTGTAGTTGTGTATATACATCATTTTAACTAACTGAAGTAGTGTATATGATTTGGGTTTGAAAAAGAAAATAATTGACATGATAATACTGATTCACCCCCCCTCTCAGTATTATTTCCAACAATTGGTATCAGAGCAGGTCCTTAGAAGAAGCTTGATCGCTTGAAGGAAGATCTATCATCATGAGCAACTAAGAGAGAGAAGCATCAATCAGGCCACCAATTTTTGATGGGACCAACTTCGTCTATTGGAAGGTAAGAGTCACAGCCTATCTTCAATCTCTTGGTACAGAAGTCTGGGATATCATATATATAGGGTACACGTTTCCTTCAGCAACTCCTACAGATTCGGCTCGTAAGAAGCAATATGAAACAAACACAAAGGCTGTCAATGCTCTATTAGGATGTCTATCTCAATCAGAATTCGTCAAGGTTATGCAGTACAAATCTGCGAAACAAATATGGGATAAGATCGTTCTGAGCTATGAAGGAGATGAACAGGTAAACAAATCAAAACTTCAAACCCTCAGAATTCAGTATGAAAATCTCAGAATGTACAATGATGAAAGTGTGGCTAACTATTTCCTACATATAGATGAGATTGTTAAATATATGAAAAACTTGGGTGAAGAAATAAAAGAGGTTGTTGTGGTTGAAAAGGTTCTAAGATCTTTGTCCTCTAAGTTTGAATCAAAAGATTCTGCAATAGAAGAAAAATAAAATCTACAAAACCTTACCATGTCACAGCTGCACGAAATTCTAACTGGTTACGAAATGAGGAAAGGAGGGCCATCAGATAGGAGAGAAGCTACATTCAAGGCTTCAAGCAAAGGAGATTACTATGAGTTAGGACATATGTCAGAAGAAGAAGAAGAATCAAATTTTGTTAAGAACCTTCAACGGGTGCTGGAAGATTCAGAGGTAAGTTACCTTTCAAATGCTTTGCTTGTGGAAGAGTTGGTCACTATGCTGCCAAGTGTCCTCGTAAAGATAAGCTTGACAAAGGTAAGGAACCTGTTAGATGGAACAAGAAACAGAATGTAAATAAGAAAAGTTATTACACTCATGAAGACAGTGATGGACTTTCAAATAGTGATGAAGATGAAAAAGGTAATAATTATAGACTTTTAAT
Source organism: Pinus tabuliformis (assembly GCA_031772625.1). NCBI lineage: Eukaryota > Viridiplantae > Streptophyta > Pinopsida > Pinales > Pinaceae > Pinus > Pinus tabuliformis. The sequence goes on along the minus strand of CM062817.1, from coordinate 1,923,784,504 downwards.
GGCTTTTGAGGATGATGTTTTCATGGATGCTATAGATGAAGAAGGTCTTTATGAAGAGATTTCTAAACTCAAAATTCGTTTAGAAGAGAAAAATATGATTATTGATACTCTGCAATTTCAACTGGCTGAAAGGGAAAAACATCATGAAAAGTTAGAATGTGAAATTGTGGGACTTAGAAAAGAGATTGAGAAAAATAAAGCTCTTAGTATTAGATTTGTTAAAGGATCTGAAACGTTAGATGAGATTATCAAAGTGCAGCGTTCTCCACTAATCAAGACAGGTCTGGGATATAATGAAGAAACAAATCAAGCACAGAAACCAGCTACCTCCAAAAGCTATCTTGATGCAGCAAGGAGAAGTGAACAAAGACCCAATGGAAATCACCAGGTAAATCAGGGACAATTTAACTCAAGAATGAAAAAATACTACCAGGGAAATCGAGGGAAATCTACTTTAAGGACAAACAAAAGCTACAACCAGCCACAGGTAAAACCTTCTCAATTTGCTTTAAGAATGGATGTCAATAGAAACTACAATCATTTGGCTGGTAGATTTGATAATCATAGGAGTTTCTTCAATGGCCAATGTTTCTCTTGTCATAGCTTTGGTCACAAAGCAACTCAATGTGTTTCCTATAAGACAATCATGACTAGAGAAGCTCAAAGACAGAGGAGTATGACTGGGATCATGAAAAGAACCTACAATAACTTTTCTACTCTTGAAAATGAAATAGAATGTTCTATTTGTAACAATTTTGGTTATGAAGATTCTGAATGCAGGAGCAAGTTTCGGAAGACAACTCAGAAGTAGCAAGTCTTAAGTGCCAAAACATGGAGAATGAAGGAACCACAACCAGAGAGATGTGGTATAGCTTTATATGTGGAAGGGCAAGAAAATCAAAGGTACATCGACAGTGGATGTTTAAAACATATGACAGGTGATAAACAAAAACTTCAGTCATATAGTGCCTTAGAGAAGGAGAAGAAGGTATCTTTTGGAAACGACACCCCTACACTCATAAAAGGTAAAGGTTCTGTTCAGTTAAAGGAAAAGGTCAAAGATGGAAATGTCATGTATGTTGATGGCTTAAAGAATAATCTATTGAGTGTCAGCCAGATGTGCGATCAAGGAACTGAGGTAATATTTCAATCAAATGGATGTACTGTTCGTGATCTTGATACAGGAAAAACAGTGATCAAAGGCATAAGAACTCCAAATAATGTATACATATTCAAAGAAGGACGACATCAATGCTATCGAAGCAAGAATGATGAACACTGGCTATGGCATAGAAGATTGGGGCATCTAAGCTTCTCACAGATAAGGAAAGCATGCAAATACCAAGTAGTTCATGGTCTTCCAGACATCAAAATTCCAGACAATACAATATGAAAATCATGTGAGTTTGGTAAGCAAACCAGAACTAACTTCCCTGAGAAGGAAGGATCATCTAGCAGGCCACTTGAACTTGTCCATACTAATGTATGTGGTCCATCTAGGAAAAGGTCACCTCGAGGAGAAGAATACTTTATATTATTCATTGACGACTTTTCCAGGATGTGTTGGATAGGACTTATGAAGCACAAAGACGAAGCCTTAGAAAAATTCAAATCTTTCAAAGCCTTGGTTGAAAACGAATCAGATCACAAAATTAAATGCCTCAGGTCTAACAGAGGTGGGGAGATTACCTCAAATGAATTTTTCAATTTTTGTGAAGAACATGGAATAAGAAGGGAATTCTCTACTGCAAGGACTCCTCAGCAAAATGGAGTAGTGGAAAGGATGAACAGAACAGTTCAACAAATGGCTCGTGCTATGATGGATGAGTCTGGAACTCCCGCAACTTTCTGGGGTGAAGCTGCATTTGCTGCAGTTGTTATTCTCAACAAGACAAATGTCTGGGTGAACAACACTCAAACTCCTCATGAGCTCTGGTATGGTAAGACTCCTACAGTAAAACATTTCAAAATTTTTGGAAGCAAATGCTATATTAAAAATACTAATGAAAATCTTGGCAAGTTTGAACCTAGAGCAGATGAAGGCGTTCTCATTGGTTACACTCCCCAGATCAAAGCGTACAAGTGTTACAATAAAAGGCTTGGATGAATTATTGACAGCATTTATGTAGTGGTGGATGAAGAAGAAAACACTCCGAGGCAGGTAAGATCTAAAGATTTCGAAGATGATGAGGACTATCCATCAACATCAAATCAGATTCATGATGAAGAAGAAACCCATGAGGCACCAGAAGAACATATAAGGATAGAAGATAAGACTCCATCCAGGTACGTTCAGAAGAATCATCCAAAATCTCAAATTTTGGGGCAGAAAGAGGCAGGTATACAAACAAGAAGAACAATTGCAGAAGCTTCAAGCTATTTTGCATTACTCTCCTCCACTAAACCACAAAATGTAAAAGAGGCATGCAAAGATGAATTCTGGGTCAAGGCAATGGATGAAGAACTTGAGCAGATTGAAAAGAATAACACTTGGGAGTTGGTTCCTAGACCAAAGGATAAGAATGCCATAGAGAGAAAATGGATATTCAAAAACAAGTTGAATGAAAATGGGGAAGTTATTAGAAACAAGGCCAGACTTGTTTGTAAAGGGTATGCTCAACAAGAAGGAATAGACTTTGAAGAAACTTTTGCTCCTGTTGCTAGACTTGAGGCCATCCGAATGTTCCTTGCTCTCTCAAGCTTTTAGAAGTCCAAAGTATTTCAAATGGACGTGAAATCATATTTTCTGAATGGAGACTTAGAAGAAGAAGTGTACATTGAGCAACCGGATGGATTCATCCTTGGAAATGATCCAAAACGTGTATGCAAACTTAATAAGGCTCTCTATGGTCTTAAAAAAGCCCTAAAGGCTTGGTATTATCGTCTGGACAAATATCTTCATCAACAAGGTTTCTCAAAAGGATCAGCAGATAGCAATATTTATATAAAAATTGAAAATAACAAATTGCTAATACTTGCTGTGTATGTTGATGATATCATCTTTCGCAGCAATGAAGAAGCTATGAGTCAAAACTTTGCCTTGATGACGCAGAAAGAATTTGAAATGTCCTTGCTTGGAGAACTGACATATTTTCATGGATTACAAATCCAACAAAATGAAGGTGGTATCTTTTTATCTCAAACCAAGTACCTCAAGCAGATTTTGAAGAAGTATTGCATGGAAGATTCAAAACCAGTATGTACCCCTCTGGTTACAGGAAGTAGCCTCAGTGAAAATGATGAATCAGCAGTAGTGCATCAACCAACTTATAGATCCATGATTGGAAGTCTGCTCTATTTAACAGGTACCCGACCAAACATCATGCATGCAGTGGGAATGGTTGGAAGATTTTAGGCAAATCCTAAGGAAACCCATCTTCAGGAAGTAAAGAGAATTTCAAGTATCTTCAAGGAACTCAAAACTATGGCCTGTGGTATCCGAGAGATACAGATCTCACTCTTCATTCTTATACAGATGCAGAATGGGCTTGAAGCGTGAATGGCAGAAAAAGCACAAGCGGTGGTGCATTCTTTATGGGTTCCAGATTAGTATCTTGGTTCATCAAGAAATAGAGTTCGATTGCTTTATCTACAGCTGAAGCAGAATATGTGGCTGCCGCATCTTGTTGCACACAACTCCTTTAGATGATGCAAACCTTGCAGGATTTTCAAATCACTTGTACTCCATCTATCTCCATCTTATGTGATAATACAAGTGCTATCGGTATCTCAAAGAATCTTGTCATGCATTCAGAGACTAAGCACATACCGATCAAGTATCATTTTCTCCGGGAACAAGTGTTGGAACAAAAGGTCAAATTGGAATATGTTCCCTCTATGGAAGAAGTTGATGATATTCTCACCAAACCATTACCCAGGGAAACTTTTGAATACCTCAGACAGAAGCTGGGAGTAGTTTATGCATCATGTTGCTGTTGAAACTTGTCTGTTTCAAAGAAAAGTGGGTGTACGTGAGTTGCCTAAGGAGGATCCGCGTACATACGCCGATTTATGCAGAGACAGTGGCGTATATGGCAGTTTGAAAGAAATCAATGGGGACAAACTCTAGTTGAAGAAAGTCTGATATGGGTCTGACATAAATCATCTGGCACAGGTTTAGGGGGAGCAGATAAACTTCTGATAATGCATTTTTCTAATTACATTAGAAGCTCTCGGTTCATGTACTCAGCTGTTGTTGATTTCAGGTGGAAAAAATGCAGAGGGAGAACAGAAGGAGATCATGGTTGTTGATCTGAATAGTGATTGACAGATGCTGCTGATATTAGTTACTAGTGTCTTGCATAGTCTTGCTCTAAATATTTCATCTCTATGTCATGTATATCTTTTATTATTATCCAAGTCATGTAACAGCCTATTTTGGTTTCCCCACTATGCCTGGGATGATTGATGTAATGAACTTGGTTGTCATATGTAAATTTCTGATGTATCCCCACTTGGTTGAGTGGATGATCCCCACTTGGTTGGGTGATGGATGTTGTATAGAGTCTTTTGGTGATAGGAAGGTCTTTTATGATGTATAAATCATTGTTCTTCATGAAGAACACCTTTTTGTAGATCTTGCCTACAGTCAGGGGGAGCATGGCCAGCACAGCAGAGCAGAGATTTCAGCATGTACTCAGGGGGAGCATAACCCTTTTCCCTTGATGACAAAGGGGGAGAATGACTTTTAGGATCTTGGGGTTGCCATCAAGTCCAAAGGGGGAGATTGTTGGCATTATGACACAGGTTGGCACTATGGCACTAGTTTGGCATAGGTGTTGTCCTTGATGGCAACACACTCTGGTGACAAATCTCAGTTCAGGCTCTCAGAATGAAGGAAAAGATATATACGCAGGTTAACCTAGACGAAGATGCATATACACGCGGGTTAGACATTCCAAAGGTGCGTCTGCATATACACACACTTTCACACAAGGAAAAGCGCGTACATGTGGGAGAAATTATTTTTGGTCCATGGTATTTAGTCCTTGGTAATTGAACCTATGGTTTTGGGCCATGGTATCCTGTCAGAAGTGTTGATCCCAAGTATTGGGTCCATGGTATTATTTTGTTATGGTTTTGGACCGTGGTGTTGTGAAAGGCCTAAGACTGTAAAAGAGGAAGGAGATCATTTGGCAAAGGATCTTTTGAAATATATTGAATATCTGATAAAGTGTTAGAACTGGAATACTGGTGATTGGGGTTACGGTGCAGATCTGGATCTAAATGAAGGAAGAAATTAAGCGCAAGGAGAAAGATAAGTTCTATTGATGGGTCAAAATCTTAAGGCTTGAATCATAATATCTTTGTATGATTTGATCTGTTATATGTGGCGCATGCTTGATCTATAAATCTGGTAATCTGGGTTAACTAATGTTTGAATGTTTGAAAGAGTGAATTATCCTTTATAGATCTGTACACAGGTTTAGTGAAGCGAAGGCACATATACACACTAGTTCTGTGAGTAAAAACAACGTATATGCAGGTTTGTCCAAACATAGAAGCATATGCACGCAGGTTTCTGGTTATTGAAGTAGCGTACGTCTCTTGAATTGTGTTCTAGCTGCTTCTGTTTATTTCTGCAGTGTTATGGGTTTAGAATTGGTGTGTGGTTACTGTTACTATGTTCTGGGTATAGCTGTCAGAGAAGTGTCTAGTTGATTCAGTGTTAATTGGTGGAAAGGAGATTGTTTGATGAAGAAATTCTTGATGATTGATTGATGTTCATGGATCCAATCTGAAATTTATGAAACGTGGTCCCTGGAATCAAAGAGAAGGTTGTAGCCTTCTGCAGGTAGTAGCATGCATACTAGTATCCCAGCTAGTACAAGAGCTAAGGAGGTTGTAGCTCCCTTCCAGGAAAAGTTGGAGAACGAGAGAGGGTTGTAGCTCTCTGCAAGTAGCAGCCTGCGTATTGGTAAAGGACTGCACCAGTACAGAAACATTGTAAAAAGAAGTTTCTAATTAAAAGAAGATAGAGATGAATTGCAGCAGGTGGTTTTCACCCACATTGGGTTTCCACCTTATATCTTGTGTTCTTGTGTGTGATTTTCTTCTGCTCTGTTTCACTATTTCTGGTTACTAGTTACTTGATTCTGATACATAGATTAATGATCAACATCTGTAAGATAAATTAAATTATAATTCTGCATGGTATACGCGTGTTTCCTTATCTGTAGTTGCGTATATACGCGGTTTTAACTTACTAAAGTAGCGTATATGATCTGGGTTTGAAAAAGAAAATAATTGACTTGATAATACTGATTCAGCCCCCCTCTCAGTATTATTTCCAACACCAAAACCATATCCACGACCTCCTCGCCCAAGTCAACTAATCTGAATTTAAATAGGAATGCAACAATTTACAGATATAACCATAAATACAAAGATGCAACACAAATAACACTATCTCTCATTAATATCAAATATTGAAATATGCTTACAAACAAAATGGAAATCAGACTAGATCGGGCGATGGTAGCTTATCTTTGAGAAGAGATGTCGTAGGTACATGCCTATGAAATGCATTACAATGAGGCTCAATGGCGCTTTTATCATTGAACAATAAGATAAAACCCTAAACAACCAAAACCCTAACTAGAGATGTAATGCCAAGAGTTTATGGGCCCCGGTGGGGTTAGTTGGGCAGTCAACTTCCTGGGGTCGTAGCTTGGTCATATTATCTCCTTTTGACGCACATGATACCTCGTTAGAAATATCTCTCCGAGGAATACGACTGAAAATGCAATCTCAATGAAATCGCTTGAAGTGAGATTACCAAAAAAAATCTTTTAGGGCCTCAAAACGGATCCAGAAGTTCAAGACCTCAAAATGTCTCTAGAACTTCAGGACCTGAAAAATTGCCAAGAATAGTAAATTGTGCTATAATTAAGGAAACTGAAAAAATTGAAAGAAATAATAGTGGGGGTCCACGTGGAATAGGCATGTGGCCACTAATATACACCTGGACCATTCCTCCTGCCTTAGGAAGTAATGATATCCATTGAATTGAGTTCCTCCATGAGATGGGGAAACTTCTGCTTAACTTGGTCCCTAGTGAGCCATTTTGTTTGGTGCAGGAGTTGGCCAACTTTGAAAACTCGATATAGTTGGATCTTTTGCTGGAGAGTGTTCTTAATATGTGTGTCCATAATCCGATTAGTTGCAGCGTGTTCCATGTAGTCTGCATTTAACTCTTTTGGTGTGAGCTCTTCTGTAATGTCAGATGTGTCCAATAATGGTGGAAAGTGTGACTGAAGGCGATCCACATTGAACACTCGGTGCAGGACAAGGAATGGGGGAATTATGAGATCAAAATAAATATCTCTGACACCCTTGGTGATGGCGTATGGCCCATATCGAAGCAGGTGAATCTTGCGTTGTGGCCCAACGAGCCACTCCTTCTGCAGATGTAGCCAAAATTTTTTGCCCACATGGAACTTGTGTGGCACCTGACGATGACCATGTCACTTCTTGTACTTAGCATTTGATTTGTCCAATATATCATGGACCTATTGGTGGATGTGTTGAATGTGCTTAGTGAAGCTATTTTCCTTGTTGGTTTTGGATTGGACATGAGCCAAATCTTCCTGAGTCACTGCAAATGGTATGGCCACATCAATGGGACATAGTGGCTGGAATCCCAAGCCCACCTGAAAAGGGATGTGGCCAATCAAGCTATGGAGAGCTTGGTTGTAGCTGTGTTGGACATAGGGAGGTTCTCATCCCATGTGCATGGATGCTTCAAGTTGTACAGGCGCAGTATGTGTATGATCATCCTGTTGACGACCTTTGTTTGGCCATCTGTTTGAGGATGGAAAGATGTGGACTTAGTGAGCTTGGTGTTTAACATCGACCAAAGACTAGACCAAAATGTACTAAGGAACCTCCTATCATGATCTAAGATGATAGACTGTGGGATCCCAAAGTGTACCCACACTCAGTCAAAGAAGAGTCTAGCAATGGCTTCTGTTGTGATACTCTTCTTGCAGGCCACCATAATGGCCATCTTCGAGAATCTGTCGACGACCACAAAAACACAACCATTTCCATGCTTAGTAGAAGGAAGGTCTGACATGTAATCCATGGAGATGGATTCCCAAAGTAGACTAGGGGTAGGGAGCAGAGTATAGATACCTTACTTCTTGATGGTAAGTTTGGGAATGGCGCATGCAGTGCAGGATCTGATGTTCTTCCCAAAATCTTGTCGAAGATTTGGCCAATAGAAATACTTCTATAGTACTGCCACCATTTTCTTGATCTTGTAATGCCCAACAGCCCAATTGTAGTGTAATTCTCAAATAATCTTCGCACACTTTCTTGAAGGAACACAAAGGTGTCCCAGGTGGCATCATAGAGCATTCTAGAGGTGAAAATTTGGAACTTATTGACCCTCCAGGAGCGTATGGTATGTGTGGCCAAATTGTGGGTCGTTTTTGTAGAGAAGTGACCAATTAGAAGTCTCGCGCCCACAAGAGTTGAGTACGGTGGTTAACGCCATGATCGGGAGTCAGAAGAGGCAGTCTGAAACATTATTTTTTCTACCCTTCTTGTCCTTGATATTCAAATGGAATTGTTGCAGGTATGTGGACCACTTCTGATGGTGACCATTCTACAACTTCCCTTGTGTCTATATGAACTACAGGGGTCATTGGTCTGTTGGGATTACAATTTCTTTCCCAAAAATGTAATGATCCCATTTTTGGAAGGCTTGCACAATGGAATACATCTCTTTTTTATAAGTGGGATACTTTTGGACTGTGTCTGAAAGTGTCTCACTGTGATATTCCACTCGATGCCCTTTATGAGTAAGAACAAACCCAATAGCATAGTCAGACGCATCCGTCTCGATCTCAAATGGTTGTTGTAAGTCTCGTAATGTGAGAACTGGTGCAGAGTAGAGGTGATGCTTCAACTCTGCAAATGCTTTCGGTTGAGATTCAGACAAAAATAATTTTTATTTCACTCCTCCTTTAGTGACTTGACTCAAGGGCCAAGTGATGTGAGAGAACCCCAAAACGCACGTGTAGTAGAAATTGGCAAGACCCTGAAAGATGCAGAGCTCCATCAGAGTGGTTGGGGCTAGCCAATCCCGAATGAATTGGATCTTGGCTGGATCCACATGCACCCCCTGTTCATCAATAATGTATCTCATATACTGAACCTGGGTCATGCTGAAAGTTGATTTCTTCAAATTGGCACACAGCTTGTGTTGTCGCAGTGTTTGGAGAACCAATCAGATGTGGTGGAGTTTCTCTTCCCAACTCTGGCTGAAGATCATGATGTCATCCAAGTATTCCACTACAAATGTGTTGGTGAATGGCTACAAGATGTCATCCATAAGCCTCATGAAGGTTTCAGGAGCATTCATCAACCCGAAAGGCATAACTGACCATTCAAAAAGGCCCTCCTTAGCTTTGAAGGTAGTCTTCCACACATTGGAGGGTTCGATTAGTACCTGGTGATATTTGGACATCAAGTTGATCTTGCTGAAATATTTTCCCCCCTTGAGTTGGTCTAGATGGTCATCAATCCGTGGGATTGGGTACCTATTTCGGATAGTGATCTTTTTTAGCGCGCGATAGTCAATATGGAGTCTCCAAGTCCCATCCTTATTTTGTACCCACACGATCGGGCTCCCATAGGGTGATGAACTCAACCGAATGTGACCTTTCTGTAGCAACTCCTGAATTTTCCTCTTGATTTCATCGTTCTCCAGAATAGAGTGCCGAGATATTGGTCCATTGCGTAGCGGCACACCTGGGGTCAGATCAATGGAGTGCTTGACCTGACAGTGCAGATGCACGCTTCTGGGGGAGGTGAAGATGTCCTCGTACTCCTTCATGACCTTGTCCATATGTTGTCGTCGTGCAGAAGGGCCCTGTCTGGAGGTTGTGGCCACCATCTTCTTCTTTCCTTGAGGGTGTATCAGCAAGAGAACAAATTTCCTGGCTTTTGAAATGAGCTTACTACATTGTTTTGAAGTAACTAGAGAGATGGCAGTAGGCAGTGCTACCTCCGGTATCTTGTACAACTTATTTACCAATGTAACAATAACAATACGAGGCCTTGAATCATACAAAACATGTCACTTCCACAAGTATGGTTGGCCTAATAATAGATCAAAAACATCAAGGATAGCAACGTCACACAATACCTCATCCGTGAAGGGCTTGATGCTATATGGAAGGCGACATTGTTCGATCTCGCGCAGATCCCGTCCTTGGTGAAGCCACCTGACAGTGTACATTTGTGGGTGTGCTGTAGTCGGTAAGCCCAGCCGCTTCATGACCTTTGTTGCAATGAGGTTCTTTTGGCTCCCGTTTTCGACAATGAACTGTAGCGGGGAACTCTTTACCCACATCTGGGAGTGGAAAAGTCACTCCTCCTGTAGGTTTTACCCCGTACAAAAATTACCTTCATATGAATTCTAAAACACAGAAAATAAACAATGCGAGAGAATAACACATAAAACACATATACACAGAGATTTTCCCCTGGATCCCAAAACTGGGACTACCAGCTTGATTTTCCATTATATTCCTTTCAATGTTACAATACATATTTATACATGCCGAAGCATCCAATACCATGGACCAAAAACCATCATGTCCAAAACCATAGATCGAAAACCATCACGTCCAAAACCATGTGCACAAATCATGCACAAAACCATAGGTAGGTCTGCCCAACCTAACATAGGGTGAAAAAACAAAATTTTCTGGGGTGCTGCCCTGGACCCCATAGAGTGGGGCTACCTACACCCCTCAAACCCACTGTGACTCCCCCCGCTACACAATCGGCACAACAAAGGGGGGGCTATGCCCCCCTTCTAACCCCCCGGTTAACTATGTGGGCTAGTCGTGGAAAGAATATAACACAACCCAAGATTCTCCCACTTTGTGTTTACTTTCCAAAGGGGGCCACAAGAGATCTTAGTCATTTATCTAGCCTTGAAATACCCATTGTTTCTCTACACCAAGAGAACTTCTCAGAGCCCACATATTTAGTCAATGCATCTGTAGTATTCTTCAAAGTGTCCACCTTTACCAGCAACGCCTTTTTGTCTTCTATCATATCTCTCACAAAGTGATACTAAAAATCAATGTGCTTTGTCCTTGAATGATATGCAGGGTTCTCTACAAAGAAAATTGCACTTGGGCTATCAGAGCCTATCCTTATAGCTCCTTGTACTAACCCCATACTTGAGCACAATTTCTACAACCAAACTGCTTCCTTTCTTGCATGAGTGGCTGCCATGTGTTCTGCCTCTGTAGTTGATAGTGCCACTATAGATTGTTCCTTACTCATCCAATTGACTGCACCTCCAAATAGGTAAACACATATCCACTTGTAGATCTTCTCTGATCTAGATCTCCAGCCCAGTCTTCATCAACAATGCCATGAATATCCAACACTCTGTCCAATCCTAGTCTTCCTTGGTAGCACAAACCATAATCACTACTGTCACGCAAATACCTGAAAAACCGCTTCACTGCTGTCTAGTGCTCCTTCCCCGGTTTTGACATAAACGTGCTCAATACTCCCACTGCATGTGCAATGTTTGGTCTAGTACAGACCATCGCATACATCAGGCTACTGACTGCACTTGCATATGGAACATGGGACATGTCCTCTTCCTCTTCTTGTGTCTTGGGACATTGTTCAGCAAATAACTTTACACCTAAAGAAATAGGGACCTTCACCGGTTTACTATCCTGCATGTTGAACCTCTACAATATTGTCTCTACATACTTCGTCTGGTTTAACCAAAGCTTCCTCTTTGTCCAATCTCTTTTAATTTCCATGCCCAAAATATAGTTTGCAGCACCAAGATCTTTCATGTCAAATTTGGAGGACAAATGGGTCTTCAAATCTTGGATAATTTATTTGTCATTTCCAACCAGCAACATATCATCCACATACAAGACCAGATAAATAACACGGTTACCAATTAATTTAAAATACACATAGTGATCTGCTTTGCTTCTCGTGAAGCCAAGTCCCCGTATAAATGTATCAAATTTCTGATACCACATCCTTGGTGACTATTTTAACCGATACATAGACTTCTTTAACTTGCATACCAGTTCTTTCTTACCCTTCACTGCAAATCCTTTAGGTTGCTTCATGTAGAACTCCTCTTCCAGATCCCCGTGAAGAAATGATGTCTTCACATCCATCTGTTCTACCTCAAAATCTAAAGCAGCAGCAATAGATAAAAGTAATCTAATAGAAGTTACCTTGGAAATAGGAGAAAAAATATCACCAAAATCAATTCCCGGCACCTGGGAATAACCCTTTTCTAGCAACTGAGCTTTGTATTTCTCCAACTTTCCTTCTGCATTTTTCTTGTTCTTGAACACCCATTTGCTTCCAATGGGTTTCCTTCCAGCTGACAACTCCACCAGATCCCAAGCCTCATTTTTGTGCAAAGATGTCATTTTATCAACCATGGCCTCTTTCCATAGTTTTCCATCCTCTGAATCTACTTCTTCCTTCATAGTTCTGGGATCATCATCAGTAACAGATAAAGAAAAATTTGAATAAAAAGCAGATGTACTATACCTTTCTGGCTACCTTCTTTCTTGAATTGATCTTCTCACACCGGGAGTTTGTGGCTCTTCATCTTCTGATTCTTCCTCTGGTATAGAGTATGATTCTTCCTCCTTTAGCTCAAATTCTATCTTCTCAGGTTCCTTTGGTTGGACTTCATGTTTAATAACATCTTTCACCTCTCTGAACACCACATCTCGATTGTACACAACCTTCCTTGTTACTCGGTTCCAAAGCTTATAACCCTTTAAACCATCCTTATACCCAATGAAGATGCACATTTTAGATTTACTATCCAACTTGGTTCATTTCTCCTTTGGAACATGTACATATGCATCACATCCAAATACCCTCAGATGTGAAAGAGAGGGTTTCATACTAGTCCATACCTCTTGTGGAGTCTTATCCTCCAACGCTGATGAAGGTGATCACTTGACCAGGTAACATGTTGTCTCCACCACCTCTGCCCATAATTCTTGTCCTATCCTAACACCACTGAGAATGCTTCTTGCCGTTTCCATCAACATCTTGTTCATTGTTTCTGCAACTCCATTTTGTTGAGGTGTATATGGAGTAGTATTATGCTGTGCTATAGCACACTTCTTACAAATTTCTTCAAATTCCTTATTGCAAAAGTCTCCACAGTTATCTGTCCTTAGCACCTTTATATTTTTCTTTGTCCGGTTTTCCACTAGAGCCTTAAATTCTATAAACTTGTCAAAGACTTCATATTTCTTCTTAAGGAAATATATCCATGTATTCCTTGAGAAGTCATCTATAAATGATACATAGTGCATAGACTTACCTAGTGGTGGAACCTTCACAGGTCCAAACACATCACTGTGCACAAGCTCGAATATCTATTTCACCCTCTTACCACTAGAGGGGAAACTCACCCGATTCTGCTTCCCATATACACAATTTTCACAGAAATCAAAATCCAGAGAGCTATTACTCATACCCTCTACGATACTTTCACCATGAAGTATTCAAAGGCCCTTCTCTCCAATATTTCCAAGCCTTTGATGCCACAACATGGTCTTCTCTCTAGAGACCACTAGATTTTATGCTCCACTTTCAAGAACCATGGAACTATTTCACCCATCAACAACAATGCTACCGTGTAGCTTGTACAAAGTTCCAATTCAAACTCCCCGCATCAATACCAATGCCACCCGAACCATCTTGCAGGTATCCTTCTCGAACACTGTTTTTACACCTGCATTATCTAGCTTGATTAGAGAAATTAGATTTTTGGCTAATGCAGGAATATGCAGAACACCCAAAAGTGTTCTAACCTTTCCACCTTGCAACTTCAACTTTACTTTTCCGTGACCAATGGTTCTAGCCTTCCTGTCATCCCCCAAGAAGACATCACCGCAATCATATTTCTCATACTCACAAAACCACTCTCTATGGGGAGTGAAGTGAAATGATGCACCTGAGTCAATCAACCATGCCTCATGATCTACATGTGTACTTGAATAATCCAAGTGCACATCCCCACCTTCATTTGAGGTGGTTTTCACCTCTACATAAGGAGCATCATAAGATCCATTTACTTTATCAGGAGCTTTAGATTTACAATCCCTTTTGTAGTTCCTTTCCTTTCTGCATTTCCAGCACACCACCTTTAGATGTTTTCCTAGAGATTTAGATCTCCCTCTAGATTTAGATCTCCCACTAGATGACTTATTTTTGTTTCTGTTTTGGGACCGTCCTTGTATAGACAAGGCATCACCAATATAGCTCTCCATATTTTTCCCTCTCATCTCCTCCGTCAGCAAGGATGAGACTATTTCATCAAACTACAAGGTAGTTGTATTGCTACCTATTGCAATAACCAGACTATCCCATGAATCTAGTAGAGAACACAACAAACTGATGCACTTATCTTCATCATAAATTTCAATATCAACAAATGATAACTGACTTACCACAATATTCAATGAGTTCAAATGCTCTGTCACCAAGTCTCCATGTTTCATCCTCTGGTTATACAGCTTTTTCCACAGGAACAGTTTATTCACTTGAGACTTAGATTGGTACAAAGCCCTAACTTGTCTCACAAGGCCTTAGCCATAAATTCCCCGAATACATTCAAAAATACTGAATTTGATACACATGCTCGTATTGTGCTTTGTGCCTTCTGATCTAACTTCTTCCATTCTTCATCAGACACTCTTGTTGGTTTAGAACTCGGATCTACCCTGATCCACTGATCTTTATCCACCAACATATCCTTCATCTTGTGTTTCCACAACTCAAAACCCTGAACATTAAATTTCTCGATCTCTATCTTTCCACTGCTCACCATCTTCTTTCACCACTAGAATCGATCTCACAAATCTCCCACTGAATAGGGTCTACCACAGGCCTAAGCGAAACACCTCAGCAACAAATGCATTCCCTTGAAGCCAAAACTTGGCTCTGATACCAAATGTATGTTTTAATCCCGTACAGAAATTACCTGCATGCGAATTCTAAAACACAGAAAATAAACAATGCGAGAGAATAACACATAAAACACATATACACAAAGATTTCCCCTAGATCCCAAAACCAGGACTACCAGCTTGATTTTCCATTATATTCCTTTCAATGTTACAATACATATTTATACATGCCGAAGCATCCAATACCATAGACCAAAAACCATCGCGTCCAAAACCATGTGCGCAAATCATGCAGATAACCATAGGTAGGTCTACCGAACCTAACATAGGGTCCAAAAACAAAAATTTCCAGGGCGCTGCCCCAGACCCTGTAGAGTGGGGTTACCTGAACCCCTCAAATCCCCTGTGGCTCCCCCACTACGCAATCGGTGCAACGAAGGGGGGGGGCTCTGCCCCCCCTTCTAATCCCCTGGTTAACTATGTGGGCTAGTCGTGGAAAGAATATAACACAACCCAACACCTCCTCTTTTGGATCTTCAAGTTCGCCCTTCTAGATCTTTGTGGTGGCGACGGTGGAGTTGGGCTCCACATCAATAATATTCTTCCCTTTTTCATTCTCCTTGTTGTGTTCGAACTCAAAGTCAGAACATGAATCTAATTCCAAAGCCTTCAGCTTGACCAGCAGTGACTACTTGGCCCGACACACACTTATGTTGTGGGTGGAGCTCTTATGGAACTCACACCACTTTCCCATGTCCTTCCTTAGCTTCGCAATGTTGTCCTTTGCTTGTGGCCTTGATGGGTTGTCCTGGTCCATCCCGTCTTAGCTTTTTCCTTTATTCTACAGTGTGGGGGAACCTTTCCCTTGCTTCAGATTCATAGATCCAAAGTCTTGCTTCTTCTTTTTAAACTTCTGCTCGATCTTGACGGTGTATCGGTACGCCATGCTGAGCAAGGAGATGTCCAGGAACTCCATCTCGTCTTGGATGTATCTATGTAGCTAGCCACGGTACTTGAGTACCAAATGTTTCTCAGAATCATTTATACCCAACATCGTGCAAAGGGTATCAAAAACATTGGTAAACTTCGGTCTTGGTCCCTTCCTTGCTGCAGCGTGGTCCACTTTATGTATTTGTGCTCATAGCTCCCGACAGGGTAGTACTGCTCCTTGATGGTGTCTCGAAATGAATTCCAAGTGGGAGAAGTTGAAAATAGTGAGGTCGTAATTTCATCCTTCTGCTCACAATAGGTTTCCCACCAGTCCTTGATATGGGGGTCAACTTTGAGAAGAGAAAAATTAATCTTTTCTTGCCTGGAAAAATCATGAACAAAAAAGTATCCTTCTAGCAGATTCAACCATTTATCTATTGCATCTTCATCTATTTGGCCCTCAAATATGGGAATTTAAAACCTTACTTGTACCTTAAAAGGTGTGGAGCCACCAGAGTGACTGTTGGATGTGGATGCGCCGTCGATGGGCAACCATTGAAGGATCTGGGTAAAGTTATCCATCATCGCGTTCCTTTGTTTCTGAAGGGCATCCTCGAGTAATATTTTGATAGGATATCCTACTCCCTCGTCTTTCTTTTCTTTCCCCATGGGAGGCCGTCAGGATTTCCGAGGACGGTCTTGCAAAGGTTCGACCAGTTTGAGCCCTAACTCTTTATATCCCGACCTTGTTGGGGACACGCAAAGAAAAATAGAGAAAGAGCAGATTGCTCTGATACCACTGATTCGAATTTAAATAGGAACGCAAAAATTTACATATATAATCATAAATAAAAAGATGCAGCAAAAATAACACTATCTCTCATTAATATCAAATAATGAAATATGGTTACAAACATAATGGAAATGAGACTATCTCGGGCGATCGTAGCTTATCTTTGAGAAGAGATGTGATGGCTACATGCCTCTAAACTACGTTGCAATGAGGGTCAAGGGAATTTTTATTATTGAACAATAAGAGAAAACCATAAACAACCAAAATCCTAACCCGAGGAGATGTAACACCAAGAGTTTATGGACCCCGTTGGGGTTAGTTGGGCAGCCAACTTCCTAGGGTCGTAGCTTGGTCATATTATCTCCATTTGACGTGCATGATACCTCATTAGAAAGATATCTCTAAGGACTACAACTGATAAAACGATCTCTTAGACTTTTCTTGAAGCGAAATTGCCAAGAAAACGTCATTTAGGGCCTCAAAATGGCTTCGGAAGTTCAGGATCCGAAAAACTGCCAAAAATAGTAAATTGTGCTACAATTAAGGAAACTGAAAAAATGAAAGAAAAAATCGTGGGGCTCCATGTGGAATAGGCAAGTGGTCACCAATTTCCACCTGGAACACCAGACCACACCTCCTTGGGAATCCCTCATGGTAGGGTGACTGCTCAACCCCACGCATCCTCTCAGATCGTCAACTGAGCCTATACAGTCTTTTCCCGAGTCTCAACAACCGCTGCTCAAGCCTCTGCCACCTCGACACATTCCGACATCCAAATTATCTCCATTGAGGCAAAGGAACTACCTACCTCTCTAGAGAGACCATCAATCTCTAGTTGACGATGCTACGTCGGTCTCTCAAGATCCTCCTAAGCCCTCGTATCTCTTCATCCCTATGACTATACGACTGCACCAGCCACACCTATGTGACGAGGATAATTTCATACCAAGTTGGCCAATTTTTATCCACGTGGTCCCACATCTATAGGAAAAAATACATGGTATGAACATGATCAAAAAATTCATCATATCTATACATATAATAGAGCACAAATGTAGAAATCACAAATCAGATACCTATTGGTCGCTAAGCATCACCAAGAGAAAGTCCCATATCTGGATCGCCCCTAAAGTCCACACCATGATAGGAGTACTCTAGAATCATCTCAAGGATGGTTCTAAACCAACCCTCCACAATGGAATTCCAATAACGCCCTGTCACACAACCACCATCTTGCGGCATCACTGGATCCCACCGCCTAATCCATGGGTCTCTAACAGGATTTGGCACCACTGCCAAAAAAGGCTAGAGCAACACTACCCTCTCATACAAAATACTGCACAATATACTGGCATAGAAGAAGCTCTGCGACTGACCCTATCACACCTATGTCATTTGGGAAACCATACCTATATACATAAAACTAGCCCAACCAAAAACGTGGCCTGCATGCAGTCTCTATAGCACTGCAATCTGAGGTCCTGACACTCAGTGAGGGTCCACCAACCCAGCAAGCCATACAATCATCTCTAGTGCTGGTTGCTAAGTGAGATCTATAATGGACACAGTGTAGGCACAACCCTCATCAAAAGGGTTGGGACCAAAGTGGTCCTCCTCCCATGCATGAATGTCTGCCTACCCTACTCCATGACTAATGACTAGTGACTTGGCATACATGCAGTTTGTGCATCTGTTTAAAAAATAGATGCACAACCCATTCATTGCTTATTCACTTAATGCTAACCAACCCTACTCCCGGGCAACCTTACTCATTTTCGATGGATAAAGGCGAATTCTCTTGCGCATTCTACATTAGGCTTATCATTCCTCCATACAACATAAGTTAATTTGTGTCACTTCATCTGCCTCACGAACCCAACACAGAGACCAACCAATGGGCCCCTCGCCCTCCGGATAATACACTTTATCTCCATGATCATGCAAGTCACTGTTTTCATGGGGAATTCGTCTCTGTGTATGTACATCCCAAACTACCTTTACATTCTTTTGGCAAGTGTACAATGATTTTTTTTAGGAAACTGGTTCCCACCTGTTAGTCCCTAAATCTACCTCAGGCTGAGAAAGGTAGGATCTAGGGTAACATCAAACCACACTTAACCTGGTAGCTAGCCCTACCAGGACGGGAGAGGGCTCTCTCCTATCAATCTCAGCTAGATATGATCAATGAGGGCTTGATATGACTGATATGAATACTGAACATAGGCTAGGTATGTGTGCAAAAGAGTTTGATTGAATATAATGATGATTTGTTGGCTCAAACAGAAAGGCAGATTTGGGTCTAGGGAATGAGGCTCAATTTTGCAGAGATCTCTGTGGGGCAAGGTAGGCAACTGATTTTGCACTTCAAATTGAATGAAATGGAGAGATTTAGACAGGTGAGGAGTTGAAGAGGGCAAGAAAACCTCAGGGATCCTATTCAAATCGCTGAAAACATCAATAACTAAGCAAACCTTAGGTAGAGCACTGCAACTTCAATGGATTCTACCTATATCCTTGTTTGTTTTAGTTAAGAAGAAGCAAGATAGATAATGGAATACATAAACATAAGTGAACTTAAAATTACAGAAGGAAACACAATACAAAAGCAAGATTCCACAGTAATCCCATAAAGGGTTGCAAACCCTGGTCTATATCTTTGCCAAACTGCTGAAATGAGTATACAATGAAGCTCCAAGCTTTCACAAAAGTCTAACCATGCTAAAGACTGAAAAATCACAAGATATAGACAAACCATAGCTCATCCTAGCCTCTAGGTTTCGAGCTCATAATTTTAGGAGCTTTTCCAACTAATTCTAAACTGAGAACTAAAAATTAGGCAGTGGAACAGCTTGCCTCTAGAAACTAGGGAACCGATTCATTCAATTGCAAACTACTTTTTGATAGATGAATCTACCTCCATGAGTGAAAATTTGACAAAATTACATCAAGATCAATCAATTTTCATTAAATTACATCAAAAGTTTGACATTAAGAAAGAGAAAAGTCAAACTGTCAAGTAACTAGGAAAAAAACAAAGTATACTTGGTCAAACTGAGCAAAATTTCCCCAATGCGCCGCGCTGATTTCCCTATGCATAGTGCCTGTTTGCAGCCACTTTTGGAGGCCTTCCCGACGTCCAAATTTTCTCGAAATGTGATTGTTGGAAAGGTATACCTATATGCTTTCCATAACAAGTAGAATTTTTGAACTTGGACCTTATTTTTCCCTCCAAAACTGAGTTCTCCCAACACTACTTCCTGTGTGTCAAAAAAGGGGCAGAAAGGTCATTTTTTGGGTGTTTTTGACCTTTTTGGGGGCTCAAAACTTGTCAAAATTTCTTGGCCATTGGTGAGCATGCATATTTCTTCATGAAAAATCCAAAAAGTCTGATTTTTCCTCATTTGGAGGCTGTCACGTGGAAAGAGTCGTTAGTGCAGACACAACCGACCTTCCTAGAAAGCGTAAGACTTTCTAATGACAAACAAGACAAATAAGAGCAATCCTTCCCTAAATATTCTTTTACAATATGAGAAATCAAGTGTTTAGATCCTACCTGTAATCCAACGTTGTTGCAGTAGTCTAGCCTCGTTGATCTGGATGAGCTCCTCCTTCCCTTCGAAACCTGCATTCACCAACAATCAAACGATTAAATAGCACCTGAATGTCACATAAAATAAAACATATTTAACATATAGACCAAGGAGTATATGAAACAACTCATTAATAACAAATCGTTGAGAAGAATGGACTAATTTGTATTAAAAGGTAACAAAAGGAACCATTACAACCTGAGCCTTGGTGTTGTGCAAGCTCCTCGCAGGGTCCTGTTGAGGGCCCCGAAGTCGGGTCGACAATGAGGGGGATACCCACCCGGTCCGGAACCTGGTTGGCGTCTCCTTGCCCGTTTGGAGTAGCGGGTCCGACTGGGGGTAATGGGACCAGTTTCCCAATGTGAAGGGTGTGCGTGTGTGTGTAGAGTTTGATGATATTAATCTAAAAGGTTTCTCTGAACTAGTCTTAATTCTAACAACTAAACTACTTCTATACTAATGTGATCTAATGAAGAGAAACAATACATCTAATCTATGCTAACCCGGGGTGTTCTCTTTTGTTATGCAATCTAGAAAGATTTCTAACAACAGCTGGTAATAAAGATCATTCAACTGTTATCAGAATATAAATCGATAAAGATAAACCATTCTGCATAAGAAGTTAGGTAGAGTAGTTGTGAACAGCATATCGCATAATCAGTTTTCTATATGTCAAGCATAAATAAATGACTCCACCGTACAGAAGTGCCAAATGGTAATACAGACATTCATACAGTAACATATAAAGAACTCAGTTGTATATCACTTTAGGGATACTAGCAGAATTTAGTCAAGAGATAAAAGTACCATTTATGACTGATTTCACTAATAAACTTCAAGCAATAATGATTTACTTCTACTTATTCTAATATCTGCTAAGAGTACAAAAGTGCAACATCAGTAACCGACATTAAAATGCAAACATAAATAAATCTTGATCCATCCATTCATCAAAAACCTCCTCTGAGGGTGCAGAAGTGCATGTTCTGAGGACAAGTGTTTTGACAGATTTCCGGACCCTTCTCCAAATGCCATGAGAAGGGTTAAATACTACTAGCTAATTGATCTTAATTACACGAATTTAGGGAATCGACTTCAAATGACCGCCCTTTACTAAAAGCAAATTTATTTCTAAAACTTTAAATCTAATTTCTGACCGTTTCTGTATATTCTCTTTAGTGCTGTCAACTGTGCAACACTTTCCTGGGAAGAGTCGGCTGGCTGCCTTCTTCTTTTGCTCGGGAGATAAAAGTGGAAATAACAAGAGCTGGCACCTCCTTCTGACAGACCAGAAGATATTTTCGAAAACCTTTCTCTAGCTGGGTGTATTCGCCGCGTGTATACTTAGCACAACCCAGGTTCTTCTCGAACTGATTTTGCTGTTGCTGTTTTGGTTTTCGGTCGTGCGAATGACTGAGTGGGTTAGGAGTCGCGCTGTATGGACATCCCCCTGTTTCGAGAATTGTTTCCGTTCTTTGTTCCAGGTTTGTCTGGAGCGTCTTCCTTCCTATGCGCTTCTTTCTCTGCTTTACCAAGTCTGAGCTTCAGGATCTTTTGTGAACACGCTGCTTTTGTGCACCTTTAACTCTGAGTCTTGGATAGTCTAATTTCATCAGTGCTAGTTGTCTGATAGTCTGGAATCCACGGTCCTTCTACATGCGGCATTCGTTTGCGGAGGCATCTTCTCTCTGCTATTTGATTGGCACTTTCTCCTTTCTCTCAGATGTTTCCTGCATATAGATTTATATCAGTTGCGTGTCTTGCAGTCTGCGCAAAGAAGAAGGGAAATGAAAAGATTGACATAAAAGCATTAAACTCTAATGAATGCATAATCCTGACATGCATCATGACTTGACTCTTCGATAAATGCGATGCAATCATTCCTTGATACTCAAGCATGCGGTCATTAATTTCCTTTAAGGCGCGCGCTTGGTCTTGGGTTTATCGTGTGATGAGTCTTTTCAGATCGCAGATCGCAGATCGCAGTTTACTGATATTGCAGATCGCAAATTTTATTCAATGGTTCATGGTGCCATAGCGTGACGTTTGCGATGTGCAATGTCGCATATCGGCGATCGACGCTTCTTGGAGGTCCTCCTTTTAGAGCGCGTTTGAGATGCATGTGACGCGATGAACTTCACATCGCTCTTTCGCAGTTTTACTTTTCGCGCTTTAAGTAATGCTTCAACCTTTCTTTGCGATGCGATTTAAGCCTTAGGGAGGAAAATACAAAAATTTAACAAAATATTTTTTGGGATTTTTTGTTCAATGTCCCCCCTTTGCTCGACGTTATTGCTAATATCAAGCAAAGAGGGGGGGTTGTTGGTGACCACAACAGGTCCACAAGAGTTCTCCCTTACTCTGATCAGCTCACCCACCCCCCAATGGAAACAAGTAAAGATGGTAATCTCTCCTCACAAGCTTCTACAAGGAAGTCCTAATTCCAGCAGCATCTACCATTAGGAATGTTTAGCTTTCAACCTCTCCTCCCTTTGGCCCAATGCCTGCATTTATAGTGCTTTAGAGGAAGTTATTCAGGTCCACCATCAATGGGATAAGCCCCTCTTTGGATGGGATAGCTCCCCTATTAATGGGATAAGTTCCTCTTTGGTAGGGATACATGAACCATCTGGAGGCGCTTCATACACGTCAAACAGGCTTCTAGAAGACTCTAGAAATGACCACCAGTAACTTTTTTGGAGTGAAACTTGTGCTTTTTGACCTTTACAGGAGTACGCACCCACCCATTTACATACAGAGCGTACAAGTACGCAGGTATTGTGAACTTGGGTTGCGTACCCGCAGGTAAGGCTAAGAGAAACTGCGTACCAGAGATAATTGACTTTAAATGACTTTTCTCTCTTTCTTGAAGTTTGACATGGAGAGAAGAGGCATGAGACTTGCCAAGGAGGATAGTATGACAGTGGATGGAACCATACTAACTGCAAATAGTCAGGGTGACATTTTTTAGTGTAACAGATTGCCCCCTAAAGTGCGAAGCCTGTAGTAGATTAGGGTTTTTATGATCTAGGAAGGGTGAAGTACTTTATCATTTCAAGGAGTATCTTGCGGAGGACCCGGTCAGAACCTGCAAATATTCAACACAAAATACATATATAAGATGATATCATCGCTGAGGTAGGAATTCCCATACTCAGATTGAAAACTTTAACTAATAATCTAACTACTGCCCTGATACAAGAATGATTTTGCAGTACATCACAATCATAGACTTTTTGTAGACACAGTATGGACACAGCCATCTGTTTATGATTAGTCTACTGTATAATGAATACAAAACTCCTCACAGCCTGGATGGTGGAAACTAGATCCAGGGTCTTCATTTCTACTTCCCGAATTGGTACGATTCTATCCATGCGAATAAATGAGTTGATGTCGAGCATGGTAGAAACCACTTGATTACCAGTCAATGATGTAAACCGTTAACAAGTGTGAGAGAGACCACCAGTAATGTCAATGGTTCTCAAAGTACCCAGTACAATCCATGAAATGTGAATGAATGGGTTGATGTCGAACACGTCACGGAATCCTTCGATCGAAAGTCAATGATGTAAACTGTCATCAAAGGCGAGAAACCTGCCATTGATGCATGCAGACTTCAAGGTACTGACGATTTCTAAGTCATCTTTCTAGATAATATGCTGATGTCGATAGAAAGCGACTCGTTGCAGGCAAGCCCACAACACGAAATCATCGTTCAAGTTGAAGAAATGTTGCTGTAAGGACTGACTCAAGGATGGTCAAATGGATGACAAGTATTTTGCATATTAATGGTTTATTTGCAGAGACATCTTGAACACATAATGACACGACAGATGGCTTGGTGACGATTGACCCAAAGTTAATACCCGGAAACGGTTGAAGACTTTCAAAGTGGTTTGATCAACTTTTAAGGCAAAGGATTTCCCAACCCAAGTGAATGAAAAGTGTCGTGTTCAAGAGCGGTGATAAGGTTCTTTTGTAACAAAGGATAACAAATCGGTTCATTCTTCTCTCTTTTCCCCCACAATTTCTGGCAAGTACCTCTTTATTTTTTACAAGCTTGAGGAGGATAACATATGCTTGATTATAAGCTCATCCTTAGTTTAGATTCGGACCCTAAGAAAGAGCGGTTCATTCCTGTTTGTAATTGAACAGGCCCTTTACTGTGAAATTTTAACGAGTCCAGTATAGGAGAAACTCGGCGTTTTTCATTTTTAGAGAGTCTGAAAAAACTAAAGAAGACTCCGGGTTGAACTTTTTCATAAAGTTGTGTCTCCCAAGCCCGAAAAAGTATAAAATAATACTTGAGAGAACTGCTTTGTCTTGCGACCAAGGAGTACTTTCATGATTGGTGCCTCTGACCTGAAAAGTAAAAGCGATCAAGGACACGTCGTTTTATTTCCGTATTGAGTTTGAAACGACAAAAACCTGGCAATCTTTTCTTGTTTTTACGGTCAGAAAAGAGCTATAAGGGGACCGTCTTTTAATTCCGTTTTAACGAGTGTAAAAGAAACGCTCGGCAATCTTTTCATGTTTTAAGAGTCAGAAAAGAGCTTAAAAGATGACTCTGATGTTTTGGTTCGTGAAAAATGATGATTTTACTCTAAAGTCCTTTTGTCCTACACAAAAACGACACATTACTCATACCTGTTTAAGATGGGTAAAAATACATTGAAAAATACCTTTTCATGGTGAAAAATAAACAAACTTAGCATTCATTCATCCAAAAAAACCTATAAAAAGACTTTTTACCATGTCATTTTTACCATTTTACTGTTGAGGTCGAGAAAAGGACTTTTGACAAGAAAACTTCCTGTGGACTTTGCGGAGAATCCGACCGTCAGAATCGAGCGCCGTCTCTTTCAGGTATTTCACAACATCCTCCTCTTCAATTTCATCTGTTTAGAATTTCATTTCAAGTTTTAGTTTGATTTTTTGGAGGGTTTAGGGTTTTAAAATTCGTTTCTCAGGGGACGCACGTGCCCCATGGGCGACCTGCGTACCCTGACTTTTTCATATATGGGAAAAAGGTCGGGGTACGCAGCCCGCCTTCAGAACAGCTGCGTACCGCCGCTCTGTTTTCTGAACGCGGGGTGCATACCCCGTGAAACGCGGATTTTGAAACCCCAAACCCTAATTTTAACCAACCAAATTTTGTTTAATGAATTCTAATCATTGTTTTTTGGTGTGTAGGTCACTCACCATGCTAGATTGGCGTGAAAGAGAACACGAAGACGTTGATTTGGCCACAATAGGTCATCAACCTTCTATTGATGCGTTAAAGGCATGCAGTCTCTACAAGTACTGGGCCATACCTGGCATGAGGGCCCAGGTGCCATTCTTAGAGTGGCTGGTTGAAAGGTGGAACATTCAGGATCAATGTTTTTACATCGGAGAAAACCAGCTCGAGATAGAGTCCTCCGACATATACTTTCTCACTCGCTTGCCTAACAGGGGCGAGTAACTCTCTCTATTCGGGACTAGGCCGGGTGGCCAATCCCTTGCTAGTCTCCGGCTAGAGTGGTGCAATAATCAAAACTAGGAGAAGGGGATAGAAATCAAATACATATCCCGACCTGAACTCATTGTAATTTCCTTTACAGTTACCAGACTTTGCGGCGCTGCCGCTTTGCACATGGCCACTGGATCCCAAATGCGGATGGCTATAGATTGCTTCCAAGGCACCATTTTCAACTGGTGCGATGCTGTGTTGGCCAATATGAAGGGCCAACT
Source organism: Pinus tabuliformis (assembly GCA_031772625.1). Lineage (NCBI taxonomy): Eukaryota > Viridiplantae > Streptophyta > Pinopsida > Pinales > Pinaceae > Pinus > Pinus tabuliformis. The sequence continues at coordinate 1,923,758,504 of CM062817.1, read as the reverse complement.
AACCAGGGCAAAGAGAGGACAACTGAAGACCTTTGGATACGGGCCTTTAGTTGTGAGCTTTGCCGTAGAGAGAGTTCCAATGCTGATCCCCCAGCATCTTACAGTTCCAGTTGGGGCTCCTTGGGAGCCTAAGTTGACGAGATGGGTTACGGTAATGGCCCGGCATACTGATGAGGGAGCAGCAGTTGTTCGATTTCCTGATGGTTACTTTCACTGGCTGGAGGGCCAGGTCTTTGCGATTCAGGATTTTCCGTATGCCGGAATGGATTTTCGCAATGATCCGGACATGGTTCTTCCACAGGGAGAACAATGGGATGACAGAGGTATTTAATTTTTCACAAGTTTTTAAATTATCTATTTTTTTTTGTTTTTTATATATCGTCTCAAAAATGACAGCACAAATTTTCAAAATGCAGATGTAGGTCCACGGCGTCCGGCCAACCTCTGGGCTTTTGAGAGGAGAGTACCAGCTATACCAGCACTGGCCCCACAGGATGCGGCCGCAGAGACTTTAGCAGAGCTGGAACAGGATCTAGAGCATCTGACGGCGGGTATACCAGAAACCACTATAGAAGAAATTCCTATCCGACTTCAGCGCTACGTGGTCGCAGTCCCAGGACCTTTCAGGAGGTTCCTGTGTAGGGTAGCGCGGGTAGTGGTCTCGTATAGAGAGCACCACCAGTGATTGGCTAGTCACTTTTGTAGACACATATGACATTTTTGGTTTTTTGTACTTATCATTTTTGCCGATCATAAGGTGTTTTTCAACCTATGATCGAAGACGATGTATATTTTTTGACACACTCCTATCTATATATATCATTATTACCGGCTTATTTTGTTAAACATGTGTGATGAAATGTTTATAAATTTTCATTTATGATTGTTACAAATGTCTATTTAACATTCGAGACGCCATTGCATCTGCTAATGTATTTAAAGACCTTGGAATATGCTGATATTCAATGTAATCAAATTCACGTTCCAAGAGATGCACCCTCAAAAACAATCTTAATAACACTGGATTTCTAATGGCATAAACTCTATTAAGCTGTAATACAACGAGTTCAGAATCTAACCTCACTATCAAACTCCAAATCCCAAATGAAATAGATTCATATAATAATTCAATCACTGCACTGTATTCTGCAATGTTGTTTGTTGTTTGACCGAGGCTCACCCCATGCATAGAAACTAACTCGTTAGAGGGCGAATAGATAACCCAAGTTGCGGAAGAGATATTCCGTGTACTACGACAAGCACCATCAGCAAATCCAATGTACATTTGGAGAGGCGTCGACATCTGCAATATCAAGAGTAAAACCAAGATAAGCCAGAATAACGACAAAAGCACACTCTCTAAACTAAGCACACAGTCTAAACTAAGCAAACATACCAGCTAGAAAGAAAAATTAACCTAACTAACTAAATCTCCACACCCACCATTTAAGCATAATACCTCTTTAGGTAAAGTCCATTTCTGGGCTTACCCAAAGAGTCCCCATCAAAATCTACCAGCTCATAGGCCCCTTTTGCCAGCTTTCGCTTGACAACGTAGGGTCCATGCCACATGGGAACGAATTTTCCAGCACCTAATTTATCGTTAGCTTGATCATATAATAGCACTAGGCCTCCTTCCGAAAAATTACGAGGGGTCACGTTACGATCATACTGAGCTTTCATCCTTTTTGCGTGAGTCTCGATTGCCAAAGCAGCATCACGTCGAGTCTCATCTAATTTAGCTAAGTATAACAGACGCTTCTCCTCTTCGGAAGTAGCTGGGAGTAATTCGATAGCCATTTGAAGTGATGGGATTTCGCATTCAATGGGAAATACTGCTTCCAAACCATAAACTAGCTGGAAAGGAGTGAACCCTGTTGATGTTTTTACTGAGGTTCGATACGCCCAAAGCGCTGAGAATAACATGTTGTGCCAATTTGACCGATGAATACCAATGATTCGTCGGATCATGATAACTAGAACTTTGTTGATAGATTCAACCAAACCGTTTGCTTGAGGATAATAAGGAGTAGAACTATCATGGCATAAACCAAGCTGGCTTGTAAGTTCTGTCATCATAATGTTTCGAAAATGGCGCCCATGGTCAGTGATTATCGCTTGTGGGACACCAAACCTAGCAATAATATGATTGAATATGAAAATTGCTGCTGTTTTGCCACTTGCCTCGAATGTAGGCATCGCCTCGGCCCACTTAGTAAAATAATCAACCGCAAGGATGATATACGCATGCCCCCCGGCCGAGTGAGGGTTACAAGTAATAAAATCGATACCCCATTTAGCAAAAGGACCAACGACAATTATAGGGTGGAAAGGAGCAGGTGGTGCGCGCATCTTGCGATCAAACACTTGACAGTTGTGGCATTTTCGGACCGCAATGATGCAATCTTTAAACATGGACGGCCAGAAATAGCCAGCACGCAACACCTTTTGAGTTGTGGCATACCCAGACATATGACCGCCACATGCTCTAGAATGACAGTCATTCAAAACCCTTTCTACCTCTTCATGAGTTAAGCAACGACGAAAAACCAAGTCCGCCCCACGACGATAAAGAGTATCTCCAATAATTCTGTATTGTTGGGACTGGAATCGAATTTTCCGGCGTTCCGACTTTGAAGCTTCAGGCCGAAAGGATTGGGTTTGGAGATAGACGATTACATCCCCATACCACGGATCTAAAGTGCTGATAAGAAATAGAGATTCATCCGCAATAGGTTCCTCTGCCACAGTTTCCGTGTCAGCACGCGGGAAGTCACACATCAATTCCACAAAAACTAAGGATTTCTTAGACTTGGAATTCTCGAATTCCAAATCGAATTCTTGCAGGATAACAATCCATTTGGAGTACTTGCCCCCTAGCAATTGTTTTGTCAAAATATAGATCATAGGGTTGCAATCCAAAATCACTGTAGTTTTACGGAGAAGAATGTAATGACGAAAACGTTGGACACCTGAACAACTGCCAGGGCCAATTTCTCCACATGCGAATATTTTAGCTCAGTGGGATTTAATGTCCTACTAAGATAATATATCACATGTTCCGTTCCGAATTCGTCTTCCTGAACTAAGACCATTCCAATGGTGGAGTGGGAGGCGGCGAGATACAAAAAGTAGTCCTGGTTGTAGTTGGGAGGATGCAGCAACGGTGCATGGGTCAACGCGTGCTTAAGTGCATCAAAAGATTTTTGAGCTATCTCATCCCAAGAAAATTGAGTGTTTTGTTTCAAAAACCGGGTGAAACCCTTTGTAACCTCGGCGTAGTTAGGAATGAATCGACGTAAAAAGTTTGCTTTCCCCTGCAAACTTTGGAGTTGGCGCAAACTCGAAGGAGGAGGCAATTTGATGATAGCTTCGACCTTCGAGGGATCGACGCGGATATCGGCTTTTGAAACGACAAATCCTAGCAATCGTCCTACTTCTATGCAGAAGACACATTCGTGTGGGTTCAACCGAATTCGATAATGTCGACACCTCATAAAAATAGCGCGTAAGTGGACAAGGTGATCAACTCGATGTAAAGAATGAGCAGGAAAATCATCGAGATACGGTTGCACAATGTGCTTGATGTCGTGAAACGCGTAAGACATTGCCCGTTGGAAAGTGGCTCCGGCATTCTTAAGTCCAAAAGGTAATTTGCAGTAAGCAAATGTCTCCCAAGGACAAATGAAAGCCGTTTCTGGTTGATCGGCAGGTAGAATATTGATTTGGTTGTAACTGGAAAAACCGTCCATAAAGGAAAATATTTCACTACCGACACAATCATCAATTATTTGATCGATATAGGGCGTAGGATAGTTGTCTTTTGGACAAGCACGATTTATATCCCTATAGTCGATACATATTCTTATTGTTCCTTGTTTCTTGTTAACCGGAACAATATTCGATACGCAATCTGTTAACGGGATCGGATAAATGAAACCTGCTTTCAACAGTTTCTCGACTTCTGCTTTAATCGCAGCCGCTTTCCTAGGGTGTATTTGACGCAAACGTTGCCGAACGGGTTTAGCGTCCGGGTAGGTCTTGATTTCATGAACAACAATGGAGGGATCAATTCTTGGCATTTCCTCATAGGACCAGGCAAACACGTCGCAGAATTCTTGAAATAGGACCTTGTATGTTTGAATTTCGTTATCTGTACACGAGGCACCTATGTGAATGTTTTCAATAACTCCGGTTTTGACTGAAATGTCGATGGCAATAGTTTGGGAAATGTTTCCCGAATTCAACTCTAAATCAGGATATTTCATGGGATTCTGAGCGTCCTTGACATATTCACCTGTAAAAATTGATGAAAAATCATTTTCAAAGTCATCACCCTCAAGTAAAAATGAAGATCTATGATGAAGATCTTCCCATGGTAGATCGTCTACAATTAGGATTTCACGAAGTTGTTCGTCAGATGACACAATTTCGGGAAACGTTATCCGTTCTGAGGTTGATGTGAAAAGTGATTCCTCACGGACCACATTCATTTGGTCGAATTGGGTTGAACTGGAGTCGGAAAAATACTGCACGGCCTCATAAGCAATTTCATATGGACTCAAAGGCATTGCATTACCGAAGGAGTGTATTTCAGATTCAGATGGGACAATCCAAGGATCATCGTAAATAATAGTGTCTGAAGTAATCATATGAATGGATGCGAATGAAGGGTCTGCATTGATCGAAGGAAAAGGAAAAGTTCCCAGTAAACCGGAATCTTTAACCAATCCTACACCAACATCCCTGTAAGGGATAGTCGTTTTACCGACATGCTGGATACTCTCTGAAGAGGCTGGGTCGGATGAAAAGTAAGCCAGCTGGTCTATCGTCACGATCTTACCATTATGTGGAAACTTTATAACTCTGAAGACCAATGACATGACCGCTGTCATAGCGTAAGACCAACTGCGACTCAAAAGAAGGTTGTAGTCTAGAGGGGCATCAACCACTTCCACATCCAGACTAACGGTTTTCCCTTCTACCCCTATAGGCAAATCCTGTAGAATTCCAAATGGATGGAACCCACGACCATCAAAGGCCTTAAGAATCGTTGGGGATTGGTTCAGTGAAGGAGAACCAAGCGATCTCCAACACTGAATCGACATAATACACGTAGAAGCTCCTTCATCAATTACAGTCCGATGAATGGACCTGTTTTTTACTATCACTGGAATCTGGAAAGCCATTTGATGAGGGAGACACGGTGTACTATTTTCTAGATCAAAGACTATCAGGTTCAGATCCTGAATATCAACAGCTCCTATAGCCGACAAGAGTAATTTTCGTTGTGCTGGGCATGATTGCAACACTTCCAAAGCCGACATTGCTGAGGGTGAAACAGCTAAATCCTTAACAATGTTATAATTCTGAGCTGCTCTCGCATGTGGATTGAAAGTAGACTTTCGAAGTATACCCTTGGCAGGTGGTTTAATTACCAAGTCCGGGTTAGGTTTCTCGATCTGTAGTGGATCAGAACCGAGAGCTGAGGTTGATGGATTAGAATGAGAAGATTCTGCTTCTTTACCATCAACAGGATTCTTACTACCATAATCTTGCGTTCGAGTCGCAATCCGTACATGAGACATCATCAATATGGGTTCTTCACTAGCACTCGAGGAAGAACCTATCATTTTACTCTCCTGCTTCGGAAATGGATCTTTCAAAATAGTAGGAGTTGGGGAACCTTTAACGATTTTCACAACCTCTGCCTGATGAGGGCAATCCCTTGTGAAATGATCTTCTTCACAAATTAAACAAGGATAGCGAGGTTTGCGCTTTTCGTCGTTAGATTCTGACTTCTCTTTTTTCTCCTTTGGAGCCTTGTCTGCTTTATCCTTCTTCTTGCCTTTCTTCTTACCACCGTTCTTTGATTTAGCTGTAGATGACTCTACAGCGTGAATATCGGCAGTAATTTCAGGAGAAGATTCTCCTGTCGGGGAGTCCGGTAAGGTTATTATTGGAGAAGAATTATTTGAGGATTTCTTCTTATTTTTAGTATTCACCGTACCAATCATGCCATCAGCAGCATGAGACCCCGAAGGAGCAGCATCGATTTGATTCGACTTAGGAAGATTTGGGATCTTCTCGTGCAACGTACCCGACTGAGTGTAAACTAAGTCAAGGTACTGGGCTTGAGCAATGACTTGCTCCTCAGTAACTACTCCGGCCTTAGCTACATCTTCAGTAATCTTCGGTAATAATGATTTGACAAACCATTCAGCTAAGATTTGGTCTGGGATAAAAACTTTCACTAAACGTCTTCGACGTCTCCATTCATGAATATGATCGGAAATATAAGTGGAGGTCGACTGTTTTAATGAAGTTAATAGCTCCGTTCCGTTATCGTATCTGAACGGCAACTGAAAATGAGTTAGGAACGAGGTAGCTAACTGGCTAAAATTGTAAAAAGAGGCCCGTCGTAACTCAATGTACCACTTGGCCGCGAGACCAATGAGCGTACGCTGGAAAAGACGTAAGCGGATCGAATCATCTGAGATAGAATTTGAAGCACACCAGAGGTGGTAAGTCATCACGTGATTGGACGGATCCTCTCCAGACTTACCTTTGAACTTGGGTATATCACTGGGCAACTTATTTGGCATTGGCGACCAGAACAGAAGATATTGAATTGGATCATTTGTTAGGCGCGTCAAGTCGGGTAAATCCAAAGTTGCAATAAATGGTAATTACCGGTTAGGATCTCTAAAACTCTGGGTCACAAGACCAGTCCCAGGAGGAGGATATCCAGGATAACTTGGAACAGGAATCGCATTAGGGATAATATATCCTCCTGGAAAACCAGGATTAACTGGACCGTACTGGGGTTGTTGAGGTTGTTGATAAGTGTACCCTGGATACGGTTGATACTGGTAAACTGGTTGTTGGACAGCAGGACCGAATTGGTACTGTCCCTGGTACTGTTGGTAGGTAAATTGAGGTTGACTTGTTACAACAGTACTTAAACTAGGTTGCCCTACAGGCATTTGGACCGTAGTTTGAATCTTAGATCTGGACAACGGTAAAGATGTCTGAGGAGTGGTTGCAGAGACAGTAGAAACCGGAGCTCTCGATACTCCAGAAGTAAGTGCGGTAGATGTTGCGGTAGTTGCAACAACCGTTTGAGATGGAGTAGAAGGTGCAATTGGCGGCTGAGTAACTACCGAAGTTACAGAAGTTTGAACGTTTGACTGGACAGGTTGCGGTTGCTGGGGTGAACCAGAAACTACGGGTTGTCCAATTTGAGGTAACAACTGTATACTTGGCTGCAACACCTGTTGACCCTGTGATGGGTCCCACACTATCATTCCGGGGTATTGACCCGTAACAGGTTGAGGATACTGAGATCCATAACCGGATTGAGGATAGGATTGATAACTGAAAGGCATAGTTCCCATAGCTTGAACATATGACTGACCTTGAGGTGGTTGATAGCCTTGACTTGAGTACTGACCTTGAGGTTGATAACCTTGGGGTAAATACTGATACTGGGGTTGATCTTGACCTTGAGGTTGATACCCTTGAGGTTGATACCCTTGGGGTTGATACCCTTGAGGTAAATATTGATACTGAGGTTGACCCTGGGGTACATATTGAGGCTGGGGTTTACCTTGAGGCATGTATTGTACCATAGGTACATACTGACCTTGAGGCTGCCCCCCAGACACAATTTGTGTACCTTGAGGTTGCCCCCCATGCGTTAATTGAGGCTGCCCCCTAGGCGGTAATTGACCACCTTGAGGTTGAGAAACGGGAACTGAACCTGACATCATGTAAATGTCCCCTACACCCAACGTTTTATTACCATTGTTTCCAGCTAATAACCCATGATCAATGGGTTGAGGAGATGCCCCCGCAAAGGTACCAGAAAGTGACTGATACCCGGTGGGAACAAAAGGACCGTCGTGTAAGAAAGATTCAGGAGATTGAGTGAACACGGACGACTGACCAGACATATTTACAAGAGTATAAATACCTCCAGGTGGAAAAGGAGTACGAGGTGGAGAAAAACCTACCCCTGAGTTGTCTAAATAATTGGTTAACGAAAGGTACCAAGTAGTACTTTTAGGAGGACTGTAAAAGATAGATTCACGCTCCCTTAGATCAATAGTAGGTTGATCTTCAAGGATAGATACGCCTAATTCTTCTTCTGGAGCAAGTTCTTCAATAGCTATCAAACCAGTAGGAAGATTTTCGGTGATTACTCTTTCTACCCTAGGTGAATCTGGTACACTAGAAGTTGGAGTAACAGGTTCAGATATTTCAGGTTTTTCGCCTATATCACTAGTAGATGAAAAACTACCAGCAAGCTCAGAAACTTCAACTGCTTTAGGATTATAACCTGTCTCTAGACTTTGGTAATCTTGATGGACTACCAACAAAGACTCTACTTCTTCTGGTGAACCTACTCTACTGCTGCTAGGAGGAGTTACAAGGACCTTTAAACCTTCGTAATGACTTGGGACGTCTTGAGGAGATTCACCCCGAAGTCTACGGGATTTCCTCAACAATTCGGCCACGGAAACAACCTTAGGAGACTTGCCCCAAAGTCTACGGGACTGTCTCGGTAATTCTGCCACAGTTAAAAACTTTTAACTACTGCACACGCAAACAAAGCAAAATCTCAAAGCAAACCACCTAAAGTCTCTAAAGAACCAAACAAATTTGAAACATACGCCTAAAGAATCTAGGGCGTCAAACCAAGCACAAACAATAGCCTTCCAGACTGAAAACGCTAGTTGGAGATGAAACCCAACATCGCCGGATTCAGTACAGAAGTGGCGGGTGGAACAGTTACCCCGGCAACCTGCTTAATGAATAGACCGGCACAAGTTCCTCCACTTTAACCGTCTTGAGTGAAGTGAACCCCCCGGAAAATCCAAGTGAGTCTAGCCGACGTCTGCTCCAGGTACAGTGGGATCTTCCCTCCACTGTCACCTCGGTAGAATCCTAAAGATAATGGTCACTAAGGTTACCAATCCCAACAAATGCACTTGGGGGAACAGTCTACACTCCGACAGCATGCAAGGGCAGAGTATCAAGCTCAATCCCCTTACCAGCTCCTTGACAATAATCCAAGGTTTACCGACAAGTGACCCCTGGCTCCTCGACAATGGTTAATCCGAGGTTTACCGTTTGTAATATGTGCGTGTCTGGCATCGTTCCCAACGAGGGAGGATTGATCCCCTCACTGGTTTGGACACGAGCTCGTGCTTCTCCTTTAAGAGGAGCTTTCCCAGAGTACAAATGAAACAATTGGATTTATTCTATCACAAGATAAGCTACTTGTTTGGTTTTATTGTCTTGGAGAGTTAATTACTCTCCTACTCCAAGACACTAGCCTGATCTAAATTGGTGTTTCAGAACCCTAGTAAATAAAAGTTACTACGTTGATTTTACTTTAAGCGTTAATTTTATGGTCTTTCTTAAAGACAAAAGGTAGTGGAGGTGAAACTGGTGGTGTGTAGATTCGACTCGCAACCACTACAAAGATGCACCTAAGATGATTTACACTACTTTTCTTTTTCAATGAATCTCCTAACTAAGAGAGTTGGAAAATGCAAATCTTATAGAAAACAACTTTCTTAGTAAAGACAATCAAAGAAACAATTCTCTTTATCTTTTCAAAACACACAACTCATGACCACTAATTACTCTGCGAAATTTCCTTTTTCTCCCAAAATTCTACAAATGCTACCAAAGCAAACTTTTTCCAAAAGAATTTTTGTGTTTTTTCTATATTAATAAAGCATGTAAAACTATTTTATCAAATCAAATTTAACAAATCTAAGACAATCAAATCAAATTCACTCAAAAGCAAATTAAAAGGAATTTTACCTAAAAGCAAAAAATAATGAGGAAAAAAGCTTGCAAAGATGATTCCCGAATGTTTTACTTAGTCAAAATGCAACTAAGGATCAGTTCATGCAGAATCATAAACTAACCAAAAAACAAAATCGAAATCTTTTTGTTCTTTTTTCTCAATAATGGAATTCAAGGCTTTAACAAACAAACTTTTCGAGATTTGCAAAGAGAAGACACAAAGGTAGGTCTCTCACTAGGGTGACTTCTATGATAGGCCCGACTCCTAAGAGGACTGAACCAAACCAGGGAGATCCAAAGTTTGACAACCTCTAACGCCAAAGTCACTACAGGACCAGTTAAAAATCAAACCCTAAGGAAAAATCCCTATGAATTCCACCAAAACCCTCGACACTAACGGGACAAGTTCAGGTGAAGATCTTTGACAGTAAACTGATGGATCTGGACAGTAAAAAAAAATTGAAAACAAAATCTAAAGAGAAAAAAACAAAAGTTGAAATTTTCTCAAAACTGACAGGGGTACGCAGGTCATCTGTTTGCACAGGCGCAGGTACGCACTGTGCACAAAGATGCAGTGCGTACAAGTACGCACTGTGTTAAACCCAGAGACTGCGTACTGCTGGCAAAGCTAAGAAAAATAAAAAACTAAATTGACTCTAAGCTAACCCACCCAAATACACAGCTAAACAACCAAAAATCAGAAAACAAGCAATTTTTCTCAGACCAAAATATCAAATCAAAAAGAACTCAAACACATTCATGGAGTCCCCAGCGGAGTCGCCATTTTGTCACGCGGAAAGAGTCGTTAGTGCGGACACAACCGACCTTCCGAGAAAGCGTAAGACTTTCTAATGACAAAAAAGACAAATAAGAGAAATCCTTCCCTAAATATGCTTTTACAATATGAGAAATCAAGTGTTTAGATCCTACTTGTAATCCAACGTTGTTGCAGTAGTCCAGCTTCGTTGATCCGGATGAGCTCCTCCTTCCCTTCGAAACCTGCATTCACCAACAATCAAACGATTAAATAGCACTTGAATATCACATAAAATAAAACATATTTAACATATAGACCAAGGAGTATATGAAACAACTCATTAATAACAAATTGTTGAGAAGAATGGACTAATTTGTATTAAAAGGTAACAAAAGGAACCATTACAACCTGAGCCTTGGTGTTGTGCAAGCTCCTCCCAGGGTCCACAAGAGTTCTCCCTTACTCTGATCAACTCACCCACCTCCCAATGGAAACAAGTAAAGATTGTAATCTCTCCTCACAAGCTTCTACAAGGAAGTCCTAAATCCAGCAGCATCTACCCTTAGGAATGTTCAGCTTTCAACCTCTCCTCCCTTTGGCCCAATGCCTGTATTTATAGTGCTTTAGAGGAAGTTATTCAGGCCCACCATCAATGGGATAAGCCCCTCTTTGGATGGGATAGCTCCCCTATTGATGGGATAAGTTCCTCTTTGGTAGGGATACATGAACCATCTGGAGGCGCTTCATACACGTCAAACAGCCTTCTAGAAGACTCTAGAAATGATCACAAGTAACGTTTTTGGAGTGAAACTTGTGCTTTTTGACCTTTACAGGAGTACGCACCCACCCCTTTACATACAGAGCGTACAAGTACGCAGGTATTGTGAACTTGGGTTGCGTACCCGCGGGTAAGGCTAAGAGAAACTGCGTACCAGAGATAATTGACTTTAAATGACTTTTCTCTCTTTCTTGAAGTTTGACATGGAGAGCAGAGGCATCAGACTTGCCAAGGAGGATAGTATGATAGTGGATGGAGCCATACTAACTGAAAATAGTCATGGTGACATTTTTTAGTGTAACAGAGGCCTCCATCAAAAGCGAATGCTAGGTGGCACGGCGCATTGGGCAGGAAAACCTGTGTTTTGGCCCAAAAATTTCAAAAATGAAAAAAGTGTCCCAATTTTTTTGAAATTTTGGCTGAGTGTTCTCCATAAAGTTTTGTGTTGGGCCAAGGAAGCCTCAACCAATATCTGAAGACTATCTTGCTCCTTTCGCCTCCTCGATGCCTTCTTCAACTTTTCTTTCAAGCTTCTGATTCTTGCCTTGTAACTTCTATTTCTCGCCATGTAATGATAGGCCATATGCCTCAACATTGTTTTCTCCCTGTTGGCCTTCTCTAACAACCTTTATAAGTGGATATTAGCTCTCTCAAGCCAAGACTCATGATCAGCATTGATTTCTTGCTCAAGTGATGTGAGCTTCACCTTCCTCCTTTTGGTAGCTTGCCGGTTTTATCGTATGTTTTGAAGCTCCATAATGGTTTGTTGATCCTCTAGTTGCTTGTTTCTTTGCTCCAGGAACTTTATTATCCACTTAGAGCTTTCTAAGTTGAGGGAAAAAGCATTGATTTCTGCATGTTGCTCTTGGATGACCTCCTTGAGCTTTGAGCTTTGTGGGCCCAAATCAGTGTCATCATCCTGAATGAGAATGAAATCGGTCTCTTGCTCACCTGAAGGCCCCTCATCATGTAATGGCCTCTTTCCCTTGTCATAAACCTGCTGTGCTGATGAAGGAAGCGAGACCCCTTCCACCCTGGGTGGAGATAATACTCGCTTTGCTACTGCAAACAACCTTCTAGTGCCCTTTTGGTAGGTGAAAAACACCGACACACTAGCGGTCTGTGTTTCATGACCCTCCTGCTAATGTGAAGGTCCACTTGCCTCATGAAAAGCTTCTGGAGGTACCTAAGGAGCCGTGAAGAACTCATGAGAAATGAAATCCTCCCATGTGATGCCCTCCAAACCAAGCTGATGCATGACCACAATTTTGACCACAATTTTGATGAGTGAAAAATGATATATACTGTTAAAATATTGCTGAGGAGTCTTCTGTTGTACTATGGTGGTCATCTTCTCAATATTTCGGCACATGAAGTAGGGGATATTCATCATTCTCACCTTGGTAAAGTGCATCAACAATTTAATATGATAGGCATATAAACGAGAAAACTAGCCCTCACAGCTGAAATACTTCATTATGAGTTTCATCAAGGGAGCATATGGGTCTTCCAGGTACTTAAAGGGAAAAACTATGCTGAATTGTCTCAAATAATCGGGCTTGATGTATGGTTCATAATGTTCCCTGTCAATTTTTTGCCTTTTATTCCACCGGTCTCTAACATTTGGAATGCCGGTTGCTAGAGAAATAGACTCCAGAGTTAAGGTGAATGTCACACCAGCTAGAGTGGCTTGGCCATTATGTAGATGAAGCACAAACAACCGCGCCAACTCATGATGATACTAGACTCTAGCAACCATCTCACAGAACTGATAACAGGATTGTTGTTGGAAGCATGTGATAGCAAGAGGGCAGGCCTGCAGCTTGGCAAGTGAAGTAGGATCCTCTTTTATATGTTTGCCACCCTTGTGAGGTCTCCTTGGTGCATGCATTTCTGTAGGAGAGTCACTGTGTGTCTCTTCATCTCAGTCATAGGAAGGATCAGACTCCATGTTTTCTAGTGTGTGACTTTTCTTGATGAGTATTAAGATTTTTATGGTGTTTTTAGTTTTCAGCCACCAAGGGTAAGAATGTATGAGGGACTGTGGAGGGAGAGAGTATGAGGGGTTTTGGGAATGTTATGACAAGTTTTTGGGAAATAGGGGGTTTAGGGAATAGTATGTAAGCTTAGGGACAACAATTAGGGTTTGGAGATTTTGTATTTAGGATTTGGGAAAATGAGAATTGGGGATAGGGGTGAATGGCTTTTTGTTTTAGGAATATGGAAGTTAGGGAATGAGTGGATGAAATTGGGAAACAAATGGAGGAATCAAAAAGTGAGGTAGTGATGGAGTGAACTTGGCAACAAAATCACAAATACAAACGCTAGGCAATTGTTTTTTGAGAAATTGCAAAGAGGTAGGGTTTGAGTTTTTTCACACTAAACCACCATAGATTCTAAGAACTCTTTCACCTAGCAAGGGAAGAGCTATAGACTTACTTGCACACCATTGGATTGAGAAAATTTAGAAATTTGAGGGAATTTGTGGTGAAATCGGGCTTGGCAGCTCTATGTGCCATGCCACAAACCCAACGCACTGCACCTCCTGTATGCGGCGAGCCAGTATAATTTTAACACTATGGGTGGAAACTCAATGCTGCGCACCAATTGTATGCACCGCGCCTCTCACCCAATGCATCACGCCCCCGAAACTGAAACTCTTTGCTGCGATTTTGCTTCCTTTCTCCAACACGACCTTCACTTTGCTCAATCTTTCTTCTTTGAATGCCAATGAGCTTTTTGAATTGTGAAAAATGATTTATATACAAGAGCTTTTGATTTTTCATTCATAAAACCCACTTTTATAATGTTTGCATTGTGACTTACTTTTTCAACTCTGTTTTTTGGGTAGTTTACTTTATTTGTGCCTTTGATGAACTAAATGACTTGATTTTTTTTTTGCCTTGTTGGGGATGGAGCAGCTGAAGCTTGGTAATTTGACCAGGGTTGCAACTGAAGTTATTTAGATATGAAAGAACTCAAATTACATGAATTTATATAATAGAAACCTAAAATACTCTGTTTTTCTTCAAAACAGGGTTTTGAGGAAAAATACATTTCTGAGCAAGTAATTATGAAATTTATTGATACTGGGACTTTATTCAACCACCTCATGTGTCTGCTGACTGTTATTGGACATTTTGAAGACCTTTTTGATGAAACCCTATAACTAATGAAACTGAAACCCTAGAAATGACTCCTGCAACTTGAAAGACAAAAAGTGACTGCAGATGATCTTGATGAATGGAAATGGGCCAACAGTTAAAGGACATGAGGGAAAATGTACAACAAGCCACTATCGTCAGATGATCCATGCTCCTAATGGAATGCAGCTGACTGAGTGAGACACCTAATATGCAATGCAACAATAGAATTTGATCTCTGACAGAGGGATGAAGATACCAACACTAAAATTGGCTCCAATGGGGATGGTAGCTCCTTGGAGGTTCCAAGAACTACAAATCTCTAGGAAACCAGGTAGTGCCTTCGTCCATTGGGCTATGGAGTCAATAACTTCGTAAAACCAAAACCAGGCTCTTGACTCAATTTCAGGAATGAAATGTGACTCATAATTGAAATGATTAAGACTAGCTCAAACTGAAACAAGATACTCAAAAGCTGAAACTAGACATTCAGCAGCTGGAACTAGACATTCAACAACTGAAACTAGACACTCAAAACTGACGAAAACAGAAAATGACTCAAGACTTACTTAAATGAAACAAGTACTTACAAATATTTTTAATGGTAGTAGACCATCGATATTTGAGGGATTCAAATCATGATGAAAACCACCTGCCTACTGATGAAATATGTACAATCATGTGTAGTGAGCCTTCCAATGTAACCAATCTAGTAGATGGCTACATACTGAAATTCTGCTCTCACTTTTCTCGAGTAGGTAGAACGATGTAAATGTAGGAAACTCACAATAACCACTGAAACCAAGTCTTACAATAACGAACCAGCCAACATCCATCTTCTCTAATGCTTGGAAAAGAATGCCTAAGGGATCTTGAGAATCCTGAAGCACTAGCTTGTCTTGAGATCCAGCAGCAAAAATACAAGTAGTCCCTTTATTCTGATATGAAAGAACAATTGGTTGCTGATTGATAGTAACTGACTTGAATTCTGGCATACTGTGTCTCTTAGATTCATATTCCTTGATTTCATGGTCTAGGTCATTCTTAAACATAAAACCATCTTCAAGATTATCAAACATGACAACCTTATCATCTTCATGAAAGAAAATATTATCTGTTTGTTGATCTATAAATCTAATTTCAAGACTGGCAACATTTTCAAAAGAAGAAGAAGTTTCACCAACACCTTCTTGACCATGTGCACACTGCAGACCTACATTAGCTTGGGCTGGAACCTTACCTTTCAGGAGTAGATATATTTTATCTTCAAACAGAGGAGATAATACTTTTTGCTTTGTTTTGCTCAAGTGATTATTGTATTCTTGAAATAACATGAAAAACATGAAAAACCTTAATGACAGTCCTTAATTCCCTGATCTTTTGAAATTTGAAAAAATTGTTGATCATCTTCATATGACATAGCAATCAAATTATCACTAACCGCTGAGTTATCAAAAGAATATTTTTCATTTGCTTGAACACAGATCTCATCTTTTTCTTCATAAAATGACTGGATTACCTCCTTGTGAAAACTTTGTTCTAATGAAATGAGAACACTTGGATCACTAACTCTATTTTCTTCATTCCAAATGATCTCAAGAAAAGAGCTCTCCTTCATGGGATTTATACAAAGATACTCTTGATCATCATGATCTGAATCTAGATCTGAAATAGCCAACTTGACTTTATCACATTCTGAAATCGAAACTTGACTTTCCTACATACTTTTTTCTTCTATGGATAGATCTGAAATAAAACCTTCTCTTTCATTATTTTCCATTGTACTAAGATCTTGATCCTACTGCAAAGTTTCCTGAGCATCTTGATAAATATCCTCTTTATGTTGTTGTTGAAATGGATTTTCATGCAGGGCTTCCATGATCTCATCATCCATGGAGTTATCATCTTCATAAATTCTCTCAAGATTTTCAATAAAACTATAAGCATGTTTGCAACATTTTTGAACTAAATTTAATGATGGATAAGATTATTTATACCTTTCAAAGAACATGGTATGAAAATACTTCAAACAGTAAATAAAAGCAGGTGGAAAACTTTCATACCAAGATTGGGCTTCACCTTCTAGAGTGGCCATGAATATCTTCATCAAACAATCTTCAGGAAAATCTACCTTCAACTTGCGAATATGTATGTGAAATATAACCAGATGTAAAGCAACATCCTTCCTATCATAATATTTAAACGTAGGCAAATTCCTTTGCCAATCTACCTTAGGAATTTTATTTGGGAAACCTGGAATGTGATCTCAGCTCATGGGAGCATACCTTCGATCCAGCGAAACCATTTTGATAACAATGAATTCACCAAGAAATTCTTCAGGCGACTAGTTCTTGAAGAGTGGAGTTGCCATAAAAATTCTGAAGCTTGGGATTCTTTGACACTGGAGTCGCCAAAAGAATGATTTCAACCTTCATATGTGTCTGATTTCTATCTAATATGAACAATCAGATCTAACTTGATTCATGTACTGGGGCAATTTGCAAGTCAGATGTTTAGCTTATAAGACTAGACCAGAGATTGAATGAAGCTGCTTTTATCTACTTATGCACTCGCAAAGCAATGTGCAGTTCGAAGGCTTCCTGGCATAACTTCAGGCTCCTTTTGTAGTTTATAAAGCAAGAACACTAACAAAAAAATAAGATTTTCTTCCCCAGTATGGTCACCACTATGTTAGTGCCTAAATCTACATTACGCTAAGAAAGGTAGGATCTAGGGTAACATCAAACCATGCTTAACCTGGTAGCTAGCCCTACCAGGTCGGGATAGGGCTCTCTCTTGTCAATCTCAACTAAATATGACTAATGAGGGCCTGAGATGACTGATATGAATACTGATCTTAGGCTAGTTATGTGTACAAAAGAGTTTGATTGAATATAACGATGCTTTGTTGGCTCAAATGGAAAGACAGATTTGGGTCTGGGGAATGAGGCTCAGTTTTGCAGAGATCTCTATGGGGCAAGGTAGGAAACTGATTTGGCACTTCAAATTTAATGAAATGGAGAGATTTAGATAGGTGAGGAGTTGAAGAGGGCAAGAAAACCTCAGGGATCCTCTTCAAATAGCTGAAAACATCAATAACTAAGAAAACCCTAGGTAGAGCACTGCAATTTCAATGGATTCTACCTATATCCTTGTTTGTTTTAGTTAAGAAGAATAAAGATAGATAATGGAATACATAAACATAAGTGAACTTACAATTACAGAAGGAAACACAATACCAAAGCAAGATGCCACAGGAATCCCATAAAGTGTTGCAAACCCTGGTCTATTCCTTTGCCAAACTGCTGAAATGAGTATACAATGAAGCTCCAAGCTTTCCCAAAAGTCCAACCATGCTAAAGACTGAAAAATCAAAAGATATAGACAAACCATAACTCATCCTAGCCTCTAGGGGTCGAGCTCATAAGTTTAGGAGCTGTTCCAACTAATTATAAACTGAGAACTAAAAATTAGGCAGTGGAACAACTTGCCTCTAGAAACCAGGGAACTGATTCATTCAGTTGCAAACTACTTTTTGATAGATGAATCTACCTCCATGAGTGAAAATTTTACAAAATTACATCAAGATCGATCAATTTTCATTAAATTACATCATATGTTTGACATTACAAAAGAGAAAAGTCAAAATATCAAGGAACTAGGCGAAAAACAAAGGATACTTGGTCAAACTGAGCAAAATTTCCCCAATGCGCCGCGCTGATTTCCCTATGCATAGCGCCTATTTACACCCACTTTTGGAGGCCTTCTCGATGTCAAAATTTTCTCCAAGTGTGCTTGTTGGAAAGGTCTACCTATCTAATTTCCAGAACAAGTGAAATTTTTGAATTTAGCCTCCATTTTCCCCTCAAACACTTAGTTCTCCTAACACTGATTCCTATGTGTCAAAAAAGGGGCAGAAAGGTCATTTTTTGGGGTATTTTTGACATTTTCGGGGTCTCAAAACCTGTCGAAATTTCTTGGCCATTGGTGAGAATGCATATTTCTTCATGAAAAATCCAAAAATTCTGACTTTTCTTCATTTGGAGGCCTCCATCAAAAGCAAGTGCTAGGTGGCGTGGCGCATTGGGCAGAAAAAACTGTGTTTTGGCCCAAAAATTTCAAAAATGCAAAAAGTGTCCCAATTTTTTTGAAATTTGGGCTGAGTTTTCTCCATCACTATTTTGCTTCCTTTCTCCAACAGGACCTTCACTTTGCTCAATCTTTTTCTTTGAATGCCAATTATCTTTTTGAATTGTGAAAAATGATTTATATACAAGAGCTTTTGATTTTTCATTCATAAAACCCACTTTTATAATGTTTGCATTGTGACTTACTTTTTCAACTCTTTTTTTTGGGCAATTTACTTTATTTGTGCCTTTGATGAATTGAATGACTTGATTTTTTGTTTGCCTTCTAGGAGATGTAGCAGCTGAAGCTTGGCAAGGTGACTAGGGTTGCCACTGAAGTTATTTAGATATGAAAGAACTGAAATTACATGAATTTATATAATAAAAACCTAAAATACTATGTTTTTCCTCAGAACAGGGTTTTGAGGAAAAATGCATTTTTGAGCAAGTGATTATGAAATTTGTTGATACTGGGACTTCATTCAACCACCTCATGCACCTGCTCAATGTTATTGGACATTTTGAAGACCTTTTTGATGAAACCCTAGACCTAATGAAACTGAAACCCTAGAAATGACTCTTGCAACTTGAAAGACAAAAAGTGACTACAGATGATCTTGATGAATGGAAATGGGCTAGCAGTTAAAGGACACGAGGGAAAATGTACGACAAGCCACTATCTTCAGATGATCCATGCTCCTAATGGAATGCAGCTGACTGAGCGAGACACCTAATATGCAATGCAACAAGAGAATTTGATCTCTGACGGAGGGATGAAGATACCGACACTAACACCACCCAAATTTTCATGCCTTGTACCCGACAGAAGTCCCTAGTCACCCTTGGCTGGCACTCGCACATAATCAAAATTGATTCATCCTCTTCATGCAGTTAGGACATACTCACACCTACCCTGAATGTCCAATTGAGTCTAGGGCCATGACCCTAAGAAGAATTGTTTTGACTGCCGCCACTCGCATTATAGCTCCGACTTTAGGCAAGATATCCATATCCATTCATATCGTCAACTTTCATTATGATGCCTTGTTGACCCACCTTATCATCACCATAGATCTTGGTTTCCTGAATCAACATTTCATGTGGTTGATGCCCCTTTCCCATCAACTTCAAACCCATATTCTAGGATCGAGGCAGTACCATGAGTGATCCTCCCCCTTCAGGGACATCCTTGGGTGGCATAATGGGAATCAAGATTTAGCATTGATGTCATCAACTCCTCCCTAACATTTGACACTAACATAATCTCTCATGTCAGGGTGGTATCATACTTCATGACTTTTGCAATTCTCTCACTTAGTCGAAGACCCATGCATTGTTGGGAATAACCCAAATTGGCCCAAGTTTTGGCCAAAACTCCACATTTGAGAGAGTGGTGTGCATGGTACCATTTAGCTATGTACTGTGCGATGTTTTAGGGGCTTCGTAGTGGGTCGAAGTCCCTTATTTTTGTAATGGGTTTGGGCAATATCTGATTGTTTTTAGGAGGATCATGGTACTTGACCATGGTATTTTGATGTACCCATTGATGTAATTAGTATATATAGGAGAAAACATGTAAGTTGAAGTAATAATGATATGATACAAGCATAAGTAAATATCTCTATAATCTGTGTTTGGGTCTTGAAGGAAAGGCTCCACAGCTAAGTGTGTTATAACCCTATTTCCACTCCATTATAGTGAGAGAAACCCAAGTTCAACTTACCTTAGTTGTTTCTCTAAAATGCCTCTCTTTCACCTTTTAGTTTACTTATGTGAGATTTATCTCATGATAAAAGGGTGAAATTACATAATTGAGAATATTCTCGTAATTATTTCAACAAAATATTATAATTATGAGATAATATTTATTTCATAATTGTCATAATTGAGAAAAAACTCATAATTATGAAAAAGGTTTCTATATTTTTCCATTCCCAAGGAGATCAACTTGACCCACTTGTGTATGAGTTGGATAGCGGCAGATTATTATAAAATTTTCTTGACTTCTCAAACCCCTAGGTGTTTAGATACATTCTCCTAAAGGATAGAACAATCCTTTATAATCTCACCAAGAGGAAAGGGGGCAGAGGGGAGAGTATCCAAACTATAGCGCGAGAGCTCTGTTGCTTTCGCAGAGGAGACCATACTCCAAGTTGGAGGAGATTATCTTATTTGTTGAAGTTAGACATTTGATGTAATTCTGCTTATATGGTTAATAAAATCTATGTTCCCTTCCTTACATGAATTTGTGTTCAATATGTTATATGATCATATCTATTGATTTTGATATGGTGATATTTTGAGGAAGATCAATTGTTGTCCTTGGTTAGTTGTGTTTGTGTGTAGGGATAGAGATATAGTGCAGACATTATGGATCACTCAAGTGGAGCACAAGATCTTCATCGAACTCAAAACCCTTCCCTGACATGCGAGGATTCTAGGTGTGATCTCTTCTCTTTATAACATAGATCTATCTGCTTTTTGCATGCATGACCATCTAAATTGGGGATCATTATTAGATTATATTATCCTTTATATTAACGATTATATTTTTCTATATGGTAATCCCAATCAGGCATGAGATCACATAGAAATAGCTCCTTTCATAATTAAATGCAACAAAACTGATGCTTTCAATGAGAGCATTTTTAGTTTTCCATCTTTGTTTTAGATTTCCTCTTCTTCTTTATGTATTTTGGTTTTCTCTTGTTCCCATTGAGTTCTTTGTAACTTTTCGGATTCATTTTTATCACCATTAATTTTAGTTGCTTCAGATATTAGTTGATCTTAGATCTGGAGTTTTATTTTATTTATTTTATGAGAGAAGAACAAATTTGGGAATTAAAATCAAATTTTGCACTTTTTTGTACACAATTTGATTGAATTTATCATAGATCTGGATTCCTCTCAGGATTTCATCCAAAAAAAAAAAGAAAATCACTGAAAATGAACGTCATATGAGGATTTTATGGGTGATTGAATTTTTCTAGTCGGATTTTTCTAGTCGCTCCCTTTGCTGATATTATGAGAGTTACCATGGTCACTCTGATCCAGGTTTGTTCCAGTGACCGGGTTTCTAAGCCCTAAAAAGGGCCTTGATCTGTTCTAAGATTCTTCACCCTTGTTTCTACTCAGTCTGGGCCTATGTTCATTTGTTGTGTTTGGTCTAGATCTATTTTTGTTCGTTGATTTTCTTTAGACAGTCACTTGTTATCAAGGCATGTTCTTTGTCTTTGATTAGGCATCGGCTCTCTTTTTGTTTGTTGAACTAATTATAGGATTGTGAGATTTATGGTTTTATGTTACTTATTCTCGACTGCATGTATCTAGTTTGATATTTTATGTCAAAAGTTTTATGTTGCCTTTAGTCCTTCAAATTATTTTTGAAGCCTCTTTTGGATCATTTGGGGTGAGGCTTTATTTTTTCCTCTAGGTCTCACTTTCAGATCTGATTGCCTGGTATCAACCACTTTTTAGGCCCGGTCCACATCTTATTGACATATTTTTGTCACTTTTAATCATTATTGTTGTCTTTTGTTGAACAATATTTCCTCTTTTTTGGGGTTATTTTGGTCACGTTTGGTGGTGTTATGGCCAGTCGTGCATTTTTCATCTAAGAAAGTTCTCTTGAGTTTGTTTTAATTTTTTTTAAAGCACCCCAATTTGATCTTGTTTAGGCCTTTTTGCCTCTAGGTTTGGGTTGTAAGCTTTGTAGATCATTGGGCTTGGTTGGGCCATTGTACTATAACCCTATCTTGGTGACATTGCCCTCTCTTTTTCACTTTTGGTTTTTGATTTGACTGGTTTCAATGTGTTTCTTTAATTGGGCTTTGTTTTTCCTAGCTGTAATGCTTTTGGAGTGCTTTGCATTCTTCCTTGGGAGTCTTTTCCTTTGGTTTGTTCTCATATTGATTTAGTTTTCCTTCCTAGCTTGTTTTGGGTCATTAATTCATAAAATTGGGGATATTTTTCATTCAAGAATATTTAGAGGTGCATCATAATAGGCATTGGTGTGTTATAAGGCTCTTACCCTCCTGTAGTTAGCATTCATTGAATTGAAAAAAAAAAATTGCATATATTTTCATTAGGGTGACTAACTAAGAGTCAACCATATTAGTTTCACGCCGCATCCCACTTGTGTAACCAATAGCCACTAAAATCAATGCAATAATAAAATTAACTAGATTTATCTTTTATTTTCACTGGTAGCACACCAACACTATCTTAGGCTAGGGTTTTGGAGACAGGAGTGTGAGTTAACTACTCAAAGACTACAAAATTAACTTAGCAACTTGTGGTAGGGGAGTTAAATCCATTTGCAGTAGTGTGGTCTGGGAAGCCCTTCTCATAAGATGGTGAAGTACAAGGTCACAATTGGGCTAGGCGAATTGACACAACCCCTTTCACTTAGTTTCGGGTGGCGCGACGTAGCAGAATATTGACACATACAAATGGTGTCATTATCACTTGAGGACCACTTGGGAGGCAACTGTCATGGGGGATTTGGTCTTAGCTCCTTTTTGGGGTTAAGTTTCCTGCCCTTGCATGTGGATTTCTCCTGTGATTGTCCCCTCATGTCTTTTTATTGTACGTGGTGACCAAAGTGGCCTATCTTCTTAGGGCTCATACACGGGTGTAGGGTCGGCTTTGTCTTCTATATAACTGGGACATATATTAGTCATACTCTCTAAGGGCTCTCAGAGGGTTCCCCACGGCTAATAAGGGCACTTACACCAAGTTCGTAGATAAAAGGGTTGGGAAGCAGGTCGCTAGTATACATTTTCCACCACCAACTTCTTTGTATTTTGGTTTATGTGTGCTATATTCTAGGATGTTTCTAGTGTGTCATGTTTGGTATGAGTCAGTAGTTTTGGCCTTAGGGTGTTTGCGCTAACATAATTGTATTAAAATTATAAGTTCCCACCCTCATTGAATTTGTTCATTGACAGTCACGTTGTATTCACGGTTTACCTCCTGAACAAGGTGTACTTGTTACCCTTGCACATAGAGTGGATGTCGTCATTAAAGACATAAACCAACACATTGTCCTGGAATCTATACCTCATCCTTTGGATAATGACTTGATTTCTATCGAGACTCTGGTAGATGACTCTGACACCCCTACCAATCCACGTTGACTAATCCTTTAGGACTGGGGTTATTGTGGTTAAATCCTGATGGTTCTATACCTACCTACACTTACGTGCCTTTGCCCATACTTTACCCTATGGAAGAATCTGAGACATCCTTACCTTCTGCATCAAAAATATCAGCTGCCATGACATCATTGCCACCTCTTAGTGTGGCTATGGCTACTCCTCGATCCACACCTCTTACTTCTTCTTGGGGAATTCCGCCAGTTTCTTCCATGACTCCTACAAATTTCTCAAACATTTCCATGCCCATACCATCTCCTATGCTGAACATGGTGCCTTAGGCTAGTCAGCCAGTAGGTTCAAGTATATTTACACCGCATCTTTCCCAAACAACTATTCTTGTCCCTCAGTTAGGCATGGTTACTTCTAGTAATATGTGGGGGGTTCACCAGTTGTCCCTAGCCAACCTAGGGGAAATACCGCTTCTACTATGTCACAGGCTTGGTATAATTCACTCTTTGGATGGGTTCCACCTACCAGTACGTTTACTGGAGGGGCTATTTTCCCAGGGGGAAACCCTTCTGCCAGTATTGTTTCTCACACAGATTCCTCTTTATGGTTGTCCCACTACACAGAGCAGTCCTTCTTCTATCCCTGGGTACAAATCCATCAATAGCCATGCTTTTGGGAGTCTTTTTCTCCCTTCTGGTACTTACCTTGGGGGAAACATCTATTTACCAGTCATGCTGGTCCGCAACAATCTTATGGCAGGGTGAACCCTTTTCTTCACTAGCAAGTGCATCACTCCACTCCTTATATGGGTAGACCAAACGATTGGTCAGGGGCCTCTCCCACCTTTGAACCATTTATTCATCTTCAAAATATTTTTTTATCTTTACTCGATTTATAATATTTGGCCAAACTGACTAATGACCCCATCGGTCATGATCCTTGGTCAGCACTGATGTTTGGAAAATTACCATCTGATATTCCAATTTTGAAGGAAATACTAGGGAGAATCCATCCACGCATATTACCACTTATCATTTGTGGTGTTCATAAAATTATTTGTTGGATGATTCTGTTAAACTTTTCTCATTCCAGTGTATGTTGACTGGGGATGCCGCAATGTGGTACATTGAGTTAGATACCGCATCCTATGGTTACTTTGCCTCCCTTGCTCAAACATTCTTGACACATTTCCAGTTACCGACTCGGTATGATATCAATTCTGACCTCTTGTATAATTTCAAGAAAGATAATGCCACACTAATCTTTGATCATATTCATGAGTGGTGTCATCGCAAACGGTTAGTTAGAATGGAGTTACCTAATGAGATATTACGTAAATGGTTCATTCAATTTCTCTGACCTTAGAGTGCCAAGGATGTACTATGGTTCGTTTTTTTTTTTCGAGGAACAAGCTATTTTAGCTGCCCAACAGTTGGATCTCATCTATTCATAGTCAGGTATGATTTATGAAGTATTTCCTAACGCCCCTAGGCCTTCTGTTGACCCTCCAAAACCTATTCCTGGCCCGCATGTCGATGGTGTGATCGGCTTTGTTTCTGATTCCATGAGCCAACTTGATGCCCTACTTGGGCAATTGATTCTTACATGTCAAGCACCAACAAGTGCATCTGACTTTGCTAAAGCACCCCCTCATGAGCAGTCCACCGATGCTCTCATGGTGAAGTCCACTCAACCGAAGAACACCCAACAATCCCGTGGTAAAAATAATAATAAGCAGAATAAACAAAAGAATTAAAATGCTAAGGAGTCTTAACCCAACCCTCAGAGTTAGGGAGGGGACACTAGTGAATGTCACTGTAAAGTCAAGTTCCTCAGTATAATTTTTCAAGATGAGCACCTTACTCGTGAATGCCCTTGAATAGATGAATTCCATAGGATTCTTTCATCACCATCTACTCAACGACTCATCGTTTTGACTCATCTATTTCCTGCACGACCCCAACAATAGATGGTTTTTCAACCTTATATTTGACCTCCCCAAGGGGAAAACGAGGGGTCATATTCCCATTCTTCTAATAATTCATCCATCTTCATGTGCAAGGAAGATGACAACATGACTGCATGAGCCAAATCTTATGATATTCCTGACTCAAGTTATCCCTCTAAGGACTCATCAGCTCCACTCAAGAAAATACCTTACAGATTTAACCGAAAATATAAGGAAAAGGTGAAAGTGGAGTTAGATAAAATGATGAAAACAAGGATCATTGAATCTATGGAGGAACCAGAGTGGGTAAGTCCTACGATGGTCGAGGAAATGAAGAATAAAGGAGAAATCAGGATTTGTGTGGATCTAAGGAAACTCAATGATGAATGCGTTCATGATCCCTTCCCTACACCATTTATAGATGAGGTGCTAGATAATATAGGAGGATAGGAGGCCTGCTTATTCATAGATGGATTTTCTGGCTATCATCAGATCAGGATTCCACCAGAGGATAGGAACAAGACCACATTTCCAACAGAGTGGGGTTCATATTAGTATACAGTTATGCCTTTTGGGTTGAAGGACGCCCCTGCTATATTTTCAAGAGTTGTGGTCGCAACATTAAAGGAGTACATACAACATTTTTTGGAGGTATACTTTGATGATTGGACAATCTTCAGAATGTTGAAAAATCATGTTGCAAGCTTAAGGCTTATGTTGGACACATGTAGGTGTTGGGAATAATACTGAGAGGGGGGTTGGAATCAATATTTACAATTCAATAACTTTTCATTTCATAACCAGCTTTATATATGCTACTTTAGTGAAGTGAACTCGCATGTCCATGCAACTGTTATTAAGGCAACCAACATATATCTAGTGAACTTATGATTCAATTAATTCATCATGTGTTGATCTTTAATCAGTGCATGAGTACTTTATTAAACAATAACTATGTGCAGCAATAACAGAATAAACCATCACACAAAAGAAACACACATGAACACCAAGATTTAAGGTGGAAAACCACTGTGGGAAAATAACCACCTACTGTTGTCATTTATGTATTCTTTTAATGTAAAGAAAATATTTTTACAATCTTGTATTGATGCGGACTCATACCAGTATGCAAGCACCCACCTGCAGAAGGCTACCACCTTCTCTCGTTCTCCAGCTTCTACTGGAAGGGAGCTACAACCCCCTAGGTCTTGTAGTAGCAGATATGTTAAGCAGTATGTATGTGTTGGCTTATAGAAGGCTACGACCTTCTCTATTCCTCCAGGGACCACGTTTCATAAATTTTCAAACTCCATACTCCTAGTACACAACAACAAAATATGAAGGCCACGTTTCATCAAATTTTCACACTGGACCCATCAGTAACATTGAAGCTCAAACTCAATAATAACTTCATCAACCAACAATCATTCAATCTGAATAGTCAGATCATTGTTACCAAAAAATTGTTTTGAACCCAGAAACCTGCATCATCATCCAAAACCATCTGCAACCTCAAAAATCATATGTTAGAATGTATATGCTACTTCAATGAAGAAAACCTGCATGTATATGCTACTTACTTTAACCAAACATGTGTATACCTCTAAAATTACTGAATCATAAAAGCCTCTAAATCAAAATTTCACTAACCAGTAACATTCTAAAGATCCACTATCAAATTACAGAGAGCTAAATAGACGACAGAAAAAATCACCCTCCTCACTTAATCAATCAATCAATCAATCAGACTCAATCTCCTTATGCATTCAATTCAACTTTTAGATCTAAGAAGACATCATTGAAAGACAACAGTAAAACAACACTGATCAGATAGATCAATGATTTCTGAATAGCACACCTTTATTTTGCATACGCAACTTGGTAGTGCCGAACCAGCATGTATATGCGCCATCACCAAGGTGAACAAGTGTATAGATATACAATTAATAACTTATAACTTCGCCACTATTCTAGACTTTAGACATACCAATATTATAAAATTTAAAGAATAAAACATGTGTAAGAAATCATAACTAGCCCAAACAATATGAGATCATACAATGATAAGTCATTTCAGGTCTCATGATCTTGATCCAACTTTGTATCCAAGGTGCAAAAAATATTTCAGATCATATCATAATCATAGCCCCTGCAACATAAAATATACTTCAGATAGAAGTATGCCTGAGAAACCCTTTCACTCTCACACTAAGCCCTTTGATCTTCTCCTCATATAGTTTTAGCCTTTCTCAATACCTCAGATAGAAACAACACTTAGAACCTATGGTACTCCTAGACGGGATCAAATAATCATTCCTCCGCTCAATATTGTGGGCTAATACCATGGTATTGACCCTTCGTATTATTTTACTTTATTTTTCCTTGATTTTCCATCCCATATGTGCTTTTCCTTCTGTGAAAGTGTGTGCATACATATACGCTCTTTCTTTTCTGTGAACTTGTGTGTATACATTGCTTAGACAAGGTGAACCTACGTATATATCTTAAACTAACTTAAAAAATCCTTTTTCTTCAACTTCATGATTCTGATCAGTAGTCCTTTGTTCCAACTTCCTTTTCTTCTATACCATTGCCCTATTACATCTAAATTGACATGTTACAATGTGAGTTTCCATTTATCAAATTTGTATTGACCTGTGAGTGAGTCGTCATCAAGGACAACAAATGTACCATAATTCCAAGAATATGCCACTTTTGACTTGATGGAAACCATATTGGTGTTGATTACTTCAAGCTGTAGAACCTGTTAGAGATATCAAGCAACACCAAAATACTCTCCCCCTTTGACATCAAGGGAAAAGGGTGGACCAAGATATTCTCTCCCTTTGAGATACACTATATTGTCCATGCTCCCCTTGAACCTATGCTACTTGGCATTGTCTACAAATCATTCATCAAGGCATCTTCATCAGTGAAATAAACAACAATGAACAAAGCATATCAATAGATTGTAACCATCAATATCAGACTAAACATCCATGTCAGAAACTAATTTTGAGTTTGACCAATTGTTTTTCTATCATAAAAACATATACGCTACAGCATCCACAGAAACTCACGTATATATGCGACTCTTCTTCATGAAACCTATGTATTGGAAACATTCCTCTGAAATATGGATTTAATAATAGGATGATGCATAAACTACTCCCATATTTTGTCTGAGATATTCAAATTTTTCTCTGGGAAGTGGTGTGGTAAATATATCAACAACCTATTCTTTGGAGGGAACATACTCCAATTTAACCTTTTTTTCAAGAACTTGTTCTCATAGAAAATGGTACTTAATGGGTATGTGGTTATTATTGGAGTGCATGACAATATTTTTCGAAATACTAATGGCACTTGTATTATCACATAGAATGGAGACGCATGGAGAACATGAGATTTGAATATCTTGTAATGTTTGCATCATCCAAAGTAGTTGTGTGCATCAAGATGCAACAACCACATATTTTTCTTCAGCTGTAGATAAGGCAAACGAAATTTGTTTCTTGCTGAACCAAGACACTAATCGTGATCCCATATATAATTCACCTCCACTAGTTCATTTTCGATCATCAACATTTCCTACCCAATTTGCATCTGTATATGCATGAGGACTGAGATCTGTATCTTTAGGATACCATAGAAGAAAGTCTTGAGTTCCTTGGATATATTTGAATATTCTTTTTATAGTCTGAAGATGTGATTCCTTTGGATTTGCTTGGAACCTTCCAACAATTGCTACGACATGCATGATATCTAGTCTGGTACCTGTTACATAATGTATAATTCCAATCATAGATCTGTATGTTGGTTGATTCACTATAGGTGATTCATCATTAGAACTGAGACTGCATCCTATTACCATTGGAGTACATACTGGTTTATAATATTCCATTCCGTACTTCTTCAGAATCTGCTTGAGATATTTAGTTTGTGAAAGAAAAATACCATCTTTTTTTTTTATACTTGTAGACCAAGAAAATAAGTTAGTTCACCAAGTAAGGACATTTCAAATTCTTGTTGAAAAACAGAAGCAAAGTTCTGACTCATAGGTTCTTCATTGCTACGAAATATGATATCATCAACATGAACAACAATAATTAGCAATTTGTGATTCTCAACTTTGGTGTACAAATTGTAATCTGCAGATCCTTTTGTGAAACCTTGTTGATGTAGATATTTGTCAAGACAATAATACCAAGCCCTTGGAGCTTGTGTCAATCAATATAGAGCCTTTTTGAGCTTGCATACAAGTTTTTAATCATTTCCTAGAATGAATCCTTCTTGTTGGTCAATATAAAATTCTTCTTCTAAATCTCCATTAAGAAAAACAGATTTTACATCCATTTGATATACTCTGAATTTTCAAAAACTTGAAAGAAACATTCTTATGGCTTCAAATCTGGAAACAAGTGCAAAAGTTTCTTCAAAGTCTATACCTTCTTGTTGAGCATACCCTTTACAAACAAGTCTTTCTTTATTTTAATAACCTCTCCATTTTCATTCAACTTATTCTTGAATATCCATTTTTGTTCCTATAACATTTTTATCATGTGGTCTAGGAACTAATTCCCAAGTATCATTCTTTTCAATATGGTCAAGTTCTTCATCCATAGACTTAACCCAACATTCATCTTTGCTAGCTTCATTAACATTATGTGGTTCTATGGAGGATAGTAATGCTAGATAACTAGAAGTTCCTATAAGAGTTCTTCTTATCTATACTCTAGACCCTTTTTCTCCTAGAGTTTGAGATTCTAGATGATTATTTTGAACATACCTGGATGGAGCCTTTTCCCTGTCAATTGTATCTTCTTTTGAAGCTTCATTGGTTTCTTCCTCTATATGATTTTGATTTGATGCGAGAAAGCGTTCACTGTCTTCCTCATTGTCATCTTCATTTGTTGATTTCATCTGTTCCAGATTTCTTCATGCTTCATCAATTACTAAATCAATGCATTCAACAATTTTTCTAGGTCACTTATAATAAAATTTGTAACCTTTACTTATAAATGAATAACCAAGAAGAATTCCTTCGTCTGCTTTGGGTTCAAACTTGCCAAGTTTTTCATTAGTCTTTTTGATGAAACATTTGCTTCCAAAATCTCTAAAGTGTTTTACAGTAGGAGGCTTACCATACGAAAGTTCATATGGAGTTTGATCACTATTTACTAGAACATTAGATTTGTTGAGAATATTTACGACGGTATATGCAGCTTCACCCCAGAAGGTGGTAGGAGTTCCAGATTCATCAAGCATAGCTCAAGCCATTTTTTTAACTATTCTGTTCATTATTTCAACCATCCCATTTTGTTGAGGAGTTATGGAAATACAAAACTTCCTTTTTATTCCATGTCGTTCACAAAAATAAAAGAATTCAGTTGATATGAATTCTCCTCCCTGATCAGATTTGAGACATTTGATTTTTAGATATGATTCATTTTCAACTAAAGATTTGAATGCTTTAAACTTTTCAAATGCTTCATTTTTATTCTTTCGTAAACCAATCCACCACATTCTAGAAAAATCATCAATGAATAAAGTGAAGTATTTTTCTCCCTGAGGTGACATTTTCCTTGTTGTCCCACATAAATAAGTATGAATGAGTTCAAGAGGCTTACTTGTTGATCCTTCTTTGTCATTGAAATGAACCCTGGTTTTCTTACGGACTTGACATGGTTTGCAGATGGTATGTTCTAGGATGTTGATATATGGAGGATCATGAACCGCCTTGAGCCTGCATGATTTTCTAATTTGAGAAAAGCTTTGATGCACCAATCTTTTGTGCCATAACCAGTTCTCTTCTGTTTTGCTTAGATAGCATTGTTTTTTACCTATTTTTATTATATATACATTGCTTGCAGTTCTTGTACCTTTGGTTATGGTCTTGTTAGCTACCTATACCAATAGGTTTCATATTTCAT
This sequence comes from Pinus tabuliformis, assembly GCA_031772625.1. Classification (NCBI taxonomy): domain Eukaryota; kingdom Viridiplantae; phylum Streptophyta; class Pinopsida; order Pinales; family Pinaceae; genus Pinus; species Pinus tabuliformis. Next base: position 1,923,726,888 of record CM062817.1, on the reverse strand, counting down.
GATTGACAATGAAAAGTTCCAAATATGCTCTGCTTTGATCATGCAAAGATCACATATTTCCAAGAGAAAACAATCTGTGTATATAGCTTGATGTTGTCCCAATTTTGATGGATGGTCCAACAGCCTAATCTGGATCATGCCATGTTTTAAATTTTCAGTTGTAGAATAGAGAAAGAAGTCTGTCCAAACTGTTTAATCTTGGTAGACAAGTAGCTTAGGTAGAGAATTAAGGTTCCCAACTGCTTAAACTGGGACCTTGGAAGCAATAAGGGCAGAATTAGATAGAAAATCAAAAGGAAAAAGCCAAAGAAAAGAAAAGGAAAATAAGGGTCTGCAAGTCCAAGTGCACCCTCCAAGAAGAAACAAAAAATGCTAGGCAAGTAGATGGGTAGGCAGTTGAGGTTGCAGAAATATCATTCTTTGCAAATAAATGTGTGTTGAAATGTCCACAAAGGAAAATAAATGGATTCAGAAGGTCTCTTCTCCATTGTGATGTAGCAAAGCAAGGGAGCATGTCTAACTTCCCAAATTTCCCCTTTCACTCTCATTACTAACATCCCTTCATCTATTGAGATTGGTGAGAAGATCTGAAGTTTTATGGTCGTTCTTGTTCCTTTAAAAGCCACATTTCTTGTCTAAAATTCTTTTCATTTTGATCTACTCCCTAAACTAGATGAGTTTAAAATGCACTTAATGATATCACTCCTCATTCACTTTCCTCACTCACATTAACCCCTAACTTCTATTATCTAAATCCCCTAAACTGCCCTTTCCCTACTATTATAACACTATGGTGTATAAACCCCAAACATGGTATAAATATCCCTCCCCTCGGCACTATAGCTAAATAAGTTGTTTAGGGAGACTTTGGTCCACCAGGGGCTGTAGTCAACTCGGTAATAGGATTGTTTCAAGCTCTGGATGGAACAAGAACCTCCTCCTAAGCCCTCACCTTCCCTCTGCTAAAAAATGCCACAGAAAACCCCTTTCCCCCTGCTAAACCCACTCTTAAACCTCTTTTTCCTTATAAAACCCTGTAAAAACCCAAAAATCCAAAAAATACATGCAAAAACCCTTAACCCTAAGGTTCTCCGCCCAAAAGTATTTAATTGAATATTTTAATAGGCCAGCAGGACCCCCCCAGCCTGCACCATCCGTCGGAGGACCCGCCAGCCGTCCGATCTCCGCCGCCCAGATCTAACGGTGGGCGGTCATTTTCGCTCCCCGACCTACCGACCTTTAGCATCCGGGGAAAGTGGTTTTCTGCCCCGTACAAGGGACGCGTGGCATGCGGTGGGGTTGTTTGGAGCCCCCCTCCCCGATACTGCCTTTGCCCAAAGGTGGTGCGGGGAACCCGCTTACCACCATCCTGTTACCGCCTCCCCCCTTGCGTCATCAATACGTCAGCGTGACGTAGCGCCCTTCCCCGCCCCCGCATCGTGTGGCCCTCCACGTAACCCTGCCACCTTATCCACCTGCCACCGTGTCCTGCCACCCTGGCCTACACCTCAACAGCCACGTCATCCTCCATACCCGGGCCCACCATGACGTCATCGGCGGAAAGGCGCCAATTACCTATTCTTTCCGAATTTTATCGTTAAAGTCATGTTTTGGGCAGTTTTTATGTCATTTTCGCGTAAAGGAAGAGATAGCCGTTGCAGCTGCCAAAGCGCCTTCAGGCCTCCAAATTCAAATTGCAACCGTTCCCATTCATCAAGTCAACCTTCAGAGTTCGGCCCGCAGGCTATTTAAGCGTTCTATCCAGGTATTCACCGTAATTCCCCACTTTCGCCCATGCATACCATTTCTCTGTAAATTGCCATTAAAATACCTGTTGAATTCCATATAAACTCTGCACCTACTACCTAAAGTGAACCAAGCTAATCTGCTTAACCCCAGAACTATAAATTCAGCATTGAAACAGTCAAATCGCGGGCCAAAACTGTGAAATTGTCTTCGAGGTGCCCGGCATTGTTCCCTTTTGTCGGGTGCAGACCAGCAGCATTTTTCCACCAAAGTAAATCTCACTTACCCTCTGCAATTCACCCCTAGCAATTCACAACCTCTGTGAACCTACCAAGACTGCAGAAACAAGCCTGCCTTTTCAACTATAAAAAACATTTGAGACATTGTCTATAGTTGGCCTATCATCTGAGCTCTTAGGAGGTCTGCAAACCACTGCACTCATCTCACTCAAAATCAAATCATACAATGGCTTCCACTGTACCCACAACTCTCAGTGTTGCTCCACTAAATCCACCCAACAAAGACTTGCATTCCTTGCCTCTTCCTGACAAAGACTACCTTATTGAAGATTGTATGGTAGACAGGGACTTTCTGCAGACCTTCGGGCAGTTGAGAGAGGACTACCTGAATGGTCATGATACATATGGCATATGGGAGTCTAACCTGCCATACTATTGTCTCCCCTCGGTAAATGTGTTTCCTGAAGTCATTTGACTATGTGCTGAAAACTATGATGTACAGCACAGAGCCATCAGCACCCCATCTGGGAGGATCCTCTTCTACATCAATCCTGAGTCCATCAACAAAATGCTACATTTTGATCAGACAGAGCTGCTAATCCCATTCTCCATGAACTATCTGTTGGACACTGGTGCTAAGATGACCAGTGAGGAGATTCAAAAGGTCACCAGGACATTCAGGAGACCTGAGTGCCAGCCTGCAGGGTCACCTCCTTATTTGGATGTATACTTCACTAAAGTAGGCAGATTTCTCCTGGACATGATTGCTTGTGTGCTGGGATACAAAACCAGCGAACATGTGGATGAGACAATGCTAGTATTACTAGTTGTTTACAGCCCAGGCCAACCCCCTGCCCGCAAGTATAATTTTGCCAAGTTCATTGCTAACAAAATCCACGATCAGTTGGGTGCAGTGGATAGGCAGGGGGTCTTCAAATACTCGGCCTACATCTATCACCTCTTCATGTGCTATCAGTCTGAGGCTTTTCCATGCTATATCAAAAAGCTGGATTATAGAGGGGAACGAAGGTCTGTTATCTTCTGGACCTCTGTCTACCACAAAGTCACAAACTCACCCTATTCCTATTGTGAGTTTGTTGACCAATTTGTGTATCCAGTATCTTGCCTATTGATGAGGTCCCCTCCTCCCAGGATGTCAACTGAGATACAGAAGGCTCTGCAGCTTTCTAAAAAATGTAAAATAGGTGATTGGTACCTATATGAGGAACACACAGTCATCTGGGTCTATGGATGTGAGCTCTGTCCTTTCAGACTCCCAAAGTATGTGCCCATGAGGATATTTGCCTTGGAATATTATAGGCAATTGATTCAGTCTGACCTCACCCATTTCCACAGCTCCAGAAAGAAGGCCCACCTCAAGTTCAAACACTAGTTGGGCCCCTTCATCATGAACAAAAAAGAAGGATGGGAAGATGCTGACCTCATCCTCAAGGACAAATATAAACTATCATACAGTTTCCGGTGGGTCCCCTATGACCCTGAGGGCTTCATTACTGCCAGAAAAAACAAATACAGGCTTCTAGGTTATAGGCATTGTCAATACCCACATATTGAGAGATATGCCAACCAGCAAGAATGGCTACAGGGTACTTTAGTTGAAAAGCTAACTGAAGAAGAAATAATGCTAAAGAATATGAAGGAGCTTGAAAAAACCATTGACCTAGACTCTGTGCAGCAGGTACCTTTCAAGCGGCCTTATTCAACAGGAGAAGGGACCTCGGCCTCAAGGACTGCACCATTAACACAGGCATCCTCTACATCAGCACCGACGACAGACAAAGGCAAAGGCATAATGGGGGCTGAAGAAGAAACACTGAAAGAAAAGCCTGCTCCTTCGGGTGAGCAGCAAACAGAGCAACAAACAAAGCAGCAAATAAGGTAGCAGCCAGAACAACAACAGGGGCAAACTGTCCTGCCACAAATTGAGCTGCCAGCAGCTCCAACAATGCAAACACCACCACCTCAAACTGAGCCATTGACTGCCCCAATTTTGCAGACCCCAGCACATGAGGAAAGGGGTACAAAAAGAGATAGAGAAGAGTCCACTCCTCTTAGTGGATCCTCCCAGCAACCAGAAGCCAAAAGGCAAAGGCTAGACTCCCCAGAGGTGGAAGACATCACTGAAGAATTCCTTGACAGCTCAAGGAAAAACAGGGAGGGCAGCCAACACACAGGAACAAGCTCCTTTCAGCAGGAGCAAGGTTTACAACTTGCTTTAGAGGTGTCCTCCTCTTCCCAGCAAAGCAAGAAGCCCAAGAGCACTAAGGATTCTTTCAAAAAAATAAAAGCTCAGAATGATTTGCTGAGGGTAGAGGTTTATAAACATTTTCTTGATGCAACCCCAGCCCAGCAAGAAAGGCTAATGTCGGTATATGACATTCAGGAGTAAAAATCTCTCCTCAGCCATTTTAAGCCCAAAGGGCCGCAGCCTAAGTCAGCTGCAGATTTTGTGAAGACAAGGGTGGAGGTCCTAGCCAGAGATATACATCCCATGGACCAGATTGAACTCCATAAACAGACTGGGGAGATGGTCTATGCAACCTTGGTGGAGAAGGCCACCATGGCACATGAACTTAATGAATCACTCAAAAATACCAACACTCAGTTGGATTTTGAGAGAATGTCCTCTCTGGCCAAAGACAATAGAATAAAGTATCTTGAGGAGATCATCATTGATCTAGGACATGATCCTAGTGATCCAAAGGGTGTGAAGGCCCTTATGAAGAAGAAATATGATGACCTGCATGCATTAAAGAAAAGGTTGAAGCTGCAGCCCACAGAGCACCCTCAAACCGCAGAACTTCAAAAGCAAAAACAGGTTGATGACCAATTAGACCTCTTAATGCAGCAAGATCAGAGGATCAGGGATTTGGAGAAAGAGCTGGAAGGAGCATTACAGGATAAACAGGGAGAATCCACTTCCCAAGCTCCTCCAACTACTTCAACAACAGCAACAACTTCAGGGGCAGCAGTGGCCCCCACAGCAGAAGTAGCAGGAACAACAACAACACCAGAAGCCAGCAAAAGTGTAGAGGAATTGACCAAGGCAATCAAAGAAATGGAGCTCCAGGCCAATGAAATAAAGAAGGCCAAGGAAAAATTGGCAGAACTGGATGGAAAATATGACAAGTCGAAGCTGTGGCAGAACAGGGCAGAGAGCTAAAGGCCCTCAAGGACAAGATAAAGGCCTTAGAAAAAGAGCTGAATCTAGAAACAGCCATGGCCGACATAAAAAGGATTCTATGGGCCAAAATAGGCCAATCCATCACTCAACAATGGAGATCAATAAAAACAATGCATGAACAGATGGACTTGTTCGGCCAAGCACAAACAGAAATGAATAAGGCCAAAACACTGCTGCAAAACAGACCAGAGCAGGCCAACAGAATGATAGACTTCCTGAATAGGCAGGAAAAGGAGGAACTGGCAGCCATAGGCATTCCCAACAGAACAGAGGCTGTCCTCACTGCCAAGAAGGTGCTAACTCTCAGGAACTATGTACAAACTGTGGAGACAAAGTGCTATGAGATCACAGCAGATGTGGAGGAATTTAAAGTCAAGTTGGCAGTGCTGCAAGAAAAAGGCTTGCCCAGCCTCCTAACTGGTGCAGGAAAAATAGTCTCCCGGGATCAATTTTCCAACAGAATGGCAACATACATTGAGAATCAGATTACTGCATCTGGCAGTACATCTGAACAAACAGGGCCTCCCTCAGGACAGAGCTTGTATGACAAACTGGAAAGCCTGTTCTTTATTGAGAATGAAGTGAATCATCTGTTTGAAACTCCTCCTAACTTCTACAGATATACAGAGGCCGATGAGACCTTGATAAAGATTAGGAGGCATCAAATGCCAAAAGAGGATTGGTGGCAAGCAATGCTTCAAATTCTGCCACGGTAGCTTCAGCTGTTCGGCCACTTCCAGCTCCAGGTCACTACAAGACAAACAGCATGAAAAAGTCAGCTTTAAAAGCAGCTGAAATGTGACTTAGCACATGGAATATGACAGCTAGCCCAAAAGGTAAAGAAATGCGCAAATTTTGACAGCGTATCCTCAGCCGACTCCAACTGCCACCAAGTCAACAGGCTCTGGCCATTTTTTGACAGCTAAGGGAACAAAAGTTATTACAGCATTAACTTTCTCAGCTGCTACACTCCAGCGGTTGGCATGCTATTAATGAAGCATTTACTCTCCATTCAGATATTTTCTTATGTAAACTTTGTATATATACTCCCCTTAGTAACGCATAAGGGGTTGGTAATTTTCACTCTGAGGCATGTATACTGTTTACCTTCAGAATTGTTTAATACAAAGAGCTAGATCAGCTCAGTGATTTCCTGGAACTATGGTGTCTTGCTGATGATTCATGTGTTGATGCAGAATTCCTGTGCTGTCTGATGAAATAACATGTTTTTTCCTTAATCTCTATTCTTGTCTTTCTTATGTTTATCAAATCATATTCAAGTTACACTAAACTAGGAGTAAAGAAAAAGAATAGTGCAGGATTTGTTTTACTACACCTTGTATTCAATTTTTACTACTGTAAATGTTTGTCTTCAGAATTAACCATGGACATGAATTCTTAATTGCTCATGTAGCTGTTAATTCTATATGTATGAATGTTACCTAGAAATTCTTAATTGCTTCTAGATCAATATTCTCACTGTCTTTCTCTAGCAGTTTACTGTAAGATTCTTGATTGCCTTGCATAAACTGGATACAACCCACCCAATCACTTTATGAATGTTTGTTCCTCAGACACTAGCCTTGCTCTGCAGCATCACTATAGCATCACTACAACATCACACAACACCTCAAAACAGCTAAAGGACCACTGACTCCATTTCCCAATGACATATAACATTCTAGTGAGAGCATACATATATTGACTGAAACATTCTCCAACCAAACACAAAAAACAAAAGTTTGAACAACATAGCTAGCCTAAAACACTATCAGAACAGAGACAAATTATAAAGAGAGAGCCCTCTCTGATTACAGTTGGGCTAGAAGCTGTAATCCAAAGATTGGTTAGTGGTTACCCCGGCCGTATTCCCTTGGGAGTCATAGGGAACAACCTGGGCATTAACATAATTGGCGACTCCGTTGGGGACTTAAGCATAATTTTCAAGCTGTTGTCTATCCATAGACAGTGGTTCTCAAAAGCTTAAATAGTCCCTTAAATAATCCTAAAATATCTTAGAAAATACCAAAAAACAAATTCAGAAGCTGGCTCCTAAAAGGGAAACCAGACACACTAGGTCAAACCCTGACCCAAATCCACCAGCAGTTTTTGAAAATCCAAATACAATCCCCAAAATAATTAGGAAACAACAAAGGCAGGAAAATCCTAGTGATTTGAGTCCTGAGACAGCTCACCCTGAACCAGTTCCAACCCCTATCAAGGTTCTATTTCGCTCTACTCCTGTTTCCCCCAGTTCACCATCTGCATCCCAAAGCCCTCCTTTCAGATCTTCACCCACTGCACATATCCCCTTGACCAACACTCTAGGTGCTGCCACACCTGTTACCCCTGTAGTACACACCGTTCCTTTTATCCCAGTTGCCCCTGTAAATCCCCCAAACCTTGTGAATATGGCTAACAGATATGCACCCTTGCAGTTACCAGCTAATGCTGCAGCTCTACCCCAAGACTACCAAACTAAAATCTCATATTTTGACTCCACTGGTCATCTCACAGCTACTCAGCATGCCAAAAGGATGCAAGACCATTTTGAGACCTATTAAATAGATGATGACAGTGTGAGAATGAGGATGTTTGTTCAAAGTCTGACTGGGGATGTAAGAACTTGGTTTAGATCCCTGAATGCAAATTCCATCACAACTCCTGATGAGCTTTACCAAGCCTTTACTAACAGATGGGAGAAGAAGAAAGATCCCTTGCACATACTTGGGGAATATGACACTATCAAAAGAGGTCCCCAAGAGACTGTTTTGGAGTATTGTGCAAGATTCAACAATGTATATAACGCAATCCCGCAAAATTTAAGACCTCCCCCTGATTTGGCCTTGTACAAATTTCCTGATGGTTTTGACCCTGATATGGCCTATGAGTTGAAGGAGAGAGACCCTCAAACCCTTGCAGATGCCCAAAAGGTTGTTGTCACAGTGGAAGCTAACCTGATTGCCAAAAGAAACATAGCAAGGTTGGAAAAGAGAACAACCTTCAAAGAAGAACCCTCTGCTTTTGATCAAAAGCTGGATGCAATACTCAATGGAATGAAAAGATTGGGTGATAGAGTGGAATCGGTTGAGAGAAAATCATCATGGGAAGCACCACAAAACAACCCTCCTAGGAATCCAAATTTTAGGAGAACCCAAAACCCAGGCATTGGCAAGCCCAGTGCTGATCCAGACATAAGACCCCCTTTTCAAGAAAATTATGCAGAGACTTCCACATCAACTGAACCCAATGAAGATCCTCATATTAATTTAATGGGTTTGGATGGTGAAAGTCAAGTTTTCTTAACACAAGAAGATCATGAGGATGATGAAATCAAATTGTTCCAAACTAAATCAGGTGAATCATTTGACTTTAAACAAGGCTATGACACTGCTGTTTATGAAGTCCATAAACAATACAAGCTAAGGAGCAGAACTGTGAATGTAAATCAGCCTGAAAAGATAAAGGATAACCAGCAGCCTAAAAGAACCATAGTCATAGAACCTAATGACAAAACAAATTTACCTGCAGAAGAAGTAACCATTGAAGAAGTCACTGAACCATTTTTCTCAAAACAGCAGCCTATGGCTGCATCTTCCTCTCACCCTAATCCAAATGTCACTCCTCAAGAGATGAGTCAAAAAGACAAGCTCCAAGATCAAGATAAGAATCAAGAAGACGAGTTAGGGAACAAAGAAAGGACTGTTAACCATAACCCAAAGACTCAATCTGATAAACCTTTTGACTTAGAGGCTGAAATTGGAAAACTAAAGATAGCAATTCCTCTCTCGGAATTGGCCAAACACAGCATCTACAAACAACAAATCAGGAAATCCCTCCAACTTACTAGCAACAAGGATGATGTTAATGTGTTGGATGATACCCCAGAGCTACTTTTTGGCCCAGAGGTGGATGGAAAGACAGCAGGTGTAGGCATTTTACCTTTTTATGTCAGTTTACATGTTCATGACAAGATATTACACAATGCAATGTTTGACTCGGGTGCCTCTCACAACCTGATGCCCAAATCAGTCATGGAAAGACTAAACCTGGATATTACCAGACCATACAAGGACCTGTTCTCCTTTGATTCCAGCCAAGTCAAGTGCTTAGGCCTAATAAAAGATCTATGTGTGTCTCTTGTTCAGTACCCAAACAAAACAATTATGATGGATGTGGTAGTTGCTGACATCCCACCCAAGTATGGGATGTTGTTATCAAGATCATGGGGAGCTAAACTTCAAGGCTCCCTGCAGTTAGATATGTCATATGCCACCATCACTGTTTTTGGGCAACCAAAGAGATTATACAGGGAAACATTAATGAAATACATGGTCAGCAGTGAAGAAAAGCCTCAAAACTTTCCCATATATGTTGTCCATTCAGACATAGACTCATACATTCTCTTCAATGATAATACAACTCTCTCAGATAGTGAGGGTGAACCCAAGAGACTCATACAAGAGGAAGACACTAATGAGCAAACCGCTGCCCAAGAAACAATGATTAACCAAACATTGAGCACAACTGCTGCTCAAGAAAGCAAACAGGTTCCATCAAGTGAGGAGACTGCCCTAGAAAACAAACCAGATGGCAAACCACAGCTTCAACTTACAATTCCAGCACACAAGGAGGTCATTAAGTTCTCCCCGGAACAAGAGATCCTATGGTTCCTTGAATTTGATGGGTCAGTCAACAAATTAGGGGCAGGAGCTGGAGTTTGGATACATAATAAACAAGACAGTCATGCAGAAGGCCGAGCCTATAGACTGAATTTCAAATGTACTAATAATATGGCAGAATATGAAGCTCTTTTACTAGGCCTCAAGCTAGTAAAGTTCTTACAAGCCACAAAAGTCTCAATTATGGGGGATTCAGATTTAGTCATCCAACAAGTACAGGGAAATTTTGTCACCAATGAAAAAAGACTGAGATCTTATAGATATGCTGCTGCTAAACTACTACAGTCCTTCACTGAATTTCAAATTACTAAGATTCCCAGAACCCATAACTTGCATGCCCACAGTTTAGCCACATTTGCAAGTACCTGCAAACTACCTTTTGAGCCCCACCACTGTTTTACAGCTGAGGTAAAACACAAACCTTCTTTCCCAAACAATGTCAAGGACTGGCAAGTATTTGAAGATGATGCACAAATAAACAACTTCTTGACCTCGCAACAAGAATTTGTAGGACTAAATATTGACATTGAGAGAGCAAGTCAATCACAAATACTTGACAGAGCAAGTCAATCACAAATACAATTTGAACAGACTAACCACCCAATATCACCTAGAACAACAAAACAAATGCTAAATCCAACTATCTTCAACAAGGAAAACATTCAGCAAATTCAACAAATCAGTTGTGAAGAAGTGGCCAATGCTGAAGCTGAAATCATAGAGCTGAAGGACAATTTGCTTCCAACAGGCCTAACTCCATTAGAGGATATCTTTGACTCAAATGACATCCCTAGAAAACCAAAAATGCAGCCCCTTAACTCTGCCATTGAAGAATGCAACATTGGGACTGCTGCACAACCCAAAATAATAAAATTGTCTGCTTCCTTACCTCCTGACCAAAAGCCTAAATACATTGACCTCTTTAAAGAGTTCCAGGATGTCTTTGCATGGAGTTATGAGGATTTAAAATCCTATGACACCTCTGTAATTCAACACACTATCCCTCTCAAGCCAGATCAAAAACCCTTTAAACAAAAATTGAGGAGAATCAATCCTATGCTTCTCCCAGCAATGGAACAAGAGGTACAGAAAATGTTCAAGGCAGGCATCATAGCACCAATCAGATTCTCTGAGTGGATTTCAAACTTAGTCCCTACAAGAAAGAAAACTGGTGAAATAAGGCTATGTGTTGACCTAAGGAACTTGAATCAAGTTTCCTTAAAAGACAATTATCCCTTATCCAAGATGGATCACATTCTCCAAAGAGTGGTGGGGGCCTCAAGGATCTCATTACTTGATGGATTCTCAGGCTTTAATCAAATCCTGGTACACCCTAATGATCAAGATAAAACTGCATTTACAGCGCCATGGGGAACTTTCAAATATGTAAAAATGCCTTTTGGATTGAAAAATGCAGGGGCAACATTTCAAAGAGCAATGGATATTGCTTTTGCAAAGGAGATTCATGACTTTTTAGTCATTTACTTAGATGACCTCACACCTTTTTCAAAATCTGATCAAGAACATTTGAAACACTTAAGACAGATTTTCTTAACATGTAGGAAATATGGAATTTCCTTGAATCCCAAGAAGTCCCTATTTGGTTTGGAAGAGGGTAAGCTGCTAGGACACATCATTTCCAAAGATGGCATAAGAATTGACCCAGATAGGATAAGGCTATCTTACAAATGCCCCACCCAAGAAATATCAAAGAATTGCAAGGATTCTTGGGAAAAATCAATTTCTTGAGAAGGTTTATCCCAAACTTAGTAGAACTGATCAGATTGCTAAATAACATGCTAAAGAAGGATGCAAAAGTAAAATGGACTGTTGAAGCAAATCAAGCCTTTGAAGGTATAAAATTGGCCCTTACTCAAACTCCAGTCTTAACAAATCCTCAATTTGATAAAGATTTCATCATTTTTTCCTTTGCCTCCCAACATACCATTGCTGTTGTTTTGTTACAGAAAGATGACCAAGGGAAAGAAAAGCCCATTGCTTTCTTTAGCAGAGGTCTTAGGGATGCACCTCTGAAATACCAAATTATGGAAAAGCAAGCATATGCCTTGGTCAAAGCTATCAAAGACTTTAGGATCTATATCTTATACTCCCATGTTATAGCCTATGTACCAAGCCCAATTGTCAAAGACATACTTACTCAAGAGAACTTAGAGGCCAGAAGGGGAAAATGGATTGCAAATATTCTAGAATTTGACATTGAAATAAAACCTACAAAACTGATAAAAGGACAAGGTTTGGCTAAATTAATGTCTGAAACAAATTTCCAAGCCTTGGACATCAACCAGCTGGACAGTGAACCGGAGCTGGCGACTCCAAAGATCAATGTAGCCTTTGAAGAATCCCGCTGGTATTCTGATATCTGTTATGTGTTACAAAACCTGTGTGCTCCCCCAGGGCTGTCCAGAACTAAATGTAGGTTCCTAAAAATGAAAGCTTCTAAATTCTGTGTTATGGATGGAAATTTACTTTGGAAAAACCATGAAGGGATATTGTTAAACTGCTTAATTGAGAATGAAACTAACAATATCATAAAAGAATTTCATGCAGGTGATTGTGGTGGACATTTGTATTGGAAGTCCACTGTGGATAAAATACTGAGAGCTGGTTACTACTGGCCTACCATGTTCTCTGATGTCAAGAAATTCACCACCTCATGTCATAAATTTCAAGTGTTTGAGGTAAAGAGACAGTTTCTGCCACTTCCCTTGAGGCCTATTGCAACAGAGAGACCTTTTCAACAATGGGGCTTGGATTTCATTGGGGAAATTCATCCCTCATCTTCAGGACAACATAGATGGATTCTGACAGCTACGGACTACTTTACTAAATGGATTGAAGTTGTTCCATGCAGACAAGCAAATGATTCCACTATCATTCAGTTCCTTGAGACCAATATCCTTTCTAGGTTTGGCTGTCCTGATAAAATAATAACAGACAATGCTGCTGCTTTCAGATCTAAGAAGATGGTAAATTTCTGCCACAAGTTTCACATTACCTTAGGCCATTCTACTGCATATTATCCCCAAGGAAATGGCCTTGCTGAATCATCAAATAAAAGCCTGGTAAACATCATAAGGAAGTGCTATAAGAGAACAAAAAGAATTGGCATAAGAAGCTTGTCAATGCCTTATGGGCAGATAGACTAACAACCAAGAGATCAATTGGGACCAGCCCAGATGAGTTAGTCTATGGATTAGAAGCTAAATTCCCTTCATCACTAGGGATTCCTGTCATGAAACTTCTTCAAGAAAGTCAAGCTGAACCAAATGATATGCAGAGAAGGATAAATCAAATAATATGTCTGCAGCAAACTAGAGAACAAGTTTTCAGCAGAGTTCAAGTTTTACAAGAAAAATTAAAGAAAGCTTTTGATAGAAGAACAAAGGCAGAAGAATTTAATGTCGGAGACAAAGTCCTCAAGTGGGACTCAAGAAGAGAGGATAAGGGAAAACATGGAAAATTTGATTCCCTTTGGAGAGGACCATTTGCTGTCCAAGCAGTGCAAGGAAACAACACTTATTTCCTTAAAAGTCTTAATGAAACTGATTTGGATGAAGGTCCTGTGAATGGCAGGATGCTGAAGCACTATTTTGACCACTACCCATAAGTGCAACATGAGTTTCCCTTGTACATATTCAGATGTATATATTACTTTCTGTTAAAATGTAAAAATGTAGTTTCTCAAGTTTTATTAACTATCAGCAAAAGATAAATAGATTCAGAGATCTACCAAGAAGGAAAGTACACAATTTTGGCATTTCAAAGCAGCATACTTCAAGTTTGGTAAAAGCAGTCAAGGGCCAAGGCATTCTGACCTGTTGTTCTTGGTCTTTCAAATGAAAAACCATCCCCATGTGGAGCCACTGTTAGCTACCTATACCAATAGGTTTCATATTTCATGATTGACAATGAAAAGTTCCAAATATGCTCTGCTTTGATCATGCAAAGATCACATATTTCCAAGAGAAAACAATCTGTGTATATAGCTTGATGTTGTCCCAATTTTGATGGATGGTCCAACAGCCTAATCTGGATCATGCCATGTTTTAAATTTTCAGTTGTAGAATAGAGAAAGAAGTCTGTCCAAACTGTTTAATCTTGGCAGACAAGTAGCATAGGTAGAGAATTAAGGTTCCCAACTGCTTAATCTGGGACCTTGGAAGCAATAAGGGCAGAATTAGATAGAAAATCAAAAGGAAAAAGCCAAAGAAAAGAAAAGGCAAATAAGGGTCTACAAGTCCAAGTGCACCCTCCAAGAAGAAACAAAAAATGTTAGGCAAGTAGATGGGTAGGCAGTTGAGGTTGCAGAAATATCATTCTTTGCAAATAAATGTGTGTTGAAATGTCCACAAAGGAAAATCAATGGATTCAGAAGGTCTCTTCTCCATTGTGATGTAGCAAAGCAAGGGAGCATGTCTAACTTCCCAAATTTCCCCTTTCACTCTCATTACTAACATCCCTTCATCTATTGAGATTGGTGAGAAGATTTGAGGTTTTATGGTGGTTCTTGTTCCTTTAAAAGCCACATTTCTTGTCTAAAATTCTTTTCATTTTGATCTACTCCCTAAACTAGATGAGTTTCAAATGCACTTAATGATATCACTCCTCATTCACTTTCCTCACTCACATTAACCCCTAACTTCTATTATCTAAATCCCCTAAACTGCCCTTTCCATACTATTATAACACCATGGTGTATAAACCCCAAACATGGTATAAATATCCCTCCCCTCAGCACTATAGCTAAATAAGTTGTTTAGGGAGACTTTGGTCCACCAGGGGCTGTAGTCAACCCGGTAATAGGATTGTTTCAACCTCTGGATGGAACAAGAACCTCCTCCTAAGCCCTCACCTTCCCTCTGCTAAAAAATGCCACAGAAAACCCCTTTCCCCTTGCTAAACCCACTCTTAAACCTCTTTTTCCTTATAAAACCCTGGAAAAACCCAAAAATACATGCAAAAACCCTTAACCCTAAGGTTCTCCGTCCAAAAGTATTTAATTGAATATTTTAATAGGCCAGTGGGACCCCCCCAACCTGCACGATCCGTCGGAGGACCCGCCAGCCGTCCGATCTCCGCCGCCCAGATCTAACGATGGGCGGTCATTTTCGCTCCCCGACCTACCGACCTTTAGCGTCCGGGGAAAGTGGTTTTCTGCCCCGTACAAGGGACGCGTGGCAGGAGGTGGGGTTGTTCGGAGCCCCCCTCCCCGATACCGCCTTTGCCCAAAGGTGTTGCGGGGAACCCGCTTACCACCATCCCGTTACCGCCTCCCCCCTTGCGTCATCAATACGTCAGCGTGACGTAGCGCCCTTCCCCTCCCCCGCGCCGTGTGGCCCTCCATGTAACCCTGCCACCTTATCCACCCACCAGCGTGTCCTGCCACCCTGGCCTACACCTCAGCAGCCACGTCATCCTCGGTACCCGGGCCCGCCATGACGTCATGCTGACGTCATCGGCGAAAAGGCGCCAATTACCTATTCTTTCCGAATTTTATCGTTAAAGTCATGTTTTGGGCAGTTTTTATGTCATTTTCGCGTAAAGGAAGAGATATCCGTTGCAGCTACCAAAGCTCCTTCAGGCCTCCAAATTCAAATTGCAACCGTTCTAATTCATCAACTCAACCTTCAGAGTTCGGCCCACAGGCTATTTAAGCGTTCTATCCAGGTATTCACCGTAATTCCCCACTTTCTCCCATGCATACCATTTCTCTGTAAATTGTCATTAAAATACTTGTTGAATTCCATATAAACTCTGCACCTACTATCTAAAGTGAGCCAAGCTAACCTGCCTACCCCCAGACCCATAAATTCAGCATTGAAACAGTCAAATCGCGGGCCAAAACTGTGAAATTGTCTTCGAGGTGCCCGACATTGTTCCCTTTTGCCAGGTGCAGACTAGCAACATTTTTTCCACCAAAGTAAATCTCACTTACCCTCTGCAATTCACCCCTAGCAATTCACAACCTCTGTGAACCTACCAAGACTGCAGAAACAAGCCTGCCTTTTCAACTATAAAAAACATTTGAGACATTGTCTATAGTTGGCCTATCATCTGAGCTCTTAGGAGGTCTGCAAACCACTGCACTCATCTCACTCAAAATCAAATCATACAATGGCTGCCCCTGCACCCACAACTCTCAGTGTTGCTCCACTAAATCCACCCAACAAAGACTTGCAGTCCTTGCCTCTTGCTGACAAAGACTACCTTATTGAAGACTATATGGTAGACAGGGACTTTCTGCAGACCTTCAGGTAGCTGAGAGAGGACTACCTGAATGGTCATGATACATATGGCATATGGGAGTCTAACCTGCCATACTATTGTCTCCCCTCGGTAAATGTGTTTCCTGAAGTCATTCGACTATGTGCTGAAAACTATGATGTACAGCACAGAGCCATCAGCACCCCATCTGGGAGGATCCTCTTCTACATCAATCCTGAGTCCATCAACAAAATGCTACATTTTGATCAGACAGAGCTGCTAATCCCATTCTCCATGAACTATCTGCTGGACACTGGTGCTAAGATGACCAGTGAGGAGATTCAAAAGGTCACCAGGACATTCATGAGACCTGAGTGCCAGCCTGCAGGGTCACCTCCTTATTTGGATGTCTACTTCACTAAAGTAGGCAGATTGCTCCTGGAGATGATTGCTTATGTGCTGGGATACAAAACCAACGAACATGTGGATGAGACAATGCTAGTATTACTAGCTGTTTACAGCCCAGGCCAACCCCCTGCCCGCAAATATAATTTTGCCAACTTCATTGCTAACAAAATCCACGATCAGTTGGGTGCAGTGGATAGGTAGGGGGTCTTCAAATACTCGGCCTACATCTATCACCTCTTCATGTACTATCAGTCTGAGGCTTTTCCATGCTATATACAAAAGCTGGATTATAGAGGGGAACGAAGGTCTGTTTTCTTCTGGACCTCTGTCTACCACAAAGTCACAAACTCACCCTATTCCTATTGTGAGTTTGTTGACCAATTTGTGTATCCAGTATCTTGCCTATTGATGAGGTCCCCTCCTCCCAGGATTTCAACTGAGATACAAAAGGCTCTGCAGCTTTCTAAAAAATGTAAAATAGGTGATTGGTACCTATATGAGGAACACACAGTCATCAGGGTCTATGGCTGTGAGCTCTGTCCTTTCAGACTCCCAAAGTATGTGCCCATGAGGATATTTGCCTTGGAATATTATAGGTAATTGATTCAGTCTGACCTCACCCATTTCCACAGCTCCAGAAAGAAGGCCCGCCTCAAGTTCAAACACCAGTTGGGCCCCTTCATCATGAACAAAAAAGAAGGATGGGAAGATGCTGACCTCATCCTCAAGGACAAATATAAACTATCATACAGTTTTCGGTGGGTCCCCTATGACCCTGAGGGCTTCATTACTGCCAGAAGAAACAAATAAAGGCTTCTAGGTTATAGGCATTGTCAATACCCACATATTGAGAGATATGCCAACCAGCAAGAATGGCTACAGGGTACTTTAGTTGAAAAGCTAACTGAAGAAGAAATAATGCTAAAGAATATGAAGGAGCTTGAAAAAACCATTGACCTAGACTCTGTGCAGCAGGTACCTTTCAAGCGGCCTTATTCAACAGGAGAAGGGACCTCGGCCTCAAGGACTGCACCAGTAACACAGGCACCCTCTACATCAGCACCGGCGACAGACAAAGGCAAAGGCATAATGGGGGCTGAAGAAGAAACAGTGAAAGAAAAGCCTGCTCCTTCAGGTGAGCAGCAAACAGAGCAGCAAACAGAGCAGCAAATAAGGCAGCAGCCAGAAAAACAACAGGGGCAAACTGTCCTGCCACAAATTGAGCTGCCAGCAGCTCCAACAATGCAAACACCACCACCTCAAACTGAGCTATTGACTGCCCCAATTTTGCAGACTCCAGCACATGAGGAAAGGGGTACAAAAAGAGATAGAGAAGAGTCCACTCCTCTTAGTGGATCCTCCCAGCAACCAGAAGCCAAAAGGCAAAGGCTAGACTCCCCAGAGGTGGAAGACATCACTGAAGAATTCCTTCACAGCTCAAGGAAAAACAGGGAGGGCAGCCAACACACAGGAACAAGCTCCTTTCAGCAGGAGCAAGGTTTACAACTTGCTTTAGAGGTGTCCTCCTCTTCCCAGCAGAGCAAGAAGCCCAAGAGCACTAAGGCTTCTTTCAAACAAATAAAAGCTCAGAATGATCTGCTGAGGGTAGAGGTTTATAAACATTTTCTTGATGCAACCCCAGCCCAGCAAGAAAGGCTAATGTCGATATATGACATTCAGGAGGAAAAATTGCTCCTCAGCCATTTTAAGCCCAAAGGGCCGCAGCCTAAGTCAGCTGCAGATTTTGTGAAGACAAGGGTGGAGGTCCTAGCCAGAGATATATATCCCATGGACTAGATTGAACTCCATACACAGACTGGGGAGATGGTCTATGCAACCTTGGTGGAGAAGGCCACCATGGCACATGAACTGAATGAATCGCTCAAAAATACCAACACTCAGTTGGATTTTGAGAGAATGTCCTCTCTGGCCAAAGACAATAGAATAAAGTCTCTTGAGGAGATCATCATTGATCTAGGACATGATCCTAGTGATCCAAAGGGTGTGAAGGCCCTTATGAAGAAGAAAGATGATGACCTGAATGCATTAAAGAAAAGGTTGAAGCTGCAGCCCACAGAGCACCCTCAAACCGCAGAACTTCAAAAGCAAAAATAGGTTGATGACCAATTAGACCTCTTAATGCAGCAAGACCAGAGGATTAGGGATTTGGAGAAAGAGCTGGAAGGAGCATTACAGGATAAACAAGGAGAATCCACTTCCCAAGCTCCTCCAACTACTTCAACAACAACAACAACTTCAGGGGCAGCAGTGGCCCCCACAGCAGAAGCAGCAGGAACAACAACAGCACCAGAAGCCAACAAAAGTGTAGAGGAATTGACTAAGGCCATCAAAGAAATGGAGCCCCAGGCCAATGAAATAAAGAAGGCCAAGGAAAAATTGGCAGAACTGGATGGCAAATATGACAAGTCGAAGGTAACTGGGCAGAACAGGACAGAGAGATAAAGGCCCTCAAGGACAAGATAAAGGCCTTAGAAAAAGAGCTGAATCTAGAAACAGCCATGGCCGACATAAAAAGGATTCTATGGGCCAAAATAGGCCAATCCATCACTCAACAATGGAGATCAATAAAAACAATGCATGAACAGATGGACTTGTTGGGCCAAGCACAAACAGAAATCAATAAGGCCAAAACACTGCTGCAAAACAGACCAGAGCAGGCCAACAGAATGATAGACTTCCTGAACAGGCAGGAAAAGGAGGAACTAGCAGCCATAGGCATTCCCAACAGAACAGAGGCTGTCCTCACTGCCAAGAAGGTGCTAACTCTCAGGAACTATGTACAAACTGTGGAGAGAAAGTGCTATGAGATCAGAACAAATGTGGAGGAATTTAAAGTCAAGTTGGCAGTGCTGCAAGCAAAAGGCTTGCCTAGCCTCCTAACTGGTGCAGGAAAACTTGTCTCCCGGGATCAATTTTCCAACAGAATGGCAACATACATTGAGAATCAGATTACTGCATCTGGCAGTACATCTGAACAAACAGGGCCTCCCTCAAGACAGAGCTTGTATGACAAACTGGAAAGCCAATTCTTTATTGAGAATGAAATGAATCATCTGTTTGAAACTCCTCCTAACTTCTACAGATATACAGAGGCCGATGAGACCTTGATAAATATTAGGAGGCATCAAATGCAAAAAGAGGATTGGTGGCAAGCAATGCTTCAAATTCTGCCACGGTAGCTTCAGCTGTTCGGTCACTGCCAGCTCCAGGTCACTACAAGACAAACACCATGATAAAGTCAGCTTTAAAAGTAGCTGAAATGTGACTCAGCACATGGACTACGACGGCTAGACCAAAAGGTAAAGAAATGTGCAAATTTTGACAGCGTATCCTCAGCCGACTCCAACTGCCACCAAGTCAACAGGCTCTGGCCATTTTTTGACAGCTAAGGGAACAAAAGTTATTACAGCATTAACTTTCTCAGCTGCTACACTCCAGCGGTTGGCATGCTATTAATGAAGCATTTACTCTCCATTCAGATATTTTCTTATGTAAACTTTGTATATATACTCCCCTTAGAAACGCATAAGGGGTTGGTAATTTTCACTCTGAGGCATGTATACTGTTTACCTTCAGAATTGTTTAATACAAAGAGCTAGATCAGCTCAGTGATTTCCTGGAACTATGGTGTCTTGCTGATGATTCATGTGTTGATGCAGAATTCCTGTGCTGTCTGATGAAATAACAAGTTTTTTCCTTAATCTTTGTTCTTGTCTTTCTTATGTTTATCAAATCATATTCAAGTTACACTAAACTAGCAGTAAAGAAAAAGAATAGTGCAGGATTTGTTTTACTACACCTTGTATTCAATTTTTACTATTGTAAATGTTTGTCTTCAGAATTAACCATGGACGTGAATTCTTAATTGCTCATGTAGCTGTTAATTCTATATGTATGAATGTTACCTAGAAATTCTTAATTGCTTCTAGATCAATATTCTCACTGTCTTTCTCTAGCAGTTTACTGTAAGATTCTTGATTGCCTTACATAAACTAGATACAACCCACCCAATCACTTTATGAACGTTTGTTCCTCAGACACTAACCTTGCTCTGCAACATCACTACAACATCACTACAGCATCACACAGCACCTCAAAATAGCTAAAGGACCACTGACTCCATTGCCCAATGACATATAACATTCTAGTGAGAGCATACATATCTTGACTGCAACATTCTCCAACCAAACACAAAAAACAAAAGTTTGAACAACATAGCTAGCCTAAAACACTATCAGAACAGAGACAAATTATAAAGAGAGAGCCCTCTCTAATTACAGTTGGGCTAGAAGCTGTAATCCAAAGATTGGTTAGTGGTTACCCCGGTCGTATTCCCTTGGGAGTCATAGGGAACAACCTGGGCGTTAACAGGTCTTTCCTGTATCAAGCTCATGAACCACACATCTGTTTGATTGAAACACAACTTCATTTCCTTGATCACACATTTGACTAACACTCAACAAGTTATGCTTTAGACCATCAACATACATAAAACTTCCAGCTTTAACCTTTTCTTTTAAATAAGAAGAACCCTTACCCTTAATGACAGCTAGTGTGTCAATTCCACAAGAGACATTCTTTTCCTTTTCTAAAGCTTTGTAAGAAAGGAGTTCATCTTTATCACCTGTCATGTGTTTTGAGCGTCCGATGTCAATGTACCACTAATTTTCCTGTCCTTCTGCAAATAGAGCTATGCCACATATTTCTGACTCAAATTCCTTCCTTTTCCATACCTTGGAATTGATGATGTTTGTTCCTTTTGAATTGTTAGCCGAACTTTGCTCCTGCATTCAAATTCTTCATGACCAAAGTTATTGCAAAATGAACATTCCATTTCATTTTCAAGAGGAGAAAAGTTATTATAATAGCTTTTCTTGATCCTTGTCACACGCCTTTGTTTTCTTGATTCTCTAGTCATTATAGTCTTGTAAGAAACACATTGAGAAACTTTATGACCAAAGTTATGGCATGAAAAAAATTGTCCATTAGAGAAGAATTTTCTATGATCATAAAATCTTTTGGTGTTGTTCAGCTTTTGATTGTTTCTTCTATTGAAGTTCACCCTTGGAATAAAATGAGCATGATTTACCTACAGAGTAACTTTAGACTTTTTTTGAGGATTGATGCATTGTTCACTAGTTTTTTCTCCATCAAGATAGCTTTTATTGCAGACTGAAGGCTTTTTTGGTTGGGATGTTTCTCTAGTGTATCCAATACCAATATTTATAAGAGGAGAACACTAGAACTTGATGATTTCGTCTAAATTTTTTGATCCTTTAGCAAATCTAAGATTAAGAGATTTTGTCTTCTCAAGTTCTTTTCTTAGACCCACTACTTCACATTCTAATTTTTCATTGTTCTTTTCTTTTTTAGTGAGTTGATGTGTCAAAGTGTCTATAACCATATTCTTTTCTTCCAAATAGATTTGAAGTTTAGTGATTTCTTCAAGAAAATATTCCTCTTCTAAGGCATCCATAAAATTATCATTGTCATAATCCATGAGTAGTTTAAGTTCTTCTTCAGATTCATCTTCATCACTATTAGACAAGCCATCACTGTCTTCATGAGTATAATAATTTTTTCTATTGACAAACTGTTTTCTATTACCCTTTGCAGACTCCTTTCCATTTTCATGATTATCTTTATGAGGACATTTAGCAGCATAATAGTCAACTCTACCACAAGAAAATCATCTGAATGGAAGCTTACCTCTGAATCTTCCAAAACCCTATTGAAGCTTCTTTACAAAGTTTACCTCATATTCTTATGAAATATATCCTGATTCCTTGAGATATTTATTTTCTTTTCCCTTTGTTGAAGCTTTGAAAGCGGCTTCTCTAATATTTGATGGACCTTATTTCCTAATTTCAAAGGCAGTTAAAATTCCATGAAGTTGAACAATAGTAATATATTGAATATCTCTCTTTACTTCTATGGCAGATAGTTTTGACTCAAATTTATAAGACAAAAATCTCAAAATTTTCCATATTAAAGTAACCTCTTTTATTTCATCACCTAGATTCTTCATACTATTTACAATATCACGTACTCATAAAAAGTAACTAGCAATACTATGCACCTTGAGAGTTTCATACTGAATGTAGAGAGTTTTGATTTTAGCACGTTTTACCTGGGAGTCTCCTTCGTAGCTCTGAATGATTTTGTGCCATATTTCTTTGGCTATCTTGAGCTACATGACTTTGACAAATTTTGATTCTAATAGACTTCCCAATAAAGTATTGACAACTTTGGCATTGGTTTGATATAACTTCTATCCTGCTATATCTGTGGGTATTGCTATTGGAAATTAGTATCCGCCTTCCACAATTTCCCAAACATCAGCTCCAAGTGATTGAAGATAGGCTTTGGTTCTTATCTTCCAATATATTAAGTTGTTTCTGTTGAAGATTGGTGGTTTGATAGATCCCATGCCTTCATGATTGTTCGTCTTGAGAGATCTCCCTCCAAGCGATCAAGCTTCCTCTAAAGGACCTCCTCTTATACCAATTTTTAGGAATAACACTGAGAGTGGGGGTGAATCAATATTTACAATTCAATAAATTTTCATTTCATAACCAGATTTATATAAGGTACTTCAGTGAAGTGAAATCGCATGTACACGGAACTATTATTAAGGTAAGCAGTGCATATCCAATGAACATATGATTCAATTAATTCATCATGTGTTTATCTTTAATTAGTTCATAAATACTTTATTAAACAATAACTATGTGATATACTAAAAGAATAAACCATCACACATAAGAAACACACATGAACACCAAGATTTAAGGTGTAAACCTAATGTGGGAGAAAAACCACCTGCTTCTATCATATCTATCTTCTTTTAATACAAAGAAACAAGTTTTAGAATCTTGTGTAGGTGCAAACTCATACTAGTACCTAGGCACCAACCTGCAGAAAAATACAACCTTCTCTCATTCTCTAGCTTCTACAAGAAGGGAGATATAAACTCCTAGATCTTGTACTAGCCAATATGTTTACGTGTGCGTAGGCGCCAGCCTACAGAAGGCTATGACCTTATCTCTTCCTCCATGGACCATATTTCATAAATTTTTAGACGGGATACTCTTGGTACACAACAACACAATATGAAGGCCATGTTTCATCAACCAACAATCAGTCATATGAACAGCTAGATCACTGTCATCAGAACATTGTTCTACACCCAGAAACCTGCATCATCATATAGAACCATTCGCAACCTCAAAAATCATATTTTACAATGTATACAATACTTCAATGAAGAAAACCTACGTGTATATTCTACTTCCTTTAACCAAACCTACATATACCTCCCAAATTATTGAATCATAAAATCCTCTGAATCAAAATTGTACCAACCAATAACATTCTGAATATCTACTGTGAAATTACAGAGATCTAAATAGGCAACAACAAGGATCACCCTTCTCACTTAATCAATCAATCAATCAGACTCAATCTCATTATGCATTTAATTCAACTTTCAGATCTAAAAAGACATCATTGACAGACATTAGTAAAACAACATCACTGATCAGATAGACCAGTCATTTCTGAACAACATGATTTTCTTTTGCATATGCTACTCGGTAGTGTCGAATCAGTGTGTATACGTGCCTTCACCAAGGTGAGCCCGTGTATAGATCTGCAACTAATAACTTATAACTTCTCTTCTATCCCAAATTTCAGACATACCCATATCATAAAATTTAAAGAATAAAACAAGTGTAAGTAATCAAATATAGCCCAACCAATATCAGATCATACAATGATAAGTCATTTCAAGTCTCATGATCATGATCCAACATTGTATCAGAGGTGCACAAAATATTTCAGATCATATCATAATCATAGACCTTGCAACATAAAATATACTTCAGATAAAAGTATTCCTGAGAAACCTTTTCACTTGCACACTTAGCCCTTTGATATTCTTATCCTTATATAGTTTTAGCCTTTCTCAATACCTCAGACCAAAACAACACTTAGAACCTGTGGTATCCTTGGACAAGATCAAATAATTGTTACTCCACTCAATATTGTGGGATAATACCATGGTAAATACCCTTGGTATTCTTTTACTTTATTTTCCCTTGATTTTCCATCCCATATGCACTTTTCCTTCTGTGGAGGTGCGTGGATACATATACACCCTTTTTGTTTTGTGAACCCTCATGTATACACTACTTGGACAAGGTGAACATGCATATACAACTTAAACTAAATTAAAACATCCTTTTTATTCAACTTCTTGATTTTAATTAGTAGTCCTTTGTTCTAACCTCCTGTTCTTCTGTACCATTTCCGTGTTACCTCTGAATTAACCTGTTGCAATGTGAGTTTCCCTTTATCAAATTTGTACTGACATGTGAGTGAGTTGCCATCAAGGACAACACTTGTACCATAATGCCAACAGTGGGTGGTACCAGATCTCATTGAACTTAAAGAAATGTATATTTTGTTTTCCTTTTGTCATACTATTGGGGCATGCTGTGAGAAAGTAGGGTTTGATGGTGGATCCTACAAAGATAGTTGTCACTGTGAACTTACCTCCACCAAAAACAATGAGATAGCTATGCACTACATTGGAACACACTAGATATTACAAAAAATTCATTAAGGGGTATGCGCAGAAAAATGCGCCAATGGAGAAATTATTAAAGAAAGATGTGTCTTTTCAATAGAATGAAGAATGCCAAAAAAATTTTGATATATTGAAAGAAAAGATGGTAATTGTTCCTATCTTGGTTTTCCCAGACTAGAATAAGGAGTTTCATGTTCATGTAGATGCATTTTTCATAGCTTTGGGAGTAGTATTAGCACAACCTGGTGCAGGAGAAATCGATCACCCTATATCTTTTACAAGCTGGAAGTTGTCTTAAGTAGAGCAGAACTACACTACCACAGAAATAGAAGGCTTGGCTATGGTATGTTCATTGCATAAATTCAAACATTATTTGTGGGGATCACATTTTAAGATGTTCACAGATCATTCTGCATTGAAATACCTGGTCAATAAGCCTGTCCAAGGAGGTAAAATTTGTAAATGGTTGTTGTTATTTAAGGAGTACGATTTAGAAGTTTTTGTTAAACAAGGAATGTTGAATGTTGGGCCTGATCATCTGTCAAGGTTAGAAATAGAAGGAGAAAGAACGAACATTGAAGATAATCTTCCCAATGCACAATTGTTTGTAATCAGGATTGAAGATGATCGCTTTGCATACATTATTTAGTTTTTGGCTACAGGAATGGCCCATGCGAAACACACTACGCAACAGAAGAAAGAGTTGGTGGTAAAAGAAGCTAATTTTTCATTAATAGAAGGACATTTGTATAAGATGAGATTAGATGAAATATTGCATAGTTATGTCCTTGAGCATGAAAGAAAGACTATTTTGTCAGACGCTCATGGAGGTGTAGCTGGTGGAAATTATGCAAGGAATGCTACTACACAGGAGGTCTTAAGAGCAAGATTATGGTGGCCCACACTACACAAGGAAGCAGAGGAGTATTGTCAAGCATGTGTTGTATGTCAGAGAACTTGGAAGCCATCAAGGAGGGATGAAATTCCATTGGCGCCATAGGTGACATTGCAAGCCTTTGACAAATGAGCCATTTATTTTGTTGGATGTATCAACCCACATGGGAAGAAGACTGGTGAGAGGTATATAATCACAGAAACTGATCATTTGATAAGGTGGGTTGAGGCACAAGAAATAAGCGATTGCAACATAGAAACTACTGTGAAGTTCATTTATGAGTATATTTTGTCAAGATTTGGGGGTCCAAAGGTCTTGATGAGTGATCAAGGATCCCATTTCCTGAATAAGATCATTGAGGAATTGACTCAAGAATTCGAGTTATGTCATCAGAATAGAACCCCATATCACCCTTATGAAAATGGAACAGTTGAAGCTTTTAACAAGATTTTAGAAAATGAACTGACCAAAGTGTGCAATGCAAACAAAAACAACTGGGATATGAGAATTCCAACAATGTTATGGGTTTATAGAACCAGATGCAAGAAGTTGATAGGCTAGACACCTTTCAGGTTGATTTAAGGGCAAGAAGTTGTGATGCTCATGGAGTATATTGTGTCAAGATTAGGGATTGGGGCCTTTATAGATATGGATGACCATGATATAATGGAGAAAAGAATAACACAGTTGCTCGCATTAGAGGAAGACAAATTTGTAGTAGGATTTCATCAGCAGTTGTATAAAGCAAGATAAAAATCTTGGCATGACTATCATATCAAATAGAAGATGTGCTAGGAAGAATATCTTGTCATTCTGTATGATAGTAAATTTGTGAAGTTCCCAAGAAAGTTTAAGATGCATCGGTTGGGCCCCTATATCATCAATCATATCAAGGATGGAGGTGAAATTCAGTTGGCGAATTTGAATGGAGAATTAATACCATGGAGGGTGAATTGCAGCAGGTTGAAACTGTATAGGGAACACCCTGCCATGGTAGCTTCGCTCTAAAAATAAAGGAGGAAAGTCTTAGTGCCACTTGCAGTTGAAAGTGGGCACCAGAGTATAAAATACATTGTAGAAAAGATCTTTGACATTGGAGTATGCCGAATTTTGTAAGAACAACGACACAAGAAAAATTATTTGCTACAATGAAAGGTGCATCAAAGTTCACCGGAAATCTAACTGTTAAAAAGGACACTTGTTGTTGGAGGAGCAAAAATTTTCATTTGTGGAGATAGGTTGGCAAGGATCTAGGGATAGATATGAAGTGAATAAACAAAACCCGAGCAAGATGTAAGATAATGATGGGGTTAGAAGATCAGTAGCGCTATAAAAGGCTGCATCCAGCCAATGTTTTGGCACTTTGATGTCTGAGAGCTCAAAACCTCTAAGTATTGAGAAATTTCAGAAGTTGCGCTACTGCATGAAAACTCAACAGCCCATCTGTATATTCAAGGAGAGAGGTATAAAGGGAATTATGGAAAATATAAGACCATCTGGTACACTCACAACATTGCCCCTCATGTAGCAAAGATCACCATGGAAGATGCTGACTCAATAGTAGAGAACTAAGAAGAAGAAAGATAAGAAGCCTAAGAAGCCTATTGAACCATAGCCAGAAGCCCAATCCATAAGATACAACGAAGAAGATGCTAAACAATAATAGATGGAGATAGAGAGCACAACAATTTTGTCCCTGCTACCACCATATTTACCACCCAAGAAACCCAACGCCAAACTAGTCAAAGACTCCAAGGATGTGAAGTATGGCACATTTACACCATTTCTACTAGAGAAAATACCATTTGAAGGAGAATTTCTCAAAAAAATCCCACAGTTGAAGTTCGAGGACTACGACTTCAATGACCGTAACAAATACCCATAGTTCACACCAAGAAAGGACCTAAAACATGTCCATTAGCTAGAGAGAACAGTGACAATATTGGAACCACATCAGTGGGTGAAAGGGTTGGAGCAATCAGGCTTACAAAACATGTTAAATGTGTTGCACTTCAGCAAACACCTAAGATAGCTTGTATAAGACAATTGATCATGCTGGTGCGTGACGGATGCCTCTGGATGGGAAAGAGGATCCCAATTGACAAGTTGATAATATGGAGGATTACGAGGTTTCCATACCAAGGAAGGGACCCCACTAAAGAGTTCGTGGGTAAGGATCAGGACAAAGTGATAATGCAGAATATGAAGGAGAAGTTTGTCTTGGTCAAGAAAATGTGAGGCTATGACATAAATTCGATCAGTGACCAAGGAGTACACTTCACCTTGCATATCTTAGCTACAAATAATTTGCAAAAATGCCAAGCCAATGAATTCCCCATAGTAGTTGTTTCCCTTGCCATGCAGTGCAAAAACGGGGTCAAGTACAACTAGGCCAGATATCTATATATGTAGAGAATTCCTAGAAGATTGTTGGGAAGCTCAGGAGGAAGGTAAGACCTTTCATTGCGCATGGCTGATTTTAATCATAGCATTGTTGTCATGGAAGGAGTTGGAGGATTCACAATTTACTCCAATAGATGTAGACATGTGTGAAGCCACGCAGTATGCTTCGCTCTGGTATACCAAGGAGACATCATGAGCACAATATAACATAATATATTTTGTCTAGTATCACATGGATTTACATATGTTGGTAAATCAACACCCTAGACTATCACCAATCTTGTACCAACAATATAATTCTGTTGTGAAGTTGATAACATACTCTCAAAGGATCTATATACAAACTCAAACGTATACAATGAAGACATGGCATCCTCTGCCATACTTAGTCATTGAAGATGATCTTATGATAGTAATACAATAGTGGCCCATAGAATGGATGACTATGATCGAGAAAGATGTAGGATATTGTGGAAGAAAGGAGGAAACTTCGTAGCATAGGGAACCAAATGAAAAGGATAAAGAAAAGGATTAATAGGAGCATGATGAGGAGTACACTAGGGAGTGGACAGAGACAAAAAAAGGAAAGAATACTATGTAGAGGGGAACTTCACCAAGGAGTAAGAAAAAGTTGAAAGAAGATAAATCCAAGGGCACAATGCCACTAGTCATTACTGATGGGGACCTAGGTGAAATTAGGGAGAAAAGTCAAGAAGTCACAACAGAGTCATGGAAAAAAATAGAGGATCGCTTGGGCTCATTCCTAACAGGCATTGAGCAGAGTATTGCAGAATTCAAAATATTGGCACAAAAATCTAGACAACCAACGTAGGTAGGCCAAGGACTCCAACCAGAAAGACTAATAGAGATGACATTTGGTTGAGGATAATGCAGATACCTTCCATAGCTCTATAGTTCGACTCTGCCGAAGAAAAGCAATAGGAAAAATGTTGGGATCAGGTCAATATGAACATTGCTACACCTCCCATTCCAGTATTACATGACCTACACCAAGGAATCATAAATGAGCTAAAAGAGCACGAATAACACACCTCCCAGTTAAATATTCACATAGAACAAGAGCGCGCTACGCTGAAGAACCAACTCGACCAGGTCATCAAGGATAAGTACCAAGGAGAAATACAACAACAGAGATTGAAAGAGGTGGTCGAAGCCACTTGCAAGGAAGTTCCAGACATGGATGTCTATGAGGAGGAATCAATAGAAGATAAGGTCGTGAAGCTCAGTCTTGCAGTCAAGGAATCAAAGAAGAAGATCGCGGATGTGCAATTCGAATATGAAATAAAGATTAGTGAGCTTAAAATGAAGCTGTAGCTAGCCATGACACTATAAGTGCGTGAACAAAGGGATATTGACCTAAAGACTGCAATGACAAGCATCTCTAGGACAATGGCAGAGTGTGGAAAATTATTGCACTAGACCTTGCAGATTTGGACCGCAGGAAGATTTGAATGTACAAAAGATAGAAGATGACATACAATAGAAGTAGAAGCAACTAGAGGAGATTCGGGAAACTAAGAATACATTTCCAGTCTTGTACAATCTAACTAGAATCAATGAAGGAAAGGTACTTCCAAAACAAATAGAAGAACTCAGAAGGGAAGTGAAAATTTTGGTGGAGATAACTCAACCATGGCAGGATGAGGCTCTCCAGTTGTTGGAGGAAGTGGATGGGAAGCTCCAGGAGCTTCGACAAAAGGAAGGAGTAGTGTTGCAGAATACTGCTGGACCAGTGATAGAGGCACTACTAGAAGAAGTGTGGCAAGAACAAAAGCAGGTAGCAGAGATACTATGGTGCCTACAACAACATTGCAGGAAAGATTCGAGGTAAAGAAACTGAGTGGCTTGGGACGAGTCACATGTGAGTGTTGGGGGCCTATTAGGTGCAGCCTAACTTGGCCCAAGTTTTGGTCAAAATTCTACATTTAAGGGAGTGGAGTGCGTAGTATATCAGAGCTATGTACCACGTGATGTTTTAGGGGCTTCCTGGTGGGTCTAAGTCTGTTCCTTTTGTAACAAATTTGGGCAGTATTGGATTGTTTTAGGGAGACCATGGTACTTGGACCATGGTATTGTGATGTACCCATTGATGTAATTAGTATATATAGTAGAAAATATGTAAGTCAAAGTAATAATGATATGATATGATAATAAGTAAATATCTCTGTAATCTGTGTTTGGGTGTTGAAGGAAAGGCTCTGCAGCTGAGTACATGACGACCTAAAGTATACAACTGAGTGTGTAAACACCTGTAGCTGGGTTTGCAGGTCAAGGAATTATACTATGTTTCAAAGAATTAATATAAGAAGTATTGTTTTGATAGACATAAATTGTGTATGATAATTGTGTATCGTTTTCTTTCTGTTCGATATTTTGGTTATATTTTACTTCCACGCAATATTTTTTATGGTTGTTAATGTCATGGTTAATTAGATAATCCAACTCTGTGAGGTAAAGAATAAAGTGTTAAGTGAAAGTAGAGCAAGAATTCCATAGCCCATTGTCCCTCAAGGCTACAAAAACCTAGTTCTACATCCTACCATAGTCACTGCGGGTGAGACTAGGATCTACTTTGTAGGTCATTACCGAAAGGGCTAGCGATTGAGGGTTTTTTTGGTGTACAGTAAAATCCAAACCTGGGTCAAGCCCAAACAGACCAACATGCATCACTTAGCACCTCACTCAACAATGCTTACATATCGATGCGTGGGAGGTACCCATGGTCAAAGACCCATGCATCCAAAAGCACCTCACTCGAGAGTGCTTCACCTTTTCTTGATGCATGGGGCCACCTAACTCCATCTATGTGTCAGAAGCGCCCTTGAGGGCATAAACAATTATCATCATCAACTATCAACATGTCAGCCATTCCAACACTAAGTTCACAAGAATATTTCCTATCTGATTGTAATAAATAGTTAGTAGTCATCATAATGATCATGGGACACATCCGCCTCATATAAGAACTTTTTTCAGAGGATGGTAATCTTTTATCCTCAGTTAAGGTTGTTTCTTTACTCATCTCCACAAAAAGTTATTCTCTCTCTATAGAAGTTGATTAGAATCTCATTCAAGAAATAAAACATGTTGTATATCGGCTATATGTTTTCTCCTAACCTCATACATCAGGGGCCAACTGTTAACACCATAAAATCGTACACATATTTGTATAATCCAAAAGACGCCCAAATTCGTCCAACATGATGTACATGTGAATATTTTCTAGTTGAATACATTATGAAGTTCAAAAAATTTAATTTCTACTAAGGTCCAATATATATTAAATTAAAAATTGATGACTACATGGCTTTCCATTTTCTAGCCAAGTGACACATTGTATTTCCTTCGAAAGCCACGCAATTGAAGAAATGGTCGAATCAACAATTTGAGACCACTTCCCATACTTCGAAGACGATTCCTTGATAGGATTTTAGTTAAGGAGACCCAAATTTGAGTCATCCTAAAGATATTGTTATAGCTCCAAATATCACCCTTGGTATTTGTGATGCTTGGTTTGTGGCCTAGGGCAACCCCTCCTTCCAGACTTGGTCCAAATATTTTAAAAACCAATGTTTTACTACCTGTACGCTACTTTTCCCTGTGATAAAAGTGTGTACATGCAAGTTAGTCAATACCCAACCCACGTATATGTGTTAAAACACTTAAAAAATTAAATTTTCTTAACTATGGGCAGAGTTCACGGGTTTTACCTATTGATTACCTCCTAGAGCCCATGGCCCAACTGTTCCCAACTATTTCCCAACTAAAAAAATAATTGTGAGAAGTATATATAAGACTTCTATGGGAAGGCCTTAGGGAGGAGAGAAGAGATAGAATTACTATACTGAGATTATCCCCTGATCAAGTTTGAAGTATCCCTGCGCTTCAAGCACTTCCCCAAGTTTAGGAAACCCTTGTTTCCTTGAGTGTTGATATTCTCCCACTTGCTTGAGATATCATGGTATTTGTTATGGAAGGAGGTTGTTGAAGGCTGGGACTGGATGGAACTAGAGGACGGTTCTGCTTAGAGTAGGAAGAGGAAGACTCGGGTGAACTCTTTCCATGTTTATTATAGTTTTATATAATAAAAAGAAATGTTGTCTTGTTCCTGAGATTGACCTTGTTTATGTATCAGATGTTGTTGTAACTCATGTATGAATGTAATTTGGATGTATAACTAATCATCTTACTTATATGATATAAAGTTGATTTCATTAAAATTCTTTATCTATATGCTTCTCTATATGTTCGGATTGGATGATTTGAAGATTCGAAGATCATCAGGAGTTGCAGAGGCTCTGAACCCTGTTGGAACTACAGAAACGAAGGACATCCAGGTATGTTCATCCATACATAGTTTGTTTATTTAAGCATGTTTCCTGATTTGTATGTGTGTTTCTTGATGTATATTACTCATGCTTTGTTGGGGTTCTAACCCAAATCCCTAGGGGACTTATTCCCATAATAGAATTGGTGACTCTACTAGGGATAACAATCTTGTTATTCCTAGTTTGGGTTGTTCAGTGTCAATCAGGGCTTAGTTCTTGGTTTGCTTGTTGTGTCAGTATTGCCTACTCCTGTAGTAACTCAGACCTCAAGTCTGATCTTTTTGATCAAGCCTTTCTTTTTATTTTTCTTGCAAAACTTAGTGTAATCACCTTTGTTTGTTTACAGAAGCATACAAATGCTTGTTTCTGTGAACTGAAACTGCGTATACGCAAATTTCTTTTGTCAAAAGCATGTGTACACACCTGTGCTGGAACATAATCCCGTATACCCTTTTTTGCATGCTTTTTTCAAATCTTTCTGCCCAGAAAGATTTGTTTCTTGGTCTTTTTTGTTTCTGAGTGGTCAGTTTCTGTCTTCAGAATTTAATTATTCGGTGAGCTTACTGTTTTGAATTCTATCCTGCTTTGAAAAGTCTTTGGCCTAGGTTTGCTTTTGAGTGAGATTTATGATTTGTGTTTGAACACAAAAGGCTTCTTATAGGCGTTCTTGATTGTTCTGGTCTTCCGGAACAACATATTTTTTCAATCTTTGTGTCAAAATTTATTATTGGTCTACTCGCTTTGCTTTCCATCATTTCGTGGTCTTAAACCTTTTATTTCTTTTTGATGAATTTGAAAGTGTTTCTTTCCTAACTTCTTGGTAAATTGCTCAAAGATCTTTTGCTGCTTTTGGATCGTTTAGTGCAAGTGAAGCTCTTTCTGTTCAAGTTTTCATTCATGTTGAATTGGTAACTTACAAAGTTTCCTTGTGCTTTGTTTTTGGTCATTGAGTCTTTAGTGGCATTTTGAGTGCTTTTGAAAAGTTGTTTTCGTTGTTCCTTGAAAAAGAAAAGTTCTTAAAAAACATTGTTTTTGCTTTCTTTTGCCAAGATTGATTTTGGTTTCTTTTGGTTTTTGAGAGTGATTTGTGATATTTTTGATTACTCCTTCTTGTTTGGGGAATATTTTTTATTCAAAATTCATTTATTTTCAAACACTTAAGTTGGCTTATAAACAATCGCTTTCATTTCTTTTTAGAGTAATCTAGGATTTTGCATTATCATGTACACCTTGCATTAGGGTAGTTTTTCATCATTAAAGCATCAATAGTCTTTTTAGTTTTTGTGAGTGTGAAGTTTGCTATAAGAAAAGAGAAGAAAAAAGTTTTTTTTTGCTTTATAGAAGTTTCTTAGAACCCAAGTAGAAATTTCTTTTCATCGAAGAACAAACAAGTGCATTTCATATAAGTTAGTTTTTCATTAATTTATTTTGTGTCATACAAACACCATCGGTTTCATTTCCATATTGTCCCTTTGACTTAAAAGAACAACCACTTAAAATCAACCTCTTAATAAAATAAACTAGAACTTTTTGTATTGTCAGCAGAATACACCAAGAAGTTTTAGGTTTATTTAGGGCCTTGGATTAGGGGAGATGAGAGTAAACTCTCTAAGGCC
Source organism: Pinus tabuliformis (assembly GCA_031772625.1). Lineage (NCBI taxonomy): Eukaryota > Viridiplantae > Streptophyta > Pinopsida > Pinales > Pinaceae > Pinus > Pinus tabuliformis. The sequence goes on along the minus strand of CM062817.1, from coordinate 1,923,692,509 downwards.
ACTCTAAATTGTAAAACATAGAATTCTAATTAAAGAGTGAAATCAAATAGTGTTAGGGAGACCGGGAAAGCTCCGTGACTGGGAGTTAAGCACGAGGGTTTGTGAAGATAAGAACAAGAGATACCCCCTCTCTTATTTGTCGGATCTTACCTCATGATTGTTCCGCTTGGCTTTTGATACGATTTGGTGTCTTTAGTTGCCTATCCTAGGGATCTACATAGGCGGCTATGGAGGGGAATCCTGTGGCACCTGAGGTTGACATTGCATCACGTTCAATATTACTTCTGTAGGGCACCCTTGTGAAGCTTGGGGGCTTGCACCGGCAAAGGCTATTGTCTGGAGGTCAGCATAACTACCTCTGATACTGTCGCTAGTAGACCTGGGGCATAATTACCCCAGTATATTTTCGGAAGGCCCTTGGTATTAACTTTCTTGTATTTTGGTGTCTGGTCCTAATCACCAAGAGAAGAAATACTTGGAAGTTTTTTTATTACTAATCTCTTTAGGGACATTTTTAGTGTGTGTTCTGTGCTCCTAGTCGGCCTAGCTTTCAATTTTCTCTATTCTTTAAGTAGATCTTATAAAAATAATTCAGAGTGGCTGACCAACCATCTCGACGGTCCTCTAGACTTCATGGGATTTCACCTGTGAGTCCAGAGCCTTCTCCTAGAATGCGTAGGAGTGATTTTGCCCGTGGTTTTCAACCAGTGGTAGCAGGCGCATCAGAGATTGATCCTCCGCTTGGGGGCATTAATTCATAGGATAGACCTGGTACTACTATAGAGTTAGAGAGGAACACACCAGTGCTTTCTCAAGTACTCTTCCAGTCGGAATATAGTATTGATGTGGAAGAGCTTTCAGAGTCAGTTGCGGCTCCAAATTCTCCCCTCCCTCCTGATCATCCAGACGTATTATTATACGTTGGAACTCCGACTCACAGGCCCTCGAGCCCAGGTCCACACACATATATCCCTTTGATTACCACTGTTGGAAGCACGGTTTCCACCACGAGTGTTGCAAGTATGCAGACTCCCATATCTGTGCAAGGGGGAGGAACTATTTACATCCCTTCTAATACTCTCAGCAAATCCTTATCTGGGTCTACTTCCATTTCTTCGATGAGTGGAAGTTCCCAAGCTAATGCATCCAATTTTGGATTTTCCCTTTTGGAATGCCCTCTCAAGGTATTCCTTCAATTCCATTGAATGTACCATCAACCGCCTCCATGTCCATGATGAGTGGATCGGATTCTTTTTAGGGTTTCCCATTTGGAAGTGGTCATATACCACATTCCAATCTGACTGTAGGGTATGTGCCTTTTCCTTTTACAAGTCAAGGTAGTAATCTTTTTCAGCGTTGGAAAAACCTTGCGGTTAGTGGGATAGGAGCTGGGTATCAGTTTTTCGGCCAACAAGGGAATGTTTCGTACTCCTTGGTTAATTCATTTCAAAGTTTTCCACCCTTAGCTAATGCTTGGAACCCTTACCAGGGGTTGTCATCTCCTTACAATACTTCATTAGGGGAAACCTTTACCGGTTACAAAGGATTTCTGGCTGGAGTTGGTCAAACTCTGAGTTTTGTTGGACCAGAAGGGTCACCGTTTGGTATAGTAGGTTCTACCAGTTACTTTGGGCAACCTAGTGCCTTTCAAAACTCAGGTCATTCTTTTCAGACTTTTGGGAACCTTACCCCATCTGGGTGGAATCCCCAAGGTCCTCCACGACTTCCTTTTTTGGCAACGCTTAATCTGCCAGACTTGATTAAGTTGACAAATGATCCAGTTAGGTACAATCCGGCTTGGCCTCCAGTAACAACCAAACTTCCATCAGATATTCCGAAATTCGAAGGGAAGAATAGTGAAGACCTGAGCAACCATGTAACCACGCTCAATTTATGGTGCTCATCCAACTCCCTGATCGATAATTCGACCAGGTTGAGGTTATTTCAGCACACCTTAACAGGGAATGCGTCTAAGTGGTATATAGAGTTGCTAGGGGACACCTTTACTTCTTTCGCCGATTTGGCTAACATTTTCTTAAACCATTTTCAGTTGCATGTTCGTTATGATGCCGGAATTGAGCTCTTGGCCAATTTTTATCAGGACATGGCTGCTCACATTTCGGATCATATCCAGGAATGGAGACGGAGAAAAAGGCTTATCAAAGCTGAAATTCCACCAGAATTCCATTTCCAATGGTTTTTAAAATCATTACAACTAGAGATCTCCAAGGATGTTTCTATGTCTAATGTTTATTTCGAAGAGCAGGCTATCTTTCGTGCCCAACGATTAGAAATGATATAATCTCAGTCTAGGACTCTTCAGAAAATCTTACGTAATGCTCCTATATCCACTGTTGATGTAGCCAAACTGAAGCCAAGCCCTCACGTTGATGGTATAGTTGGATCGGTTGATGCAAATACGGTGAACCTTTTGAACCAACTGCAGCAGTTGTCTCTACAAAATTCTTCTTCTAATCAGGATCCATCGTCTACTCCTTCGCTTTCCCAACCTTCTTCCATAAACATTGTCCAGGCCTCTAACCCCAAAGGAAATCAACAATCCGATGGGAAGAAGAAGGGACGAGGTAAAAATAAGAATCGGGAAGGGAAGAGTAATGCGAACAAGCTCGGAAACAATGCCGATGAGGGTAGAAAAGAGTCTAAGAAAAAGGTTAAATTTACATGCAAGTTGTGCAGTGGAGATCATTTGACTCATCTCGGCCCGAAAATTCAAGATGCTCAACACTTGTTAGTGCAGCAAGGGTATTCTAGCTCCCAAGTTGTCTTAACTAACCCTTTCCCCCAAGGGTAGCAATTGCTTTTTGGCACGAACTCAAACCTTGGTACCTCTACAGGGGGCAACAAGGAGGGGGACAATTCCTCAAATTTTTTCATGATGAGTTCTCATGTCAACGTGGCTACACGGTCACGTGATTATGGTGAAGCAGAAACATCTAAGGATAAATCTATTCCTGGAACTATAGATCCACTTCATATTGAGTGACCCTCTGTCAAGTCTATAGCTTGGATACCGAAAGGTTCTGCTATGCACGAGACTATTAACCCTAATGCTAGGGCAGCCCAGAACTACTCGATTCTAGAATATCTGGCTCAAAGTCCTTGTGCTATGTCTGCTTTAGAGGTACTCCAGATGTGTCTTGCTCAATGAAGTGCTTTGTTTTCAGTGATCGGCATCATAGATCCAAAAAATTATTTAGTTCTGACTTTTGATATGCTCAATGTCAAAAATAGACTTCCTCATCATATGGCTTTCCAAATAAAGTCTACTTACCAGAAAACTAATATTCTTCGAACAGTTATAGATGAGGGAGCTTCCACATGTGTAATGTCTATGTCATGTTGGAAGGCCATTGGATCGCCTTCAGTTGTTCCTTCACCCACTCTCTTGACAAAATTTGACGGACATTCTCATAGGCCACACGGGATTATCCCGGCCTTTCCTATATGTGTTGGAGGAAAGGTCGTTAATATCAAAGTAGAAATCATTGATGCCAACCTAGATTACAATCTCCTCTTAGGGAGGAATTGGATTTATGAAATGGATGCCATAGTGTCATCTTTATTCCACATCCTTTGTTTTCCTCATGAGGGGAGAATTGTTAAAGTTGATCAATTGGGTTATTCTCCAGGTGACACTCGGGAAACTTCGGATTCTACGGTTCCATTGGTCGATAACCCCTACCAACCTATCAAGAATTTAGGAGTTGGGATGTACTCTTCATTAATGTGTATATTTGATCTTCCCACTCCTATAGCTAGAATCAATGCCATTTCATCCTCCAAGGAGTCTTCACAGGAAGAGTTCTTTCGAACTCGTTATTTTTCAGACCCTTGGACCTTACCTTTGCTTACAACTACATTAGATGAAGGGTGGGATGGCGGAATGACATTCCCCATGTCTGTAGTAGAGCTTAGATATCAATCAATCATTAACTCTGTAGACAACCATCCTACTCCTTTTTCACAGGAGGAGTTAGATGGTGATGTGGCTCCTGCTTGGACCCTAGACTCCACTTTTGCTTTCGATTGCTTAGATACAGTTTTTCCATTTGACGAAGTAATTTTCAAAGCAATGAAAATTGTAGATCAACCATTGGAAGATTCAAATCATCATTCATATTTTCATCTTCCTTTGCTTGAAGTCGAATCTAGGTCCTCCAATTTGCTTACTAGCGATGTTTGTACAGTTTCAAATCCTTTAACTCCAACAGAGTTATTTGCCGAAGGTAATATATTGATTGGCTCAAGAACTGTACCTATAAACATCTCTAGGAACAAGTTGGTGGAGCCCCTGGATGGGCTCTACCTCAAGGGGTATTTTTCTTAGGTTTCAGCCAAGAAATTACTTCTTTGTATATATTATATTTTTGTACATATTTTGTCGGGAATTTTTGTGATATCAATCATTCATCAAGTTAAAAACAAACATCAAAAATTTGGAACTGTATATATATATCATAAAACTGCCCGTGTGTACATAAAGTGTTCAAAAATAATATACAAAATCGGGACTAAATGCCCATAATCATGTCCAGTCTATCTATCGACCCGGCTCAGGATGAGATGCTAAGAAGGTGACTACTGGGTTGGCCACACGCTGAATTATGCGAACCCAGTCTCATGGTACTCCTACCACGCAGCGCTGCATCTCCTCAAGTAGCTCTTCTACGGCCACCATCAGTACCTGGTGAGTCAATCTCACCAAGTTTCTTTGGACTACATATAAGACCCTCTCTGTCTCAGCAACCGCCTATTCAGCACCTCTTCCGCAACGCCTATGCCGTGGAAATCCTCTGGTCTTACCGGATCCACATCTGGAACACGATCATTATGACAGTATTTTAATCCCATCAAAATATTTCTAAGTTCATTTTCATATTTAAAAACATAACAAAAAAAAAACTTAAAAATTGATAAAAACTTAAAAAATGGTTACCTATCTCTCCCCATGCTGTGTTTGATGGCAGAACCAAGTCTAGATCTCCTTTGAAATCCATGCCAACATAGGGATAGTCGTCCACAAGGATTATTTGTTATTCCCACCAGAAGAAGAACTCATCATCAAAAGTAGCCCTTGGCACATCCCCGGCTCCAAGGCATTTCAACAAATCGGCCCACCTACCCATCCGAGGATCTCAGAGGCTGGTGATAGAGACTAATATCTTGGGACGTAGCCCAGGCACCTTCTCGAAGAAGAAGGAGCATAAAATGGTCCCATATCCGAAATTTTTGGTCTGCCCTTTCTGAATGGACGACAATTGGCTCTTCATATTGGTAAGAAGAGGTGTACACCAATCAAAAACAGTGGTGAGGCACTCCACAACCAATCTCATGGATACTCGTGAAGCTTGGTGTAATGAGGCTCATCCATTTATCCTGGATATGGTGAACAATAGAATCCTAAAGGATAAGCTCTCCACATGTTTTATTGGAATTTGACTTCCATTTTTTTCCGGATGCCCAGGATAGTAAATGTGTATGTAGTCTTCCACTGAAAGACTACCTCATGTCTTTCCAGTCGAATGCACAACTTCTCCTCTTTGAGAGAGACAAATGATAAAGTAAATATCCTCCACTTCTATCCTCAAAGGCAATTGATCAATCATAAATGCATCATCTTTGACACTCAAATAGTGGATTAACATTTCAAGCAAATGAGTGTTGGCTTTCATGTTGGGAATTTTGAAAAATTTCAACAAGCCACATCCCTTCAATGCATCTAATGCCCATTGATCATTTATAACTTCATTATCAATTGTGGTATGCTCCCTCTCTCCATGTGATTGTCATCCTAAAAAAAATGAGTTTCAACCTTAGATTTTTGTGTTTAAATTTCAAACTGTGTATACGCGGGTTCCTTTTACACATAGTCGCATGTAGGGCCTTCATATATGTGGGTTGGTAGCATCCAACCCGCGTATATGCTGTGTTGAATTTTTTAACATAAATTCCTACGGTCAAACCTTAATAAAAAATTCTAAAAACAATCACAAAGTAATGCAAGCTTGAATTAGGGGTTACCTGATGATTTTGATCAAATTTTAATGGTCCAATTCTTTGGGGGGCAATTTTGTTCTTTTTTCTCCACAGCTTTTGCTCTCAACACAAATGGTGAGTCAAAAGGTCATTTTATAGCTTTGAAAATATCAAATTTTTTCAAAACTTGATTTTTTTCGTCTCGTGAATCTTTTAACTTGTTAGCTTCGATTGTCAGGAATAGGTTGTTTTTTCAAGGTATTATGGATGCTTCTTTGATATTTCATATTGGTTCGATGACCGCTGACCCGTCATGGCAGGTATTTTTTACTCACTGGCATATAGCTTAGGGAAACCATTTTTTCCATTGCATCTTGCATACTAGCCTCCATTTGTCGATACACTAGCGATAGGGTCAATCCCATCATGTTATGGTTGGTAAACCATGTTCACTTGCCGATTTTTAAATCATGACATGATGGTAGATCCATCCTTTACATGGGCATCATAGTTAGCACCTCACCAAAATTTGTTACCCATGCTGTTATATTGAGTAGGCTGAGGAATCCTCTTTAGTCCAACCATGACTTGTGCGTTGAAGACTCATTTCTCTTTGCTTCTTCGCTTAGTTCTGGCCTTATACCCTAGAGGATCCTTTGTGTTGAGTTATACTACTGCATTGAATTTTGACTATTTTCACCTTTTGGCCTTGAGTCGCGTTCACTTGGACTCGTGCTTAAGTGACTTATTTGACTATGTATTCTGCAAACTCAAACCTGCAATCACTTAGCTTCTGTAACTTGACACACCCTTTGATCAGTGGAAGGAACATCCCTTTGAGTGTCCTTGACCAGTTTCACCTCCCTGCATTGAGTATAGGATTGTTCTCATCCCAGGAACTAGATCATCTGTTTCACTGACACTCGTTCTTTCCACTGTAAGATAGCATTCTTTTATTCTTTTTCCAGCTTAAAGAAAAAGACCAAAAAAATTATATATTCCAAAAAGAGTGGGAACGGGACAACATTTCCATATATTGTTGGTAGCTAGAGTCAGTTGTGTCGCCCTTGAAAAAAGCACTCAAAAGAAAGTCTCTCATCCATTTTGGGCGAGATTTAGTTTGACTTAGGTATGCCTTAACCCTGTTATTGAGTCAGTTCTCCTCTAATTGGTTATCTCTTCCAATCATATGGAGAGTTTTCATTCGTGCCTCCTGCATGATGAACTTATACAGAGTTATCATATGCTGCCACATAGTCATCATTGAGTCATGCTTTTGTTCAAGGGAAGTAAGCTTGAGTCAGCCTCTCTACGGTGTCTCTTGACCTATTTTTCAGTCGACCATCCCTAGTTGTTAGTGTCTTGTTTGTCATCACATTAGTTATATTGGTCCTTTGCTCGTGCCAGTTTGAGAAGATCTCCATTGACTTCTTGCTGGCAGGTCTTGTCCTTATCGATGATGACATATTGCTTTGAGAGCAGGCATAGAGCCGTACCCTAGCCCTTTTTTCATTATTGATAGGTCAACTTGTGCTCAGCATCGATCAATATCATCAGTCTTTGACTCAGTGGTTTCTCTTGTGTTTGACATCAGCTTTCATTATCACACATTGCGATTCATGCAATGCCTTGGTTTCCATTTGACCCTATTGGTGGATTCCTCACCTCCGTGTTAGCTTTCATTATTAGTTGGTTCAGAGGGTTTCTATCGTGCACTAGCTACATCTTGTGTATGCCAGAAATGTGCTTCGGTTGGGTTTCTACATCTTTTTTCATCTAATTCCTTCCACATTATTGGCCTATGGGTTACACTTGTGCTAGTTTGATGAAGGATGCCTTAATGCCTTCCTTCTAGTGGATATTTTCCTATTGACTACGACTCATTGCTCTGGGGCAAAGATCTAGAGTCCATTTGGCAGTATCGTGGGGTTTACAGTCATCAGTGGTAGATCCTTCACTATCGACAGTGGGAAACCATCATTGTCCCCTGATTGGTATATTCTTCTAGGTGTTTGACCTCAGCTCATTCATTCGCACTTGTTAGATTGTATTGGTTACCTTGACTCTCATTATCATTATCGGTGAGTTGTCTCATGTTTGTTAACGGTATACATCAATGACCGATAATCAAAATATTTCTCACATGGTTGAATTCAGATCATTTATTCCCATTGTCTAGAAATGTACCATGACAGTTGGTGAAGACCTCAACTTGCATCAACATTCTTTGGTTCACTTGTCAGTTACTCTTGTTGTTGCTAGTTGACACCATCCACATTATATGTTGCAGTCCTTCACAGCGACATCTTATATGCTGACATCCGAGTTGCGATGTAGTATCATCTTATTCCATCATGTTCATTTGGTACTATTGGGATCAATTTTTGACACCAGTGATCAGCTTCATCCTTCAGCTTCATTTATCATCTTCTTATATATGTGATGTTTAGACATGTACTTGTTCAATCACGATCAGATGATCCATTATGTACTTTTAGTCTTTTATACTTGTATACATAGTGGATCCACTGTACTTGATATGTAGACATGCTTTCCTTTCTCTGAGCATGGGTATGCCCACCTCAGACAGTTGTTTCTTTCTGATCTTCTTTTTGATAGCTTGGCAGGCTGAAATCTGGTGAATCCCTTCTCAGTTTTCAACAAGTTTCCTTTCCATATACTTAATACATTTCAGCCATCATGTACCCCTTCTGACCTCATATATTAGGGGGCAACTGTTATAGCTCAAAATATCACCCTTAGTATTTGTGATGCTTGGTTTATGGCATAGGGAAACCCTTCCTTCCAGAATTGGTCCAAATATTTAAAAAAAACAGTGTTTTACTCCATGTACGCTACTTTTCCCTGTGATAAAAGCATGTACACGTGGGTTAGTCAATACCCAACCCACGTATATGTGTTAAAACACTTAAAAAACTTACATTTCCTTAACTATGGGTGGATTTCACAGGTTTTACCTGTTGATTATCTCTTAGTGCCCATGGACCAACTATTCCCAATTGTTTCCCAACTAAAAAACTAATTGGGAGAAGTATAAATAAGACTTCTATGGGAAGGCCTTAGGGAGGAGAGAAGAGATAGAATTACTATACTGAGATTATCCCCTGATGAAGTCTAAAGTATCCCTATGCTTCAAGAACTTCTCCAAGTTCAGGAAACCCTTGTTTCCTTGAGTGTTGATATTCTCCCACTTTCTTGAGATATCATGGTATTGTTTATGGAAGGAGGTTATTGAAGACTAGGATTGGACGAACCTGGAGGACAGTTCCGCTTGGAGCCGAAAGAGGAAGACTCAGGTGAAATATTTCCATGTTTATTATAGTTTTCTACAATAAAAAGAAACGATGTCTTGTTCCTAAGATTGACCTTGTTTATGCATCAGATGTTGTTGTAACTCATGTATGAATGTCATTTGGATGTATAACTAATCATCTTACTTATATGATATAAAGTTGATTTCATTAAAATGATTTATCTATATGCTGCTATGTATGTTCGGATTGGTTGATTTGCAGATTCGAAGATCATCAGGAGTTGCAAAGGGTCTAAACCCTGCTAGAACTACCCAAATGAAGGACATCCAAGTATGTTCATCCATACATAGTTTGTTTATTTAAACATGTTCCCTAAGTTGTATGTATGTTTCTTGTTGTATATTACTCTTGCTCTATTTGGGTTTTGACCCAAAGCCCTAGGGGACTTATTCTCGTAACAGATATGTAGCCCTCAAAGGAATCCTCTTGTCTTACTCACATGTCATCTTCATTCAAGAAGTAAGAGAGGGAAGAGGGATTCGAAAAATTCTATATAAATAGACCATGGGAGAACCAACAGGAAGAGAATTTTATGCTAGCCAAATTACTATCAGAGAGAACCTTTATTTTATTATTGAATCAGAAGAAGTAAAGCGCTATTTTATTGGCAGAATTGATTCTTAGCAATCCATCACTCTAGTGAGTCTTGTGAAGGTAAATCTCCTCTACGAAAAGAGGCGATCCCTCTAGCCCAATGAGTGGGTCTAGCAACAAACTAAACAAACTAACATACACTTTCCTAGCTTATTGATCTAGGCATATATTGGTGTCCACCTACTTATTCCACCTAGACCCCTTAGACAATTTCATATGTTTCCTTAATTGTAGCACAATTTACTATTTAGCAGTTTTTCGAGTCCTAAACTTTCGGAGGCATTTTGAGGCCCTAAACGACATTTGTTTTGGCAAAATACCCTAACTATTACTATGGAAATTATGTCAGGACATGTAGTTCTCGGAGATATCTTTCCAAGAAGGTATCATACACATCAAACAAAGATAATATGACTAGGTTACAACCCTCAGAAGTTGACTGCCCAACTAACCCCAACGAGGCCCGTAAACTCTTGGTGTTACATATCCTTGGGTTAGCGTTTTGGTTGTTTAGGATTTTTTCTAATTGGTCAATAATAAAAAGGCCACTGAGACTCATTGTAACTCAATTCTGAGGGATGTATCCACCATGTCTCTTCTCAGAGATAAGGTACCATCGCCCGAGCTAGCCTTTTTTCCATTCTATTTGTAAGCATATTTCAATATTTGATATTAATGAAATGAAGTGTTATTTCTACTGCATCTATGTATTTATAGTTATATTTGTAATTTTTTGCGTTCCTTTTAAATCTAGATCAGTGGTGTTAGGGCGGTCTTCTCTTTCTCTGTTTTTCTTTGCATGTCCCTAATGAGGTTAGGATATAAGGAGTTAGGGCTTGAACTGGCCGAACCTTTGCAAGACCAGCCTCGCAAATCCTGATGGCCTCCCATGGTGGATGAAAAGAAAGATGAGTGGGCAGGAGATCCTATCAAAATATTTCTTGATGAAGCCCTCAAGCGACAAAGGAATGCGATGATGGACAACTTTTTCCAAATCCTTCAGTGGCTACCCAGGGGTGATGCATCTACTTCCAACAGCTACTCTGGAAGTGCCACACCCTTTAAGGTAGAAGTTAACTTTGACATTCCCATATTTGAGGGTCAGATAGATGCCGATGTCATAGATAAATGGTTAAATATGCTATAAGGGTATTTTTATGTTCATAATTTTTCTAGCCAGGGAAAGATCACTTTTGCACTTCTCAAAGCCGCTCCCCATGTCAAGGACTGGTGGGAAACCTACTGCGAGCATAAGGATCAAAGTACGACCTAACTATTTTTAGACACACCCTCTTGGAATTCATTTTGAGATGCCATCAAGGAGTAGCACTACCTTGTCAGAAGCTATGAGGATAAATACATAAAGTGGACCATGTTTTGACAGGGAAGGGACCAAGACGTGTTGAAGTTTACCAATATTGTTCATACCCTTCGCACAAAGTTGGCTATTAAGGATTCTGAGAGACATTTGGTACTCAAACACAATGACTTCCTACACATGTACATATAGGATGAGATGGATTTCTTAGACATCTCCTTGCTTGGCACAATGTACAAATACATTGTCAAGATCAAGAAAAAGTTTAAACAAAATAAGCGAGACTTTGGATCTGCTAATCCTAAAAACAAAGGACAAAGCCAAGGCGGGGTGACCCAAGACAACCCGTCGAAGCTGCAAGAAAATAACACCACCACGAGGTCAGAGAAGGACACATGAAAGTGGTGTGAGATTCCTAAGAGCCGCACTCACAACTCAGGTGAGTGTCAGACTAAGCAGTTGCTAGTGGCCGAGTTGAAGGCTTAAGAATCAGATGCATGTTCCAACCTCGAGTTAGAACTTGATAGGAGGAATGAAAAAGGGAAGTAGATTATTTATGCATTGCCTAGTGCCACAATTTCCACTGCCAATATCCAGAATAATGAGCCCGAAGATCGAGAGGAGGGGGGGCGTCTTTTCCACTCACAAATTTGGGTGAAGGGTTCACCACTACAATTCGTTGTTAACAATGGTTTCCAAAATAACCTCATTTCAGTAGAGGCCATGAAGCACCTAGGCCTACTGACCATACCACACCCACAACCATACAACATCGGGTGGCTTCACCAAGGAAGAGATCTCCAAGTCAGCGAGCAGTGTCGCCTTCCCTACAACATCAATCCCTTCACAGATGAGGTATTATGTGATGTTTCTCCTCTCACCGTTTGTGATGTATTATTAGGAAAACCATACTTATAGAAGTGACATGTTGTATATGAGTCTAGATCTCGCTCTGTGATCATTTCTTTGGGTAATACGTTATACAGGATACAGAAGGTAGCCCCACCTACTGCCACCTCTTTGATCTCTATTAATAAATGCAGCAAGATCATCTCCCAAACTAGGATATTTATTTTCTTTTTGGTTCACTCTCAAATTATGGGGAAGATCATAGCCACATCCATGGCCCCTGAGAAGGGTTCATCGATGCAGCAGAACCAGGTGGATACGGTCACGAAAGAATACAGGGACATTTTCTCCTCACCCATAGGGGTACCGTTGCATTGTTAGGTCAAGCATTCGTTCGATCTAACTTCGAGAGCACCTCTACCCAATGGGTCGATATATTGCCTCTCCATTGTGGAAAATTCCAAGTACAAACAACAACATGATTAACATCGGTTACGACACAAGTTTCAGGTGGGCAACAAAGTCTGGTTGCATTTGCATAAAGAATGCCTTACAAGAGCCCATCAGAAGCTCAAACCACTCCGATATGGTCGTTACACCATTACCAAGACTATGGGAAACAATGATTTGGAGCACAATATGCCCCCATTCCTTGTCTTTCATGTAGTGTTCAATGTGGACTACCCTCAACAATGCTTCCCACCATTAATGAACACATCAGAGATTGCTAAAAATCTCACTAGGGACCAGGTTCAACAAAAATTTCCTCACTTAAGGGAGGCTCTGCACGCAATGGGGACCATTGGTTCCCAAGGGGGGAGGAATGATCTAGGTGGATATTGGTGTCCACCCGCCTATTCCACCTAGACCCCCCAGTCAATTTCATCTATTTCCTTAATTGTAGCACAATTTACTATTTTAGACAGCTTTTCGGATCCTAAACTTTTGGGGCGGTTTTGAGGCCCTAAATTATGTTTTTTTGCGTAAAATTGCTATGGTGATTTCTAAAGGAATCAAATTAATAGCTATATTCATCAGAGGGATATTTCCAACGAGGTGTCACATGCATCAAACAAAGATAATATGACCAAGTCACGAGCCCGGGAAGTTGGCTTCCCAGCTAACCCCAACGGGGCCAATAAACTCTTGGTGTTACATCTCCTCGGGTTAGGGTTTTGGTTGTTTAGGATTTTATCTTATTGTTCAATAATAAAAATTCCCTTGAGCCTCATTGTAACTCATTTTAGAGGCATGTAGCCACCACATCTCTTCTTAGAGATAAGATACCCTCGCCCAAGCTAGTCTTTTTTCTATTATGTTTGTAAGCATATTTCAATGTTTGATATTAATGAAATGAAGTGTTATTTTTGTTGCATCTATATATTTATAGTTATATCTATAATTTGTTTCATTCCTTTTTAAATCTGGATCAGTTATATTTAATAAATGTAGAGAGAGAGAGAGAGAGAGTATCCTACCATGTTCTGATGCTAATCACTCAATCCCTTGAAGATGACTTTGAATCCTTCGCTCCAGGCTCACTTCTTACTTCTTCTTCACATCCGAGTACCTGTAAGAAATATCAAAGAGATACACAAGATAGAAGAGCATATATGGCATACATAAAACATAAACTACTTAATAGATAAAGGAGTATTAAGCTAATAGCATAAGCACTTACACAATTATGGAAGGTGAACATCAAATGTATATATTAATGAGATAAAAAAGGGAAGCATAAAACCTATCCCTTGATGTTGGAGACATCCTTTTGGTGGATGTCAAATTCCAAGCAAAGACTCTTCAAGCACTCCTTCTTCAAGATAGAATGGGAAAAATTTGGGCATAACCTCAGTATAGGAATGCAACAACCAATGACCAACCATTTAGGGATCGAAGGAATTTGATTTATAGGAAGGGAGAAGGAATTAGGGATCCAAAAAAGAGGGAGGAAGGTCCACATCTCAGGGGAAATCCCATAATGATAAGATCAAGAGGTCCAAATGGGAGAGCTCGACCATATCAACAACAACCAATATCCAGCTCATTATTCTTGAAGGTTCTCGTGTATGAAGCTTCTCCTATAGTTTGGGAAAACCTACCAGAAGAGGTTAGGCGTGGGTTTTCACATCAAAATCAGTGTTGGCAGTGTAAGGGTAGAGTAGTGCAACCTACCATCGGCACAAGCACGAAGTGTTGCAAAAAATGTTGGCTCTAAAAATTAGGTTTTTAGTTAACCTTCTTTAGAATTGACTCAGGGCAGTTTTCCTTTAATTCTTCAAGGAGGTTTTTGTCTATATATCAAAATGGATATGCTGCACAATTGTTAATGTTTTCAAACTTTGGGATATGGAATAGTAAGTGATCACGAGGTGTGATAAAATATTATGTAACAGATGCCCCCTAAAGCATGAAGGCAGAACAGGGAGTGATGGTTGAGATGCTTTACAAGTGAGTGCAAGGACTAGAACAACACTATTAGGAAACCTAAAAATCAAGCATATACATATACATATGCATATCTGACACCTATGATGATTATGCATAATGGTACCTGAATAGGCATATAATAATACATGAACCCACGGAATGGTCGCATCCATCCGTCCAGAGGAAACACGTGATTAGGGGAATTTTGAGGTATAAAATAGGCCTCCTAAGGAAATTATAAAATAATAGTGGAAATAATAAAATAATATTAAATTACATCATCAAATTTTAGAGGGAAAAAAGAAAAAACTATTTTTTTTTTCAACTTTTATTTTCAACTTATCTCCCTATGGGTTTACCCAAATTTCGAGCGCAAACACTTATTGGATGAAAAATTTGAATCCTCATCTAAGGAGTACCAATGTTGGATACTTTTAATGGACCCTACTAAATGAAAAATGAGAAACACATGAAAAACCTGATTGCAATCATGGTTTTTCATGTATTTCTCATTTTCCATGCAGCAAGGTCCATCAAAAGTATGCAACATGGGTACTCCTTGGATGGGGAATTAAATTTTGCATCCAATGAGTACTCCCACTTGAAATTTGAGTAAAACCTTAGGGAGATAAGTTGAAAATATAGGTTGAAAAAGTAGTTTTATTATTTTATTATGTTTTAATATTTTTACTTTTTTACTCCAAAGATTGTGAATCATCCCCCATGGTTGACATAATCATCTTGAATCCTATTGCTTCTTATAAAGTTTGTTTTGGATGTACATTTTTCTTAGGAGGCCCATTTTAGACCTCAAAATTACCTTGATGGTACAATCATGAATGACTCATAACTCCATGCAACCTAGATTTTATTAGACAAAATCTAGGGACTTGTGCTCCATCTCAACCTGATCAATGTACAAATTATAACATCTGAATAGATGCATTGAAGTCGAACATGATAGAAAACCACTTGATTACCGGTCAATGATGTAAACCATTAATAGGTAGAAGAGAAACCACCAATAATGACAGTCGCTCTCAAGGTACAATCAACCCATTCCACGAATGTGAAAAATGAAGCTGAAGTCGAACATTTGTGGAATCATTCGATAGAAGGTCAATGACGTAAAACTATCTTCACATGTGAAGAACTTGTCATTGAGGCATGTAAGCTCTAAGGTACTGGAAGGGAGTTTCTAGATCATGTTCCTAGATAATGAGCTGAACTTGACATGAAGTGATCCGTCGAAGGAGGGCCATAATGAATCTTGCATAATCGACACAAAACAAAGGATGTAGTAGAGTAGATATGTGTGATCCATGACTGTGGAAGAAAGTCAGACAATGTATAAGCGGTAAAAAACTATAGGTAGGACTTCTCTTCAACATATCGATGACCCGACTCCGGAGTTTGGCAACATTTGACTCAACATAGGATCAGAGGTCATGATGACGAAGTGGTATAATGATATGAGAGGAAAAATGGATTTTCCAAACCTAGGAAGGCAAGTGACTAAGTGTGAATGTCCTAAACCCTACACCAAAAAAAGATGAGTGTCATGTTCAAGAATGACATGATGCCTTTACAAAATACAGGAGATGATCGCTTTCACTTTTTCCCCCACCATTTCTTTTGAGTAGCCCATTATTTTTTACTGCAAGCTTGAAGGGGATAACATATGCTTGTCATATAAGTTCATCCTTCAGATGAATCCATGCTAGTAAGTTTTACAATCCCTAGGAAGGAGAAACTTGGTCTCATCAAGGTGACAAGTCCCATGTCATTTTAAGTTTCACAAGTATGATGGAGGGGAAAATCAACATATTTTTCATGTTTAGAGAGTTTGAAAAAGATGCGGAAAATAAAACTAGAAAGGTTCCATTTTGTAAATCATCTTTTGAACATGAAAAGGTAGAAAACAATATCCAAGAGAATCTCTTAGCCATGTTTGACTAAGGTATTCATTTTTCGTAGCTAATCTATATCAATCCGGAAAAGGGTTAAACTTATATTGAGTAGACATATTTTCATTTACTTTTACAAGTTTCAAAAGACAAGTGCTCGACAATCTTTTCATAATTTTGGAGTCTGAAAGGTGCTGAAAGAGGACTCCTCTTGTAGGAATGAGCAGTATAAAAGGATAGAAACTAGTTCTAGTTGTGATGGAATTTATCAAAACATGTAAAGGTCAAGTGGCTAGCTTATAAGACCACTCATCGTAGATGTTCCTTAGGAAAGAATAAAACAACCAAGTGAAAGCATATGAACGGCCAAAGAGATGGTGATGATCGAATGAAAAACAACGACTCATCTTGCAAAAACAGACTAATAACAATGGAAATCACAAGAGGTAGGATGGGAATGGTTTCATTTTTACACAAGCTTGAAACAATGATAAGCTATTGTTGAGATGGGTTTGCATTCCCCCATCATAATGACTCATCTCAAGTTACATGCCCCCTTGTTATAGACATTTTTGGGCACTGCAACCCCAAGCATAAATGTCCATAAACCAAGGGCTCCTAAGTCCCTAAAAGTTTTGTTCTAACCCCTAAAAGAACAAGGTCAATTGATTACAGCATCTCCCAGAAGTTCTCCATGAAAAACTACTCAGAACTGGTCAAAACTAGACCATTTCACCTGCTCCATAGGTAAAGTGCATTGCATCCCACCTAAATACACAAAGTAGGTGTGTTTCATTTCAAAAATCCCTTCTATGGGGTGCGATGGGCGAGAAGGGACAAATTACAGGGTCAATTCGCAAGGTGGAGAAGCATGGAATCTTCCAAAAACTTCTCCTGTGAAACTTTCCTCTCTGAATTCGACCAGGGATGAGTAAGAGATCATCAATCTCCAAGTGGAATCAAGAACTATCAGAGGGAAGACACTAATCAAATCTCAAGTTGACTCACCTCCCTTGCAGACATCTATATATGGATCCCTCATCCCAGAGATCCAGAGGATGGAATTTTGCATCTTGTAAGGAATTGTTGTTGGTTTCTCGAGACAACATCATAGTGTTGGGTGATCTAAGCTTTTCATGAGGTGAAGAAGGGCTTACTTGTTGAGAGGATGATGCTGGGTCAGAACAATCGGTTGTAATTCTCTTGGCTCTTTCTTTATTATCAATGAAATTATTCAAGTTTTCCTCCATACACTTGTGTGATTGATGTTTTATGAATTTGTGTGGTTAATATACATATGATACTATATTGCTTATGATAATAGATCCATGTTCTCGTATAGTGTTATGTTGCTTTGATTCTATAGGTATTCTGTGAAGCTAGGTATGAAAACAAGTAGCAAAGGACTATCAGAAGAGAGAGGAATCGAGCAAGGAACCAAGCGCAAGACAAAGGTTGGTCTCCTTTATCCTTCTCTCATCTATCTTTCATAAAGGAAAATGAAAGTAGTTTTAGTTTGTTTTTTTCTAAGGTAGCTTCTAGCCTTAGTGGGATTAGCAGTTCTGCATAGACACTATTCCCGGTAACAAAATGGCGACTCCACTGGGGAGCGAGTAGATTGTTTGTTCATCTATATTTGTTTACTTTATAAACTTACAAACGGAGCCTGAAGTCAAGCCAGCTAGCCTTCGAATTGCATTTGCTATGCAAGTGCAAAGTAGATCAACGCTGCTTCAGTCAATCTCCAAGTTTTTTTTATGAATTAAACAATTGATTTACAAGATCTCTAACTGCCCTTGTGGTGGCTCTACTAACCTCCTTAGATCTAACCCTGTGATTGATTTACTGATTACCACTTGCTTGGCCTAAATCCCTGAAATGAACTGCAAACTATGACCCGGAATCCAATCAAAGTCTCGCCCGTGGTCCAGCGCACTGTCTGTTCTGTGAACTTCAAATGCAGTGCACTTCCTGAGTGTAGTAGGTGGGTTGCATTTTAGTTTCACTGTGTTACAGGTGTGCTGATCAGACAAGGCCTTGTTCCTAAATTTTGGTTTCTATGTTCACTCTTTTCACATCTATTCAGGAGTTTTGTTGCCTGTAGTCAGTACACCTTTGTTTGAAACCCCTATCCTTGCTGATATTCCGCCTCCATTGTGCAAAGAACTGTAAATGTTTTTATGTATTTTTTGAGTCATTTTCAGTTCTCCTTTACAAAGAAGTAACGTAATTTTACTATCGTTTCTTGATTTGAAAATGTCGCAAGTGTCGTTTTCAGTCATAGAAGAGAATCTGATTGTTCTTGATAGTCGATTACCCTGTTACTATTGTATTTGATCTGAATTAGTAGTTTTTCTAGTGTCGAAAGCAAGTTTTCAATTCCAAATCGCAAAGTGTTGTCATTGTCCTCATTTTGTTTTGAAACGAAGCTTGTTAGTAATTGACACTTTGAAAAATAATTCAGATTTGTGCTTTAGCTTTCTTTTTATCATTTACACATTAAGAAGGCTGAAAAAAAATACATGCATGTGCATTTGCATTTAGACTGTTTGTTGGTTTGATTTAGGACAGTGCATATAGTGTGTGCTCTTTGCTCTTTGTTGAAAGAACACCATCTCTCTTTCCTTAGTAGCTAGGATTTTCATTTGCAAAAAAGAAGATTAAACGACTGTTTATCATCTTAGATTTCATTTTAGGAATTGTACATCTACATCACGCGGTGAACCTGAAAGGAAAATTTCTTAAGCAAGATCAACTATAAAATAAATTTAATGAATCTAACAACGCTTTGGAACCTAATGCACAACATCTATGAGTCTATGCTAGAGACGTATTCCGGCGTCGTAAAGCCTGGTAACTGTTGCTTTCGATGTTGGTTGGGTGATTACTCCACTTTGAGATGATAAGTGCTAGTACGGACTTGTGCTCCCACGTTCTGTCGAGTATATTTTGGGAGACCACAATAGGCTTTATCCTTTATCCATAGGAAGCTGTGTCTGCCGCCCTATCGATCGCAATGCACTGAACACAACATTCGGGAAGATTGACTTCCGTACCATAAAAAGTACTCTACAGTTTTGCAATTGGTTTGGTAACCCCTCTGCCTAGATTTCTAAAGCAGTCCCTTTCGTTCCTTTTCAGACTCCTTAATGGAAAAGGTCCATCTGAGCACTTGTCACTTCAGGCTCATTAAAAATCGAAGACGGCTAGAGTCATCTTTTGTTTTTTATCGACTCTTAAAAATTGAAAAACAAGTTGTGTCAAAGCGTCTAAAAATTTATTTTAAACGGAATAATTATCACCTTTCCTATGTTGGTCTTAGGTTGAGGAAAATGGAGTTGACCAACCAAGGAGTTCCCCTTGGAGGAAATCCTAGTCCCTTCTCCTCTTGGGGAGATGTTGGTGCACCCCATATGGCCACATTGTCACTTCTAGGATTGACAATTGGCTTGCCCGTATGGCTCTTCTCAACCTCCGTCGTTCAGAACACCGTGATTCCTGAACAATCGAGTCAGCAACTAAACAATTCCAGAGTTACCCCCCAACCCTCTACTTCATCCAATTCTTCCTCTCCTCCTTTCTCTTCGCTTGATGAAGCTGGTAAAGCCAAAAATCAAGTACCTGAGAAGAAGAAGGAAAAGAAGAAGAGAGAGAAGAAGAAGAAGAAGGAGCCAAAGGCGAAAAGGGGCAACCAAGCATCATTTAACGAAAAATCCACACACTGCACCGACCAGGCCTAAATCGCCATGTGTCATTTGCAAAGGAGACCACTATCATCGAGATTTTCCTTGCATCCCTCGGATCTTAAGGGACTAGTCTCCTCGTTTGCACAACCCGGTGTCGTCAACCTCTGATGATCATGTTGAAAATACACCGTGGACAAAAAGGAAAATGTAAATTTCCTTGTAAACTGTGTGAAGGTGATCACACCGTCCATCGTTGTCCCTTCTTAGATGAGGCTAAAAAAGTTTTGGACGACCATCCGGTTTCACCGTTACGACTCCCTCCTGGATATAAGAAACTCTTGCTGAGCTCGTCACTAGTTGAAAACCCGGCTGACACGCCCTTGTGGTCGTCCAAAGCGTCTATCATTGAAGATAAACCATCTGAATCCATACCCGATGAAAGTCAAAAGGTCAAGGTGGCAGTTGACCCAGTCATGCCTTCAGAGGATCAATCTTCAGATGATACAGTCACCGAAGAGAACAAAAATGACACCGTTCAAATTCTCTTCGTAAACATAGATTCCGATGAACATGGGGGCAGTCTACCTATTCCTTTACCGTAGGAAGGAAGTTTTTCAGATTCATACCTAGCCGTCTATTCGGTCCCACCTCCAAGCAACCTAGTTGTTTCCTTTGACTCGAATCTACTAGGCAGACCCCGTTTACCGGCCAGTGTACCATTCTGAATCATCACTCAAGTATATAGAATGGTTATGGCCGGTACCATCATAGATGAAGGGGATTTTGTGAGTATCCTTTCCTCAACTGCCTGGAAAGCGCTTGGTTCACCATTGCTTTTGCCTGAAGTGAGAAATCTAACATGCTTTGACAAAGGAACCAGTCGACCGTTAGGGATCCTTCCAAATGTGCCCATTACATTGAGAGGGAAAACAATTCACATGAATGTAATGGTATTCCAAGGACCCTTGGATTATAATCTACTCCTTGGATGGGACTATATTTATTGCATGGGAGCCATTGTCTCCTCACTCTTTATAGTAATGTGTTTTCTGCACGAAGGAAGAGTGGTCAAGCTCGTAGACCAGCTTTCATTCCCTAGTTCACGCATAGCAAATAGTCATATACCATCTTTGAATGGTCTTTTCACGTAAGGAATGTCTCATCAATCCCCAGTCCATCCTCCTAATGAGCGCGAGTAATTCAGAGGATATGACTCAAACCCAGGGGGCATGCACCCTGGTCTGCTTCGGCAAGAGAACCTTGGGTATAGGGTTGATTTCTACGAGGGATATATGACTAATCTGGCGAATCCGTTCTTATAGGAAAATGGGAACAGACTGGAATAAGATACCTTCGTTAAGGTTATGCCGGGTGACACCACTCCCCTTTGCCTATTTCGATAGCCATCGCTGAGAAAGAATTTTATCCACTGTGGGGATGAAACTTTCTTGGTAACCTGGAAATTTTGCTCTATACCTGGGGGCATGCAAACCTTTTGGCGTGCGAGTGAAGAGCGACTATTTATTTTTTAAATTTGTAGGTCCTCTAACCCTTTAAACTCGTAGGATTAGTCGTTTCCTAACTTGCATAAAGAAAGGATCTGGAGCAAAGCTTTGTAAGGTGCAAGCTCCACAAAAATGCCATCTTAGATGAGACATCCTTATTATACGATTGGATCGAGCAGTTTTAATGTGGACTTCATGCTCTTTAAAAGATAAACATAAGCCATGAGCAAGTGTTTTCCCCAGCGTTTAAGCTCATTAAAAAATGAACCAATTTTCGGTAAATAATCATCGTGAATGTAGTACTTCAGCCTTTGAATCCTTGGTCGTGTTCTCATCATCACCTCCACTCTGTATTGGCCGATCATTCACCTCCACTTGATTTTTTACCCCTTTTGAGGAACAGCTACGAAGAGTGATCTTGTTAGGCATCCTTGTGACACTGTCGTGATTGGAAAATTCCAAACCTTACCTGGAATCAGCTGCTACCCGAACCTATCACTCGTTCCTCAAAAACGAGTCTCCTTTAAGCTCTTTTCAACTGACTCGTAAAATATGAAAAGAGTGCCGAGCCATTGGCCTCTCCAGCTTGTTAAAGTGACCGGAAGTGCTATCCCTCCTTTAGCTTTTAATCTTTTTGGACCCGAGGGATTATTACACAAAAAGATCGAGCGCTTGTTTTGTTGGCTCATTAAAAGTACCAAAAATTCATCCCTTCTGTATTGTTTTATACTTTTTCGGACTTAAGGGATTAGATGACGAAAAAGGATATTTTGGAGTTTCCTTTAAGTTCCTTTTCAGACTCTCTAAAATTGAAAAGGACTGAGTTATCTTTCCCATTAAACTCGTTAAAACCTAATAGCGACAAACTTGTCCATAACAGACAAGAACGAATTTCACTATCGCTAGGCTCGTTAAAACATAGCGATGGGTTCGCCCGAAGGGAAAATTATAGAACAAGCATATATTATCCTCCTCAAGCTTGAAAAAAGTAAAGAGGTACTGGTCAGCAATGACTGGGGAAAAATTGGGAAGAAAACTTGAAAAAACTTTGTTGGTAGCAAGTCGCTCTTGAACATGACACTTTCACTCTGCATCCAAGTCGGGTTGGGTTGTTCCATTCACTGGTCACATCACCATGGTTCCATCACACCATCCACATTTGGGGTTAATGCTACCAATCCATCATGTCAGTGTTGCCGATATGTTCAAGAGAATTCGCTCAGAGAATTCACCTATGTCTCACCCACTATAATACATTTTCGCTCCATTCTTTCATGACCGCCACCCTAAACCATATATCTCCAGATCGTTTTCACCTCCATTAAAATCATTTGCTTTGTTCCATGTCATTGATGTTGGATTCATTAAGGCCCTCATATGATGGATCGCTTCTTGTCTAAATCAGCTCATTATCCAAGAAGTCGATCTAGGAACAACCCTTTCAGTACTTTGAAGCTTGCATGCCTCAATGGCAAGTTTCTCACTTCCGGCGACAGGTTTACATTAATGGCCTTCGACCGAAAGATTTTACGTGGTGTTTGACGCCAAGTCCCTTATTCACACCACGTGAATTGTACTGCAGTACCTTGAGAATAATTACCATTATCGGTGATTCCTCTCGCGCCTGTTAACAACTTACATCATTGGTTGGTAATCAGGCGATGTCTTTCCATGTTCGACTCCAGAACATCTCTCACATCGATCAACTTGTACTTTGAGTGAAGATCAAACGAGATTGAATACCCCGAATCTAGTTTCATCCATCCGGGCTACAACATAAATTCAGGAAAATAAAGACATCAAATGTACATCATTGCTGCACAAATAATCATCCAATCTAAGGGATAATGGCTCTACCAAAATCATTAGTCTAGACTCAGACGATTATCTATCCTATGTACATGAAAATGAATTTATAAAGCTGAGCATGGGAATGCCCGACTAAGCTAGATCATGAAAATAAAATGAAGATAATGTATTGTATTGTATCTTATTACAGGTATCCTTCTAGCTTGAAAGAACTTCGGATCCTCATGATAAAGCATTTCACCCGACATCAAAAGATTAACAACCTCATGCTTTAGGGGGAAGTTGTTATAGAAATTTTTGGGCACTGTAACCCCAAGCATAAATTTCCATAAACCAATGGCTACTAAGTCCCTAAAAGTGTTGTTCCAACCCCTAAAAGAACAAGGTCAACTGATTATAGCATCTCCCAGAAGTTCTCCATGAAAAACTACTCAGAACTGGTCAAAACTAGACCATTTCACCTGCTCCATAGGTAAAGTCCGTTGCATCCCACCTAAATACACATAGTAGGTGCGTTGCATTTCAAAAATACCTTCTATGGGGTGTGATGGGTGAGAAGGGACAAATGGCAGGGTCAATCCACAAGGTGGAGAAGCATGGAATCTTCCAAAAACTTCTCCTGTGACACTTGCCTCTCTAAATTCGACCAGGGATGAGTAAGAGATCATCAATCTCCAAGTGGAATCAAGAACTATTAGAGGGAAGACACTAATCAAATCTCAAGCTGACTCACCTCCATTGCATACATCTATATATGGATCCCTCATCCCAGAGATTCAGAGGCTGGAATATTGCATCTTGTAAGGAATTGTTGTTGGTTTCTTGAGACAACATCATAGTGTTGGGTGATATAAGCTTTTCATGAGGTGAAGAAGGGCTTACTTGCTGAGAGGATGATGCTGGGTCAGAACAATCAGTTGTAATTCTCTTGGATCTTTCTTGATTATCAATAAAACTATTCAAGTTTTCCTCCATACACTTGTGTGATTGATGTTTTATGCATTTGTGTGGTTAATATACATCTGATCCTATATTGCTTATGATAATAGATCCATGTTCTCGTATAGTGCTATGCTACTTTGATTCTATAGGCACTCTATGAAGCTGGGTACGAAACAGGTAGCAAAGGATTATCAGAAGAGAGAGGAATCGTGCAAGGAACCAAGCACAAGAAAGAGGTTGGTCTCCTTTATCCTTCTCTCATCTATCTTTCATAAAGGAAAACGAAAGTAGTTTTAGTTTGTTTTTTTCTAAGGTAGCTACTAGCCTTAGTGGGATTAGTAGTTCTGCATAGACACTATTCCTGGTAACACCCCTAAGCTTCATTTCATTCACCGAAGTAGACTACTGGCTACAAATAGGTGGATGGAATGAAGGTTCACTTAGGAGATCAAGTGAAAGACTTGACTGGGATTTTACGAGATCTAATCAAAGACTCGAATTGTAAGGGATTTGTTTAATTTTTTAACAAGTTTGACATAATAAAAGAACCATGCTCATGAAACCTTGCTTCATTTTTTACCGAGCTTGACATAAGTAAATGAACCATGGTCATAACCTATTTCATTTTTTAATGAGGTTGACATAGTAAAAGAACTATCCTCATGGGGACCTATGATCATGGACTATAAGAGACTATGGCTTCCATGAGGTTCTCATCAGACGAGAGAGCAACACTCTGGAAGGGATACATGTCCAAGGATCCAAATGAAAAAAGGGTTCCAATGCCCCCAGTACATGATGCACTACATCACCTACTAGATCGCTAGTAGATGTAGGCATGGAACAGGTGGCCACGTAATTAACCTATGGCAAGGGAGATACCACTTGCATATAAGAACCATTTGAGGATGATGGTTGATTGGGAGTTGATTCAAGACCAATGAATGTAAGATGATGAATGATCACAATTCTTCCTTCATGCGGGACACACATCACATGAAAAAGAGAAGAGACAAGAGTTCCCGTGACATAAGTATAGTCACAACCAAGGAGTAGATTAAAATATAAAGGGCCTTGAAAACCATCATGTCTATATAGACAATCTTTCCTACCAAAGTAATAGGTAACTTAGGAAGGACCCTTAATGGTTCACTGGTTCCTCTGTTAAAAGCTAATAGATTCTGGGTGACGGAGACAAGTTGAGGAGAACCTAAATCTTGCTAAGCAATTGAGAACAAAACGATAACATATACGCCCTCGTCTATGACTGTGCTAGGTACAGCCATACTGTAATATTGTACTATAATCTGGAAAGGAATAGAAGACGGAAGACGATATCCCACTAGTTGACTCCAATCAAAAGAAGTGACTAAAATACACAGAGGGGGTGTCATAGGAATGTGAGAGCTACCCTCTTGCACTATGGGAATAGGAGAACTGCTTTCATGCAACTCAGGAACGAGAGGATTGCCCTGAAATTCATTTGAAACTAAAGAAACTAGAAGAAACTGAGTAGTATGAGGTTCACTCTCTACCATAAAGGTATGGTTAACTAAAGGTGGAGCCAATTCTACCATTTTCTCCACCAATGGTTGGTCGATAATGGACTCAAGAGACTAACTTTCAAAGAGATTAGGGTTGAACAATGGTGGGTTTTGATCAATCATTTTATCAACTAGCAAAGGATTGGAGGAAAGCTTCCAATAACCAACCAGAAGACAAGACTAGGAAGCTATAATGTTTTCCAACTCTTTGGAAGCCTCATCTAGAAGAGGAAAAAGGTGAATGGGATGATTACCTTCACACAAATTACATGGAAATTTGACTTTTCCCTTTTTCCCATGGACCTTATTATTACTAGTTGAAGGTTTATCACCAATGTGATCACTGGAGGCTGATGACAAAGGTTGATGTGAACATGTGGATCACATTTATAAGACCTTGGAAATACCAGGACAATTTCGAAGAAGGTGGTCACCCTAACATAACATGCAAGGTAATTTTACTTTTGAGGGTTGGTTGGAAGATGTTTCTACATCAGTTACATCCGTAGTAATGGCTTCTTGGTTGCCCCCTTTATTATTTTTCTTCTTCTTCTTCGTCTTTTTCTTCTTATTAGTTTTTGACACCTAATCGTTGGGATTGGGTGAATAATTGTAAATAGTGTAAATAATTAATAAGAGAAAATTAAGAGTCATCGGGAGATGAAAATCAAGAGTCACTCCCTCATGTATATAACTATGAACAACCTAAACTAATAAACAAATTATCATTTTAGGAGTTACCTCCTGGCATGACATGGTATAAGAGCCAGTGCCATTTTTGGCCTCCGTCTACTTTGTAACTCCCATTCTTCCCATTCTGCCTATGTTCTGCATCCTTTGCAGAACTGACACCTCTACCATTGCTCCAATATTTGTGTGGAATAGAGGAAGGATTGAAAGTTGTGGAGGATTCATGTATGCTAGTGTGGTGAGAACAACCAGTCGACTGAAGGCGCTGTGATTGTGACTGCGTTGAGGTTTGGGATATGTTAAATGTTTTATATAACCTACGTATTGTATCACTGGTGTTACTCCGTTGTGGTATTACTTCGTTGTGGTATTGTATTATGTCGAATGTTGTGGTATTACTCTGTTGAACACTGTCCATACCACTGTAATACATTGAATTAGATTACGTTGTGTGCATTCACCTGTGTTGGCCCGACAGTCACAATTCATTTCACTGTTGAACGCATACCTCTACTCCCATATGTTACGTTGAATTTTGGCTTCTCACACTTCTGTTATGTTGTATGTTTGCCTGAACTTGTTGAGGGCCCCGAAATCGGGTCGACAACAAGGGGGATACCCACCCGGTCGGAAACCTGGTTGGCGGCTCCGTGCCCGTTTGGGGTAGCGGGTCCGACTGGGGATGACGGGACCAGCTTCCCGTTCTAGGGGTGTGTGTATGTGTAGAAAATGGTGATGTGTGTGTGTAGGAAATGATAGTAGAAAATAAGTAATTATTCCTTAACTAATCTAATTCTAAATTCTGAAATGACTTTATACTACTTTAATCTAACAAAAACAATACATCTAATCTACACTAACCCGGGACAGAATTTTTCCATTATGCAATCTAGAAAGATTTCACAGAATAACTGGTAATGAAGATTATTCAGCTATTATGAGAATATAAATCAATTAAGATGAACCATCTTGCGTAAGAAGTTAAGCAAAACAGTTGTGAACAACATATTGCATAGTCAGCTATTCATGTATTAAGCACAAATCAATGACTCCACCGTACAAAAGTGCCAAATGGTAGTCCACTCATTCATACGTTAACATATAAATAACATCAGCTGTATATTACTCTAAGAATGCAAGCAGAAACTAGTCAAGAGATAAAAGTACCATTTATGACTGATTTTAAACTTACAGACCTTAAGCAATAATGATCTATTTCTACTTGCTTCTAATGCCTACTAAGAGTACAGAAGTGCAACATTAGTAGCAGGTATTAAAATGCAAACATAAATAAATATTGATCCGTCTATTCATCAAAAACCCCCTCCGAGGGTGAAAAAGTGCATGTTCTGAGGACAAGTTTTTTGACAAAATTTCGGACCCTTCTCCAATGCAACGAGAAGGGTTAAATACTAGTAACTGACTAATTTTACTTTACACAAATTTAGGGAACGGCTTCAAATGACCGCCCTTTTACTAAAAAAAAAATTATTTCTAAAAACTGAATCTAATTTCTAATCGTTTCTGTATCTGCTCCTTAGTGCTGTAAGCAATGCGCTGTTCACCCTGAAAGAGTCTGCTGGTTGTCCTTTCCTTTTGTTCGAGCTTGAAAATTAGAAACAACAAGCAGTGGCACCTCTTTCTGTTAGATTAGAAGATATTTTCGAAAGCCTTTCTCTAGCTGGGTGTATTCGCTGTGCGCACACTTAGTACAACCCAGTTTCTTTTTGAACTGATTTTGCTATTGCTATTTCGGTTTCCGGTCGTGCGAATGACTCAATGAGTTAGAAGTCGCGCTATATGGACAATCCCCTATTTCGAGAATTGTTTCCGTTCTTTGTTTCAGGCTTTTCTAGAGCGTCTTTCTTCTCTTGCGCTTCTTTCTCTGCTTTACTAAGTCTGAGCTTCAGGATCTTTTGTAAACACGCTGCTTTTGTGCGCCTTTGACTTTGAATCTTGGACAGTCTATTTTCATCAGTTCCTGTTGGGCGATACTCTGGAATCCACAGTTCTGCTGCATGCGGCATCCAATTGGGGAGGCATCTTCTCTCTGTTGTCTTATTGGCGCTCTTCCCTTCTCCTTAGATGTTTCCTGCATATAGATTTATATAAGTTGCATGTCTTGCAGTTTACGCAAAGAAGAAGGGAAATGACGAAAAGATTGACATGAAAGCATTAAATTCTAATGAATGCGAAATTAATGACATTCATCATAACTTGACTCTTCGATAAATGCGATGCAATCATTTCTGGATATTCGAGCATGCGGTCATTAATTTCCCTTAAGGTGCGCTTTCATTTTTGGATCTATCGTGTATGTTGGAGAATTCTTGCGATGAGTTTTTTCTGTGATTGGTATCACAGTATCGGTGGCTGCGACATTATTAAGTGTTGTCGCAGATCGCAGATCGCTAATATCGCAGATCACTAATATCGCAGATCGCAGCTTTGCATGGTCGCAGATCAGAGATCACAACATCGCAAGGTTTTCACTTTGTCATTTTGTGCTGCTCGTGTGGCATTGCGACGTGTGACGTTGCATACCAGCCGTCGGCGTTTCTTTAGGTTCTCCTTTTTCAAACGCTCTTAATGTGCGCGATGCGATGGGTTCTCGCGTCGCTACTTTTTAGTGTATTTATGCGCTTTGGGCAAGCACTCCTTTTTCCGTTGCGACGCGATATAGCTTTTAGGGAGTTGATACAAAAGAATTTTCAAACAAAAACATTTTTTGGATTTTTGGCTAAGGGTCCCCCTTTGCTTGATGTTATTACTAATATCAAACGAAGAGGGGGGTTGTTGGTGACCACAACAATGGCGATTCATTGTGAAGAACCAGTTATCTCTGCATTTCTATTGACCGTTCACTTCCAAAACAACAATTCTTATATGTCTAAATTTTGTTATGAACAGATAGAGTAGACCTCCTCACCTTGTCAACGATACTTTGTCTCAACCTTTTTAATCTCAATTGCTTGCTTCCTCAGGCTTTTCTTGCATTCGCACCAGACATTACTTGGTCTTGATTAAAGATAAAATAAGGTCTTCTCTACGTACTGGCTTAAAAGTATACTCATTTGTCGTAGGTAGAGCCTCTGCTGCCCGCAAGCGTCCATAGCCTCGACAGGGTTACCATGTTATCCAGCAATGATCCTTTTTCCTGCTTGAGGTTACTCGCAACGTTCCAGAGAAAAATCTTTTTTGACACACTTTTCCTTTTTTTTTTTTTTAATTCTCTAAAGAACAATGTCTTGGTTTGGTGGCCAAATTATGACACAGTCATTCACTTGATTTACACTTTTGCTGAACAAGCCAGCTTGTGATGAGACCTCTTGTCTTTTGATTGCAACAATCTTAAGTCGTTGCCTTGTTTTGATAGACAGTATTGGCAAAGTCAGCAAGTTATAATATCTGTGATCATGATAAGTCGGCTCGTGATGAGACCTCTTATTCTTTGAGATATAGTGTTTTTCTTGGATTATTTCTCTGAATGCTGCAATTCCCTTTTAGCAGGGAGGAAGTCATTGTTTTTCCTTAAGAAAGCTCTGGACGACAATAATAGAGTTTTTGAAAACAACAGTTTTGCAGAGAGTACTTATTTTATTATTGATGATTCCTTTCATGGTGCTAATACAAAACAATTTTTTCACCAAAGGTTGCCTTCGTCAAAGTTATTTGAGGTTGAAACTAATATCGTAATCAAGGTGAAGTTAACTCTATTTGTTAATAATAAAATTCAGATTTTCCAAAATTTTTGCTATTTGTACAAGCGAAATCAAAATCTGATAGAGAATTGGCGTGCTCTTTTCATGAATCCTTTTTACATGATCATCTACAATGAGTTTTATTCATTAAAAGAGAAAAACAAAACAAACTGAAATATAAAAACTAAATCTATCCTACAAAAATTAGAAGAATTTCTCTTCTATGGAAAATATAATTTAAGAATCAATCCATTGACAGGTAAAGAATCTCTCCTACCTGCCAGATCCTGCAACACGAATGTGGACGGGCCTACGACTTCTACAATCTGAAAAGGGTCAAGCCACAACTTCTGGAATTTCGTATGTTTTCCCTTTTCTTCATGTGCCTTATCCCATTTCAAAACTAAATCACCCATCTGAAAGTTTTTTCTGGTTATGATGCTTGAGTCAAAAGAAGATTTTATTAGCGCTTGGTGATGTGCATGGGTTTTCCTAGCTTGTTCTCTTTGTTCTTCTAGTTTGATTATTTCCATTTGTCTTAATTGTAATGAGGAAGTAGGTACTTCATCGATGTACTGTACTAAAGACAAAGAGGGAATGATTAAGTGAGTCGGAAGACCACTTCCCGCCCATAAACTAAGTTAAAGGGAGAAGTGCCGATCGAAGCTTTCTTTGTGATTCTATCAGCCCATAAAGCATTTACCAGCGCTTTGTGCCAATTCTTTTGGTTTTGGTCGACTGTTCTTTTGATAATTCTGATTAGGTTCTTGTTTGTTGATTCAGCCAATCCATTACCTTGCGGATAGTAGTTGGCAGAATATTTCAGTTTGAACCCTCTTTTGAGCGCAAACTCAGTCATAGCATTTCCAGAAAAATATGAAGCGTTATCAAACATTAAGGCCATTGGCAATCCAAACCTAGTTATGATAAATTGGTCTATGAATTCAATAATGTTTTCAGAATGAATTGTCTTGAGAGGAACTGCTTCTACCCATTTGGTAAAATAATCAGTTGCCGTAAGGATATACTTATGTTGCTTAGAAGAGTGAGGAACGATCTCACCTATTATGTCCAAGCCCCATTGACTAAATGGTTGGTCGATGTTGACCGGTTGTAGCGGCATGGAAGCTTTCCTTTGTTTTCCTGCAGCAATCTGGCAGACTTGGCATTTCCTTACGTGATTGTATGAGTCTTTGAACAGCGTGGGCCAATAATATCCTGCACGCAAGATTTTGTGTGCAGTCGCATCTCCGGCATAGTGTCCACCTGCTGGTCCGTCATGGAGTTCCTGCAAAACCTTTTCGGCTTCAGTTTTCTCAAGACACCTAAGAAGTACAGAATCATAATTCCTTTTAAACAGGACATCATTTATGAGCTGGTATTGCTTAGCTTTTAATCTCAGAGCTCTTTTCTTGGTATGATCCAGACGTGATGGAGCATACCCGTTCTTAAGAAAATAAATGGTGTCAGCATATAATGATTCTGAGTCGTTTAGGCTTACCTCATACGCGTGTACCTCTTCAGACGAGTTCTCGGGGATTTGCGATGCTCCAGCTAACATCTTGCAGAAGCCTTGGCCTCTTACGATGTGTGCCGGTTTGATCTCAAGGTCGTATTCTTGTAAGGCGGTGATCCAATTCGCTCTCTTCTCGCCCACATCCTTCTGTATCAGGAGTTTTCTTACTGCTGGAAATGGTACTATGACTTTGGTATGGGCTTTTAGCAAGAAAGGTCTGAAATATTTGATTGCTTTGAAAACGGCATATGCCTGTTTCTCGACGTCAGAATAATTGAGTTCAGCACCTTGTAAGTTCGAGCTAAAGAATGCGATTGGGGCTTCTACCTTTTCGTGATTTGCTTGAGTTAAAATCGCAGCATAAGATTTTTCTGAGGCAAACATGTATAAGATGAAAGGTTCTGAAAAATTTGGGGTAGCCAAAGATGGAGCGTTGATGATGGCTTGTTTGATTAAGTTGAATGCTTCGTGCTTGTCTAGACCCCATTTGAAATTTGAATTCTTTTTTATCATATTTTGTAAGGGTGAAATAATACGTGAAAAATCCGGGACAAATCTTTTGACAAAATTGATCTGTCCAAGGAAGGATTGCATGGCTTTCTTGTTATGAGGTATGGATATTTCAGAAATTTCCTTGATTCTATCGGGTTCTATGTGAATACTAGATTTAGATACTATGAATCTGAGCAATTTCCCCTCGCTTAATGCAAAGAAAGATTTCTTTGGATTGAGCGAAATCCCATACCTCAAGCATCTTTGAAAGATTTTCTTCAAATCTTGGAGATGGTTGTTTCGTTTTCTGGAGTACACTGTTATATCATCCAGATAAATCACTACTGATTTATTGACTAACCCTTTAAACGCGATGTCCATGGCTCTCTGAAAGGTAGCTCCGGCGTTGATCAGACCAAATGGCATCTTCCGATATGCATAAGTGCCCCATTTGGTTCGGAACGTAGTCTTTAACTGATCATCGGGATGCACCAGTACTTGATTGTATCCTGAAAATCCATCCAGGAATGACATTAATTCTGAGCCTGCTACTGCCTGTAGAATTTGCTCCATAGGTGGGAGGGGAAAGTTATCTTTCTGGCAGGCTTTGTTGAGATTTCGGAAGTCGATACAGATTCTAATGTCTCCGTTTTTCTTCCTAACGGGTACCATATTGGATACCCATTTGGAATGCCTAACGGGGAAGATTATTTTGGCTCTCAACAACTTATTAAGCTCAGTTTTTATCTGGTTTTCTAGGTTAGGGTGTATTTTCCTGAGCTTCTGTTGGACAGGTTTCTCGTTGTCAGTCATAGGGATAACATGCTGAATGATGGAAGTGTTGTAAGTCTTCAGCTCATCGTAGTTCCAGGAAAAAACGTTTTTGTACTGTCTCAAAAGGCGGATATATGCTGATTTTTCTTTAGGGGCTAAGCCCTGGCCTAGATTAACGTTTTGCGGCTTTTTTTCGGTTCCTAGGTTGACTGATTCGTAGTTCAGAGTTGAACTATAAAGCTTGGCATTAGCCGACCTTTTGAACCGACTTTTCAAGTCATATAAGTCTTCTAATTTGACCACCGATTTGGGTATAGCATTATCACTGCGACTTTGTTGTATCTGGTGATCATGACAGTCTTCATCAATTATCTGGTTTGTGTAAGATCCTTTAGAGGTGAGGAAACTTACGATGTCTGGGTCGTCGTTGAACACTCTCCAGTTGGTGATATTGTCAGGAATGGAAGGTTTAAAAATTAATTCTATTGAAAACCTATCAGGACTAAAATCTTCGGAAGGGATAAGTCGAGAGGCTACGTTAGCTAACAGGTCTGCGGTTGCGTTTTGAATTCTTGGAATTGACGAGATGTTAAATGCTATGAAATGTGCAGTGAGATCTTGCACTAACGATTGATAATGCTTTAAATGACTAGACAGGCAATGTATGGTGTTACGTACCTGTTTTACGACGATCTCAGAATCTCCAAAGACTTGAAGATACTTAACATTCAATCCGATTGCTTTGTATAGGCCTTGAACCAAGGCTTCGTACTCCGCTGTGTTGTTCGTGCAATCGAACTCAAGTCTGCATGTGAGCATAATCTTGTTCCCGTCTGGGTTGATCAAAACGCATCCTGCTCCTGCCCCTTCGTTGGATTTAGATCCGTCAAAATATAATGTCCAAAATAAAGAAGTATTTACAGAATTATCTAAAAAACTAAAACATTTTGAGTCATCAGTTTGGGAGAAATTTTCAACTTGGGATAAAACTGAATTCTCTAAGTATGGTGAAATATGAGCACTGAAATTTCCTAGGAAAGAATCTATTGCGTAATTGCCTACAATGCTGCTATTGTATGTGATGGCTTCATTTTCTCCTTCTAGTTCTGTCACTATGTATTTTTGGTGCAACTCTCGTTCAACCTTTATCTGATTTGGTTTACCATTGTATGTTAACCACATGTGCGACCAGTCGGTTGAGAAATATCTGTGGAGTTTCTCTGACCAATCCCTGCTAAGAATCAAGCCATAAAACTTAGGGATACCGGCTACCAGGATGTCGATAACCTGACACACTTTTGGGTTAGTCGACAATCTTATGGTCACCTGATTAAGTTCACCAATCACTTCGACCTGGGATCGATCAAGTTGAACTATACGTACTGCATATTTTTGAGGTTGCAATTTGGCACATATTGAACTAGGTAAAATATTCGTTGAAGCACCATAATCGACCAAGCAATTGTGCACGTTTTTGTTGAAGATTTCATATGTGAGCAGAAAAGGAGGAGTATGAGACCTTGATCTTCCTCCAATCAAGGCGATGTCATTTGGATCAATTTTATTTATCATATTGGTTGGAGGTCTTCCGATATTGTGGGAAGCCACAGCTGTAGGTAAAGGTGTAGTAGGCACAACATGTAATTCTTTCATCATGATTTTCTGCTGGTGTTTCAGTTTACTCAATTCGTACAGAGTGATATTAGCCCTAGTCTTCTTCATGTCATCAATGATGTTATAATCCATTTCATCCGACACTATTAGTGTTCTTGATGGAGGTGCTTGTTCTGATTGGACTGGGCTAAACTGGGTCGCTTTAGCAGTTGTCTTTTTGGTTACGACCCTTTCTTTTGTTGCAGGGCTTGCGCCCTTTTGTTTTGGGGTAGTTTGGGGAGGATCAAGCTGATTTTTGCTTCTTGTGCTAACAAGAAATGCTTCTTGATCCTCTTCCTGTGGCAGGATGAAATCCCACATTCCTTGAAGTTCTACAACTTCTTCCTCGTCAGTCTGCCCTTCAGTGGTATTCTCTTCTTCTTCGTCTTCTTCAGACTCAATGTTTGAGACAACACTGGGTGGTTTTATGTCCATGGGAGGATTTCTTTTTAAAGTCCTAAAGGGCTTTTTCGAAGAAGTCTCTGCTACTTGTTTCTTGATATCGACCATCTCATTGGACATGGCTTTCAACACTTTTTGTAACCCTTCCAAATCGAAAGGATCTTTCGTTTGCTTCTTCTTGGTGTCTTCTTTGAAAGAGATCTTCTTTGATTTGTGTTCTTCTATAGCAGATCTCTTTTCTAGGGCTACCACGCGTCTTTCCACTGCTAACGCTTCTGTCAAGTTGTCAACTAATGTGGTCTTGTTTTCCCTATCTACGAAGATAGCCAAGTTTTGAGGTAAAGCCGTGATGTACCATTCACATCTTACTTCCTCGCTGGGTTGTGAAGCAGCGGGGATTTTGTTGAGGATCTTATTGAACCGTAAGTTAAAGTCTTTAATGGGTTCTCTAGCCTCAGCCTTAAGATTAGATAGGTCATTAATCAATGTCGCCGTATATCGGTCATCACCAAACTTAGTGAGGAACTGACTTTGAAAAATGTCCCAGCTTGTGATGGATCCGGAAGGTAACGAAAAGTACCATGACCCGACCGTTCCTTGCATCGTATAAGGGAAGAGCCGGACAACAGCGTCTTCGTTAGTAACTCCGTTGAGATTAACAGAAAGCATGAAATTATTGATATGTTCTTCAGCTAGCATACCTGCTTCTGGGTTGAATTTAGGTAGCCACTTCTCTAGATGGGCCGGTATAGGGCTCAGGGGTGGAGGCATTAAAACCGCCCCAGGATTGTTCCATGGAGACTGGGCCATCGTGGAGCTGCTAGCTAATGGAAGTGCAGAAACTGACCCCTGATGCTGAGAAGGTGAAGAAATCAGGATCTTTGATGTTCGAAGAGGAAGGTTTGTGGAAGACGGGTGAGTGAGTTGGAATGGAAAAGTGGGTGGTTGACTTCGCGGTGAGGGAGTTCATATGGATGAAGTGGATGAGAGAGTCTCTCTGTCAGACTCTTGAGGTGTTTTCCTTGCTCGTTTTCTGGTAGGAAGAGGGAGTTCACTTGGTTGTATGCCAAATTTTTCACTCTTTAATCTGGTAAGGGGATGAGCAGGGTTGTACTGCGAAGTCACGCTGCTTTTAGATTTATCAGACTTCTGGTTAAAGATGGAGAATCCCTGGAGTTTACGAATCAAAGTTTGAATTTCAGGGGGTTCAATAATAGATCGGTCTGATATATTCGCATATGTACCAGTGGTGGATACTCGAGCAACTTCAAATTCCGGGTTTAACCGTGTTGGAGAAGTCGAGGGAGTTGATGAGGGTGTATTACTCTCAGAATGGTATTTGGATATTGCTTTAGGTGCCATTCATAGTTCGTGCCCTCCTTCTAGTGCCAAATATGTTGAGGGCCCCGAAATCGGATCGACAACAAGGGGGATACCCACTCGGTCGGGAACCTGGTTGGCGGCTCCGTGCCTGTTTGGTGTAGCGGGTCCGACTGGGGATGACGGGACCAGCTTCCCGTTCTAAGGGTGTGTGTATGTGTAGAAAATGGTGATGTGTGTGTGTGTAGGAAATGATAGTAGAAAATAAGTAATTATTCCTTAACTAATCTAATTCTAAATTCTGAAATGACTTTATACTACTTTAATCTAACAAAAACAATACATCTAATCTACACTAACCCGGGACATAATTTTTCCATTATGCAATCTAGAAAGATTTCTCAGAATAACTGGTAATGAAGATTATTCAGCTATTATGAGAATATAAATCAATTAAGATGAACCATCTTGCGTAAGAAGTTAAGCAAAACGGTTGTGAAAAACATATTGCATAATCAGCTATTTATGTATTAAGCACAAATCAATGACTCCACCGTACAAAAGTGCCAAATGGTAGTCCACTCATTCATACGTTAACATATAAATAACATCAGCTGTATATTACTCTAAGAATGCAAGCAGAAACTAGTCAAGAGATAAAAGTACCATTTATGAATGATTTTAAACTTACAGACCTTAAGCAATAATGATCTATTTCTACTTACTTCTAATGCCTACTAAGAGTACAGAAGTGCAACATCAGTAGCAGGTATTAAAATGCAAACATAAATAAATCTTGATCCGTCCATTCATCAAAAACCCCCTCCGAGGGTGCAAAAGTGCATGTTCTGAGGACAAGTTTTTTGACAAAATTTCGGACCCTTCTCCAATGCAATGAGAAGGGTTAAATACTAGTAACCGACTAATTTTACTTTACACAAATTCAGGGAACAGCTTCAAATGACCGCCCTTTTACTAAAAACAAATTTATTTCTAAAAACTGAATCTAATTTCTAACCGTTTCTGTATCTGCTCCTTAGTACTGTAAGCAATGCGCTGTTCGCCCTGAAAGAGTCGGCTGGTTGTCCTTTCCTTTTGTTCGAGCTTGAAAATTAGAAACAACAAGCGGTGGCACCTCTTTCTGTTAGATTAGAAGATATTTTCAAAAGCCTTTCTCTAGCTGGGTGTATTCGTTATGCGCACACTTAGTACAACCCAGTTTCTTTTCGAACTGATTTTTTTGTTGCTATTTCGGTTTCTGGTCGTGTGAATGACTCAATGAGTTAGAAGTCGCGCTATATGGACAATCCCTTGTTTCGAGAATTGTTTCTGTTCTTTGTTTCAGGCTCTTCTGGAGCGTCTTTCTTCTCTTGCACTTCTTTCTCTGCTTTACCAAGTCTGAGCTTCAGGATCTTTTGTAAACACACTGCTTTTGTGCGCCTTTGACTCTGAATCTTGGACAGTCTATTTTCATCAGTGCCTGTTGGGCGATACTCTAGAATCCGCGGTTCTGCTACATGCGGCATCCAATTGCGGAGGCATCTTCTCTCTGTTGTCTTATTGGCGCTCTTCCCTTCTCCTTAGATGTTTCCTGCATATAGATTTATATAAGTTGCATGTCTTGCAGTTTACGCAAAGAAGAAGGGAAATGACGAAAAGATTGACATGAAAGCATTAAATTCTAATGAATGCGAAATTAATGACATTCATCATAACTTGACTCTTCGATAAATGCGATGCAATCATTTCTGGATATTCGAGCATGCGGTCATTAATTTCCCTTAAGGTGCGCTTTCATTTTTGGACCTATCGTGTATGTCGAAGAATTCTTGCGATGTGTTTTTTCTGCGATTGGTATCACAGTATTGATGGCTGCGAAGTTATTAAGTGTTGTCGCAGATCGCAGATATCACAGATCGCAGATCGCTAATATCGCAGATCGCAGCTTTGCATGGTCACAGATCGCAACATCGCAAGGTTTTCACTTTGTCATTTTGTGTTGCTCGTGTGGCATTGCGACGTGCGATGTCGCATATCGGCCGTCAGCGTTTCTTTAGGTTCTCATTTTTCAAACGCTCTTAATGCACGCGATGCGATGGGTTCTCGCGTCGCTCATTTTTAGTGTATTTATGAGCTTTGGGCAAGCGCTCCTTTTTCCGTTGCGACGCGATATAGCTTTTAGGGAGTTGATAAAAAAGAATTTTCAAAAAAAAATATTTTTTGGATTTTTGGCTAAGGGTCCCCCTTTGCTTGATGTTATTACTAATATCAAATGAAGAGGGGGGTTGTTGGTGACCACAACAGAACTATACCTTCGTTAACACCTCTCACCTCACGTTGTCCATTGGCTCCATTGAATATTGATGCGTTGGTGGTAACATATACCCGAGATATAACGTACTGTGGGTCTGGTTATAACGTATATCGCCATACCACAATCTTGTCCACACCTTCTTCTGTTTGTATTGAAACAAACCGCCCGACTCTCGGTTACCAACCCGCCATACCATACTCTGCTCCTGGTTATAACGTATACTCTGACATACATATAACGCCTCTGTTATATCGTAACTCCTCCTCAGAGTTAATACTCCCGCCTCCATTATATAACACTCTCGCCTCTAGTCAATACATAGTTAATACCTCCCCTAGTTCATAACCATGACAGTTATAACCCCGTGCATTAACACGTCCCCCATATACTACCTCCCCCTATATAACCCCTCCCCCATACAATACCTCCCCCACAAAATACCTCTGTCCTATATATCAAAGTGATTTTTTTTCCAAATCTTACACCAGAACTGCATTTTTTAACACTAGAGGTGCAAATTTTTTACATTGGCAGCAAAAGTATTTTTTACAGTACACAGATTTTTAAAATGCATTCATTGATATCTATTGTGGGAGTTGTTCTCACCGGCAAGGAGAACTATCTAGAATGGTCACAAAAAATCAAACACACTCTCATTTTTAATGAGCTGTGGAAAGGAGTGTGTGTTGGAGATGGAGACAAAGAACCAAAACAACCTACCTCAGACAAGGAATTCACCATTTGGGAAAATAAGTACAGCAAGGCTTATGCCTTGATTGCAACACCAATAAATGAAGAGGTGAGTCACCATATTTTTCCATTTTCAAATGCTTTCGAAGGCTTACAAAAACTGAAGGAACTCTATGACTCACACTCTGAACTTGAAGTTGTTCAACTCATGATTAAATTGTTCATCCTTGATTACAAAATGATCATCATCTTGCTCTTGCATCAAAAGTAAAATCTATTATGCATGATATCAAAGTCACTAAATGTTAAACTAGACATTCCTTTGATAGATTTTTTCAAGGCACTTTATTCCAGTTACTCAAATTATCTTGAGTCAATGCAAGAAAATGGAAACCTCAAAGATATTACCTTTGACTCCCTTGTGAAAAAAATTTCTGAAAGAGAGAAGGCTTTTGGGAAGAAGACAACTCCTCAGTCTTTTGAAGAAGATGTGTGTTTTGCGCATAGAGAGAAGAATCTTGCTCAAGATTCTTCCATAGGAATAGGAGGTCGAAGAGGAAGAGGAAGAAGAAATTTCAGAGGCAGGGAGGACAAACACTCTCAAGGAGAAAAGTCAGATTTTCATTGCATACATTGCAATAGAGATGGATCACATGATGCATCCACATGTAAGTTTCCTTGGGACAAAATGAAGAAGGAAAGAAACCAACCCAAAGGTAAAACTAATGAAAAACAGAAAGGCAAAGCACCTGAATCCACTCACTATGTTGTGGCACACTGTAATATTGGAGTAAATGAAGACTTATTTAATGCTTCACTTGCTTCTTGGAAAAAATATTGGTTGCTTGATTCAGGAGCAACTTGCCACATGACTTTTAGAAGAGATTTTTTTGAAGGATTTAATAACAATGTTGATGGAGCAGTATACTTTACAGACAAATCAAAACTAAAGCCATCTGAGCTTGGCACAATCCATTGAGTCAAGAAAAAGGTATGTTTTATCCTTGGTAATCACTTTATTTAGCACTGATCCTCACATTATTATCTCTTTTTATAGATAAAAATAGAGGAAATAATAGCTAAATTTGATTAAAAGTAATCACTAACAAATTAGACGAATATAAGTAGGAAAAATTGATTTTTACTATCTTTATGTAAATAAATCATGAATTGAGCAATGGTTGTCCAACCGACAGCACAATGGAAAGCGACAACATTAGAGGCAAGGCAGGACAACGGAAGATCAGGCAAACAGATGGCTATTTTATGACAAAATCAAATCAAGTATAGAAAAATCCTATAGATTCCTTTATCCTAAGGATTTACTTTTATCTATTTATTTTCTAAATGTAATATATAAGGTCGAAAGGAAAAATGACAAGGAGTTCAGAATTACACAGTTTGTAACTATTCTTTTTGACATATAATCTTATTATTTTGGATGTTGTAACTTGATTACTTACATTAATGAAGAAAGGTTGTGTTTAATTTGTCTTTATATTCTAAGTACCTCTTAGAAGAGACTTCTGGCGACTTTGGGCCCAGTCAAGAGAATATTTACTGCTTCACCTGTGTCATTATATTTATATTTCATTCGTGATTGCTTGCTAATTTTAAGTTAATATTACTTCTGATTATTTTAAAGATTGATGATTCGGTTTTCGTTTCTTGTTCATTTGAGATTTAAATTGATCTATGTGCTATATGCGAGTAATACTTTCGATCAAATTGGTTATCATAGTTCTAGCTTAGATCGTCGTTCCTTTCAAGTAATGTTATTTCAGAGATAGAATTAATCACTTTATGCTTCTATAGTCATTTTCTATTAGATAATGTTTGATATTCCCATATTCTATTAAATTAATAACCAAATTCTATTAATTAATTAATTAAAAAAAAAAAATTAACTAAATTTAAAATTAATTTAATTAATTAATTAATTAATTTAAATTGATTTTATTTTAAATTTAGTTCAATCTAAGTTTATTTTAATTTAGGCCAAATTAATTTAAGTGAATTAATTTTATTCAAAAAAAAATAAAAAATCATTATTAATTAATTTAAAATTTAAAATTAATTAATTAATGAATTAATCAACATAGTTTTAAATTGATTAATTAAATCAAATTTAAAATTAATTTAATTAATTAATTAATTAATTAATTAAATTAATCTTTCGTTAAATTTAGTTTATATTAATTTATTTTTATTTAGGTCAAAAATTACTTTTAAATTTATTAATTAGATTAAAATTTATAACAAAATTAAAATTTATTTAATCCATTGAGTTTATATTAATTTTATTTTTAAATTAGGCCAAATTAATTTAAGTGAATTTATTTTATTAAAAAAAATTAAATTTATTAATTAAACTAAATTTAAAAATTAATTAATTAATTAATATACTTTTAAATGTAAAACCAATTTATTTAATTAATTAATTAAATTAATTTATTAAATTGATTTTATTTAGTTTATATTAATCTTATTTTTAATATTAGATCAAATCAATCTACTATTAAAAAATTACTTTTAATATAGGTTAAAATTATTAATTAAATTAAAACTTAAAAATCAAAATTAAAAATTTATTTATCCATTTATTAATAAAGTGTTGAAATCTAGCCGACCTCTCCAAACCTAGGTTATCTATCCATCCTTCTATTAATAGGTTCTCATTTTCTTGACTCTCTCTTTCTCAAAATGCAGATCTCATTACCCTGATGATGGACTCACCTAGCTAGTCCGAAACGTTGGTTTCAAAATTGCTCACAGGTTTTTCCATTAATTAAATATCCCATATCATTTGTTGTTCAATTCAGAATTGTTGTTCGATTCTAAATTGTTATTCAATTCAGATTTGTTATTCGAGCTCGAATTTTTGTTCAATTCATAATTGTTATTCAATTCAGAATTGATGTTCAATCTGGGAATTGCTTTTCAATTCAGAATTGTTGTTCAATTCGAAATTGTTGCTTAATTAGGACTTGTTGTTTATTTAGGGTTTGTTGTTCAAATACCATTACTGTTAATTAATCCAGGTCTCTTTCATGAGTGAGCAAGTTAGCTTCAATTTTAGTTAAAACTACCAAGTGTGATTCTTTACAAGTTGTATTTAGATATGTTTCCTTCCATGATAGGTTAAGTAGGATTGAAGAGTGTGTTATGAATTTCTTTCAAAATTCATTAGATTGAGTTTGAAGAAGATAGTCATTAGCAGTTGCAACAATTTGTATTAGTTAACCTCTGAATTCACTGCATATATAGTGTTGACACTCTTGAAATAAAAAGACTAGCCTCGGGTTGACAATTAATGTAGGAATTAAGATTTTTTGTAAAGAATACATCTTAGTGCACTAAACTTTTGGTGCCATTTCCGAGGAGAGTGTTCCAAAGTGATTTCTTTTTTTTTATCTTGCTGTAAAATAATTGGGTTTTAAAAACGGGAGGTAAGAACCTG
This sequence comes from Pinus tabuliformis, assembly GCA_031772625.1. Taxonomy (NCBI): domain Eukaryota; kingdom Viridiplantae; phylum Streptophyta; class Pinopsida; order Pinales; family Pinaceae; genus Pinus; species Pinus tabuliformis. Next base: position 1,923,649,581 of record CM062817.1, on the reverse strand, counting down.
CGTACCTAGCAATTAAAGTGCTTGCTTACCAGGTCGCTTTTCAGCAAGAGCTTGGAGGTCAAATAGGAATTAGTTTATATGAATGACTACAAATAGAAAAATAGAAAAAGAACAAACCCCCCTCCAAAATCCACAAAATATAAGGGATCGGTGAACCTTGGGAGAATGACCTTTAGAGATGAAATTGTGAGAAAAGAAGGGTCTCAAGCATCAATAGGATTCCAGGTTGTAACTAGAAAAAGTCCTACTATAATCCCTCAAGAAATAGGCTCACCATCTCCAGCTCATGCTGAGATTCAAAGTCAAATTGGAGGATCTGAATAGAGTCTTCAGGATACAATAAGCCCACATTCTGATCCTCTACAAGAGAGAAAATATTTTAACTTAAGAGAAGGAGAAGGACAAACTAGTGGAACTACTAAGATAGTACCTCAACGGTCTGAACAAGGGTCTCCTGTGAACCTAGATCTAGGCAGTGCTGCAAAGCCATCTCGTGTTGTTAATCCGCTACTTACTCAAGAAACACCCCTGAAATTCCTGAAGAGTATTGGAACATCTTTGACCAAATGGAAAACCAACCACATCAAGGCCAAACCTCGACATTGGAATACCCCATAGTCGACCAAGTGGCCAATGCTCCCATGAAGACTATTCCTCTACAGAGCATCCCAACGTTTCATGGGATGATCACAAAGGATCCTAACGCCTTCCTGTTCAAATTTGACGTACTTTGCAGAGGGTATGGCTACACCACCGACCCCCAGAAGCTAAAACTATTCCCTTATACTCTAAAATGAGCAGCTTTAATATGGTTCATGGGTCTGGGTGAGCATACTATTAATTCTTGAGACGATATGAAAATTGCCTTCCTCACCAGATACCAGGAATTTTGCAAGATTAGGGAGATAAAGGATGAAATCTTTAAGATGGCTGCAAAAGATAATGAAACTCATGAAGAGTACATCGAACGGTTTCATTATAACTTACAGAGATCTCCACACACCACCCTACCAAAAGAATTCCTAAGAGATATGTTAATTAAAGGAATGAAAGAGGAAGGGTTAAAGAATTTAAATTTAATGGGGAAAGGAGATATTTCTCTGGAATATTATGATGAAATTGTTCACTTGTGTATCAGGTGTTCACGAGGAAGCTCACGCACAGGAGCAGCAAATCGAGATCCCATGAGCAGGGGAAGAAAACCACACAGTGGAGGAGAAACACGAGTGGAAATTGGTAACCTCCTAGAAGATTGTGAAACCAACATCCTAGGCACCCTCACAACATAGCTGGACGTCCTACAGGCTAAAAAAAATAGGCTTTAGCATAACAAAACTTGGTCATTTTCTGCCCACACTGTCGGAAGAAGTACAACTAGCGGGAGTGTCCACTAGACATGGTTCAAACATTTGCTATTTGTACCAAGGATCAAGCCACTTAACAGTGTCCATCACTCCCAAGGTTGAAAATAGTGTTCAAGGAAGAAGAAGAAGAGACAGAGCCAGTATATCTAATGAACTAGCATCGATAGTGGCAAGCAAAACCTCCGAGTATGTCAGAAGATGCATCTGAGTTCTTTCCTTCTTCATAGCTTAATCAGCAGAAGAACCCTGGGGCAGCATGGAAAGTCCAGTCACCCTACTCAAATTGGCAACCTTAGTCATTCCCTATGACACCATGGTCAACTCAATCCTTTCCGGGAAATGGATAGCCAAATTCTCCTTTTACTCCTGTTTGGCAAGGCAATCCTTATCAATCCCAGTGGTCTGCCTCCACCTCTCAAAACACGAATTGGTCTACAAATTGGTAGCAACCTTTGGGAATATCTAACACTCCTATGGGGATAGGTCCCTAACCTCAACCCACATTGTTATCTCCTTATCCATTACAAAAGAAAACTTAGCCTCTTCTATGCCTTCAATTACTAGCCCAACTGAATCCAAATCCCAATAACAGACCAGTCCAATTGGTGCAAATTATAGAAATCTCAGACATGAGATTGGGCAAAAATAATGTAATGAACTTAGATTAAGGTCGAGACATATCATCACCTCTGAGAAAAATAAGGATCATCGATCAATTGAGATTGAAACACCACCTGTACATATACCAACACCTGTAAATGATACTGAAATGAGAGGAGGAGAAGAGATAGATCAGTAGAAATATCCAGAGGAAATCATAGTCACTTCTCCTCCGTTCCCCAAAAGGTTAATGATACCTAAACTGATTGTGTACCCAGATTTTGATCTTATAGGGGAAGTAAAAAATCTTTGTATAAAAATTCTGCTCCTCTAGGCTATTCACGACATTCCCATCTATTCTAAAACAATTAAAGCGTTATGTGTAAGGAAGTCTTTGAGGAAAGAAAAAAATTCACCCAACATTCATGATGTAGGAATCTTATCTGATTTACTCTTGGGAGAGGAAACTCTGGTAAAGTATGAAGATCCTAGAAATCGCATAGTGACAGTTCAAATATATGGCCACTCTTTTCCCAATACGCTAGTTGATCTAGGTGCAGCCATTAATATTTTAACAACAGAAACCTGTCAAGCACTTGGGATTATAGCCTTGGAACCAACCACCACCTTACTAGAACTTTTTGATCATTCAATGGTAAGGCCAGAAGGAAGTCTACAAGATATCATGGTCTCTGTTGATTCATGGGAATATCCAGTAGATTTTCTTGTTATAAACCCGAAGAGTCGATTGGATGGGCACCCTTTGATACTGGACCGACCTTGGCTGGTGACAACTGATGCATATATAGGCTGCTGGAGGGGCAGCATGACTATTGCAAAGGGGGATGTTGTAAAAAATATTGTTCTATATCCCCCTGCTAGACCAAGTCTACCCATTGTAAAAATATGTAAACAACCACCAGCATACCTGGAAGAAAGCATTCGTTCACCACTCACAGTAGCAGAGGCACTAGAATTCAAAGATCAGACTGAAGATGATATTATCAACAATTTTATCAATTAGCTAGCTAATGTAAGCAATGTAAAGTGTCAAATGCTGAAAGAAATCCTTGATAATGAAGCATCAAAAGATCCCTTGAAGGACACTGATGATTAGCACATCCAGATGACTGTTGTTCACAACAACATGCTAGTGGAAATTGAACCAGGCGAAGTTTTGAACATTAATGATAGATTGGACAGTTATTAGCAACAAAATCTCATTTAGATCCTGCAAAAATATAAAGTGGATTTTTCCTGGGATTATCCTGATATGAAGGGTATAGACCCACAAATATGTACTCAACACATTTATACTGAGAATGATGCTCGACCTATCTGACAGCCTCAACAGAGATTGAATCCACACCTTCAGGATATTGTGAAAGAAGAATTACAGAAACTGCTAGATGTGAATTTCATTTATCTTATTTCAGATAGCAATTAGGTCTCTCCATTAGTGGTCGTCCCCAAGAAAAATAGGAAATGGCATATATGTGTAGATTACTGGGAACTGAACAAGGCAACACAAAAATATCATTTCCCTCTCTCATTTATCAATCAAGTCCTATATACTTTGGTAGGAACGAATTTTTTTTCCTTCTAGATGACTTCAGTGGCTACAATCAGATTTAGATCGCCCCTGAAGACCAAGATAAAACAACCTTCACCTGTCCTTGCGATACGTTCTCTTATAGAGTATTACCATTCAGCTTATGCAATACCCCAACAACATTTCAAAGAGCTATACTTAGCATTTTTGTTGATTTGATAAACGAAGGAATTGAGGTATATATGGATGAATTTACTCCATACAGGGATGACATTGATCAAGTACTGCAAAGACTAGAAAAGGTTTTAGAGCGATGCATTGCAACTAGGTTATGTTTAAGCAATGTCAAGTGTCACATGATGATGACCGAAGGTGTAATCTTGGGACATTATATTTCTGTTGTAGGGATAAAGGTATATCCATAAAAAATTTAGGTAATTATTTTATTGCCTACTCCCTATACTCTAACAAAGGTACGTAGTTTCCTGGGATACTCAGGCTATTATGACAGGTTTATTAAAAACTTTTCACAAATTGCTTCAGCTTTATATGCTTTAACTGGAAATGTTGATCTCAAATGGTCTGACAAATGTGACACAACTTTTACAGGTTTAAAGAAGATAGGCTCGATGACACCAGTATTACATGGACCAAAGTGGGAGCTTCCTTTTCACATATTCACGGATGCATCAGATGAAACTATAGGCACTGTCCTCAGTCAGGGAGAAGACAAGAAGCCTTATGCTATATATTATATTAGCAAAAATCTCACTCCTATAGAACATAATTATACAGTAACAGAAAAAGAATTCTTTAAACATTACATAACTGGCTACCAAGTTTTTCTGTATACTGATCACTTTTCCATTCACTATTTAGCTAACAAACCTATCACAAATGGTCAAGTGACTCATTGGATATTTCTTTTGTAGGAATTTGACATCACTATTAAGGATCGTCTGGGAAAGGAAAACCTAGTTACTGATTTTCTGTCTCGAATCCCAAAGGTAAATGATCCACTGGTAGTGGATGACCAATTACCAGATGAAAATTTGTTTGCCATGACAGTCAAGACACCATGGTAGGCAGATGTGGAAAATTATCTGGCTGTAGAGAAGCTTCCCAGGCATTTGATACGAGGGAGAGGAAACAGATCGTTCAACTCAGTGCCCAATTCTCTTGGATTGGTAGATATATTTTTCACATGGGATCCGACATGTGTATACACAGATGCATTCACGAGCATGAGATTTTTGACATTCTAAAATCTTGCCATCATGAGCCCTATAGAGGTCACTTCGCAAATCGAAGGACAAGGCATAAAGTAAGACAGATGGGTTATTATTGGCCCACTATTTCTAAATATGCTAAGAAATATGCCCAGGCTTGTGATAGCTGCCAAAGGATGGGTCGACATAGCCAATCTATTGAAATGTCGCTACAACCCCAACTAGTCATAGAATCCTTCAAATGATGGGTGTTGGACTTTGTTGGCCCATTCCATCTGCCATCGAATTAGAAAGCCTACATATTGGTTGCCACAGATTATGTGACGAAATGGGTGGAAACAGTAGATTTACCAAGAGCCACAGAGGAAGCTATGATTAACTTCCTCTTTGGGCTATTCATGTGGTATGGTTTACCATGGGAAGTGATAACAGATGGGGGAGGGCAATTCATAGGACACAAGATTACTGCCACTCTCAGAAACCATCACATTACACATAGGATCACTTCCCCGTATCACCTGCAGGGAAACAAGTAGGTCGAAAGCACCAATAAGGTCATTGAAGTGATTCTGACTAAAACAACCTCAACACATCGACAAGACTGGGTTGTTAGACTATTAGAGGCCTTGTTGGCCTATCGCACGACTTGGAGGGATACTACTGGATACTCTGCATACCAGCTCATGTTCGGCAAAGAACCTATTTTTCCAATCGAATTTGAAATAATGACTCTAAGAATGGCTCAGGAAGTCGGGCTGGATTTAACAGAAGCCCAAACCAAGCAACTGCAACAAATCAATGAACTAGACAAAGCTCGACTGCTAGCTTTACAACAAACTACAATTATTCAACAAAAAGGGGCAAAGTGGCACAAAAGCCTTATAAAAAAGAAGACATTTCAAAAAGGGGATCGGGCACTCCTTTACGAATCTAGATTCTAGGACCTCCCAGGCAAGTTGCAAACAAGATGGCTCGACCCTTATGAGATTAAAGAAGTACATAACAATGGCACTCTTACTTTGACTACCATTGATGAGTTTGGCCATTATTTTAAGGTGAATGGTCATCGAGTGCGTCTCTAACACAAACCACTCACCAAGGAGTTTTTCTGACAACAAGTACATGAGGACCCCTCCATGCAAATATTAGTTGCAGAGAGTGATGACCCTGCGACTTTTCTCTCAAAAAATTGAGATTTAAAAAAAATTGTAAATAATGTATATATTCTTTTTTATTAATTGTAATTTAGTTAGTTATCGCCATGTAAATATGAGAATTTTTCCTGTGTTTAGTGATTGGTAAGTGTTATTCAATCGATTGAACAATTGTCATTCAATCAATTGAACAACACTTATGTTTATGTGTGTATCATTGTTCAGTCGATTGAACAATTGATGTTCAATCTATTGAACAACACTTATTTTTATGTGTGGATTTTGTTGTTCAAATAATTGAACAACATTTTTGTGTCTTTTATTTTGTTGTTCAAACAATTGAACAACATTTTTTTGTTTTGATTTTATTCAAATGATTGAACAACATTTTTTCCTTTTTTATTTTGTTGCTCAAATGATTGAACAAAATTTTTTGCGTTTTTATATTTTCGTTATTCAAACGATTGAATGATTGTTGTTCAATCGATTGAACAACACTTTTGCATTTTCATATTTTCGTTGTTCAAACGATTGAACAACACTTTTCATTTTTTTATTTTTGTTGTTCAAATGATTGAACGAATGTTGTTCAATTGATTAAACATCACACTTCTGCGTTTTTTTATTTTTGTTGTTCAAACGATTGAGTGATTGTTGTTAAATAATTGAACAACACTTTTTTGCGTTTTTATATTTTCACTGTTAAAATGATTGAAAGATTGTTGTTCAATTGATTGAACAACAGTTTTGCATTTTTTATTTTCGTTATTCAAATGATTGAACGATTTCTGTTCAATCGATTGAACAACACTTTTGCATTTTTTTTCTTATTGATATTTTCCATTCAAACGATTGAACAATTGTTGTTCAATCAATTGAACAACAATTTTTCTTTTCTTTTTTTCGATTTTTCTGTCCAAATGATTGAACGATTGTCGTTCAAACAATTGAACAACACTTTTATGTTTATTTTAGGACAAATTGTGATTTCTTTTATTTGATTCATTGCCAATCATTTCCATCTTCTTTTCTTTTATGTTTTGAATAAACACTATTTGAGTGGATTTGTGCCTAACATGAAGAAAAACAGTAATATCAACATTATTATGATTTATGAAGCCTCTTGATGGTTATCTTTATCCAAACTCTAATATGGTGCATCTCTATAATGACTAGCTAGACATCTTTTTTTGGACACATCATAAAATGATTCATTATTTCAAACCATGTTGGCTTATTTACCACACTTTCAAATGGAAAAATTCCTTCGAAATGATGAGATGGGGGTAAGAGTATAACCTGCATACAAATTCTAAAACACAAAAAATAAACAATGTGAGAGCATAACACATAAAACATATATGCACAGAGATTTTCCCCTGGATCCCAAAACTGGGACTACCAGCTTGATTTTTCATTATATTCCTTTCAATGTTACAAAACATATTTATACATGCTGAAGCATCCAATACCATGGACCGAAAACCATTGTGTCCAAAACCATGGACCGAAAACCATCGCGTCCAAAACCATGGACCACATGCCATAGGTAGGTCCACCCAACCTAATATGGGGTCCAGAAAAAAAAATTTCACGAGGCGCTGCCTTGGACCCTGTAGAGGTGGGCCACCCGCCCCCCTCAAACCCCCCAGACAGGGGGGGGCGGCATCCGCTGTTGTGACTCCCCCACTATGTAATAAGCGCAACAAAGGGGGGGCTCTGCCCCCCCTCTAATCCCCCGGTACACTACGTAGGTTATTCGTGGAAATAATATAACACAACCCAAAAATTCATTGCCAATCATTTCCATGTTCTTTCATTTTATGTTTTGAATAAACACTATTTGAGTGGATTTGTGCCTAACATGAAGAAAAATAGTAATATCAATATTATTATGATTTATGAAGCCTCTTGATGGTTATCTTTATCCAAACGCTGATATGGTGCATCTCTATAATGACTAGCTAGACACCTTTTTCTGGACACATCATAAAACGATTCATTATTTCAAACCATGCTTGCTTATTTACCACACTTTGAAATGGAAAAATTCCTTCGAAATGATGAGATGTGTGTAAGAGCATAACCTTTCTTTGGCATATTTTTACTTCTTACACCATCTCCGATTCTTAAGGAGAAAATGAGGCTCCCTCTTTTTATAAAAACATCAAAAGATGAGATAAATAAAACTAAAGAAATATGCAAAAGCAATAAATATCATCTTAAAGAGGATAGGGGGTGTCATAATGAGTGATGTAGGAGCATCCAACACTCTTAATCAAATGAAGAATCCAAAGTTGAGAAGGAGGAGACGTGGATCATTGGAGCTAAATAGGGGACAAATTTTGTTTTAATAGAGCTAGTTTGATGGACTTAATTAAATGTAATCTTCCATATATATGCATATAGCGAGATTTAGGGATTTTGTTAGAGGAAATCATGGAGAGAACTAATCTGATCCTTTCAATGATCTGATCCAATATTTCTTTTATGTATGAAGAACTTGCGTGTTCAATGAGAGAGAGTGAGATAGCAGAGAAATAGATAACGATTTGTAAAGAGGGTGTTCAAAATGTAGTCAAGAGGAGAACTCGTTCTAAGGCTGAAATGCCTTAGTTCTGTAATCATATTGTGTTAATATAAAAGTGTTCTTTGTGTTGATATTATGTGCGCTTGTGTATTATTGTATAGATAGCCTGTGTGTATTTCATAGATAGGCTGAATGTTTTCGCATTACGAGCTTTGATCGACCATCAATCACTGTAAGGATCGATGGTGATATAATCATAAACCAAAGTTATCGAGTTAATTGTGATGTCGTGCATAGAGAGAGTTTGGTGGCAGAACTATGTTTTAACGCATAAATCCATCGAAGGTGAGCGAGATTAAATTAAGTAGGAAATGGACGAGAATGCACAGGAGTCGTTGGATCGATATGGTCAATGGACAGGATCATATCATAGAGACATAGGAATTGACATTGCATCGGCGAATTTATATTCAAAAGTGCTATATCGGGTGAGGAAAAGGTGGTAAGTGGTAATATTGTGTGATCACCCAATTCCATTAGCCAAGTGACATGGAGCATGCCGAGTAGAGAGAAAAAATTGCTTTTTTGGATGGGTATTCTCCGTGCTACTTGTCCACCTAAAACCATCGTGGACCCTTGGATCTATTAAGTGCATATCAATGGTGGAGGACCATCAAGTGAATTTCGGATCAGGAAAGGAGATCGACCATTGCATCGGAATCAGATCGACGTTCTAGAAGAGATCGATGGTCGCATTTAGCAAGAGGTGATGCGCTAGCAGATAGTGGAATGTTGAAGAGTCAATGAAGTCGATCGGTGATCAGAGATCGAAGAAGCACCGTAGAAAGGTTGGAAGGTGCGGACTCAAAGATTTTATAAAAGCGGGTGTATACTTTTTTGAAGTCTGGCCTTATGGTTTGGCTGCAAGTTTTCCAATGTAATCCTATGTATTCTGATTAAATGAATGGTCCCAGGTTTTTAAAGGAAAATCTGATAAAGTATTCTATGGTCCCGATTTAAAGGCTTAAGGCCTCAATAACGCTTTCGATAGGTTTGTGGGCCCATAACCCATAGGCCTCAGGATCAAAATTTCTAAATGAAAGGGGAAATTGGTATACCCCAAAATCGCTCCTTTCGTCATTTGCTATCAGAGCGAGGGAAAGGTTAAGGGAAAGGGAAGAATTGTTACACAGTAATTTGTCACTGTCCTCATTTCAGTCCCTATACTGTGTCATGCGTCAAATAAACATGTTCATATCTTCCCACCAATGTAAGAAGATTAAGCAAATGCTCTTTGATGCTGCAAATTGACCTCATTCCCTAAGTTTTTTCCTTGTCACGAGTAAACCCTAAAAGTCCATGATGGTTCTTTGTCATGCACTGTATCATTGCAACGTCATCGCTACTCCCCAGTTCATGACCCGTGATGATCCAAATTTGGCGAATTAGTTCAGACAGTCGACCTTCTGGATGTTTCTAGAACTGGTTGTTGGGTTAGTTTGGATCACCTTTTCGCCTCTTGGATGGTTGTTCCACCTCTTGTGCAACCTCCCTTGAGGATAAGCTCCCTCTTCCTCATTTCATGGAGACTCCTTCTCCTGTAAAATCACTCACCATCGCTATGATCTGCTAGTTGCTAGGTTTTTAGTTCTTTTGGTTGTATAGTGATGCTAGTGCATTTGAGTTTGGTAGATAGCTTTGGTGTGAGTGTGACAAGTGTGGGATTGCTAAATAGCTTGCAAGAGGTTATGGAGTGCCCTTAACCTTGTATTAAAGCTTGTGAGTGAGAGATAGATATTGTTGTTTGGAAGACCCATCCTTGAGAGTGAATGCTTGAAGAAACATACTGGCTGGACCCTCCGAGAAGGCTTGCCACGTCAAGACTTGGTTGTAAGCTTTGCTCTTGATTTATTATTAATAAAATCAATGATGATTTCGTATGTCTTGTATGTAATTTACTTGATAGCTCATGACTTCTTGAATTTATGAGTAAATAAATCATTGTTGTTCTCAGTTACATGCTCTGTTATTTTCTTGTGGTGTTTCAGGTTGATTGCTCATTAAGGAGAAGGAAACGGAAGCTGGAGCAGCGCAATGGAACTTCATCAACCACTAGTTTGAGGTAGGCCTCCAACAATGACTATTTAAGGGAATCAATTGTCGTTTTGTCTTTGCTGTCACTAGACCCACTGTAGGGCTAGAGGTGTTGCCTCTGTCTGTAGAGGGAACACTTTCCTACTTGACAAGTTAGCGACTACGCTGGGGATTCCTTCATATGATTTTCTCTTGTTTGCTCTTGTTTGATTTTGATTTAGTGTCTCTTGAATTTTGGGGTTAAACTGTTAGTCTTTTGGGTTACTAGGGTCAATCTGGGAAATCCCTTTATTATTTGTAAGGATAGACTGGTCTTTGTTTGGGAGTTTTCATTCGTCTTTCATTGTTTTTAAGATTGTCGCTAAAGATAGCCTAACAGTCGTGATGATGTTACAAATGTTATAGCTTTATACCCATGAATATTTGGCTTTCGTCTCGGGTTGCTAGTTTAATTTCCACGACGACTCCTGAAGTCGGACCATCTCTGAAAACAGGTGTACCTTAGCGACTAGTCTCTAGTTGTCAGCGTAACACTAGTGACTAGTCTCTAGTTGTTAGTGTAACACCAACGACTAGTCTCTAGTTGTCAATGTAACACCCTGTTGGCATTATGATTCAGGTGTTGTCCTTGATGGCAAACCCATTCAGGTGATAAATCAAGAAGGACGCAGGAAATATGTTCAGCAAGTGCGTCCCCGCAGGTATACCATACAGAACCCGCGTCCAGGGACGCAGACCAGCCGTTCAGGAGGTGCGTCCGCCCAGTGCACACATTTCAAGGCAGAGAAAAGCACGCGGGGGTTTCTTGTGTGGTATCTAGCCGACGGTTTTGTGTTTCTATGGTGTCAGCTCGTGGTATTGTTCCACGCTTTGGGGAGAAGCTTGCCTATATAAAGCAAAGGAGTTCATTTGGATTTATCATCATCTTGGTTGAATATCTCTTGGTGAGATCTAGTCCAAATCTATAAGGGCGAATCTTCTAATGGACTACGATCTATATGGCGCATGATCAGATCTGTGGATCTGAGTGTTTGGGTTGGATCTGAAGTCCTCTTATCTTCTATATCTGAAGGGACGCAGATTCAGTGAAGGGAAAGTGCGCCGGGACGCAGTACAGTAAAGGCTCAGGTGCGTCTCTGAGGCAAAGGACGCGGCGCGACTGTGGTATTGGGTGCGTCTCTGAAGCGAAAGACGCGGCGCGATAGTGTTGATGTGTGCGTCGGTCGCAGAAAAGCAAAGAGGAACAGTGCGTCTGCACGCAGAACAGCATAAGGTATACTGCGTCCAGTCGCAGGCCACAGAAAGAAAATATGCGTCCCTGTCTTAAGATGATCTGTTGACTGTATATTTCTGTTCATAAGGTGTTCTGGGTTGTTTCTGTAATTACTGATCTGATATCTGTAGTAGACTGTATCTGTTGTATACTTGTTGATCATTTGATTCTTCATGAAAAGAAGTAGGGGGTTGTAGCTCCCTTCCAGGAGAGTCTGGAAAATGAGAGAGAGTTGTAGCTCTCTGCAGGTTGCAGCCTGCGTGCTGGTAAAGGACTGCACCAGTACAAAATCATTGTAAAAAGAATTTCTTGAAAGAAGATAGAGACATATTGCAGCAGGTGGTTTTTCTCCCGCATTGGGTTTCCACCTTACATCTTGTGTTCTTTGGTGTGACTGTCTATTTTCTTTATTCATGCTCATTGTTTTATGGTACTGATATGCAAGAATATTTCAAAAGATCAAATAAGGAAGATTTGGTAAATTGATAGATAATACTGATTCACCCCCCCTCTCAGTATTATTTCCAACACACCCGTGATGATTCCTGTAAAGTTGTTTTTACAAATTTACCTCCTGAATTCATTAGTCTTGTTTATCCCCTGTTGTTTCTTGTTTCTCATTAGCTTGTTTTGATTGCTTTTGGTTAAGGTATTGTCTCTTTTATTTCGTTGAGTGAGTCTTGTGTTTTCAGAACATGTGACCTAGCTCTTTAGAGGTTCCGTTGAGAAACCATTTGATTTGGTTACTTGTCTGTCCAAGGTTCATCCGCAACTATCTTATTTATTTGCTTGAGGCTTTTTCGTTTCTTGTTTCTTGCTGGTTGATTTTTAGTGTCGATTATTGAACCAATTTTTTATATTGATTTGATTTCTTCACCACCAAGCATAGATCCCAATTGTTTGGATTGATCAGTTCACACGTTCTTGTTTGTCTCTTTAAATTCAAAAAGAAAAAAAAAATGTAGGGATTGCATTCATTTGATATACGAAAGTGAAAGTATATGTGCATTTCAAATTTTCATGTTTGAGAAATTGAAAAGAGAACTCTAAATCTTTCATTAGTAGTATCGATGCATCATGAGAATAGTGTATTGATGCATTATGTTTTTTAGTGTTTTCATTCACTTGTGCTTGTTTGGGGATGAACTTTATACCCTCATTTAAGTAGGTGTTCATCGAAATGAAAGATGGTTTACTCATTCTAGTTGCATCCTAGGGTTTTTTATATACATACGGTAGGGCCTGGAAATTGAAACCTAATTCAAGATCAACTCTAAAATGAACTGAATGAACTTAACAATGCATTGGAACTTAACACACCTAATTTGGAGGCCTAGGCTAGAGACGTGCTCTGGTGTCGTTAAACCTAGTCACTGTTGCTTTCACTTAAGGTTGGGTGATTCCTCCTTCTGTGACTCAATAGCTGCTAGTACGGACTTGTGCTCCCAGTACCGTCGAGCATATGTTGGGAGACCCCACTAGGTTATCATCCTATTTCCTTAGGAAGCCGTGTCTACTACCTTACGAACCGTAATGTACCAAACACAACATTCGGTAAGATTGACTGTTGTACGGAAAGTCCTTGGTTTTCATATGATCGCCAAGGTGTATATGCAGTTTTATGGGTTGTTTGGTAACTTTTGCCTAGTTCTCGAGACTAGTCACTTCCGTTCCTTTTCGGACTCCTTAAAAGAAAAGGTCCATTTGAGCACTTGTCCTTTCAGGCTCATTAAACTTCGAAAGAGATAGTCACCTTTTCATCCTTTCTCGAATCTTGAAACATGAAAAGGTCAAGTTTTGTTCCTGTGTCATAAAATTTATTGCCCATGAAATATTCCTGGTAATAGTTTGAGTTCTTGAATGAGTGTTTCTTAGGCTCATTCACGATGGAAACATTCCCTGAGTCCACCGGCCAAGGTCTTACCCCAGATGGGAACCTTGATCTGTTTCCTTCTTTTGGAAATGCCAGTGCTCCGTATATGTCAACATTGTCTTTTCCTGGGTTAACCATCGGTTTTCCCGTTTGATTGTTTTCAACCTCAGTGGTCCCAAGTGTCATGCCTCCTATTCCACCATCTCCTTCGTCCAAACCATGACACGATGATTCCAAGGTTGATCCTGTGCCTTCTTCCTCTATTTCTTCACCTTCATCTCCTCATTCGCTTGGTGAAAGTTTCACATCTAGTAACTAGGAGACTATGAAGAAGAAGAAGAAGTCTGATAAGCATGAGGCCACCTATGCAACTATTTCTCCAAGTACACCTCAGGTCAGACCACCCTCTGCTCCTCTACGAAAGGTTAAGTTTCCTTGTAACTTGTGCAAGGGTGGCCATCTTCTTTGTGATTTTCCTGGCATCCTTAGGATCTTAGAAGTATGGTCTCACGATATGGCTTGTCCCTCATCATCTGCTGAAGCTCATGACAATGCTACTCTATCAACTGGCAGTGGTAAGAAGAAAGGGAAGATTCTATTCCCCTATAGGCTATGTGAAGGCAACCATCCCCTTCACCTTTGTGCGCTCATGGATACAACTTCCATTATTGTGGAAATTCTTACAACTTCTTCACCTCAACTTCTCATTGGTTATCAGCAGCTGTCTTCAGACCCTCTCCTTGTTGACAAAGACATTGACTTAGATTCTTCTCTTATCCATCCCCCTCTTTCTGAACCTAGCTATGCTAAGCCTGTTCCAGACCGACCATTGGTCAGAGAGAGTGTCAACTTGGGTTCACCACCCATTGATCAATCTATTTAGGAAGAGAGTTATGCTCATATTCTTCTCATCTCATCAAGTTCTCCAGAGTACGAGAGTGACCCTCATATCCTGGCTGATTCAGAGGGTCCCTCTTCGATTCTTATAGAGCACGGGGGCAATCATATGATACCCCCAACAAGTATTTCATTCATTTCCTTTGACTAGATTCATTTGACTGCATTCTGCCTTCCATCCTATGTGCCTTTCCAGATTACAGTACATGCCTATGATAAGGCAGTAGCTGACACTGTCTTGGATGAAGGTGTGTTGGTTAGCCTCATGCCTTCCACTACTCGGCAAGCTTTGGGCTCCCCATAGCTTGTGCCGGTCATGCAGAATCTGTTGGCATTTGACAGAGGAACCAATCAACCTTTAGGGATCTTCCTTCAGCTTCCTGTTACTTTGGGGGGAAAAACTGTCTATATAGATGCCATGGTTGTCCAAGGTGTTTTAGATTTCAGTATTCTCCTTGGCCGTGACTATGTTTATGCCATGGGGGCCCTCGTCTCTTCAATTTTCCATGTGGTTTTTTTTCCACACGATGAAAGAATGGTGACCATAGATTCATTATCATTCTTTAGTCCCTCAATGCCTCCTATGCAGCTATCATCCCCTCTCAGTTCTTATCCGCAAGCAGCACCTTCCCTATCATGGGTCAATTATGTGGCTACCCATTCCATCTCTGCATCTGTTGATGATCATGCAGATGGTCTCGTACATCATGTACTGGGGGCATTGGAACTCTATCTATCATTTGTGCATCATGAAATGTATTCCTCCCAGAGTGCATTTCTTCCATCCCGTGAAGACGTCTTGGGAGCCATGTTCTCATATGGCCCACGAATAAGAGTTACGAGGATAGTTTGTTCTTGAGTCAATCTTGTTAAAAAATGAAACAAGGAGTTACGAGGAGAGTTCTTGTTCCTATGTCAACCTCGTTAAAAAATGAACCCACTCCTTTTCCAAATCGACTCTTTGCTTAAGATCTTGTAAAATCCAAGTCGAGTCTTTTCAAGACCTTGAAAGTGAACCTTCATTCCATCCACCTCGTTGAATGCAATGAAGCTTGGGGGGCATATACCTCGATTTGCGTCATTATGCTGGGGGCATGTGAACTTATAAAAAGCATAGTTTTTCATTTCAAGCTTGTGTAAACATGAAACCGAATCCAAGCAGAGTTCTCCATGGTTCAAGATTGTGTAAAAATGAACCCATAGCTGATTTACACCTCATGATTGTCATTTTTATCCGCTAAATTCTGCTAGATGAGCCTTGGTTATTTCATTCCATCGCCACCATCTCTTTGAACGATCATATGCTTTCACTTGGTTGTTTTTCGCTTCCTGAGGAACTGTAGCGATGAGTGGTTTTATTAGCCAACCTCTTGACCATTACATGTTTTGAGCAATTCCACCATTGTCAGAACTAGTTGCTACCCTTTATACAACTTGTTCGTACAGGACAAGTCTCCTTTAAGATTCTTTATGACTCGTAAAATATGAAAAGATTGCCGAGTATTTTTCCTTTTTTGACTCGTTAAAGAGAATAAAAATGGAGGTCTGCTTTCAGCTCTTTTCCGACCGTTTAAAGATGAAAAGATTATCAAGTTTTCCTTTTTGACTCGCTAAACGCAATAAAAAGGTGGTCCACTTTCAGCTCTTTTCTGACTGTATAAATGCGAAAAGATGGCTGGGATTTTGTCGTTTCAGCTCGTTTTTTGTTATGAAACATCGTGTCTCCAATCACATTTTTACTTTTTCAGATTGGGAACACTAATTACAAAAAGTACTCCTTGGTCGTAATGGTCAAGCAATTCTTTGGAGTATTATTTTATACTTTTTCGGGCTTAAGGGACACAAATTTACGAAAAAGGACCCCCTGGAGTTTTCTTTTTCGTGTCTTTTTCAAACTTTCTAAACATGAAAAAGACTCTGAGCTTTCCCTATGTCGGACTCGTTAAACCCTTGGAACATTGGACTCGTCACCATCACGAGACTTGAGCTTCTCCTCCCTAGGGTTCATTAAACTATTACTAGGTTGGATTCGTCTGAAGGTCGAACTTACATTACAAGCATATGCTATCCCCTTCAAGATTGTTTCCAAAAATAATTGGGGTACTTACCAGCGATGGTGGGGGAAAATTTGGGAATCGTCATTGGTTACCTACGGTAGCTAGTCATTCTTGAACATTGACACTTTTTCTTCTTGTCAGGTTGTGATATCCATACATTGTCATTTGGCCTTCCGGGGTTTTGGGTTGCCATTTTGCCTCATTCCATCTGATCCATGTTGTCTCCATCAAGCCTTTGATCCCTTGGTACCTAAATGTTGCTACATTCAGGAGTCGTGTCATTGATATGTTCAAGAGTATAATCCTTCTGCAATTTACACCCTTACCTCCTCCTTTGATACTCCGTTTCACCATCTACCACTTGTTCCTTATCTCTTGTCATTGATGGGGGAAACATTATGGCCCTCCTGCGATGAATCGTCTCCTATCGACACTAGCCCATTATCCAAGAGATTGGTCTAGATATCCCTTTCAGTACCTTGGAGCTTACATGCCTCAACGGCAAGTTCTTTGCGCCTGAAGATAGACTCTCATCATTGGTCTTCGATTGGGTGATTCAACAAGCGTTCGACTTCAACTCATTTTTGCACTTAGTGGATTGTACTAGACATTACCTTGAGAGCCATTAGCATTATTGGTGGTTTCTCTCGTGCTTGTTAATGGTTTCCATCATTGACCGGTAATCAAGAGAATTTCTATCATGCTCAACCTCAGCACATCTATTCGCATGCTAGAATTTGTACTATGATTAGTTAGGGTTTTGGGACCCTGAACTAAGATTACATATGTTCGGGCTGCGTGGATTGGTTTGTGATTACAAACATGACTCTTTGATTGGATAGCTATGATCATACCTGAGTCTTCATGGATGGATGCGACCACACCTTTATCATTATGATGGTCTTATCAGTTGGGTGGCTACATCCATACCACAGACCAAGTTCCATATGTCTTTTGGATGGTTGCACCCATGCCTAGACTACAGCTATCTCACTATCGGAGATATCAATTGTACTTGCACCTGTAGGTTCTTCAAAGTGGTGTTCCAGTTGAGACAGTTTCGTAAAGAATTTCACCCCCTCCCACTCTCTCAGGCTTCATGCTTTAGGGGGCATCTGTTACACAATAATTTGTCATTGTCCTCATTTCAGTCCCTCTATTGTGTCATGTGTCAAATAAACATGTTAGTATCTTCCCACCAATGTAAGAAGATTAAGAAAATGCTCTCTGATGCTACAAATTGACCCTCATTCCCTATTTTTCTTTGTCATGCACTGTATCATTGTGATGTCATCACTAGTCCCCAGTTCATGACTCGCAACGATCCAAATTTGGTGAATTAGTTCAAATAGTTGGCCTTCTGGACGTTTCTAGAACTAGTTGTTGGGTCAGTTTGGGTCACCTTTCTGCCTATGGGATGGTGGTTCCACCTCTTGTGCAACCTCCCTTCAGGATAAGCTCCCTCTCCCTCATTTCATGGAGACTCCTTCTCTTATAAAATCACTCACCATTGCCATGATCTGCTAGTTGCTAGGTTTTTAGTTCTTTTGGTTGTATAGTGTTGCTAGTGCAGTTGAGTTTGGTAGATAGCTTTGGTGTGAGTGTGACAAGTGTGGGATTGCTAAATAGTTTGCAAGAGGTTGTGGAGTGCCCTTAACCTTGTATTAAAGCTTGTGAGTGAGAGATAGATATTGGTTTTTGGGAGACCGATCCTTGAGAGTGAACGCTTGAAGAAACATACTGGCTAGACCCTCCGAGAAGGCTTGCCATGTCAAGAATTGGTTGTAAGCTTTGCTCTTGATTTATTATTAATACAATAAATGATGATTTCGTATGTCTTGTATGTAATTTACTTGATAGCTCATGACTTCTTGACTTTATGAGTAAATAGATCATTGTTGTTCTCAGTTACGTGCTCTGTTATTTTCTTGTGGTGTTTCAGGTTAATGCTCATTAAGGAGAAGGAAACAGAAGTTGGAGCAGCGCAATGGAACTTCATCAACCACTAATTTTAGGTAGGCCTCCAACAATGACTATTTAAGGGAATCAATTGTTGTTTTGTCTTTGTTTTGACTCGACCCACTCTAGGGCTAGAGGGGTTGCCTCTGTCTGTAGAGGGAACACTTTCCTAGTTGACAAGTTAGCGACTCTGCTGGGGATTCCTTCGTATTGTTTTCTCTTGTTTTCTCTTGTTTGATTTTGATATAGTGTCTCTTGAATTTTGGGGTTAAACTATTATTCTTTTGGGTTACTGGGGTCAATCTAGGAAATCCCTTTATTATTTGTAAGGATAGACTAGTCTTTGTTTGGGTAATATTACGTGACTGCCTAATTCCATTAGCCAAGCGACATGTAGCACGCCGAGTAGAGATATAAAACCGCTTTTTCAGGTGGGTATTCTCCATGCTACTTGTCCACCTGAAATCATCGTGGACCATTGGATCTACTAAGTGTAAATCAATGGTGGAGGACCGTCAAGTGACTTTTGGATTGGGAAAGGAGATCGACCGTTGCATCAAAATCAGATCGACGGTCCAGAAGAGATTGGTGGTCACATTTCGCAAGAGGTGATGGGCTAGCGGACAGTGGAATGTTGAAGTGCCAATGAAGCCGATCGGTGATCCGAGATCAGAGCAGCACTGTAGAAAGGATGGAAGGTGCAGACTCGAAGATTTTATAGAAGCGGGTTTATACTTTTTTGAAGTCTTGACTTATGGTTCGGCTATGGGTTTTCTTGTGTAATCCTGTGTATTCCCATTAAATGAATGGTCCCGGGTTTTTAAAGGAAAATTTGATAAAGTGTTGTATGGTCCCAGTTTAAAAGCTTAAGGCCTCAATAACGCTTCCGATATGTTTGTTGGCCCATAAACCATAGGTTTCAGGATCGAATTTTCTAAATGAAAGGGGAAATTCGTATACCCCAAAATCACTCCTTTCATCATTGAGCCAACCTACCATGATCATAAGGATGTAACAAGTGACATTCCATTTTTGGCTACCAAACCAAGGTAATGACCTTCTTGGTGATTACAAACTGTCAGAAGGACAAGGGGTCTCATTACGAGCTCGCCTAATCATTTTGTTATATCTTGGTGAATAGAACTATGATCATCTAGTCACCATGCCAACATAATGGTCTCTTTATGGTAGAAAAGGAAGAATCAACTACATATTAAAAGGAGGACTCTGGCTCATTTGTGGGGTTAAAAAGCAACCCTGTCGAGACTATGAATGCTTGCTGGCAGCAGTGGCTCTAGTTATGGTATTGGAGTATTATCTTACATTGCAAAATTCTCTCTATTCTATTACCACCTATGGATTCATTTCTAAGTTGGTTTCCCATTTGAACAACACTCTTACAAGCCAATATGCATGGTAACTTATGTCACATATTCATTATATTATATATTTTTCCAATCAGTCCATGATAGTCATTATTTCTTACAGCCAATTATGCATCCATTACTAATACTACTTGTGGTGGACATAATTTCACATAATAATGTAGATATCTATTGTTATCTTTTCCGAGCATTTTTACCATTGATACATGTGTTTCTTTAATTTCTTTGTCATAAATTGTGCCACTTTTTTGGATTGATTGTCTGCATTTATGAGTCCTCAATTCATGTACTTGCTTTTCACATGCTTGGTGGATGTGGACATCCTTTTTCCCATTGGAGGGGGGATGGTCTGCGTGTGAACAACGTGTGAAATAGTTATGGATAATTGAATGCTAATTATTAAATGGATTTTTGGGTAGAGGTTGCATGATGATTGGATATGCGTAATAATTAGCAAGGTATTTTCAATTGGAGAAACGACGACGACCATTATGGATGGCATGAAATTTAATTATGGGTCTGCATCAAAAATGGTTGATGAGACAAATGACTTGACTGTATATGTTGTTAATTCCCAAATCAACGTCATTTTTCATGTTAATTTCTTTAATGATCTTTGTTGTTGTTCTAATTTGTGAAAGAGCAGGAGAAGTCCATACAGGAGAACCAGTCATAGGAACATAGCAGCCATGGGAGGTAGAGCTATCTGAAATGAGCCCTTAGTACTCAAGGTATCATACCAGGCTCAGACAATTCTCGACTGCACAAGATCGCTGCAGTATCTTAATATATTGTAGGGATTTCTCGAAGAAATGACACTCGAATTCTTACATAATTTGAAGAATGGCAGCACCACAATAAAAGGCTGGGATATAATAGTCTCTCAAGTAGTCACAACCAGAGTCACTAGAATTCTAGCCGAGGGAACCAAATGGACAAAAAGGCACGTCCTTCCACACAATGCAGTTGAAATGTTCCATGACTCGAATGAGTAACTAGCTTGAACGGGAAAAAGGATTCACCCTTTAGCGTTAAGGAAGCCTTGGCAGGAGTCAGCGGTCATCGTGCAATGGTATATCACATGTGATCTTTGACAGGATGTGGTAGAGCCCCATCAAATCAAATTTTTAGCCATCATTAAATAGAAAATTTTAGTTAATTTGTCATTTTATTTGAATTCTCTATTGCATGATGTCGCTCGATGAGTTAGGAAAGCTAAGGACCCATGCACTGTCGTCACTCATCATGGACTGATTAAATTGCTTGTCATACATGGACTGGCCCAACAATAGTTAACCTGGGACAATATTGTAAATCCTACTTTGGCCCCACCTCTAGAAAACCCAGTAGCAGAACAACAAGGGCCTAGAACCCCAGGTCCGAGAAGGATGCGAAAGAGGAAAAATTACTTTGTGCCTTTGAACCCAGAAAAATGCATACACTCTGTCCAGGTTAAGTCCCAATGGCATACCCCAATTCAGATGAATGAGGCCAGTCCATCACTCACACCACCTCCAAGTCTGTAGAACACCCCTTTGCGAGACTATGAAGAAGAGGTTGCCATGGTATTGGAAAACATGGGAATGTTTGGCGAGGGAAAAGAACAATCTGAGAATGGTGAAGGACATAATTGTACCCCCAACCAGTCTGTCTCTACCGATAGCCCTGGTTGTGATCAAACCTTGCCATTTATTAATTTCTTGGAAGAACATAGGGAACCAGTCCCTTCTGTGAAAACACCCCTAGAAGCCAAGATGCATGAAGAGGAAGCTATTAGAGAAGAAGCTAGCCAGTAGAAATCGGTCCAGTGGACCCCCGAGCTCAAGAAAATCTTGCAAATGAGACCCTAGTAGATGAAAATCAGCTAGGTAACACTATTTTTTCTAAGTTCCCTAAGGATGAGGGCTACCCAGTAGAAAACCTGAAGAATGATAACTGCTCAGGAGACACCATTGCATTGGAATCTCTTGAGAGAAAAATTCATGATGAAAAGCAATTATAAGGTGAAGCTCCATTAGGAGATATAGCTCTAGTTGAAACCCTCCCTGATGCTAGCACAATGCCACCCGAGTAGGAACTTGAGGAAAATGTAGATGCACCACCACTGGTTGGAGGCACTGTAATAAAGAATTCCTACAGGGATAGGCTCAGAATAATGTTAAATAAATATAGAAAACAAAAGCGAATAATTGGGCAGCTAAGGCAGTGGTTAAAAGAAGCCATTAGAACCAGGAATTTGAAAGTAGAAAAAGAGAGCATAGGCACACAGACAAAACATTGTTCTAGAAAGGATGTTGAAACCCAAACTGAGGATCTTTTGGTATGTCCAAAGGAAACTCAGAAAGAGCCATATCTTGTAGAGGACACTGAAATGCAGACTAAAGACCCCTATGTTTGTACGTAGGAGACCCAAATGGACTACCTTACTGTGAACATTCTTGTTCAGACTGATGTTAAAGGAAGCATCCCAATTGATTGGTGCATAACTCAAGAAGCAGCCGAGGTTGTTGTCAAAACTGAGATTATAGAGACACAAGATAATGATGCCTAAATGGAGGAGACACCTGCTTATATTCCCTTAGTAAGGGAGGCGTTTATTAGTAGACTATAGAATGAAATACTGAAGGTTCAGAAGGAATTAGCCCAACACAAGGAGGAGGTAGTGCCCCTATGGATACATAAAGAGTTAAAGAAAAAGTTTGAGGCACTCACAGTGACTGTGGATGAGACCTTTTCTATATACAAGGCTGAACAGAAAAAGGTTGAGAAAGCACGGGACAAATTATAGAAGGCCAAAGAGCAGTTGGAAACTGTCTGCTCTCCTTATTCAGACACCTTGTCATGCATAGACCATACTACAAATTATGCCTTATTCTTCCTGGAGAGATACCTCCTGCTGAAAGTCAAATCTGTTAAGGTTGTGAAGTCTGTGGAAATCAACTACCCCGGACTTTGTCAAGTGCTTCAGAGAATAGGACGAGGAGGTACAACGCCTCCTATATGAACTTTATATGTACAATTTCTTTCTAGAAGATGACAGAGACAACAACCCTGGCCCCTTTATAGGGGATGTACAACTCCAAGAATTTCTCTCTTTCACTACTAATCAACTCAAGTGGGCCAAGGCTCACAATAATTTTATAAAGCGTGAAGAAGGAGTCAACCTATGGGTGAGAGGGGAACCTACCAAACCCTTGCATCTCTCAGCTAGACATAAGCAATTCATGAAGTGACATGGCATTGTGGGCCAACTAGGGCCATTTTACATGGATATTATACAAGCTGGAAAGGAGTACGTCCATGAGATTAAGGAGGAAGCCTTGTCTATAGCCAGACAAAGATCGGAAGTCTCTAACATTACTGTTAGAAATAGAGAACCATTTGGATACTAGAACTTTAAAGTTGCCTCCTCTCATTTCCATAAGTACAGTAAGATGGTCTTAACCATGGGGCCTAAATGGATAGGATGTTGCTATAGAACTCCAATCATATGGTATCCTCCAAAGGATTATCGTTGTGATTACACCTTGAAGGATCAAGACATTACCCAGGATTTTTCTATATTAAAGAAGAAAAATGGCTTTAGAAATTATAAGGAGGAGGTATATCCTGCCTATTCCCTAACTCAGCTACACCTAAACTATTTAATTGCATGAGGTCATGCAACAAGGTAAGCTAGGGAGTATGTTGAGTCAAGAAAAAGGTATGTTTTCTCCTTGGTAATCGCTTTATTTAGCACTCATCCTCACATGATTATCTCTGTTTATGAATAAAAGTAAAGGAAATAATCTCTAAAATTGAGTAAAATTAATTAGTAACAAATAAGATGAATCCAAGTAGGAAAAACTGATTTTTACTATCTTTATGTGCAGAAGTCACAAATTGAACGATGGCTGCGTAATTGATAGAATGACAACATCTCACAATGGAAAGCGACAACGTCAGAGGCAAGGCAGGACAACGGAAGACTGGGCAAACAAATGGCTATTTGATGATAGAATCAAATCAAGTATAGTGAAATGCTCAGGATCCCTTGATCCCAAGGATTCTCTTTTATCTATTTATTTTCTAAATGTGATATATAAGGCCAAAGGGAAAAACTGCAAAGAGTTCAAAATTACACAGTTTGTAACTATTTTTTTTGACATATAATATTGTTATTTTGGATGCTGTAACTTGGTTACTTACATTAATGAAGAAATGTTGTGTTTAATTCGTCTTTATATTTTGAGTACCTCTTAGAAGAGACTTCTGGCGACTTTGGGCCCAGTCAAGAGAAGATCTATTGCTTCACTTGTGTCATTATCTTTTTATTTCTTTCTTTTTCTATTTCTTTCTTGATTGCTTGTCAATTTTAAGTTAATATTACATCTGATTATTGTAAAGATTGATGATTCAGTTTGCATTTGTTGTTCATTTGAGATTTAGATTGATCTGTGTGTTATATGAGAGTAATAATTTTGATTGAACTGATTATGATAGTTCTAGATCGGATCACCGTTCCTTTCAAGTAATGTTATTTTAGAGATAGAATTAATGTATTTATGCTTCTACAGTCATTTTCTATTAGATAATATTTTATATTCTTGTATTGTTTGCTATTCAATTTAGAATTCCTGTTCAATTCTAAATTGTTGTTCAATTCAGATTTGTTGTTCAATCCAAAATTGTTGTTCAATTCAGATTTGTTGTTTGATCCGAAATTGTTGTTCAATTTGGAATTGTTGTTCAATCGGGGATTGTTGTTCAATCCGAAATTGTTATTCAATTTATAATTATTTTTCAACTGGGAATTGATGCTTAATTAGGATTTGTTGTTTATTTAGGATTTGATGTTCAAATACCATTACTGTTAATTATTACAGTTCTCTTTCATGAGTGAGCAAGTTAGCTTCAATTTTAGTTAAAACTGCCAAGTGTGATTCTTTACAAGTTGTATTTAGATTTTTTTTCTTCTATGATAGGTTAAGTAGGATTACAGAGCGCAATATGAATTTCTTTCAGAATTGATTGGATTGAGTTTGAAGATAGTCATTAGCAGTTGCAATGATTTGCATTAGTTAACCTTTGAATTCACTGCATATATAGTGCTAACACTCTTGAAATAAAAAGACTTTCCTCGGGTTGACAATTAATGTAGTAATTAAGATTGTTTGTAAAAAAATACATCTTAGTGCACCAACACAATTAGGCTTAAATTGCCTGGTCTTCCAGGATTTCTTTTGCATGATGTTTTATATCCCCCACATCCGAGGAGACTTGTTGTCCTTGGTCCACATCCACTAGAAAGGACACTCCATTCATATGTTTGATGGCAAGGTTGACGTGAGAAAAGCATCAGATCACTCACTTGTCATGACAGGGTTAGAAGAAGAAAGGATTCTCAAGCTCCAAGGTACCTCTGCTCGTGCACAAAATTTCTCATACAATTCTCATTATGATGAAGGTACATTTCCATCAATTTTATTATGGCATGCTATATTTGGACACTTGAACTATGAAAGCCTCCACTTGTTGAAGAAAAATGGTGTTATTGGTTTTCCTACAATTCCTAGGAAACTTAAGCAATGTGATGCTTGAATTCTAGGAAAGCATAACAAACAATATTTTCATGATTCACATTCCAGAGCACATAGAAAGCTTGAACTCATTCATTCTGATTTATGTCATCCAATGCTTGTTCCTTCTACAAATGGATATAAATATATGATGACATTTATTGATGGCTACACCAGAATGTGTTGGGTTTATTTATTGAAGAACAAATCTTATGCTTTTCAAACATTCAAGAACTTTCATACATGGATTGAAAATGATGCACAATCTCATATTGGATCTATTCACACTGATAATGGAAAATAATATACTTCAAATTAATTTGAAAACTATCGTTTCCAACATGGGATCAAACATCAAACAACTGTGCCTTATAATCACAACAAAACAGAGTAGCTGAAAGAATGAATAAGACAATCTTAAATATGGTGTGCTCTATGATTTTTTTCAACAATGTAAAATTGGTGTTTTGGGCTGATGCATTTCTATGTGTTGTATATGTAAAGAATAGATGTCCATCTAATGCTATTAGAAGCAGGACTCCTTATGAAATGTGGTATGGGCACATTCCTTTGGTAAAGCATCTCAGGGTCTTTGGTTTTTCCCATTATGCCTTGATACCAAAGGTACATAGAAACAAACTTGGTGCTAGGAGTTGTAAGTGTATCTTCTTGGGGTATTCAAACACCTCCAAAGAATACCGTCTCTATGATGAAGTCAATAAAAAATTTGTGTATCTATAGATGTAATATTTCTTGAATCATCCAAAGCTCACAATATTGTCGAGGGGCAACTTGATTGCTTGGATAGATTCATAAATGAAACATCATTTCAAGAATTTGATAATCAATTTCCACATATTGAAGGGGGGATTCCTCTACTGGATCAACCGGTGGAATCTTCTTCTAAAGCACTATCTTCCCCGCATGAAACTCCAACCACTAATGATACTTTGAGTGATGTGATTGACAGAATTGGGAGACTCAATCTTGATTCAGTCCCAACTTAATCAATCGAGCAACCTGGACCATCTCAGAAAGGTCCCCCAAAGTGGCCAACAAAGACACTTGAAAATGTTTATCCTGATGAGGTTGGAAAGACAGGAACAATAAATTCAACCTCACAAAATGAAGGTGATGTAGATGACTCTGATTCACGTATTGATATGAATGTTTCTTATGATTGTGAATTGAATTTGTCTACAAATTTTGAACCAACTTCCTTCAAAGAATCTACTTCTCATGATGAACAGAAAGAAGCGATGCAAAAGGAATATGATGCCTTGATAAAGAATGGCACTGGAAGCTGGTTGATCCTCCATTGAGAACCAAACCAATTGGCTGCAAGTGGGTCTACAAGAACAGGTATAAAGTTGATGGCTCACTTGACAAGCACAAAGCCAGGCTTGTGGAAAAAGGTTTTGCATAGAAGGAAGCGGTTCATTATGAGGAGACTTTTTCCCCCACGGAAAAATGGGTACCATCCAGACACTCTTTACCCTAGTAGCTCAGAACGGTTGGAATGTCAATCAAATGGATGTAAAAATTTCTTTCTTGAATGAATATCTAAAAATGAATGTTTTTATATCCTAGCTTGAAGGATTTGTTGTGCAAGCACATGAACATAAAGTATGAAAACTTGTGAAATCCTTGTATGGCCTCAAACAAGCACCGCAAGCCTGGTATGAAAAATTAAATGAGCATCTTTTGAAACTTGATTTCAAACATTATGATCTTGATGATGCAACTTTGTTTCTCAAGAAAGTTGGCAAAATAGCTGTATATATTGTGGTATAAGTAGATGATATTTGATGAAAGGAAACAATAAGAGCTACATTTCATCCATAAAAAAGGAACTGAGGAAAGGTTTTGAAATGACTGATTTGGGCTATGTTCATTACTATCTTGGCATTGAAGTAACTCAACATCCGAAGTCCATATTCCTTTCTCAAAAGAAGTACATTGGAGATCTGTTGAACATGTTTGGCATGGTTGAATGCAATCCTCCAACTACTCCAATGGAACAAAGCTTAAAGCTCACATCCATTTAAGGAAAAGAATTTGAGGACGCAACAAAGTATAGACAGCTTGTGTTACATAGTAATTTGTCACTGTCCTCATCTCAATCCCTCCGTTGTGTCATGTATCAAATAAACATGTTCTTATCTTCCCACTCATGTAAGAAGATTAAGCAAATTCTCTCTGATGCTGAAAGTTGACCCTTATTACCTAAGCTTCTGCCTCGTTGCGAGTAAACCATTAATATATGCGACGATCCCTTGTCATAAACAGTCTCATCATGACACCATCATAGGTGTACACCTGTTTCCCATGACGGTCAAATTTTAGGGCCTGGCACGAGGCTCCTAGATATTTATCGCGACGATTGGTCTACATGCATTGCCTCGTTGCGATACCATCGTTGAGACTTAGTTCATGCCTAGCGTTGATCCAGATTTGGTGGATTTGTTAAAACAGTTGGCCTTCTGGATGTCTCTAGTGCTGGTTGTTGGGTCAGTTTGGGTCACTCTTCCTCCTTTGGGATGGTGGTTTCGACTCTTGTGCAACCTCCCTTGGGGATAAGCTCCCTCTCCCTCATTTCATGGAGACTCCTTCTCCTATAAAATCACTCACCATTGCTATGATTTTCTAGTTCTTTTAGTGGGGGAAGTGTTGCTAGTTCTTTTGAGTTTTTTAGATAGCTTTGGTGTGAGTATGATAAGTGAGGGATTGCTAATAGTTTGGTAACAGGTTGTGGAGTGCCTTGACCTAGTATTAAAGCTTGTGAGTGAGAAAGAGATATTGTCTATTTGGGAGACCCATTCTTGAGAGTGAATTCTTAAAGAAACATACTGGCTAGACCACCTGAGAAGGCTTGTGACATCAAGACTTGGTTGTAAGCTTTGCTCTTGATTCATTTTAATACAATCAATGATGATTTCCTATATCTTGTGCACAATTTACTTGATAGCTTATGATTTCTTGACTTTATAAGTAAATAGATCATTGTTGTTCTTGGTTATGTGCTCTGTTGTTTTCTTCTGGTGTTTTAGGTTGATTTCTCACTGAGGAGAATGAAACAAAAGCTGGAGCAAAGCAACGGAAAATTCTTCAACCACCGGTTTGAGGTAGGCCACCAACGATGACTATTTGAGGGAATCGATTGTTGTTTTGTATTTGCTGTGACTAGACACACTATAGGGCTAGAGGGGTTGCCTCTGTCCGCAGAGGGAACACTTTCCTACTTCACAAGTTGGCGACTCCACTGGGGAGTCCTTTGTATGTTTTTTCTCTTGCTTGATTTTATTGGTTTTGATTTAGTGTCTCTTGAATTTTGGGGTGAAACCACCAGTTTTTGGGTTACCTGGGTCAATTTGGGAATTCCCCTTACTGTCTGGAAGAATATTCTGGTGTTTGTTTGGGAGTTTTTACTTGCTTTTCCTTGTTTTCGAACTCGTCACTGAAAAAATCGTGACAGTCGTGACAACGTCACCCTGTCTTCATTTTGTAAACTTGTGTGTCGCTAAATCATGTCGTACGGTCGCGACTATTCCTGAAATCAGCATGTCACAAAAGATAAGTGTACTCCCGCGATGATGTTGTTCTGTTGCTGTGACTATTGGCTGATCGTCACTAGTTGTTGGTTATTATACCGTGATGATTCCTGTGTAAGTTCTTTTTACAGCTTCACCTCCTGAATTCACCAGTATTATTTATCGCCTATTATTTTCATCTCGCCCATCAGCTTGTTTTAGTTGCTTCTGGTTAGGGTACTGTCTCTTTGTTTTCATTGAGTGAATCTTATGTTTTTGGGCCTTGTGACCTAGCTTTTTCAAGTTTTTGAACCATTTTTCTGGGTTGTTTGTCTATCCAGGGTTCATCCGCAACCATCTTATTGATTTGATTGAGGTTTTTTCATTTCTTGTTTCTTGCTAGTTGATTTTTATTGTCAATTATTGAACCAATTTTTGATGTTGATTTGATTTCTTCACTACCAAGCATAGATCACAATTGTTTGGATCGATTAGTTCACACTTGCTTTTTTGTCTCTTTAAATTCAAAACAATCAAAATCAGAAGATTGCATTCATTTAGTATATGAAAGTGAAAGTACATTTGCATTTCAAACTTTCATGTTTGAGAAATTGGAAAGTGAACTTTAAACTATCATTAATAGTATCGATGCACTATAGGATTGGTGTGTTAATGCATTGTGTTTCTTAGTTCTTGCATTTTCTTGTTTTGGTTTTGTCTTGGTTTGGGAATGAACTTTCTACTTTTCTTTAAGTAGGTGTTCGTCGAAATGAAAGATTCTTTACTCATTCTAGTTGCATCCTAGGGTTTTTGATATACATACGGTAGGGCCTGGAAATTGAAACCTAATTCAAGATAAACTATAAAATGAACTGAATGAACTTAACAACGCATTGGAACTTAACGTACATTATTTAGAGGTCTAGGCTAGAGACATGCTTTGGTGTCGTTAAACCTAGTCACTATTGCTTTCGCTTAAGGTTGGGTGATTCCTCCTTCTGTGACTCAATAGCTGCTAGTACGGACTTGTGCTCCCCATACCATCGAGTATATATCGGGAGACCCCACTAGGTTATCATCCTACATCCATAGGAAGCCATGTCTACTGCCTTACAAACCGTAACACACCGAACACAACATTTGGGAAGATTGACTGCCGTACGGAAAGTCCTTGGTCATTTTTTCTTTCATTTGATCACCAAGGTGTATATGCAGTTTTACGGGTTGTTTGGTAAACCTTTTGCCTAGCTCTCTAGAGTAGTCACTTTCGTTCCTTTTTGACTCCTTAAAAGAAAAGGTCCATCTGAGCACTTGTCCTTTCAGTATTATTAAACCTCAAAAGAGATAGAGTCACCTTTTCGTCCTTTTCTCGACTTTTGAAACATGAAAAGGTCAAGTTTTGTTCCTGTGTCCTAAAATTTACTACCCACGAAATATTCCTTGTTAGGGTTACGTTTCTTTGTTTTCTGGCTTGTTCCTGATGGCAACATCCCTTGAGTCTACAAGCTAAGGTCTTCCCCCAGATGGAAATCCTGGTCCATCTCCACCTTTTGGAAATGTGGTGCTCCGTACATGGCAACGTTGTCTTTGCTTGGGTTAACGATAGATCTGCCCGTTTAGTTGTTTTCAACCTCGGTGGTCCCAAGCGTCATGATTCCTATTCCACCATATCCTTCATCTGAACCATGACACATTGATTCTAAGGTTGATCCTGCACCTTATTCCCCTGTTTCTACACCTTCATCTCCTCCTTCGCCTGATGAAAGTTTCATATCTAGTAACCAGGAGACTAAGAAGAAGATGATGATGATGATGAAGAAGAAGTCCAATAGACGTGAGGCCACATGTGTCATTATTGCTTCAAGTACATCTCAAGTCGGACCACCCTTTGCTCCTCCGCGGAAGGTGAAGTTCCCTTGTAAATTGTGCAAGGGTGACCATCTTCTTCGTGATTGTCCTAGCATCCCTAGGATCTTAGAAGTATGGTCTCATGATCTGGCTCATCCCTCATCATCCTTTGGAGCTCATGATGATGCTACCCTATCAACTAGCAGTAGTAAGAAGAAAGGGAAGATTCAGTTCCCCTGTAGACTGTGTGAAGGAATCCATCCCCTTCACCTTTGTCTCCTCATGGATAAAGCTTTCGCGGTTTTTGAAATTCTTACAGATTCTTCACCTCAACTTCCCATTGGTTATCAGAGGCTCTCTTCAGACCCTCTCCCATTGACAAAGAGATTGACTTAGATTCTTCTCTTGTCTATCCTCCTCTTTCCGAACCTGGCTGTGCTAAGCCTGTTCCAGACCAACCATTGGTCGGAGAAAGTGTCGACCTGGATTCACCACCTGTTGATCACTCCGTTCCAGAAGAGAATCTTGATTATACTGCTCATGTTCTTCTTGTCTCATTAGATTCTCTAGAGTCTGAGAATGACACTCCTATCCCAGCTGATTTAGAGAGTCCTTCTTCAGTTCCTGTAGATCATGGGGGTGATCATATGATATCCCCACTGAGTAGTTTAGTCATTTCCTTCGACTGGAGTCATTTGACTACATTCCGCCTTCCATCCTATGTGCCTTTCTAGATTACAGTACATGCCTATGATAAGGCAGTACCTGGCACTGTCTTGGATGAGGGTGCATCGGTTAGCCTCATGCCTTTCACTACTTGGCAAGCTTTGGGCTCCCCGTAGCTTGTTCTGGTCACGCAGAATCTGTTGGCGTTTGACGGAGGAACCAATCAACCTTTAGGGATCCTCCCAAAGTTTCCTATTACTTTGGGAGGCAAAACCATCTATATAGATGTAATGGTTGTCCAAGGTGCTTTAGATTTTAGTCTTCTCCTTGGCTAACAATATTTATGCCATGGGGGCCCTCGTCTCTTCACTTTTTTGTGTGATTTGTTTTCCACACGATGGAAGAATGGTGAACATAAATCAATTATCGTTATTTAGTCCCCCTGGGCCTCTTGTGTAGTTGTCGTCCCTTATCGGTTCTTTCTCACAAGCAGTGACTTCGCAGCCACAAGTCAATTATGTGGCTACTTGTTCCGTCTTCGCCTCTGCTGATGATCATGCAGATGGTCTCATACATCATTTATTGGGGGCATTGGAACCCGATCTATCATTGGTGTCTAATGACATGTGTTTCTCTCGGAGGATGTTTCTTCCATCCTGTGAAGACCTCTTGGGAGCCATGTTCTCATATGGCCCATGAACAGGAGTATGAGGATAGTTTGTTCCTGCGTCAACCTCATTAAAAAATGACACTAGGAGTGGTGAGCATAGTTCCCCATCTTGTGTCAAGATCATTAATAAATGAAACAAGGTGTCCAAGGATAGTTCTTTTCTTGTGTTGACCTCGTTTAAAAAATGAAACCAAGCATTCGAGGATGGTTTGAACTTGTTTCAACCTCGTTAAACTATGAAACAAGTTGTTTGAGGATAGTTCTTCCCTTGTGTCAACCTCATTAAAACAATGAAACAATTTTTTCCTCTCGAGCCTTTTTGGATCTCATCTTTTCAAGCTTTCTTACATCCATCTTATTGAATGCAATAAAGCTTGGGGGGCATGTACCTCGATTGGATTATATGTCGAGGGCATGTTTATTTTATTCAAGCATAGTTCTCCATGGTTCAAGCTTGCGTAAAAATGAACCCTTGCGCTGTTGTACCTCTTATGGTTTGGTGCGTTAGATGATTTCTTGTTTATTGTGTTCTTTGTCTTCAATGTGAGTGTTATGAATATTAACTGATATATTGAAATTATATATTGGTGGACATTTGCATGATCATAAATTGTTGTGAATATTAACTGATATATTGAAATTATATATTGGTGAACATTTGTACAATCATAAATCATAGACAAGCTCTTATGCATAACAAACAGAAATCATAAACCATAGATATGTATATATATATATATATATATATATATATATATATATAGATATATATATATATATATATATATATATAGATATATATATATATATATATATATATATATATATATTGTGGTGCACTGAGGTGCTCAAAAATAAGTGTGTATGTAAAAAGTAGAGTCTGTGTTCACAATACATCTAAGACACATGTCTCTCAAAAAATAGTAGAAAGTAAAGCCTAGGTGTCTATAGTGGTGGGTTCTGCTCCCTATAGTAGACCACCACCCACACTACTCATCTCAAGAGCCTGAATCCTAGGTGTCACACCAACAGTATGTCTATGATACTCCACCGAGACATCCTCGATCCCCCTATAATCTAGGATCCCATCAGTCAATCCCTCAAGGTTACGGGCAATCTCCTCCTCTTCATTATTGCCCAAGCAAAATAGGGGCAACTCTCTGTTGCCATCCCTCTCTGCCTCATTGGCCAGTCACATGGGTCTCTCTGGTCCCACATTTGCAAGTAACATAGAAATGACAATTAAGAAATATGCATGTGAAAATACAAAAACATCATAAAAAACAAAACACATAAATAATGTGGTGTTTGACCAAGTGTTTTCCCTCCCTCATCCTAATGCTCACTAGGTGGGAGTAGCATGTCAGGATACCCTCAGAAATCTATGCCCGCACATGGCCAATCCTCAATGATGATCTTCTAATGATCCAGCCACTCCCGAAACAGTACTCCCATGATACTGGCCGACCACCACCTCCTCATGGCATCACATGTGCCCATCGGGTGATGCGAGTCTCTCACGGTCCAAGCACATATAGGTCCATATCCTGTAGCTGAAGTGATGGCACCTGCTCCAGCATGAGTGGTATTAGAATGGATCCATATCCAAACTGTTTTGTCTCCCCTCATCGACACTTAGTAAGTTGCCTCTTCATGTTAACGGACACTGCGTCAGCCCAGTTGTACATGGTCAGAGTGAGGCAATCAAGGGCCAACCGCAGATGGGTCTTTGTTGCCTGATGATGTGCCTGAGAGCCTGCTACTTGGTTGAAGGGAAAATACCCCTAGGGTCCTTTGGGCTAAGACTTTACCAGACTGAAAATTGCTTATACAAAGAAACACACACACACAGCCATCTTTTTTACTTTTAAGCAAATTCTAATGTTTAGGGTACATACCTAAGGTCCTACGTTCGAGAAGACCGTTAGGGTGCAAACCCTTCTTGGAGTTCCCTTCTTCTTTCTCTAACCTGCAAGACAAACAAATCAAAGAACACAACAGTACATGTATAGAAGTTTATGTATAAATCATCTTCATGCTATAAAGTTAGTTATAAAAAATCTTTAAGTAACTACTTTCATAAGAATTCAACACAAGAATCTCATAAGCATAAAGAAAGATTATTCAGGAACAAAGACGTGTTTCTTTATATATAAAGGCAAATAAAGTACATATATCGGAAAGATATCACCTGAACACCTTCAGCAGGCTCCAAGCAAGCTTCCTCCCGGATTCGTTCCAGCCTCCAGCCTTCAACAAGAGCTCCTTCCAAGTCTTACTCAATGATGATGTCAAGGATGAATGATCACCAATACACATGGAAACAAGGGTTTCCTATGCAAAATGGGGGAAGTGCAGGATGCACCAAGGACTTCAGACCTGGTCTAAGGGAAAAATCTCAGCATAATAATCTTGCTCTCCTTTCTCTCTCCCCTTGGCCTTCCCTTTGATGTCTTTTTATACCCTCTCCAAAGTAGTTTTTTAGTTAGGAGTTGGTTGGGAACAGTTGGGCCACGGGCACTAACAGGTGATCCAGCAGGTAAACCCGCGATCACCGCCCGAAAAAGAGGAAATTATATTTTTTTAAGTGTTTTAATAGATACACGCGGGTTGGGTATGACAGACCCACGTGTACACGCGTTTAACACAGGGCAAAGTCGCGTATAGGGAATAAAACACTGTTTTTTAAATTTTTGGACCAGGTCTGGAAGGAGGGGTTGCCCTAGGCCATAAGTGCAGCATCACAAACCATAAGAGTGAGATTTGGAGCTATAACAGATGCCCCCTAATGTATGAGGTCAGAAGGGGAACATGATGGCCGAAATACATTAAGTAAGTACAAGGAAAGGAACTCTGCCGAAAAACCGAGGAGGACTTCACCAGAATTCAGCCTGCCAAGCCACCGAAAGGAGATCAGAAAGAAACACTGTCTGAGGCGGGCATACCCATGCTCAGGAAAAGTAAAGCATGTCCGCATATCAAGTACAAGCGGATCCACTAAGTATACAAGTATAAATGACTGTAAAAATACATAATGGATCATCTGATCATAATGAGTAAGTACATGTCTGAATATCACATATAAAACTGTCAATGATGCTGAAAGATGCAACGGATCACTGAAATCAAAGACTGATCCCATAAGGTACCAACTGAACATGATGGAATAGGATGGCACTACACTGCAAACTCAGGTGCCAGCATATAGAATGTCGCCATGACTGACTGCAACATATAAGGTGGAATGGTATCAACTAGCAGCAACAGGAGCAACTGTCAAGTGAACCAATGAATGCTGATACAACCTGAGGTCTTCACCGACCGCCGTGGTACATTTCTACACCATGGGAATAAATGATCTGAAGTCGACCATGTGAGAAATCGTTTGATTACCGGTCATTGATGTATACCGTTAACAAACGCGAGACTACCCACCGATAATGATAATGAGCGTCAAGGTACCCAGTACAATCTAACAAGTGTGAATAGATGAGCTGAAGTCGAACACCTGTAAGAATCTATCAATCGGGAGACAATGATGGTTTCCCACTGTCGATAGCGAGGAATCTGCCACTAATGACTGCAAACCCCAAGGTACTGCCAAATGGACTCTAGATCTTTGCCCCAGAGCAATGAGTCGGAGTCGATAGGGAAAGATCCGCTAGAAGGAAGGCATTAAGGCATCCTCCATCAATCTAGCGCGAGTGTAACCCGTAGGCCAATAATGTGGAAGGAATCGGACGAAAAAGATGTAGTAACCCAACCGAAGTACGTTTCCGGCGTACACAAGATGTGGCTAGCGCATGGCAGAAACCCTCTGAACCAACCAATAATGAAAGCTGACACAGAGGCGAGGTATCCACCAATAGGGTCAAATGGAAACCAAGGTACTGCACGAATCCCAATGTGTGATAATGTATGCTGATGTCGAACACAAGGGAAACCACTCAGTCAAAGACCCATGATACTGATCGATGCTGAGCACAAGGTGACCTATCAATAATGAAAATAGGGCCAGGGTGCGGTCTCTAGGTCTGCCCTCAGAGCAATGTGTCGTCGTCGATAAGGACAAGACCCGCCAGCAAGAAGTCAATGGGGACCTTCTCAAACCGGCACGAGTGAAGGACCAATATAACTGATGTGATGATAGACATGACACTGACAACCAGGGATGGCCGACTGAAAAATGAGTCAAGAGACACCGCAGAAAGGCCGACTCAGGCTAACTTCCCTTGAACAAAAGCACGACTCAATGTGACTATGTGGCAGCATATAATGAATCTGTATAAGTTCGTCATGCAGGAGGCACGAACGAACCCTCCATATGATTGGAAGAGATAACCAATCGGGGGAGAACTGACTCGATAACAAGGTTATGGCTTACCTAAGTCAAACTAAATCCCACCCATGCGGAGGAGACTTTGTTTTGAGTGCTTTGTTCAAGGGCGACATGACTGACTCTAGCTGCCAACAATAAATGGAAGTAATGTCCCTGTTCCCGCTCTTTTTGGAATATTTAATTTTTTTTGTCTTTTTCTGATAAGCCGGAAAAAGAATAAAAGAATGCTATGGTACAGTGGAAAGAACGAGTGTCGGTGAAACAGATGCTCTAGTTCCTGGGAACGGAACGTTCCTATGCTCAATGCAGGGAGGTGAAAAACTGGTCATTGACACTCAGAGGTATGTCCCTTCCACGGATCTGGGTATGTCAAGCTGCAGAGGTCAAGGGGTTGCAAGGTTGATTTTTGCAGACGTCATGGTCAAAAGTGGGCTTAAACACGAGTCCAAGTGAAGCCGGCTATAGGCCAAAAGGTGCAAAAGGTCAACATGCAATGCAGAAGTACAACTCAACACACATAGGAGCCTCTAGGGTATAAGGCCAGAACGAAGCGAAGAAGCAAAGAAGAATGAGTCTTCAACGCATAAGTCATGGCGGGACTACAGAGGACTCCCGAGCCTACTCAAAACGAAGCAGCATGGGCAACAAATGTCAGTGAGGTGCTAACTAGGATGCCCATGTAAAAGGATGGCTCTACCATCATGTCATGATTTAAAGAATCGGCGAGTGAAAATGGCTTGCGAACCATAACATGATGGGGTCGACCCTACGGCAGATGTATCGGTCAAATGGAGGCTAGTATGCATAATGCAACGGAAAAATGGTGTCCCTAACCTATATGCCAGTGAGAACACGATACCTGCCATGACGGGTCAGCAGTCATGGAACCGTCTCGAACCGTCGAAAAATGTCCAAAATGTCCTGAAAAACAACTCAATCTCGACATTCCAAGCTCCCAAGTTAAAAGTGACATGAAACCAAACAAAATAAAATTTTGAAAAAATTTTGCATTTTCAAAACTTATAAAAAGAAATTTTGGACTTACCATTTTCACCGTTTGACTTGGAGAGCAAATTGTGGAGCAAAAGGAGCAAACTTTCCCCGTGACTTATTCAACCGTTCAAACTTGCCGAAAACTTCCAGGTAAGCACTAAACTTGTCTTGCAATCAATTGTGATAGTTTTTAGGAAGTTTAATTAATGTTTCACCGTTAGATTTTTGCAAAAAATTGCTCTGCGGCGTACACGCGGGTTGGATGTATATAAATCGCGTATACGACGGCCCTACACGCGACTGTGTATAGGGTAAACCGCGTGTGCGCAGCGAAAAATTTTTATACAAAAAACTAATGGATGAAATTGATTTTTTCTTCCAGGATGACTCTCACATGGTGTGAAAGAGAGCACTCAGCTGTAGATAATGAAGTTATGGACAATGATGAGGCATTAGATGCCTTACGGGGATGCGGATTGTTAAAATTTTTCAAGTTGCCGAATATGAAAGCAAATGTGCGTCTGCTCGAGAGACTTATTGATTATTGGGATGTCGAGGAAGAAGCTTTTATGATTGATCAAATGCCACTCAGGATAGAAGTGGAAGATATATATTTCATCACGGGCCTTTCCCGAAGGGGAGAGGTAGTCCACTCCCGGGGCAGGACCCGGAATAGTCTCAGCGTAGACGACTATGTACAACTTTACTGCCCAGGTCATCGGAAGGTCGGGAGTCAGATCTCGATCCCACACGTGGCGAGTTTGTCACTGCGGATAATCCTGTTCACCATAGCTCGAGTGAACGGGTCATCTTCGCTACATCAGGCATCACGGGTAAACATGAGCGTAGCAGTGGACTGTCTCACCACGGTGTTTGACTGGTGTACTCCTCTACTTGCCAACATGAAGGAGCAGCTTGCTTCTATCAGGAAGGGACAGACCAAGAACTTTGGGTACGGAACCATTTTATGCACGTTTTTCTTCGAGAAGGTTCCTGCACTCCGCCCCAGGGTAGCTGTTCCCATCAGTAGTCCACGTGATCCATGTATGGGCCGGTGGGCTGACTTGATGAAACGTCTGGGGGGTGGGGAAGTGCCCAGGAATGCATTCGACGACGACTTTTTTGCTTGGTGGGAGCAACAGATCATCGCCATAGATGACTACCCCTATGCTGGACTGGATTTCCGAGGAGATCCTGACCTAGTGCTGCCACCAGATGCAGCATGGGGCGAGATCGGTAAGATTTTTTTGATTTTTTATGATTTTAGGATTTTTAGGATTTTTCAAGCATAATGATGAACTTTGAAAAATATATATATATTTTTTTTTTTGATGAGATTCAAATGACTGATATGATGATCATGTTCCAGACATTGGGCCTGTGCGACCAGATGGATTCCCACGGCACGGACGGCGCGGCCGAGGAGCCGAAGAGGCGGCTGCGGATGCGGAAAGGACCCTCGCCAACGTCCAGCGACACTTGGCGAGATTGAGCTATCAAGTACCGATGGCCGAGATAGAGGACCTTCCTCCAGATATGCAGCGTCATGTGGTTGGGATGCCACGTGACTGGGTTCGCGTTTTTCGGCGCGTGGCCAATGCTATAGTTAGTTATTTAGCTGCTCATCCAGAGCCGAGGCATTAGATATGCCTGACATGATTATGGGCATTTGAGTCCCAATTTTGTATATTTTTGGACACACATATGTACACTCGAGACGCTTTGCGATATATATATATATACAGTTTGACTTTTTGATGCATGATTTTATGATGATGAATGATTGATATGCCAGTCTAATGCTTGATTAGCGATAGAATCAGCTAACCAATTTTGAGATCTTGGAATGTGCAAATAATTAATGTAAATAAATGATCTTTGCAACAACCTCACCCTTAAATATTGGCGATATAATGATGGATCTCTAACCCGATAAATGTTATTTAACTGAGACACTATCAATTGAGAATCAAGATACACTACCAACGAGTCGATCCCATGAGAGATTGCCTCGGATAATAAATTGATAACAGCTGTATACTCGGCCATATTGTTTGAAGCAGGACCGATACACACGCCTCTCGATGTCATCAACTGACCAGTTGGGTAATAAAGTACCCAAGCTGCGGAAGCAAGATTCCGAGTGTGCCGACTAGCACCATCGGCGAATCCAAAATAAACCAAATCATCCATCAACACCTGCCAAAGCAGACCAAAAGTGCTGATATCAGAAAAACGCTCGATAAGATATGTACAAATATACATAAAATACAAAGAAGCCATTGCCTGGTAAAACTAAGCAAAACACTTCCTGAGGTAGAGCCCGTCAGGGGGCTCCGCCAACTGACACCTAGGGATGTTTATAGGTACGACGATCGAACCAATCAATATACTCTCTTCGGCAAATAAATGTGTCGGAGCCAAAGGGACCGTACAAACATCACTAGTCGAACTGGAGGACCGAGATTCTACTTCATGCACAGGGGAATGAAAGTATAACCGACGATGTAAATCTTCCAAAGGTCGATCTACGGCCTTCATTGCTTCGAATATCGCTTCATCCG
The DNA here is from genome assembly GCA_031772625.1 of Pinus tabuliformis. Taxonomy (NCBI): domain Eukaryota; kingdom Viridiplantae; phylum Streptophyta; class Pinopsida; order Pinales; family Pinaceae; genus Pinus; species Pinus tabuliformis. The sequence goes on along the minus strand of CM062817.1, from coordinate 1,923,609,446 downwards.
ATGGAAAAACAATATCCGAGCAATCCGATGCAGAGGTGGAATCAGGGGTCCGAAAATGAGCCACATCACCATCTATTTCTTTCCCAGAGGAAATAGTAGAATGGTTATCTACAGAGTTATCGATAGATTCACATCTAGGTTCTACTGTAGATATAAGAGATTCTATTTCACCCACCTTGTCGTCACCTGATGTGGTCACAGATGAAGCTAAGGTTCCAGGATTCGAAGAATAAAGAGTTTGGACAAACTCTCTCCGTAAAGGATCCCTGGAGGATGAAATTGTATCTATACCAGCTGTAGGAGGGGGAAGGTTAAACGTACCCATCAATGAAGAATACATCCCGACTCCTAGACTCTCAATAGGCGGACGGGGGTTACCCACTAAAGGAATGGTAGAGTCAGAGTTTGCTTGAGGATCAGCTGGACAATAGTCCAATTGGTCAACCTTAACGATTTTCCCCTCATAAGGAAAGCAAATGACACGAAATAGAGTCGAAACAACGGCTTCCATCTCGTATACCCAGTTCCTTCCTAATAGGAGATTATAATCTAGGTTAGCGTCTATGACTTCTACTTCAATATTAACGACCTTTCCTCCAACACATATAGGAAAAGCCGGGATAATCCCGTACGGTCTATGAGAGTGACCATCAAATGCTGTCAATAGGGTGGGTGAAGGAACAACCGTCGGTGATCCAATGGCCTTCCAGCATGACATAGACATGACACACGTGGAAGCTCCCTCATCTACAACCGTCCGGAAAATATTCGTTTTCTGGTAGGTAGACTTTATCTGGAAAGCCATGTGATGAGGAAGTCTCTTTTTGACATTACTCATATCAAAAGAGAGAGCTAAGGAATTACTTGGATCTACTGCCCCCATTGCCAATAGCAAGGCACTTCGTTGAGTAGGACATGTCTGGAGAACCTCTAACGCGGACATAGCACATGGACTCTGAGCCAGATCCTCGACAATGGAGTAATTCTGGGCTGCCCTAATATTAGGGTTGATAGTCGCGCGTTTAGCTGAACCTTTCGGCACCCGAGGTATAGTCTCAACAGAAGGTCGCTCAATATGAAGTGGGTTGTTAGTTTCGGGAACTGATTTACCCTTAGAATTTTCACCTTCACCATAATCGCGTGACCGTGTGGCCACATTAGCGTGAGCACCCATCATGAAAACATTTGATGACTTGTCCCCTTCCTGGTTGCCCCCTGCGGAGGTACCAGGGTTCGAACTTGCGCCAGCAAGAAGTTGCTGCCCTTGGGGAAACGGGTTAGTTAACACAGCTTGCGAACTAGAAGTCCCTTGCTGTCCTAACAAGCGCTGAGCGTCTTCAATTCTAGGGCAGAGATGAGTTAGATGGTCTCCTTTGCATAACTTGCAAGGAAACTTAACTTTCTTTCTCGACTCATTTCCACCACCACCAGCGTTGTTGCCGGATTTATTTGCATCGGGCTTCCCATCCTGGTTCTTCTTCTTACCACGTCCTTTCTTTTTTCCATCGGAATTTTGATTTCCTTTGGGGTTATCGGATTGGACGGCGTTAATGGAAGAATTTTGGGAAGCTTGAGGATTAGACATTGTGACTTGGTTGTTAGGAGCAGTTTGTAATGACAACTGCTGCAATTGATTCAACAAGTTCACTGTAGTCGAGTCTACAGACCCCACGATACCATCCGCATGCGGACCTGGCTTTGGCTTAGCTAAATCAACCTTAGATCCAGGAGCATCTGGCAAGTACTTTTGGAGGATCCCAGACTGAGAGTAGATCAGTTCTAACTGCTGGGCCCTGAAAATGGCTTGCTCCTCAGAATAGACCCCAGACATGGAGACATCCTGGGAGATCTCAGGTTGCAAAGACTTCAAAAACCACTCTAGACGGTACTCCGGAGGGATTTCGGCTTTAATGAGCCTTTTTCTCCGTCTCCATTCCTGTATGTGATCAGAAATGTGGGTTGCCTTATCCTGACGAAAGGTAGCCAGAAGTTCAGTTCCGGCATCATAGCGGACAGGCAACTGAAAGTGATTCAAGAAGATATTAGCTAAGTCTGCGAACGATGTAAAGCTGCCCCCTGGCAACTCTATGTACCATTTAGCCGCATTACCAGTCAAGGTGCGCTGAAAAAGTCTCAACCTAACCGAATCTTCGATGAGGGAGTTAGATGAGCACCACAAATGGAATGTGGTTACATGATCGCCCGGATCTTCACCACTCTTCCCTTCGAATTTTGGGATGTCCGAAGGGAGTTTGGTTGGGACCGGAGGCCAGGCTGGATTGTATCTGATAGGGTCGTTCGTTAGCTTAGTGAGATCTGGCAAGTTTAACGTTGCCAGAAATGGAAGCCTAGGAGGACCTAGGGGATTCCACCCAGACTGGGCAGAACTCCCCAAGTTCTGAAAAGATTGTCCTGGGATTTGAGAGGCACCAGGCTGCCCCAAGTGACCAGTAGAACCAGCTGAACCAAAGGGCAAGCCTTGTGGTCCAGCAAAATTCGGAGTTTGACCAACTCCTGCCGTATAAGCTCCATAGCTTGCAAAGTTTCCTCCTAAAGAATTGTAAGGAGTCGATAACCCCTGATATGGGTTCCAAGCCGAAGCGAGGGGAGGAATACTTTGAAACATGCTAACCGTGGAATACGGCCTACTTCCTTGTTGGCCAATGAATGGATTCGCAGTTCCTGCGTTACTAGCCCCAGGGTTATTCCAACCTTGGAAAGGATTGCTGCTTTGTCCTATTGAAGAAAAAGGCATGGATCCTACCGTTGGGTTGGAATGTGGAATATGACCACTTCCAAAAGGAAAACCCTGAAATGAAGCCGATCCGCCCATCATGGACGTAGCGGCATTGAACGGAACTGACGGAATACCCTGTGATTGGGTGCCAAAAAGGAAGGAACCAGTACTAAAAGCATTGGTTTGGGCATTTCCACTCGTGGACGGAATGGAGGTAGACCCAACCAAAGATGTGCTAGCAAACGATCCGAACAAGGAAGCGGAGGGGATGGAAATGGTTCCTCCCCCTTGCACCGATGTTGGGGTTTGCATAGTCGCAGCACTCGTGGAAGCCATGCTTCCAGTAGTGATCATAAATGGTAAGCGCGTAGCGTAACCTGGACTCGCTGGTCTATATAATGGAGGCCCAATGTATTGCAATACGTCTGGGTAACTAGATGGTAGTGGAGAATTTGGAATCACTAATGATTCTGAAAGTTCTTCTACCTCTACGTTATCCTCCGCTTGAAAGCGAACTTGAGAAAAGACTGGAGCGTCCCTCTCTTGTTCAAAAGTACCAGGCCTTGCTTGGCCGCTAATATCCCCGAGAGGAGGATCAATCCCCGATGCGTCAGCCGGCGTGGGACGGACCCCACCGGTAGTATTCCCTCTGCGCCTTCTAGGAGAAGGCTCTAAACTAGGTGGCGAGAGACCACGAAGTCTTCGAGACCGTCTTGGAGACCGGTCAGCCACTTTGAATTTTTTGTTATGATCTTATCTAAAGACTCAAAAAATTAAAAGCTAGGCCAACTAGGAGCACAGAGCACACACTAAAAAGTTCCTAAAGATACAGCCAGTCAAACAACTTTCAAGTATTTCCGCTCCGGGTGATTGAGACCGGACACCAAAATACGAGAAAGTGAATCAAAGGGCCTTCCGAGGATAGTCTGGGATGATGAGGGCCCAGTCCTATCAGCGAAGGTATCAGAGGAAGTTACGCTGACCTCCTAACAACAGTCTGCGCCGGTGCAAGCCCCCAAGCTTCGCAAGGGTGCCCTCCGGAAGTACTGTCGAGAGTGATACAACGTCGACCTCAGGTGCCACGGGATTCCCCTCCGCAGCCACCTATGCAGATCCCTATGAGAGGCAACTATGGGTACCAACTCGTCGCAGAAGCCAGGCGGAACAGTCGTGAGGTAAGTTCGGACAAGTAGGAGAGGGGGTATCTCTCTTCCCTGTCTTCACAGACCCTCGTGCTTAACTCCCAGATCCGGAGCTTTCCTGGTCTCCCTAACGCTATTGGATTTACTCTCTTTAATCAGACTCTTATGTTTGACGTTTTGTGTGGCCTTGGAGAGTTAACTCTCCACTCGCCTAATCCAAGGCCCTAAAATCCTAAACTTGTTGGTGTAATAACTAAAACAAAAAGTTCTAGTGGATTTTAATTAAGCGCTTGATTTTATTAGGCTGTTCTTTAAGTCAAAGGTAATGGAGGTGAAACTTGTGGTGTTTTATGGACGCAAAAGAAATTAATAAAACCTAGCTACATGCACATGCACTTTTGTTTTCGATGAATAGCAATTTCTATGAGGTTCAGAAGGCACTTGTAATATAAACAAAAAAAATTTCTTTTTCTTTTCAGACTCCACACTCACAAAAACTAACAAAACTAAACATGCCTAAAAAGAGATGCAAATCTTTCCCTAATGCAAGAACTAAATGTGGATGCACGATTCAAAGACTACTCTAAAAACAAAGAAGGAAAGTTGCTGCTTTACCAAATTTTGTCTTGCCACTGAAATGCTTAGATAGAAGATGATTTGTTACTAATCATTTCGTCCAAACAATAAAAACAAGTTTTAAGATAAAAAACAAAGCACTTTCACTTCGCAAAAAAGGAAATCAGATGAGAAGCAAGTTTAAGAAAGCGAAACTCAAAAACTTTCAAAAGATTTTCTTTCAATCAAACCAAAAAGTCTTTTTCAAAGGAAAACTCTCAAAAAATACTGACACTAATGATTGATAAACAAGCCACCAAACACTTTTGTGAATTGACACCTTTCAAATGATGAAAACTCAACAAAAATAAAATGTGTTCGAAAACACTTTTGACAATCAAAAGCAGCAATGAAAGTCCAAGAAATCAAAAGACAAGTTTCAAGGAAATGGTAACAAACAACTTTCCCGAAACGAAGGAGCAAATGGTCATAAAAATGATTTCGTTAAGCAAACACAAATGTCATGAAAACAAAATGGACACAAAGATTTTAAGACAATCTTCCCACTCTGCCGAAACAGAGCAATCAAGATTCTTAAACAGAAACCTTGTGTGTCAAAAATCAATGACGCTTGCAATCAACGAAAAACAAGACTAGCACTCCTTATAACTAGAGAGAGTTCGAAACAAGATGCCCCCTGTTAAACAGAGAACTGTCACTGGGAATTGACTGCTTTAAACTGACCCAAACCACCAGACAGACATTCAGCCAAAAGAAAAATTATAAATCTTGAAAATTATGGAATATACGCGCCTGCAATTATTTGCAGAATGCGTGTACACGCGACTGTAACTAAGGAAACCTGCGTATACGCGGTTTTACTTAGTGCAACTTGCGTATATACGCTTCTGTAATCCAGAAAAAGTGCGTATATGAAGTGTTTCAAGAAAAATAAAAAACACAAACTGAAAAACTGGAAAAGCTTGGAGATCAAGAAAATATCAGACAGTCAGAACCAACAAACAGAGGGACTGAGCCTTGATTGGCTTGAGGACTACCCAAACTAGGAACAACAAGAGTGTTGTCCCCAGTGGAGTCGCCAATTCTGGTTGAAGGGAAAATACCCCTAGGGTCCTTTGGGCTAAGACTCTACCAGACTGAAAATTGCTTATACAAAGAAACACACACACACAGCCATCTTTTTTACTTTTAAGCAAATTCTAATGTTTAGGGTACATACCTAAGGTCCTACGTTCGAGAAGACCGTTAGGGTGCAAACCCTTCTTAGAGTTCCCTTCTTCTTTCTCTGACCTGCAAGACAAACAAATCAAAGAACACAACAGTACATGTATAGAAGTTTATGTATAAATCATCTTCATGCTATAAAGTTAGTTATAAAAAATCTTTAAGTAACTACTTTCATAAGAATTCAACACAAGAATCTCATAAGCATAAAGAAAGATTATTCGGGAACAAAGACGTGTTTCTTTATATATAAAGGCAAATAAAGTACATATATCGGAAAGATATCACCTGAACACCTTCAGCAGGCTCCAAGCAAGCTTCCTCCCGGATTCGTTCCAGCCTCCAGCCTTCAACAAGAGCTCCTTCCAAGTCTTACTCAATGATGATGTCAAGGATGAATGATCACCAATACACATGGAAACAAGGGTTTCCTATGCAAAATGGGGGAAGTGCAGGATGCACCAAGGACTTCAGACCTGGTCTAAGGGAAAAATCTCAGCATAATAATCTTGCTCTCCTTTCTCTCTCCCCTTGGCCTTCCCTTTGATGTCTTTTTATACCCTCTCCAAAGTAGTTTTTTAGTTAGGAGTTGGTTGGGAACAGTTGGGCCACGGGCACTAACAGGTGATCCAGCAGGTAAACCCGCGATCACCGCCCGAAAAAGAGGAAATTATATTTTTTTAAGTGTTTTAATAGATACACGCGGGTTGGGTATGACAGACCCGCGTGTACACGCGTTTAACACAGGGCAAAGTCGCGTATAGGGAATAAAACACTGTTTTTTAAATTTTTGGACCAGGTCTGGAAGGAGGGGTTGCCCTAGGCCATAAGTGCAGCATCACAAACCATAAGAGTGAGATTTGGAGCTATAACACTACTCTCGTAACCATAAACAGTACTGAGCGAAGGGTCAAATCCCCCACTGTCAAGATCTGTAGTTTCCTGCTAGTGGATGATTTGCGCGCCCCTAGGCACACCCACACTATTATCATATCAAGGGTGTCGCCGACAGCCCATACACCCTCCATGATTGGTCTCTCACCACAATGAGAAAAACCAGTCAATAAATATATTTTCGTCACGTCAAACTCAGTGTCCTTACCATGGATGACGAACTTCCCCTCTATCGGGTTCCATGAGTAGATCAACAGCTCGAGCAAGTCTGGCTATGCCCGAAGGTGTGGTGTAAGGAAGAATTTCAATAATCCATAATCACATAGGGCTCTTCTGCACTCAAGGTTGTCAAATGCCTGTTTGTCATTATCATCGTGGGTTCTCTCTTGCCATTTGAATGCCATTATTTCCCTGAATTGAAGGAAAATATAATTAGAATCATTTTTATGGGCTAACTGCATTGAAGGAAAAAATAATTAGAATTGTTTTTATGGGCTAAAACATGCGAATTATAAAAAATTCAAACTTTACGGTGCCATCGCGACTGTTTTTCAAACAGTAGCGATGGCTCAAAATCAGAGTTCATTTTTTCCTCGATCATCGTGACAGTACACCTGTCTCTAGCGATGACCCTGACAGTGGTGCGTGTTAGCATGCTCGGTCATCGCTAACCCATGAGGGATTTCCGCGACAACCGAGAAGCAGATTTGAAATGAAAAATCCACCAAAAACCACCTATGAAACATGAAATTGACCGTAAAAACAATGGAAATGCAGCACAAAAGATGGTTTACTTACTTGGTAGAAGTCTCGGATGGGATGGTCGATCACGGATGCCAGAATCAAGCTCTGAACTTCGCACAGGTTTGCACTCAAAATCACCAAAGGTAAAAAACTCAAAGTGTAAATGTAAAAAATGAATTACCATGAACCCTTTTTATAGTGATTTTTCCAAAATTTTAAGGTTTTGCACTATAGGGTTTAGGGTTTCACCATTTATTTTAAGTTTTGTTTAGGGTTTTGAGTTTTTAACCTAATTTCCATGTATATAATGTATTTGTATCAAATGGATCTTATGTTGTGGTTTTTTTTTGTGTGCAAAAAAAGGGACGGAGGATACATTTAATAATTCATATATTCTTGGTCCATATTTTTGAAAAGTCTTCTTTAAGCCCTTTTCCGACTTACAAAAGATGAAAAGATTGCCAAGTTTTCCCTTTTAGCTCGTTAAACGGAATAAAAGGCAGTCCACTTTCAGCTCTTTTCTGGCTGTATAAACATGAAGAGATCGCTAGATTTTTGTCGTTTCGAGTTCAATACTGGTTATGAAATGACATGTCTTTGATTGCTTTTTTACTTTTTCGGATAGGGGAAACTAATTACGAAAAGTACTCCTTGATCATAATGGTTAAGCGGTTCTCTTGAGTATTATTTTATACTTTTTCAGGCTCGAGGGACACAAATTTACGAAAAAGTACCCCCCGTGGAGTTTTCTTTTCCATGTCCTTTTCAAAATCTCTAAACAAGGAAAAGACTTCGAGTTTTCCCTATGTCGGACTCGTTAAAACCTAACGACATTGCACTCATCACCATGATGAGACTTGAGCTTCTCCTCCCTAGGGCTTGTTAAACTACTACTAGGTTGGATTCGTCCGAAGGTCGAACTTATATTACAAGCATATGCTATCCCCTTCAAGCTTATTTTTCAAAAATAATTGGGATACTCGCCAACAACGGCGGGGCAAAATTTGGAAGTCGTCATTGGTTACCTACGGCAGCTAGTCACTCTTGAACATCGACACTTTTGCTTCTCGTCAGGTTGGGATATCCTCACATTGTCATTGGCCATTCGGGGTTTTGGGTTGCCATTTTGCCTCATTCCATCTGATCCATGTTGTCTCTGTTAGACCTCTGATACCTTGGTACAGATATGCTACCACATTCCAGAGTTGTGTCACCAGTATGTTCAAGAGTATAACCCTTCTATACTTCACACCCTTACCTCCTCCTCTGATACTCTGTTTCACGATCTACCATTTGTTCTTCATCTCACGTCGTTGATGGGGGAAACATTATGGTCCTCCTGCGAAAAATTGTCTCCTATCAACACCAGCTCATTATCCAGGAGATTGATCTAGAGATCCCCTTCGGTACCTTGGAGCTTGCATGCCCCAATGGAAAGTTCTTCGTGCCTGATGACAGACTTTCATCATTGGTCTTCGATTGGGTGATTCCACGAGTGTTCAACTTCAGCTTATTTTTCACACTTAGTGGATTGTACTGGACAGTACCTTGAGAGCCATTAGCATTGTTGGTGGTTTCTCTTGCGCTTGTTAATAGTTTTCATCATTGACTGGTAATCAAGCGACTTTCTATCATGCTCGACCTCAGCAAATTTGTTAGCATGCTAGAATTTGTACTAAGATCGGTTAAGTTTTCAAGACCCCGAACTAAGATTACATATGTTCGGGCTGTGTGGATTGGTTCATGATTACATACATGACTCTTTGATTGGATGGCTACATCCATACCACAGACCAAGTTTCATATGTCTTTTGGATTGCTGCACCCATGCCTAGACTACATGTATTTCACTATCAGAGATATCAGTTGTACTTGTGCCTGCAAGTTCTTCAAGGTGGTGTTCCAATTCGATCATGGTTTCGTAAATAATTTCACCCCTCCGACTCTCTCGGGCTTCATGCTTTAGGGGGAATCTGTTACACAGTAATTTGTCACTTTCCTCATCTTAGTCCCTCCACTGTGTCATGTATCAAATAAACATGTTCATATCTTCCCACTCATGTAAGAAGATTAAGCAAATGCTCTTTGATGCTGAAATTTAACCCTTATTCCCTAAGTTTCTGCCTCGTCGCGAGTAAGCCATTAATATACACGACGATCCCTTGTCATAAACAGTCTCATCGCGACACCATCATAGGTGTACACCTGTTTCCCATGACGGTAAAATTTTAGGGCCCCATGCAAGGCTCCTAGCTACTTATTGTGACGATTGGTCTACATGCATTGCCTCCTTGCGATGTCGTCGCTGAGACTTAGTTCATGCCTAGTGATGATCCACATTTGGTGAATTTTTTCAAAGAGTCAGCCTTCTAGATGTCTCTAGATCTGGTTGTTGGGTCAGTTTGGGTCGCTCTTCCTCCTCTGGGATGGTGGTTCTGACTCTTATGCAACCTCCCTTGAGGATAAGCTCCCTCTCCCTCATCTCATTGAGACTCCTATAAAATCACTCACCATTTCTATGATCTGCTAGTTCTTTTAGTGAGGGCAGTGCTGCTAGTTCTTTTGATTTTAGTGGATAGCTTTGGTGTGAGTGTGACAAGTGTGGGATTGCTAATATTTTGGTAAGAGGTTGTGGAGTGCCTTGACCTAATATTAAATCTTGTGAGTAAGAGAGAGATATTGTCTATTTGGGAGACCCATTCTTGAGAGTGAATTCTTGAAGAAACATACTAACTAGACCCTCCGAGAAGGCTTGCAACATCAAGACTTGGTTGTAAGCTTTGCTCTTGATTCATTTTAATACAATCAATGATGATTTCCTATATCTTGTGCACAATTTACTTGATATCTTATGATTTCTTGACTTTATAAGTAAATAGATCATTGTTGTTCTCGATTATGTGCTCTGTTGTTTTCTTGTGGTGTTTCAGGTTGATTGCTCACTGAGGAGAAATGAATGGAATCTGGAGCAGAGAAACAAAAACTTCATCGACCACCAGTTCGAGGTAGGCCTCCAATGATGACTATTTAAGGGAATTGATTGTTGTTTTTTATTTGTTGTGACTAGACCCACTATAGGGCTAGACAGAGGGAACACTTTCCTACTTCACAGCTTGTAGGAAGTCTCAACTACTTGACTACTACGAGACCAGACATTTAGTTTGTTGTTGGAATCCTCACGAGGATTATGAAAAGTCCTTGTGAGGGACATTGATCTGTTGCAAAAGGTGTTCTAAAGTACTCGAAGGGAACTCAAGACTTTGGAATCAAATATACATAGGTGGGTGACTTCAACTTGATTAGATACTCTGATTCAGAATTCGATGGAGACAAAGAAACTTGGGTATCTACTTCTAGTTATGCTATGAGTCTTGGATGAGGATTTGTCTCTTGGAGATCATACGAACAATCAGTTCCAGTAGATTCCACAACGGAGCCAGAATATGTGGCAGGAGCTGAGGCAACAAAAGAAATTTTGTGGCTTAGGAAATTTCTGGAAGATTTGTAGGTAAAACAAGTACATTCAACTCCACTCATGATTGAGAATACCTCTGCAATAAACTTGGCCAAGAACCCAAAGTTCCATGATCGAACGAAGCACATCAATACAAAATATCATCTCATTCAACAACATGTTGATGCCAAAACAATCCATCTTCGCCATTGTTCCACTAATGAGCAGATTTTAGAGATCTTCACCAAAGCACTTGGAAGAGAAAAGCTTGAAATATTCGATACGATGGTTGGACTCACCAACATCCCATTAGATTAGGGCGCGATTGTTGATACCTAATCATTGGGATTAGGTGACCAATTATAAATAGTGTAAATAATTAATAAGAGAAAACCAAGAGTCATTGGGAGATGAAACTCAAGATTCGCTCCCTCATGTATATAACTATGAACAACCTAAATGAATAAATAGATTATCATTTGAGGAGTTACCTCCTGGCCTGACATTAGCTTCTTGGTTACTAGAATCGAGACTTTCATGAGGCGAAGAAGAAGAACAGGGTGAAGAAATAGGTGAAGAAGGTGAGGGGTCAAATTTAGGATCACCATGAGTTTGATGTTGTTTAGGTGGAGAAGAACTCAGTTAAAAAGAAGTTTTGACTCTCAGAATCACTGAGGTAGAAAATAACCAAACTGACAAACCAATGGTCAACCTAGGAAGGGACAACGTTGCCATATGGGGAGCACCAATATTTCCAAAAGAAGGAAAAGAACTAGGATTCCCATCAAAGGGGCTTTCTTGACTGGTAGACTCAGGAGATGTTGCTATTTGTATCAACCTAAGATCTATTAAGGCGTATTTCCATAGGAAGGATGTTTTTCCATGGTCAATTAATTTATTTTAGATATTAACAAAACCAAATAAAAGAGGGGTAAGCTAAGCAAGAGGGTTTACCAAGTATCCGTGAATCACTAATGACACCTTAGTTGAAGCTAAGGAATTATCATACGGAGGCCAATCTCCCTGAATTTTGTGTTCAGTGAATCACGTTTACAAGGCAGATGACTTAGTTACCTGTGGCTAAAGGATAACAATCTAGTGGGGTCTCCCAATATATACACGACTGTATAGAAAGCACAAGTCTGTGTTAGTGTCATCTAATACATAACCATTCGATGAGAGTGTTCCCATATACTTTCCATATGTGGAGCATCTCCGATATACCTGAAAGTACTAGAGAATGATCCTATATAATTCCGTACATGTAACGAATTTCACCCCTGGGATACAATGCAAGCAGCTAACGACAGCTGCTAGATTTATAGACGTCGGAACACATCTCTATCCTATACATCTAAATGTTTGTGTTAAGTTCCAAATTCTCCTTAGGTTAATTAAGTAAATTTTAACATTGATCTTGAATTATGTTTCAACTGTTTGGCTCAAACGATGTCACCTGAATCCTAGAATGCAACTATATGAGAAAAGGAAACTTTTCACTTTGATGAAAGCTAAACTAATTGAGGGAAGAAAAATCAATCAATTAATGCATAAAAAAAATGCATCATGCAAAATACCTTACACTAGCTTTCACTTTCGTCTTCCAAATGCAATGCCAAAAGTAAAAATGATTTTCACTTTTCACTATCCTAAATGCAAATTTTCTAGAGCAAAATGTTTTTACTTTACTAAGATACACTTATATGAATTATGATTTTATTTTAGTTTTAAATGATTTAATGCACCTAATACAGTCTTTAGCTTTCAATCACCAAAAAATATGATCTATTTTCAATGATGAATCTCAAAACTAACTTTTCAATGAAACTAAACTAATGCATTTTCATGAAAAGTAAATTTTGAAAGACTAAAACAAATGAAAAATGATGTTTTCAATGATTTTCATAGAAAAAACACTCAATTAATCAACAAACCACCATCTCAATGACACCAACAAGTAGCAAGTGATGACGAATTGACTAGAAATACTATAATTCAATTAGATTTCACTTCAAAGCCATTGAAACAAATTTTGCAAATTAATCAAGAAAATCAACAGAAACACTGAGAAATCCAAGCATACAGGATGGGAAAATACCTTAAGGGCAAAGACACACTAGATTCTAAGGCAAAAATCCTAAAAGTTCTCACATTCAAGGATCAATGCTACTTTACATAGCAAAAATCGTGTTGATAGGGTCATCAACGCTACTGTTAAGGTAAAAATAGGTGCTGCTAGTGCGACTGCCATTGGTAAAATTCCCACTGAGTGAGGAATATGGGGAAAAGCAAAAAATATTTAAAAAAACAATCTAGAAATATCACTCTATGGTAGTAATCAGTGAATGTGAAGACCTATACATGCTCAAACTAACTGAGAACTCAATGGTTGGTAAAATTGATCAAGAAATTAGAGGAGAGAAGATATTGAAGAGGTTATAGCTTCCCCAGTAGAGTCACAATTTTGTTTTGATGGTAAATCCCCTCTGCGGATAGAGGGGATCCCTCTAGCCTAATGAGTGGGTCTAGAAACAAACTAGACAAACTAACATACACTTTCCTAGCTTATGCTTATCAAATGCAAAGAGAGAGTAGCCTACCTCGCTCTAGTGCCAATCTCTCAATCCTTTGAAGATGAATTTGAATCCTTCACTTCCAGACTCGCTTATTACTTGTTATTCGCATCTGAGTACCTGCAAGAAATATGAAAGAGATATGCAAGATAAAAGATCCTATATGGCATACATCGAACATAAACTACTTAATAGATCAAGGAGTATTAAGCTAATATCATAAACACTTACACAATTATGGAAAGTGAACATAAAATGTATCTATTAATGAGCTAAAAAGGGAAGCATAAAACTTATTCCTTGATGTTGGAGACCTCCTTTTGGTGGATGTCCAAGTCCAAGCAAAGACTCTTCAAGCACCCCTTCTCCAAGTTAGAATAGGAAATATGCAAGCATCATATTAGTATAGGAATGCAACAATCAATGACCAACCATTTGGGGACGGAAGGGAGTTGATTTATAGGAAGGGAGAGGGAGTAAGGGATCCACAAAAGAGGGAGGAAGGTCCACATCTCAAGGGGAAATCCCGTAATTATAAGATCAAGAGGTCCAAATGGGATAGCTAGACCATATCAACAACAACCAATATCCAACTCGCTATTATCGAAGGTTCTAGTGCACAAATCTTATCCTCCAGTTTGGGAAAACCTACCAAAACAGGTTCAACATGGGTTTTCATATCAAAACATATGCTGGCAGTGCTAGGGTAGAATAGCACAACCTGCCATCAGCACGACAATGTAGTGTAGCAAAATGTGTTGGCCCTAACAATTAGGTTCTTAGTTAACCTTCTTCAGAATTGACTCAGGGAAGTTTTCCTTTGATTATTCAGGGAGCTTTTGGTTTGTATATCATGATGGATATGGTACGCAGTTGTCAATGTTTTGGCACTTCGGGATATGGAATAGGAAGTGAACATGAGGTGTGAAAAAATACTGTGTAACAATGAGGATTAGGATTTCACCATTAAGAGAACCTTGATACTTTGTTAGGTCCTTATAATACTAGTGTATTCCCTAATTGTTATTGTCAGTGTAGCCCCCTTATTTTTATTTTTGTGCCCATGTAGTCCCATATTGTTATTCTTTTGCCCCATAAAATCCCACTATTCTTATTGTTGTGCCCTTACATTATTATTGTTTGGTCGGCTCTGATTATATTGTCACCCCTTAGACTCCTATATATAGAAAGGAGGTTTTTTCATTTGAATCATCGCAAAATTGTTCATTTGAGTAATGTAAAGGAGGTTTCTCCCTCGAAGAGGATAATTTTGAAGTCGTTGATCTATATCTTCTCTATTTTTTGAGCTGGTTGCATAACATTTGGTATCCCAATCTATGTAATTTAATTTCTTCTTAGCACACTTATGACCTTTAGTGTATTTGATATCACAACTGTAACAAAGACATTTTTCTCTTTTTTCTTCCAACTGTTGTGGTGTTGACCTTGTAGGTTGTGGAAGGCTAGGAGAAGATACACTTCTATCTTTATAGTTGTGAGTGGTAGACTTCCTTGGTGCCATAATATCATGCTATCCATGGGGGAATATGTATTAAATAGTCTAATGCTTTCCATTCCAATAGGTGGTGATGATGTTGTAGTAGGAGTCCAATGGTTACAATCTTTGGGTATGATAGCTTTTAATTTTCAAGAAAATCTCTTGAAATTTTTTTGGGAAGGAAAGGAAGTTTCATTAATGGGTATCATAGGCAAACCAGGAAATATAATCAACTCTAATGTAATGACAAATCTTCTAAAGAAATAACAACGGGGTGTAATTGCATAATTATGTTCACTAGAGGTTCAAACATTGAAATCATCTATTTCTCCAGACCTCGAAAAGTATTGGACAATAATTATAAGGTTCGAGCAGTGGAAGATCACATCGAGCATCAAAAACAAGTTCTCCAACTCTTAAAGGATGACCTCAATTTGGCGTAGAGTATAATGAAACAACAAGAAGATCAACATCGCAACGAAAAACGTTTTGAGGTGGGGCGACTGGGTATTTTTACCACTACAACCATACAAACAAGTGTCCCTCATGCAAGCTAAGAAGGATAATAAATTATCACCAAAGTATTATGTTCCTTACAAGGTGTTGAAAAAGATTGGTACTATGACATACAAATTGGAGCTTCCTGCATCTTCCTAAGTGCACCCAGTTTTCCATGTTTCATGCTTAAAGAAGGTTATAGGTGACAAGCTCCCAGTTCAAAAAATATTTCTAGAACTTTACGAGGAAGAAAAAATGATATTGGAACCCGAAGCAGTCATGGAAACAAGAACTCAACAACTACGAAATCGATCAATTTCATCGTATCTCATAAAGTGGAAGAACTTACCCGTGGAAGATTCCACATTGGAGGATGAGAATTTTATACAATAGCATCTAGAAATACTCAAGTGTTGAGGACAACACTTTTTTGAAGGAGAGGGGCATGTTAGGTCCCTGTAATACTAGTGTATTCCCTCATTTTTATTGTCAATGTAGCCCCCTTATTGTTATTGGTTTGCCCACGTAGTCCCCATATTGTTATTATTGTGCCCCATAAAAGGCCACTATTGTTATTGTTATGCCCTTACATTATTATTGTTATGTCGGCTGTGATTATATTGTGACCCCTTAGACTCGTATATATAGAAAGGATATTTTTTCATTTGAACCATCCCATAATTTTTCATTTGTGTAATTTAAAGGATGCTTCCCCCTCGAAGAGGCTAATTTTGAAGTCGTTGATCTATCTCTTCTATATTTTGTGAGTTGGTTGCATAACATACTTTGTAGATAGAGAGGAGAAGATTTCAAATAGAGTGAAGAAAGGAACCTCCTTGTTGAGTACTTTTGAGAACCATGGCTCAAAAAATTATCTTTAAGTGTTTAGTATTCTATTATTTGTATTCTTCTTCTACCACCAGCAGTTAATAAAGGGGTCCATTTTCCATAATTGCATTGACCTTTTTTTCTTCGTTAAGCATTATTTGTGTGTGTTTATCTCCTTTTTTTAGTTTTTGTTTGTATATGTATTGTTTCACCATTTTCAATACTTTTTCTTCTTCATGCTTGTCCATTGACAACAACCAAAATTCTTGTTTTTCTTTGCAGTGAACAACCTACTACTAAGAAGGTGTCTTTTGGTACACCATTGGTACAAAAACAATACAACAACCATACATTATGAAAGTAGTGGGACTGGTGGCCATCTTTCAAGCCTGCCCTTGTGAAATCCATGTCATTTCTATAAAAATGGTATTTAAATATTTGCGAGGCACAATAGAATATCGGTTGTGGTATGCTAGAAGCAAATATTTTAAGTTAAATTATCATGTTGATGTAGATTGGGCAGGAAATCTTGATGACAAAAAAAGCACCTCACGAGAAACATTCTTTTTGGGAGATTTCCTAGTGTCTTGGGTCAACAACAAACATGACTGAATCTCATTATTAACAATGAAAGTAGAGTACATTGTTGTAGCCAACCATTGCACACAAATTATTTGGATGGAACAGGCCTTAAAGGACATCAAGGTAGAATTGATTTATTCAATTCCAATCATGTGTGACAATACTGGTGCTACCAACATCTCTAAGAAACTTTTTGTGCATTCAAAGACCAAGCACATTCCAATTAAGATCTATTTATTAAGAGATCAATTCATTGCCAATATTGTTTGACTTGAGTATGTGGCCACTAATGAGTAGCATGCATATATATTAATAAAGTCATTGTCACAAGAACCATTTGAGTATTTTAGGCAACAAATATGAGTTGTTTCTCTTATAGCCAAATGACTCATATTGAATACGTTTTGGTAGCTACTCAGCTTCTTGGTTCAAATAAAGAGTAAGATGCAAAGTTTCAGGGAGAGTTTCCTCCATTGGGTCTATCCTTTGCCATTGATGTCAAAGGGGGATAGGATGCTCCTGAGTGGAACGTTTATTGATGTGAGTGGAAGTGTAGAGATGGAGAACACCTTGCTTGGTTTTAGGGTGGGCTTGGTATGTTTCCATTAATGCCAAAAGGGGATATTGTTTATCATAATGTTCGCATTATTGTCAGATGGGAAATGATTGAAGATGCATGATATGTCAAGTTTAGGAGGAGTCCTAGGATTACAATAGTATTTAGTAGAGAACCATCATAGTAGCAGGTTAGTTAAAGAAGATATAAAATCTTATGGCTATGGTGGTTAGGAGTCCCAGGATTTGAATGAATTTCTACCTTAGGATATAAACACATATGCTCCTAGGAATAACTTAGTTGGATAGTGGTCAGAAAAATCTTTCCATCGATATGCTGAAGTCCAAAAAAGGTCACGTAGATCGTAAGTTATGGTTAGTCAACGTTATGAAGGTAAGAAGTCAAAATTAGTGACTTGGAAATGAACCCCACATCCTAGTGGTGGAAGAGGTATTGGTGGTAGAGTGGAATTGGCCATATGGATGATCAATAGGTATAGTGTAAGGTCTTTCCCAGAACACATGATCATAGGAGATTGAATCTGTACACTTCAAACATTGGTGCAAAGGAAAAGAGCCAAGATGATGAGGATCTGGGTTGTGTTTGTAGAAAAATGGAAAAAGGAACCAAGGAAAATGGCGCAATGAAAGTGAGGGGACCCTTCTGACAATTCATCCTCAGATATATTTCCAAGAAGATTCAAAGTTGTACACAAAGAGAATATCCAAGACGACGTATGTCCGGGAGGATATGGTGAAGCTAGTAGGTGGAACAAACAAGGATTTGATTGGTGCACAACTGTAGCATGGGTCCTACTTGCGACACATAAAATTGGTAGGCATATCATGGGAGTTTCTAAAGAAGCAAAAATTCCAAAAATTTGTGATGATGTAGCCCCAGGAGGGTATTAACGAGATTTGATTGGCACAATGAAATTGAAGCGGGTCCATGAGTAATAGCTCATCCGAGTTGGTGCGTGATTGGATAATGAGTGCAATAGAGATCCCACATGACACACCTACCAGAAAGTTAGTTCTTGGGAGGTATTGTTATAACACACAAGAAAAGGGTCAGGCTAACTAGGCAGTGGGAAATGAAGGAATGGCAGTGAAAGTTATAAATCACCCCACTAGCCTTGTGATGAGACCCACTATTGCAACAATAATGTTGTAACTCCTAGGGCTACCATCTCAAATTATCAACCCGAGGTTCATAAAAGCTTAAGAGGTGTTGACACTATATGTGAAACATGCAATGTGTCCTTTCATTGATTTGATGCAATGAAGTGAATGTCATGAAATCCAATCCTAAACTAACGATAGAAATGGAAATGTTACTTTATTTCTAGAATGGAAACCTAATTAGTTCCGCAGAGAGAAAATCCTAGTTACTTTTGCAGAAAGGAAAGGCTATTATACTTTGCATGAATGTAAATGTTAATCCTATTTGTAGAAATGTAAAAATTACAAGTGAAAATGGTACATCAAAAGGAAGCATAGACTATGCAATATAAATAAGAATGTTGTAAATGGAAACCATAGCTTAATATGTATGAAAAAAAATAAAATCATTCTTCAATAACTGCATTCAAGATACAATTTTTTAATAGATTTCGCAAGATGCTTCATCAATTAATCATGAAAATCATCATTATGTTCTTCAAGTCATGAATATGTCCACTAATCCAAACTACAGAGGTGAATTACAACATAGATGAGGCAATAATTAAGAGGCATTCTGGTGTTACTCAATCACAGATTGAGATTCTAATGGATCATGATTAAAGCCTAAGAGACAAAAACCATGCTTTTGGAGCAAATGTGGTCAAATTTACACATGCTATAGGAGTACTACAAGAGGTGCTACTGGAGGCCCTATTTTGCTACAAGAGTGAGATGAATGTCAAAGTAAATAAAATGAAAATGATATGAGAAATTTTGTTTTATTAAGTAGGATATCCTAGGACTCTGTTCCCAGTGGAATCACTCCAAAATACCCTTATTAACACATGCTAAAAAATAGCATACATTTACTAATCTAAAAACCAGAAATTCAAGAACTAATGAATTAGTTAACCTACCAAATGCCTAACCTAATCAAGTGTAAATGCTATGGTGTGAATTTTTTTATGACCCAATACAAGTGGAGTAAACTCAAATGAACTTCATTAGCACATTCTAAAAAATAGCAGAAAATTACTACTATTTTGCTACAAGGGACTTCCAAAAATTCTAGATTTGTGAACTAGTAAAGCAATTCAAGTACCTCAATCATAAATATGATTTTTAAAATATATTCTAAGGATCCATCATGATTTTTACCCTTTAAATAACATGCAAAACAAATCGCTTCAATCATTTAACCAATATGACCTACAACAAAATAAGCATGAATAATAAATGCATAAATAAGAGATGCAAGTGAGAAAGACATTCAAAGGAAATCAAGGAATTACACAACAGGGATCTCAGGCTCTTGGGATGGGAAATCCCAAGGATAATCAATAAATATGAAGGAAACCAATATTTAGAAGCTAAAAATGGCACCAACCTTCATTATTTGAATCAATCGAGGTACAACCCTACTAGAAATAAAAGTGGAGCTACTAAATAACAATATTTCTCCACAAGAAGAGAAATACATACCCCTAGAGGAAAATTAGAATTAGTACTTATAAAAATAGACAAGGAAGTATTCTCCTTCAAAATAGGTATCTTCCCCTCCAAAATCCCTGAAAAAATGGATCTGGTTCCCAACACTAGGAATCTTCATTAAATGTCGAGGAACACATCCCTAATTTTCTAAATCAGTGGAACTCTATAATATTTCAATAATTTCATGATATTGAGTTCATTTATTATGCAATATTTGTCCATTCTATAGTAGGGAGAAAGTCCCTAGACTATATCCTCCTCCAAATCTTCACAAACCTGCCCAATATTCTGCAAAAATAAATAACGTTAGGAACAAATATGAAATTATCTATAAACCTTCCTAATGAGCATATTAAATTTAAAAATATGTCATATAATGCAAAAAGGTAGGTTTAATGTGTTGAAGGATGGTCATATGGGCCTTAATTTGTGTTTAATTTGGAGGCCCATTACCTTGCATTGATCAATAAGTGCAACATGTTGTCTCACTTTACACATTATCCCAAATGATTATCCTTGGGAGAAAATCAAAGGTGTGTGATAAAAAGGCTATGCAAATAGATTCAGGGAATGGAAATATTGTTGACATTTGACAATTTTGTCAATCATCATTAGGCGCGCCTAGGCCCCAACTTTGTGGTGCTATTGTATGTTGTGTGACTGAGGGCATTTGATATTTTTATAATGAAAAATGCCTTGGATCTTATAAAGGGGATTAGAACTTGTGAACATGGATGAGCTAAAAGCTTGGCCAAGGGTCCCTCTATATTCAGAAATTATGCCAAATTTCCTTATTTACCATAATTGGATCAAGTGAAATTGAACTGGTCAACTTCATTTAACAAGTTAATCAGGCTTATCAACATATTAGAGACATTCCTAGAGTTAGGAGTAGATACAAAGAATGTTTTCTCAAAGAAATAAGGACCACGAAACTCATGGCATTAATGGATCTCTCTGTAGTTATTTTTCACAGGTAATGAATGGGTCAACAACTACTTGACATGTACGATGTGAATGCAGAGGTTGATGCTATTAATGGAGATTAGATTGAGATCTTTGTATCCCATACATAAGCACATATTTAGTGTTGGAGAGCAATACAATTTAAACAAGAAAAATTAACGGTGGAGCACTTTGTTTGTGTAGGAGGACTTAGAATTAATTCTAGGCATGGAAAAAATATAGATTCTACTCTCAAATCTATTAAAACTGCAACAGTCAAGAAATTAAGACTCTAATAGAATGTAATTAGACTTGAAGTTCCTTACGAAGCTACAACCGAGACCATACTGTTGTCAGTTGTTTGAGAAACCAGAGCTCATGCACACGTTCTTAATTGAAGACCAGTGTGTCTTACTGTATGAGCTCATAGTTTACATCGATCTCTATGGTATTGTTGAAAAACAATCTTAGGAAACATTGAGTCACAAGGGGAAGCATTATTTTATGCTATGTGTTAGGGTATGAATATCTATAGAGACTATTTTTATGCATAATGAGAAGGGTATCCAAGAGCTAATACTTGTATAGACGATTTGACGGTTGAGAGAAGAGTTGTTGAAGTAGTTAAGTGTGGAATGTATAGGGGGATTTTGGAGCAAACATGAAGGAGATGTGTGTGATAGTATAATAGGTTCTTTGTATTTTTTTTTATGTATTAGAAGTTTTCCTTAGTTTCTTAGTTTGAAAATTGTATGAAAACTAGAACATTTGGTTGAAGTAGGTTGTGGCTTGCATTTATAAGAGGTTGGTGCCTCTTGGAAAGTTGTGGATTTTTCGAGCCCATACATTTTTTGGTTAAAATTTATTGAGTATGGGACCAAATAGGAGGTCAAGGAGCATGGAAGGTATAGATAATGCATAGTATGGGGTTGGCACACAAGGAGAGGCATGGCGTAGGGAGACACTATGAAAGAGAGAGATGATGGTGTCTAGGAGAAGAGGCACATGTGAGTAAGAGTAAGAGATTAGGATTTTCTAGTAGCGATGAAGAAGGTAAGGGCTGTCATGGGATAAAGTAGGCAAAAGATATTTCAAAAGGTGGTTAGCACGCACTCGACAACTCATAGGAGGAATTAGGAAATATCATAATGACCCATGAGACAACTAGAATGTTCAAGAAGATAGCTGAGAAGGTTCTAAGGGATTCCTGATACTTATAAAGGGGAATGTCCATGACATATCACAGGTTAGAATGTGGAACAAAGGAGCTTTCTCAAAGAGGATACACTGAGTTGATAGTTTTTGAAGGAGACTGTTATTCTGCAAGTATCATGTATGTCTATGCCTGTCCATCTGTAGCAGTAGGGATGGATAATTGAGTCTATAGTTGCTATGAATCCCTGATGTAAATCTCATCAATATATATATATATATATATAGATATATATATATATATATATATATATATATATATATATATATATATATATATATATATATATATATATATATATATATATATATATATATATATATAATATTGTTGGTTCAACATTGTAGATGGTTTCATATTTTATATGTTGTCCAGAGCTTGATGGATGATGAGCATGATTGTGTAATTGTTGCACCGTAGCACACGAGCACCTTTTGATTATAAAACGATATAATATGATGAATGGTTGGGTTGTTGCATATGATTTGAGCTACTATTAAAATGCATATTTTTATTTATGGGATGTCAAGAAATTATGTATTTAATGCCTTGTTGTTGTTATAAATGCTCATGAATGCCTTGAATGGTATGGTTCATTGTAAGTCTATTAATTTCTTCATATATTATTGGGTATTCATAAAGAAATAACGTATGGTACTATTGATGTTGCCACTAATGGATGAATAGGTAAGTTGTTTTAATCCTCTACATATTGTCAGTGGTGATCTATGTAATGTTTGGTGAACTAAGGGGCTCGAAAACACTATGCATTCATCAACTCTAGGAGGATGGTAAAGCATCTATTTTGTGGGAGTCCAATGTCCTAAGTCATAGATAGTCTTGTCAGATAGCAAAAGCCTAGTTTTGATAATCACCCATTAGCATCTTAGGTGATACTTGACCCCCCCCCCCCCCCCCCCCCCCCCCCATGGGTGTCGTTTAAAGGGTTGATGTTGAGTGGGTTTTTGTTGGCCACTACGTAGCAAATCCTAGGTCTATCTATATCTTGTGCATCAACAAATGGTTACATTTCCAAGTCTGGGATGGTTTTGTGATGGGATTTTCTCATAGGAATGTGGACGCCATAGAACCCCTTTAGGGAGGAGATTGCCTGGTGATTTAGATAGAAGAAACGTTAGTTTTACACAAAGGATATTGGGGATATGAGTCAGAGTATAGCGAAATGGCTACAAAAGCACATGTTTACTAACTTCCATGAAACTTTCTTCGGAGAATTCCTAAATATCTCGATGGAGTAGATCTAGTGACTAAAGGGAAATAACTCGACATATTGTTATGATGGATTGAGGAAGTGGATGCCAGATGAGCTATGTTAGCTCCAAGTCGTAAGTAATAAAACTTCTCACGTTCTACAGTGTTGGTTGAAAGTGTGTTGGAAGCGTACATTGTTGAGTTTGCAGTTGAAGTGACAATATCATATACTACAGCGAAGTGAAAGCTTTTGAAGGGACCGATAGGAAGGTTCATATGGTTGATATAGTTTCTTATAAAAATGCTACTATATGACCATGGAGTTTTTCCTTTGGAGTTTGAAAGAATGATAAAATAGATAGTTGCGCACAAGGGGGGAATGGGGGAACTCCAATAGATGGTATAAGAAGAGGGAAAGTAGAAGAAGTATGAAGACTACAGTGGAAGATGACAACAAGTTTCAGACTACGTAAGTGAAGAGATAGTATGCAGAGACAATGTTTTGAGGGCAACACATTGAGGAGTGGAATGAGGTTTTGATGGTGTAAACAATTAGTGTCAATGCCTACCAAGAGGATAAGCCTAGAGAGATGGGGTAGGAGGGTCCACTGAAGTATGAGGAGTATCGATAGTGACCAAAGTTATGAAGGAACATATTCTGGTACATTGTGCATAGAGGAAGAAGAAGGAGAGAAAAGAATATTTTGAGTTCGAACAACCAAAGTAGATCATGCCTGGTGTTGAGCCCATGACCCCATGTGCTTCTACGAACCAAGAGGTAATCACTCAACACACTGATACGACTCATGTAGAGGGTAATTATATTCACGGGGGTGGGAATACTAGGAGTAGTGGGATTGGTCAAGCTGCAGGATGATCACCATAGGTTGCTCAATATTAGAGTGGTTCACAGATAAGCATGTAGTTTTCAAGTAGTTTAGTAGGTGCAAGTGGAAGTACTTGGTCGGGAAGTTTAATGCATATCAAAATGGTGGGTGTAGACTTACAAATAAATATTTTTCATGAAATTAGGATTGAGTACCTAGAGAAGCACTTATTTGTGTGTGAGGCCATCTAGATAGCCAATCAAGTCTAGGATGATGCAAAAAATAGCGCATCTGGAAGCAACTTTCGAGAATCACACACTAACATGGTACATGAAGTTCAAACACATGATTCTAGTTGGACATAATAGATTGACATTAAGTATGCCTTAATAAGGGAATTCTAGAAGATGAAATTATAGTTCTAGTGCATTATAGAACTAAAAAAAATGAAACAAGGCCCAAGCGAGTCAGTTTGTGATTTTGACTAGCAATTTAAAATTAAGGATAGGCTAACATATGAGATTCCAGATGTCCAACATAAAGAAGGATTTATTTTTGGACTGGTCTCAAATACAAGGATACCGTTGATGCAACAATGGATAAGGATACAATCAAATTCTTTAGACCTTGCGCTAAAATTGGAGGCTTCGTTAGTAGGGGTTAGAGAAAACAATGTCATGGTGTAGGTGCAATCATAGTTGGCTATGTTGACCTTGTAGTTTTAGGACATGACGAAGGAGAAGGAATAGTGAGAAGAGGTATGATGGACCATCTATAAAATAAAGGGACATGATAAGAATTAATGTAAATTGCTAACAAATTATATTGAAACTAGTACAATGAATCCACTTGTGCAAGGTAGATGGATGTGGTGTGAGATTTGTTGAGTGTGGGGCCATAGACTAGTGAGCTATCCAATGATGCATAAATATGAAGCTACAACTGACACTCTATTTCTAAAGTTCTATAAATTAGTGGGACATGATATCCATCACTACCATGCAATGGAGTTAATGCATGAATACACCTCTGACCTGTTTTGGGTGTAGTGGCCTTAAGGAACTAAGGCTACATTAGCTAACTTCAACCAACCAGGGTATAACTAGTGTGGGCACTATAACCAGTGAGGGTGATGATAGGGAATGTAGGCTAGAGGACTTGGTGGAATGCGTCGAGGAAGAGGATGATTTGGTTGAGGATGGTGTACAATAGTTTACTAAAATTATGGACAATATGGACATCTTGCACGAGACTGCACTAACCCCTGCTACACATGCATTTATTACAAGTCATTAGACCATTCGATAGATAAAATAAGAATGTTGGGTGTGGAGCCTAATTACCTTCCTAATTCGAATCTCTTGTTTCATTCGCATCTGGATCCCAGTCCATGATGAGGGGGTGTGGGGGGGATTCCCCCCCACTATTGTTGGTGACTCACCTTGCTGCCCCTGAAGACAAACTTTAGATAAAAATTACCTTATGAAATATTATAATTTTGTAGTCAATCTGGGCTATTGATTAGGAAAATATCTAATGGTAGAAGTTGTGTTAATTTAGGGTTTTCTTCCCTAGAAGTCAACCCTCTATTTATATGAGGGAATTTTATTACAATTGTGTATTATTATTTTGTGAGTGGGAAAAGGAGAGGAGACCATGTGAGAGAGAAGAGGAAGTTATAGTGGATTGTTGTATTTTGTATCCCTTTAAATTTCTAGATAATATAAAAGGAAGAATTGGTTGTTTCTTTGTGGATGGAGCCCATATTGGGTGAACCATGTATATTCGTGTCTCTCTTGTTTTATGCTTTTGCGTTTTTATGTTTTTTTAATATTTTATGTGTTCCATTACTCTGTTATTTAATCTCTAACTAATAAGGGACCTAACATGCATATAATAGCTATCGAACCTTGAAAAATGCAACAACATGTTGGCGTAGTGACTTGGGGAGGTTTCATGATGGGGGAAGATGCTATGGAGAGGAAGACACCATAGCCAAAATGGTTGAGGGAACCTAAACCTCATCCAAGGTGTGAGCATGTTCCGGAAAGGACTACATATAAGGAGGAAAATTAGGAGATTGTCACGAGATAATGGGATAAGCTGGGAGGAAATGTGTGAAGCCACCGTGCCGATGATATATGATGACACTATAGGTAGAAAAGAGAGGAAAAAAATATATCTGCTCCAAAAAATACTACAAAGTTGTTTATAATTGGTCAAGGATACCAATAGTGGAATAGTGTGCCAACAGAGTTGAAGTGACCATTGCTCGAGCTTCACTATGTGTAGTAAACTAGGTGGCTCTTCGAAAGAGAACCAACAAGGAGTTATGATTTGTTGCATAGATTTGGGAGTACGAGATTGACAACACTATACCAGATATGGGGTCAGATGTAAATATCTTGCCAACAACCACTTGTGAAATGATTGGGAAAATCCCTTTCCTTGTTTATTAGGGATAGACTGGGCATTTGATAATCAAGTAATCATTAATTTAAAGAAAAGACAAATGATTTTTGAGGTGTAGATGTCCAAGTAATAGTACTGTTAGATCCACAGGAATGAGATCGATACATCGATCCAGTCAAGGGTGAGCTAAGTCAGGAGGAACTGGACAAAATTTATAAAGTGATAGCTCAGTGAGAGGACTACATGAATACCACAATTGAAGGGGTGCTGAGTTGGTGCAACATCGAGTCCCATGCCTATAATTCAGAAGAGGCACTAGAGAATTGGCTAAATTGGTTAAATGAAGTCAATATGCAGAGGTGCATGCACCTCACAAAAATGGTATGTTGGATAGGGCCTAAGGTGCACAGTCCACCTCACTTTGATGGACTATCAGAGGTAGACAACTTTGTATAAGAGTTTAAGGACCAAGTACCAAAATGTCAGAGGATTCCTGCGCTGGACATTGCATTGCTCATAATCCCAATGAGATGGTGGGTTTCACATAAAGGACAAGTTGTGGGATGGAAATAGTGTAAGAAGATAATATGCATTAGATTCGGGACTAACTCTAGTGTCAATGGGAAAATGTATTTAGGCATGGAGTGCCCCAGACTGTACTTGAAGTAGTGTGTCGTAGCATGGACAAAAGGATGAGCACCACAACAAAAGTGGTTGTACTGAATCATACACTCATTGGACACCATTCTCGCTAATTGGTACATTGTACTAGAAGAATAACATAGAACTAGAATGAAATGGAGCAAAGTTTCATGGTTACATTTAGCTTTGAAGCAGAGGATCTAGCACTATGAGGTGTTAAAGGTGTTGCAACAAAATATTTTTTTTGCAAGGGAGTTGACAATGCTAGAAAGCAAACTATCATGTAATTTACATAGACATCCATAGTGGATGCAAGAGTTCCTGGAATGCCACAATGTTGCAAAATGGGGAGAAGATGAGGACAATTCCTAGAATATTCAAATTCCATAATTTGAAGGGGAACACATAGTAGATGGATTATCGTTGCAATTTGATGAGTATGGAAAAACCATCATGATTTGGAAGGTGGATATTGGGATGGAGGAGAGTCCCAAGATGGTGGTAATTGGAGACTCTATGGACGGAGAAATAGTGGAGAAGGTTGCATATCTTCTACATGAATACTAGGACATATTCCCAAACACATTCTAAGGAATGAAAGGGATTGTTGGAAATTTGGGAGAGATGAAGATCCCTTAAAACCATAACTCTAGGCTTGTGAAGTAGGGATCATATTGGTTGAACCTAATTTATAAGGAGAAGGTCAAGTAGGAGCTAGATAAAATGATAAAAGCAATAATTATTGAGCAATTGGAGGAATTAGAATGGATAAGCCTGATGGTGGTTCAACACAAGAAGATAGGTGAAATGAGGATTTATGTGGGCTTACAAAAGCTTATTGTTGCCTATGTGCACGTCCCCTTTCCTACCCCATTCACAGATGACATTTTTGATAATGTTGGTGGAAAGGAGGCCTACTCCTTCATAGATGGATTTTCGGGTTATCATCAAGTCAGGATCGCTAAAGAGGATGACAATAGAATGGGGATGTTTTCATTTACAATTATGCCACTTGGTTTGAAGAATGCGCTAGCCATTTTTTTAAGGACACTTGTGGTGACATTCAAGGAGTTCATTCACAAGTTTTTAGATGAGTCTATTGAAGAAGCATGTTTGGATGTTGCGTATGACCTTGAACATGTATAGACAGTTACAAATTTCTTTAAATCTTAAAAAGTGCATATTTTCCACCCCTTTTAGTATCCTGTTCGGGCACGTTGTCTGTAAATAGGTTTGTTGGTGGATCTAGCTAAGATCACTGTCATAGTGGACCTACCGCCACCTACCTCAGTGCACACCTAAGATCTACTATAGGGAATATATGGTATTATCAAAAATTGATACAGGGGTATGCTAAAATAACAACACTCATGGAGAAGTTATTGAAGACAAGAATATAATTTCAGTTGATCGAAGAGTTTTAGTAGGATTTCGACACTTTAAAGGAGAAGTTGTTGTTTGTTCCCATCCTAGTATTTCTATACTGGACCAAGTAATTCCATGTTCATGTGGATGTATCGCTTAGCGCATTGGGAATGATAATTTCTCTACATGAGGAAGGAGAGATTGATCACCCTATCTCTTTTTCCAGTAATAAGTTGTCAACAATTGAATAGATTTACACCACGACTAAAGTCGAAGGATTGGATATGGTATATGCTCTTCAGAATTTCAGATACTACCTGTTGGGTAATAATTTCAAGCTATATACTAACCAATCCACACTAAAGTACCTAATAAACAAGCCTGTGTTGGGGGCAAGGATCTACAAGTGGCTACTTTATTTCCAGGAATATGATTTCAAGGTGGTGTTTAAGCTAAGAAGATTAAATGTGGGATGACTTCAGGTGAAGAGGAAAACAACTTGGGGGATAATCTTCCAAATGAAAAACTATTTGTTGTGACTATGGTGGATGACTCTTCATAGAGATTGTGTAGTTTTGGAGCACCAGGATGGAACCAGAGGACTACACAGTGGAAAAGAACAAAAAACTAGTAATGAAGGCAACAAAATACCCATTAATTATAGGATCATTGTATAAATTAGGAGCAGAAGGGATTCTATGAAGATGCATGATGGAACATGAGAGACCAATGATATTGGTAGAGGCACATGTACGAGTTATAGGAGGACACTATGAAATATTAATTACGATGCAAAATATCCTACACGCTAGATTGTGATGACCCATAATACATGCCAATGCCAAGGATTTCTGCAGGGCTTGTGATGTCTGTCAAAGAATGAGGAGGCTATCCAAATGGGATGAAATGTCTCTAAACTCATAACTCACTTTGCATCCATTTAATAAGTGAGCCATTGAATTTGTTGGACCAATCGACCTACTCGGGATAAGGATTGGTGAACTCTATATAATTACCTCCATAGATTATTTTACCATATTGTTGAAGGTTGCGCTAGTAAGGGATTGCAACACAAAAATGGTGGCATGATTTTTTTTGAAAATGTGGTAACCAGGTTTCGGTTCCCAAGGATATTGAAGAGTGATAAAGGTACACATTTCTTGGACAAGTATTTTGTGGCATTGATGGAGGAATTTGAGATCTACCACTAGAAAAGCACTATGTACCACCAACCGACCAAAAAAATGTTAGAGGCATTAAATAAAATACTATAGACCATGCTTACTAAGGCATGTGATGTGCAGTGCGATGATTGGGACTTAAGGATACATGTGGTCTTATGGGAGTACATGATTAAATGTAAGAAGCTGACTGGACAAACATCTTTCCAGTTGGTGTGTGGAATGGAAGTTGTCATGCCAATGGAATTTTATGTACTGAGCATGTACATCATGATATACGTGTAGCTAACTGAGACTGGCACAAAAGAGAAACTATTGTACGAGTTATTTCAATTAGAGGAAGACATAGCATTGGCCAACTTTCACCAGGAGGTACTGAAGGTCCGAGATAAAGCGTGGCATGAAATAATAAGTAAGCAAAAGACATTCCAAGTGGAGGATTTAGTATTATTGCATGATAGTAAGTTCCATAAGCACTTAGGTAAGTTCTACATGCACTGGTTGGGAGAATGTGTCATCCAACATATAACAGATTTAGGCACAGTGCAATTGCAGAACTTGTATGAGACACCCCGCGAGGCATTTGTTAATGGGAGGAGGCTGAAGCTATATAGGGAAATTTTAGCTCTTGCATGCTCTATGTGAATGAAATGAAGGGGAAATATACTGGCTATACATAAATAAGGTATACTAGTGGTGAGTGGTAGAAAATTTATAATAATATTGGTTTAAGTTGGGTGTTGTAAATTCATGCATGTTCATAAATAATTTGAACACTGCACACTAGAGGAGTTATTGCATTTAACTGGACATCATGCATTATTGGGGGCCATCGTACTCGAAGTCTGTGACTAACAGTAAAAGGGCCAAAGAAAACAGTGACATTGGCAATGGGACTAGGCAAATGGCATGGTGACTACGATATAAAAGGGTATGGGTAACACTAGTACAACTATATGCTCATAATTCCAACGAAAATAGGTCACTGAGAACCTAGCTAGTACATACCTCGATGAATAGGTGGAAAATACATCTAGGTGTTGTAGCAGCTACAACCACCCTCCAAAATTTTAACTTAGCCTATTTTTGATCCTCCCTACCAACCTTACTCAACACTTTGTCTTGCTTCGTCAAGTACTCAAGCTTTAGTGCTTTCCTTGCACAAAGGCAGCCTGTCGAACACAGTTGATCCATTCCCATCATAAGATGCTTAACTGGAATTAGTCCAGTTGTAGGTTGAGCAGACTCCCCCTAAAAATTGTGCATTCCTGGAGGGAAACTAACAATTTCCTCCAGGAATTGTGAAATCCTCTCTGTCAACCTGTTGCTCTCCAGGATTTCTCAATCCTGCTAGCCAACCCTCCCAGCAGGGATTGCACATTTTTTCCCACCAACAGGTAGTTCAGCCCAAGATTTTCACAAATATGGACAACAGCCAGCTTTTGGGCCCAGAATTTATGCAATCCTCTTGGCCAGTCAACCCATCTTATAGTCAAGAGTGTGCATTTTTCCCAAGTAGTTGAGCACTGGCATGCATGGACAGTCTGGTTGACCAGTTCCACCCAAGACCAAGGAAACTTGCCTTGCTTGCATGCATGACTTGATATTCCCAGAATAGCAATAGGAAACATGCAAAAGGTATCCCATGATTCAAGGAGCTATTTTTAGCAGTTGGGGGTTACATGTAAAGTTGTTTTAGAAGTTTCACTCCAAGTGTTGCTTTTTCCTAGATTTGTGGCATGCACGTCTTGAGATCAAACTTATATATTCGATGCATCAGATCTCATTGATTCACATCTATCTTGGAGCTTTGACATCCCAAAACACATCTAGGTCTCTTCTACACATCCGGCTCAGTTAATCATGGGTAGGTGGCCTTAACATGTCTTTTTTAGCATTTCTCTCGCTTTTTGTGTATTCACTTGTGTGAGTGTTGTTTTCTTGATTTATTTGAATACATGCTGTCATTTACATATATTCTAGCTTGTCCTAGCTCTGTTTCAATTTTTGTTTCTATGTCATTGTTGTCGCATGCATGAAACCCTGTTCCTTGGACATTCGCCCAATCGATGAACGAACTCACCCACATGCATGTTGATCTGTTTGCTCAATATTCGATTCATGTTTTGCATGCACTTTTTATCACTTCTACTATCACTTAGTGTCGCCATGCATTTCATCAACTTACTTACTTTCAGTTGCCCATCGGCAAGTTGGGCCAACCTTGACCTTGTCTCTGCCTTCACCAAGGCTTAATTGCGGAAGCTGGAGCAGAAAGGTTCACCTTCCTCTCTAGATTTGTTCAATCTTTCCCAAGACTAACCTCCTGGACTGAATTTCGTATTTCTACAGGTCAGTGGCTACTTGGCCCAAAAATCTGCACAAAACTGTCTCTGGGCCAACAGTCTATCCCAGTTGGAATCGTGCATTGCGTAATCCCAACAGCCAACTACCAAACGAAATTACGTGTTTTTTAGATCCAACTGCTAGTTCAGCCTCCCAATTAGTCCAACCTACCTTTTCTACCATTCTGGCATCCAGTCACTCAGCCTCCCGGTGAAATTTATGCAATCTTGCTCATCAGTTCCCCAAGTATGTGTTGTGACCTTCCCCAGATTTGCTTTGTTTTCACTAACATATTTCTTGCCATGCTTGTTTCTTGTTTCCATATCTTTCAAGTGTTCATCTGTCTCAATGGCTTCTAAGA
Source organism: Pinus tabuliformis (assembly GCA_031772625.1). Taxonomy (NCBI): domain Eukaryota; kingdom Viridiplantae; phylum Streptophyta; class Pinopsida; order Pinales; family Pinaceae; genus Pinus; species Pinus tabuliformis. Next base: position 1,923,576,982 of record CM062817.1, on the reverse strand, counting down.
GAACAGGATCCCAGGACACTGATGGTGTTGCAGTTGGAACAACAGTTGAACAGGTGTCCTCTAGCATGTCGATCTACGAAGATACGAAGTTGTATCTAGACAAGGACATCAAACTGAAGTGGAAAGAGGTGAATGAAACATTCGTAGGTACTTTTGGGGAAGACCTTGAAGACCATCAGGTGTACATGACAATTCATAAGTCTGGCCTATACTAGATTGCATGCAGATATCCTACATTCCCATGTGTGGATATGATTCACTGGACTGACTCCCACACTGACCCCGAAATGATAACCTTGTGCAGTGTTAGTGGGAAGAATCTTGCAACCTTCTGGGCAGGAGAATACGATGAGATGTATCATATGGATGAGCCCATGACTATCATGACCCCTCTGTTCATCTTGCCAAACAGTAGAGGCCACTCCAGAGATATTCTAAAGGATTGGGTAAAGGAGCCGACTTGTTTCAAGATGAACCCTAAATGAATATATAAGACGAATATATTGAGGAAGGAATACCAATACAGTCATATTCATATGTCGATTGAGTGACCAAGTGAGCACTGAGACCTTCCCTTAGAGTTGGGTGGTCGCACTAGACCAACTGGCTAGAGAAGGAAGACCATGCAACTAGTCTGGCATACTGGCTCATTAGCTAAAGGAGCAAGTCACAAAGTCTCGATAGTCACCCGAAGGCATGCATGAAGAGATTTATATGTATGCCTGCATTCTAGATGAAGTATGTTCCTGACATGAGTTCCCGACCTTAGAGTGGGCATGGTCACCAAAGGAGACTGTTGTGAGCACATATTTCAAGCTATTCTCTGAGTGCAGCTTCGAAGGAGTGATCAAATGGCTATCTGGCCATCTTGTTGCCCCAATGTACAGGTTGATATTCAAACAAGATCTACCCTACATGTCAAAAGAAGTGATGAAGGCATCTTTAGGCAGTGCAAATTGGTATGCCTCACCAGATGGCACATTCATATGAATTTTCAGTATGGAGAAGCCTCCACATGTTCTACAAAAGTTTGCTTTGGACGTGCTTGTCATGCAAGAAGTAGCGTATCATGTCTCAGCAAGATTAAAAGCTAGGCTATAGTGGAAGAAGAAGGCACCTTGGCCCACTCTTCCATTTCGGATTTGGTTATATGATATCAAGAGCATCAAGAAAGTAGATCTCAAAGCTGAACAAATGAAGAAGTACCCATTTGACCTCTGAAGCTTCAACCCGTATGACCCACATTGCACTGTCAAGGATCATTGCATGAGAGTTCAGTTCAATTGGATCCATGGGGAATTTCATTAGCCCGAGGAAGAATCATGGAGGTATTGTTACCATCATTCCAGACCCAATGAACATGTCATTTTCACCATAGAATGGTTAGCATGGTAGCATGAAGTAGCACCATGGAAAACACCAGAAATACCAGCAGTAGCAGTAAGAACAGGGGCAGCAGAGCCAAGCATACCTATGCATGACAAAAGGAAGAGAACTATTGTCAAGCGCATGAAGGAGGGACAAGGTTGCAAGTTTCAAGCATATCCACTTGTAGAAAAATCAGCTAGGGATATTCAACATAAGAGGCAGCAACATGAAAAGCGAATTGCGTGAAGGTAGAGAGATAAGAAGAGAAAGGAAGAAACAGAGAAGGAGTTTCATGAGCTAAGGGAGAAACTCCGGAAAGAACAAGAGTTGTGTGAACATAAGAAGGAAGCGCAGTAGTAGCAAATTCAATAGGGGTGCATCACGTGCAGATAAACAAAGTAGCACCCATACAAGTAGTTGATTCTTCTGAACAACTAGCATCAGGTGAACAAGGTGAGCCCTCGCAGGGGAAAGACTTTTCTCATGATATAAAATAGGCTTTTGAATAGTTAGATGCAGACATAATTGGAATAGGCACTGATCTCATGCGTCATCATAGAGAGGTCGACTTGCCTGTTGCAATGCATCTAGATGATGAGCAAGTCTTGAATGACCAAGGATGCACTGAGATCCTTGGTGGTCAACTGGAAGAAGAGATGTATGATAGCTCCTTGATGAATCTCAACATAGATTTTTTCAGCCTGATATAGTACCAACTTCGGAGGACTGAACATCCCCTAAGCAAGTTGAAGAATAAGTGATCATGACCGATGTGTAAAATAACCCAACTACTTTGGTGGATGCAACTAGAGTGTATGTCAAAGCCACTAGCTCTAGTGTTTTCTTCCTCGTAGTTGAGAATGAGCAAATGGCAAAGGAACTATAGGTGGCCAAGTAGGGAGGAGACTTGTTGACAATGTCTGCCCAAGCTAAACTGAGGAAGGAAATACTGGAGGAAGTGTTGTCCTTGGAGACGGTTATGTGGTCATTGTACTCCAAGTTTAGTATCGTGCATCAAGTAGTCGTTCATCTTCATGGGTGGCAACATCCATGTGTGAGAAGAGCTTGCATCTTGAAGAAAATACATGCTGTCATTGATAACATGTGAGCATGGATGATGAAGTATAAAGGAGCCCCACTTCATTTTCCCAAGTTGATGAAGGCCAATGCGATTGAGCTGCAACCATGTATTCGGAGTCAAATCTGAAACTATGAAGACCTACTACAATTCATCACTGACATATAGGATTCGCACGCACGAGTATTCAATATCACGGAGGATGTTGTGCACACATATGTAATTCCATCACTTGGGGCTCTCTCCCAAGAAAAGACCAAGAAGCAGGTCCAACAGGAGATTGACTCGTACTTTGACGAGTTGATGCACGTCGCCACCAGTCCAGACTTGCCTATCTATGCAGGCATCATGCACAAGTATGTTGCTAGTCCGACCACATTAAGGAGATTATTGCACATTCTTTCAGATGAGTTGGACAGAGGAGTCCAATAAGTGTACCCAGATGTCATTGAGGCAAGGTTCAAGTTCGAGATGAATGTCATAGCAAAACACACGGACACTATCAGAGACTACCAATCTTGGCACCAATATGTTACTATTGATCAGCATGAGGATGTCGAGCAGTTAGACTTCTATAGTTGTCTAAGTCAGAGTGGTGTCTAGTTTGGCTTGTTCAAGCCATTGTTCACATGGGTACATGTGCTTTGTATTGTTGAGTAATTTCAAGTGTAAGTCAAAGTCTCAAGGGTGAATGTAACAGGCATAGAGTAGGTGAACAGTCATGAGGGTAGTTGAACAGTAAAAAAGGGGAATGTCAAGGGTCACCCCATCCTTTGCTATAAATAGTCCCTTATAACTCATTGTATAGGATTTTGGTTAGCCAAGCTTCTACTAAGATTATTTTGAAGAAGGCTTGGACAATATTGTAACATGCCTTGGCGTCTCCATTGCACAAAGCTAATACATCTATTCGGAAGACCAGGTGGATGTGGTTGTAACATTCTACTGATAGAGTTACCAGGTTTACATAGTGTATTGTATGATTGTGACTTACACTTCTTTATATAATAAAAGCCAACACATTTTCATGCATATGATGTTATTGTAGTTGGACTACCCCTTTTCCTTTAATTATATATGTTGTTTAACTTATGTACTTGTGTATGAACTGATTCACATGCAATTATATGAATCTTGTTCTTAATGTGTTGCATATGTTGTTAATGTTGTCACCATCCGTGTTGAGTGCTCTACCAGACACCAGATAGAAATTTCTCTGAAACTTGTTATATCAACCATCACACTCGTCTCAGACTAATCCATGAGTTTTGTTCAGGTTATCTTAGCTTGTATGTTGAGACTGCCACATCCATGTCGAATGCTCTGTCGGAGGTTGTGCATGTCCTTTGTGTGGTGTGTTCCTAGCAGAGTTGGGATTGATCCCTTTCAACCTAGAACTCACCTTCACCTTCCTCCCCCCTTTGAAGTGTTGGAACCTCTCATACTCATTCCTTGACTCACTGCATTAGTCACACCCTTTCTACTAACAGAGTTATCTTACTTGCCTCTCTGTGACATTGCGGTCAAGGCATTATCTTATGACCCACTGTTGGGACTCCTACACCAAATAGTCTGAGGTCTAATTGGGACTTCTTACCAGGGAGATCCCCTTGACATGTTGGTGGTTCCAACACCGTCAACACTAGGGTAGATAAATTTTAATCATTTGAAAAAATAAGTACTTAGTAAGGAAAATACCACTGATGGATTGTAATCATGATAAGGAAAGGAAACTATCTTCTCTAGCTATGGAAAAAGGACACTAGTTGGGTTAGTGAATCACCTCAAATTGTGGTGCCATAATAAGGTGATTTCTTGATAGAGTGAAAGGAGAATATGGCAGTATGAATTCGGTAAGTGAATGTTGTGATAGTTTTCTGGTCAAAGTAAATAAATGGAGAGGGATGAATGAAATAGAAATTGCAATGTAAAAACTAGAGTCGAGCTCAGTGAAGAGTAGTGAGTGTTGTGGTGAGAAAGAGACAAGCATAGAGTTATGGGAGGATAGATTCAAGTATCTGAAGAGTGAAAGATGTGCACAATGTGTGCATTATCTTTCCCGAAGAGTAGGCTTGAGAGAACGTCAAAAAGAAAGGCATCTTTGAAGAAAGAATAATCATAAACAATTTGGGAAGACACCAGTCTAGAGCCAAGTTTAGAAAGGGTTCATCCAATGGAAATCCCTTGTTGTAACATAGAACCAAGGTACATACCACCATTCACAGAACCCATACATCGATGTCATTCCCTAAAGGAGTAAAGTATACTGTAGAAATTTCATCCCTCCCAAGTGGGGTGAAAAAAAAAGGGGAAAATGAAAATCTTCTTAAAGCACATTAAATATTCAAACCATGATATTTGTGACACCTCTTACCTCCCTGACCTCCAAGACTATTTGCAACAGTTACTAAATCTAGATAAGGTTCCCGAACCGGAGCCATAGAAATGGTCTTGTGGCTTGGAGACAAGGGAGATTTTGAATTTATTCCACATCACACACTTTGGATGAGGGGATGAAGTGAGCGTAGCCACAAAATTCCTATTAGATTGAGTTCATGGGGGATGTATGTGTCTTGAAATAACTATGCCAATAACCATCAACCTAATTCATAGTGTTAGAGGCCTCCTACTTGAAGTGGAAAATTGTTGGCTTATTGGGCCCTGACCCAGGTTCGGAAGAGTTATTAGCCAGACAAATCCCGCAGCTACCAGCCCTTTCGGAAACAGCCCGCTGAGCGCGGAATGAGGACTCACCTGAGGTAGTAGGGGAGGGTGTTGGAACTAGGTTTCCACACCCTTGGGATGTCTTGATGTGGTCTAGAGGGGTCGCGAACTATTATGTGGCCTCGTGCCACTCTGTACTACTATCGGGCTTTCGAGTAGATCCGCGCAGGTGTACTTTCTTATTAATTAAATTCTTACAGATCTGATCTTCTGGTTACAGTCTTTAAGCAAATATTTAACAATAAAACATAGTGTGTGCAATTATAACTCTTTAAAGATATAAACTCATATAACAAATTCCTAAACCAGAACACAATAGCTTCGCAATATCTCAGAAACCACTTATCTTTATTAATATCTTCCGTCAATACAACCAGATCCACCCTGTGCACTCAGCTGCAGGGGTCCACGCACACATTTGCAGACTCTACAAGGCCTCTGCGCACACAACTGCAGAGCCTCTATCTATCTACCAACACCCTTGACTTGGACTTATAGATGTAGAGAATATTGCCTTCACAAACTCATAACATCAAGATCCAAAACCAAAACTAAAATTGCCTTCTAGACATAGAGCCTTGCTCTATTTATACATTCCCATAGTTTTCAAACCATGTGAAGGATGAATCACTTCTTATTATTTTACATTATTCTGGGGCGGACAACCCTTTGACTTGACTCATTACAATTAGCACTTCGTGGAGTATTTACCATACTTTTCCCCAAAATTGTGGGCTTTGAGCCCCAAAACTATTACGCGGGGCCTCCACTACCCAACAGGCCCCCAAGACAATCAACGTGACTCATCCTGAGTGTTAACACCCAGGTTGTTCCCTATGACTCCCAAGGGAATACGGCCGGGGTAACCACTAACCAATCTTTGGGTTGCAGTTCCTAGCCTAACTGCAACCAGAGAGGGCTCTCTCTTTGTGATTTGTCTCTGTAATGATGGTATTTTAGGCTAGCTGTGATGATCAGGTTTTTGTTTATGTTTTTGGTTGAAGGATTTCTTTCTGGTCTTATGATGTGGTTTTTAGATAGTGGTATAACATTGGGCAATGGAGTCTGGATATTTGTAAAATGATCTTATACGTTGGGTGGTGCTCTAACTGCAAGGCCTATTGTGTACTTAGACAGACAAAATTAAACTTGAATGGTGATGCATGTCAACCAACAGAAATTAATTGAGAACTTTCTATTAAGTTGGTGAAGTGAAAGTGGACGCACTGCACAGGAGCAAAGCTTGAATTCCTGTGACAAAGGCCACTGTGAAAGATGTATTCTGAAAGTGCAGCAGTTAAGAATCACACTTTATATAGATTACAGCTGAAGAAAACATTTATAAACAACACAGACTGAACTCAGGGTACTCAGTGAGTAAATCCTGGAAGTTATTCTTTTTCTTTGTTGCTTAATATTGGAAATCAGATAACGTATATGGATTTTTAACAAAACAAGTAAATAACAGAGAGAGTTACAGAGACTTATTGCATGGTGAAATACACAGGGATCCAGCAGTCATCAACAGGCAACAGAACGTATTCAACACTTCAGACATCCGAGAAATTCCATCGCTTTCTTTATTAACTTCAGAAAGGATTACAGCATAAGAACTTCTTCAGGAGAAATCAACAACAACCCTTGCTATCTCATGCGAAGGGGACTTTATAGAAATGTGTATACAAAATATCTCAGGCATTGAGTCATCTGAGAGAGAAAAATATCTTCATAACTACGTTCAGAAAGTAGACAAGAAGTTATTACAACTTTGAATGCAGCGTAAATGCTCTTTATGTCTGTCAGAGGGTTGTTTTGACTTTTGAGAGTCACTGAGTCGGTTGCATCACTCTGTTTTAATTCTGGAAATACGCATTTACTTTTGGCTGCGCAGTGCATTCTCGGGTTTGCCAGCTGTGGTCTTCTATCTTTGCTTTGTTGGTCGCTACATCCGCTGAGTTGGCTCAGCTTTGATCTATGATGCATGCTGACTTTGTTGAACTATGATTTTTATAAAAATTTGTAAAAAACAGAAATTGGTGAATGCCTCACTGTTTATAAAATTCTCTGTATTGCATCTATCCACCATTCCTGTGTAGGGAGCTGATGCCTGAGGATGGCCTCCATTGTCTCTTCTGCTTCTGTATATTTGAAAAAATTTGGGGCCACATCAAACAAGTGGTTAATTTCATTCATTATAAAAAATAGATTTTCTATCTTATTATAGAAAACCTGCCCTGTAATAGGCCCTGTGTCTTCTGAAGTGCTGGCCTTCTCATTGATCTGTGCTGAGGAAAAAACATTTACTCTTTTAGCATACTGTTCATGGGTGAATAATCTCCCTCCGCTGTTCAGTAAGCTAGGGAGTCCTCTATTCTGCAATACCTGGAATTTCTCCATGAACCTGTTTACCTCTGTCTGCATATCCTGGGTTCTTCTGTCCAATGTCTGTACCAGATTTCTAAGAGTAAGAACCCTCTTGATCATTTGAATAGTCTCAGTTCTATTTGTGATTCCAATGATGGCTAACTGAGAACTTGTTTTGTGGTTAAGCACATTGATCATTCTTGTAGCAATCTCAGGCATATTTCCCAATAAGGCTCTTGATGCTCGGACTTCCTTTTGTGCCTTTGGGATGAGCTCTAGTTGCTCATGGATTGTCTCAATATATGGCCATTGGTTGGTGATGGATTGACCAATATTGGACCATATCATTGCTCTGATCTCAGATATGATTTTATCTAGCTTGAGCTCATTCTCAAGTTCCTTGATCCTATCTTTAAGGGCTTTGATTTCCTTGGTCTTTTCTCCCACCTCTCTTTTTGTCTTATCATGCCTTTCATTGACCTTGGCCAGCTTATCCCTGGTTTCATGCAGCTCTGTCATCTGAGCTTCCAAGACTTGTATTTCATTCTTTAATTTCTGCATGTCTAGAGTGTGTGCCTGTTCGGTACTTGTAGGAGCTGCTGAAGTGGATGTAGCTGTTTGTTCAGGTTGTTGAGGTGGAGGCACAGTGGTAGGAGCGGCATCCTCAAGATTGATGACTTGAGGAGGAGGCTGAGAAGTCTGACCCTCTTGTCTTTGCTTTAGTGATGCTTGTAAGGCCGCTTGAGTAGCCTCAGACTCTCCTAATTTCTCTTGTGTCTGCAGGAGCTGCTTATATATATCTATTAGCAGATCTGTGGCATCCTTTTCCATCCTTTGTTGGGCTACCTCATCTGTTTGGGGGTGAATGGTAGCTGGGAGCTTGACTTTCTTCCTTAATGCAGCCATGTCAGCATCCCTTAGTTTCAAGATCTCCTGTATCCCTTTGATGTCATTGGGGTTATGCCCAATTTCCACGATGATGTCCTCTAGGGATCTTATCATGTTGTCTTTAGCTTGAGATGAAGCCCTCTCCAATTCTAGTTGAGAGGCTGTAGCATTGAGGCTGCTTGTTAATTTGTGATTCTCCAACGTTTTGTCTGCCAAGGTGGCATACACCATTTCACAAGTTTGCTTGTGCAGCTCTATTTTATCCATTGGGTGGATGTCCTTGGCCAGGACCTCTAGATTGGTCCTGAGATAATCTGCAGTAGATTGTGGCTGGAGCGCTGTGGGTATGAAGTGACTCATAGTCAACTTGCCTTCGTCCACATCAAAAGCAGACATTAATCTTTGTTGGTTGGAGGGAGCCAATTTCAACAAATGGTTATATAACTTGACCTTCATGGGCTCACTCCTTCTTTTAATGTCTATAAACTGTTGTTTGATGCCTACCTCTGCTTCCCTCTGCTGGCTGGAGGAAGTGACCTCCCCTCCTATGGCTCTGTCTTGTTCTTGGTGGAAGGAACTGACCGAGGCTTCCCTGCTGGGTGGGCCCATACCCATTGCTTGTCTGATTGCGGCATCATCCTCTGAGAAGTCATTTAATCTCTGTCTCTTCTCTCCTTGGTTGATGGATGAAGTCATGGGTGTTTCTCTGTCTCTTTTCCTACTTAGGTCCTCCTTCTGTGGAGTTTGAAGGACCGAGGCATCAGTAATGTTTTCAGGCCTCGAGTGTCCTACATTTTGGGACTGCTGCTCGGTGGTAGGTGGGGTATCTACCACTTTTTCTTGCTGTAGGGGCTGTTGTGTTTCAGGTTGCCCTCCTCCTTGCTGCTGTTGCTGTTTTTGTTTTTGCTGCTGCTGCTGCTCTTGCTCTGCCTCTTACTCTGCCTCCATCTCCTGTTCTTTTCCCTTCTCTGATATCTTTCCAGCAACTCTTGTAGCTTGCTGTTGGGCGGTTGAAGAGGATGCTGCTGCTCCAATTTGTATGCTCAGCAGTGAACTGACCTGTGAATAAAACTCAAGGTCAGCCATTTTCTTTATGTTTCTTAGAGCTCTTTGATTAAGCTCTTCTTGAGTAACAGCTTCTTCTAAAGTCCCTCTCCTCCATTTGCTTTGATTGGCATGTTTTTCAATGTGAGGGAGGTTGCAATGATCATAAGCCGACAATTTGTATTTAAGCCTCCTCATGGTAATGAAGTTGTTAGGGTCATAAGGTTTCCATAGGAAGCTGTATTTGAGACCAAAGTCCCCAAGTATTCTATCTGCTTCCTTCCACCCTTCCTCCCTTTCGTTATAGAGGAAATGGCCAAGTTGACTTTTAACCTTTAGCTGTGCCTTCTTACCTTTGCCTGAAAAGTGGAACATATCCACAAAGCCAAACTGCCTAAAGTATTCTAAGGCAAATAGCCTCATAGGCACAAATCTGGGTAGTCTAAATGGAGGCAACTCACACCCATATATTCTGATGACAGTGTGGTGTTGGTAGAACTACCAATCCCCAATACTGTATGCTTTTGATAACTGCAGGAGTCTTTTCATCTCATCTGTCAATCTGGGAGGAGGTGAGCCCAAAAGTAGAGTCATGGCTGGATGAATGAAGTGATCAATGAACTCACAGTAGGTGTATGGCGAATAGCAAGGGAGGTGGAACACAGAGGTCCAGTACACCACAGATTTCAGATTTCCCTGTGCATCTTCTCTCTTCATTAGGAAGGAGAACTTCTCATGCTGGAAGTATAGAAGCAAATGATATATGTAGGAAGTGTATTTAAATACCCTATCTCTTGATAGGTTCATCAACTGATCATGCATCTTGTCTGAGATGTATGTGGCATAGTCATAGCAGACTGGTTTTCTACCTGGAGCAAACATGAGCATTATGTGCATAACCGTTTCATCCACATGTTCCACTGAATCATATCCCAGGATGGGACTGATCATGTCAACCAGGTCCAGGCCCAATTGGTTGAGGTAGACACAGTTGATGGGAGGAGTTTGTACAGTGTCAGCTTTGATGAATAACTGGTTAAGCTTTGTAATCTGGGCCTCTGTCATTCTGGCTCCCTCCATTATCAAATCAGCTAATGATAGAGGGACCAACTTCTTATCTGTTTTGAACTGCAGCATTTCCCTAATGGCTTCAGGGGTAATGAGAAACAGAATTGCACCTGAAGAATCAAACACCACCCTCTGGGATGCATCATAATACTCAACACATAGGTGGATGAGTTCTGGGAATTGGTTGACCTGAGGTAGCTTGAAGATTGGGAGAGAGGAGTCCCAAATTCCCAAGATGTCTGTCCCATTCTGATGTTTGATCTTAATTTCATTTAGTATTTGGAGATGAAACCTGCTCCTGCTTAGCATTTCTTCTGATATGTTATAGTCTAAGTCAGCTAATGCTTTCCAGCCCAATGCTTTGTGAGGGGCATTCAGAGGAGCTACATTGAGGGCTATAGGAGCCACAGGGGGATCCATGGTTCTTCTTAGGATTCTGTTTTTTCAAGGACTGGTGTTACTATGCAGAAAAACACAAACAACGCTTTTTCTGAGGAAAATGAGAATTTCTGAGGATAAAGAGTGAGTGGGAAAGGTTGTAGCGATTTGAAATGCTGCTTTTGAGTTGATAGGTGAGTTGCAGACCTGAGCAGAGTTTGTTTTTGAGGCAAATTAGCTTCTTGCAGGTGACTGGTTCACGATTGCGCGAACCAGTGATAAGTTTACGTTCAACTTGCCCAATGTGGCCCTATAAACATGTAGTGGCAGCTCTGGTTTGGTCTGAATGCTAGTTCAGTGGTCTTTTAATGGTGAATTTTGAGTTTGGAGGTCTGTTACTAGTTATACCCGAAATTCAGTGAAAATGGAGCTTTAGAGTGCAAATGAGAAGTACCTGTAGAATCTGGTCGGTTAGAACTTGTTAGCACTTTGAGGGATGGAGGTTCTAGCGGTCCGAAAGTCTTTTCCACGGCTGGTGCAGGTTTGGACGTGAATTTACATGCAGAACAAACAACAAAGCTTGCGCCCAAAAATAGCAAAAAACACGATTTTTGGCATAAATATATCTTTTGGTGATTTTGGCGCGTTTTCGCGCTGACGTCAGCATGACGTCACAGGTGGGGTCAGGGTCGGATGACTTCAGCAGGAAGTCATCCGGCCAGGTGGCGGCCTCTGGTTGGTCCACGAGGACAGTGAGATGGCAGGACAGGTGGACCAGTGGTTGAGCGGAGAAATGATGCGACGGCGTACCTGGGGATGACGTGGGGTGACGGAGCAGTGACGTGGCGGTGAGGTAATACAAGCGGGAATGATAAAACGGAAAATCGAGGCGGTTTCATATCGCACCGCCTACGGTACGGTGGCGGTATGCGTCAGTGGTACCTCCGATGGGCTGTGGAGTGGACGCGTGGCTGCGGCATGACGTAGCCAAAATACGGCCATCGGACGATATCCTTCGGGCAGCGGATCGGCTCCGATGCTGTAGTGGCCGTCGGATCTGGAGGAGCAAGATCTAACGGTTGTCGGGAGCTTGACGTGACAGGAGGATAGTACAGTTAATGATCGGGCGTCGGAAGGGGTCCGATGTGATCAGGGCCGTCGGATCTGGAGTTGCTCGATCGGACGGTCATCGGGAAGGTGAAGCGATAACCAAGTACGGGGAAAGGCAGAGGCCTATTTTAATATTGTCCTGGGGATCTGTACACTGGCGGAAGCTTTGGAACAGTGGGTTTTCATGATTTTTGTTGAAAATAGACTCGCCCTTTAGACTTAGGATAAGAGAAAAATGTTGGTTTTTTGATGTTTTTAGCCATTTTGAAGCGGGTAAAGGTAGAAACTGGGCTTTTAGGGGGGGTTTTCATGTGCAAATGGGGGTCAAAAATGAGGGAATGAATTTGCAGAGGAAAAGGGAGATTTAGCTTAGGTTTATCAAGATGACCAGGTGCCATCTGATCCCTGACATGGGACTGTATGGCTATAATGCCAAGGGGGAGGGATATTTATACAAAATTTGGGGTTTATACACCATGGTGTTAGTAATATTAGGGAAAAGGTGATATAAGGGATCTATATAATAGAGTTAGTGTTAGCATGGATGATGGAAGTGAATGGGGGGACAAACACTAAGTTCATTTGAAACTTACTTAGTTTAGGGAGTAGATCAAAATGAAAAGATCTTTAGACAAGAAATGTGGCTTTGGATGAACAAGAATCATTATGAAACCATGATCTTCCTCCCTGAATCTCAGCTCATAGAGGGATGTTAGCAAATGAAAAAGAAAGGGGGAAGGAGGGAGGTTAGTTATGGTCCTTGCTGTAACTTGATGAATATGCACACCTTGTCACTTGATAGACTTTGCCTTGGTAATCATAGTCACCATGCCTGCAATGGTAAAGATAGCCTTTTTTCTGCAACCATCACTACTTACCCAGCTATTTGCCTAGCATTTTTTATTTCTTCTTGGAGGGTGCACTTGGACTTGCAGACCCTTACTTGCCTTTTCTTTTCTTTGGCTTTTTCTTTTATTTTCCTATCTACTTCTAACCTTATTGCTTCCAAGGTCCCAGATTAAGCAGTTGGGAGCCTTATTTTCTCTACCTAGGCTATTTGTCTGCCAAGATTAAACAGTTTGGACAGACTTCTTTCTCTAGTCTACAACAGGAAATTGAAATCAAGGCATGATCCAGATTAGACTGTTGGATCATCCATCAAAATGGAAACAAGGCCATCAAAATTGTAACAAGGAGAAACTCTTTACATGCCTTGTGTTTCTAGGAAATATGGGATCTTTGCATAATCAAAGCAGAGCATATTTGGACTTTCCCTAGCCCATCATGAAATATGAAACCTATTGGTATAGGTATCCAACAGTGGCTCCACATGGGGATGGTTTTTCACTTGAAAGACCAAGGACAGCAGGTCATATTGCCTTGCTCCATTGCTGCCCATATCATCCTTAACGTTTGCTGCTTTGAAGTACCAAATTTCGTGCTTCCCTTCTTGGTAGACTTCTGATTCTATTTACCTTTTGCTGGTTGGTGAATAACTTGGAAAACTGCATTTTTACAATCTAAACAGAAAATAATATGTACATCTGGATATATTCAAGGGAACCTCAGGTTGTACTCATGGGAAATAGTCAAAATAATGCTTCAGCATCCTGCCATTGACAGGACCTTCATCCAAGTCAGTTTCAGTCAGACTTTTAAGGAAGTAAGTGTTATTACCTTGTACTGCTTGGACAACAAATGGTCCTCTCCATAAGGAATCAAATTTTCCATGTTTTCCTTCCTCTTCTCTTCTTGCATCCCACTTGAGGACTTTATCACCAATATTGAAATTTTCTGCTTTGGTTCTCCTGTCAAAGGCCTTCTTTAATTTTTCTTGTAACCCTTGAACTCTGCTGAAAACCTGATCTCTAGTTTGCTGCAGACATATGATTTGATTTATCCTTCTTTGCATATCATTTGGTTCGGCTTGGTTTTCTTGAAGAAGCTTCATAACAGGCACTCCTATTGATGAGGGAAATTTGGCTTCTAGTCCATAAACCAACTCATATGGGCTGGTCCCAATTGATCTTTTGGTTGTTAGTCTATCTGCCCATAAGGCATTGACTAGTTTCTTGTGCCAATTCTTTTTGTTTTCTTCCAGCACCTTTTTTATGATGTTCACCAGGCTCTTGTTAGATGATTCATCTAGGCCATTTCCTTGGGGATAGTATGCAGTAGAGTGACCCAAAGTAATATGATATTTGTGGCAGAAGTTTACCATCTTCTTGGATCTGAAAGCAGCAGCATTGTCTATTATTATCTTGTCAGGACAGCCAAACCTAGCCAGTATGTTGTTTTCTAAAAACTGAATGATTACTGAGTCATTTCCTTGTCTGCATGGGGCAGCTTCAATCCATTTGGTGAAGTAGTCTGTGGCTGTCAAAATCCATCTATGTTGGCCTGAAGATGAGGGATGAATTTCCCCAATGAAGTCTAAGCCCCATTGTTGGAAAGGTCTCTCTGTTGCAATGGGTCTTAGGGGGAGTGGCAGCAACTGTCTTTTTCCCTCAAACACTTGGCACTTGTGGCATGAGGTTGTGAATTTCTTGACATCAGAGAACATGGTGGGCTAGTAATAACCAGCCCTCAGTATTTTGTCCACAGTGGACTTCCAGTACAAATGTCCACCACAGTCTCCTGCATGAAAATCTTGCATGATATTGTTAGTTTCATTCTCCATTAAACAGTGCAGCAATATACCTTCATGGTTTTTCCAAAGTAAATTTCCATCCATCACACAAAATCTAGATGTTTTCATTTTTACGAACCTACACTTAGTTCTGGACAGTCCTGGGGGAGCACACAGGTTTTGTAACACATAACAAATGTCAGAGTACCAAGGGGATTGTTCAAAGGCTACATTGATCTTTGGAGTCGCCAACTCTGTTTCACTGTCCAGCTGATTGATATCTAGGGCTTGGAAATTTGCTTCTGTCATTAACTTGGCCAAACCTTGCCCTTTTATTAGCTTGGTAGGTTTTATTTCGATGTCAAATTCTAGTATGTTTGCAATCCATTTTCCTCTTCTGCCCTCTAGGTTTTCTTGAGTGAGTATGTCTTTTATAATAGGACTTGGCACATATGCTATGACATGGGAATAAAGGATATAAATCCTAAAATCCTTGATTGCTTTGACCAGAGCATAAGCTTGCTTTTCTATGATTTGGTATTTCAGAGGTGCGTCTCTAAGGGCTTTGCTAAAGAAAGCAATTGGTTTCTCATTTCCTTGGTCATCGTTTTGCAGCAAAACAGCAGCAATAGTATGCTGGGAGGCGAAAGAGAAAATGATAAAGTCTCTGTCAAACTGAGGATTGGTTAACACTGGGGTTTGAGTCAAGGCCAATTTTATACCTTCAAAGGCTTGTTTTGCTTCAACAGTCCATTTTACTTTTGAATCCTTTTTTAACATGTTGTTTAATAATCTGATTAGTTCTGCTAAGTTTGGGATAAACCTTCTTAAAAAATTGATTTTTCCTAAGAATCCCTGTAACTCCTTGACATTCCTTGGGTGGGGCATTTGTAGGATAGCTTGTATCCTATCTGGATCAATTCTTATGCCATCTTTTGAAATAATGTGTCCTAAGAGTTTACCTTCTTCCAAGCCAAATAATGATTTCTTGGGATTTAAGGAAATGCCATATTTCCTGCATGTTAGGAAAATCTGTCTCAAATGTTTCAGATGTTCTTGGTCAGATTTTGAAAAGGGTGTAAGATCATCTAAGTAAATGACTAGGAAGTCATGAATCTCTTTTGCAAAAGCAATATCCATTGCTCTTTGAAATGTTGCCCCTGCATTTTTCAATCCAAAGGGCATTTTTACATATTTGAAAGTTCCCCATGGGGTTGTAAATGCAGTTTTATCTTGGTCATCAGGGTGTACCAAGATTTGATTAAAGCCTGAGAACCCATCAAGCAATGACATCCTTGAAGCCCCCACCACTCATTGGAGAATGTGATCCATTTTGGGTAAAGGATAGTTATCTTTGAGTGATACTTGATTTAGATTCCTTAAGTCTACACAAAGTCTAATCTCACCAGTTTTCTTTCTTGTAGGGACTAAATTTGAAATCCACTCAGAGAACCTGATTGGTGCTATGATACCAGCTTTGAACATTTTTTGCAATTCCTTTTCAATGGAAGGAAGGAGTGTAGGATTGATCCTTCTCAACTTCTGTTTGAAAGGTTTTTGATTAGGCTTGAGAGGAATGGTATGCTGGATGACAGAAGTATCATAGGACTTTAGATCCTCATAACCCCATGCAAAAACATCTTGAAACTCTTTAAAGAGGTCAATGTATTTGGGTTTTTGATCAGGGGGCAAAGAAGCAGACAGCTTTATTATTTTAGGTTTGTCAATGGTACCAATATTGTATTCTTCAACGGCTGCATCTAATGGCTGCATTTTTGGCTTCCTAGGGACGTCATTTGAATCAAAGATGTCCTCTAGCGGGGTAAGGCCTGTTGGAAGGAAATTGTCTTTGAGTTCTATGATTTCAGCTTCAGCGCTGGTCACCTCTTCACAGTCAATTTGGTAAATTTGCTGAATGCTTTTGTTGTTGAAAATGGTTGGATTCAGTAATTGTGTTGCTGTTCTAGTTGATATTGGCTGAGCAGTCTGTTGGAACTGTATTTGTGATGGACTTGCTCCATCAAGTATTTGTGATTGACTTGCTGCTTCAGTGTCAATATTTAATCCTGTAAACTCTTGTTGTAAGGTTAAAAAATTGTTTATTTGCATATCATCCTCAAATACTTGCCATTCTTTGACATTGTTTGGAATGGAGGGTCTGTATTTGACCTCGGCTGTGAAGCAGTTGTTGGGTTCCAGTGGAAATTTGAAGGTGCTGGCAAATGTTGCCAAACTGTGTGCATGGAGATTGTGGCTCCATGAAATTTTTGTGATAAGGAACTCAGAGAAAGTGTCCAATAGTTCAATTACAGCAGATCTGTAAGATCTCAGCCTTTTGTCATTGGTGACAAAATTTCCTTTTACTTGTTGAATCACTAGATCAGAATCTCCCATGATCGAGACCCTAGGAGCTTGTAATGACCTTGCTAGTTTGAGACCTAGCAACAGAGCTTCATACTCTACCATGTTATTAGTGCATCTAAAGTTTAATCTATAAGCTCTGCCTTCCGCATGGTTTTTTCCTTTGTTGTGTATCCAAACTCCAGCTCCTGCCCCTAACTTGTTGACTGAGCCATCAAATTCTAGGACCCACAGGATGTCTTGCTGGAAGGGAGATTTAAAGATCTGTTCATGGGATGGCAATGTAAGCAGGAGTTGGGGTCTCTTCTCTAGCTTGTCTTCTAGGACAGTTTTATCACTTGTTTGAAACTCTTTGACAACTAGAGGAGGGGCAGTGTCTAGTGCTTGACTGATTGATGTTTTATGGGTGGTACTTCCTTGATCAATGTTTTGTTCTTGCATGAGTTTGTTAGTCCCAATATCATTGTCTGAGAGGCTTGCGCTATCATTGAAGAGAATGAACGAGTCTATGTCTGAATGGACAGCATATATTGGAAAATTTTGAGGCTTTTCTTCACTGCTAACCATGTACTTCATGAGTGTTTCTCTGTAGAGTCCTTTTGGTTTCCCAAAGACAGAGATGGTGGCATATGACATGTCTAATTGCAGGGAGCCTTGGAGTTTAGCTCCCCATGATCTTGATAGCAGCATCCCATATTTAGGTGGGATATCAGCGACTACAACATCCATTAGAATGGTTTTGTTAGGGTACTGAACCAGAGACACACATAAATCTTTTATTAGACCTAAACATTTGACTTGGCTAGAGTCAAAGGAAAACAGGTCTTTGTATGGTCTTGTTATATCCAAGTTCAATCTTTCCATGACTGCTTTTGGCATGAGGTTATGAGAGGCACCTGAGTCGAACATTGCATTATGCAGTATTTTGTCATGAATATGCAAGCTGACATAAAAAGGTAATATCCCTGTGACTACTGTTTTTCCATCTACCTCTGGGCCAAACAGTAATTCCGGAGTGTCATCTAGCACATTTACATCATCTTTGCTATTAGTGAGTTGAAGGGATTTCTTGATCTGTTGCTTACAGATGTCATGCTTGGCTAGCTCTGAGAGGGGAATTGCTATCTTTAGCTTGCCAATCTCTGTACCTAGGTCAAAAGGTTTGTTAGCTTGGGTTTTGGAGTCACGGATAGCAGCCCTTTCTTTGTTCATTATTTATTCTTGTTGGTTTTCATCTTGACTTGGAGACCTGCCCCTTTTACTCATGTCTTGAGGGGTAATATTTAAATCAGGGTGAGAGGATGAAGTTTCCATAGGCTGATGTAGTGGTGACAATAGTTCGGTAACCTCTTCAACCACTACTTCTTCTGCAGGCAAGTTTGTTTTGTCATTGGGTTCTGTGACTATGGCTCCTTTAGACTTCTGTTTATCCTTTATCTTGTCAGGCTGATTTACATTCACAGTCCTACTCCTTAGCTTGTACTGTTTATGGACTTCATAGACAGCAGTATCATATCCTTGTTTAAAATCAAAGGATTCTCCTGATTTAGTTTGGAATGTTTTGATTTCATCATCCTCATGATCTTCTTGTGTTAAGAAAACTTGGCTTTTACCATCTAGATCCATTAGGTTAATCTCAGGATCTTCATTGAGCTCATTAGATGTAGAAGTTTCTGCATAATTTTCTTGAAAAGGGGTTCTAATGTCTTGGTCAGCAATTGTCTTACCTATGTTTGGGTTCTGAGCTCTCCTAAAATTCGGATTTCTAGGAGGGTTGTTTTGTGGTGTTTCCCATGATGACTTTCTTTCAACCGATTCCACTCTTTCACCCAATCTCTTCATGCTATTTAGTATTGCATCCAGCTTTTGATCAAAGCCCGAGGGTTCTTCTTTGAAGGCAGTCCTTTTTTCCAACTTTGCCCTATTTCTTTTGGCAATTAGGTTAGCTTCCACTGTGACAGCAACCCTTTGAGCTTCTGCGAGGGTTGGAGGGTCTCTTTCCTTCAACTGATAGGCCATATCAGGGTCAAAACCGTCAGGGAATTTATATAGGGCCAAATATGGAGGGGGCCTTAAGTTCTGCGGGATAGCATTATATACATTGTTAAACCTAGCACAATATTCCAAAACTGTCTCTTGGGGACCTCTCTTAATAGTGTCATATTCACCAAGTATGTGGAGAGGATCTTTCTTCTTCTCCCATCTGTTGGTAAAAGCTTGGTAAAGCTCATCAGGAGTTGTAATGGAGTTTGCATTCAGGGATCTAAACCAAGTTCTAACATCCCCAGTTAAGCTTTGAACAAAAATTCTCATTCTGACACTGTCATCATCTATTTCATAGGTCTCAAAGTGGTCTTGCATCTTCTTAGCATGTTGAACAGCCATCAGAGGGCCGTTGGAGTCAAAAAATGAGATTTTGGTTTGGTAGTCTTGGGGTAAAGCTGCAGCATTAGCTGGTATCTGCAGAGGGGCATACCTGTTAGCCATATTTATGGGATTTAGAGGGTTGATAGGAACAAACGGGAGAACGGGGATCACTGGTATAACAGGGTTAATGGGATGAGTGGCTAGTGGGAAACTGGTTAAAGGAGTATGTGCAGTGGATAAAGGTGAAAGAGGAGGACTTTGAGATGTTGATGGTGAACTAGGAGAACCTGGGACAGACCTAAAGAGGACTTTAAGTGGAGTAGAAAGGTTGGGAAAATCTTCAGCTGAGGTCAAAATAGCAGGCTGGTCCTGCTTTTGTTGCTTCCTGATGTTTTTCCGGATGGTATTTGGATTATCAACAACGATGGGTGGATTAGGGTCAGGATTTGCCCTAGTGTACCTTGGGTTTTTCTTCGGAGCCAGTTTCTAACTGTTTTTTCAGGACTTTTATAGGAAGTTTTTATATATGCACGGACTGGATGAAGATTTCGGAATGGCTATATATGTTTCAAAGCTAAGATGAAGATTCCCTAATTAGCTCTTCCCTAAAGCTGTCACTGTGGTACAGAAACAGTTCTAAGGCCTCTTGGCTGGTTTCAGGCTTGATGGTAGCTTTGGAAGACAGATAGTAATTGAAAAATCCTAAGAAGTCCCCAGCGGAGTCGCCAATTATGTTAACACCCAGGTTGTTCCCTATGACTCCCAAGGGAATACGGCCGGGGTAACCACTAACCAATCTTTGGGTTGCAGTTCCTAGCCTAACTGCAACCAGAGAGGGCTCTCTCTTTGTGATTTGTCTCTGTAATGATGGTATTTTAGGCTAGCTGTGATGATCAGGTTTTTGTTTATGTTTTTGGTTGAAGGATTTCTTTCTTGTCTTATGATGTGGTTTTTAGATAGTGGTATAACATTGGGCAATGGAGTCTGGATATTTGTAAAATGATCTTATACGTTGGGTGGTGCTCTAACTGCAAGGCCTATTGTGTACTTAGACAGACAAAATTTAACTTGAATGGTGATGCATGTCAACTAACAGAAATTAATTGAGAACTTTCTATTAAGTTGGTGAATTGAAAGTGGACGCACTGCACAGGAGCAAAGCTTGAATTCCTGTGACAAAGGCCAATGTGAAAGATGTATTCTGAAAGTGTAGCAGTTAAGAATCACACTTTATATAGATTACAGCTGAAGAAAACATTTATAAACAACACAGACTGAACTCAGGGTACTCAATGAGTAAATCCTGGAAGTTATTCTTTTTCTTTGTTGCTTAATATTGGAAATCAGATAACGTATATGGATTTTTAACAAAACAAGTAAATAACAGAGAGAGTTACAGAGACTTATTGCATGGTAAAATACACAGGGATCCAGCAGTCATCAACAGGAAACAGAACGTATTCAACACTTCAGACATCCAAGAAATTCCATCACTTTCTTTATTAACTTCAGAAAGGATTACAGCATAAGAACTTCTTCAGGAGAAATCAACAACAACCCTTGCTCTCTCATGCGAAGGGGACTTTATAGAAATGTGTATACAAAATATCTCAGGCATTGAGTCATCTGAGAGAGAAAAATATCTTCATAACTACGTTCAGAAAGTAGACAAGAAGTTATTACAACTTTGAATGCAGCGTAAATGCTCTTTATGTCTGTCAGAGGGTTGTTTTGACTTTTGAGAGTCACTGAGTCGGTTGCATCACTCTGTTTTAATTCTAGAAATACGCATTTACTTTTGGCTGCGCAGTGCATTCTCGGGTTTTCCAGCTGTGGTCTTCTATCTTTGCTTTGTTGGCCGCTACATCCGCTGAGTTGGCTCAACTTTGATCTATGATGCATGCTGACTTTGTTGAACTATGCTTTTTATAAAAATTTGTAAAAAACATAAATTGGTGAATGCCTCACTGTTTATAAAATTCTCTGTATTGCATCTGTCCACCATTCTTGTGTAGGGAGCTGATGCCTGAGGATGGCCTCCATTGTCTCTTCTGCTTCTGTATATTTGAAAAAATTTGGGGCCACATCAAACAAGTGGTTAATTTCATTCATTATAAAAAATAGATTTTCTATCTTATTATAGAAAACCTGCCCTGTAATAGGCCCTGTGTCTTCTGAAGTGCTGGCCTTCTCATTGATCTGTGCTGAGGCAAAAACATTTACTCTTTTAGCATACTGTTCATGGGTGAATAATCTCCCTCCGCTATTCAGTAAGCTAGGGAGTCCTCTATTCTGCAATACCTGGAATTTCTCCATGAACCTGTTTACCTCTGTCTGCATATCCTGGGTTCTTCTGTCCAATGTCTGTACCAGATTTCTAAGAGTAAGAACCCTCTTGATCATTTGAATAGTCTCAGTTCTATTTGTGATTCCAATGATGGCTAACTGAGAACTTGTTTTGTGGTTAAGCACATTGATCATTCTTGTAGCAATCTCAGGCATATTTCCCAATAAGGCTCTTGATGCTCGGACTTCCTTCTGTGCCTTTGGGATGAGCTCTAGTTGCTCATGGATTGTCTCAATATATGGCCATTGGTTGGTGATGGATTGACCAATATTGGACCATATCATTGCTCTGATCTCAGATATGATTTTATCTAGCTTGAGCTCATTCTCAAGTTCCTTGATCCTATCTTTAAGGGCTTTGATTTCCTTGGCCTTTTCTCCCACCTCTCTTTTTGTCTTATCATGCCTTTCATTGACCTTGGCCAGCTTATCCCTGGTTTCATGCAGCTCTATCATCTGAGCTTCCAAGACTTGTATTTCATTCTTTAATTTCTGCATGTCTAGAGTGTGTGCCTGTTCGGTACTTGTAGGAGCTGCTGAAGTGGATGTAGTTGTTTGTTCAGGTTGTTGAGGTGGAGGCACAGTGGTAGGAGCGGCATCCTCAAGATTGATGACTTGAGGAGGAGGCTGAGAAGTCTGACCCTCTTGTCTTTGCTTTAGTGATGCTTGTAAGGCCGCTTGAGTAGCCTCAGACTCTCCTAATTTCTCTTGTGTCTGCAGGAGCTGCTTATATATAGCTATTAGCAGATCTGTGGCATCCTTTTCCATCCTTTGTTGGGCTACCTCATCTATTTGGGGGTGAATGGTAGCTGGGAGCTTGACTTTCTTCCTTAATGCAGCCATGTCAGCATCCCTTAGTTTCAAGATCTCCTGTATCCCTTTGATGTCATTGGGGTTATGCCCAATTTCCACGATGATGTCCTCTAGGGATCTTATCCTGTTGTCTTTAGCTTGAGATGAAGCCCTCTCCAATTCTAGTTGAGAGGCTGTAGCATTGAGGCTGCTTGTTAATTTGTGATTCTCCAACGTTTTGTCTGCCAAGGTGGCATACACCATTTCACCAGTTTGCTTGTGCAGCTCTATTTTATCCATTGGGTGGATGTCCTTGGCCACGACCTCTAGATTGGTCCTGAGATAATCTGCAGTAGATTGTGGCTGGAGCGCTGTGGGTATGAAGTGACTCATAGTCAACTTGCCTTCGTCCACATCAAAAGCAGACATTAATCTTTGTTGGTTGGAGGGAGCCAATTTCAACAAATGGTTATATAACTTGACCTTCATGGGCTCACTCCTTCTTTTAATGTCTATAAACTGCTGTTTGATGCCTACCTCTGCTTCCCTCTGCTGGCTGGAGGAAGTGACCTCCCCTCCTATGGCTCTGTCTTGTTCTTGGTGGAAGGAACTGACCGAGGCTTCCCTGCTGGGTGGGCCCATACCCATTGCTTGTCTGATTGCGGCATCATCCTCTGAGAAGTCATTTAATCTCTGTCTCTTCTCTCCTTGGTTGATGGATGAAGTCATGGGTGTTTCTCTGTCTCTTTTCCTACTTAGGTCCTCCTTCTGTGGAGTTTGAAGGACCGAGGCATCAGTAATGTTTTCAGGCCTCGAGTGTTCTACATTTTGGGCCTGCTGCTCGGTGGTAGGTGGGGTATCTACCACTTTTTCTTGCTGTAAGGGCTGCTGTGTTTCAGGTTGCCCTCCTCCTTGCTGTTGTTGCTGTTTTTGTTGTTGCTGCTGCTGCTGCTCTTGCTCTGCCTCCTGCTCTGCCTCCATCTCCTGTTCTTTTCCCTTCTCTGATATCTTTCCAGCAACTCTTGTAGCTTGCTGTTGGGCGGTTGAAGAGGATGCTGCTGCTCCAATTTGTATGCTCGGCAGTGAACTGACCTGTGAATAAAACTCAAGGTCAGCCATTTTCTTTATGTTTCTTAGAGCTCTTTGATTAAGCTCTTCTTGAGTAACAGCTTCTTCTAAAGTCCCTCTCCTCCATTTGCTTTGATTGGCATGTTTTTCAATGTGAGGGAGGCTGCAATGATCATAAGCCGACAATTTGTATTTAAGCCTCCTCATGGTAATGAAGTTGTTAGGGTCATAAGGTTTCCATAGGAAGCTGTATTTGAGACCAAAGCCCCCAAGTATTCTATCTGCTTCCTTCCACCCTTCCTCCCTTTCGTTATAGAGGAAATGGCCAAGTTGACTTTTAACCTTTAGCTGTGCCTTCTTACCTTTGCCTGAAAAGTGGAACATATCCACAAAGCGAAACTGCCTGAAGTATTCTAAGGCAAATAGCCTCATAGGCACAAATCTGGGTAGTCTAAATGGAGGCAACTCACACCCATATATTCTGATGACAGTGTGGTGTTGGTAGAACTACCAATCCCCAATATTGTATGCTTTTGATAACTGCAGGAGTCTTTTCATCTCATCTGTCAATCTGGGAGGAGGTGAGCCCAAAAGTAGAGTCATGGCTGGATGAATGAAGTGATCAATGAACTCACAGTAGGTGTATGGCGAATAGCAAGGGAGGTGGAACACAGAGGTCCAGTACACCACAAATTTCAGATTTCCCTGTGCATCTTCTCTCTTCATTGGGAAGGAGAACTTCTCATGCTGGAAGTATAGAAGCAAATGATATATGTAGGAAGTGTATTTAAATACCCTATCTCTTGATAGGTTCATCAACTGATCATGCATCTTGTCTGAGATGTATGTGGCATAGTCATAGCAGACTGGTTTTCTACCTGGAGCAAACATGAGCATTATGTGCATAACCGTTTCATCCACATGTTCCACTGAATCATATCCCAGGATGGGACTGATCATGTCAAC
Organism: Pinus tabuliformis; assembly: GCA_031772625.1. Taxonomy (NCBI): domain Eukaryota; kingdom Viridiplantae; phylum Streptophyta; class Pinopsida; order Pinales; family Pinaceae; genus Pinus; species Pinus tabuliformis. Next base: position 1,923,552,431 of record CM062817.1, on the reverse strand, counting down.
CAGGTCCAGGCCCAATTGGTTGAGGTAGACACAGTTGATGGGAGGAGTTTGTACAGTGTCAGCTTTGATGAATAACTGGTTAAGCTTTGTAATCTGGGCCTCTGTCATTCTGGCTCCCTCCATTATCAAATCAGCTAATGATAGAGGGACCAACTTCTTATCTGTTTTGAACTGCAGCATTTCCCTAATGGCTTCAGGGGTAATGAGAAACAGAATTGCACTTGAAGAATCAAGCACCACCCTCTGGGATGCATCATAATACTCAACACATAGGTGGATGAGTTCTGGGAATTGGTTAACCTGAGGTAGCTTGAAGATTGGGAGAGAGCAGTCCCAAATTCCCAAGATGTCTGTCCCATTCTGATGTTTGATCTTAATTTCATTTAGTATTTGGAGATGAAACCTGCTCCTGCTTAGCATTTCTTCTGATATGTTATAGTCTAAGTCAGCTAATGCTTTCCAGCCCAATGCTTTGTGAGGGGCATTCAGAGGAGCTACATTCAGGGCTATAGGAGCCATAGGGGGATCCATGGTTCTTCTTAGGATTCTGTTTTTTCAAGCACTGGTGTTACTATGCAGAATAACACAAACAACGCTTTTTCTGAGGAAAATGAGAATTTCTGAGGACAAAGAGTGAGTGGGAAAGGTTGTAGCGATTTGAAATGCTGCTTTTGAGTTGATAGGTGAGTTGCAAACCTGAGCAGAGTTTGTTTTTGAGGCAAATTAGCTTCTTGCAGGTGACTGGTTCACGATTGCGCGAACCAGTGATAAGTTTACGTTCAACTTGCCCAATGTGGCCCTATAAACGTGTAGTGGCAGCTCTGGTTTGGTCTGAATGCTAGTTCAGTGGTCTTTTAATGGTGAATTTTGAGTTTGGAGGTCTGTTACTAGTTATACCTGAAATTCAGTGAAAATGGAGCTTTAGAGTGCAAATGAGAAGTACCTGTAGAATCTGGTCGGTTAGAACTTGTTAGCACTTTGAGGGATGGATGTTCTAGCGGTCCGGAAGTCTTTTCCATGGCTGGTGCAGGTTTGGACGTGAATTTACATGCAGAACAAACAACAAAGCTTGCGCCCAAAAATAGCAAAAAACACGATTTTTGGCATAAATATATCTTTTGGTGATTTTGGCGCGTTTTCGCGCTGACGTCAGCATGATGTCACAGGTGGGGTCAGGGTCAGATGACGTCAGCAGGACGTCATCCGGCCAAGTGGCGGCCTCTGGTTGGTCCACGGGGACAGTGAGATGGCAGGACAGGTGGACCAGTGGTTGAGTGGAGAAATGATGCGACGGCGTACCTGGGGATGACGTGGGGTGACGGAGCAGTGACGTGGCGGTGAGGTAATACAAGCGGGAATGATAAAACCGGAAACCGAGGCGGTTTCATATCGCACCGCCTACGGTACGGTGGCGGTATGCGTCAGTGGTACCTCCGATGGGCTGTGGAGGGGACGCGTGGCTGCCGCATGACGTAGTCAAAATACGGCCATCGGACGATATCCTTCGGGCAGCGGATCGGCTCCGATGCTGTAGTGGCCGTCGGATCTGGAGGAGCAAGATCTAACGGTTGTCGGGAGCTTGACGTGATAGGAGGATAGTACAGCTAATGATCGGGCGTCGGAAGGGGTCCGATGTGATCAGGGCCGTCGGATCTGGAGTTGCTCGATCGGACGGTCATCGGGAAGGTGAAGCGATAACCAAGTACGGGGAAAGGCAGAGGCCTATTTTAATATTGTCCTGGGGATCTGTGCACTGGCGGAAGCTTTGGAACAGTGGGTTTTCATGATTTTTGTTGAAAATAGACCCGCCCTTTAGACTTAGGATAAGAGAAAAATGTTGGTTTTTTGATGTTTTTAGCCATTTTGAAGCGGGTAAAGGTAGAAACTGGGCTTTTAGGGGGGGTTTTCATGTGCAAATGGGGGTCAAAAATGAGGGAATGAATTTGCAGAGGAAAAGGGAGATTTAGCTTAGGTTTATCAAGATGACCAGGTGCCATCTGATCCCTGACATGGGACTGTATGGCTATAATGCCAAGGGGGAGGGATATTTATACAAAATTTGGGGTTTATACACCATGGTGTTAGTAATATTAGGGAAAAGGTGATATAAGGGATCTATATAATAGAGTTAGTGTTAGCATGGATGATGGAAGTGAATGGGGGGACAAACACTAAGTTCATTTGAAACTTACTTAGTTTAGGGAGTAGATCAAAATGAAAAGATCTTTAGACAAGAAATGTGGCTTTGGATGAACAAGAATCATTATGAAACCATGATCTTCCTCCCTGAATCTCAGCTCATAGAGGGATGTTAGCAAATGAAAAAGAAAGGGGGAAGGAGGGAGGTTAGTTATGGTCCTTGCTGTAACTTGATGAATATGCACACCTTGTCACTTGATAGACTTTGCCTTGGTAATCATAGTCACCATGCCTGCAATGGTAAAGATAGCCTTTTTTCTGCAACCATCACTACTTACCCAGCTATTTGCCTAGCATTTTTTATTTCTTCTTGGAGGGTGCACTTGGACTTGCAGACCCTTACTTGCCTTTTCTTTTCTTTGGCTTTTTCTTTTATTTTCCTATCTACTTCTAACCTTATTGCTTCCAAGGTCCCAGATTAAGCAGTTGGGAGCCTTATTTTCTCTACCTAGGCTATTTGTCTGCCAAGATTAAACAGTTTGGACAGACTTCTTTCTCTAGTCTACAACAGGAAATTGAAATCAAGGCATGATCCAGATTAGACTGTTGGATCATCCATCAAAATGGAAACAAGGCCATCAAAATTGAAACAAGGAGAAACTCTTTACATGCCTTGTGTTTCTAGGAAATATGGGATCTTTGCATAATCAAAGCAGAGCATATTTGGACTTTCCCTAGCCCATCATGAAATATGAAACCTATTGGTATAGGTATCCAACACTGAGTCACTTGGCTGGTGTGGAAATATTTGCACGAAGGTAATTCAGAAACTTCTGTGCTTTGCTTACCATTGCAACAAAATCATCCGCCATCTGCTTTACCCATTCTACGCGAGCCACCGATGTATCAATATTTGATTTCATTGCTTTCCTGGGTTCAAATGCTACCTGCATGTGTGCTAACATTCCCTAAATGTTAGAAGAGGCCATGAATGCCTCATCAAGCCAAGGCTGGATTCGTTTTTTAAGCATTGCTTCCTTCTGCCTAGCTACATCAACTTTTTCCTTGAGAGCTTGGGCCTCCCTCATTTTGGCCCATGGCTATGTGATGGCAACCGTTTACACAGTCCCCCGGACTTTGTCATACGCCTGTTGTAACTCCTGTGCTTCTATTTCTACCTATTGTAGCATTGAGTCGTCCTATAGGGATGTGAGCATAAGGAGGGACTAATCCAACAATCCCGATCAATCTTGGATCGTGCGCTTTATGACTTCCAATCCTGCTTGAATTTCGCCACGACGGTGTTTGCGAACTTCCGGGGCTGTGGGTGGTTGCACATTTATTCTTAGCTCTGCAATTTGCAAATTTAATTCCCACTGAGCTTTCACGACCTCCTCCTCGGTTCTACAGAATCCTACTGCCATGTTATGAATCTTATTTGTTATGGGAAGTTCCGCTGGGACAACCAACTCTAGTACCTTGCTGCAAGCCTCCGCCATGGCCTGTTCCACTTCCTAGTTGTGGGTTACCAAGTCATCATGCTGTAGGCTGACCTACTCTAGATTGTCCTTATGCTCCATTAAGATCTGAAGGGCACGACCTTCCCTGGCATGCAGCTTAGCGGTTACCCCGTACTGCAGTTGGTAGAGGATTTCTCGAGATAGAGCAGTAAAATTCAAACGCCAACTTCACATGTCCCCTCATCTTCAGCTAGGACAACACCTGGTGGTAACACTAAAGTGTTCATTGTGTGACTATGCACCATCTGCTTGGCTGCAGTTGTATCATCTGCTAGGTTTGGTATCATCCCTCCCGAGGGTTGCACCTGTAATGCCTGTAGCTACGCTCTGAGATCCCCCAACACAGTTATCTGCTCTATCATCAACTCCTCCAATGCATCGGTAGTGACTTTGCATGTTGGCTCGCTACTATCAATAAATTCTTTCTCCAAAAACTTTGTTGTTTTTGACTTCTTGCGTGCATGTGGTGATTCCTTACTACGCGGCCTTTTTCCTTGGGGCGATTTTATGGTAAAGTTTGTGTGTTCCTATCTCTTTGATTCCTTCTACATGTCCTATTCTGAGGACATTTCTTGATCCTCCATGATCTCCTTGGAAATTACTTCCCTGGTCACCTCTTGCAGTGAAGTTGCCTTTTTTCCTTGACGTGTCCTTTCCGCTAGTTTAGTGAGTCGCAACTGGATTTCCTTCTTTCACTGCTATGCTTCCAACCTTTCTAATGCGGCCATGTCTGGGGCACGCCATTTCGGAGGCCATGCTACCAATACCGTGTAAATTGCATCGTCCATTGCAATGAATGGGATCTTGACCCATGTTCACTTTGGATCCTTCTACGCCCAGATATATAGGTTGTGCATGTCTGCTTTGAACTCGGTCGTGCTTTGCAAACTGTTTTAGACTATTGGGGACATCTGCGGTCTGTGAGCGATCCATGTCCAGATACTCACTCCCATGAATATCCAAAATACCTTGATCTCCTGGACCCTTGTGGCGTCCTTTGTAGCCTAGAGCGAGGTAAACCGCATTGCTTCAGGTAGGTTGTGCTCAATGCTGGGAAACTAGTTGCCCTACGGCAGTTCTCTTGCAACTAGAAGGATTGATAGTATCAAGCATGCATAATGGAAAGTATTACCTTTTGCCTAGGCTTCCTTACAATTTTTTAGAAATTCATCGCATGAGAACTGCGCCTAGTTGAACTAAACTCCTTCTGCACACTGCTTCGCAAGTGCAATGACAGGGGCTGGCACCTCATCTACGCAACATTTCCTCATGAGTTTACTGGCTAGTAGCTGGATGGCGACTCGTACCCCTCAGTATTTGATGCTCGCTATTACATATCCCCGCTTTCATTTTTCTAGCTTATATTTAGCCTTCATTGTTTCTGCAAGACCCACATCGCTACTTGTTTCGGCTATGTCCATGGGGTCGTTCCCTTTAATAGGCAGGTGAGTAATCCGGTGTACTAAATTGGCTGTGATAGGAATCAAATCTTCCAACTAGAGATACCCATCATGTACCAAATAGAGTAGCTGTCGGATAACAAAAATGGTGATGGCCGCGTCGTGACAGTGGGGTATCCACCTCAGATTAAGTAAGCCCGCCTTTTCCTCACCCAGTAACTATTTCCGCGGTACTAATTTGTCTGCGGCCAATTGGGGGAACTTGTTACTATCTACAAGATCCCAATCTTCCAACTTGATCTTCGGTAATCGTCCCAACGGTAAATCAAACCTTATCTCATCTGGTAGAAGTGGGGTCTGGAGCATACTCTTCGTAGCGTCCAAGTCCTTTTGTATCTTGCCCATCCCATTCCATAGCGAGACATACGGGGGTAGTGAAGGTATTTGGAACACATCCTCTCCATTCTCGTCCTGTGCTTCAATCTAAGCGATCAGGGCTTGCAAATCTTCTTCATCCTCGTTGGGTTTGGTGGTGATTTCTTTGCCCTTTTCGGCCATTGACAATTTACTGAATCTCGGTGATACCCTGACTGGCCCCATTGTCTGCTTGTCTTTCTGGGACTGCGGTGTGCGTGGGGAATTTGGAACCTCCTGGGCTGTAGCCACTTTATCTAGCTCCTCTTAGGTTGGATGCAACTCTTCCGTGAACTGTGCTCAAGTTCTTACCTTGGTACTCATGGGATTCCTGGTAACAGGGTGTTTGCTGGTCTTCACTCGTTCAAATATCACATATCCTAGTGTTGTCCAGAGGTTGTTATAAGAGTGCGTAAATATGAATATATCCCTTCCCTCAACTTCCAATTCATTAATATCTTCTAGGTGGCAGATCTTTTCGTATCTAACTCAGAACTTCTGTCTTAATGACTCGTCGCCCACTCCTCTCTGCCGTAACTAGAACTTCTTGTCAGGAATAGTGGCATTAACGGTCACCTACCAACCTTCCCATGCAACAGCGCAGCCCCTTTGGCGTAGTTGTGATTGTGATTTCCAAATGGCTCTGCACGGAACCTTCTTTCCACACTAACCTTCCGTAGACTTGTTTATAGTCCCACGCCTTCTTTCAACTGTGGGGGGCACTGAGATTGTGCTTTCCACAACTAGTCAAGTGGTCACACCCCAAGTGCGAGGTCTCAGCATCCCTACTAGCTCGGGCTACGGGCACCTTTCGAGTGCCTTCATATCCATTAGCTCCTTAGGTGCTGTTGTATGGGGTACACTCCTCCGTTTTTGCAGACGCAACCATGATATCAGGGTCGCAGCTCGTCCTATTACCGAGGTAGACCTGGCTAGATTTGGTTCCCTCATGTGAAGATTCATGCGGCCCACTTGTGTGATGCCATTTTTTATTTTGCTGATTCCTTTCCCTAACATCGCACTTTTCCTTCTCTACTGCGCCCATTTTTCATTGATTTCACAAAGCGTGCTACTACCACGCCCATTCGGGGTTCCCTCTTGTCTACTATTAAGAATCTCATCTTCACCTCCCTCCTATGATAGGTCCATTGAATCCTTGGTATCTGCAAAGTCCCAGTGGATCTTCTTATGTTGTTCGTGCACCCCCCTGCTTTCCTATTGGTTTTGTCGCGGATAGCTGGCAGGCTGCATCGCTGTAGTGAATTCGGATTTTTGATTCGTATGCAGTTAGGTGTTAGCACACCATACACCTGCACCCTACGTCGCCGATGGATGCTCACCCCCTTTTTTCCTCCAACCCGTACGCACACCCGCCTCCTATATTCGTGCCACTTTCCCCTAGTCTTTTGGTGTATACTCCACCCTTGTGTAGTTGTTGCACACGGCGACCCTGTTTGCGCACCTTGCTTTTCTTCCAAACTTGCTAGTTTGCAGTGGTCTACTGGTTCCTCCTCTTTCATTGCACCCTCATCGGTTGGCCGCTCCCTTGCTTCTATCGTTACATGGCATAGTGATCTAACCATCATATTACAATTTAGCGTTTTTACCTCATGTAATTGGTTTTGCCATCGTTCAATCTCTTCATCGGAGTCCGATGTACAGGAACTGTCACGTTCCCATGAGATTCTCCTATCCACTGTTAGATTCACCTGATCCTAATCTTCAGTTGTGATCTAGTAGATATGATCCAAGTCCTCATCAATCTCATCGTCGTGTACAGGTTCAGTGTAGTGCGCTCCTTCAGCCAGATCTAGTGGAACGACTACGCATAGAGACTTTTTCTCAAATATCATCTTTCGGTCTTTTAAATTAATGACTCCATTCATGTCCATGGCCCAGTCTATCCCTAATAGTGCTGGGTAAGGGTTACTGTCATCCACAATTTCTATTACCTCAAAGTTTGTTTGTGTGCTCGCGCCTTCTATATCTACTATGACTCCTTGTAGTCTCCCCATGGGCAAGATATTTTGTTGGTTTTCCATCCATAATTGAATAGGAGACCACTATAATGTGGGCCTACCCATGTGTTCCCATGTCTTTTTAGGTAGGACATTCGCATCTGACACCAAGTCCAGAACGACTTGATCCATCTCATAGTCGCCAATCTGGGCAGTCAACTGCATTTCCCGCCCGGTGCGTAAAGCATGCTTGCCTAGCTTCTTGATCATGTGCAATTCACGTGACCCTCCACATCTAGTTATCAATTCTTTTAATCCCTTCACCGCTTTTGTGTCCCATATTAGCTTAATGCATGTCTCTAAAAAGGTAGTTATCATAGAAGTATCCCGCTCTGGCTCTGTTTAATCCTTGCTACCCGAAGTAGAAGGCTCCGCGAAGCTCTTCTTATCTTCCATAAATGTTTCCTTCATGTGTTCCAAATCAAATTTGGGTTGCTTTGTAGGGGCCTTGCGAACCCATGCATCCTCCTCAAGTTGCTTCCCCTTATCTTCTCCTGTAGTCACACCACTTTTGAGCATCATGTTCATGTTAGGATCCTCCTCGCGGGGTTTTTCCTTCATTGTGTGGACGTTCTAAGTGGGAGTAGCCTGAAGCACCCCTTTTTCCTGCATTTGTGCAATTCGTGTGGGGCAATCTACTGCTTCATGATCAAATTGGTAATAGTACGGGCAACATGTTCTTGTCGGGTTCATGCAATCCCACACGTAGTGCCCATGTCCTCCACAACTGTAGCAGATTAATTGTCCCCGCCCTTGTCTAGGCCCCATTCCTCCTCGTCCCCATCCACATCCCTGGAATCCGCCCCGCACTATTGCTGTAGTTCGATCCTGACCTCGTGCCTCAATCTGCATACTATAAGTAGGTGTTCGATCCATAAACAACTCATAACTTCGACAATTGTGTTCGTCATGGCCCATCGATCTACAAAAATTGCAAAATAGTTTTTGAGGGGGTTGTATAAGTTTCGGCAATAGATGACAGTTGTCTGTGGTGTGCTTTCCCCCCACATGGAATATTGCACACCAGAGTGCGGCTGCCATGCTTGGCCCTACTTGTGCCTTTGGTCGCAATGGCATTGGTCCCCTCCTGCTAGATAGTTTGCAAATATTGGACAATGATCCTTATCATGGCCCTAGCCTTTTCATTTTATGCACCATACCTCTACGTGCACTTCTGACCAGGGTGCCTTATCTTTAAGGAATTTAGACTTCTGTGATCCATAACTTGTTTAGATAATCTTCGGCAAAATCACATAATCAATCGTTTGTCGACGCGTTTCGAACCAACCAGTGTGGTTCATCATCAGGACAAGATGAAGATCAAATCAGGCTTAGCTCGATTAAATAGAGTGTGCAGAGACTCCAACGGCTATAGGATAATGGCTAGGTTTTGTAGTTGTGATTGGATTTTCTGAACTCCCAACCCCGGATCATGTATTGGAGTTTCATGCAACCTCATTGCTGTCTCTAATGCTTCAACTTGGGTTGAGATCTTTTGTTGTGATAGCGCCGTCCTCAGATGTGGTATCAAATATGCCACAAACCACGTGCAGTGTTGCGCATCTGTCAACGTCATGTTAGGCTCACTGATTGTACTCTTCAATCTCTTATCTATATCCCATGGGGTTTCACTAGGTAGCATCACAATTTCCTTGAACCCGATGATCGACTGCGTTTCTGATTTAGGCCAGCTGAATTCTTTGTTCAATGCATCCAAAATCGTTGCTATTCCTGCATTCGGGTGATTGCTCGAGTACTTTATATACCACGTCAACGTGCAATCCTACAACGCGCTAACCAAAGAATCATTTTTGATGTTCTCATCTGCTATGCCTTGAGCTTCCCATACAGCCTTTACCATGAACCAGAACTGAATTGGTTCCTCATTTCTTACGCCTCTAAGTACTGGCAACTTAATGGGGTAGGTGAAGATGTTGTTAGATAAACTTGACCCTATGGTGGAGTTGAGGTTATGTCAATAGTTATGGTTAACAGTTGTGGTTTTGGGCACCTATTATTGGTGGCTCGTGGTACTAAGCCCATGGTATTACATGTAGTTGAAGCCCTTAAAAAGCTTATGTATTCTCCATTATAGGTAGCCATGGTTGAGCGGTGAAAGCTTAGGTTGTGGCAAGCTTGGTTGTGTTTCCAAGGACAATAATAGATCTATTGTTGGTTGGTTTTTCCCCAATTTGGGTTTTCCAGAAAATCATGGTGTACTTGGTTTAAATGTGTATTTTTTGTTGTTATATTTATTTTTTCTTGAACCCTAACAGATGTGTTGGATGTAGGTGAGGTAGGTGATGGCGTGGATGGCGGTGGTATTAGTGGAATGCACTGTTTGATCAATCAGACTGCACTTCTCGGAGAGAACCTTGCAATCTCCTCCTCGCTCTCTCACGAGAGTGAAATCAAAGGACTATTTTCTAATCCTTTGGTCCCTCGATAGCCTCTTCTGCTCCTCATTACCCCAAACATCAATGGATGCGCATAACCTTTTTTTCACATAATAGAATTTAAATCCAAGTATTCAACGATTTGATGTACTTACCCCATGGTCCTTGGAGAAAGAACCGTTCTGCCTCACTATAACTCATAGTTGTGTCAATCTTGAATTCGGTGATAAACCCTCCTATTATTCGATCCAACTAGTGATCTACTGCCCATGCGATTTTATCTTCAAATGCTTCCAACCCGCACACCAAATCTGGAGTCCACACAATGGGCTAATCTAGTCAGCACCTTCCCTGACTCTCATCTGGCCTTGCGATCCACTCATACAGCTCTGTCAAGAAATATGTGAAGAAGATCTCATGGATCTCTGTGTATATGTAGCAGCCCAGCCACCATTCCTTAGATATTTGTAGGTTTCTGTTTTCTCGTACCACGAATTTGTGAAGCTTCTGATCCAACCAATCTTCAAGTTCTTTCTTCATAGGGTTCCAGTGTTCTCACATCAAACATCCCTTAGGCAGATCCCGGTCTTGACAACGGGAGCATTTGTTGGCTTATTGGGCCCTGACCTAGGTTTGGAAGAGTTATTAGCCAAACAAATCCCACAGCTACCGGCCCTTTCGGCAACAGCCCACTGGGCACAGACTGAGGTCACACATGAGGTAGTAAGGGAGGGTGCTGGAACTAGGTTTCCACACCCTTTGGATGTATTCATGTGGTCTGGAGGGTTCGCGAACCATTTTGAGGCCTCGTGCCACTCTGTACTACTATCGGGCTTTTGCGTAGATCTGCGCAGGTGTACTTTCTTATTAATGAAATTGTTATAGATCTGATCTTCTGATTATAGTATTTAAGCAAACATTTAATTGTAAAACCCAATGCGTGCAATTATAACTCTTTAAATATATAAACTCATATAGAAAATTCCTAAACCAGAACACAATAGCTTCGCAATATTTTAGAAACCACTTATCTTTATTAATATCTTCCATAAATACAACTAGATCCACCCTGCGCACTCAGCTGCAGGGATCCATGAACACAGTTGTAGACTCTACTAGGCCTCTATGCACATAGTTGTAGAGCCTCTATCTATCTACCAACACCCTTGACTTGGACTTACAGACGCAGAGAATATTTCCTTCACAAACTCATAACATCAAGATCCAAAACCAGAACTAAAACTACCTTATAGCCATAGAGCCTTGTTCTATTTATACATTCCCATGGTCCGCGGACCATGGGCAGGCCGACTGACTTCTTATTATTTTAAATTATTCTTAGGCAGACAACCCTTTGACTTGAATCATTACAATTCGCACTCCGTGCACTTTGCGAAGTCTTTACCATACATTTTCCCAAAATTGTGGGCTTTGAGCCCCAAAACCATTACGTGGGGCCTCTGCTACCCAACAACAAGCAGGGGCCCATTATTAAAGACAAGAATCTTAGTGATGAAGTGGCTAAAACCTATAAGAGAGAAATGGGAAGTTAGGGGTATTTGATTACACTGATGAATGAACAAGTTGATGAGCCTTAGTATTGCAATAAGGATTTTGCAACTCCCAAGGCTACAAACTTAAATTTTCAACCCGATGTTCTTACAAACTTAAGAAGTGTCGACACTATATGTGAATCATTCAATGTGTAGTGGAGTGAATGTAATGAAAAAAAACCTAAACTAATTTTGGAAATGGATGTATTACTCTATTTGGAAGAAATGGGAATTCTACTTTCTCAAATGTAAACACTAATCCTAATTGCAAGGTAAAGGTTATCCTATTTGCAGGAATGAAAAGTACTTGTCTATTTGTAGAATGTAAACCTTGTGCTACTTTAAATAATGTGAATCATTAGTTTGATTATATAATGCGAAAACTTTCCTTTAAAAGAAAGTAATCCTATGCAAGAACAACCTTTTGTAATTGAAATCCTAAGATCATGAATTCAAGGAAATAAGCCTAATCTATTTTGTAAAAATGAAAGTCCTAAGTGGTGTTTATTATTCCCCGATAATGAATTTAGAGACTAGGGGTCATTATTCAAACCTAGGAGAAAAAAAACAAATATTTTGGAGAAAATATGGTCAAGTTTACATGTGCTACAAGAGGTGCTACAGGAGGCCTTGTTTTGCTACAGGAGGAGATAACTTACCAAATGCCTACGTAAAATAAATTAAAATGTGATGGATTTTTTTTATTAATTAAGATATCTTAGGACTCCATTCCAAGTGGAATCAGTCCAAAATACCCCTGTTAACACGTGCTAAAATATAGTAGAAAATTACTAGTCTAAAATATGAAAATCAAGAAATAGTTAGCTAGTTAACCTACCAAATGCCTAACCTAATAACGTGAAAATAATATGGGTAATTTTTCTATTAAATTGAATGTTTTTTTGACAGAATAAAATTATAATCAACTCAAAGGAATCTCACAAACATGATCTAAAAAATAGCAGAAAATTACTTTTATTGTGCTACAAGGGACTTCCAACAATTCTAGATTTGTGAACTAGTAAACTAGTCCAAGTAGCTCAATGATGAATATGAATTTTCAAGGATGTTCTAAGGATTCATAATTATTGTGACTCTATAAAATAACCTGAAAAACAACTCACTTCAATCTTTTTACCAATGTAACCTACCACAAATGAAGCATGAATAGTAAATGCAGACTTAAGAGATGCAAGTCAAAAAGACATTCAAAGGAGATAAATAAATGATAAAATAGAGCTCTAAGGCTCCTAGGATGGCTGAAACAAAGGAAACACAAATCCCTACAAATAAAACCAAACTTTGGAAGCTAAAAATGGCTCCAAAGATCATTATTTTAATAAATCCAAGTACACCCCTGCAAGAAATGAAAGTGGAGTTGCTAGACAACAAGTTTTCTCCACAAGAAGACTAAGAAATACATTCCTCTAGAGGAAAATTCAAACCGGTACTTATAAAAAATGGTGAGGAAGAATTATCCTTGAAAGGAGGAATATTTCCCCTCCAAAATCCTTCAAAGAGTAGATGTGGTTCCCAACACTAGGAATCTTATTAAATGATAAGAAACAAATTTCTAGATTTTCTCAATCGCTGGAGCTCTAGAATTTGTCAATAATTTCATAATATTTTGTTCATTTTTTATCCAATATTTATCCTCCTATAGTAGGGATCAAGTACCTAGATTATCTCCTCCTCCAAATCTTCATAATCTGCCCAATATTCTTCAAAAATATATAATATGAGGCACATAATATGAAATCATCTCTAAACCTTCCTAAGAACATATTAAAGAAAAAAAACATTATTAAGTGTAGAAGGAGAGGTTTAATATAGCCTTTAAGAGCCTAATAAAGGTTAGGTGGGCCTTAATTTATGCCTAATTTAAAGGCCCATCATACCCCCTATTGAAAATGTTGCTCATCCTCTAAGCAACCTATCCATCTTCTTACCCTGTTGTTCTTTTCGTTTGCCTCAGAAGACATTCATGATGCCCCATAATGATGTGGATGTAACTTCCCGTATTGGATAAGATTTATGTTATCTAATTTTCCATTCATTCCTTTGATTCTCCCTCTTGGTTTTAGTATTTCAGAAGTATATGTTGATTGTCATCCTCTCCTGACTTCAAGAAACTTTTATCAATGTTAAACAAGGAGTTTCTCTTTTCTACTACAAGATTGAGAGTGTTTGTGGAAACAAAGGTAGAATAAATTTTATTTTTATGATGCTGAAGGGAAGGTAGAATTCAACATGCAACCCAAGACACTTTATCCTTAATGACACAAATTCACTGATCTTTCTTACTGAGATTTAAATATGTGGCAGCTACAGAGTATGCTTTTGATAATTAAGAGTCTTTTAATGGTTTTCATGTGAAGTATAGGTGGGGAAAATATGTACTTACCCTTTCCCTCATGATTCTTCCCTCCTTCTTAGGGTTTGAGGGAAATTATGTCCACTAACAAGCTTCTTATAGTAACATGTGACTTTCTTAGAACACTTTTTGCAGACCCTGTAGGTTCCTATGTAGTGGAGGCTATTGTAGTAGAAGAATTTTTTGACAGCCTTGTTTCAAGGTTGTGGAAAGAAGAATTACAACATGAACCCATACCTTTTCCTTTGAATATTTCCTTGCTTCCCAAGGCTCTAGTGGCTATTTTAGGTGAGATTTTCGTTCCTGTAGCACTCTGTTAGCTTCCTGAAGCAAATTTTTCTTCCTGTAGCAGTTATGTTCCTCTTTGTTGTTGGGAAAAGTATCCATTCGGAATGCCCCTATCCCACTCTAAGGTGTGATAGTGCCTTAGCAACAAACAAGGAAACTTATTTGAGTATTTCTTCTTTATGAAATGTAAATGAGGAGGAAGGATGTAACTAACCTGTGTCTTACGCTATTTTGTTGATCCAATCGCTCCTCTCTTCAGTGGCTCCCAGCTCCTTGCTCCTTCACCGGCCCAGCTTCACTGAATTCCTGCAAGATCACAAGAGAGAGAAACTACACGAAGATATAGATATACATTCACAAAAAGCTCAAGATCAAATTAAGCTAAACATGTAAGCATAACAAAACATCATTGATACACAACATGTAGGAGAAACTCAAATAGTTTATTGATAGAATAAGAAAGTCCAAGAGGAGATACAACCAAGTGAGTTCCGATCCAGCATCTACCTCCCAGCAAAGGAATCCCTTCCTCTCCTCCAACAAAGCATTAATCACCCAATGTACTAATCTCAATCTCAAACCAACAGCAATTCTCTGCAAAGTACAAAATTCTAGCCTCTTGAACCTCTGGGTGAGAGATCCATATATAGATGTAAGCAGAGAGGATGAGTCAGCTTATGTTTTGACTTGTGGCTTCTCTCTGTCAGTTCTTGCTTCCACTTGGAGGTTGAGAGCCTCTTACTCATCACTAGTCGAATTCATTGAGGCAAGTGTCATTGGAGAAGATTCTGGAAGCTTCCATCGTCTTTCCACCTCGTTGAATGAGCTTGCCATTTGTCATTTCCCGCTCAGCGCACCCTGGTAGTGCTTCCACCTGCGTTGCAACGCACCTAGCTGGTGTAGCCTCTGCATTTCAATGCAGGCAGCTAGTGGAGCCTCTGAATTGATCCTGAATTGACTGTTTCTGAGTGGTTTTTGGTGGAGAACTTCTGGGAGAAGCTGTCATTGGTCGACCTTGTTCCTTTAGGGGTAGGAAAAACTCTTTTAGGGACTTTAGATCCCTTGGATTATGGACATTTCATGCTCAATGCTGTAAGGCACAAAAATTTCTATAACAGTTTCCCCCTAAAGTATGAGGCCGTTTATCGGGTGAAATGCTTTATTAGGAGGATCCGAAGTTCTTTCAATGCTGGGAGGAGACCTGTAATAAGATACAATACACATTATTTTTCATACTGTTTTCATGATCTAGCTGAGGCGGGCATTGCCATGCTCAGCTTTATAAATTCATTTTTCTGTACATAGGACAGACAATCATCTGATGGTAGACTGATGATTTTGATGAAATCATCATCCTTTTGGTAGGATGATTATCTGTGCTACAATGTTGTACATGTCAATGTCTTTATTTTTCCTGAATATATATCGCAGCCCGGATGGATGAAACTAGATCTGGGGTCTTCAATCTCATCCGATCTTCACTCTAAGTACAAGTCGATCCATGTGAGAAATGTTCTGAAGTCGAACATGGAAAGACATCGCTTGATTACCAGTCAATGATGTAAACCGTTAACAAGCGCGAGAGGAATCACCGATAATGATAATGACCCTCAAGGTACTGCAGTACAATTCACATGGTGTGAATAAAGGACTTGGCATCGAACACCACGCAAACTCTTTCAGTCGAAGGTCAATGCTGTATACCTATCGCCGGAAGTGAGAAACTTGCCATTGAGGCATGCAAGTTTCAAAGTACTGAAGGGGGCGTTCATAGATCAACTTCTTGGATAATGAGCTGATGTCGACAAGAAGCGATCCGTCAAAGGAGGGCCTTGATGTATCCCACATCAGTGACACGGAACGGAGCAAATGATTTTGATGGAGGTGAAAACGATCTGATGATATATGGTTGAGGGTGGCGGTCATGAAAGAATGAAGGATAATCTATGGTAGTGGATGGGACACGGTTGACTTCTCTGGATGACTTCTCTTGAACATATCGGCAACACCTGTGTGATGGATTGGTAGCATTTACCCCAAAGATGGATGGTATGGCGAGACCATGGTGATGTGACCAGTGAATGAAACAACCCAACCCGACTCAGGCAAAGAGTGGAAGTGTCATGTTCAAGAGCGACTTGCTACCAATAAACGTTCTTTGAGTTTCTTCCCAATTTTCCCCAGTCATTGTGGACCAGTACCTATTTATTTTTGTCAAGCTTGAGGAGGATAACATATGCTTTTTCTATAATTTTCCCTTCGGGCAAACCCATCTCTATGTTTTAATGAGCCTAGTGATAGTGAAACTCGTTCTCGTCTAAAGACAAGTTTGTCGCTATTAATGTTTTTTAACGAGTCTAATGACAAAGATAACTCGGTCCTTTTCATTTTTAGAGAGTCTGAAAAGGTACGTAAAGTTAACTCCAAAAGTCCTTTTTCGTCATCTAATCCCTTAAGTCCGAAAAGGTATAAAACAATACAGAAGGGATGAATTTTCGATAGTTTTAACGAGCCGAACAAAACAAGCGCTCAATCTTTTTGTGCAATAATCCCTCACATCCAAAAAGATTAAAATCTAGAGGAGGGATAGCACTTCCGGTCGCTTTAACGAGCTGGAAGGACAAAACTCAGCAATCTTTTCATATTTTACGAGTCAGATGAAAAGAGCTTAAAGAAGACTCGTCTTTTGAGGAACGAGTGAGAAATGGGTAGCAACTGATTCCAGGTAAGGGTTGGAATTTTCCAATCATGGCAGTGTCACAAGGATGGCTAGTGAAATCACTCTTCGCAGCTATTCCTCAAAATGGGTAAACAATCAAATGGAGGTGAATGATCGGCCAAATGAAAAGTGGAGGTGACGGTGCAAACACGACCAAGGCTTTAATGGCTGATAATGTTACATTCACAATGGTTATTTACCGGAGGATAGTTCATTTTTTAACGAGCTTAAACGCGGGTTGAAACACTTGCTCGATCTTATGTTTATTTTTTAACGAGCATGAAATATGTGCTAAAACTGCTCGATTATCCAGTCATATGATAAGAATGTCTCATGTAAGATCCCATTTTTTATGGAGCTTGTGCCTTACAAAGCTATGCCCCGCATCCTTTCGTTATGCAAGTTCGGAAATGACTAATCCTACGAGTTTAAAGGGTTAGACCTACAGGTTTAAAGGGAGGACCTAAAAATTTAAAAAATAAATAGCCGCCCCTTGCTTGCACTCCAAAAGGGTTGCATGCCCCCAGGTATAAAACAGAGTTTCAAGGTTACCCCAACTTTAGTCCGATAAAACATTTGTTTCAGCGAGAGAGGCCTACCTCTTACAGGTCACCCAAAGATTGTTCTATTAATCTTTCAAACAAAACACTTCTTCGGCAATGTCTACCGAGATAAACAAAGGTGATTGACTCAGTTCTGTCAACTCACATAAATTTTACAAGAGAATCTTATTCTAGAACAACCCCTCTTCCAATGACGGACGAGGTACGGACTAGTCATATTCTCCCGCGGAAACCTACCCTATACCCAAAGTTTTCCTACCGAAGCAGACCAGGACGCATGCCCCCTGGGTTCCAGTCATATCCTTCCAAATTGCTCGCCCTCATCGGGAGGACGGACCGTGGGTTGAGACATTTCTTGCATGAAGAGACCATTTAGGGATGGTATATGACTATTTGCGATGCGTGATCCGGGAAATGAAAGCTGGTCCACGAGCTTGACCACTCTTCCTTCATGCGGAAAACACATTACTCTAAAGAGTGAGGAGACGATGGCTCCCATGCAATATATATAGTCTCGTCCAAGGAGTAGGTTATAATCCAAGGGTCCTTGAACGACCATTACGTTCATTTGAATGATCTTCCCTTTCAATGTTATGGGCACATTGGGGAGGATCCCTAAAGGTCAACTGGTTCCTTTATCAAAGCCTGTCAGATTTCTCATTTCAGGCAAAAGCGCTGGCGAACCAAGCGCTTTCCAAGCAGTAGAGGAAAGGATACTCATAGATGCCCCTTCATCAATGATGGTGCCAGCCATGACCATTCTGTATATTTGGATGATAATTCTGAATGGTATGCTTGATGGCAGACGGGGTCTGCCTAGTTGGTTCCAGTCGAAGGAGACAACTAGGTTGCTTGGTGGTGGGACCGAGTAGACGGCCGTGTATCGCTCTGACGAACTTCCTTCCTGCGATAAAGGAATGGGGGGATTGCCCTGGTGCTCGTCGGAGTCTGTGCTGATGAAGAGAATTTGGATGGTGTCATCTTTATCCTCTTCAGTGACTGTGTCACTCGAAGATAAATCCTCTGAAGGCAAGACCGAGTCAACTACCGCCTCGACCTTTTGACTTTCGTCGGTGTTGTTGGGAAAAGTATCCAATACGGAATGACCCTATCCCACTCTAAGGGTGATAGTACCTCAGCAACAATCAAAGCAAAGCTATTTGAGATTACTTCTTTATGAAATGTAAGAGAGGGGAGAAAGAGATCCACTAACCGATATCTTCCGCTAATGATTGATCCAATCTTCTCTCTTTGCTGCTTGCTCCCAGCTCCTTGCTCTTTCACTGGCCCAGCTACACCAAGATCCTGCAAAATGGCAAGAGAGGGAAGCTACAAGAAGAATACATTCATAATTGATTCAAGGATTAGAATAAATCAAATACACAAGTATAACAATACACCATTGAGACACATGCATATAGAAGAACCTCAAATGCTTTATTAATAGAAGAAGTAAAGTTCACGAAGTGATACAACCATAAAAGGCCCAATCCAGCATCACCTCCCAGCAGAAATAAATCTCCTCTTCACCTCCTTCAAAGAAAATCACCCAATATTTCTAAACTCAAACCAACAACACTTCCTTACATTCACAAGATTCCAGCCTCCTTAGACCTCATGAGAGAGCTCTATATATAGGAGTTTTGGAGAAAGGATGAGTCAGCTTGAGGCTGGCATGAAGCTGACTAGTGTCCTCTCCCACTTCAGTTATTCTTCAGTTCTTGAGTCCACTTGGAGGTTCTTGCTTCCACTTGGAGATCTAGACCCTCTTACTCATCACCAGTCGAATTCCCTTATCCAAGTGTCATTTTGGAAGCTTCCTGGGCATTGACACCTTGAGGAATGACTGTGCCACTTGGCCAAACTCGCCCAGCACAGGTAGCCTTCTTTGCAGTTGACATTCAGCGCAGGTACACAGTGGAGCAGTTGACATTCAGCGCAGATGCTCAGTGGAGCAGTTGACATGATCCAGAATTAGCCTATTTTTGAGTGTTTTCAGGTGGAGAACTGATATTCAGTGCTGTGGTTTGCTGACCTTGTTCCTCTAGGGGTAAGAACAACATGTTTAGGGACTTTGGATCCCTTAGATTATGGACATTTCATGCTTCATGCTGTAAGGCACAAAAATGTCTATAACAGTTGCCCCCTAAAGTATGAGGTCGTTTATCGGGTGAAATGCTTTATCAGGAGGATCCGAAGTTCATTCAATCGCTGAGAGGTGACCTGTAATAAAATACAATACAATACATTATTTTTCATTTTGCTTTCATTATCTAGCTGAGGCGGGCATTCCCATGCTCAGCTTTATAAATTCATTTTGGTACATATAACAGACGATCGTCTGATGGTAGACTGATAATTCTCTGCTGAAATTATCATCCTTTGAGTAGGATGATCATCTGCTGTAATGATGTACATGTCAAATGTCTTTATATTTCCTGAATATATATCGCAGCCCGGATGGATGAAACTAGATCCGGGGTCTTCAAACTCGTTCGTTCTTCACTCTAAGTACAAGTCGATCCATGTGAGAATTACGCTGAAGTCAAACATGGAAGGACATCGCTTGATTACCGATCAATAATGTGAACCGTTAACAAGCGCGAGAGGAATCACCGATAATGATAATGACCCTCAAGGTACTGCAGTACAATTCACGTGGTGTGAATATAGGACTTTGTGTCGAACACCACGCAAAATCTTCTGGTTGAAGGTCATTGATGTATACCTATCGCCGAAAGTGAGAAATTTGCCATTGAGGCATGCAAGCTTCAAAGTACTGAGGGGTTGTTCCTAGATCAACTTATTGGATAATGAGCTGAAGTCGACAAGAAGCGATCCGTCAAAGGAGGGCCTTAATTAATCCCACATCAGTGACACGGAACGGAGCTAATGATTTTAGTGGAGGTGAAAATAATCTGTGACATATGATTCAGGGTAGCAATCATGGGTGGATGAAGGATAATGTATGGCAGTGGATGGGACACGGTTGACTCTTTCTGAACAACATCTCTTGAACATATAACGACACTGATGCGATGGATCGGTAGCATTACCCCAAATGTGGATGGTTTGGCGAGACCATGGTGATGAGACTGGTGAATGAAAAAACCCAACCCGATGTGGTACGGAGGAAAAGTGTCATGTTCAAGAGCGACTTGCTACCATTAAAGCTTTGAGGTTCTCCCAATTTTTCCCTAGTCATTTCTGACCAGTACCTCTTTATTTTTGTCAAGCTTGAGGAGGATAACATATGCTTGTTCTATAACCTGCCCTTCAGGCAAGCCCATCGCTATGTTTTAACGAGCTTAGCGATAGGGAAACTCGTTCTCGTCTAAAGACAAGTTTGTCACTATTTAATCATTTTAACGAGTCTAACAACAAGGAAAACTCGGTCCTTTTCATTTTTAGAGAGTCTGAAAAGGTACAGAAAGTTAACTCCAAAATTCCTTTTTCGTCATCTAATCCCTTAAGTCCGAAAAAGTATAAAACAATATAGAAGGGATGAGTTTTCGATAATTTCAACGAGCCGAATAAAACAAGCGCTCGACCTTTTTGTGTAATAATCCCTCAGGTCCAAAAAGATTAAAATCTAGAGGAGGGATAGCTCTTCCGGTCACTTTAACGAGCTGGAAGGCCAAAACTCGGCAAACTTTTCATATTTTACAAGTCAGATGAAAAGAGCTCAAAGAAGACTCGTCTTTTGAGGAACGAGTGATAAACAGGGATAGCAGCAGATTCCAGGTACAGGTTGGAATTTTCCAATCACGGCAGTGTCACAAGGATGGCTAGGTGAACTCACTCTTCGCAGCTGTTCCTCAAAATGGGTAAACAATCATATGGAGGTGAACGATCGGCCAAATGAAATGGAGGTGGCAGGTGCAAAACACGACCAAGGCTTTTATGGCTGATAAATTTACGATCACAGTGGTTATTTACCGGGATAGGTTCATTTTTTATCTAACGAGCTTGAATGCGCCAAAACACTGCTCAATCCTATGTTTATTTTTTAACGAGCATGAAATATGTGCTAAAACGGCTCGGATCTCGCTTTTCTATTTTTTAACGAGCGTAAATTCCGCGGTGAAAGTACTCGATTATATGGTCAAATTTTGATTTTTTACCATTACTAGCTTTTCTCTTTTCAAGGATAGTACTACATTTTCAATTGCTGCAACAAACTTTGTTAGAAACGAATAATATTTGCATGAGAATGAGATTATAACCCTAATATTTCACTTTGAACTACGTAAAAAGCCATTAAAAGGTGTTTTTACCTCTCATTTTACCATTTCATTTGCATTTGGTTTGTTGGAGCTCTGGAGGTGCCTCTTTCCCCTTGATTTTCACCAGCTGATTCCGGGAGATTCTGCGGACGATTTTTGGCGCCGTCTGGACCAGGTAGGAGCTAAACTCTAGCTCTTTCTTTTCATGGTTTCCTTTTCCAGTTTCATGCCTGCTTTTCAGTCTTTCTGAGCCTCAGGGGTTTTGCCAGGGCGCCCTAACTTCAGCGCAGGTTCCCCATTCGAAACCTGCTCTGAATGTCAAGCTGCCTTAAGGCAGCCTGACCTTCAACCCAGGTGGGACACTCTCTGCCTGCACTGGGCTCAGAAAACTGAGTTTCCAGCTCATTTTTTGATGAATTTTCGCCAGTTTTTCATCAAAATCAGGAACTTACTCCTTCTCTTGTTTGCTTTGCAGGGAACTTTGAACAAAATGTCCCTTACATGGCGAGAACGAGAACATGAAGAGGAGGACATGATTGCCCTCCATGACCCGGTCACGGTGAACACGCTGCGGAACTGTGGCCTGCTGAAGTTTTTCCGTATCTCTAGCATGAGGGCACAGATTACTTTGCTGCAGTATATGCTTGATGCTTGGGATCCTGTTAACCAAGTATTCCAGATTAGGGGAAAGTCCATCCCCTTGACCATACAGGACATGTACTTCTTGACTGGGTTGTCAAGACGAGGTGCCCCCATTTCCTTGTCAGGTACGGCCCAGGGGACCGATTCCACCAGAGATTATGTCCGCCAGTATTGCAGGGAAGGTTCTCAGCCGAGCAGAGACAGAAAGATTGTTATCCGTGAGATTACTGACAGGGCTCTCAGGTCCATTCTGTATGCCATTGGTAGGATGGCCGGTAGCGCAGCTCTACATGTTGCCAACAGATCTTATATGCAGCACGCCTTGGAGTGTCTCCAACCGAAAGTATTCAACTGGTGTGATGCAGTACTTGTTCAGATGAAAAGTTAGTTGACCAAGTTAAAGGACGGGAAGCTGAAGAACTTTGGATTTGGTTCTATTCTGACTGCCTTTGCCTTGGAGGAAATCCCACTGATGCAGCCTCAGTACATTATACTCGACTTGCCTTCTCCGACTGAGCCACGTATGCAGAGGTGGGTCGATCACATGTCTAGGCATGCTGGTCAACCTCAGATTACTTTTACTAAGGCATTCTTCAGGTGATTCGAGCGCCAGGAGATGGTCTTCTCCGAGTATCCATATGTGGGTATGGATTTCTGAGGTGATCCGGATTTGGTGTTACCGGATGGCGAACAATGGGGTGCTATCGGTAAACTCTTTGACCATATCACTGTTTACTGTTTTATTCATAATGTTGCTGTGCTTTATTCTATCAAGACTTTTAATCATACTCTTGGGTGCATGCAGATGTTGGTCCTGTTCGTCCAGCAGTTCGTCTGAGACCGCCAGTTGCTGCCCCGGCAGCAGAGCCTGCTAGGAGAGCTATCCTCCGCGACCTTGACGATACTGAGACCCTTACAGTTGTGCAGGAGCAGGTTGAGAGCCTTACTCTCGGCATTCCCGATGTGAGGATTGATGAGTTACCTTTACAGCTGCAGTGACACACTACTGGCATGCCTAGACGATGGACTCGTCTCTTGCACATGATTGCACAGGCCGTGACGTGCTATCATGAGCACCACTAGGCTAGGGTGCCCCCTAGCACTTTTTGAGTTTTAGGTCATATGACCAATTTTGTCTTGGTTACAGAACATTATGTATGAACTATATAAACAGCTTATATATATTTTGATTTTCGAGTTTTATTCTGTTTGAGTTATATGATCCATATGTACAATCTTTGATGATGTGTCCTTTTTATAAATGTTGCAAATGTCTATCTAACACATAGTTTTAAGTTTTTGGAAATATGTTGATATTGAATTGAATCAAATCGTCTTTCCAAGATCTTAACCCTTAGGAACATGCGATAAATAGTTGGATTGCGAACATAATATATACCATTGAGTTGTAGTATTACGAGCTGTGAGTCTAGCCTGACAATTAGTCGGCATATGCCACATGTGATGGCATCAGAGAGTAGTTCTATCAACGCGCTATACTCAGCGATGTTATTCGTTGATTGCCCAATACACACACCTCTGAAACTTACTAACTCGCTGCTTGGATCAAAAATGGCCCAGGCTGCGGAGGATAGGTTCCGCGAACTACGACTCGCTGCGTCAGCATATCCAACACATGTCTCCAGAAGGTTCAACATCTGCAACAAATGGAAGAGGTGGATCACTCGACCAGAACAAATATTTTAGCGAAAACAAAATACAACAAAAGCATGCAGGTTACTATTTAAGCATAGTAACGCTTGAGGTATAGCCCGTTACGGGGCTGCGCCAGTGGAATTCTGTCATAATCCATTAACTCGTAAGCTCCTTTTGCTAACACCCTTTTAACAATATAGGGGCCCATCCATAAGGACTTGAATTTACCTACTCCCAATTTATCGGATTCTTGATCATAAAGCAAGACCAAATCACCTTCTGAGAAGACACGGGGTTTGACACTTTTGTCGAACTGAGCCTTGACTCATTTCTTATGGGTTTCGTTAGCCAAAGCGGCATCACGACGGGTTTCATCCAATTGGATTAATTCCAAGAAACGAGCCTCTTCTTCTGAAGTTATGGGGAGAAGATTGATTGCGAGTTTAAGCGACGAAATTTCACACTGGATTGGCAAGACTGCTTCCAGGCCATACTCCAGTTGAAAAGGTGTGAACCTGGTTGCGTTCTTTACCGACGTTCAGTAAGCCCACGAGGCTGAGTACAGGATTAGGTGCCACCTTCTTTTATGAACCCCAATCATCCTTTGCAACATACGCTTCAGGACCTTCTTGATTGCTTCAACTTGTCCGTTGGCTTGCGGATAATATGGGGTAGAGCTGTCGTGAGATAGCCCTAGCTTGGCAACTAATTCGACCATCATGTGATTGCGAAAATGCGACCCATGATCTGTGACTATAGCTTGTGGTACACCGAACCTGGCGACTACATGATTGAAAAAGAAAAGGGCAGCTGTTTCACCAGTGTTATCCAATGTAGGCATCGCCTCGGCCCATTTGGTAAAATAGTCAACAACGACTATAATATACCCATGCCCCCCGGTCGAGGTGGGGTTACATTGCATGAAATCGATGCCCCACTTGGCGAAGGGCCCAACAGCAACTATCGGCTATAAAGGTGCGGGTGGTCATCTGGTTTTGCTATCAAAAATTTGACAAGCATGGCAACTTCTGACTGTGGTTATGCAATCTTTGAACATCGTTGGCCAGAAGTATCCTGCTCGTAATATTTTTTGTGCTGTTGCATATCTAGATTGATGCCGCCCACACGCGCCTGAATGACATTCATTCAGGGCTTTTTCGGCCTCCTCATGTGTAAGGCACCTCCTCAGAACTGTATCGATACCACGACGGTAAAGTGTATCACCGACGATCATGTAGTCTTTTGCTTGGTATCGT
Source organism: Pinus tabuliformis (assembly GCA_031772625.1). NCBI lineage: Eukaryota > Viridiplantae > Streptophyta > Pinopsida > Pinales > Pinaceae > Pinus > Pinus tabuliformis. The sequence goes on along the minus strand of CM062817.1, from coordinate 1,923,527,267 downwards.
ATACGTTTTTGTTCGGAGCGAGAGGTGTTTGGCCTGAACCTTTGGGTTTGGAGATAAACTATGATATCTCCATACCACTCATCGCTTGCAGATATTAGAAACAAACTTTCGTCCACGATTGACTCTTCCGGTGTTTCATCGTTGGACGACGATGGGAGATCACACAATAATTCTGCGAAAACTAGAGCTTTCTTTGATTTGGATTTTACAGATTCCAGATCAAACTCTTGAAGGATCACTATCCATTTTGAATATTTTCCCCCCATCAACTGTCGCGACAGTATATAATTCATGGGGTTGCAATCTGACAAGATGGTAGTTTTCCGAAAGAGGATATAATGTCGAAACCTTTGAATCGCTTGAACAACTGCAAGCGCTAGTTTTTCAACATAAGAATATTTACTTTCTGTATCATTTAAGTTTTCACTTAAATAATATATAGGATGTTCAATTCCATTGACTTCTTGAACTAAAACCATCGCAATGGTCGTATCCGCTGCAGCCAGATACAGGTTAAAATCTCTTTGATAGTCTGGGGCGTACATTAATGATGCTTTTACTAGACAATCTTTCAGAGCATCAAAGGAAGCTTGCGCCACCTGGTCCCAGACAAAAGGTACATCCTTTTTCAAAAGACGAGTATAACCCTTAGCAAGTTCTGCATAATTTGGAATGAACCTCCTCAGAAAGTTTGCTTTCCCTTGGAGTTTCTGAATCTGAAGCAAAATTGAAGGTGGAGGCAAATTAATGATTGCATGAACCTTGCAGGGGTCGAGACGAATCCCATCCTTAGAGACTACAAAGCCAAGTAAACGACCAGAACCGACGCAAAACACAAATTTATGTGGATTGAGTCTTATCTTGTAGTGTCGACAACGTAGAAATATTGCTCTTAAATGCTGCGGATGATCAGTCCGCTTTCGCGAATGAGCCGGAAGATCGTCGAGATAAGGTTGAACAATGTTTTTGATGTCATGGAAGGAATAATTCATTGCCCTCTGAAACGTCGCCCCTGCGTTCTTTAAACCAAAGGGTAATTTTCGATAAGCGAATGTGCCCCACGGACAAATAAATGCAGTCTTTGACTGGTCCTGTGGATGGATATTTATTTGATTATACCCGGAAAATCCATCCATAAATGAAAAGATTTCACATCTGGCGCATTCATCAATTATCTGGTCGATGAAGGGTGTAGGGTAGTTGTCCTTCGGACAAGCTTGGTTTACATCCCTATAATCGACACACACTCTAATCGTCCCTTGTTTCTTCATAACAGGGACAATATTCGATACCCAATCGGCTAGAGGAACCGGGTAGATGAATCCAGCATGGAGAAGTTTTTCAACTTCTGCCTTAATGGCAGCGGCTTTCTTGGGGTGCACCTGCCGAAGTCGTTGTCTTACTGGTTTGACATCAGGATACATTTTAATTTCATGTTCAACGATACTCGATTCAATGCCTGGCATTTGATCATATGACCAAGCAAAGACATCTCTAAACTCGCGAAAAAGAGCGTTATATATTTCCAGTTCTGAAGGGGAACAACCTTTGCCGACATAAATATTCTCTACAACATCTGTTTTAGTCGAGATATTTATGGCTATAGTCTCTTCAATATTGGATAGGTTTCGCTCGGAATCCACCGTGTTTACAGTGTTTGTTAGGAATTCAAAAACTGAAGGGTGATAAAGGTCACTTTGAGTATCTTCTTCATATTCCGGAGGAAGGGAACGATGGTGGTGATCATTCCATGGTGCCCCCTCAATCATCATTGATTGTAAGATTCCTTCGTCAGTCCCATGTACTTTCAACCAAGGATCTAATGGGGTTCCATATTCTCTAGACCTATCTACCCAAATGCTTGACGAGCGTTGATTTGGGTTCGCCTCCCATGCTTGAAACATTGATTGCTACAATATTTCTAGAGGGCTTGGGGCCAAAACCATTGCTCGATCCATGTCGCCCTTCGAGGAAGATATCATGTTGCAGGTTGCTACAAATGGTACATTTCCTATATAACTAGGAGGTGGTAGCGCGAAAGTTCCCATCAATGTGGGGTCTTTCAATAATCCTACTCCGATATCTTGAAGCGAATGGTTGCTTTCATGGATCATGGGAATGCTTCCTGTAACTTGTGAACCATTAGGGAGGAAGTTCTGTTGGTCGACGACTGTAATCCCTCCTTCAATTGGGAATGCGATCTTCCTAAAATAAGTCGACACGACAGCTGGCATGGCATAAATCCATGGTCTTCCCAGTAGGATGTTATAGTCAAGATTTCCATCGATGACCTCAACATCAATTTCTACTGTTTTTCCTCCTAGTTCAACTTTTAAGTTATTAAGGATATCGTACGGGGTATAAGTCCTTCCGTCGAAAGCTTTTAATGTCGTCGAAGATCTCGACGAGGTTGGAGATCCTAAAGTTTTCCAGCAACTCATCGACATAATACATGTTGATGCTCCCTCATCAATAATTTTTCTGTGAACAGTTTTGTTGAGGGCTTTCACTTGAATAAGGAAAGCTAATTGAGCTGGTAACTGAGGATCGTATCCTTTGTGATCAAAGGATACAAGATTGGAATCCTTAGGACCAACCCCACCAATTGCTGATAAAAACGCCTGTCTTTGGGATGGACAATTTTGTAGTACCTCAAGAGTCGACATAGCGGATGGCGATTGTGCCAAATATTCCACTATGTTATAATGCTGCGCCGCTCTGGCGCGAGGATTAAATGTCGAATTGTGTACTGCACCCTTTGGCGGTTTGATTGTTAATTCAGGAATTATGGGTGGGACAACTTTGGTCGAAGTTGTTGTCGAACTACTTGGTTGATCTTTACCTTTGTCGTTCGACAGTTGCGGATTCCCGTAATCTTTGTTCCTTGTCGAAATCAAAGCATCATTTTGCTGTTTTGAAACCGACAACATAAGTACTTGCGATGGGGAAGCATTTCCATTATCAACCAGATTTTGACCTGGGTTGGGAAATGGATCAGTTAACACAGCTGAGGTTTGGGAACTTTTAAAGAACCTCTTTAACTCAGCTTTGAATGGGCAATTCTTTGTGTTATGATCCTTATCATCACATATTAGACATGGATAATTTTGTTTCCCTTTCCCAGGAGGGTTTGAAGAATTTTTTCCAGGGGATGACTCACCCTGTTTCTTCTTCTTCCCTTTGTTTTGCTTCTTCTTGCTTCCTGGTTGATTGGTTTCTTTGCCTTTATCTGCTGATACGACATTTACTTCCGAAGCAAGAATTTCTTCTTTTGCATTTTGATCCGAATTCATACGTGCTTTCTTTGACGAAGCCTTTATCGATTTCGTGTTTGCCGTGCCAATCACACCATCACCGGCGTGAGAGTCACTATTTGATTTAGGAGGAGGATGAATTGAAAATTCTAGTCTAGGGGCATCGGGTATTTTGTCGTAGAGCGTGCCGGACTGATTATAAACTAAGTCCAAATACTGTGCACGAGCAATAACTTGCTCCTCTGTTACGACTCCCCCCTTGGCCACATCTTCCGTAATAGCAGGAAGTAACGACTTTATAAACCATTTAGCTAATAGCTGATCGAGAACGTATGTTTTTACCATCCTACGACGACGATGCCACTCATGTATATGATCAGATATATGGGTGGCAGTTGTCTACTTGAAGTTGGTTAATATTTCTGTTCCCATTTCATACCTTATCGGTAATTGAAAATGGGTTAAGAAAGTCGTGGCTAGGGAACTAAAATTGTCGAAAGAGGCTCTAGGTAATTCAATATACCATTTAGCTGCTGGACCTGTCAATGTCCTCTGAAAAAGGTGAAGCCTTATCGAATCGTCGTTTAGGGTGTTCGACGAACACCACAGATGAAAAGTCATCACATGATTCGATGGGTCTTCACCTGGATTTCCATTGAATTTAGGAATGTCAGATGGAAGTTTATGAGGAATCGCTGGCCACCAAGGGGCATAAGCAATCGGATCGTTAGTTAACCGGTGTAAATCAGGTAACTCTAAAGTTGCCACGAATGGTAACTGTTGATTCAGGTTAGGCGAAGCATAACCAGGGTACGATGGAATCGCTTGAGCAGTGGGCCTTTGCATACCAGCATAATGTAATTGATGTTGGTATGACTGATACAGTTGGTGGACTTGACCACTGTAAAGTGGTTGGTTTTGACCGTTTTGGATATACGGTTGTCCACTGTTCGCAAAGATCTGCTGCTCAGAACCTTGGTATACTTGCTGGAATTGTGGTTGTTGGTATTGCACTAGCCATGGTTGTGAAACCATGTTTTGCTTTGCTATGCTAACCGTTGGACTGAGGTGTGGGGTAATTATACCCATTTGTACCTGTGTCGCCCCGCCAGTTGGCGATTGTGGTTGTGACCCATGGTCAAGGGGCTGTTGCATTACAACCTGAGAAATCTGAGGTTGACATGCAACAGGCATCGCTTGAACTTGTGACACTGTTACAATAGCCGGTGTGGTTGGGATGTTCATCATAGGTACACACTGTTGCATAGAATATACAACCTTTGGTTGTTGAGGTAGCATAGGTACCCAACTACTTGATGCAATTCCAGTATAACCTGAATACTGTTGAGAACTGCCATATGGATATCCTCCCGGAGGAGGTAATGAAAGGGCATACTGCCCCCCATACGGTAGTAATCCGGAACTCAGAGGGATTGTTAGTCCTTGAGGACTGGATGACCCAAATTGACCTCCATGAGGATCAATCTGTCGAGTTTCAACGTAAGAGTTGCCGGATATTACTCCGGATGAACAAACTGGAGCAGACCATACTGTCGAAATAGTCCCTTGGTGGACTCCTTCTAGCAGTTGTGAGCTAGTCGAGACAGCTTGTATGCCGGCAAACATCGTCGGAGTGACGGCAGGGGCTTCTGCTGTCGCTTTGTCATTTGACACAGTCCTAGATGATGACGGTTGTTCAGACATCTTAAGTCTATCCAATAGATTGCCTAGTGATTCTACAGGAACTTCCACTTGTGGTGGATTAACTTATGATGAAGGAAATAGAGTGACCTCGACTCCAAAATGGGTTGGAGTACTTGCTTGCGGATCCTCTGCAATTTCTTCTATCGCAATCAAACCCGGTGGAAGAGGAAGACCGTCAGGTCCATAAAATATTTCTGGTGCCGAAGAAGTGGTTGCTTCGACAACGATAGTTGTTTGAGGAACAAAACTTTCTGGACCGGTTACAGATGGAACAGGTTCAGTTATACAAGTATTTTCCCCCAGACTAGGATCAGTATTACTGTCCTTCTGTGGCTGTTGAACTTCTTCTATAGAGGCAGGGTTTCCAGAAATGTTTGGAGTAACCGGAACCTCAGATGCAGTTGGAACACTTGTTCTAACTTTTATAGGAGATTTTGAACCGGTTAAACGAGTTCACTTTGTCCGTCCTGTTTTCGATTCTGGAGACAAAGACGGTTGACTCGTAAGCCTCCGCGAACGACGGGGTTTCAATTAACTTTCTTCCACGATTGCGGATTACTCGATCAACCAAAATATTAAAAGGGGAAATTTGTGTTTCCGAATTGAATGAATTTTATTAGACGCTTTTAGACACAACTTGCTTTTTCACTTTTTAAGAGTCGAGAAAAAGCTAAAGATGACTCTAGTCTCCTTCGATGTTTTAACGAGCCCGAAGTGACAAATGCTCGGATGGACATTTTCAGTTATAGAGTTTGAAAAAGGCCAAAAGAAACTACTCTAGAGATCTATGCAGAGGGTGTGCCAAACCTTTCGCAAAACCACAGAATACGTTTTACGGTACGGGTGGTCGATCTTCGTGAATGCTGTGTTCACTGCATTGCGATCAGTAGGGCGGCCGACACGGCTTCCTATGGATAAAAGATATATGCCTATAGGGGTCTCCCAATATATACGCGACGGTACGTGGGAGCACAAGTCCGTATTAGTGCCACCGACTCTCAGGAGGAATCACCCACCTTCTTCGAGATCGACAGTCACTACGTTTAACGACGCCGGAACACGTCTCTAGCTTAGACCTCTATGTGTTTGCGTTATGTTTCAAAGCGTTGTTAGGTTCATTCAATATATTTTAAGTTGATCTTTTTAAAGTTTGCCTTTCAAGGTTCACCACGAGATGTATGATACAAATTCCTAAATGTAGTCTAAGATGAGAAGCAAGCTTTTTCAATCTTTTCGACTTATGAAAATCTTAACTACTGAGGGAAAAGAAAGACATCATCCTTTCACACAGATCAAAGAGCATACACTAATGCACTTTTCCCTAAATCAACATGCAAACTTATCAAATGCAAAATTCACAATGCAGGTATTTCTTTTCTCTTTCTTAATGTTGATGTAATACAAAAAGAAAGCTGTTGTATAACTTTGAATTCAATTTCAAGTGAAAACAAACAAGCTTGTCCAAAATCAAAAGACACCTTAAGATTTACTTGTTTCGACACTAGAAATACATAAATTCAAACCATATGACGAAAGCGAAAGCTCAATCAGCTATGAACAACAAACAAACTAACTCTTAAGATCAAAACGACACTTATCACAGGTCTAGATCTAAGAGGCCACAGCAAGACTAGTTCACTTTCTTTATGGGAAACTGCAAATGATATAAGAAATACAAAAGGAAAAAATACAGTTTCTTTATACAACCGAGGCGGAATAGTGGCAAGGAAAGTTGGTTTTAGATAGGCACATTGACTGACAACAGGCTGAAAAAACAAGGATGAAAACAGGGCAATAAACAGCAGGGAACCCCAGTAGCACAAGGAAAAACTGGTTCAGCGCAGGTGGTACACTGTTAGTTTGACATTCAGTGCAGGTAGCCCCTTTGGGACCTGTGATGAAATGTAGACTGCCTTCACAGTGCCTGCAATGAAGAGATAAACTTTCATTTTTCTCAGTTTCCGGGTCACAGATTGCTCAGAAATTCACAGTTTTTGGCCAAATCAGAAGCTATCAATCAAGTACACACTAAAGGATGAAAAGGAGGATGAAAAGCTATCACTAAGAGCTATTCAGAGTCCTTGTGAATCAACTGTTCAAATCATAAACATGCCCAGAAACTGAGCTAGAGTAGTTGCCCTCTACTTTGCATTTGAAAGATCCAAATGCAGTTCGATTTCGTACTCCCTGTGTTTATGAAATGAATAGCAAAAACACAAACAACCAACAAGATACGATCCCTAGCGGAGTTGCCAATTTGTTGTTGGGAAAAGTATCCAATACGGAATGACCCTATCCCACTCTAAGGGTGATAGTACCTCAGCAAAAATCAAAGCAAAGCTATTTGAGATTACTTCTTTATGAAATGTAAGAGAGGGGAGAAAGAGATCCACTAACCGATATCTTCCGCTAATGATTGATCCAATCTTCTCTCTTTGCTGCTTGCTCCCAGCTCCTTGCTCTTTCACTGGCCCAGCTACACCAAGATCCTGCAAAATGGAAAGAGAGGGAAGCTACAAGAAGCATACATTCATAATTGATTCAAGGATTAGAATAAATCAAATACACAAGCATAACAATACACCATTGAGACACATGCATATAGAAGAACCTCAAATGCTTTATTAATGGAAGAAGTAAAGTTCAGGAAGTGATACAACCATAAAAGGCCCAATCCAGCATCACCTCCCAGCAGAAAGAAATCTCCTCTTCACCTCCTTCAAAGCAAATCACCCAATAGTTCTAAACTCAAACCAACAACACTTCCTTACATTCACAAGATTCCAGCCTCCTTAGACCTCATGAGAGAGCTCTATATATAGGAGTTTTGGAGAAAGGATGAGTCAGCTTGAGGCTGGCATGAAGCTGACTAGTGTCCTCTCCCACTTCAGTTATTCTTCGGTTCTTGAGTTCACTTGGAGGTTCTTGCTTCCACTTGGAGATCTAGACCCTCTTACTCATCACCAGTCGAATTCCCTGATCCAAGTGTCGTTTTGGAAGCTTCCTGGGCATTGACACCTTGAGGAATGACTGTGCCACTTGGCCAAACTCACCCAGCGCAGGTAGCCTTCTTTGCAGTTGACATTCAACACAGGTACACAGTGGAGCAGTTGACATTCAGCGCAGATGCTCAGTGGAGCAGTTGACATGATCCAAAATTAGCCTGTTTTTGAGTGTTTTCAGGTGGAGAACTGATATTCAGTGCTGTGGTTTGCTGACCTTGTTCCTCTAGGGGTAGGAACAACATGTTTAGGGACTTTGGATCCCTTAGATTATGGACATTTCATGCTTCATGCTGTAAGGCACAAAAATGTCTATAACAGTCGGGTATGGATTCAGCTGGTTCATCTTTAATGACCGACGCTTCAGCTGACCACTTGAGCGGGCCAGCTGGATTTTCAACTAACGAATGACTCGGAAAGAGTTTTTTATATCCAGGAGGAAGTCGTAACGGTGAAACCAGACGATCATCCAAAACTCTTTTTTCTTAGTCTAATAAGGGACAACGGTGGATAGCATGATTGCCTTCGCACAGTCTACAGGGAGATCTAGATCTCCCTTTTTGTCCAAGGACTTCACTTTCGCTAGTTGACGTTGTGCATTCAACCTGGCTATCAGAGGTTGATGCCACCGGATTGTGCAAACGGGGAGACCAGTCCCTTAGTATCCGAGGGATGCAGGGACAATCTCTGTGGAAATGGTCTCCCTTGCATATGACACATGGCAATTTAGGCCTAGTCAGTGCTGTGTGTGGATTTTTGTCAGATGACACTTGTTTGCCCCCAGTCGCTTTTGGCTCCTTATTCTTCTTCTCTTTCTTCTTCTTTTCCTTCTTCTCCTTAGGAACTTGGTTTTTTGTTTTACCAGTTCCGTCAAGTGAAGAGGAAGGAGGAGAGGAAGAATTAGATGAAGTAGAAGGCTAGTGGGTAACTCTGGACTGGTCTAACTATTGATTTGACTGTTCAGGAATAGTGGTGTTCTAAACGACATTGGTTGAGAAGAGCCAGACCGGCAAGCCAATTGTCAGTCCTGGAAGTGACAATGTGGCCATATGGGGTGCACCAACATCTCCCCAAGAGGAGAAGGGACTAGGATTTCCACCAAGGGGAATTCCTTGGTTGGTAGGCTCCATTTTCTCAACCTAAAGATCAACGCAGGAAAGAGGGTGATTATTCCGTTTAAAATAAATTTTAACGACGCTTAGACACAACTTACTTTTTCAATTTTAAAGAGTCGAGAAAAAGCAAAAGATGACTCTAGTCTCCTTCGATGTTTTAACGAGCCCGAAGTGACAAATGCTCGGATGGACTTTTTCTGTTATAGAGTCTAAAAAAGGCCAAAAGGAACTGCTCTGGAGTTCTAGGTAGAGGGTGTGCCAAACTTTTCGCAAAACCGCAGAATACTTTTTAAGGTACGGGCGGTCAATCTTCCCGAATGCTGTGTTCAGTGCATTACGATCAGTAGGGCGGCTGACATAGCTTCCTAAGGATAAAGGTTTTATGCCTATAGGGGTCTCCCAATATATACTCGATAGTACGTGGGAGCACAATCCATACCGGCGCTTATCGTCTCTCAGGAGGAATCACCCAACCATCAGCGAGATCGACAATCACCAGGTTTTACGACGTCGAACACGTCTCTAGCCTAGACCTCTATGTTGTGCGTTAAGTTCCAATGCGTTGTTAAGTTCATTCAATTTATTTTAGGTTGATCTTTCTTAGAAGTTTTCCTTTTTGAATCACCACGCGATGTATGATACAATTCCTAAATGCAGTCTAAAGATGATAAGCAAGCTTTTATATCTTTTCAACAATGAAAATCCTAGCTACAAGGGGAAAAGAAAGACACAATCTTTTCTCAAAGAGCATAGAGCACACAGTAATGCACTTTTCCCTAAATCAACATACAAACTGTCAGAATGAAAATGCACATATGCATGTATTTTTTTTCGCTTTCTTAATATTGATGCCTAAAAAGAAAGTTGTTGTACAAATTTGAACTCGATTTCAAGTGAAAACATAAACAAGCTCCTTTTTCGAAATCAAAAAGACGATTACGACACTTTATGATTTACTTGTTTCAACACTAGAAATGCATAAATTCAAACCAAATGACAAAAGTAAAAGCTTAATCAACTGTGAACAGCAAACAAACTCACTCCTAAGATCAAAACGACACTTACGACAGGTCTAGATCTAAGGGCGACAGTATGACTAGTTTACTTTTGTAATGGGAAACTGCAAATGATGTAACAAATACACAAAGAACAAATGCAGTTTCTTTATACAACTCGGGTAGAATTGAGGCAAAGAAAAGGGGTTTCAGATAGGTACACTGACTGATAACAGGCTGCAAAAAACAGAGATAAAACTGAGCAAAAGGAAGCAGGGAACCACAGCTGCACAAGGCAAAGGCTGATCAGCGCACCCTCAGCACAGAGAAACTGAACTTCAGCGCAAGTATCCTTCACGGGACCTGTGTTGAAATGCAGAACCTCTTCACAGAGTCTGCGCTGAAATGAGAATTGTCTCTGGGTTCTGGGTCACAGTTTGCAGTTTAATCTACAGTTTTTGGCCGGATAAAAGCTATCAATTAGGTACAATTAGGAGGATGATTTAAAGGAGGACTAAGATCTATCACAAAGGGCTGTTAGAGCACTTGTGGATCAGCTGTTCAGATAATAAAAACAGGCCCAGTGAGTGGACTAGAGTGGCAGATCTCTACTTTGCATTTGAAAATGGCAAATGCATTTCGATTCGGCACTCCTGCGTTTTTGAGAAGAACAACAATAGAAACACAAATAAACTAACAAGATACTCTCCCCAGTGGAGTCGCCAATTTTTTGTTGGGAAAATTATCCATTCGGAATGCCCCTATCCCACTCTAAGGTGTGATAGTGCCTTAGCAACAAACAAGGAAACTTATTTGAGTATTTCTTCTTTATGAAATGTAAATGAGGAGGAAGGATGTAACTAACCTGTGTCTTATGCTAGTTTGTTGATCCAATCGCTCCTCTCTTCAGTGGCTCCCAGCTCCTTGCTCCTTCACCAGCCCAGCTTCACTGAATTCCTGCAAGATCACAAGAGAGAGAAACTGCACGAAGATATAGATATACATTCATAAAAAGCTCAAGATCAGATTAAGCTAAACATGTAAGCATAACAAAACATCATTGATACACAACATGTAGGAGAAACTCAAATAGTTTATTGATAGAATAAGAAATTCCAAGAGGAGATACAACCAAGTGAGTTCCGATCCAGCATCTACCTCCCAGCAAAGGAATCCCTTCCTCTCCTCCAACAAAGCATTAATCACCCAATGTACTAATATCAATCTCAAACCAACAACAATTCTCTGCAAAGTACAAAATTCCAGCCTCTTGAACCTCTGGGTGAGAGATCCATATATAGATGTAAGCAGAGAGGATGAGTCAGCTTATGTTTTGACTTGTGGCTTCTCTCTGTTAGTTCTTGCTTCCACTTGGAGGTTGAGAGCCTCTTACTCATCACTAGTCGAATTCATTGAGGCAAGTGTCATTGGAGAAGATTCTGGAAGCTTCCATGGTCTTTCCACCTCGTTGAATGAGCTTGCCATTTGTCATTTCCCGCTCAGCGCACCCTGGTAGTGCTTCCACCTGCGTTGCAACGCACCTAGCCAGTGTAGCCTCTGCATTTCAACGCAGGCAGCTAGTGGAGCCTCTGAATTGATCCTAAATTGACTGTTTCTGAGTGGTTTTTGGTGGAGAACTTCTGGCAGAAGTTGTCATTGGTTGACCATGTTCCTTTAGGGGCAGGAACAACTCTTTTAGGGACTTTGGATCCCTTGGATTATAGACATTTCATGCTCAATGCTGTAAGGCACAAAAATGTCTATAACACTCTTGTAGAAGAATTTTTTTCTCATGTAGAAATTGACCCGAATCCTATAGCAACTACTCCTTGCATGCAAAGAGGTGGTGGGTCCACCTTCTTATTCTTTTACTTTTTATTTTATATTGATTTTTTCATTACTTTTTCTTTGTTATTTTATTTTTTTCTCTTTTTATTCATTGCATGAAAAATAAACTCAAAGTCCTTTGAGTTAAATGAGTTGTCCCCAACTACATTTTTAAATCCATGATAAGTTCCCACTTTCTTAAGTATTTTTTCACTTTTTTCTCATTTATCTCCCACATGTGTGTCTATCCTTTGGAGAAAAATTAAGTGACTTTCTTGATAAGGCCAAGGCTTCTTGCTATTAATTTTCACTATAAAATATCTTTCCTTCTCACATTTTGAATGCTTTATTAAGCTCGAATAGATTCAAAGGGTGAGGTTATAGAGTTTCATACCTATGTCTTACCATGGGTGTCTTTTTTTTTCTTGTGAAGGAGGTTGTTGTATTTGTGGAGGCTGACTTTGATGATCTTGAAGTTGCATTTGATAATATGCTGGAAGTCCTATAGGTTTTCTTGTTATTGTTGTTGCTATGCTCCTGAGATGCTCTTGATGTGAGTGTTGTAGCTGATCATATGTTATTTCTAAACATAGGTAAGGTTGTTGTGCATTTATTCTAAACTAGATTGCACCTTGAGTGATGATGTTTTGGTGTGTGTGCAAGTGTTTCTCTCATGACTAGGCTGCATTTTCTAGTGGAGTGATTCTTTGAGGGTGATGAGTCCCCTCTTGGGTGTAGACATTTCTCCCTCATGCTTTGAGTTGGTGGGGAACAAAAAATATCAAAGATTTCTTTTTACTACACATGTTGCTACAAGAGGAGTTTCTTCCTGTAGAATCCTTTTGATCATTTCTTCTAGTCTTTAGATGGCATGGTGATGTTTAGGGAAGTGATGAAAATCCGTGTAAATAGTGTTGGAGTCATGAGGAGCTAGTGTGAATAATAGAAAAATGGAGAAAAATAGTCAATATATGTTTTTTAGGCAGAACAAAGTGAACATTTTAAGCAATTTTAGGTGAAATGGAGTGCATGTGTGATGGATGGGTGATGAGTAAATCATTGGAGAGCCTTCTTCATCATTTAATCGAGGCATCATGTCATTTTGGGCTATTCTTCTCATTGGATCTCCCTCCTGTAGCATTATAGTGAGGGGTGAAATTTGACTTTCTAGTTGATTAGAGGGTGGAGAGATATGTTTATATGAGTGAGGGGTATTTATATGGTATGGTATGGATGGAAGTATGGAGCAAAGCTTTTAGGTGAGCTCCTATAGAAATTCCAGTTCCTCCTATAGCATTTCAGGATACTCTCATATAACATAATTGTTTTATTCATATCTCTCAAATGATAGACTGGATTGACCTAAATTTTTTTGAGCATGTTTCCATCATTGTTATGCACCTCCCTATAAAACATATTTACAAATGGATGGATGAATCATGAAAAAACTTAAAAATGGTTGTAGGTGATGTAGGCCGATTTCTCGAAATGTGTGCATTGGAATTTGATGAATTTATTGAGTATGTTAGCATAATCCTATGCATCTCCCCATAAAATAACTTGGAAAATGATTGCATTTTTTTCAAGATATGATAAAAATCATTTTTTTATCTATGAATTTTGGCCTCTTGTAGCAAAACATAACCCCCCTGTAGCATTTTCGGACAACAAGGAAAATGAATGGGAAAGGCTTGGAATGGATGAAGGTGATGGATTGAAATGGCCTTGGTCCTATTGGAGCATTTGATCAAAGGAAGAGAAATCCCAAGTTTGAATTTCTTTGAATAGATGTTTCACGAACTTTTTCTTTTGGTGCTAACTTGTTTTTGTTGCTTGAAAAGGTTGGAGAGCACATGCATTCACTAGAGAGAGATACATGGAGTAAATACGTTTTTCATTTTTTCATTTTTTATTATTTTAGGCCTACTATCCGCCTCAATGAGGTTTTCAACTAGTAGGTCTACCTAGGCACCTCAAAGGAGGTTTTCACCTATGATATTTTCTGTTTTTTATTTCTCAAACCCATTGACCACCTCATGGAGGTTTTGAATCAATGAGCCAATCTCAAGCGCCTCAAAGGAGGTTTTCATCTGAGATTTTATTTTTCCTCTTACTTTTTCATTTTTATATTTCATTTTTTAATCGTACGGTACTTGTAAAAAAAATTAATTTTCAAGTAGTAATACTTCTAATGGATCCATGTGCACATGAAGATGAAAGATAAATTGATGTGTAGGATAGAAATATATGCTTTGGCATGTACCTGAATTTCAGAGACCTAATTTTTTTACTTTGATGATATCAATCACAGTTGAAGAGGAGAGCGATGCTCCATCTTGTTGATTTTCTAGAACCAAACCTAAATATAGCTTTGATGCCCTTGGTTCGCTTGCTCATCTGGATCATTCTTCATGTCTCCTTCTACCATAAAATTCAAATCTTCTTCTTTCTGCATATTTTTCTCTTGAACACATAGACGATATGATGGTAAACATGAGGGAAATTTTTCAATCTATGATTTTGACGTCTGCTCTTCATCAAGTGTGACACATGATTATTTTCTATTCTCATTTGGATCTGATTTTTCTGAATGTTGTCCTTCAATGAAATCAATAGAATTTCTTTTTTGCAATACTCTTCCTGAGATAATATGAATACCATTGAGATTAAGAGGATACATTAGGAAGTGTTGTACCTCAACATTGTAATTAGGTTGAGCTACTTCCTTGTGTGAGCTTGGAAATGGTTGTATAGGTAGTTGGGTGGGAGTTGATATTTGAGATGGATTTGGTTGGGGTTGTGGTTGTCGTGGAGGTGGATGGTAGCGATAACATGGAGTTGTGTATGGGAGATACTGAGGATATTATGGATTTATACCATAAGGTCCTTACCAACCTTGTTGCCAAGATTGGTTTTCGGGTTGAGATGGCTAAGGTTTCCAAGGAAAGGGTGTTTTCCGATTAGCTTGAGATGGATGTGCATAACCTTTAAATTCAGAATTAGGTTCTTAAATCATACTAGGTTGACTAGGCTGCCATGGTCTTCTTGGAGGTACATAACATAGCTACTTTGGTGATTGACTTGCTCCATTGTCCTCTTGGTAAAATTCCTTCAACCTCGGTAATGATGGTCAATATTTAATAACATGTGATTATGCATGGAAAACAAAAATATCAACATGTTCTTTTTTCTCATCTTGCATTATTAAAATTTCTACTTTTTCACTTAGATTGCTAAGAATTTCTATTTTAAAGTCATCAATCAATTTTCAAGTTCAGCTTGACTTACCAATCTTGATTATGATTTACTTACTCTTGTCCTTCCTCTTGATATACGTTTGCATGTTTCACAAATTTCTTCGAATGATAATTGGTATACATCACCTCTACTTATGAGATCAAGAATATCAGTACACTCATCTATAGTTATTCTATGTAAGAGATTTTTTAGTGTGTCAAATCCTAAATGATGTAATTTTTACCTCTTAACATTATACATGAATCTCTCTATTAAATCCTCTAGGTGCTCATCTTCTTTTTGAGTCATTCTAAATATTTCTTTAAGATCACGATCTTTATAGTTTTGTAGAAATGTCTTTTGAATATCATTCCATGATATTATTAAATTAGTCCATAAAATCATGAATTATTTAAGAGCTTTATCCTTCAATGTTTCTGGAAAGAAATCTCAAATTTTGAGTGTTTAGTAAGAAACCATAATATATAAAAAGTATTTCAAATTCAAAGAGAAAAGTTTCCGGATCCTCTCAGCTCATACCATGGAAGTTGGGAAGGAAATATGGAGGAATTTTCTTCATATGAACACTGACATCAGTGTCTTGAATGGGAAATGCAAGATGATCTTCTTCATTGTTATCATCTCCATCCATTTCTTCTATATTCTCTACCACCTCTTTTTCTTATACTTGCAAAAGTGGATGGTGATGTGGTTCTTACTGCACCACATGATGAAACGGGGGAGTTTGGTGTTGGATAAATGTTTTTGAATAAGAATGCTAATGCAATGCAATTTTTCTATGTTTGAAATGAAATATGCTAATGAAATTTTTGTTCTTGAAGAAAGTAAAAGAAATGAATTAAATATGGAAGAAAACAATGATGCTACATTGAAACTTACTCGAAAACAAAACCAAAAAGTGATGAGCCTCAATATTGCAACAAGAATGTTGCAACTCCCACGGCTATTGGCTTAAATTATCAACTCGGGGTTCATACAAACTTAAGAGGTGACGACATGATATTTGTAGCATACAACGTGTCCTTCTTTCGTTGGTATGATGTAATGAATTGAATTTCATGATATCAAAGATGAAACTAATTGCATAAATGGAAGTGTTATTGTATTTGCAAGAAATAGAAATGCTACTTGCTCAAATGTGAACACTAATCCTAATTGCAAGAAGGTAACGGTTATGCTATTTGTAGGAATGAAAAATACTTGTATATTTGTATATTGTAAACCTTGTGCTTATTGCAACAATGTGAATAATTATTTTGATTACAGAATGTGAATTTTTTTCTTTAAAAGAAACTAATCCTATGCAAGAACAATAATTTGTAATTGAAATCCTAAGAGCATGAATTCAAGGAAATAGGCCTAATCTACTTTTTAAAAAGGAAAGTCCTAAGTGGTGTTTATTATTTCCTAATCATGGATTTAGAGCCTAGTGGTAGTTATTCAAGCCTAAGAGACAAAAAGCAATCTTTTGGAGCAAATCTGGTAAAGTTTACATGAGCTACAAGAGTGCTACAAGAGATGCTACAAGAGGCCATGTTTTGCTACAAGAGGCCCTATTTTGCTACAAGGGGAGATAACTTGTTGAAATACTAAGTAAATCAAATGAAAATGGGAAGGAATTTTTTTATTTATTATTTAGGATGTCTTAGGACTCCATTCCAAGTGGAATCACTCCAAAATAGCCCTTTTAACACATGCTAAAAAGTAGCAGAAATTTACTAGTCTAAAATCTGGAAATTCAAGAACTAGTGAGCTAGTTAACCTACCAAATGCCTAACCTACTCAACTGAAAATTAAATCGGGTAATTTTTTATATTAGTTTGAATGATTTTATGATCCAATACAAGTGGAATAAACTCAAATTAAGCTCATTAACACATTCTAAAAAATAGCATAAAATTACTACTATTTTGCTACAAGGGACTTCTAGAAATTCTAGATTTGTGAACTAGTAAACCAATCCAAGTAGCTCAATGATGAATATGAATTTTAAAATATGTTATAATGATGCATAATGATTATGACTCTATAAAATAACATACAAAAAAAATCACTTCTATCATTTAACCAATGTAACCTACAACAAAAGAAGCATGAATAGTAAATGCAGACTTAAGAGACGCAAGTGGAAAAGACTTTCAAAGGAAATAAAGAAATTATACAATAGGGATATGACGCTCATGGGATGGCCAAGGCAAATGAAAGACAAATTCATATGAAGAAAAACAAGATTTAGAAGCTAAAAATGGCACCAAACTTCATTATTTTATTCAATGCAAGTGCATCCCTACAAGAAATGAAAGTGGAGTTGCTAAACAACAAGTTTTCTTCACAAGAAGACTAAAAAATGCATGCCTCTAGAGGAAAATTCGAATTGGTACTTATAAAAAATGATGAGAAATAATTCTCCTTGAAAGGAAGAAGATTTCCCCTCCAAATTCCCTCAAATAGTGGATTTGGTTCCAAACACTTGGAATGTGCATTAAATGACAGGGAACACATTCCTAGATTTTCTCAACCATTGGAGCTCCAGAATTTTTCAATAATTTCATGATATTTCGTTAATTTATTATCCAATAATGATCCTCCTATATTAGGGAGTAAGTTCCTAGATTATCACCTCCTCCAAATCTTCATAATCTGCCAAATATTCTCACAATATTCTTCAAAAATAAATAATATTAAGCACATAACATGAAATCATCTCTAAACCTTCCCAAGAACATATTAAAGAAAAAAAAACAATATTAAATATAGAAGGAGATGTTTAATATAGCATTAAAGTGCTTAGAAAGGTTAGAATGGCCTTAATTTGTGTCTAATATAGAGGTCCATCATACCCCCTACTGAAATTGTTTCTCATCCTCTGAGCAACCTATCCATCATCTTGTCATGTTGTTATTTTCTTATGCCTCTGATGAATTTCATGATGTCCCATACTGATGTGGATGTAACTTCCTCTATTGGAAAATATTTATGTTTATCTCAATTTCAAATAATCCCTTTGATTCTCCCTCTTCGCTTTTGTATTTCAGAAGTATTTGTTCATTCTCTTCCTCTCATTACTTTAATAAACTTTTATCAATGTGAAACAATGAGTTTCTCTTTTCTACTACAAGAGTGAGAGTGTTTATGGAAACAAAGGTAGAATAAATGTTTTTTCTATGATGCTAATGAGAAGGTATAATTCAACATGCAACCCAAGACACTTTTCCCTTAATGACACAAATTCATTGATCCTTCTTATTGAGATTTAAATGTGTGGTAGCTACAGAGTATTCTTTTCATAATTGAGAGAGTTTTAAGGGTTTTGATGCCAAGTAATTGTGGAGAAAATTGGTACTTAAATTTTCCCTCATGATTCTTTCCTCCTTCTTAGGGTTTGAGGGAAATTTTGTCCACTAACAAGATTCCTGTAGCAACCCATGACTTTCCTGTAGGACTTTTTGCAAAGCCTATTGTTGGAGAGGTAAATCCCCTCTACGGATAGAGGCGATCCCTACTAGCCCAGCAGGGGTCTAGCAACAATCATACAATGCTGCTACGCATATTCCTAATTACAATTAAACAAGAGGTAAAGAGCACCTACTTGGATTCCTGCGCTGTCGTTTGACGAAGAGATGTTGCCTTCGCTCCTTCGCTTCGGCTGGTCACAATCCTCCGCGATCTCCGCGAATAGATACCTGCACACACGAAGAGAAAGCAAACGCAAGCATGAAATCTAGTAAAAGCAACCATACATCAGTCAGAAAGGATGTAATTCACATTTAGCCATTGCATAGACAAATGAGAATGGAACAATAATAGCAGTCATCTATTATTAATCAGAATAGAGAAGAGTACAACCAAATGTTCTGACGTCGGTAACCTTCTCAGGAGGGGCCAGTCAGCATGTATCTCAAGCATTCACCTTTGAGGATGATTCTCCCAAGACAAACAACTCTCTCTCTCACACAAATAGCACAAAACAACCTTCCCTAAGCAATCAATCACTTCCACACCTAGCACACCAAACCTATAGCAGCAATCTGAGCACTACAAGCTCTGTACAATCCAAGCTATTCCAAGCTAAGTCTAACTAGCTGCTCATGGTAATGGTGAGAGTTTATATAGGAGAAGGAGTCTCCTAAAAAGGTGGAAGGATGAGCTTATCTTCAAGGGGAGTTGTTGGAAAGGGTCGAACAGACATGCCATAGAAGGAAGTCGACATTCACAAAGCCAACAACCAAGCCTGGAGTGATCTGGAAGGCTAGTTGTTTGAACAAATTCGCCCAAACTGGATCAACGCGGATTATAAAGAGACTGCCGCACTGTCGGCGCGTCTCAACAACTGGGACACTCATGTCAGCGTGGAAGCACACGGTAAAGGCGCGCTGTGGGCCATCGCGAAAAAGTGATGTTCTTCGGCGCTGGTAGCGCACAGAATACACTACAAGGCGCCTGTCATCGCGGTTATTTTAGGAACAGACGCGCTGGTGAATAATACTTCGGAAAAAGGGGTTTTTAACCAGTTCAGGGAGCAGGAACTTAGTGATTGTGAAATCTGGGCACAGCAGGGTGAATGACAAGAAGGCAGTGATAAATTACTGTGTAACAGATGCCCCCTAAATCATGAAGACCGAGAGAGTGGGAGGGGTGAAATGCTTTACAACACACGCCGAACTGGAATGCCACCAGGAAGGACCGAAAATCTCTGATAATCAAGTACATGCAGTCTAGGTATGGGCGCAACCATCCAAAAGACATGCGAAAATGGTCTGTGGAATGGACGCAGCCACCCAGCTAAGGAGACCAAAAGACTGATAAGGTATGGTCGCAGCCATCCATGAAGACTCAGGTATGGGCGCAGCCATCCATGAATGAGTCATGTAGTGATCATCCACAACTCGCAGCCTAGACCATAACAGACAAGGATCCAGGGTCTTGCACTCCATCTCAACCCGAACAAAGTACAAGTTCAAACATGTGAATACATGAGTCGAAGTCGAACATGCATGAACATCGTCTGATTACCAGTCAATGATGAAAACTGTTAACAGACGCGAGAGGTACCACCAATAATGACAATGGTCCTCAAGGTACTATAGGTACAATCCGTGGCGTGTGAATCAATGAGCTGGAGTCGAACACCCACGGAATCATTCGATCGAAGGCCAATGATGCAAGCCTTGCGTCGAACACGAAGAACCTGCCATTGAGGCATGCAGGCTCCAAGGCACCTGAAAGGAGTCTCTAAGTCACTTTCCCGGATAATGAGTTGGAGTCGACGGGGAAGGAGCTTGATCGAAGGTGGGCCATAATGTTTCCCACATCATCGACACGAGACAGAGGTACGATAGTTTGTGTGAGATAGCGAACGAGGTTGCATTGTGGCAAAGGACAACTTCTCTTGAACATATGGCGGCACTATAACGGGTTTGGCAGTACTCGACACCAAATGAGCAGAGGATAGGTGATGATGGCAATGAGAAAATAAGAGGTCAAATAGGATATCCCAAACCCATGGAGGCTAGTGAAAACAAAATGAGATGACCCCACCCAGACACGAAACAGCGAAGTGCCATGTTCAAGAGTGACGTACTGCCGACGCGACTGTAATCATAGTTCCATTTTCCCTACCATTTCTGGCAGGTACCCCGATTATTTTTGGATGACAAGCTTGACGGGGATAGCATATGCTTGACGTGCGTCATTTCGACAATACCAAATGTCATTGAGTGTTTAACGAGCCTGACAAAGGAAAAACTCGGCCTCTTTTCTTGTTTCGAGAGTCTGAAAAGAATGCGGAAAAGGAGACTCCAGGGGGGTCCTTTTTCGTACAGTTGTGTCTCTCGAGCCCGAAAAAGTATAAAACTATGCTCGAAAGAACCGCCCGGCCATTACGACCGAGGAGTACTTTTCGTGGATAGTGCCTTCGACCCGAAAAAGTAAAAAAGCGGTCGAAAACACGTCGTTTTAGAGCCGTTATCGGGCGCGAAACGACAAACACCCGGCAATCTTTTTAGTTTAACGATCGAAAAAAGAGCTTAAAACGACCGCCTTTCATTCCTTTTAACGAGCTAAAAGGAGGCTCGGCTATCTTCTCTTGTTTAACGTCATAAAAGAGCTTAGAGACGACATATTTGGGGATCATATGAACGGAGGACTGTCATGACCAAGTTGCTTTATCTGAACCTGCACAAGAGCACTACCCGCATAAATCCATTCGATATGTGTAAAAAACATATTGAAACATGCATTTAACAAATTCAGGGCTAAATTCATGGTTAAAAATGGCAAAAAACCAAAAAATATGACAATTCATGAGTTTTTACTATAAATAGGAGGAGTAATAAGTCATTTTTACCATTTTACTATTTTGGGACGTGAAGGACGTGGAGAAGCCAGAAAGTTGACGGAGTGATTTCCAGCCCGTACGGACACCATTTCTCAAACCGCTTCTTCCAGGTAGGTTCTCGTTCCCTTGCCCTGCATTTTGGTTGTTTTTGGTAGGATTTTAACGGTTAAATTTGCCCAATTGGGTGAATTTTTGGTGCATGGATGCGCCCTCGGTCAGCGCGGATATCCCACGCGGGTCTGCGCTGACTGAATTAGAACAAAACGTGGCCAACTTCGGGTCAGCGCGGAAAACCCGTGTTCTTCCGCGCTGACCTTGAAAATTAACGAAGGGCTGCCATGGCCAGCGCGGCTGTTTTTAAAACAGCCGCGCTGGCGCGGAAAAATTATTTTGTTTTAAAATGAACGTAAATTCTCCAATGCTAGCGCTTCTAATTGGTTTCTATGGCTTGTGCAGGACACCATGGCTTTCCAATGGCAGGAAAGAGTGCACGATGTGGAAGATATAGCCGCTTGGGGGGATGTGAATTGCTGCAATGCCATGCGGGCTTGCGGTTTTATGAAATTCTTCCTCACGCCGCGTCTAAGAGCTCAACATGACCTCCTTGAGCTAGTGATCAGGGCATGGAACCCGGTGGATGGGAAATTCACCATCCGTGGTCATGACATCGAATTCGACCACATGGATATCTTCTTTTTGACCGGGCTGTCACGCCGAGGTGCGAGGCCCATCATAGAGGGACAGCGACCTAGCGGCGGCACTCTAGATGATCTGATGGCTCGGGTATGTCCGGAGGCTGAGAAAGCGCGAAGTGGGAAAGTTTCGATCCCCACGGTGGGAAACATAGTGCTTCACACCATTCTGTTCATGGTGACCCGGGCAGCAGGTAGTATGGCCAACCACGAGGCTTCAAAAACTCATCTCCTGTTAGCTCTCGATTGCCTTGAGCCTACAATGTTTGATTGGTGCACAGCCATGACCAATAACATGAAGAGGCAGCTGAGCAACTGCCGTCGCGGGGAGACGAAGCAGTTTGGCTACGGGTCAATCCTGATCCCGCTCATTCTAGAGCGAGTGCCTGCTATGCGGTTACAGGTGATGGCCGTGGATGCTCCCAGGGATCCTCGGGAGACGAGGGCCTCACGATGGGCTCGTATCATGCCACGCGGAGGTGGCGGCCGGCCACATAGCTGGGGAGCGTTTTTCCGAGACTGGCTGGATCAGCAGGAGATCTTTGTGGAGGACTGGCCATATGCGGGCATGGATTTCCGCAATGACCCTGATCTGGCACTGCCCCCAGGTGAACAGTGGGATGATGCAGGTATGACACTTTGGCTTTTGAATTTTTTAATGTTTTTGGATTTTTTATGTACATGTCTTAACAAATGTCATGGTATGCAGATGTGGGGCCTACTAGACCGATTGGCCTGGCTGCCACGGCACGGAGAGAAGGACAGGGAGCTGGGGTCCTGGCCTTAGCCCCTCCAGGGGTTGATACGTCAGAGACTGTGGCTCGCAACCTTGAGGGGTTGCTGGAGGGAGTGCTTGACTACCAGGGGGTCGAGGAGGTCCCCATAGAGCATCAGATCCATACAGTGGGGGTGCAACCCAGGGTGCACCGCCTTCTGAGGCGGGTGGCACGAGTAGCTATGTATTATAGAGAGCATCATCCGGCTCCTTAGTTGTCTAGGTTTTATTTCCACCGTCATTTTGAGACATATGACTCAGATGTACTGAGATTTTGGTCATGCACATCTATTTTTGAGCGCCTTGGTGCACCACACGATATATCTATACATACCGGCTTTTGGATGAGTCATTGTTACATGTGATGATGTGTTGTTTATGTTATGCATTTATTCAGTACAATTGTGATCTTATGTATGAATTTGCACGACACATGACCCATGGATTTTATATTTTTTAATGCAAGCTTAAAAGCACACACATGCAAACTATGCTTGAAATGATTTATTTACATATGCTTATGGTCTTACTATGCTATCTATGCTTTCCTGTATAATGTTTATCTGTTACGCAAATGTCTATCTAACACATGATTTGCCAATGCATCGGTCAACGTATTTAATCGTCTCGGAATGTGTTGATAAGTGATGTAATCAAAATTCCGTTCCAACAATCTTACACGTAGGTACAACCTTAAAATGCGCTGGTCTCTGACGGAATATCGCCCGTTGAGTTGATGGACAACCAGCTGGGAGTCCAGGTTCACCACTAGTTCTCGGATGCCGAGATCAACTGCTTCGGCAAGTAATTCAATTACAGCGCTGTACTCGGCAACGTTGTTAGTGGTACGACCTAGGCAGACACCCTGAAGGTCTAGCAACTCTCCGTGAGGATCGTAGATCACCCACGCTGCCGAAGACAAATTACAAGTGCTACGGCAGGCACCATCAGCGAAACCAACATAAGGTGCACTAGACATCTGCACAGGAAAAAGAAAGCATAATAAGGGGCAAGACACGCCTTTATACCAAAGCAAAACGAAACTCATGCATGAAAAACACAAAACACACGTATATACAAAGTGAATGTGCGAAGCTATGCATAGTATTTCTTCAGATACAGCCCGTTGCGGGGCTTGTCAAGAGGATTTCCTTCATAGTCAATCAACTCATATGCGCCCTTTTGTAAAACTCTTTTCACGATGTAGGGACCTAACCACATGGATTCGAGTTTTCCTGCCCCCAGCTTATCCTTAGCTTGATCGTAGAGCAGTACTAAGTCTCCCTCAACAAAGGAACGAGGATGAATATTCTGGTCGAAGTGAGCCTTGACTCTCTTCTTCTGTGCTTCGATAGCCAGAGAAGCCAAACGACGAGTCTCGTCTAACCGTTCTAGGTAAAGAAGCCGTTCCTCCACCGGAGTGGTGTTGGGAAGCAACTCGACAGCTAATTTTAATGAAGGAATCTCGCATTCGACGGGAAGGGTAGCCTCCAGTCCATAGACCAGTTGAAACGGGGTGAAACCGGTGGCATCCTTCACAGAAGTCCGGTAGGCCCACAAGGCTGGGAAAAGCATAAGATGCCAGTTCGACTTGTGTGTATTGACGGTGCGTTGAAGCATGGTGATCAAAACTTTGTTCACGGCTTCGACTTGACCGTTCGATTGAGGATAGTACGGTGACGAACTATCTTGGCGCAAGCCTAGCTGGGTCGTTAATTCCGTCATCATATGATTTCGGAAATGCTTTCCGTGATCTGTAACAATAGCCTGAGGGACTCCGAAACGAGTGATAATATGGTTGAATACAAACTGCGCCGCTGTATGACCGTCTTCGTTTAATGTAGGCATTTCTTCGGCCCACTTGGTGAAATGATCCACAGCAACGATAATGTACCCATGCCCCCCGATCGAACGAGGGTTACAGGACGTATAATCGATGCCCCATTTTGCAAATGGACCTAAGGTTACGACAGGGTGCAGTGGTGCAACAGGTGCACGCATCTTCCGGTGGTAAACCTGGCACTCGTGACATGCACGTACAGCAAGGATGCAATCCTTGAAGATAGAAGGCCAGAAATAACCAGCGCAGAGGATCTTCTGAGCGGTAGCATATCCGGACATATGGCCGCCACAAGCGCCGGAGTGGCAGTCATTCAAGACTCGCTCAGCCTCTTCAAGGGTTAAGCATCGGCGAAGAATAGAATCGACGCCGAGGCGGTACAGGGTATCGCCCAAAATGCGGTATGGTTGAGCTTGGTGACGAATTCATCGTCGAGCATCTTTCAATGTGTTGGGACGAAATGAAGACGTTTGTAAATATACGATAATGTCCCTGTACCACGGGTCGAGAGTGCTGATGAGAAATAGCGTTTCATCCGGAATATGTTCCTCTGAACGAGATGGTGTAGACTGAGATGGTAAGGAGCAGAGTAGTTCGGCGAAGACCAGTGATTTCTTAGACTTGGCTGCAGTGAATTCCAAGTCGAACTCTTGGAGGATTACGATCCACTTCGAGTATTTGCCCCCCAGGAACTGACGTGACAAAATATAGGTCATGGGGTTGCAATCAGAGATCACGGTCGTCGTACGCAACAGGATGTAATGACGGAAATGTTGGACGGCACAGACAGCTGCCAATGCCAACTTTTCGACGTATGCATAGCAAGTTTCTGTATCCAGAAGGTTGCGTCTAAGATAATATACAACATGCTCGGTGCCATCATCGTCGTCTGGCACTAAAACCATGCCGATGGTGGTATCGATGGCGGCCAAATAAAGGGTGTAGTCACGGTGGTAATTTGGAGGTCTTAGGAGCGGAGCTGAGACCAGAAGGTCGTTAAGACGCTCAAAAGATTGTTGAGCGATAGCGTCCCAGCGAAAGGGCGTGTCTCGCTTCAATAATCGCGTGAAACCCTTAGCCACCTCGGCATAATTTGGGATGAATCGTCTGAGAAAATTGGCTTTCCCCTGCAAGCTCTGTAACTGCTGTAGAGAGGCAGGGGGAGGAAGATTCAAAATGGCCTCGACCTTAAGGGGATCCAGACGGATACCTTCCCGGGAGACGATAAACCCGAGCAGTCGGCCAGATTCTACGCAGAAGACACACTTATGCGGATTGAGTCGAATACGGTAGTGTCGACAGCGGAGAAAGATTTCGCGTAAATGAGATGGATGGTCTTGACGTTTAGCTGAATGAGCTGGTAGGTCATCTAGGTAAGGCTGTATGATGTGTCGGATATCATGAAAAGCATATGACATCGCACGCTGGAAAGTGGCACCGGCATTTTTGAGACTGAAAGGTAGCTTCTTGTAAGCGAAGGTGCCCCAAGGACAAATGAAAGCAGTCTTGTGCTGGTCTGCGGGGGCTATGTTGATCTGGTTGTAACCAGAGAAGCCGTCCATAAATGAATAAATTTCGCTTCCTGCGCAATCGTCGATAAGCTGATCAATAAAAGGCGTAGGAAATTTATCTTTTGGACAGGCGCGATTGATGTCGCGATAGTCAACACAAACCTGAATAGTACCCTGTTTTTTATTCACGAGGACTATATTAGATACCCATTCCGTGAGAGGAATGGCATAGATGAAACCAGCTCGAAGGAGTTTTTCAACTTCGGCCTTGATGGCTACAGCCTTTCGAGGGTGCACTGGGCGTAAACGCTGACGAATAGGCTTAGCGCCGGGATAAGTAGGGATTTCATGATCCACGATACTGGGGTCAATGCCGGGCATTTCCTCGTAAGACCATGCGAAAACGTCACGGAATTCACGAAATAAATCGGTATAAAGTTGAATTTCCTCAGGAGTGCATGTGACTCCAATATAAATATTTTCGACAACCCCTGTTTTGACAGAGATGTCGATAGCTAGAGTTTGCGTAATGTTACCCATGTTTCCTTCCGAAGACACTTGATACAACTGAACAGGCGTTTGGAGAGGGATAGATGGGACACATGAAGCAAACCGCTCGAGACATGTGGCCATTTCCGAATGAGGAGGGAGAAACGAAGAGCGATGGTGGTGATCTGACCAAGGGAGCTCCTCGAGAGAGATAGTCTCAATGATAGCCTCGTCGGAGGGAAATGATTCCTTCAGGGGATCCAAAGTGGCTTCTCCTCCCAACCAAGGGAAGCGGTCATATGAATCGGGAACGCTGCTTGAAAAAGCAGGTTCAGGAGGTGGAGCCGATGCAACGACTATCTCGATGTAGTTGAGCTCGGCGGGACTCAACGGCATCATCTCGCCCGAAGAGTCTTCCTGATTCAAGGGAGGGAGAACCCATGGATCGGACTACACTGTGATCATGTTAACGGAGGCGAGATTTGGAGGTGGGAGGGGAAAGACTCCCATCAGGGAGGGATCTTTAAATAATCCAGCACCCACACTCACTAGCGATTTGGAGGTATGCTCTACGAATGGCACATTCCCTTCAGAAGAGGAAGCAAAAAAGGACAGCTGGTCCACCGTGACGATTTTCCCTTGATGGGGGAAGCGAACGACACGGAATAAGGAGGAAGCCACGGCATGCATGGCATATGTCCAACTTCGTCCAAGGAGGAGGTTGTAAGTGAGATTAGCGTCAACGACTTCAACCTCGACCTCTACCGTTTTCCCTTCTAAAGAGATAGGCAATCGCGGGAGGATACCATATGGACGAGATTCTCTTCCATCGAAAGCCTCTAGGGTGGTAGGAGACTGGCTCAGAGCAGGAGAACCAATAGCCTTCCAACAAGCAACCGACATGATGCAGGTTGAGGCACCTTCATCAATGACCGTACGATGGATCGTTTTGCCATTGATGAGAACCTGTATAAGGAAGGCCACCTGGTGAGGCAATCTCTGCGTAAAACCCTCGAGATCAAAAGAGATTAAATCCGAATCCGCCGGGTCTATGCCACCAATTGTTGATAGCAGGGACTTCCTCTGGGAGGGGCAGCTCTGGAGGACTTCTAATGTGGACATAGCAGACGGAGCCTGAGCTAAGTCCTCGACAATGCTATAATGCTGGGCAGCACGAGCATTGGGGTTATAAGATGACTTCCTGAGTACACCTTTGGGAGGGGGTTGGGGGATCGTCTCGGTGCTGGGCCGTTCAATGTGAAGGGGACTAGAACTGGACGGAGGAGCGCTGGAGGGAACCTCCGGCTCTTTCCCGGCTGAAGATGGATAATCTTTCACTCGAGTTGTGACATGGATGGGGTTGGTTCCAGCCATGAACACTTGAGAACCGAACGAGGAAGAGGATTGAGAGGGATCTGCCACCTGATGCGTCTGCTGGGACGGGAAAGGCTCTTTAAGCACGGCAGGGGACCCTGGAGCACCTTTCAAAAGCCGACTAACCTCGGACCACCTGGGGCAATCCTTGGTGTAGTGATCCTCCTCGCAAATGAGACAAGGATACTTAGGCTTCCGTTTGGCTCCTTCCTCGGAGGGAGGTTTGGGAGGGTTCTGCTTGGGCTGTCCAGATTTTTCTTTGGCCTTTCCTTTCTTTTTTCCTTTCGAGGATTTGTCTGCCGCGGTGGACTGAATGGCATTTACCTCGGAGGTATTCCCAGGAATAGATTGGCTCTGAGAAGCATTCTCGTTAGAGGCGTTTTGTTTCTGCTTCCCAGGGTTCGCGGTCGATTTCTTAGATGATGAATTTACGGAACCGATGACTCCATCAACAGAAGGCTTTGGTGGAGCTTTGGGTTGTCTGGGCCTCGGGGCATCTGGCAAATACTCATACAAAGTACCTGACTGAGAATACACTAAGTCCAGGTATTGAGCTCGTGCGATTGCTTGCTCCTCAGTTACACACGCCCCCATTGCGATATCTTTGGCAATTTTAGGGACAAAGGATGTGGTAAACCAGTCGGTCAGGAGTTGATCAGGAATCCAAAATTTAATCAAGCGACGGCGCCTTCTCCATTCATGTATATGATCGGAGATGTGCGTTGCCGTATCCTGTTTTAGAGACGTGAGCAGATGGGTCCCAGTCTCGTACCGAATGGGTAACTGAAAATGAGTTAAAAAGGCCATAGCCAACGAGTTAAAATCTGAAAACATGCCGCGATTGAGTTCGATGTACCATTTAGCAGCTGAACTGGTGAGAGTCCTCTGGAAGAGGCGAAGTCGGATAGAATCATCAAGCCATGAGTTAGATGAGCACCAAAGGTGATAAGTCATTACATGGGCCTAAGGATCCTCTCCGGCTTTGCTGTCGAACTTTGGACAGTCACCTGGTATTTTGGTTGGAACCGGTGGCCAATATGGATTATGCAAAATAGGGTCATTTGTTAACTTGGACACATCAGGTAGTTCCAATGTTGCCAAAAATGGTAGCTGTGGGTTGAAGGACATCTGTGGCTGTGGATTCGAGGAAATATTAGGGTTCCACCCAGATTGGGGTTGCCCTCATGAACTTTGTCCGGACGGGCCTGGCCCAAAAGGACCCGGCGCGTAGGAATTTTGTCCCGATGGACCTGGTCCAAAAGGACCTGGCGTATAGGGAGTTTGTCCGTAGGAGTTTTGTCCGTATGGATTTTGGCCATATGCGGACAGCTGTCCCTGCGTCTGCCCCCCAGCTCCCCATGTATTAGCAGCTTGCCCGACAGGTTGACCATACTGATAATTTTGATAAGGAGTGACCTGTGGTTGCTGATAATTTTGATAAGGAGCGTACTGATTTTGCCCCTGGGGCTGCTGGTAGCCAGATGACTGCTGGGTCCCATACGGAGCCTGGTAGGCAGGCTGCGTTTGGTACGAGGGTTGATAACCTGTTTGAGTTTGAGGACCAGAGTAATGTCCTTGAACCGGCTGGGGTTGAACCATATGTCCCGAAGGTTGACTTGGTCGGATTCGAGATGGACCTGGTTGGCCAGCAGGGTAGCCGTGCTGGGCACCAGGTTGTCCATGTGCCACCAAGGGTTGTCTTTGCGGAACGGGTGGTCGAATTGGCTGGATAGCTGGTTGACGCCGAGGTTGGCCAGCTTGTCCAGGTTGACGATGAGGGTGGACAACGGGTTGATTTGGCTGTATAGACGGTTGGCCCGTTTGTCCCCCAGCGTGACCAGATTGAGAAGAGGGCTGGGCTTGCTGTATGGCAGGCTGCCCTCCTTGGTGTATGGGCTGAGCAGAGGGTTGGCCTTGCTGTATAGCAGGTTGCCCCCCTTGCCCAGAAGGATGAGTGATTTGAGGGGTAGGTTGGCCCTGTTGAACATAGGGTTGTCCACCCTGCCCAGGGAATTGACCAGACTGGGCGGTAGGTTGGCCCTGTTGTACATAGGGTTGTCCACCCTGCCCAAGAGGATACCCTTGCTGGACTACTGGTTGATTTGGAGGATTGTAAACTGAGCCAGTTTGTCCGGAGGGGTACCCTTGCTGGAAACCGAGTTGGCCTTGTTGAAAAGACGGTTGCTCTGGTTGTCCAGTAGGTTGATTTTGATATGGATATGGCGGACCTCCAATGCCCATGGGTTGTTCCTGGTAAGGTTGACCTTGTGGGCCCCCAGATTGTCCTGGGTCAGGCGGGCCATACAGTGGTTGCCCCTGGGGGGTTTGCACGTAGAATGGCTGGCCTTGATT
This sequence comes from Pinus tabuliformis, assembly GCA_031772625.1. Taxonomy (NCBI): domain Eukaryota; kingdom Viridiplantae; phylum Streptophyta; class Pinopsida; order Pinales; family Pinaceae; genus Pinus; species Pinus tabuliformis. Next base: position 1,923,496,742 of record CM062817.1, on the reverse strand, counting down.
GGGTGGTCCTATGGGCTGCCTGGGAGGATCCCGGTTCCCTTTGAACATATGAGTAGCGTGATCATACGTGACATTCAAGGGTTCCTTGTTTTCTTTGAAAGGGCGATGAGGGAGGCCTGAGATGCTCTCAAGGAACTCACCGTTTTCATCATAGAAAAAGAAGGGACCTTCGTAATCCGGGTCCATTATGGGTTCCCCAAAAGCATCATACGGTCCTGATCCTAGAATTCCACCAACAAAGGAACCGGCTTGAAGGTTTTCAGACGAGGAAACTGGTACAGCACTGACGACCGGAGTCGAACGTGCTACACAGACAGTAGGTTGAGTGGGAACTGAGGTGACGGGCGTGTTAAGCCCTGTCGTAAGGGGTGTACTAAGGGGCTGCGAAACAAAAGGCCCAGTGGAGGCAACAAGACTAGGATCCCATATAGTTGTAGAAGTCGTTCTAGCGGCATACCTATCCCTCACTGATTGATATCGTGGAGGGAGGGGAGAGGAAGCCGGGATCGGGGTCTCGATGTCTGTGACCACGGGTGTCTCACCGGTGCTGGAAGCTGTCTCATCCATGTGGGAAGAAGACATTGGAGACGACATACCGAGAGGGGTACGAGGGGTACGGGGGGTATAATCGGGCTCCCAGATGGGATTCCAATCCTCTATGTAATCTTCGTCGCCTGGGGCACGTACGTTGATAGGCTGGATACTCGGAACAATGGGAAGAGTACCGCTTACAACTGGTACCTCTGGAGCAACAGAGGATGGAGAACCTTGATCACTTAGACCGGGAGTTGATGGGTCAGCCAGGATGACCAGACCCCTTAGAAAACTTAAAAGAAACTAACGATAAAACCCTACTCAAAACTATCGCACACAAGATCTAAAATAGGTGATGTTATCGTGGCCAAATTAATTTTAAGACACAAGAACCAAACTTGACCTTTTCATGTTTCAGGAGTCGAGAAAAGGACGAAAAGATGACTCCAGTCTCCTTCAAATGTTTAATGAGCACGAAGTGACAAGACGCTCGCAGGCACCTTTTCGTTTAGGGAGTCTGAAAAGGATCAAAAGTGACTGCTCTGGAATTCTAGGTAGAGGGTGTGCCAAACTTTTCGCAAAACCACAGATTACTTTTTAGGGTATGGGTGGTCGATCTTCGTGAATGCTGTGTTCACTGCATTGCGAATCGTAGGGAGGCCGACTCGGCTTCCTATGGATAAAGGATAAAAGCCTAGTGGGGTCTCCCTATATACGCGACGGTACGTGGGAGCGCAGTCCGTGTTAGACCACTATCGAGTCACAGAAGGAGGAATCACCCAACCTAATGTGAAACAACAGTGACTATGCTTAAAGACGCCAGAACACGTCTCTAACCTAGACCTCTAGATATTTGCGTTTAGTTCCAATGTGTTTTTAGATTCATTTGGTTCATTTTACAGTTGATCTTGAGATTAAGTTTCGATTTCAAGCTCTATCGTATGTTCGCTCACAATTACCTAGATGCAATCTATATGCCAAAGAATTTCGTTTTGTTCGATGAATTCTAGCTACGAGAGGGCAAGGAATTTTTAACCAAACAAAACAAGTACAAGCAAACAAGCAACTTAATGCAACTAAAGCGAGGAAAGGAAATTTTTCTTTTGAAGATGCAAACCAACAAAATGTTCTTTTCCTTTTCAATTTTTTAAAGCAAAGTTACTAGTTTGATTTCTTTTCAATGACACAAAGCACCTAAATGAATTTGGAGGAACCGGAACACCAAGTAAACTACTTAATGAAAGCACACAAAGTTCCCAAAACACTCAACCAAAGCTTCCAAATCAAAGGAAAACAAAATTCCGCACGAGCTATGTGATCTAAGCTCTTGCAAGACAAGCAAGGACTGCAAGCAAGGAGGAAGCGAAAAGAAACCACTCGGAAACACAATCCAAAACACTCCAACAATCACTGAACGAGTGCGAAAACAAATCTGAAATCAGCTGGTCAAACAAGCAAACAAGATTCCTACGGCAGGCTTGACACACACACGGCCTCTAGATGTCCTAGGGCTAGAGTGCGAAATCAATAGAGAAAAGCGAACACCCGAAGGACGAGAGCCACAACCAGTCGATTAGAGACTCAACCCAATCCGACAATTGCAAAAGTAATGATGGAAACACGAACCAAGTAGCGAAAGCAAAAGGGAAGGTATTTGCAAACTTAAAAACTGAGCAAAAATGAAACCTTATGGAACCAAGCTCCGCAATCAAGCAGTTCAGAGTTCAGACAGTGAAAAACAAGTCATCAGACAGGTGGAGAGAAGAAGGGAAAGTCACAGCAAGAGGTTCAGGAGGCCAATTTGGTCAAGAATGAGTTTTACAGGATCAGCGCGGGTAGCCTTCAGCAACTCGGCGCTGACAGGGGGAGGCCTGTAGCAACTTTGCGACGTCAGCGCGGAAGAACAGGGATAAAGCGCGCTGTCTCAGAAAAACGAGGTCAGCGTGGAAATAAAACACACAGACGCGATGACAAAAACCACAAAGAAGCGGGGGCGCGATGCCAGCGCGGAAGGACACAAATAAAGCGCGCTGCCTTTGAAAACGAGGTCAGCGCGACTGTTAGACGTACAGGCGTGATGGAAAGAAAACCAAAGAACAGGGTCGCGATGTCAGCGCGACTGTTCGGAATTAAAACGCGCTGAGAGCAAAAAACAAGGAAGGCCAAAATAAAAACTTCCCAAACCAAAGGCAAGAGCCTTTTAACAATAAAGATGCTTCCCAGAAACACCCAGAAATTTCATCAGTAAAAGAGACAATCCCAAAAACTCAAAAAGAGATCAATCAAAGCCAAACACAAAAGTGGACTCAAGAGACAAAAAGGCTGCTCCCCAGTGGAGTCGCCAAATTGTTGGAGAGGTAAATCCACTCTACGGATAGAGGCGATCCCTACTAGCCCAGCAGGGGTCTAGCAACAATCATACAATGCTGCTACGCATATTCCTAATTACAATTAAACAAGAGGTAAAGAGCACCTACTTGGATTCCTGCGCTGTCGTTTGACGAAGAGATGTTGCCTTCGCTCCTTCGCTTCGGCTGGTCACAATCCTCCGCGATCTCCGCGAATAGATACCTGCACACACGAAGAGAAAGCAAACGCAAGCATGAAATCTAGTAAAAGCAACCATACATCAGTCAGAAAGGATGTAATTCACATTTAACCATTGCATAGACAAATGAGAATGGAACAATAATAGCAGTCATCTATTATTAATCAGAATAGAGAAGAGTACAACCAAATGTTCTGACGTCGGTAACCTTCTCAGGAGGGGCCAGTCAGCATGTATCTCAAGCATTCACCTTTGAGGATGATTCTCCCAAGACAAACAACTCTCTCTCTCACACAAATAGCACAAAACAACCTTCCCTAAGCAATCAATCACTTCCACACCTAGCACACCAAACCTATAGCAGCAATCTGAGCACTACAAGCTCTGTACAATCCAAGCTATTCCAAGCTAAGTCTAACTAGCTGCTCATGGTAATGGTGAGAGTTTATATAGGAGAAGGACTCTCCTAAAAAGGTGGAAGGATGAGCTTATCTTCAAGGGGAGTTGTTGGAAAGGGTCGAACATACATGCCATAGAAGGAAGTCGACATTCACAAAGCTAACAACCAAGCCTGGAGTGATCTGGAAGGCTGGTTGTTTGAACAAATTCGCCCAAACTGGATCAGCGCGGATTATAAGGAGACTGCCGCGTTGTCGGCGCATCTCAATAACTGGGACACTCATGTCAGCACGGAAGCACACGGTAAAGGCGCGCTGTGGGCCATCGCGGAAAAGTGATGTTCTTCTGCACTGGCAGCGCACAGAATACACTACAAAGTGCCTGTCATCGCGGTTATTTTAGGAACAGACGCGCTGGTGAATAATACTTCGGAAAAATGGGTTTTTAACCAGTTCAGGGAGCAGGAACTTAGTGATTGTGAAATCTAGGCACAGCAGGGTGACTGATAGGAAGGCAGTGATAAATTACTGTGTAACACCTATAGGTTCCTATGAAGTGGAGGATGTTGTAACATAAGTAGTTTTTGAGAGTCTTGTTTCAAGGTTGAGGAAAGAATAATTACAGCATGCACCCTTTCCTTTTCCTTCCAATATTTCCTTGATTCCCAAGGCTCTAGTGGCTATTCTAGGTAAATTTTTCCTTCCTATATCACTCTATTGGCTTCCTGTAGAAAATATGTTCTTCCTGTAGAAGTTATGTTCCTCCTATAGAAGATTTGTTTTCTCTTATAGCAGCCAACCAGAATCCTGTAGAAACTACTCCTTACATGCCAAGAGGAGGTGGGTCCACCTTTTTATTATTTTATTTATATTTTTTATTGATTTTTTTCATTATTGTTTCCTCTCTTTTTTTGAATTTATTTTCATTGCATGCAAAATAAACTCAAAGTGCTTTGAGTTAACTGAATTGGCTCACAACTACTTTTTGAACTCCATGATAACATCCCACTTTCTTAAGTTTTTTTTTTTTAATTTCCTAATTTATCTCCCACATGTGCGGTTGTCCTTTGGAGAAAAGTTAAGTGACTTGCTTGACAAGACCGACACAACTTCCTACTATTAATTTTCGCTATAAAAGACCTTCCTTCTCACACTTTTAATGTTTTCTTAAGCTAGAATAGGTTCAAACGGTGATGTTAGAGAGTTGCATACCTGTTTCTTACCATGAGTGTCCTTTTTTTGCGTAGGACATTGTCATGGTTGTGTAGGCTGCCTTTGATGATGCTAAAGTTGCATGCGATAATCTGTTGGAGGTCCTCTTGGTGTTTTTGCTCTTCTCTTGAGATGCTCTTGATGTGAGTGTTGTAGTTAATCATATGTTATTTCTAAATAGAGGTAAGGTTGTTATGCATGTCTTATGAATTGGATTGCACCTTAACTAATGATAGTCATGTGTGTGTGAAAGTGCTTCTCTCATGGCTCTGTTACATCTTCTGGTGGCGTGATTCTCTGCAGGTGATGAGTCCCTTCCTGGGTGCAAACATTGCTCCCCCATGCTTCCTGTTGGTGGGGGAGAAAAATCATCAGATATTTCTTTTGAATGCAGAGGTTAATACTGGAGGAGTTTCTTCCTATAACAACCTTTTAACCCTTTCTTCTAGTCTTCATATGGCATGGTGGTGCTGAGGGGAGTGATGAAAAACCATGTAAAGTGTGTTGGAGTCATGAGGAGGTAGTATGAATAATGGAAAATGGTGAAAAGTGGTCTCTACGTGTTCTTTTAGGCAGGACAGAGTGAAACTTTTGAGCAATTTTATGTTAAATGGAGTGGATGAGTGATGGATGGGTGATGAGTAAATCATTGGAGGGAATTATTCATCATTTCCTTGAGGCATCATGGCATTTTGGCATTTTTTTTCTTGTTGGATCTCTCTCCTATAGTTGCACAAACTCCTCCTATAGAATTACAGGACCTTCATGTAGCATTAGAGTGAGGAGGTGAAATTTGTCTTTCTAGTTGATTTGAGGGTGGAGAGAGATGGTAATATGAGTGAGGGGTATTTATATGAGATGGTATGGATGGAAGGATGGAGGATATATTGTAGGTGAGCTCCTACGACAATTCTTTTCTCTCCTGTAATATTTTAGGATAGTCTCCTATAGCAAAATTATTTTTGTCATATCTCTCAAATGGTAGACTGGATTGACCTGAAATGTTTTGAGAATGTTTCCATAACCCTTATGCACCTACCCATAAACAATATCTTCAATGGTTGAAAAAATTGTGAGAAAACCTAAAAATGGCTATAGGTGATGGATGACGATTTATCAAAAAGTGTGCATTAGAAGTTGATGAAATTGCTTGAGCATGTTACAGTCATCCATATGCATCTCCCTGTGAAATAGCACATCTAATGGATGCATGATTTTCAGCATACGATAAAAAAAATGTTCTTCTCTATTTATTTTTCCCTCTTATAGCAAAACATAACCCTCTTGTAGCATTTTAGGGCAACTAGGAAAATGAATGGGAAAGGCTTGGAAATGATGGGTGGATGTTCGAAATGGATAAGGGTGATGGATTGGCATGGCCATGGTCCTGTTGGAGCATATGATTAAAGGATGATGCATGAAAAGTCATGACTTAGAGAGATAATTGAAAAAATCCATGAAGAACATAAGCCATGTATTGGTCTCTAGGACAAAGTGTTGATGGTAATTGATGAATGCAGTGAATTGTTGAATAATGTATAAACTACAAATAGTGAGGATGCTAAAACTGTCACCCAAGATATGACCACTAGAATAGAGCACAAGGACAATAGTGAGAGGGATGAGTTGAAAGTCAAGACTGAGGCACTGGAAGAAGCATTAATATCCTTAGAAATGGTATTAGATGAAAATATCACCTCAAAGGAGGATGACGGAGTAGCTCAGGATGAGCCACAATTTTGTGTTGGGGACCTATTGCAGCCTAAAACATTTTTTTTTTTAATTTTGTTGAGTGTGGGACCACACATAAGGATCAAGGAGTGTGGAAGGTATTGATAGTGTAAAACATGTGGTTAGCACGGGAGGAGAGGTGTGGTGTAAGGGAGACGTTGCACAAGAAGGAGACAGTGGCATCCAAGAGAAGAGTTGCATGTGAGGAAGAGTCAACAGTTAGGATATTGTACGAGTGGTGAAGAAGGTAAGGGATTTCATGGTAGGGAAGGAGTTATATATATTTTTTAGGTAAAAGGAGAAACGAAGAGTGGAGCAAGTAGGGGAGAGATATTTCACAAGGCATTTAACATGCATGGTAAATCCCAGAGGAGGCATTGTAGCATTTTCTATCTCTTTTCACACAAGTGATTCATGAGATATAGAAGCCTCCTAGAGACAACCTCCAGGTTGATATGAGACTAGTTCCTAGGGCATCTTAAGTGAGGAGTTATTTTGAAGATCGTCTAAAGCAATTCTACTACACTCCATATGTCGCATAACTGGAAAACATAATTCAAGGCTTGGTCCAATAGTCCTTCATCAACGTAAACTCAAGCAAATACATAGATCTAAATACTCAGGGGTAAATATGGCTAATCTCAAAGAAGAATGTCTTGGTTATGGTGGCTAACACACAACAATAGGTAGATTAACGTTGTTGTTGTAGTATAGGTGAATAGGAGGCAGTTTTCCTATCACTTTCCACCTTAACTGTTTTACTTCCCTACTCTCCGGAGTTGGGAAAGATCGCTTGTCGGTTTCTTGACACGATGTGGAAACAGAGACCAACCCGACAATCCTTCATTGTATGACTCTGTGGAGATCCATGGTGAACAATTACTGCTACCTAAGTCCCATACCTCTATTTGCCTCGCTGAAGACGTCGACACGAAGTAGTCGAATTTATTTATGTTTCCCAGGAATCCCTTGATTTCTTGTAAAAGAATCTTCCATAGGATGATCTCTTTTCAATTTCCAACTGCTTTGTGCCTTCATTAAATACTTCAATTGCCGACCCATATGCCTTTAAATCTATGTATTGCACTATATGAGCTTTTATTCATCGTGAATTTTATTATTAAAAACATCAGGAAACAAAGTTCTGATGCTCCTTGGTCAATTTTATTTAGATGCTTTCTATTTTCCTCCATGGGACCAATGTTCATGATCAAAGGCTAGGCCTTAAGGCACTAGGGCCTTTTGTTCCTACCCGAGGGCCATTTTTCCTTTGTAAAGTTCTATGCACCACTAGTCCTTAAATTTCTTCTAGACCATGTGCTAGCCCAATATATCGAAGCCCCTTTTCATCGAAAGTTTTTCAAGCTCCAACTGTTGTAAAGTGTCGATATCCTCAACCTCTGATTTAAGACCTCTGATATGATGTCATCACTTCCACATAGCACCTCATGAGTGGTGACACATGTCACTCAAATTTTCCCCCTATTGATGGTGCTAGACCCACCAACATTAGGGGATCTCCCCGGTATGAAGTCCCAACTAGACCTCACACCGTTTGGTGTAGGAGTCCCATCTGGTACAATGGCACAATTGCCACTATCTTAAAGATATGCCTTTAATAGATCTTGTTTGTCATCATGTCAGAGTGTTTTTCTCCATCTTCAAACAATGAGGTTTGCATGCCTTGCGAGTGCTAGTGTTACTTGTGTCAGGGTTCTTTCACCACGGAGAGAGAGGGTGGGAGTGAGTATAAAGTTGGATTGTAGGAAGCCCCAACTCTGTTAGAAACACACAACACAATAGGACATGAAAATCTTCTGGAAGAGAAATCCACACAGATGCGGCAGTTACATGAACAAAGGGAGATAACACATACAACACCCAACGGGCCAGTCCACACAAGTGCGATGGCCATTATAACAAGTTTACGTGAAAGGTTATGTATGATGTCTGGGGAGGAAACCAGCATGGGCAGGACAATGTTGAAAACCTATACAACACATTTTCATTAATGTATGTATTAGAACAGCTAAATGAGTTCAATTGTTTAACACAGGTTAAAGCAACACGTATTAGAAGTGTTCAAGATTAATTCTTACAAACAGTTACAACACATGCGTAAAAATGTGTTGGCCTGTGAACATGCTTTTGAATTAAGCAAAAGTTCCAACACTCATCAATACACCATACATCACTAACCCCATAGATGGGGCATTGGAGCCACTACTCACTCTTCAAAGAAAATATTACAAACTCTCAAGGCTATGTGGGAGGAGCCAAAGTTAAAATTCCTTTTCATGTACAAATGAGGGGGTATTTATAGCCAAGGGTAAAAGTGGCCCTTGTGACTATTTGACTTCCCTCATGACTTTTTGACTTATTTGGTTCTTTAGATTTACATGAATCTTCGTATCACATGTGGGTCTCTTGGACTTCCATGTTACATTACATTGATTTACACAGTATGGCCCACAATAGTGATGTGGCCGACATGACTCGACATCATAGTCTTGGTATGTTCATGTTGTTGCTGAGCGATGGATTTCCTCTTGTGTATCACAGCCATGGAAAGGTGTGTGTAGTCCTCGATGGTCATTAGGTTCGATTGATGTTGCAAGTGCACGTTGTTCCTTGCTTGTACTTTGGAATGCTTGACATGTTCGTCTGTTTGCAAAAATATCTCCTCGCATGTCCATTCATTCGTATGTCCGCGAACACATCCTTGCACGTTCTCCTATTCATCCATTTATGAACACATCTTCGAATCATCATTTGATTGCAAAAACATCTATGCATTGTTTGTTCTTTCATTCGTCTATTCGTGAACACATCTCCTTTCATGCACAGTTCATTCATCCATTTGTGAGCACACCCTTGGCATGTACACTCCTTGTTCATCCCATCTGTCGTCACGTCATTTCTATTCATGTACTTGTATTTGTAATCACTCATGATGAGATGACATCAAATCCATAAACCTCCTGGTCTACCATGATTCATGGTCATTCTCTTTTCGATGTAGGTGACCGGGAGAGAGGACAAGGCTACAAAATTGCACGAGGCAAGTTTCAAGATGGGATGCGAGCTCTGGGCATTGCTGGTGAAAATTGCACAGAGGCCACTGAGAGAATAAGAAGGAAATATCGGATCAACAGTTATTGTCCACAACATCTAACTCAGTTGGAGGACATATTTGTGCAATTTCTGGAGGGAGGAAGTGTGGGCAGTAGAGGGCCTTGGTAGAAAAAACTATGCAATTTCTGGAGGTAGCAGGTTGCGAGCTACATGAGGTTTGGTAGGAAAAACTACACAATTCCTAGAGGGAGCTGGAAGTGGGATTGTTGTAGAGAAAAACTATGTAATTGTTGGGAGGCTAGCCTGCTAAACACCTTTGTGCAGTTTCTGAGTCGAGCGAGATCTTGGGCAACTGAGGGGCTTGCTCATGAAAGCTATGCAGTTTTCTGGGTGAGAAGCTGACCAACTGTCTAGGTGGCTGGCTGGAAACACTATGCAATTTCTATAGGTAGATAGGGACGGCACTAGGTGTCTGTCTGGCCTATTTGTGCAATTTTCTTAGTCAGCGGAGCAGGCAAGGTCTTTATGTATTGTTCAACAACTCAAAATTTAATATGTTATAAATTTCCTATGAAATTTATTATATTAAAATAGGGTCCCTTTAGTTTTATAAAATCAACATACGAATTATTAATAAAGAACTATAGCCAAAGTTTAATACTTAGGCTTATTAATTAAAACCCAAGTATTAAACCTTGATTATCCAAAAAACCAAATTTTAATATCCCTCGAGACCAATACTATACTTAGGATTTAAAAAAACCTTAACTATTTAAAATATGTTTTATTTAAATAAAATAAAATAGTTGAATTTTTTTAATTCTCAAAGGTTTTATCTTTATAAACTCCAATTCATCCAAATCCCACATAACAGATTTTCCAAAGGATAAGAGTCCCCCACATCGTAAATAAATAAAGTTTTAAGGCAAGATCCATCTGCTAATTCCATTTGCGATCGCGATATGATATCGCACCCAATTGGAAGATCAACTCCACTTCAATAAAATCTTGTGCTCGCGCAATCCCAAGAACCATTGCCCAAGTCCCACTACCTATCTCTTTTTCTATATGCGATAAAGCCCCAAAACCGACATGATTATACATTTCAATTCATAAATTCTCCGCATCTGTGGCTATCGCAAAAGGTTCCAAAAAGCTTAATTCCATACTCCACCTTTCCTCGATTGCGATATGCGATTCTAGACCCGACGTATTATAAAATCCATTTCATTAAAATCCTGCATCTGGAGCTATCGCATTTTCCAAAAGTCCATGCCCCACTTACCTACAGCAATTTGTGATTGTGATTAGGCCAGCCGACCATCGATTGCGATATGCGATAAAGCCCCAGACCTGATGGGATTATCCACTGCAATTCATAAACCCCTGCCATCCTCGGCTATCGCAAATACCAAAGAGTCATGCCTCATTTGAATTAAAATTGTGATATACTTCCTCGTAACGATTACGGTATGATGTCATCTGTGATGCCATACTCCATGTCATCTACCATGCAATCACGATGTCATATTCCACATGGATCTGCCACATCATAGTGACATCACCATGACATCATCTCATCCTGCGTATCGAAAATCGGAAGTCTTTCGGCCACATATTGTAGAATGCCACTCTTGAACTCTGATTACAATATAAAAGACTGACTTTCCTTGATTTTACAAATGACTCAGATTTGCCCAGATCAACGAAGTAGAAGATTTTGGACCCCCCTATTCTCAATTTAAGTTTCTCAAGGGTGGGTCCGAAAAGTTTCTTTTTGTCCAAACCATATATCCACGCGTCACTCCTTTTTTCTTTCGTACCCCCTTCTTCACAAACCACTTACCACCTCCAACCCTCTCCGAAAAACTGTTATCCATCCGCCTTTTCGTGATTGCAATTGCGATTTTATTTTAAGTATTCCTGACCTCCAAACAATTGCGATTATTCTGAGTTCTAACCCCGGTCTAAAATTGATTGCGATTTTTTGATAAAACTATAAAGTCTAACTTGTCTTACCACATACCTCACACTGCATTACTTTCCATGATGGTTGTGTTCAGATTTATTACGCTCTACATTTTTCTTGATTTCCTGCAAAACTGATTTGTTTTAAATAATACTCACTTATCGGTCTCATTAATTTTTACTTATAGATTCCTATTTTCGTGTTCAGGTACATGACAGGAAGAAGACAACTGTGCTGATAAGCGATAGTTCATTTCAAACAAATAGACAAACATCCAGATAATCTGATGGAACAAACAAATCCTATGACGACAACAAATCACTTTCAGGAAATTGCTACCAAAAAACTGTTTTTATTTAAGCATATTGAAGGGACCTATTTACATTCCCTTGATGCTATGCACAACAAATTTAGTTGTTTTTCTACTATTTAATCTTACCTGTTGTACGAACTTAAGGTCTAGAATTTTATGAAGAAAGGCTTACGAAAGCTCACAGTATTGTACTTTCACACTTTTCTCAATAGAATGAATGGAACGTTGTTTGAGGAATTTTCATAAAGAATTTTGAGAAGTTGCACTATTGTACTCTTGGAATCATCTTTGTCAGAAAGACAAAACTGCTGCTATTTCTTTTATGAGCTAAGCAATGTGCATCTGGTATTTCTATCTTTGTGCCTCTGTTTTGTTCATAAATAAATAATGAATTTATCTTTTCATATTTCTTATTACATGTTGTTTGTACTCTTCTATGCAATTTAGAAATTCTTGAAGGCACTATTGTATAAAGGATTTAGAATTGTAGGTTAAAGGAGAAAACTGAGATCTAAAGGATTATTGAGGATTTTTCTTTTGCACTTTGAATTATGTTTTGATTGGAAAAGTGCGTACTATTACAAATTTAGTTTTAAAAGCAGAAGTTTAAGCATTGTAAAAGAATCTTGTAGACTAGAGCCAGAGAAATGCATTTAGTAAATTGGTATTTTTAATATTATTGTTTTAAATACTAGTTTCATTTTTATAATGGAAAAAATGTGTCATTTTATTCATATCCGTGCACTATTGTTGGTATGAGTAATTTGTCTCAATCATATGTTATTGTTTATCTCTGCTCTCTTTTGTTGAATTTTGATTTATAAGGAACTATTTACTCAAACGTTTGTCTTTTAATATCAATTTAACAAATAATGATATGTTGTGAACTATTTCCTCATATTCTTGTTTAATTATTAGAATTATTGATTCAACAACCAATGTGAACTACTTCCTAAATGTTATCAGTTGATTATTTCAATTAAGAGGTCTCTAAATAGAATATGTTTTGGTATTCATAATGTCATTTTATTGAACTACTTCGTTAGCTTGATATTCAGTATAAGCCAAACATATTTAAATCCTAAATCATTTAAATATCTTGCTCTCAATTGGGTTAGATCTATATCTGCCTAATTGAGATAGGATTAGGATTTAGTTCATTTTTCCTGCATTTTAGAATTAGTTTGAATTTAGATTAATTCTACATTTCTAGAAGTCCTCTTTTGAGGCAAAAATTTAGATTGGTTTCGTTGTTCCACAAAAACAACTTAAGGATCATTCTTCTTGCCTGATCGACTCAAAGAATTGATATGATGGTCCTAGCTATTAGCAATTAGAGATATATTTAAAGCTGATAGTGGTTGGGAGAAGGTAACTGGACTTAATTGAACCAGTTGGAGCCACTATCCCAAATGGAAAAGGAATTGTTTTAAGGTCCAGACCAGGTGATTATCCCTAATGTTGTAGCAGCGATTTTCAAGGCCTCAACATTTTTGGCGCTAGAAGGAGGGCCCTAAATTAGTTATTTGTTTGAATTTTGTTATATCATTTTTAACTAATCATGGCTCGCATATGAATTCCTACACTTGGTCATGCATTCAGGTCACCTAAGCCTACAAAACGCATGCCCAAGAAGCAGATTGAGTCCTTGTCAAGTTAAAGCTCGATGGTAAGAGTAATATTTATGCATTATGTAGTGTACCTAGCGGGGATAGTATGGGGTACAGAGGGAGGTAGCCAAGAGAATAATGTAATAATGGGATGGGCATAGTTATAATGTAAGCTCATGGTATTAGATATATGGTATTAAAGAACCATGGTAATGACCCATGGTATTGTATGTATGAATCATATATAAGTGCTTGATACTCCCCATTTAGAGATTTCAAGGAATATTATGAACAAGAATACAGCTTGTGGAGTGTTCTCCTTCCTTAAGGAATGATTGTATGGTGTTGCCCTACCTCAAGGGTTTGATTAATAAACATAAAAATTTTCATGTTATATTATTAGGTCGATCTTGTTATTTTAGGACATATTTCTATTCTTATATATTTGTATATCAGATATATTACAAGTGGTATCAAAGCACTTTCTTGGGCAAAGCGGAATTTTTTGGGGCGACGAGTTTGCAAATCAAATCTATAACTTCTAGTGCGAAATTTGAAGAAACAAATTGCAGATATGGATTCTTTGCAAAAAATACTCAAATTCAAAAAATAAAAATAAGTCGAATCAGAGTCCGAATGAGAGAGATATCATTGATTTAAAATTAGCTATGTTGCAGAAAATTTTCTCACTAAAATTCATGGATGATGGATCTCCAATATTTTTTTGCAGTCTTTGTGGGGGAATTTTGAGAAAATAATTGCAGACATGAGATCCTCTTGAATAATCATGCAATTTCAAAAAAAAATCAGTCGAATCAGAGTCCGGATGAGGGAGATATTGGTGATTTAAAATCACTCTTTTTTCATAATTTTTTTTTACAGCAGGATAGTTGCAACGCAAATTTGAAATTCCAGAGTGCCTAGATCGGAATTTCTCTCACATGGGAAGATGCATAATGGCTATTCCATTTCCGAAAATAGGTCATAATCAAGAGTTTGAGCAATATTGACCAAACTATGGCCATTTTTACCAAGTAATTGACTTTTTCAAAACCCTCTTCATGGCTTCTAGCAAGAAATATTTTATAGGGAAAGATAATGGTCCTACTATTGAAGAATTCATAGAAAGAGAAAAGTCATTATGACCAAAACATTGGAAAGGTTTATTATGGCTTAGTATGAAAGATGAGGCTGCCATATGGTGGAACTCACTTGACAACAAGCAGTTGTCCAAACTTTTGGATGAAGAATTTGAAAAACTCCTTTTGGACAAATGGTTTCATGCTAGAAAATGGGGGAATGAGACGTGTAAGGGGTTATATTCTATTGATATCTCCTTATTACATGTTCATGGATATATTCAGAAGGAGAATATCATTATGTCTATAAATCCTAGTGGCAATAAAAATATTATAAATGTTAATTTGACAAAAAATTTCAAGTTCCAACAGAAAACATGGAAAACACACAGGTTGATAATGAGGATGTTCAAACTTATAAAGGTTTGAAGATTTCTATGGATAAGTATGTATTGCATTTTTTATTTTACGCTTCAAATATGGATAATGTGGATATTGTTTTGGGATACCCTTGGATGGAATCTGTTCGTAATACTCCTGAAGCTCTGGTATAAAAAGAAGAAAAATATATTACATGATATTTCCATCAATAAACAGGTAGAGTCCAAGGAAGCTAAAGGGGAAGATGTTCCAGGGACTGACACATCAGATGAGGAATTTGTGGTTGAAGTAATATTGGAAGATAAGAAACAATAGCAGACGCCACAACATATACCAGCTACCCATTAGACTCAATTAGGTGCTGAATTAAAGAAAGATATACCATTGGTTAAAGCTTCAGCATATCATCACCCACATCACCCAGTAAGAAAAACAACCAACAAGGTGGCAACGAATCAAAAACAAGAACAATAAACCCTACATGACAAATAAATAAGTGCGACAATCCACCAACAACACATCAACACAGAGGAATCACCATGATCAACTACCGTCAAAAGCGAGCGAGGCACCAACTAGACCGAGGGTTCAACTTTCTCTTTGATGGCTAGATGCACGTGCATGGTACTAGTGGACTACTCTTTTGAGTAGATCTTATTATTTGTTTTCTTCTTATGTTTCGGGGATGAAACATGTTTAAGGTGGTGGAATGTAGTATACCTAGGGGGGTTAGTATGGGGTATAGAGGGAGGTACCCAAGGGAATAATGTAATAATAGGATGGGTCATAGTTATAAGGTAAGCCCATGGTATTATATATATGGTATTGAGAGAACCATGGTTATGACCCATGGTATTGTATGTATGAATCATATATAGAGGCTAGAGACTCCCCATTGAGAGATGTCAAGGAATATTGTATGGATAAGCATATGGCTTGTGGAGTGTTCTCCTTCCTTAAGGAGTGATTGTATGGTGTTACCCTACCTCAAGGGTTTATGATCAATAAAGAGAAACATTTTCATGTTATATTATTGGGTCAATCTTGTTATTTCTGGGCATATTTATATTCTTATATATTTGTAGATCAGATATATTACACATTAAATCATATTGTTGTTTTTTTTAATAGATGTAAATCTTTTAATAGAATTGTTGATAATGAGATCTGCAAGCTTTTCACTCTCACATTCAGAGGACGAACCCACAAATGGTTCTTGGTGCTTCCTGAGAAGTTGATTCATTCATGGAAACATTTTTTCTAGGTATTTCTCAAAGAACATCAAAGTTACAGTTACAATAGTTTGTGCTTAGAATTAGATAATATTTACATGTATGATAATGAATTTTTAGATGATTTTTATAATAGATTTTGGTCATTTTGTTATAGATTTCATTTAGATGATTTTCCTTCAACTGAAGATTTAATTGAACGTTTCACTTCTTTTATTTCTTCCCATACTGAAAATAATGAATCAATTAATGAAGAACATGACACATCTAATTCATTAACTAGCCTTGAATCACTAAACGATTTTATGGAACTCGAAACTGAATTTATAATTAAATCACAACGTTCTTCTTTAGAAAATTTCAATTCTCATTTTCCTTTTGAATATGCAATTGAAACAACTTTTAATACTGCATGTTATCAAACAGGAGGTCCAATCAAATCCAATCTACAACACTTGAAAAATGAACAAATTAGTTTATCTTCTTTGAAGGAAACTTTAGAAAATTTAGAACATGTAACTACAATTGAAAGAATTTTTCTTAAACCTAGATTATAATATGAGAATTTCTATAAAAAATTGATATTAGCCATCATTATATTCTGGAATGCATTATTTTCTTTATCCTGATGTATTTTCAAAACAGAGTATAGTTAATAATGATTACGCTAATCTTTCTGAAAATTCTACATCTAGCAATTATTTGAATGATAATCCTTTATTTGCAAAATCTTCTTCTTTTGTATTTTCTAGTTCTATTGTTTCAGATCAGTCATCTAATTTTCATAAGAATAAGGTAATTTATGATGATTATCATGATGATGATGACAAAAAATCACATCTTGTACAAACTGCACCAATTTTGAAAATTGATTTATTTTGTGAAGATTCACATCCTTTAATTTTGTCTCCTGAACACAAACTTAGTTTTGAGAATTTTGATGAGTTAATTTTGTGAGTTTCTAATGTGTTTCATTTTGATTCTCTTTTAGAAATTCACATTTTTTAAATTTTCATGGAATGTCCTTTTAGTGGCAATTCATTGACTGAAATCCATGATAGTGTTATAGACATTTTTGTGCCTTGCATCACTGAGCATGAAATGTCAATAATCAAGGGATCCAAAGTCCCTAAACATGTTGTTCCTACCCCTAGAGGAACAAGGCCAGCAAACCACAACACTTAACAAGAGTTCTCCACCTGAAAACACTCAAAAACACGGCAATTCTGGATCATGTCAACTGCTCCACTGAGCATCTGCGCTGAATGTCAACTGCTCCACTGTCTACCTGCGTTGAATGTCAACTGCAAAGAAGGCTACCTATGCTGAGAGAGTTTGGACAAGTGGCAGAGTCATTCCTCAAGGTGTCAATGCCCAGGAAGTTGCCAAAATGACACTTGGATCAGGGTGATGAGTAAGAGGTTCCAAATCTCCAAGTGGATACAAGGACCTCCAATTGGACTCAAGAACTGAAGTGGGAGAGGACACTAGTCAGTCTCAGGACAGTCTCCAGCTGACTCATCCTCTCTCCAATATCCCTATATATAGATCTCTTCTACATGAGATCAGGGAGGCTGGAATTTGGTATTTGCAAAGAATTGTTGTTGGTTTGTGGCTAGAAACATTGGGTGTGTTATGCTTTGAAGGGAATTGAAGAAGGAATTCCATTATGTTGGGAAGGAGATGCTGGGTTGGAGCCCTATGGGTTGTATCTCTTCCTGAATCCTGTTACTTTCAATAAAACTATCTTGATTCTTTCCTATATGCTGGTGTATTTTGTATGATTGCATTAGTATATTTGATTTACTTCTAATCCTGAATCATTTATGAATATGTATATTTGTCTTTGTATTGTGTTCTTCTCTTGTTGCAAGTAGTTGTTCTCTTGTCACATGTAGTTGTTCTCTTATGACCTCGTGGGATTCAAGTAGATGTTCTCTTGATCAAGCGAGGAGGCAAGTAGCTGTGGACACACAAGGAGAAGAGGATCTAGTTCGAGGGACAACCGGAAGACAACGGTAAGTCTGCCGATCTCCTCTCTTTCATATTTCATAAAGGAAGAAATCATGATAGCTGTATTCGTTTGTTGCTAAGGCGCTGTCACACCTTAGGTGGATAGGATCGTCCTAAATAGGCATTTTTCCCCACAACAAATTGGCGAATCCACTGGGGAGAACTTGTTTATTCATTTCATTTGTGTTTCCGTCATTTTTTTACTTCATAGACTTGACAGCAACTCTTGAACTGCATCTTTCCCGGATGCAAAGTAAAAGTTGCTGCTTTGATCCAGTATGTTGGACTTGTCTATGATTTAAACTAGATCTACAAATGATTTGATTGATCCTTGTGATAGTCTTTAGTACCCTATCAAAGCATCCCTCTGTTTATACCTTGCTTATGTTTATGATTTGGCCTGAAACAGTTGATTTTTGAGCATTTTGTGACCCAGAAACCAAGGGAAACGAGAGTTTCTCTCTTCAGCGCAGGCACTGTGAAGGCAGTCTGCATTTCAACGCAGGTCCCGAAGGGGCTACCTGCGTTGAATTTCAAACTGACAGTGTTGGACCTGCGCTAAACCAGTGTGGCCTTGTGCAGCTGGGGTTCTTTGTCTTTTTTTTGCCCTGTTTTGATCTCTGTTTTTGCAGCCTTTAACCAAGTATAGGTGCTGGTCTGATAACCCTTTTCTTTGCCTGAATTCCGCCCCATTTTTGTACAAAAAGATTGTGAATGTTTTTATGTGTTTGTGGCGTCATTTACAGTCTTCCTTTGCATGAGTAAAGTAGTCTTTCTGTAGCCTTTCATTTAGATCTGATTGAAAGCGATCTTAGAAGAGAGTTCATTGGCTGTTTGTTCAGATTGATTATAGTTTTAATTTTGCTTGTTGGTTTGAATTTGTTCTTTTCAAAGTATCAAAACGAGTCTTTATTTCGAAAAATCGCAAAGTGATTGTAATCTCTTCTACCCTTGTTGATTTCGAAGAAAGTGAACTTGTTTATTTTGATCATTGTAAAAGCAAATTCAAAGTTGTGCAAAAAGCTTTCTTTGTAGGCATTTATACTAAGAAAGTGAAAACAAACACCTGCATTGTGCATTTTGCATTTGATAAGTTTGCATGTTGGATTTAGGGAAAGTGCATTAGAGTGTGCTGATTTCTCTTTGAGAAAAGATAGTCGCTCTCTTTTCCCTTAGTAGCTAGGATTTTCAAAGTTGAAAGATTGTAAAGCTTGCTTATCATCTTAGACTGCATTTAGGAATTTGTATCATACATCTCGTGGTGAACCTTGAAAGGCAAACTTTAAAAAAGATCAACCTAAAATAAACTGAATGAACCTAACAACGCTTTGTAACATAACGCACAACATAGAGGTCTAGGCTAGAGACGTGTTCTAGCGTCGTTAAACATAGTGACTGTTGATCTCGAAGAAGGTGGGTGATTCCTCCTGAGAGTCGGTGGTGCTAATACGGATTGTGCTCCCACGTACCGTCGCGTATATATTGGGAGACCCCTATAGGCATATATATTTTATCCTTAGGAAGCCGTGTCGTCCGCCCTACTGATCGCAATGCAGTGAACACAGCATTCACGAAGATCGACCACCCGTACCGTAAAAAGTATTCTGTGGTTTTGCGAAAAGTTTGGCACACCCTCTACCTAGATCTCCAGAGCAGTTTCTTTTGGAATTTTTCAGACTCTATAACAGAAAAAGTCAATCTGAGCATTTGTCACTTCGGGCTCGTTAAAACATCGAAGGAGACTAGAGTCATCTTTAGATTTTTCTCGACTCTTTAAAAGTGAAAAAGCAAGTTGTGTCTAAAGCGTCTAATAAAATTCATTCAGTTCGGAAACACAATTTTCCCCTTTTGATATTTTGGTTGATCGAGTAATCCGCAATCATGGAAGAAAGTCAATTGAAACCCCATCGTTCGCGGAGGCTTTCGAGTCAACCTTCTTTGTCTCCGGAATCGAAAACAGTACGGACAAAGCGAACTCGTTTAACTGGTTCAAAATCTCCTATCAAAGTTAGAACTAGTGTTCCAACTACATCTGAGATTCCGGTTACTCCAAACATTTCTGGAAACCCTGCCTCTATAGAAGAAGTTCGACAGCCACAGAAGGACAGTAATACTCATCTTAGTCTGGGGGCAAATACTTGTGTAACTGAACCAGTTCCATCTGTAACCGGTCCAGAGAGTTTTGTTCCTCAAACAACTGTCGCTGTCGAAACAACCCCTTCTTCGGCACCAGAAATATTTTTCGGACCTGACGGTCTTCCTCTTCCACCTGGTTTGATTGCGATAGAGGAAATTGCAGAGGATCCGCAAGCAAGTACTCTAACCCATTTTGGAGTCGGGATCACTCTATTTCCTTCGTCAGAAGTTAATCCACCACAAGTGGAAGTTCCTGTAGAATCGCTAGGCAATCTATTGGATAGACTTAAAATGTCTGAAAAACCGTCATCATCTAGGACTGTGTCAAACGACACAGCGACAGCAGAAGCCCCTACCATCACTCCAACAATGTTTGCCGGCATACCATCTGTCCCAACTAGCTCACAACCGCTACAAGGAGTCCACCAAGGGACTATTTCGACAATGTGGTATGTTCCAGTTTGTTCATCCGGAGTAATATCCGGCAACTCTTATGTTGAGACTCACCAAATTGATCCATTTGGAGGTCAATTTAGGCAATCCAGTCCCCAAGGACAATCAATCCCCTTGAGTTCCGGATTGCTACCGTATGGGGGGCAGTATGCCCTTTCATTACCCCCTCCGAGAGGGTACCCATACGGGAGTTCGCAACAGTATTCAGGTTATAATGGAATTACATCAAGTGGTTGGGTACCTATGCTACCTCAACAACCAAGGGTTTTATATTCTATGAAACAGTGTGTACCTATGACGAACATCCCAACCACACCGGCTATTGTAACAATGTCACAAGTTCAAGCGATGCCTGTTGCATGTCAACCTCAGATTTCTCAGGTTGTAATGAAACAGCCCCTTGACCATGGGTCACAACCACAATCGCCAACTAGTGGGGCGACACAGGTCCAAACGGGTACAATTACCCCACACCTTGGTCCAACGGTTAGCATAGCACAACAGAACATGGCTTCACAACCGTGGCTAGTGCAATACCAACAACCACAATTTTCCAGCAGGTGTACCAAGGTTCTGAGCAGCAGATCTTTGCGAACAGTGGACAACCGTATATCCAAAATGGTCAAAACCAACCACTTTACAGTGGTCAAGTCCACCAACCGTATCATTCATACCAACATCAATTACATTATGCTGGTATGCAAAGGCCCACTGCTCAAGCGATTCCATCGTACCCTGGTTATGCTTCGCCTAACATGAATCAACAGTTACCATTCGTGGCGACTTTAGAGTTACCAGATTTACACCAGCTAACCAACGATCCGATTGCTTATGCCCCTTGGTGGCCAGCGATTCCTCACAAAATTCCATCTGACATTCCTAAATTCAATGGAAATCCAGGTGAAGACCCATTGAATCACGTGATGACTTTTCATCTGCGGTGTTCATCCAACACCCTAAACGACGATTCGATAAGGCTTCGCCTTTTTCAGAGGACATTGACAGGTCCAGCGGCTAAATGGTATATTGAATTACCTAGAGCCTCGTTCGACAATTTTAGCTCCCTAGCCACGACTTTCTTAACCCATTTTCAATTACCGATAAGGTATGAATGGGAACAGAAATATTAACCAACTTTAAACAGACAACCGCCACTCATATATCTGATCATATACACGAGTGGCGTCGTCGTCGTAGGATGGTGAAAACATATGTTCCCGATCAGCTGTTAGCTGAATGGTTTATAAAATCGTTACTTCCTGCTATAACGGAAGATGTGGCAAAGGGGGGAGTCGTAACTGAGGAGCAAGTTATTGCTCATGCACAATATCTAGACTTGGTTTATACTCAGTCTAGCACACTCTACGACAAGATACCTGACGCCCCTAGACCGGAATTTTCAATTCCTCCTCCTCCAAAATCCAATAGGGACTCTCATGTCGGTGATGGCGTGATTGGCACGGCAAACATGAAATCGATAAAGGCTTCGTCAAAGAAAGCCCGTAATAATTCGGATCAAAATGCAAAAGAAGAAATTCTTGCTTCGGAAGTAAATGTCATATCAGCAGATAAAGGCAAAGAAACCAATCAACCAGGAAGCAAGAAGAAGCAAAACAAAGGGAAGAAGAAGAAACAGGGTGAATCATCTCCCGGAAAAAATTCTTCAAACCCCCCTGGGAAAGGGAAACTAAATTATCCATGTCAAATATGTGATGAAGAGGATCATTACACAAGGAATTTCCCATTCAAAGCTGAGTTGAAGAGGTTCTTTAAAAGTTCCCAAACCTCAGCTGTGTTAACTGATCCATTTCCCAACCCAGTTCAAAATCTGGTTGATAGTGGAAATGCTTCCCCGTCTCAAGCGCTTATGTTGTCAGTTTCAAAACAGCAGAATGATGCTTTGATTTCGACAAGGAACAAAGATTACGGGAATCCTCAGTTGTCGAATGACAAAGGTAAAGATCAACCAAGTAGTTCGACAACAACTTCGACAGAAGTTGTACCACCCATCATTCCTGAATTAACAATAAAACCGCCAAAGGGAGTAGTACACAAGTCGACATTTAATCCTCGCACCAGGGCGGTGCAGCATTATAACATAGTGGAAGATTTGGCCCAATCGCCATCCGCTATGTCGACTCTTGAAGTATTACAAAATTGCCCATCCCAAAGGCAGGCTTTGTTATCTGTTATTTGTGGGGTTGATCCCAAGGATTCCAATCTTGTATCCTTTGATCACAAAGGATACGATCCTCAGTTACCAGCTCAACTAGCTTTCCTTATTCAAGTGAAAGCCCTCAACAAAACTGTTCACAGAACAATTATTGATGAGGGAGCATCTACATGTATTATGTCGATGAGTTGCTGGAAGACTTTAGGATCTCCAACCTTGTCGCGATCTTCGACGACATTAAAAGCTTTTGACAGAAGGACTTATACCTCGTACGATATCCTTAACAACTTGAAGGTTGAGCTGGGAGGAAAAACAATAGAAATTGATGTTGAGGTCATCGATGGAAATCTTGACTACAACATCCTACTGGGTAGACCATGGATCTATGCCATGGCAGTTGTTGTGTCGACTTATTTTAGGAAGATCGCACTCCCGTTTGAAGGAGGGATTACAGTCGTCGACCAACAGAACTTCCTCCCTAATGGTTCACAAGTTACAGGAAGCATTCCCATGATCCATGAAAGCAACCATTCGCTTCAAGATATCGGAGTAGGATTATTGAAAGACCCCACAATGATGGGAACTTTCGCACTACCACCTCCTATTTACATAGGAAATATACCGTTTGTAGCAACCTGCAACATGATATCTTCTGTTATCTCTCAAAATTTTGTTTCCAAAAAATTGCTCAGATTAGCTTAAAGACAAAGTGTTTTCACAGCACATGAATCCTTTAGCAGTTTCGCAGCGCAACCTGTTTTAGTGATTTCGTAGCGTGCTACGAAATTGGGGATTTTTTCGAATCCATAGTAGTTGTCATGCAAAATAGTTCTGGGGTGGATACATTTTACAGGTGGCATGTTCTCAAGCTCCTGCATGTATGCTTGTCATCAGTTCTGAATCTGAAGGTAAATATTACGGGTGAAGGAGTGTTTTGAGTGGGATGGTGACTTTTATGCTTTGCATCCACCACTGTTGCCAAGCAGAGACAAGGGAAAAGTCTGAAGTGTTGCAGCCGCAAAACAACCTAATCCCCAAAGGTGCAGATATAACAAGATACAGGGACTACTTGAAGGACCTTGGTAAGAATGAAAGGATTGAAGTGATTTCACTGCCGAGTTCCTTAGTGCAGCGTTCTGTTTTTCAAGATGCACTAGATTTGTTGGTTTCTTTAGATGCTCTGAAGGCACCATCTCATCATAGGGGAAAGTATGAACCAACATTATATGGCAATTTGCTTGGGAGTCTTCCCCTTTCTTTGAAGGCATCAATGCTTGTCATTAAGTTTGGTCAGTGTGAGTTTCTTAGAGAGGGTGCAATTATTGGTTCATTGATGGATGCATGACCAATGCATATCATACAGCCATTTGGGCAGCAATCTTTGTTCAATAAATATGTGGACAGCTATTACAATGATGCTAATGGATCTGTTGGTTCTTCATATCATACAAAGACACTTAAACTCACCCCAGCATGCAGAGGCATAATTTTGTACCTATGGAACCATCATGGACAAAGAATATTAACCTCAATGTACTTATTTTCTATGTCTTGGTTTATAACGATGCGCATACATGATACAAACCATCTGTGTGAAGTTAAATAATGCTTCTCATTCTGGGGAGCAGTGAAGGAAGTACATTGATATATGTTGAGAGATGAACTTGGCTCAGATGCAATCCGTATAGTTCTCTGTCGCAAGTATATGGCGACAGAAAAGTAGTGAATCAAGTCCATGACCACATGCGTAGACATGGACTTAGCTAGAATATTAATCTCGATACCAAGTTTGTAAGCAAGTATGCCACTTGCAGTAGTATGGAGAATGCATGCCTACTGTTTGGTAAAATGTATAAACCAGATATGTTCTTATGGAATGTTAATGTCAAAGGCTACATCTCAAGTGGTCTGTACAAGGAAGCCCTCACATTCTATAGCCGAATCATTGTACAGGCAGATAGCCGGATAATTCTATATTTTTGTTTGTATTCAAGACATGTACTAAGCTCCCTGTTCTTCTAGAGGGGAAGAAGATTCATACCCATCTGATCAAAAGTGGTTTCGTGTCAAATAGTAATTCACCTGCTATAATGTATGCCAAATATGGGAATTTGGAGTTTGCACGTCAATTTTTTGACCAAAGACATGAACGAGATGTCGTCTCATGGGGTAACACGATTGTTGCTTATGCTCAGAGTGACGATGCCAAAGAAGCCTTGAGGCCGGAAGGAGTGAGCCATGATATTGTTATCATGGTTAGCGTATTGCCAGTGTGTGTGCACTTAGGGGTTCTACGACGTCGTGAATGGATCCATGCCCACATGATGAAGATTGAACTCGATCAAAACATTATCCCCAATCTTGTGATTATGTATGCCATGTGCAGTAGCATGGAGAATGCACGTAAACTGCTTGACAACATTAGTATTAGAATTTTCTCTTACGGAATGCAACGATTAAATGCCATGTGGCAAGTGGTCTTTATGAGGACCCCCCTTGCCATATTACCAAATGTATGGAATGAGTAAAGAAGCCAAATGATGGTAAGGATTTGATTGCCACAAGGCCGTTGTTATTGGTGACACCGGGGCCACCTCTAAACATTCTTTGGTGATTAAAGGTCTTATTGAAGATCTCAAGGCGATGATGTCAGCTCCACCGTTGTCTGAAGTTCTTCAGGCTCTTTATGATGATAAGAGCATTTCTCAGGATAAAAATGCTTGTCTGAGTGTGAATTCCTCTCATGAAGTAGAAGCTACAACAAACAGTGGTTTTGATTAGCCTAGTCTACCAGCAGTCCCTTCCAGTGGTAATGTAATGCATCTTAGTGTGGTTGGGAGAGGTGTGTAACGTACAACACCGGTTCCAGTTGATGTCTCAGAACCAGAACCACCCGCCTATGCTTGAAGGATTATTTCCTTTGTTTTCAAGGGAGAATACGCCTATTGTTTCAAATGCACAGCTTGTAAAAAAGATCAACAAAACCTACTAATTTAGGATTAGACTCACTGCTTCATCCCTCTTTAACGGATTTTACAGTTTCTGAGCCAGAGTTTTTAAAAGATTCGTCAAAATATCAGAAGTTAGGGGTTTTTCAGTTACCAACTCTCTATTTCCATGAAACTGCAGTAGTTGAATGTTCTCAGAGTTTTTCTACGACTGATGATGGTTCCCCTTCAGAAAGCACAGTAATAACCAATGAGTATCTTGTGAAAAAGATGGAGTTTCCTATATCAAATGTTGGAAATGCATCAAAGCCTGAGATGTCCTCTATTTCTGGCAATTTAAGGAGCACTCAAAAGGTTTGTAAGTCGGATAGATGCAGCAGTTGTAAAATGGATGTGGATTTTTCAAGGAAAGAATCAACAAAAGTTGAAGCATCCTCTGCTTCTAGTTGCAAGGGAATTTCTATTGGAAAAACAAACACTCAAGTTTCGTTAGAATCTGTGTCGTCTCATATAGCAGACACTGCAGAAGAAGGTTTGACATCCATGAGATTTTCTCAATCTTAACAAGTAAAGTGTTCTGAGATGATGCACAATAAGCTGCAAAACTTCTTGGAGAATTTGAAACTGAAAGAGAGACACCTGTCCATCAATACAACCTACAGCACATCAGAAACATGGCAGCGTTCCATACCTAGGGTTATTAAAGAGCTGGGAACATGTTCTTTAAGTAGTGAAGAATGATGGGAGACAAGGACCGTGGAAACAGGGCACTTATCCTAATTGATTAATGAGCCATCTTCGCAGCCAGTATCCAAAGCCAGCTCGTTCAGTGTATTCTCCTCCAACATATCTCGGCCAAAACAGAAAATATACAGGTGTCAAGGATCAGAAAGTCATCATGCTACGAGGAGGACAGATTTGAGTTTTGAATTAATTAGGATTTTTTGTAATTACAGTTCAGCACTTTTGTAATTAATGAAATAGTTAAACAACAGATAGGAGTAGTGAATAGCAGCCTTTGAGCTCGCTCTAGGTGGTTAATAGTGTGTTCCTATATATGGATCAGAGATGAATGTAAAAAGGGTTGGATACTTTGATAGAGAACAAGTCTATTTTGGTTTATGTAAAGCATGTTTCAGGAATACAAATGACTGTTGTTTTTGCCTCAGGATTCTCAATAGATCTCGTTGTTCAAATGTATGGTGGCTTGTTATTTTAGTGTTCTTTTACAGTTCTGTTATTGCATAATCACTCAGAACTCATGCCATATGCTCTGACTTCCTGTATTTTATGGCAGACTGTGTTTTATGTTAGTTATGTTTGAGCATAGATGTAAAGAGCCCTGACTTCAATGAAAAAATATTATTTTGGTTTGCTGAGATATGTGAGACTCCATAAGCCCAATGGGAATCAATCTGATATCTGTCTAGCCAGCTTATTTTCATGTGTTTGTTAAAGAGTTAGCCATCTTTCCTTGTTAGTGATCAACACTCATAATCTGTGAGAGAGCCCTCTTAGACTAAGGACGCTAAGCCTTAGTCCAAAGCTAGGTTTGAAATAGTTACACATTATCTTACTAATAGGCAGCCTTCAGTGTGTGATTTTGTGATAACATCTTCCACGAAGGTCGCAAAAGACATGGATCATTCAATGGTTTTACCCCCAAGCCCTTTAGAAATATTGTAGCAATCAATGTTTCAAGCATGGGAGGCGAACCCAAATCAATGCTCGTCAAGCATTTGGGTAGATAGGTCTAGAGAATATGGTACCTCATTAGATCCTTGGTCGAAAGTACATGGGACTGATGAGGAATCTTACAATCAATGTTGATTGAGGGGACACCATGGAATGATCACCACCATCGTTCCCTTCTTCCAGAATATGAAGAAGATACTCAATGTGACCTTTATCACCCTTCAGTTTTTGAATTCCTAACAAATACTGTAAATACGGTGGATTCCGAGCGAAACGTATCCAATATTGAAGAGACTATAGCCATAAATATCTCGACTAAAACAAATTTTGTAGAGAATATTTATGTCAGCAAAGGTTGTTCCCCTTCAGAACTGGAAATATATAACGCTCTTTCTCGCGAATTCAGAGATGTCTTTGCTTGGTCATATGATGAAATGCCAGGCATTGACTCGAGTATCGTTGAACATGAAATTAAAATGTATCCTGATGTCAAACCAGTAAGACAACGACTTTGGCAGGTGCACCCCAAGAAAGCCGCTGCCATCAAGGCGGAAGTTGAAAAACTTCTCCATGGTGGATTCATCTACCCGGTTCCTCTAACTGATTGGGTATCAAATATTGTCCCTGTTATGAAAAAACAAGGGACAATTAGAGTGTGTGTCGATTATAGGGATGTAAACCAAGCTTGTCCAAAGGAAAACTACCCTACACCCTTCATCGACCAGATAATTGATGAATGCACCGGATGCGAAATCTTTTCATTTATGGATGGATTTTCCGGGTATAATCAAATAAATATCCGCCCACAGGACCAGTCAAAGACTGCATTTATTTGTCCGTGGGGCACATTCGCTTATCGACAATTACCCTTTGGTTTGAAGAACGCAGGGGCGAAGTTTCAGAGGGCAATGAATTATGCCTTCCATGACATCAAGAACATCGTTCAACCTTATCTTGACGACCTTCCGGCTCATTCGCGAAAGCGGACTGATCATCCGCAGCATTTAAGAGCGATATTTCTACATTGCCGACACTACAAAATAAGACTCAATCCACACAAATGTGTGTTTTGTGTTGGTTCTGGTCGTTTACTTGGCTTTGTAGTCTCTAAGGATGGGATTCGTCTCGACCCTTGCAAGGTTCAGGCAATCATTAATTTGCCTCCACCTTCAAATTTGCTTCAGATTCAGAAACTCCAAGGGAAAGCAAACTTTCTGAGGAGGTTCATTTCAAATTACGCAGAACTTGCTAAAGGTTATACTCGTCTTTTGAAAAAGGATGTACCTTTCATCCGGGACCAGGTGGCGCAAGCTTCCTTTGATGCTCTGAAAGATTGTCTAGTAAAAGCATCATTAATGTACGCCCCAGACTATCAAAGAGATTTTAACCTGTATCTGGCTGCAGCAGATACGACCATTGCGATGGTTTTAGTTCAAGAAGTCGATGGAATTGAACATCCTATCTATTATTTAAGTAAAAACTTAAATGATATAGAAAGTAAATATTCTTATGTTGAAAAACTAGCGCTTGCAGCTGTTCAAGCTATTCAAAGGTTTCGACATTATGTCCTCTTTCGGAAAACTACCATTTTGTCAGATTGCAACCCCATGACTTATATACTGTCGCGACAATTGCTGGGGGGCAAATATTCAAAATGGATAGCGATCCTTCAAGAGTTTGATCTGGAATTTGTAAAATCCAAATCAAAGAAAGCTCTAGTTTTCGCAGAATTATTGTGTGATCTCCCATCGTCGTCCAATGATGAAACATCAAAAGAGTCAATCGTGGACGAAAGTTTGTTTCTGATATCTACAAGCGATGAGTGGTATGGAGATATCATAGTTTATCTCCAAACCCAAAAATTCAGGCCTAACATGCCTCACTCAGAACAAAAACGTATACGATACCAAGCTAAAGACTACATGATCGTCAGTGATACGCTTTACCGTCGTGGTATCGATACAGTCCTGAGGAGGTGCCTTACCCATGAGAAGGCCGAAAAATCCCTGAATGAGTGTCATTCAGGCACGTGTGGGGGGCATCAATCTGGATATGCGACAGCACAAAAGATCTTACGAGCAGGATACTTCTGGCCAACTATGTTCAAAGATTGCATAATCGCAGTCAGAAGTTGCCATGCTTGTCAAATTTTTGATAGCAAAACCAGAAGACTGCCCGCACCTTTACAGCCAATAGTTGTTGTTGGGCCTTTCGCCAAATGGGGCATCGATTTCATGCAATGTAACCCCACCTCGACCGGGGGGCATGGGTATATTATAGTCGTTGTTGACTATTTTACCAAATGGGCCGAGGCGATGCCTACATTGGATAACACTGGTGAAACAGTTGCCCTTTTCTTTTTCAATCATGTAGTCGCCAGGTTTGGCGTACCACAGGCTATAGTGACAGATCACGGATCGCACTTTCACAATCACATGATGGTTGAATTAGCTGCCA
Source organism: Pinus tabuliformis (assembly GCA_031772625.1). NCBI lineage: Eukaryota > Viridiplantae > Streptophyta > Pinopsida > Pinales > Pinaceae > Pinus > Pinus tabuliformis. The sequence goes on along the minus strand of CM062817.1, from coordinate 1,923,466,785 downwards.
AGCTAGGGCTATCTCACGACAGCTCTACCCCGTATTATCCGCAAGCCAACGGACAAGTTGAAGCAATCAACAAGGTCCTGAAGCGTATGTTGCAAAGGATGATCGGGGTTCATAAAAGAAGGTGGCACCTAATCTTCTACTCAGCCTTGTGGGCTTACCGAACGTCGGTAAAGAATGCGACCGGGTTCACACCTTTTCAACTGGTGTATGGCCTGGAAGCAGTCTTGCCAATCCAGTGCGAAATTTCGTCGCTCAAACTCGCAATTGATCTCCTCCCCGGAACTTCAAAAGAAGAGGCTCGTTTCTTGGAATTAATCAGATTGGATGAAACCCGTCGTGATGCTGCTTTGGCTAACAAAGCCCATAAGAAACGAGTCAAGGCTCAGTTCGACAAAAATGTCAAACCCCGTGTCTTCTCAGAAGGTGACTTGGTCTTGCTTTATGACCAAGAATCCGATAAATTGGGAGCAGGTAAATTCAAATCCTTATGGATGGGCCCCTATATTGTTAAAAGGGTGTTAGCAAAAGGAGCCTACGAGTTAATGGATTATGACGGAACTCCACTGCCGCAGCCCCGCAACGGGTTGTACCTCAAGCGTTACTATGCTTAAATAGTAACCTGCATGCTTTTGTTGTATTTTTTTTTCGCTAAAGTATTTGTTATGGTCGAGTGATCCACCTTTTTCATTTGTCGCAGATGTCGAACCTTCTGGAGACATGTTTTGGATATTCCGACGGAGCGAGTCGTAGTTCGCGGAACCTATCCTCCGCAGCCTGGGCCATTTTTGATCCAAGCGGCGAGTTAGTAAGTTTCAGAGGTGTGTGTATTGGGAAATCAACGAATAACATCGCTGAGTATAGCACGTTGATAGAACTACTCTCTGATGCCATCACCCGTGGCATACGTCGACTAATTGTCAGGCTAGACTCACAACTCGTAATACTACAACTCAATGGTATATATTCCGTTCGCAATCCAGCTATTTATCGCATGTTCCTAAGGGTTAAGATTTTGGAAAGGCAGTTTGATTCAATTCAATACCAGCATATTTCCAGAAACTTAAACACATTAACCGACTCATTAGCAAACTATGTGTTAGACAGACATTTGCGACATTTATAAAGAGAGACACATCATCAATGTTGTACATATGGATCATATAACTCAACCAGAATAAAACTCGAAAATCAAAATATATATATAAGCTGTTCATAGTTCATACATAATGTTCTGTAACCAAGACAAAATCAGTCATATGACCTAAGAACTCAAAATGCTAGGGGGCACCCTAGTCTAGTGATGCTCATGATAGCACGTCACGGCCCGTGCAATCATGCGCAAGAGACGAGTCCATCGTCTAGGCACACCAGTAGTATGTCGCTGAAGCTGTAAAGGTAACTCATCAATCCTCACATCGGGAATGCCGAGAGTAAGGCTCTCAACCTGCTCCTGCACAGCTGTAAGAGTCTCTGCCACATCAAGATCGCAGAGAATAACCCTCCCAGCAGTCTCCCCTGCTGGGGCAGCAACTGGCGCTTTCGGGCGAGCTGTTGGACGAACAGGACCAACATCTGCATGCACACAAGAGTTTGATTAAAGTCTTGATAATCACAAGGACATTATAAATAAGAACAATAAACAGTGATATGGTCAAAAGTTTTACCAATAGCGCCCCACTGTTCGCCATCCGGTAGCACCAAATACGGATCACCTCGGAAATCCATGCCAACATATGGGTACTCAAAATAGATCATCTCCTGGCGCTCGAACCACCTGAAAAAGGTATCGGTGAAAGTAACCTGAGATTGACTGGCATGCCTAGACATGTGGTCAACCCAACTCTGCATGCACGTCTCGGTAGGAGAAGGCAAGTCGAGTGCGATATACTGAGGCTGCATCAGTGGTATTTTCTCCAAGGCAAAGGCAGTCAGAATAGAATGATACCCAAAGTTCTTCAGCTTCCCATCCTTTACCTTGGTCAATTGACTTTTCATCTGAGCAAGTACTACATCACACCAGTTGAATACTTTTGGTTGAAGACACTCCAAGGCGTGCTGCACATAAGATCTGTTGGTAACATGTAGAGATGCGCTACCGGCCATCCTAACAATGGTATACAGAATGGACCTGAGAGACCTGTCAGTGATCTCACGGATAACCACCTTGCCGTCTCTGCTCGGCTGGGAACCTTCCCTGCAATACTGGCGGACATAATCTCTGACGGAGTCATTCCCCCGGGCCGAACCTGACAAAGAAATGGGGGCACCCTGCCTTGACAATCCAGTCAAGAAGTAAATGTCCTCTATGGTCAAGGGGATGGATTTTCCCCTAATCTGGAATACTTGGTTAATGGGATCCCAAGCATCAAGCATATACTGCAGTAGAGAGATCTGTGCTCTCATGCTAGAGATACGGAAAAATTTCAACAGGCCACAGTTTCGCAGCGCGTTCACCATGACAGGGTCATGGAGGGCAATCATGTCCTCCTCTTCATGTTCTCGTTCTCACCATGTAAGGGACATTTTGCTCAAAGATCCCTGCAAAACAAAGAAGAGAAGGAGTAAGTTCCTGAGTTTGATGGGAAACTGGCAAAATTTCATCAAAAAATGTGCATAGAGCTGTTTTTCTGAGATCAGCGCAGTTGGCAAGTGTCCTACCTACGTTGAAGGTCAAACTGCCTTAAGGCAGCTTGACATTCAGCGCAGGTTTCGAATCGACTACCTGCGTTGATGCCAGAGCGCCCTAATGAAACCCTAGGGGCTCATGGGGGCAGGAAAACAGGCACAAAATTGGAAAAAGAAACCATGAAAAGAAAGAGCTAGGGTTTAGCTCCTACCTGGTCTAGACGGCGCTGAAAATCGTCCGCAGAATCTCCCGAAATCAGCTGGTGAAAATCAAGGGGGAAGAGGCACCTCCAGAGCTCCAACAAACCAAATTCAAATGAAATGGTAAAATGAGAGGTAAAAACACCTTTTAATAGCTTTTTACGTAGTTCAAAGCGAAATATTAGGGTTATGATCTCATTTTCATGCAAATATTATTCATTTCTAACAAAGTTTGTTGCAGCAATTGAGAATGTAGTACTATCCTTGAAAAGAGAAAAGCTATTTATGATACAAATCAAAATTTTGGCTATATAATCGAGTAGTTTTAGCATAAAGTTCATGCTCGTTAAAAAATAAACGCAGGATCCGAGCAGTTTTAACGCGGTCTTCATGCTCCTTAAAAAATAAATATAAGCAGTGAGCAATGTTTCCTCCAGAGTTTAAGCTCATTTTTAAATAAAAAATGAACCTATCCCAGTAAATAACCGCTGTGATCGTAAATTTATCAGCCATAAAAAGCCTTGGTCATGTTTGCACCTGCCACCTCCATTTTCATTTGGCCGATCGTTCACCTCCATATGATTGTTTACCCATTTTTAGGAACAGCTGCAAAGAGTGATTTCACATAGCCATCCTTGTGACACTGCCGTGATTGGAAAATTCCAACCTGTACCTGGAATCAGTTGCTATCCCTGTTTATCACTCGTTCCTCAAAAGACGAGTCTTCTTTAAGCTCTTTTCAACTGACTTGTAAAATATGAAAAGATTGTCGAGTTTTGGCCTTCCAGCTTGTTAAAGGACCGGAAGAGCTATCCCTCCTCTAAATTTTAATCTTTTTAGACCTGACGGATTATTGCACAAAAAGGTCGAGCGCTTGTTTTATTCGGCTCGTTAAACTTATCGAAAAATCATCCCTTCTGTATTGTTTTATACTTTTTTGGACTTAAGGGATTAGATGACGAAAAAGGAATTTTGGAGTTAACTTTATGTACCTTTTCAGACTCTCTAAAAATGAAAAGGACCGAGTTATCCTTGTTGTTAGACTCGTTAAAATTATTAAATAGCGACAAACTTGTCTTTAGACGAGAACGAGTTTCATTATCGCTAAGCTCGTTAAAACATAGCGATAGGCTTGCCCGAAGGGCAGGTTATAGAACAAGCATATGTTATCCTCCTCAAGCTTGACAAAAATAAAGAGGTACTAGTCAGCAATGACTGGGGAAAAATTGGGAAAAAATCAAGAAAACTTTGATGGTAGCAGGTCACTCTTGAACATGACACTTTTCCTCCGTATCACATTCGGGTTGGGTTGTTTCATTCACCGGTCACATCACCATGGTCTTGCCATACCATCCATATTTTGGGTAATGCTACCGATCCATCGCATCAGTGTCGCCATATGTTCAAGAGAAGTCGTTCAGAAAGAGTCAACTGGGTCCCATCCACTGCCATACATTATCCTTCATCTATTCATGACCGCCACCCTGAATCATATGTCACAGATTGTTTTCACCTCCATTAAAATCATTAGCTCCGTTCCGTGTCACTGATGTGGGATTCATTAAGGCCCTCCTTTGACGGATCGCTCCTTGTCGACATCAGCTCATTATCCAAGGAGTTGATCTAGGAACGACCCCTTTCAGTACTTTGAAGCTTGCATGCCTCAATGGCAAGTTTCTCACTTCCGGCGACAGGTATACATCAATGACCTTCGACCAGAAGATTTTGCGTGGTGTTCGACGCCAAGTCCTTTATTCACACCACGTGAATTGTACTGCAGTGCCTTGAGGGTCATTATCGTTATCAGTGATTCCTCTCGCGCTTGTTAACGGTTTACATCATTGACCGGTAATCAAGCGACGTCTTTCCATGTTCGACTTCAGCGCAATTCTTGCATGGATCGACTTGTACTTAGAGTGAAGATCGAACGAGTTTGAAGATCCCGGATCTAGTTTCATCCATCCGGGCTGCGATATATATTCAGGAAAGATAAATACATTTGACATGTACATCATTGCAACAGATGATCATCCTACTCAAAGGATGATAATTTCACTAAAATTATCAGTCTACCATCAGACGATCGTCTGTTCTATGTACCAAAATGAATTTATAAAGTTGAGCATGGGAATGCCCGCCTCAGCTAGATCATGAAAGCAATATGAATCATAATGTATTGTATTGTATTTTATTACAGGTCTCCTCCCAGCAGATGGATGAACTTCGGACCCTCCTGGATAAAGCATTTCACCCGATAAACGGCCTCATACTTTAGGGGCCAACTATTATAGACATTTTTGTGCCTTGCATCACTGAGCATGAAATGTCTATAATCAAGGGATCCAAAGTCCCTAAACATGTTGTTCCTACCCCTAGAGGAACAAGGCCAGCAAACCACAACACTTAACAAGAGTTCTCCACCTGAAAACACTCAAAAACAAGGCAATTCTGGATCATGTCAACTGCTCCACTGAGCATCTGCGGTGAATGTCAACTGCTCCACTATCTATCTGCATTGAATTTCAACTGCAAAGAAGGCTACCTGCGCTGAGCGAGTTTGGACAAGTGGCAGAGTCATTCCTCAAGGTGTCAATGCCCAGGAAGCTGCCAAAATGACACTTGGATCAGGGAATTCGACTGGTGATGAGTAAGAGGTTCCAAATCTCCAAGTGGATACAAGGACCTCCAAGTGGACTCAAGAACTAAAGTGGGAGAGGACACTAGTCAGTCTCAGGCCAGTCTCCAGCTGACTCATCCTCTCTCCAATATCCCTATATATAGATCTCTTCTACATGAGATCAGGGAGGCTGGAATTTGGTATTTGCAAAGAATTGTTGTTGGTTTGTGGCTAGAAACATTGGGTGTGTTATGCTTTGAAGGGAATTGAAGAAGGAATTCCATTGTGCAGGGAAGGAGATGCTGGGTTGGAGCCCTATGGGTTGTATCTCTTCCTGAATCCTGTTACTTTCAATAAAGCTATCTTGATTCTTTCCTATATGCTGGTGTATTTTGTATGATTACATTAGTATATTTGATTTACTTCTAATCCTGAATCATTTATGAATATGTATATTTGTCTTTGTATTGTGTTCTTCTCTTGTTGCAAGTAGCTGTTCTCTTGTGACCTCGTGGGATTCAAGTAGTTGTTCTCTTGATCAAGCGAGGAGGCAAGTAGTTGTGGACACACAAGGAGAAGAGGATATAGTTCGAGGGACAACCGGAAGACAACGGTAAGTCTTCCGATCTCCTCTCTTTCATATTTCATAAAGGAAGAAATCATGATAGCTGTATTCGTTTGTTGCTAAGGCGCTGTCACACCTTAGGTGGATAGGATCGTCCTAAATAGGCATTTTTCCCCACAATAGATAGGTTCCAGAATTGCCTTGTAAAATTATTTTGTAATTTTAGCTTTCATAACAATTTAATTTTTTTTCCATCCTTTTATTTTATTTTATTTTCTTTTTGCAAGCATGTTAAATATTTCAATACTTAATATCATCAAGATTTATTAAGTGAAAATGATGAATTGGTTTCTCATAATCCTGAATATCAAAAATTATTTCGTTTCCAATTTAATTCAACATTCAAAAAATCATTCCAATCATTTTATCATCAGTCAAAATTAAATCTTGAGAGTGTTCTTCCTTCACAACATGATTTTTCATCATCTCCTTTGGAAAGTTTTCATTCTCTAACAAATATTCATCCATTCTTTGATGATCCCATAGATAGCTTCTTAGAGAACGCTTTCTAAAAGAGATAGTTTAATAACAGGTTAGTTTTAAATCAATTTATTTTTGTACATAATTTCAAAATAGATGTAAATAATAAATTTTGTTTTATTTTGTTTATTCTTATCATATTATTACTAATGTCTAACTTGTACATATAGGTAGGTAATAAAACTAGAGAATGGTTACATTGAAAGTATGATTATACATAATCATGTTTCCTTCATTAAGTTAGAATTAGAAGTAGATTAGTTTAGATAATATTTAATAAATAATGATTTTGAGTTAACTGCCTTGCATTGGAGAAAGTCATATGTTTCTAGTAAGATTAAATGAAATTCTTCAATGCTATTCACAAGCATTTTGACACCTTCATCAGATCAATTTGCGAGCTCAAAGAAACAATAATGATTTTCGTCGAATCAACTGAAATGGGGAAGTTCTAAAAATTATTCTTTCTCTTCAAAAACATTACTCTGATTAGAAAATGGTTAAAACATTTTTTTTTCAAAGTTATGCTTTTAAAAAAGATAAATAAATAGAAAATTTCCTCATTCAAACTGAATTATTACTAAATTCTTTTAACTTTGCAAATTTGATTTATCTAGATTTCGACATAAGAAGGAATGTTCTCTTCCTTATGTTTTTCCTGCTTTGTTAGAAATTTTCATAAACAATTTTGTAAATTTTTCCTTTTAGATTTGTTTTGAGTGATTTTATCATCATACATGTGAATGGTTATATCTTGAGAATTCATTTATCATATCACATTTAATTTTTCCTTTAGATAATAATGTTAAATGATAGACTCTTAGCCTTTCATCAACATATCTTGAAAACCTTTTTATGATTTTGGAAATTGAAAGTACGAATTTTTCAAGAAGTGGTTATGAAAATTGAAAATTTGATAAACATTATTACCTCTTAATTTTTTTCCATTAAGTTGTAAAATCTTTAAAAACTCAAAAATTATATCCTTTTACTCTAGTTTTAGTAAAAAAAAAAGACGTTATCCATAAATGGTAAAGACAGTCTTACGACAAAAAACCTTCAACTCAGATTTGTCATCCAAAACTCTTAAGGAGTCAATAGTCCTCCCCATCCATCAATTAATTCTAAAATATAATAAATCTAGAAAGATAACAGGTCTCATCATGAGCCTACTTAACATGTTCATAGGGAACCAATTAAACTGACATTACCACTTTGAACACCAAATCAGGGTAATGGCTTATGATTTTTAATTGTAAGACAGGGGTCTCATCACGAGGCAACTTGTTTAGTTTTAATTATTACCGGTGATTGTCATTGTTGTTATCTAGCCATCAAACCAGGACAATGGTTTTTAGCATAAAGAAAATAAAATGAAAGAAAAATAATTTAATTGTTGTTGTTTAAAAGGTAACCCTGTTGAGGCTATGAATGCCTGCTAGCACCAATGGCTCTACCTGTGGCAAATGAGTACACTACAAACTAAGTTGTAATAGGCTCCCTACCTTATTTCTTATAAACTGATTAATGACTAATACAAGTAAATAGGACTTATTCATTCACAAAAGGTTTTTAAAATAAATTGCAATTTAATAAGTTTTATAGTCAAAGTAATTTTATTTATCTAATTTTTTTTTTGAAAAGTGGTTTCCACTTTTTAGATTATTTTTACTGAATTTTTGAAAGTTTTCATTTATTAGAGATAACTCGTTCTTCAAGTGAATTGCCAATTGTTCTATTCAACAACCCCGATTTTAATATATTATAAATTTCCTATGAAATTTATTATATTAAAATAGGGACCCTTTAGTTTTATAAAATCAACATAAAAAATTGTTAATAATGAATTATAACCAAAGTTTAATACTTAGGCTTTTTAATTAAAACCCCAGTATTAAACCTTGATTATCGAAAATTCCAAATTTTAGTAGCCCCCGAGACCATAACTATACTTAGGCTTAAAAAAACCTGAAGCATTTAAAATATGGGTTATTTAAATGAATAAATAAATAGATGAAGTTTTTTAGTTCCCAAAGGTTTTATCTTTATAAACCCTGACTCATTCAAATTCCGCATCACAAAGTTTCTAAAGGCTAAGACTGCCTGCATCGCAAATAAACAAAGTTCTAAGGCAAGACCCCTTTTCTAATTCCATTTGCGATTGCGATATGATATCAGACCCGAAGGGAAAATTAACTTCACTTCATTAAAATCCCATATATACACAATGGAAAGAACTGTTTCCCAAGTCCCGCTACCTATCTCTTTTGTGATATGTGATAAAGCCCCGGACCTAACGGGATTATCCATTGCAATTCGTAAATTCCTCGCATCCGTGGCTATTGCAAAAGGTTCCAAAAATTTTAATTCCATACTCCGCCCTTCCCCGATTGTGATATGTGATTAAGCCCAGATCCAACAGGATTATAAAATCCATTTCATCAAAATCCCACATTCAGAGCTATCGCAGTTTACAAAATTCCATGCCCCACTACCTACGCCGATTTGGATTGTGATATACCATAAAGCACCGGACCCAATGGATTATCCACTACAATTCATAAACACCCCGCGTCTGTGGCTATCACAAATATCAAAGGGTCATGCCCCATTTGAATTTAGATTGTGATATCCTTCATCATACTGATTGTGATATGACTTCATATGTGATTTCATACTCCACGTCATCTACCACGCAATCGCCACATCATATTCCACATGGATCTGCCACATCATAGTGATGTCACCATGACATCATCTCATCCTGCATATCGCAAATCACAAGTCTTTCATCCATTCTTACTTTTTTCCACTTCCAAACATTGATTGCAATATAAAATGCATGCTAGCAACAGTGGCTCTACTTGTGACAAACGAGTACATTACAAACTAAGTTGTAATAGGCCCCCTACTTTATTTTTTATAAACTGATTAATGACTAATACAAGTAAATAGGAGTTTTTCATTCACGAAAGGTTTTTAAAAGAAATTGCAATTTAATAAGTTTTATAGTCAGAGTAATTTTATTTATCTAAATATTTTCGAAAAGTGGTTTCCACTTCTTAGATTATTTTTACTGAATTTTTGAAAGTTTTAATTTATTAGAGCTAACTCATTCTTCCAATGAGTTTCAAATTGTTGTACTATTCAATAACCCCCATTTTAATATATTATAAATTTCCTATGAAAATTTTTATATTAAAATAGGAACCCTTTAGTTTTATAAAATCAACATAAAAAATTGTTAATAATGAATTATAACCAAAGTTTAATACTTAGGCTTTTAAATTAAAACCCAAGTATTAAACCTTGATTATCCAAAAATCCAAATTTTAATAGCCCCCGAGAACAAAACTATACTTAGGCTTAAAAAAAAAACATTAAGTATTTAAAATATGGGTTATTTAAATAAATAAATAAATAGACGAAGTTTTTTAATTCCCAAAGGTTTTATCTTTATAAACTCTGACTCATCCAAATCCCACATCACAAAGTTTCTAAAGGCTAAGACTCCCCCGCATCGCAAATAAACAAAGTTCTAAGGCAAGACCCCTTTTCTAATTCCATTTGCAATTGTGATATGATATCAGACCCGACGGAAAAATCAACTTCACTTCATTAAAATCCCACATATGCGCAATTGAAAGAACCATTTCCCAAGTCCCGCTACCTATCTCTTTTGTGATATGTGATAAAGCCCCAGACTTGACGGGATTATCCATTGCAATTCATAAATTCCTCGCATCCGCGGCTATCACAAAAGGTTCCAAAAATATTAATTCCATACTCCACCTTTCCCCGATTGCGATATGCCATTTAGCCCAGACCCAATGGGATTATAAAATCCATTTCATTAAAATCCCACATTCGGAGCTATCGAAGTTTCCAAAATTCCATGCCCCACTACCTACGTCGATTTGTGATTACGATTAGGCCAACCAACCACTGATTATGATATGCCATAAAGCACCGGACCCAACAGATTATCCACTACAATTCATAAACCCCCCGCGTCAGTGGCTGTCACAAATATCAAAGAGTCATGCCCCATTTGAATTTAGATTGTGATATCCTTCCTCATACCAATTGTGATATGACTTCATCTGTGATTTCATACTCCATGTCATCTACCACGTAATCGCCACGTCATATTCCACATGGATCTGCCACATCATATTGATGTCACCATGACATCATCTCATCCTTTATATCTCAAATCACAAGTCTTTCGTCCAATCTTACATTTTTCCACTCCCAAACATTGATTGCAATATAAAATCTCGGCTTGCCTTGATTTAATAAATGGCTCAAATCTGCCCGGATCAATAGCAGGGAAGATTTCTGACCCCCCTGTGCTCAATTTAAGTTTGTCAAAGGGGGGACTCAGCCTGAAAAGTGGTTTTCCATCCAAACCATATATCCATGTGTCAGTCCTTTGTTATTTTATACCCCCCTCACCACAAACCACTTAACACTTCTGACCCCCTCTGAAAAAGCGTTAGCCATACACCTTTCCACTATTGTGATTGTGATTTTATTTGAAGTACTCTTGGCCTCCAAGTGATTGCAATTATTATGAGTTCTACCCCGAGTCTAAAATCGATTGCGATTTTGCGATAAAACCATCATGTCCAACTCGTCTTACCACATACCTCACTCTGCATTAATCTCCATGATGGTTGTGTTCGGATTTATTACGCTCTATATTTTTCCTTATTTCCTATAAAAGTGATTTGTTTTAAATAAAACTCGCTTATCAGTCTCATTAATTTTCACTTATCGATTCTTATTTTCATGTTCAGGTACATGACAGGAAGAGGAAAACTGTGTTGATAAGGAAGAATTCAGTTCAAACAAATAGAAGAACATCTAGATAATCCAATTGAGCAAACAAAACCTATAAAGACAACAAATCACTTTCAGAAAATTGCTACCAAAGACATGTTTTTCTTTAAGCGTATTGAAGGGATCTGTTTAAATTCCCTCAAATTCCCTCAATTCTCTAAACAATAAATTCAATTGTTCTTATGCTATTTAATATTACTTGTTGCATGAACTTATGGTCCGGAATTTTATGAAGAAAGTCTTACGAAATCTTTCACTATTGTCCTTTGACACTTTTCTCAATAGAATGACTGGAACATTGTTTTAGGAAGTTTCATAAAGAATTTTGAGAAGTTTCACTACTGTACTTCTAGAATCATCTTTGTCAGAAAGACTAAACTGTTTCTATTTCTTTTATGAGCTGAGAAACATGCATTTGGTATTTCTATCTTTGTGCCTCAGTGTTTTTCATAAATAAATAGCGAATTTATCTTTTCATATTGCTTATTACATGGTATTTCTACACTTCTTTGCAATTCACAGATTCTCGAAGGCACTATTGTATAAAGGATTTAGAGTTGTAGGTTAGAGGAGAAAAATCAGATTTGAGGGATTATTGAGGATTTTTCTTTTGCACTCTAAATTTGTTTTGATGGGAAAAGTTTTTACTATTACAAATTTAGTTTTGAAATCAGAAGTTCAAGCATTGTAAAATATTGTTGGAGACGAGAGCCAAATAAATGAATTTAATAAATTGGTATTTTAATACTATTGTTTTAAATACTAGTTTCATTTTATAATGGCAAGAATGTGTCATTTTATTCATATTTGTGCACTATTTTCGGTATGAGTAATTTGTCTTAATCATATGTTATTATTTATCTCTTCTCTTATGTGTTGAATTCTGATTTTTGAGTAACTATTTACTCAAAAATATGTCTTTTAATATCGATTTAACAGATAATGATATGTTGTGAACTATTTCCTCATATTCTTGTTTAATTATTCAAATTATTAATTTAACAATTAATATCATTTTGTGAACTTCTTCCTAAATGTTATTAGTTGATTATTTCAATTAAGAGGTCTCTGAATAGAATATGTTTTGGTATTCATAATCTCAGTTAATTGAACTATTTCGTTAGCTTGATATTCATTATAAGCCAAACATATTTAAATCCTAAATCATTTAAATATCTTGCTCTCGGTTGGGTTAGATATATATGCCTAATTTCACATAGGATTAGGATTTAGTTCCTTTTTGTTGCATTTTAGACTTAGTTTGCATTTGGATTAACTCTACATTTCTAGAAGTCCTCTTTTGAGGAAAAAATTTAGATTGGTTTGGTTGTTCCACAAAAACAACTTAAGGATCATTCTTCTTGCCTGATCAACTCGAAGAATTGATATGATGGTCCTAGATATTAACAATTAGAGATAAATTTAAAGCTAATAGTGATTGGGAGAAGGTAACTGGACCTAATTGAACCAGCTAGAGCCACTATCCCAAACAGAAAAGGAGTTGTTTTAAGGTCCGAACTAGGTGGTTATCCCCAATGTTGTGGCAGTGATTTTTGAGACCTCAAAAATTTTGTAGCTTTTGTGCAATTTTTTAGGGTAGTGAGTCTCGGGGTGACTGCCCGGTCAAACTATCCAGTTGACCAAGAGGAGGGTTAGTTGATTTTCTTGAGGGCATGATCTGATATTCACCCTATGAATGACATCAGTTAAAGATTTATTAAACTAAGGTATTATAGACTCATGTGCTGGTGTGTGTTCTGTGTTATTGAAGCAACAAATTGATCAGATTGCCAATACATAGACATTAAAATGGAAATACAGCAGAGAAATATAGTAAGAAAACATAAAGACAATTTTTTTTTTAATAAGGAGTTCACTCTATTCTCTAGGGCTACATATCTGGTCTAGCTTTCAATGGTGGCCTTGTTTTATTGTGTCTTCAAGCAAAGAAAATACAATATAGGGACTCAATATGAGTTCTCCTGAAGCAGATTTAGCTTGGCAGGGTGGTTCTTGGATTCCCAAGCCACTTGGAGTACATAGACTCTTCTTCTTCCTACCAGCTCTGTGACCCTTAGGTCTACAGTGGAAAGAGCCAAATGTGATGCTCAGTCTGGACAGATTCCTCTATGGGAAGGCTTGAATCTTCAAGCTCACTGGTGCTCGATACCGCCTTTGGTCAGCTCGGCCCTCTATCTCTTTTGCTTGGCTTTACTATTCTTTGTGTTCAGTCCTCCTCTTAGGGTTCATTGTTCACTGTCTCTCTTGGTCACTTGGACTCTACTCTCATTTGACTGCCTTTGTTCATGGCTTTAGCCATTTGATCCCTATGCCTTTTCGGTTCCTCTCCTGCCTCTGTCAATTCACCTTCTGCAGTTGTGCTGGGAATTCCCTGTTCGACATCATCATCAGCACTCAGGGAGTGGGCACTTGTCCTCCTCTAAATAGCGCCAGTCATGCTTCATCGTTTCGTTTTGCCAGTTACACCATTGATGTGTTCTTCCTCCACCGTGGTGGTCAAACGGATTCCAAATCCCTTTAAAATGCAGCTTAATTCCCTATCAATTTCGCTTCCTCCCATCGGGCATGACCTCATCCGTTCGATCTGGACCCTCCAGATCTGATGCCATACACACGTTTCGCGCGGTTGACTTGCTCGCCCGATAGCGCGTGATCAATGGTGGTTTTCTCTCACCTCCGCCTGCCATGCATTGATCGTTGTATGGAATCACTCCGCTCTTGTCCAAAACATCTTACCATTCAAGGGCACCCCAATCAAAACCGTCGGTTTCCAGAGTGCAGTCCCACCATGTACGTTTAGCGCTTTTTCCTTTTTTTGCTCGTGGTCCTCTGGTTCCTCCATGCAACCAAGTGCTTGGGCTTTCCCATTTTGGCTGTGTTCACCCAGCGATGTACGATTAGCGATTAGCGCTAGGTCCTCATCGCGCATCAAAAACCTCTTCCTTTTCCCATTCTGGGGCTCCCAGGGGCTAATTTTGCCTCCCGCGTGGTCTCCATGGGCCTCGGTCAGCGTGCTTTGATTGAGGTCCTTGATGTTCCACATTGGCTGCCATTGCCATAGGTTTATGGTGTTTTTGATCGCTATTTTGGATTTCTTTAGAGATTTTTTCAACCTGATTCAGTCATGGTTCTTTGACAGTCTTCTATGGATCCAATTTGGATCATGGCCTTCCCACTGAAAAAGCTTTTGGACTACCAAAAGTTGGTTTTTAAGCATCGACTAAGTGAGGATGTTGTTTCTTCACTTGTCCAATCTCAATCCACTTTGCGTTGCTCGGCTTTGAACCTTTGAGTCCAATCCTGAGGTACTCAACGTCTCCCCTACACTTCATCCTCACCTTTCTGTCCAACACTGTGTCTTCCTATAACTCATTAAGATACTCAGGTAGTAGGTCATTAATAGAAGGCAATTGACTTTGCTCTTCAGGGTCCTCAATCATTGAAGGTTCAAACAGTCTCAAGCAATCTGCATTTACAACTGAGTAGATGTGCATGTAAGCTGGTAAATCAAAGCGAAAATCATTTTCACCAATCTTCTCAAGTATCCTAAAAGGTCCATACCTGATAGGCTTTATCTTTTTACCTTCACCTTGCATCCTGTCCTTGGTGATATATAGCTAGACGTGGTCTCCAACTTGAAAACTATGATCCATCTGATGCTTATCATGCCTAGCCTTGTACTTGGCCTAGCTCCTTTCTAGTTGTTCCTGTACTGCCTGATGGATCCTCTAGATCTGTTCAATGAACCTAGTTGCTTTGTCTACATCACTGTGTCCTTCAACCATGGTGTCTTTACCAAAGACAAAATCCAAAGGAGACCTTGGTATGAAACCAAAACAGGTCTCAAAAGGAGATCTCTGTGTAGAATAGTGTTTGGCTCTATTGTAAGCATGTTGCACATAACACAAGTGTTCATCCCAAAGCTTAGGATGTTTACTACAATATCCTCTCAATAACTGGATCATGGTCCTGTTTACTACTTCTGTCTGGCCATCTGTTTGTGGATGAAAATCTGTGATTTTCTTCAATTTGGTGTCCATCAGTTCCCACAGACTAGACCAAAAATTCCCCACAAATCGGGTGTCTCGATCAAATATAATGGAAGTGGGTAATCCAAAATGAACCCATACATGTTCAAAGAAAATTTTTGCAGATTGTTTAGCTATGATCTGTTTACTACAAGGTATCAAAATACACATATTTCTGAACCTATCCACAACAACATATAGATAATCATGACCTTTCCTAGATTTAGGCAGTCCTCCAACAAAATTCATGGAAACACTTTCCAAAGGGTGAGAAGGAACGGGAAATGGAGTGTACAAGCCTAGTTTTCTATTGCTGGGCTTGCTTTTAGCACACATGGCACACCCTCTTACATACCTAGAAACTGTCTCATTCATTTTTGGCCAATAACAGAATCTTTGCAGCTGTGCAACTAGTTTACTTACTCCAAAGTGACCTGATATCAGAGAAGTGTGTGCTTCCCTAATTATCTTTACTCTTTCGGTTTGCGGAATGCAGATTTTTCCACAATGGTATAAGAGTCAGTCCTTTATATGATAGTCCAATTATTCTACTCTTTTTCCTTGACTCAAAGTTGCATATACATCTTTAAAGTCCATATCCTAAGCATATTGTTCAATGTAGCTTTCATGTAGCACAGAATTATGCTTAAGTATGGTAGATGCATTTATAATGGGTCTAGATAACATGTCTACAACCTTTTTATGTATGCCCTTTTTATATTTGATGACTAAATGAAATTGTTGTAGAAAACCCATCCATCTGTAATGTCTTGATTTCTGCAACTTGGTTTGGGAGTGTAGATATTGAAGTGGTTGATGATCAGTATGTATTACTGTCTCTTTTCCCATCAAGTAATGTTTCCACTTTTTCAAACTCTGAACTAATGCATACAATTCTTGATCATATGTAGGATAGTTCTACTGCAGGATTAAAAGTCTCAGAATGATAACATATGGGTTTACCATGTTGTGTCAACACTTCTCCCATGGCATAGTCACTGGCATTTGTTTGGATCTCAAATGGTGTTTGTAAATCAGATAGTGCTAGTACAGGTGTTGTACTAATTTTCTCTTTCAAGGTATTGAAGGCTTTTTGATGTTTGCCTCCCCACTGAAACACCTTATTCAATGGTTGGTACCATTCCATTACCATCTTTTTCTTCTAGAACCACCATCATTTGTCTACCTTTTTCCTCCATAGACCCCTTATATCCATCGAAATTGATTAATTAATAGCATCATAGTTGTTAGTTTGCATTAAAGTTAATTTATGAATTTTTATGTTAGAAATTAGGAATTTTCAATAAAAAATATTACAGGAAGTCATAACATCTTGTAAATGGTTTATCATCTAACACGTGGCATGATAGGCAAGCCAAAGCAATGGATAGGAACGAGACTTGGAATGTACATGCATGGTGAAAAATCGATTCTACAGCAAATCAAAAGCTCCTGGTTATGCGGTCGACGCTGGTCAAACCCTAGCCTTTTGGTTACAAAGGCAGTAAAAGCCATGGTTTCCCAAACCGGTTTCATTTTGCTTTTTTTTGGAACTCAGTTTAGATTAGAAATGACCAAAAATAATTCCATTGTAAAAGCAGAAACATCTGCTTAATGAATGTACATTCGATTCAGATAGGGACAGGAAGATAAAGACTGCGTATTATTTTGTTTTCAAGAACAGTTACGATTATTATCTCTGTGCATCGTTTGAGAACAGAACTCTTGTATGTGATTGCAATATTCAGCACTTAAATATAGTCATAGTTTTACTCCAGCAGTGTTTATGCATTAATACTCTCATTGCTTGAGTTTACTTCAGTGTACAATTGAAACATGGACGGGCCCTGCGTGGATTGGTATACTGTTAATTTCATTTCCTTAGCAGTTTTTGAATTTGAATAGAACGCATAGTGTTTAGTGTTATTTCCATGTTTATGACTTTGTCGATTTGATTATAAATTCTTATAAATGGTATTTATGGTGATAGCTTGAAGATTTTATCGTTAGATCATTGAACCATATCTTGTAAGAGATTTGATCCATCGTTATATTTTAAATCATCTCCATAGACTCTGTTTTCATGCATTTAAACTTTAGTGTGATTTTATTTTTCATGAATGCTTAAGTGTTAATGTTATAGAAATTTTTGTGCCTAACAGCATGAAGCATGAAATGTCGATAATCTGAGGGATCCAAAGTCCCTAAACATGTTGTTCCTACCCCTAGAGGAACAAGGTCAGCAAACCACAGCACTGAAAATCAGTTCTCCACCTGAAAACACTCAAAAACAGGCTATTTCTGGATCATGTCAGCTGCTCCACTGAGCATCTGCACTGAATGTCAACTGCTCCACTCTGTACCTACGCTGAATGTCAAATCTAATGAACGCTACCTGCGTTGGGCGAGATTGGCCAAGTGGCACAGTCATTCTGCAAGGTGTCAATTGCCCAGGAAGCTTCCAAACTGACACTTGGGTCAAGGAATTCGCCTTGTGATGAGTAAGAGGGTCTTGATCTCCAAGTGGAAGCAAGAATCTCCAAGTGGACTCAAGAACTGAAGAATAACTGAAGTGGGAGAGGACACTAGTCAGCTTAAATTCATTTTGGTACATATAACAGACGACCGTCTGATGATAGACTGATAATTCTCTGCTGAAATTATCATCCTTTGAGTAGGATGATCATCTGCTGCAATGATGTACATATCAAATGTCTTTATATTTCCTGAATATATATCACAACCCAGATGGATGAAACTAGATCTGGGGTCTTCAAACTCGTTCGATCTTCACTCTAAGTACAAGTCGATCCATGTGAGAATTGCACTGAAGTCGAACATGGAAAGACATCGCTTGATTACCGGTCAATAATGTAGGCCGTTAACAAGCGCGAGAGGAATCACCGATAATGATAATGACCCTCAAGGTACTACAGTACAATTCACGTGGTGTGAATAAGGGACTTGGCGTCGAACACCACGCAAAATCTTCTGGTCGAAGGTCATTGATGTATACCTGTCGCCGGAAGTGAGAAACTTGCCATTGAGGCATGCAAGCTTCAAAGTACTGGGGGGGGTGTTCCTAGATCAACTTCTTGGATAATGAGCTGAAGTCGACAAGAAGCGATCCGTCAAAGGAGGGCCTTAATGAATCCCACATCAGTGACACGGAACGGAGCTAATGATTTTAGTGGAGGTGAAAACAATCTGTGAGATATGATTCAGGGTGGCGATCATGGGTGGATGAAGGATAATGTATGGCAGTGGATGGGACACGGTTGACTCTTTCTGAACACATCTCTTGAACATATAACGACACTGATGTGATGGATCGGTAGCATTACCCCAAATACGGATGGTTTGGCGAAGACCATGGTGATGAGACCGGTGAATGAAACAACCCAACCCGATGTGATACGGAGGACAAAGTGTCATGTTCAAGAGCGACTTGCTACCATTAAAGCTTTGAGGTTCTCCCAATTTTTCCCCAGTCATTTCTGACCAGTACCTCTTTATTTTTGTCAAACTTGAGGAGGATAACATATGCTTGTTCTATAACCTGCCCTTCGGGCAAGCCCATCGCTATGTTTTAACGAGCCTAGCGATAGGGAAACTTGTTCTCGTCTAAAGACAAGTTTGTCGCCATTTAATCATTTTAACGAGTCTAGCGACAAAGACAACTCGGTCCTTTTCATTTTTAAAGAGTCTAAAAAGGTACAGAAAGTTAAATCCAAAATTCCTTTTTCGTCATCTAATCCCTTAAGTCCGAAAAAGTATAAAACAATACAAAAGGGATGAGTTTTCGATAACTTTAACGAGCCGAATAAAACAAGCGCTCGACCTTTTTTTGCAATAATCCCTCAGGTCCAAAAAGATTAAAATCTAGAGGAGGGATAGCTCTTCCGGTCCTTTTAATGAGCTGGAAGGCCAAAACTCGGCAAACTTTTCATATTTTACGAGTCAATTGAAAAGAGCTCAAAGAAGACTCGTCTTTTGAGGAACGAGTGATAAACAGGGATAGCAGCAGATTCCAGGTACAGGTTGGAATTTTCCAATCACGGTAGTGTCACAAGGATGGCTAAGTGAAATCACTCTTCGCAGCTGTTCCTCAAAATGTGTAAACAATCATATGGGGGTGAATGATCGGCCAAATGGAATGGAGGTGGCAAGTGCAAACACGACCAAGGATTTTATGGCTAATAAATTTACGATCACAATGGTTATTTACCAGAATAGGTTCTTTTTTTAGATAAAAATGAGCTTAAGCTCTGGAGGAAACATTGCTCACTGCTTTTATTTATTTTTTAACGAGCATGAAGACCGCGTTAAAACTGCTCGGATCTTGCGTTTATTTTTTAACGAGCATGAACTTTATGCTAAAACTGCTCGATATATGGTCAAATTTTTTATTTTTTACCATTACTAGCTTTTCTCTTTTCAAATGTAGTACTGTATTTTCAATTGCTGCAACAAACTATGTCAGAAATGAATAATATTTGCATGAAAATGAGATTATAACCCTAATATTTCACTTTGTACTATGTAAAAAGCCATTAAAAGGTGTTTTTACCTCTCATTGACCATTTCATTTGCATTTGGTTTGTTGGAGCTCTGGAGGTGCCTCTTCCCCCTTGATTTTCACCAGCTGATTCCGGGAGATTCTGCGGACAATTTTCGGCGCCGTCTGGACCAGGTAGGAGCTAAACCCTAGCTCTTTCTTTTCACAGTTTCATTTCCCTGTTTTCTGCCTGTTTTCCGGTCTTTCTGAGCCCCTGGGGTTTTGCCAGGGCGCCCTAGGTTCAGCGCAGGTTCCCCATTCGAAACCTGCGCTGAAGGTCAACCTGCCTTAAGGCAGTCTGACCCTCAGCGCAGGTAGAGGACCTTCTGCCTGCGCTGGGCTCAAAAGGACTGAGTTTCCAGGTCATTTTTGATGATTTTTTCCGCCAGTTTTTCATTAAAATAGGAACTCACTCTTTCTCTTGTTTGCTTTGCAGGGAATCTTGAACAAAATGTCCCTTACATGGCGAGAACGAGAACATGAAGAGGAGGACATGATTGCCCTCCATGACCCGGTCACGGTGAACGCGCTGCGGAACTGTGGCCTGCTGAAGTTCTTCCGTATCTCTAGTATGAGAGCACAAATTTCTTTACTGCAGTATATGCTTGATGCTTGGGATCCTGTTAACCAAGTATTCCAGATTAGGGGGAAGACCATCCCCTTGACCATAGAGGACATGTACTTCTTGACTGGGTTGTCAAGACGAGGGATCAAGAAGATGATGAAATGTCGATAATCTGAGGGATCCAAAGTCCCTAAACATGTTGTTCCTACCCCTAGAGGAACAAGGTCAGCAAACCACAGCACTGAAAATCAGTTCTCCACCTGAAAACACTCAAAAACAGGCTATTTCTAGATCATGTCAGCTGCTCCACTGAGCATCTGTGCTGAATGTCAACTGCTCCACTATGTACCTGCGCTGAATGTCAAATCTAGTGAAGGCTACCTACTGCTGGGCGAGATTGGCCAAGTGGCACAGTCATTCTGCAAGGTGTCAATTGCCCAGGAAGCTTCCAAACTGACACTTGGGTCAAGGAATTCACCTTGTGATGAGTAAGAAGGTCTTGATCTCCAAGTGGAAGCAAGAATCTCCAAGTGGACTCAAGAACTGAAGTTTAACTGAAGTGGGAGAGGACACTAGTCAGCTTCATGCCAGCCTCAAGCTGACTCATCCTTTCTCCAAATCTCCTATATATAGAGCTCTCTCATGAGGTCTAGGGAGGCTGGAATTTTGTGCAAGTAAGGAAGTGTTGTTGGTTTGAGTATAGAACTATTGGGTGATTTGCTTGAAGGAGGTGAAGAGGAGATTTCTTTCTGCTGGGAGGTGTTGCTGGATTGGGCCTATTATGGTTGTAACTCTCTCAGAACTTTGCTTCTTCCATTAATAAAGTATTTGAGGTTCTTCTATATGCATGTGTCTCTATGGTGAATTGATGCTTGTATATTTGATTTATGCTAATCCCTGAATCGATTATGGATGTATGCTTCTTGTAGTTTCCTTTTCTTGTGCTTTTACAGGATCTTTGTGTAGCTGGGCCGGTGAAAGAGCAAGGAGCTAGGAGCAAGCAGCAAGGAGTGAGGATTGGATCGACCATTAGCGCAAGATAACAGTTAGTGGATCATCCTTCTCTTCTCTCTCTCATCTCATAAAGAAGTAATCTTGAATAGCTTTTCATTCAGTTGTTGCTGAGGTACTATCACCCTTAGAGTGGGATAGGGTCATTCCGTATTGGATACTTTTCCCAAAAACAAATTGGCAACTCCACTGGGGATCGTATCTTGTTGGTTGTTTGTGTTTTTTGCTATTCATTTCATAAACAAAGGGAGTACCGAATCGAACTATATTTGGATCTATCAAATACAAAGTAGAGGGCAGCTACTCTAGCTCAGTTTCTGGGCAAGTTTATGGTTTGAAGAGCTGATCCACAAGGACTCTAATAAGCTCTTAGTGATAGCTTTTCATCCTCCTTTCCATCCCTTAGTGTGTCCTTGACTGATAGCTTCTGATTTGAGCAAAAACTGTGAAATTTTGAGCAATCTGTGACCCGGAAACCAAGAGAAACGAAAGTTTCGTTCTTCAGTGCAGGCTATACAAAGGCTGTCTGCATTTCAGCGCAGTTCCCGAAGGGGCTACCTACGCTGAAGGTCAAACAGGCAGTGTTCCACCTGTGCTGGACCAGTCTTGCCTAGTGCTACTGGGGTTTCCTGATGTTTCTTGCCCTGTTTTCACTCTTGTTTTTGCTGTTTGTTACCAGTCAATGTGCCTATCTGAAACCAACTTTCCTTATCACTATTCCACCTCAGTTGTATAAAGAAACTGTGTTTGTTCTTTGTTTATTTCTTGTACATTTACAGTTTCCCATAACGAAAGTGAACTAGTCTTGTTGTGGCCTCTTAGATCTAGACCTGTGATAAAGTGTCGTTTTGATCTTAAGAGTTAGTTTGTTTGCTGTTCATAGCTGATTGAGCTTTTGCTTTCGTCATTTGGTTTGAATTTATATATTTCTAGTGTCGAAACAAGTAAATCTTAAGGTGTCTTTTGATTTTGGACAAGCTTGTTTGCTTTCACTTGAAATTGAATTCAAAATTATACAACAGCTTTCTTTTTGTATTACACCAACATTAAGAAAGAGAAAATAAATACTTGCATTGTGCATGTGCATTATGACAGTCTGCATGTTGATTTAGGGAAAATGCATTAGTGTGTGCTCTATGATCTGTGTGAAAAGGTGTTATCTTTCTTTTCCCTCAGTAGTTAAGGTTTTCAAAGTTGAAAGATTGAAAAGCTTGCTTATCATCTTAGACTGCATTTAGGAGTGTTATCATACATCTCGTGGTGATCCATAAAGGCAAACTGCTAAACAAGATCAACCTTCAAATGAATTAAATTTACATAACAACGCATTGAAACATAACGCAAACACATAGAGGTCTAAGCTAGAGACGTGTTCCGGCGTCGTTAAACGTGATATCTTAGCTTTGAGTGGTTGGGTGATTCCTCCACGGTGAAGCGATAAGTATCAATACGGACTTGTGCTCCCATGTACCGTCGCGTATATATTGGGAGACCCCTATAGGAATAAAGCCTTTATCCAATAGGAAACCGTGTCGCCCGCCCTACTGATCGCAATGCAGTGAACATAGCATTCACGAAGATCGACCACTCGTACCGTAAAACGTATTCTGTGGTTTTGCGAAAAGTTTGGCACACCCTCTGCCTAGAACTCCAGAGCAGTTTCTTTTGGCCTTTTTCAAACTCTATAACTGAAAAAGTCCATCCGAGCATTTGTCACTTCGGGCTCGTTAAAACATCGAAGGAGACTAGAGTCATCTTTAGCTTTTTCTCGACTCTTAAAAAGTGAAAAAGCAAGTTGTGTCTAAGCGTCGTTATAAAATTTATTTTAAACGGAATATAATCACCTCCTATTCCCGCGTTGATCTTAAGTTGAGAACATGGAACGCCCCAACCAAGGAACTCCACATGATGGAAATCCTAGTCCATTCTCCTCTTGGGGAGAAGTTGGTGCGCCCCACATGGCCACATTGTCGCTTCCAGGACTGACAATTGGCCTGCCTATTTGGCTTTTCTCAACTAATGTAGTTCAGACCACCATGGTTCCTAAACAATCGAGTCGACAGTTAGATCAGTCTAGAACTACCCACCAGCCTTCTACTTCTTATAACTCTTCCTCCAATCCTTCATCTTTGCAGGGTAGGGCCGGCAAAAGCCAAGCTCCCATGGAGAAGAAGGAGAAGAAGAAGAAGGAGCATAAGGTGACTGGGGGCAAGCAAAAGACATCTGACAAAAACCCACACACAGCACAAACCGGGCCTAAATCGCCATGTGTCATATGTAGAGGAGACCACTTCCATAGAGATTGTCCCTATATTCCCCGGATACTAAGGGACTGGTCCCCTCGGTTGCACAATTCGGGAGCGTCAACCTCTGATAGCCAGGTTGAATGCTTACCGTCAACCAGCGAAAGTGAAGGTTCAAGACAAAGAGGGGGAGCAAGATCCCCCTGCAGACTGTGTGAAGGCAATCACGCCATCCACCGTTGTCCCTTCTTAGACGAGGCAAAGAGAGTTTTGGAAGACCGCCCGGTTTCACCGTTGAGACTTCCTCCTGGATACAAAAAACTCATGCCAAGTCCTTCGTCGGTTGAAAATACAGCTTGCCCGCTCAAGTGGTCAGCTGAAGTGTCAGTCATTGAAAATGAACCTACTGAATCCAGACCAGACGAAAGTCTAAAGGTCGATACGGCAGTTGACCCGGTTCTTCCTTCAGAGGTTTCATCCTCAAATGACACCGTCACTGAAGATTCATCTTCAAATGACACCCTCACTGAAGAGAATAAGGATGACACCATCCAGATTCTTTTCATCAACACAGATTCTGATGAGTATCAGGGCAATGCGCCCATTCCTTTATCGCAGGAAGGAACATCGTCAGGATCGTATCCGGCCGTGTATTCGGTCCCACCACCAAGCAACCTGGTTGTGTCCTTTGATTGGAACCAACTAGGAAGACCCCGGTTACCAGCCATTATACCATTCAGAATCATAGTCCAAATTTATAGAATGGTAATGGCTGGAACTATCATTGATAAAGGGGCATCTGTGAGTATCCTTTCCTTTATTGCTTGGAAAGCACTGGGTTCTCCAGAGCTTTTGCCTGAGATAAGAAATCTCTCGGGCTTTGTTACACTAAAAAATGTCACCTTGACTACTTACAGTTAGTATGGCTCAAATCAACAGTCATGCTACCCTCTTAGGCAAGTCTCATGCCTCTGTTATCCATCTCAAACTCAAAGAAGAGAGAAAGTCTTGTAAAAATCATGTTTATCTCTGGGGTCGCAGGTTCTCTCTAGTCTTACCTGCGGGGACGCGGACCTTGTTCACAAAATCTGCGTCCATGGACGCTCTGTATGTTAAGGGACAGGTGCGTCCCTCTGTAAAAGGCAAAATGCGCGAGTTTTATCTTGAAAAAGTTACTTGTGGTTACTTCTAGAACATTCTAGAGGTCGGTTTGATGAAATGGATGCGCCTCCAGTTGGTTCATGTATCTCTATTAAGGGGGAACTTATCCCATCAATAAGGGAGCTATTCCACCCAAAGAGGGGGATGATCCCATTGATAGTGGACCTGAATAACCTCTTTACAGCACTATAAATAAAGGCATTGAGCCAGAAGGAGAGGAGGTTGGAGCTATACATTTTCTTTGGGTAAATGCTGCAGGATTTAGGTCTTCCATTAGAGCCTTTGTGAGGAGAGATTGTCTTCACTTGATTCTACTTGGGAGAGGGTGAGCTTTGTCAAAGTAGAGGAAAACCCTTGATGGACCCTGGGAGGAACTTGCACAACACCAAGGCCAGGTTGTAAGAGTTTCTTTGTTTCGTTATTAATACAAACTGGTTTATTTTTCTCAATAGCTTGTGTTAATGAGTTATTTCATGTGTTCCTTGGTCTGCATGTTGAATATATGTTTTATTATATGAAATACAAGTGCTTGGTAATTGTTTGATTGTTTGTGGTTGCAGGAATTGACTTGAAGGAGGAGCTCATCCGGATCGTCAAGAACGGACTTCAACAACAGCGTTTTGGAATAAGGTAAGCCTAAACACTTGTAGTTTTCATGTTGTAAAAGGTGTATTTAGAGAAAGATCACTCCATTTTGTCTTGTTTGTCATTAGAATGTCTTAGACTTCTAGGAAGGTCAGTCGTGTCCGCACCCTTGACAGATTCCGTGTGACAAATTGGCGACTCCAATTTGTCACACGGAATCTGTCAAGGGTGCGGACACGACTGACCTTCCTAGAAGTCTAAGACATTCTAATGACAAACAAGACAAAATGGAGTGATCTTTCTCTAAATACACCTTTTACAACATGAAAACTACAAGTGTTTAGGCTTACCTTATTCCAAAACGCTGTTGTTGAAGTCCGTTCTTGACGATCCGGATGAGCTCCTCCTTCAAGTCAATTCCTGCAACCACAAACAATCAAACAATTACCAAGCACTTGCATTTCATATAATAAAACATATATTCAACATGCAGACCAAGGAACACATGAAATAACTCATTAACACAAGCTATTGAGAAAAATAAACCAGTTTGTATTAATAACGAAACAAAGAAACTCTTACAACCTGGCCTTGGTGTTGTGCAAGTTCCTCCCAGGGTCCATCAAGGGTTTTCCTCTACTTTGACAAAGCTCACCCTCTCCCAAGTAGAATCAAGTGAAGACAATCTCTCCTCACAAAGGCTCTAATGGAAGACCTAAATCCTGCAGCATTTACCCAAAGAAAATGTATAGCTCCAACCTCCTCTCCTTCTGGCTCAATGCCTTTATTTATAGTGCTGTAAAGAGGTTATTCAGGTCCACTATCAATGGGATCATCCCCCTCTTTGGGTGGGATAGCTCCCTTATTGATGGGATAAGTTCCCCCTTAATAGAGATACATGAACCAACTGGAGGCGCATCCATTTCATCAAACCGACCTCTAGAATGTTCTAGAAGTAACCACAAGTAACTTTTTCAAGATAAAACTCGCGCATTTTGCCTTTTACAGAGGGACGCACCTGTCCCTTAACATACAGAGCGTCCATGGACGCAGATTTTGTGAACATGGTCAGCGTCCCCGCAGGTAAGGCTAGAGAGAACCTGCGACCCCAGAGATAAACATGATTTTTACAAGACTTTCTCTCTTCTTTGAGTTTGAGATGGATAACAGAGGCATGAGACTTGCCTAAGAGGGTAGCATGACTGTTGATTTGAGCCATACTAACTGTAAGTAGTCAAGGTGACATTTTTTAGTGTAACAGATTGCCCCCTAAAGTGCGAAGCCTGGAATAGAATAGGGTTTTGTAATTCTAGGAAGGGTGAAGCGCTTTATCATTTCAAGGATTGCCTTGTGGATGGCCTGGTTGGAACCTGCAATTTTCAACACAAAATACATGGATAAGATTATATCATCACTGAGGTAGGCATTCCCATACTCAGATTCAAAACTTTAACTAATGGACTAACTATTCTGATACAGGAATGATCTTGCAGTACATCATTTTTATAGACTTTTGTAGACACAGTATGGACGCAGCCATCTGTTTATGATTAGTCTACATAGATAATGAATACAAAACTCCTCGCAGCCTGGATGGTAGAAACTAGATCCAGGGTCTTCACTTCTACTTCCCGAATTGGTACGATTCTAGCCATGTGATTAAATGATTCGATGTCGAACATGGTAGAAACCACTTGATTACCAGTCAATGATGTAAACTGTTAACAAGCGTGAGAGAAACCACCAGTAATGTCAATGGTCCTCAAAGTACCAAGCACAACCCGTGAAATGTGAATAGATGTTTTGATGTCGAACACTTCACGGAATCCTCTGATCGAAAGTCAATGATGTAAACTGACGTCAAAGGCGAGAAACCTGCCATTGATGCATGCAGACTTCAAGGTACTGTCGATTCCTAAGTCATCTTTCTAGATAATGTGTCGATGTCGATAGAAAGCGACCCGTTGCAGGCAAGCCCGCAACACGAAATCATTGTTCAAGTTGAAGAAATGTTGCTGTAAGGACTGACTCAGGGATGGTCAAATGGATGACAAGTATTTTGCAGATGAAAGTTTTGCTTGCAGACCTCTTGAACACATAACGACACAACAGATGGTTTGGTGACGAATAACTCAAAGTTGATCCCTGAACCCGGTTAAAGATTTTCAAAGTGATTTGGTCAACTGTGAGGTAAAAGATTTCCCAACCCAGGTGAATGAAAAGTGTCGTGTTCAAGAGCGGTAATAAAGTTTCTTCTGAGACAAAAGGTGACAAATAGGTTCATTCTTCTCTTTTTTCCCCCACCATTTCTGGCAAGTACCTCTTTATTTTTAACAAGCTTGAGGAGGATAACATATGCTTGATTATAAGCTCATCCTTCGGACGAGTCCAACCTAGTTTAAATTCGAACCCTAGGAAGGAGTGGTTCGTTCCTGTTTGTAATTGAACAGGTCCTTTACTGTAAAAGTTTAACGAGCCCAGTATAGGAGAAACTCGGCGTTTTTCATTTTTAGAGAGTCTGAAAAACTTAAGGAAACTCCACGTTGAACTTTTTCGTATATTTGTGTCCCTCAAGCCCGAAAAAGTATAAAATAATACCTGGGGGAACCGCTTGATCTTGCGACCAAGGAGTACTTTCATAATAGTGTCGTTGACCTGAAAAGTAAAAAGCGATCAAAGACACGTCGTTTTATTTCCTTATCGAGTTTGAAACGACAAAAACCCGGCAATCTTTTCCTGATTTTGCGGTCAGAAAAGAGCTAAAAGGGGACCGTCTTTTAATTCCGTTTTAACGAGTGAAAAAGAAACACTCGGCGATCTTTTCATGTTTTAGGAGTCAGAAAAGGGCTTAAAAGATGACTCTGAAATTTTGTTTGTGAAAAATTACAATTTCCCTCGAAATCCCTTCGTCCTGCACAAAAGCGACACATTACTCATACCTGTTTAAAATAGGCAAAAATACATTCGAAAACATCTTTTCATGGTAAAAAATGAACTAATTCATCCAAAAAACCTATAAAAAGACCTTTTACCATGTCATTTTTACCGTTTCACTGTTGAGGTTGAAAAAGGAGCTTTTGACAAGAAACTTCCCGTGGTTGCTGCGGAAAATCTGACCGTCGGAATCGAACGCCGCTTCACCGAGGTATTTTACACATCCCACTCTTCATTTTTATCCGTTTAGTTTTTTGTTTTTGGTCTCTGTTTCATTTTTTGGGGGGGTTTTGGGTTCAAAATGCGCCCCTCGGCGGACGCAGGTGCCCTTCGGGTGACCCGCGTCCCCCGACTTTTTCTCACACGGGAAAAAGGTCGGGGGACGCAGTCCGCCTTCAGGCGAGCTGCGTCCGGACGCCCTGTGCTACAAAGCCGGGGTGCGTCTTCCGCAAAGGGCGCATTTCAAAACCCTAACTCTCTCAAAAAACCACCAAATTTTCTCAAATTAATTTCTAATTGACTCTTTTGATGTGCAGGGCCTAAAACATGTTAGACTGGAGAGAGAGAGAGCACGTAGAGGACGATGAAGCTGCGATTAACCACCAACCCTCTCTGGATGCCTTAAGAACATGTGGATTGTACAAATATTGGACCATACCGGGCATGAGGGGCCAGGTAAGATTTTTGGAATGGCTGGTTGAGCGATGGAACGTTCAAGATCAATGCTTTTACATTGGAGGGCACCAGCTCGAGATAGAGCCCTCGGATGTATACTTTCTCACTGGCTTGCCAAACAGAGGTGAGCAACTCAACCTTGCGGGGACCAGGCCGGGTGGCCAATCCCTTGATGATCTCCGCGAGGAGTGGTGCAGACCAGGGACTCGCCATAAAAAAGGCGTGGAGATAAAGCACATCGCTCTGGCGGAACTTAGAGTTATTGCATTTACGGTCACCAGGATTTGTGGCGCGGCCGCCTTGCACATTGCTTCCGGATCCCAAATGCGGATGGCAGTTGACTGTTACCAAGGCACCATCTTCAACTGGTGTGAAGCTGTGTCGGCTCATATGAAGAGCCAACTAACCAAGGCAAAGAACGGACGACTAAAGACTTTTGGATATGGGCCTCTAGTCGTGAGCTTTGCCTTGGAGAGAGTTCCTATGCTGATCCCTCAGCAACTCACTGTTGATGACTTGGGTCCTCGGGAGCCAAAGCTTGTTCGATGGGTTGCGGTGATGGCCCGGCATCCTGACGAGGGTGCTGCAGTGGTTCGATTCTCAGACAGTTACTTCGACTGGTTAGAGGGCCAGCTTTTTGTGATACAAGACTTTCCATATGCCGGAATGGATTTCAGAGGTGATCCGGACATGGTTCTTCCACAGGGAGAACAATGGGATGACAGAGGTACTTTCATTTTCACAAGTTTTCTAATTATGTATTTTTTTATTTTTCATATATATCGTCTCAAAGTAACAGTAAAATTTTAAAAATGCAGATGTTGGACCACAGCGTCCAGCCAATCTCCGGCCTTACGACAGACGACATCCAGCTGCACCGGCACCGGCCCTACAGGATGCGACAGCAGAAGTACTAGCTGATTTGGAGCATGATCTAGAGCGTCTCACGGCAGATATACCTGAGACTACTATGGATGACATTCCTATGAGGCTTCAGCGCTTCGTAGTCGCGGTCCCTGGACCGTTTAGGAGATTTTTGCGTAAGGTAGCCCGCGCAGTGGTGTCGTACAGAGAGCACCACCAGTGATTGACTAGTCACTTTTGTAGTCACATGTGACATTTTTGACTTTTTGTACTATCATTTTGCCGATCATAAGGTGTGTTAAACCTATGATCGAAGACGATGTATATATTTTTGGACACACTTCTATCTATATCTATATATCACTATTACCGGCTTATCTTGTTTAACATGTATGATGAAATGTTTTAAATTTACTTGCATGATTATTATAAATGTCTGTCCAACACTCGAGAAGCAATTGCATCTGCTAATGTATTCAAAGACCTTGGAATATGTTGATATTCAATGTAATCAAATTCACGTTCCAAGAGACGCACTCTCAAAAACAACCTTAATAACACAGGATTTCTAATGGCATAAACTCTATTAAGCTGTAATACAACAAGTTCAGAATCTAACCTCACTATCAAACGTCGAATTCCAAATGAAATAGATTCGGATAATAATTCAACCACTGCACTGTATTCTGCAATGTTATTCGTTGTTTGACCGAGGCTTACCCCATGCATAGAAACTAACTCGTCAGAGGGCGAATAGATAACCCAAGCTGCGGAAGAGATATTCCGTGTACTACGACAAGCACCATCAGCAAATCCAATGTATGTTTGGAGAGGCGTCGACATCTACAATATCAAGAGTAAAACCAAGATGAGCCAAAATAATGACGAAAAACCACACTTGCTAAGCTAAGCACACTGACTAAACTAACACACTTGCTAGCTAGAAAGGAAATCTAACCTATCTAAAAATTTCTCCATCCATCATTTTAAGCATAATACCTCTTTAGGTAAAGTCCATTTCTGGGTTTGCCCAAAGAGTCCCCATCAAAATCAACTAACTCATAAGCCCCTTTTGCTAGCTTTCGCTTTACAATGTAGGGCCCATGCCACATGGGAACGAATTTTCCGGCACCTAGCTTATCGTTAGCTTGATCATATAATAGTACTAGGTCTCCTTCCGAAAAACTTCGAGGGGTTACATTTTTATCGTACTGAGCTTTCATTCGTTTCGCGTGAGTCTCGATAGCTAAAGTAGCGTCACGTCGAGTCTCATCTAATTTAGCCAAGTATAACAACCGTTTCTCCTCTTCGGAAGTAGCTGGAAGTAATTCGACAGCCATTTGAAGTGATGGGATTTCGCACTCAATAGGTAACACAGCTTCTAAGCCATAAACTAGCTGAAAAGGGGTGAAACCTGTTGAATTTTTCACTGAAGTTCGATATGCCCATAGCGCCGAAAATAACATGTTATGCCAATTCGTTCGATGGATACCAATGATCCGTCGAATCATGACGACTAGAACTTTGTTGATTGACTCAACCAAACCGTTGGCTTGCGGATAATAAGGTGTAGAGCTATCGTGGCGCAAACCAAGCTGGCTTGTAAGCTCAGTCATCATGACATTTCGAAAATGGCTTCCATGGTCCGTAATGATTGCTTGTGGGACACCAAACCTAGTTATGATATGATTGAATACGAAAAGTGCAGCTGTCTTGCCGCTTGCGTCGAATGTAGGCATCGCCTCGGCCCACTTAGTAAAATAATCAACCGCAAGGATGATATACGCATGCCCCCCGGCCGAGTGAGGGTTACAAGTAATAAAGTCAATGCCCCATTTGGCGAATGGACCAGCGGCAATTATAGGGTGGAGAGGAGCAGGTGGAGCGCGCATCTTGCGATCAAACACTTGACAGTTGTGGCATTTTCTGACGGCAAGGATACAATCTTTAAACATAGACGGCCAGAAATAGCCAGCGCGCAACACCTTCTGAGCTGTGGCATACCCAGACATATGACCGCCACATGCTCCAGAGTGACAATCATTCAAAACTCTCTCAGCCTCATCGTGAGTTAAACAACGTCGAAAAACTAAGTCTGCCCCCAGGCGATAAAGTGTATCTCCAATAATTCTGTATTGCTGGGATTGAAACCGAATTTTTCGACGGTTTTCCTTGGAAGCTTCAGGCCGAAAGGTTTGGGTTTGGAGATAGATGATTATATCCCCATACCACGGATCTACAGTGCTAATAAGAAACAAAGATTCGTCCGCAATGGACTCCTCTGCCACAGTCTCTGTGTCAGCACTCGGGAAATCACACATCAATTCCGCAAAAACTAAAGATTTCTTAGACTTGGACTTCTCAAACTCCAAGTCGAACTCTTGCAGGATGACGATCCATTTAGAGTACTTGCCCCCTAGCAGTTGTTTTGTCAAGATATAAATCATAGGGTTGCAATCCGAAATAACAGTAGTTTTGCGGAGAAGAATGTAGTGACGAAAACGCTGGACAGCTTGAACGGCTGCCAGGGCCAATTTCTCCACATGCGAATATTTTAACTCAGTTGGATTTAAGGTTCTGCTAAGGTAATATATCACATGCTCTGCCTTGAATTCATCTTCTTGAACTAACACCATTCCAATGGTGGAATGCGAAGCTGCGAGGTATAAGAAGTAGTCCTGGTTGTAGTTGGGAGGATGCAATAACGGTGCATGGGTCAACGCGTGTTTCAGTGCATCAAAAGATTGTTGAGCAATCTCGTCCCAAAAGAATTGTACGTTCTGTTTCAACAACCGTGTAAAACCTTTAGTGACCTCGGCGTAGTTAGGGATGAATCGGCGTAAAAAGTTCGCTTTCCCTTGCAAACTTTGGAGTTGGCGCAAACTCGAAGGAGGAGGCAATTGGATGATAGCCTCGACTTTCGAGGGATCGACGCGAATGCCGGTTTTGGAAACAACAAATCCCAGCAATCGACCTGTTTCTATACAGAAAACACACTTGTGGGGATTCAACCGAATTCGATAATGCCTACACCTCATAAAGATTGCTCGTAAATGGACAAGGTGATCAGCTCGGTGTAAAGAATGAGCAGGCAAATCATCGAGATAGGGTTGCACAATGTGCTTGATGTCATGAAATGCATAAGACATGGCCCGTTGAAAAGTAGCACCGGCATTCTTAAGGCCAAAAGGTAATTTGCAATAAGCAAATGTCCCCCATGGACAAATGAATGCCGTTTTTGGTTGATCGGCAGGTAGAATATTGATTTGATTATAACCTGAGAAACCATCCATGAAGGAAAACATCTCACTTCCGGCACAATCATCAATAATTTGATCGATATAAGGCGTAGGATAGTTGTCTTTTGGACAAGCTCGATTGATATCCCTATAATCGATACAGATTCTTATTGTTCCTTGTTTTTTATTGACGGGAACAATATTCGATACCCAATCCGTTAACGGGATCGGATAAATGAAACCTGCTTTCAACAGCTTTTCGACTTCTGCTTTGATTGCAGCTGCTTTTCGAGGGTGAATCTGACGCAACCGTTGCCGAATGGGTTTAGCATCCGGGTAGGTTTTGATTTCATGAACAACAATGGCAGGATCGATTCCCGGCATTTCCTCGTAAGACCAGGCAAACACGTCGCGGAATTCTTGGAATAGGGCCTTGTAAGTTTGGATTTCTTCTTCAGTACATGCGGCACCTATATGAATGTTCTCCTCGATTCCGGGCTTCACTGAAATATCAATGGGAATAGTACGAGAAATATTCCCTAAATTCAGCTCTGAATCAGAATGTTTCGTTGGATCCTGAGCGTCTTTGACATATTCAGCGGTAAAGATAGATGAAAAATCATTTTCAAATGCATCATCCTTAGGTAAAAACGAAGATCTGTGATGGAGATCTTCCCATGGTAGATCATCTACACTTAGGATTTCGCGAAGTTGTTCGTCAGATGACACTTCTTCGGGAAACGTTATCCGTTCTAAGGGTGAGGTGAAAAGTGACTCTTCACTGACCACATTCATTTGGTCGGTTGAATGAAAGTCGGTAAAAGACATAAGAGCTTCATAAGCAATCTCATACGGACTCAACGGCATAACATCACCGAGTGAGTCTAGCTCAGAGTCAGAGGGAACATACCAAGGATCATCATAAATAATGTTTTCTGACGTGATCATATGAATTGTTGCGAACGAAGGGTCTGCATTGAGTGGAGGGAGAGGAAAAGTTCCCAGTAAACCGGAATCCTTAACTAAACCTACACCAATGTCCCTATAAGGGATTGTCGTTTTACCAACATGCTGGATAGTTTCTAAAGAGGTTGGGTCGGATGAAAAGTATGTCAGCTGATCAATAGTCACGATCTTACCGTTATGTGGAAACTTAATGACTCTGAAGACCGATGAAACGACCGCTGTCATAGCATATGACCAACTTCGACCCAAAAGAAGGTTGTAGTCTAGAGGGGCATCAACCACTTCCACATCCAGACTAACGGTTTTACCTTCGACCCCTATAGGCAATTCTTGTAGAATACCAAACGGACGGAACCCACGGCCATCAAAGGCCTTAAGGATGGTGGGGGATTGGTTCAACGAAGGAGAACCAAGCGATCTCCAACATTGAATCGACATAATACACGTAGAAGCTCCCTCATCAATCACAGTCCGATGAATAGGCCTGTTTTTGACTATCACTGGAATTTGGAAAGCCATTTGATGGGGGAGACGCGGTGTACTACTTTCTAGATCAAAGATCATTAGGTTCGGGTCCTGAACATCGACAGCTCCAATAGCCGACAAAAGCAATTTTCGTTGCGCTGGACATGATTGCAGCACTTCGAGTGCCGACATTGCTGAAGGTGAAACAGCTAAGTCTTCAACAATGTTGTAATTCTGGGCTGCTCTCGCATGTGGATTGAAAGCAGACCTTCGAAGTACACCCTTGGCGGGCGGCTTAATCACTAAGTCTGGGTTAGGTTTTTCGATCTGTAGTGGATCGGAACCAGGAGCTGAGGTTGATGGGTTAGAGTGAGAAGATTCTGCTTCTTTACCATCAACAGGAGCCTTACTACCATAATCTTGCGATCGAGTCGCAATCCTGACATGAGACATCATCAAAATGGGTTCTTCACTGGCATTCGAAGAAGAACCTATCATCTTATTTTCCTGCTCGGGAAATGGATTCTTTAACACAGCAGGAGTGGGAGAACCTTTGACTATTTTCACTACCTCGGCCCGATGAGGGCAGTCTCTCGTAAAATGATCTTCTTCACAAATGAGACAAGGATAACGAGGTTTGCGCTTTTCGTCATTGGTTTCCGACTTTTCCGTTTTCTCCTTTGGAGCCTTGTCTGCTTTAGCCTTCTTCTTTCCTTTCTTCTTTCCACCGTTTTTGGATTTGGCCGTAGATGACTCTACAGCGTGAATGTCGGCGGTAAGTTCAGGAGGAGAAGACTCTCCTGTCGGAGAATCAGGCAAAGTGATAATTGGAGTATTGGAGGTCTTGGAAGACTTCTTCTTACTCTTCGTAGTCACGATACCGATCATACCATCAGCGGCATGAGATCCCGAAGGAGCAGCAGCGATTTGGTTTGACTTTGGAAGATCCGGAATTTTCTCGTGTAACGTACCCGACTGAGTGTAAACTAAGTCAAGGTATTGTGCCTGAGCAATGACTTGCTCCTCAGTAACTACTCCGGCCTTAGCTACATCTTCAGTAATTCTTGGTAATAATGATTTTACAAACCATTCAGCTAAAATTTGGTCCGGGATAAAAACTTTCACTAATCTCCTTCGACGTCTCCACTCATGGATGTGATCAGAAATGTACGTGGATGTCGATTGTTTTAGCGAAGTTAATAATTCTGTACCATTATCGTATCTGACTGGTAACTGAAAATGAGTTAAGAATGAAGTAGCTAACTGGCTAAAGTTGTAAAAAGAAGCCCGTGGTAACTCAATGTACCACTTGGCTGCGAGACCAATGAGTGTACGCTGGAAAAGACGTAAGCGGATAGAATCATCTGAGATGGAATTTGATGCACACCAGAGGTGGTAAGTCATCACGTGATTAGACGGATCCTCTCCAGACTTACCTTCGAACTTGGGTATATCGCTGGGCAACTTATTTGGCATTGGCGGCCAGAACGGAAGATATTGAATTGGATCGTTCGTTAGGCGCGTCAAGTCGGGTAAATCTAAAGTCGCAATAAATGGTAACTGCCGGTTAGGATCTCTAAAACTCTGAGTCACAATACCAGCCCCAGGAGGAGGATATCCAGGATAACTAGGAACAGGAGTCGCATTGGGGATATTATATCCTCCTGGAAAACCAGGATTAACCGGACCGTACTGGGGTTGCTGAGGTGGTTGATAAGTGTACCCAGGATACGGTTGATACTGGTAAACCGGTTGTTGGGCAGCTTGCCCAGGTTGATACTGTCCCTGGTACGGAGGTTGAACAAATTGAGGTTGAGTAGTAACAACCGTACTTGTACCAGGTTGGCCTGCAGGCATCTGGACTGTGGTTTGAACCGTGGGTCCAGACAACGGTACAGATGTCTGAGGAGTGGTTACAGGGACAGTAGAAACCGGAGCTGCCGATACTCCAGAAGTAAGCATGGTAGATGAAGCGGTAGTTGCTGCAGCCGTGTGAGGAGGAGTACTCGGTGCAATTGGCGGCTGAGTAACTACAGAAGTTACAGGGGTCTGAACACTTGACTGGACAGGTTGCGGTTGCTGGGGTGGACCAGGAACTGCAGGTTGTCCTGCTTGAGGTACCGACTGTATACTTGGTTGCGACATCTGTTGACCCTGTGACGGATCCCATGTTAACATTCCAGGGTATTGACTCGTAACAGGTTGAGGATACTGAGATCCATAGCCGTATTGAGGATAGGGTTGATAACTGTAAGGTGTAGTCCCATATGATTGCCCTTGAGGTGGTTGATAACCTTGACCAGGGTATTGACCCGTAGGTTGATAACCTTGAGGTAAATACGAATACTGGGGTTGACCTTGACCTTGAGGTTGGTATCCTTGAGGTTGATACCCTTGGGGTTGATACCCTTGGGGTTGCCATCCTTGAGGTTGCCATCCTTGAGGTTGATACTGATACTGAGGTTGACTTTGGGGTACATATTGAGGCTGGGGTTGATACCCTTGGGGTTGATACCCTTGAGGTTGCCCCCCAGTCACAAATGAAGTACCTTGAGGTTGCCCCCCAGGCATTAACGAAGGTTGCCCCCCAGGCGGTAATTGGCCACCTTGAGGTTGGTTAATGGGAGTTGAACCTGACATCATATAAACTTCACCTATACTCAATGGTACATTACCACTGTTTCCAACTAATAACCCATGATCAACAGGTTGAGGAGATGCTCCCGCAAAGGTACCAGAAAGTGATTGATACCCAGTAGGAACAGAAGGACCGCCATGTAAAAATGATTCAGGACTTTGTGAAAACACAGATGAC
Source organism: Pinus tabuliformis (assembly GCA_031772625.1). Taxonomy (NCBI): domain Eukaryota; kingdom Viridiplantae; phylum Streptophyta; class Pinopsida; order Pinales; family Pinaceae; genus Pinus; species Pinus tabuliformis. The sequence goes on along the minus strand of CM062817.1, from coordinate 1,923,429,262 downwards.
TGACCAGACATATTTACAGGAGAATGAATTCCTCTAGGTGGAACCGGAGTACGAGGTGTAGAAAAACCTACTGAGTTGTCTAAAAAATTGGTTAATGCAAGGTACCAAGATTCACTTCTAGGAGGACTGTAAAAGATGGATTCACGCTCCCTTAGATCAAGGGTAATTAGATCTTCAGAATCAGAAACGCCTATTTCTTCCTCTGGAACAAGTTCTTCTATAGCAATTAATCCAACAGGAAGATTTTCGGTGATAATTCTTTCTATTCTTGGTGAATCAGGAACACTAGGAGTTGGAGTAACAGGTTCTGAAATTTCAGGTTCTTCGCCTGTTTCACTGGCAGATGAAAAACTACCAGCAAGCTCGGAAACTGTAACAGCTTCGGGATTGTAACCTGTTTCTAATCTTTGGTAATCTGGATGGACTACCAAGGAAGATTCTCCTTCTTCAGGTGAACCTACTCTACTGCCACTAGGAGGAGTTACAAGGACCTTTAAACCCTCTAAATAACTGGGGTCGTCTCGAGGAGGTGAACCCCTAAGTTCACGGGATCTTCTCAACAATTCGGCCACAGAAACAACTTCAGGAGACTGGCCCGCAATCGACGGGACCTTCTCGGTAATTCCGCCACAATTAAAGATTTTAACTACAACACACGAAAACAAAGTAAAAAATTTCAAATCAAACCACCTAAAGTCTTCTAAAGAACCAATCAAATTTGAAGCACACGCCTAAATAATCTAGAGCGTCAAACCACACACAAACAGTAGTCTTCCGGACCAAAAGCGCTAGTTGGTGATTAGGCCCAACCTCGCAGGATTCAGTACAGAAATAGTGGGTGGAACAGTTACCCCGGCAACCTGCTTAATGAATAGACTGGACCAAGTTCCTCCACTTTAACCGTCTCGAAGTGAAGCGAACCCCCCAGAAAATCCAAGTGAGTATAACCGACGTCTGCTCCAGGTACAGTGGGACCTTCCCTCCACCGTCACCTTGGGTAGAATCCTAGATATTATGGCCACTAAGGTTACCAATCACAACAATTACACCTGGGGGAACAGTCTAAACTCCGACAGCACGCAAGGGCAGAGTAGCAAGCTCCAATCCCCTTACCGGCTCCTTGACAACAATCCAAGGTTTACCGATAAGTGACCCCTGGCTCCTCGACAATGGTTAATCCGAGGTTTACCGTTTGTAATACGTACTGCCTGGCGTCGTTCCCAACGAGGGAGGAATGATCCCCTCACTGGTTCGGACACGAGCTCGTGCTTCTCCTTTAAGAGGAGCTTTCCCAGAATGTAACTGAAACAATTGGATTTGTTCTACTCAAGATAGACTATCTGTTTGGTTTTGTAGTCTTGGAGAGTTAAGTACTCACCTACTCCAAGACCCTAGCCTAAGCTATGTTGGTGCTTCAGAGCCCTAGAAAAATAAAGATTACTAGATTGATTTTAATTTAAGCGTTACTTTTAAGGTTGTTTCTTAAGTCAAAAGGTGATGGAAGTGAAACTAGTGGTGTGTTGACTCGACTCGAAACCACTACAAAATGCACCTAAAATGATTTATCCACTACTTTACTTTTTCGATGAATTGCTTAACTAAAAAGTTGAGAGAATGCAATCTTTATAAAAGCAACTTCTTAATTGAAGACAATCAAAGAAACAATTCGTTTTTCTTTTCCAAGCATAAAAACATAACTTCTCTTTACATGCACGAAAAAACTCTTTTCTTCTTTTGAAAACAAAAAGCTACTTGAAACAAGACTTTTTAAGAAGATGTTTTTGTATTTTTCTTTTAATAAAGCAAATAAATCTAATATAACCAAAAATCAATCTTAACAACTCTTAAAATCTATGAAAATGCACTCATAAGCAAACTAAAGGCAAATTTACTCTAAGCAATCTTAACGAGGCCAAAACTAACAATGATTATTTCTAAGGTGTTTTACTTGATCACAATCAAATCAAGGACTAGCTTATTGCAGAACCAAAAACTAGCCAAAACAAAACTCTAATCTTTTTGTTCTTTTTGTAAAATGGAAATCAATACTTTATAAACAAGCAATTCGAAATTTGACCCAAAACAACTCAAATGACAAGTTGCTCAAACAAGGAGACTTTACGACAGGCTCAACTTCTAAGAAGGTTGACTAACCAGAGATATCTAAGGCTGGACAACTTTCTAAGCTCAAAGTCACTACAAAGCCTTTCCAAAAATCAAACCCTAGGTCTAAACTTCGTTGAAAACCACTAAAACACTCAAAGCTCACAAAACTAGTTCAGGTGAGAATTCTTGACAGGGTACTAAAGGATCTGGGCAGAAAACACTAAGAAAAAACAAAATCTAAAAGTAATTTAAAGCAAAAATGGAATTTTCTTAACTTTTACAGGAAGACGCAGGCCACCCGTTGTCACAGGTGCGGCCCCGCACTGTGCAGTCGACAACAGCGCGTCCAAGGACGCACTGTGCAGCACACAGAGACTGCGTCCTTCTGGAAAAAGGAAGAAAAACTAAAGCCAACTAAATCTAAAGCTAAGCCACCCAAATACTAATTCTCACAGTCAAAAACCAGAAAATAAAAATGATTTTCTCAAAGCAAAGTTCATATAAAGGAAAAGACTCTCTCATTAATGGATTCCCCAGCGGAGTCGCCAATTTGTCACACGGAATCTGTCAAGGGTGCGGACACGACTGACCTTCCTAGAAGTCTAAGACATTCTAATGACAAACAAGACAAAATGGAGTGATCTTTCTCTAAATACACCTTTTACAACATGAAAACTACAAGTGTTTAGGCTTACCTTATTCCAAAACGCTGTTGTTGAAGTCCGTTCTTGACGATCCGGATGAGCTCCTCCTTCAAGTCAATTCCTGCAACCACAAACAATCAAACAATTACCAAGCACTTGCATTTCATATAATAAAACATATATTCAACATGCAGACCAAGGAACACATGAAATAACTCATTAACACAAGCTATTGAGAAAAATAAACCAGTTTGTATTAATAACGAAACAAAGAAACTCTTACAACCTGGCCTTGGTGTTGTGCAAGTTCCTCCCAGGGTCCATCAAGGGTTTTCCTCTACTTTGACAAAGCTCACCCTCTCCCAAGTAGAATCAAGTGAAGACAATCTCTCCTCACAAAGGCTCTAATGGAAGACCTAAATCCTGCAGCATTTACCCAAAGAAAATGTATAGCTCCAACCTCCTCTCCTTCTGGCTCAATGCCTTTATTTATAGTGCTGTAAAGAGGTTATTCAGGTCCACTATCAATGGGATCATCCCCCTCTTTGGGTGGGATAGCTCCCTTATTGATGGGATAAGTTCCCCCTTAATAGAGATACATGAACCAACTGGAGGCGCATCCATTTCATCAAACCGACCTCTAGAATGTTCTAGAAGTAACCACAAGTAACTTTTTCAAGATAAAACTCGCGCATTTTGCCTTTTACAGAGGGACGCACCTGTCCCTTAACATACAGAGCGTCCATGGACGCAGATTTTGTGAACATGGTCAGCGTCCCCGCAGGTAAGGCTAGAGAGAACCTGCGACCCCAGAGATAAACATGATTTTTACAAGACTTTCTCTCTTCTTTGAGTTTGAGATGGATAACAGAGGCATGAGACTTGCCTAAGAGGGTAGCATGACTGTTGATTTGAGCCATACTAACTGTAAGTAGTCAAGGTGACATTTTTTAGTGTAACAGATTGCCCTTCGGGTGACCCGCGTCCCCCGACTTTTTCGCACACGGGAAAAAGGTCGGGGGACGCAGTCCACCTTCAGGCGAGCTGCGTCCGGACGCCCTGTGCTACAAAGCCGGGGGGCGCATTTTGAACCCAAAACCCCCCCAAAAAATGAAACAGAGACCAAAAACAAAAAACTAAACGGATAAAAATGAAGAGTGGGATGTGTAAAATACCTCGGTGAAGCGGCGTTCGATTCCGACGGTCAGATTTTCCGCAGCAACCACGGGAAGTTTCTTGTCAAAAGCTCCTTTTTCAACCTCAACAGTGAAACGGTAAAAATGACATGGTGAAAGGTCTTTTTATAGGTTTTTTGGATGAATTAGTTCATTTTTTACCATGAAAAGATGTTTTCGAATGTATTTTTGCCTATTTTAAACAGGTATGAGTAATGTGTCGCTTTTGTGCAGGACGAAGGGATTTCGAGGGAAATTGTAATTTTTCACAAACAAAATTTCAGAGTCATCTTTTAAGCCCTTTTCTGACTCCTAAAACATGAAAAGATTGCCGAGTGTTTCTTTTTCACTCGTTAAAACGGAATTAAAAGACGGTCCCCTTTTAGCTCTTTTCTGACCGCAAAATCAGGAAAAGATTGCCGGGTTTTTGTCGTTTCAAACTCGATAAGGAAATAAAACGACGTGTCTTTGATCGCTTTTTACTTTTCAGGTCAACGACACTATTATGAAAGTACTCCTTGGTCGCAAGATCAAGCGGTTCCCCCAGGTATTATTTTATACTTTTTCGGGCTTGAGGGACACAAATATACGAAAAAGTTCAACGTGGAGTTTCCTTAAGTTTTTCAGACTCTCTAAAAAAGAAAAACGCCGAGTTTCTCCTATACTGGGCTCGTTAAACTTTTACAGTAAAGGACCTGTTCAATTACAAACAGGAACGAACCACTCCTTCCTAGGGTTCGAATTTAAACTAGGTTGGACTCGTCCGAAGGATGAGCTTATAATCAAGCATATGTTATCCTCCTCAAGCTTGTTAAAAATAAAGAGGTACTTGCCAGAAATGGTGGGGGAAAAAAGAGAAGAATGAACCTATTTGTCACCTTTTGTCTCAGAAGAAACTTTATTACCGCTCTTGAACACGACACTTTTCATTCACCTGGGTTGGGAAATCTTTTACCTCACAGTTGACTAAATCACTTTGAAAATCTTTAACCGGGTTCAGGGATCAACTTTGAGTTATTCGTCACCAAACCATCTGTTGTGTCGTTATGTGTTCAAGAGGTCTGCAAGCAAAACTTTCATCTGCAAAATACTTGTCATCCACTTGACCATCCCTGAGTCAGTCCTTACAGCAACATTTCTTCAACTTGAACAATGATTTCGTGTTGCGGGCTTGCCTGCAACGGGTCGCTTTCTATCGACATCGACACATTATCTAGAAAGATGACTTTGGAATCGACAGTACCTTGAAGTCTGCATGCATCAATGGCAGGTTTCTCGCCTTTGACGTCAGTTTACATCATTGACTTTCGATCAGAGGATTCCGTGAAGTGTTCGACATCAAAACATCTATTCACATTTCACGGGTTGTGCTTGGTACTTTGAGGACCATTGACATTACTGGTGGTTTCTCTCACGCTTGTTAACAGTTTACATCATTGACTGGTAATCAAGTGGTTTCTACCATGTTCGACATCGAATCATTTAATCACATGGCTAGAATCGTACCAATTCGGGAAGTAGAAGTGAAGACCCTGGATCTAGTTTCTACCATCCAGGCTGCGAGGAGTTTTGTATTCATTGTCTATGTAGACTTATCATAAACAGATGGCTGCGTCCATACTGTGTCTACAAAAGTCTATAAAAATAATGTACTGCAAGATCATTCCTGTATCAGAATAGTTAGTCCATTAGTTAAAGTTTTGAATCTGAGTATGGGAATGCCTACCTCAGTGATGATATAATCTTATCCATGTATTTTGTGTTGAAAATTGCAGGTTCCAACCAGGCCATCCACAAGGCAATCCTTGAAATGATAAAGCGCTTCACCCTTCCTAGAATTACAAAACCCTATTCTATTCCAGGCTTCGCACTTTAGGGGGCAATCTGTTACACTAAAAAATGTCACCTTGACTACTTACAGTTAGTATGGCTCAAATCAACAGTCATGCTACCCTCTTAGGCAAGTCTCATGCCTCTGTTATCCATCTCAAACTCAAAGAAGAGAGAAAGTCTTGTAAAAATCATGTTTATCTCTGGGGTCGCAGGTTCTCTCTAGTCTTACCTGCGGGGACGCGGACCTTGTTCACAAAATCTGCGTCCATGGACGCTCTGTATGTTAAGGGACAGGTGCGTCCCTCTGTAAAAGGAAAAATGCGCGAGTTTTATCTTGAAAAAGTTACTTGTGGTTACTTCTAGAACATTCTAGAGGTCGGTTTGATGAAATGGATGCGCCTCCAGTTGGTTCATGTATCTCTATTAAGGGGGAACTTATCCCATCAATAAGGGAGCTATCCCACCCAAAGAGGGGGATGATCCCATTGATAGTGGACCTGAATAACCTCTTTACAGCACTATAAATAAAGGCATTGAGCCAGAAGGAGAGGAGGTTGGAGCTATACATTTTCTTTGGGTAAATGCTGCAGGATTTAGGTCTTCCATTAGAGCCTTTGTGAGGAGAGATTGTCTTCACTTGATTCTACTTGGGAGAGGGTGAGCTTTGTCAAAGTAGAGGAAAACCCTTGATGGACCCTGGGAGGAACTTGCACAACACCAAGGCCAGGTTGTAAGAGTTTCTTTGTTTCGTTATTAATACAAACTGGTTTATTTTTCTCAATAGCTTGTGTTAATGAGTTATTTCATGTGTTCCTTGGTCTGCATGTTGAATATATGTTTTATTATATGAAATACAAGTGCTTGGTAATTGTTTGATTGTTTGTGGTTGCAGGAATTGACTTGAAGGAGGAGCTCATCCGGATCGTCAAGAACGGACTTCAACAACAGCGTTTTGGAATAAGGTAAGCCTAAACACTTGTAGTTTTCATGTTGTAAAAGGTGTATTTAGAGAAAGATCACTCCATTTTGTCTTGTTTGTCACAGCAATCATTACGGACCATGGAAGCCATTTTCGAAATGTCATGATGACTGAACTTACAAGCCAGCTTGGTTTGCGCCACGATAGCTCTACACCTTATTATCCGCAAGCCAACGGTTTGGTTGAGTCAATCAACAAAGTTCTAGTCATCATGATTCGACGGATCATTGGTATCCATCGAACGAATTGGCATAACATGTTATTTTCGGCGCTATGGGCATATCGAACTTCAGTGAAAAATTCAACAGGTTTCACCCCTTTTCAGCTAGTTTATGGCTTAGAAGCTGTGTTACCTATTGAGTGCGAAATCCCATCACTTCAAATGGCTGTCGAATTACTTCCAGCTACTTCCGAAGAGGAGAAACGGTTGTTATACTTAGCTAAATTAGATGAGACTCGACGTGACGCTACTTTAGCTATCGAGACTCACGCGAAACGAATGAAAGCTCAGTACGATAAAAATGTAACCCCTCGAAGTTTTTCGGAAGGAGACCTAGTATTATTATATGATCAAGCTAACGATAAACTAGGTGCCGGAAAGTTCGTTCCCATGTGGCATGGGCCCTACATTGTAAAGCGAAAGCTAGCAAAAGGGGCTTATGAGTTAGTTGATTTTGATGGGGACTCTTTGGGCAAACCCAGAAATGGACTTTACCTAAAGAGGTATTATGCTTAAAATGATGGATGGAGAAATTTTTAGATAGGTTAGATTTCCTTTCTAGCTAGCAAGTGTGTTAGTTTAGTCAGTGTGCTTAGCTTAGCAAGTGTGGTTTTTTCGTCATTATTTTGGCTCATCTTGGTTTTACTCTTGATATTGTAGATGTCGACGCCTCTCCAAACATACATTGGATTTGCTGATGGTGCTTGTCGTAGTACACGGAATATCTCTTCCGCAGCTTGGGTTATCTATTCACCCTCTGACGAGTTAGTTTCTATGCATGGGGTAAGCCTCGGTCAAACAACGAATAACATTGCAGAATACAGTGCAGTGGTTGAATTATTATCCGAATCTATTTCATTTGGAATTCGACGTTTGATAGTGAGGTTAGATTCTGAACTTGTTGTATTACAGCTTAATAGAGTTTATGCCATTAGAAATCCTGTGTTGTTAAGGTTGTTTTTGAGAGTGCGTCTCTTGGAACGTGAATTTGATTACATTGAATATCAACATATTCCAAGGTCTTTGAATACATTAGCAGATGCAATTGCTTCTCGAGTGTTGGACAGACATTTATAATAATCATGCAAGTAAATTTAAAGACATTTCATCATACATGTTAAACAAGATAAGCCGGTAATAGTGATATATAGATATAGATAGAAGTGTGTCCAAAAATATATACATCGTCTTCGATCATAGGTTTAACACACCTTATGATCGGCAAAATGATAGTGCAAAAAGTCAAAAATGTCACATGTGACTACAAAAGTGACTAGTCAATCACTGGTGGTGCTCTCTGTACGACACCACTGCGCGGGCTATCTTGCGCAGAAATCTCCTAAACGGTCCAGGGACCGCGACCACGAAGCGCTGAAGCCTCATTGGAATATCATCCATAGTAGTCTCAGGTATATCTGCCGTGAGACGCTCTAGATCATGCTCCAAATCGGCTAGTACTTCTGCTGTCGCATCCTGTAGGGCCGGTGCCGGTGCAGCTGGATGTTGTCTGTCGTAAGGCCGGAGATTGGCTGGACGCTGTGGTCCAACATCTGCATTTTTAAAATTTTACTGTTACTTTGAGACGATATATATGAAAAATAAAAAAATACATAATTAGAAAACTTGTGAAAATGAAAGTACCTCTGTCATCCCATTGTTCTCCCTGTGGAAGAACCATGTCCGGATCACCTCTGAAATCCATTCCGGCATATGGAAAGTCTTGTATCACAAAAAACTGGCCCTCTAGCCAGTCGAAGTAACTGTCTGAGAATCGAACCACTGCAGCACCCTCGTCAGGATGCCGGGCCATTACCGCAACCCATCGAACAAGCTTTGGCTCCCGAGGACCCAAGTCATCAACAGTGAGTTGCTGAGGGATCAGCATAGGAACTCTCTCCAAGGCAAAGCTCACGACTAGAGGCCCATATCCAAAAGTCTTTAGTCGTCCGTTCTTTGCCTTGGTTAGTTGGCTCTTCATATGAGCCGACACAGCTTCGCACCAGTTGAAGATGGTGCCTTGGTAACAGTCAACTGCCATCCGCATTTGGGATCCGGAGGCAATGTGCAAGGCGGCCGCGCCACAAATCCTAGTGACCGTAAATGCAATAACTCTAAGTTCCGCCAGAGCGATGTGCTTTATCTCCACGCCTTTTTTATGGCGAGTCCCTGGTCTGCACCACTCCTCGCGGAGATCATCAAGGGATTGGCCACCCAGCCTGGTCCCCGCAAGGTTGAGTTGCTCACCTCTGTTTGGCAAGCCAGTGAGAAAGTATACATCCGAGGGCTCTATCTCGAGCTGGTGCCCTCCAATGTAAAAACATTGATCTTGAACGTTCCATCGCTCAACCAGCCATTCCAAAAATCTTACCTGGCCCCTCATGCCCGGTATGGTCCAATATTTGTACAATCCACATGTTCTTAAGGCATCCAGAGAGGGTTGGTGGTTAATCGCAGCTTCATCGTCCTCTACGTGCTCTCTCTCTCCAGTCTAACATGTTTTAGGTCCTGCACATCAAAAGAGTCAATTAGAAATTAATTTGAGCAAATTTGGTGGTTTTTTGAGAGAGTTAGGGTTTTGAAATGCGCCCTTTGCGGAAGACGCACCCCGGCTTTGTAGCACAGGGCGTCCGGACGTAGCTCGCCTGAAGGTGAACTGCGTCCCCCGACCTTTTTCCCGTGTGAGAAAAAGTCGGGGGACGCAGGTCACCCGAAGGGCACCTGCGTCCGCCGAGGGGCGCATTTTGAACCCAAAACCCCCCCAAAAAATGAAACAGAGACCAAAAACAAAAAACTAAACGGATAAAAATGAAGAGTGGGATGTGTAAAATACCTCGGTGAAGCGGCGTTCGATTCCGACGGTCAGATTTTCCGCAGCAACCACGGGAAGTTTCTTGTCAAAAGCTCCTTTTTTCAACCTCAACAGTGAAACGGTAAAAATGACATGGTAAAAGGTCTTTTTATAGGTTTTTTGGATGAATTAGTTCATTTTTTACCATGAAAAGATGTTTTCAAATGTATTTTTGCCTATTTTAAACAGGTATGAGTAATGTGTCGCTTTTGTGCAGGACGAAGGGATTTCGAGGGAAATTGTAATTTTTCACAAACAAAATTTCAGAGTCATCTTTTAAGCCCTTTTCTGACTCCTAAAACATGAAAAGATCGCCGAGTGTTTCTTTTTCACTCGTTAAAACGGAATTAAAAGACGGTCCCCTTTTAGCTCTTTTCTGACCGCAAAATCAAGAAAAGATTGCCGGGTTTTTGTCGTTTCAAACTCGATAAGGAAATAAAACGACGTGTCTTTGATCACTTTTTACTTTTCAGGTCAACGACACTATTATGAAAGTACTCCTTGGTCGCAAGATCAAGCGGTTCCCCCAGGTATTATTTTATAGTTTTTCGGGCTTGAGGGACACAAACTTACGAAAAAGTTCAACGTGGAGTTTCCTTAAGTTTTTCAGACTCTCTAAAATTGAAAAACGCCGAGTTTCTCCTATACTGGGCTCGTTAAACTTTTACAGTAAAGGACCTGTTCAATTACAAACAGGAACGAACCACTCCTTCCTAGGGTTCGCATTTAAACTAGGTTGGACTCGTCCGAAGGATGAGCTTATAATCAAGCATATGTTATCCTCCTCAAGCTTGTTAAAAATAAAGAGGTACTTGCCAGAAATGGTGGGGGAAAAAAGAGAAGAATGAACCTATTTGTCACCTTTTGTCTCAGAAGAAACTTTATTACCGCTCTTGAACACGACACTTTTCATTCACCTGGGTTGGGAAATCTTTTACCTCACAGTTGACTAAATCACTTTGAAAATCTTTAACCGGGTTCAGGGATCAACTTTGAGTTATTCGTCACCAAACCATCTGTTGTGTCGTTATGTGTTCAAGAGGTCTGCAAGCAAAACTTTCATCTGCAAAATACTTGTCATCCATTTGACCATCCCTGAGTCAGTCCTTACAGCAACATTTCTTCAACTTGAACAATGATTTCGTGTTGCGGGCTTGCCTGCAACGGGTGGCTTTCTATCGACATCGACACATTATCTAGAAAGATGACTTAGGAATCGACAGTACCTTGAAGTCTGCATGCATCAATGGCAGGTTTCTCGCCTTTGACGTCAGTTTACATCATTGACTTTCGATCAGAGGATTCCGTGAAGTGTTCGACATCAAAACATCTATTCACATTTCACGGGTTGTTCTTGGTACTTTGAGGACCATTGACATTACTGGTGGTTTCTCTCACGCTTGTTAACAGTTTACATCATTGACTGGTAATCAAGTGGTTTCTACCATGTTCGACATCGAATCATTTAATCACATGGCTAGAATCGTACCAATTCGGGAAGTAGAAGTGAAGACCCTGGATCTAGTTTCTACCATCCAGGCTGCGAGGAGTTTTGTATTCATTGTCTATGTAGACTTATCATAAACAGATGGCTGCGTCCATACTGTGTCTACAAAAGTCTATAAAAATAATGTACTGCAAGATCATTCCTGTATCAGAATAGTTAGTCCATTAGTTAAAGTTTTGAATCTGAGTATGGGAATGCCTACCTCAGTGATGATATAATCTTATCCATGTATTTTGTGTTGAAAATTGCAGGTTCCAACCAGGCCATCCACAAGGCAATCCTTGAAATGATAAAGCGCTTCACCCTTCCTAGAATTACAAAACCCTATTCTATTCCAGGCTTCGCACTTTAGGGGGCAATCTGTTACACTAAAAAATGTCACCTTGACTACTTACAGTTAGTATGGCTCAAATCAACAGTCATGCTACCCTCTTAGGCAAGTCTCATGCCTCTGTTATCCATCTCAAACTCAAAGAAGAGAGAAAGTCTTGTAAAAATCATGTTTATCTCTGGGGTCGCAGGTTCTCTCTAGTCTTACCTGCGGGGACGCGGACCTTGTTCACAAAATCTGCGTCCATGGACGCTCTGTATGTTAAGGGACAGGTGCGTCCCTCTGTAAAAGGCAAAATGCGCGAGTTTTATCTTGAAAAAGTTACTTGTGGTTACTTCTAGAACATTCTAGAGGTCGGTTTGATGAAATGGATGCGCCTCCAGTTGGTTCATGTATCTCTATTAAGGGGGAACTTATCCCATCAATAAGGGAGCTATCCCACCCAAAGAGGGGGATGATCCCATTGATAGTGGACCTGAATAACCTCTTTACAGCACTATAAATAAAGGCATTGAGCCAGAAGGAGAGGAGGTTGGAGCTATACATTTTCTTTGGGTAAATGCTGCAGGATTTAGGTCTTCCATTAGAGCCTTTGTGAGGAGAGATTGTCTTCACTTGATTCTACTTGGGAGAGGGTGAGCTTTGTCAAAGTAGAGGAAAACCCTTGATGGACCCTGGGAGGAACTTGCACAACACCAAGGCCAGGTTGTAAGAGTTTCTTTGTTTCGTTATTAATACAAACTGGTTTATTTTTCTCAATAGCTTGTGTTAATGAGTTATTTCATGTGTTCCTTGGTCTGCATGTTGAATATATGTTTTATTATATGAAATACAAGTGCTTGGTAATTGTTTGATTGTTTGTGGTTGCGGGAATTGACTTGAAGGAGGAGCTCATCCGGATCGTCAAGAACGGACTTCAACAACAGCGTTTTGGAATAAGGTAAGCCTAAACACTTGTAGTTTTCATGTTGTAAAAGGTGTATTTAGAGAAAGATCACTCCATTTTGTCTTGTTTGTCATTAGAATGTCTTAGACTTCTAGGAAGGTCAGTCGTGTCCGCACCCTTGACAGATTCCGTGTGACAGGCTTTGAGAAAGGAACCAGTCAACCATTAGGGATCCTCCCCAATGTGCCTGTTACATTGAAAGGGAAGACCGTTCAAATGAACGTGATGGTCGTTCAAGGACCCTTGGATTATAACCTACTCCTTGGACGTGACTATATATATTGCATGGGAGCTATAGTCTCCTCACTCTTTAGAGTAATGTGTTTTCCACATGAAGGAAGGGTGGTCAAGCTTGTAGACCAACTTTCATTTCCGGGATCACGCATCGCAAATAGTCAAATACCAACCCTCAATGGTCTTTTCACTCAAGAAATGTCTCCACCCCCAGTCCTCCTTCCCGATGAGTGCGAGTGATTCGGAAAGATGGGACTGGAACCCAGGGGGCATGCATCCTGGTCTGCTTCGGGCAGAAGAAACCCTCGGTATAAGGTAGAATTTCCGCGAAAGAAGATGACTAGTTCGTACCCCGTCCGAAAAAGGAAGAGAGGGTTGTTCTAGAATAAGATTCTTTTGTCAAAGTTATGTGTTTGATGATTTCTAGTCATTCACCTTTGTCTAAATAGGTAGGCAATACCAAAGAAAGAGATTCCTTTGTGGTAGCAAATTGTAACCATCTTTGGGTAAAAAGGCAAGCCTCACCCGTTAAAACAAATGTTTTGAAGGATAAGTAGGGGCAGCCTCCAAAGAAAGAGATTCCTTTGCTGCAACAAATTGTAACCATCTTTGAGTAACCTAGTGATAGACATCGCCGAAGAAAGAGTTTCATTTGCGGCAGCAAATAAAACCATTTTTTGGATAACCTGAAAAAGGAAAGCCTCACCCATCAAAACAAATGTTTTGAAGGATAAGTAGGGGCAGCCTTGAAATTGTACCTTATACCTGGGGGCATGCAAACCTTTTGCAGTGTAAGCAAAGAGTGGTCATTTATCCGGTTTTTGGATTGATCGTTTCCTAATTTACATAAAGAAAGGATGTGGGGCAAAGGTCAAAATTTGCCAAATTAGGAGCATAGCTTCGTGAGATAAAGCTACATAAAAAATAGCTATCTCACAAGAGACATTTCTTATCTTATGACTGGTATATCGAGCAGTTTTACCGCGGAATTTATGCTCGTTAAAAAATAGAAAAGCAAGATCCGAGCAGTTTTAGCGTCATAGTTCATGCTCGTTAAAAAATAAACATAAGCTTTTGAGCAGTGTTTTGGCGCATTCAAGCTCTTTAAAAAATGAACCCAGTACCGGTAAATAACCATTGTGATCGTAAATTTATTAGCCATAAAAAGCCTTGGTCGTGTTTGCACCTGCCACCTCCATTCCATTTGGCCGATCGTTCACCCCCATATGATTGTTTACCCATTTTGAGGAACAGCTGCGAAGAGTGATTTCACTTAGCCATCCTTGTGACACTGCCGTGATTGGAAAATTCCAACCTGTACCTGGAATCTGCTGCTATCCCTGTTTATCACTCGTTCCTCAAAAGACGAGTCTTCTTTGAGCTCTTTTCTCCTGACTCGTAAAAAATTAAAAGTTTGCCGAGTTTTGGCCTTCCAGCTCATTAAAGTGACCGGAAGAGCTATCCCTCCTCTAGATTTTAATCTTTTTGGACCTGAGGGATTATTGCACAAAAAGGTCGAGCGCTTGTTTTATTCGGCTCGTTAAAGTAATCGAAAACTCATCCCTTCTGTATTGTTTTATACTTTTTCGGACTTAAGGGATTAGATGACGAAAAAGGAATTTTGGAGTTAACTTTCTGTACCTTTTCAGACTCTCTAAAAATGAAAAGGACCGAGTTTTCCTTGTCGTTAGACTCGTTAAAATGATTAAATAGTGACAAACTTGTCTTTAGACGAGAACGCGTTTCCCTATCGCTAGGCTCGTTAAAACATAGCGATGGGCTTGCCTGAAGGGCAGGTTATAGAACAAACATATGTTATCCTCCTCAAGCTTGACAAAAATAAAGAGGTACTGGTCAGAAATGACTAGGGAAAAATTGGGAGAACCTCAAAGCTTTAATGGTAGCAAGTCGCTCTTGAACATGACACTTTGTCCTCCGTATCACATCGGGTTGGGTTGTTTCATTCACCGGTCTCATCACCATGGTCCTCGCCAAACCATCCACATTTGGGGTAATGCTACCGATCCATCACATCAGTGTCGTTATATGTTCAAGAGATGTTGTTCAGAAAGAGTCAACCGTGTCCCATCCACTGCCGTACATTATCCTTCATCCGCCCATGATCGCCACCCTGAATCATATTTCACAGATTGTTTTCACCTCCACTAAAATCATTAGCTCCGTTCTGTGTCATTGATGTGGGATTCATTAAGGCCCTCCTTTGACGGATCGCTTCTTGTCGACTTCAGCTCATTATCCAGGAAGTTGATCTAGGAACAAACCCCCAAGTACTTTGAAACTTGCATGCCTCAATGGCAAGTTTCTCACTTCTGGCGACAGGTATACATTAATGACCTTCGACCAGAAGATTTTGCGTGGTGTTCGACGCCAAGTCCTTTATTCACACCACGTGAATTGTACTGCAGTACCTTGAGGGTCATTGTCATTATTGGTGATTCCTCTCGCGCTTGTTAACGGTTTACATTATTGACCGGTAATCAAGCGATGTCTTTCCATGTTCCACTTCAACGCAATTCTCACATGGATCGACTTGTACTTAGAGTGAAGATCGAACGAGTTTGAAGACCCCGGATCTAGTTTCATCCATCCAGGCTGCGATATATATTCAGGATATAAAGACATCTATTATAGCAGATGATCATCCTACTCAAAGGATGATAATTTCAGCAGAGAATTATCAGTCTACCATCAGACGATCATCTGTTCTATGTACCAAAATGAATTTATAAAGTTGAGCATGGGAATGCCCGCCTTAGCTAAATCATGAAAGCAGAATGAAAAATAATGTATTGTATTGTATCTTATTACAGGGCACCTCTCAGCGATTGAATGAACTTCGGATCCTCCTGATAAAGCATTTCACCCGATAAACGACCTCATACTTTAGGGGGCAACTGTTATAGACATTTTTGTGCCTAACAGAATGAAGCATGAAATGTCGATAATCTGAGGGATCCAAAGTCCCTAAACATGTTGTTCCTACCCCTAGAGGAACAAGGTCAGCAAACCACAGCACTAAAAATCAGTTCTCCACCTGAAAACACTCAAAAACAGGCTATTTCTGGATCATGTCAGCTGCTCCACTGAGCATCTACGCTGAATGTACCAACTGGTTGACCTTGAGTTAACTGAGGCTGCCCCCCAGGCGGTAATTGGCCACCTTGAGGTTGGGACACAGGAACTGAACCTGACATCATGTAAATGTCACCTACACCCAATGGTACATTACCACTGTTTCCAGCTAATAACCCATGATCAATGGGTTGAGGAGATGCCCTCGCAAAGGTACCAGAAAGTGATTGATACCCAGTGGGAACAGAAGGACCGCCATGTAAGAAATATTCAGGACTTTGAGTAAACACGGACGACAGACCAGGCATATTGACAGGAGTATAAACACCTCCAGGTGGAAAAGGAGTACGAGGTGTAGAAAAACCTACCCCTGAGTTGTCTAACAAATTGGTTAACGAAAGGTACCAAGTAGTACTCCTAGGAGGACTGTAAAAGATAGATTCACGCTCCCTGAGCTCAATAGTAAGTTGATCTTCAAGGTTAAAGACGCCTATTTCTTCCTCTGGAGCAAGTTCTTCAATAGCCATCAAACCAGTAGGAAGATTTTCGGTGATAACTCGTTCTACTCTTGGTGAATCTGGAACACTAGAAGTCGGAGTAACAGGTTCAGATATTTCAGGTTCTTCGCCTGTATCACTAGCAGACGAAAAACTACCAACAAGCTCAGAAACTGTAACAGCTTCGGGATTATAACCTGTCTCTAAGCCTTGGTAATCTGAATGGACTACCAAGGAAGATTCTCCTTCTTCAGGTGAACCTACTCTACTGCCACTAGGAGGAGTTACAAGGACCTTCAATCCTTCGTACTGACCCGGGATGTCTTCAGGAGATCCACCCCGTGATCTACGGAGTTTTCTCAACAAATCAGTTCCGGTGAAAATCTCAGGTGACTTGCCCCGAAGTCTACGGGACTGTCTCGGTAATTCCGCCACAGCTAAAAACTTTTAACTACTACACACGAAAACAAAGTAAAATTTCAAATCAAACCACTTGATAATCTCATAGAATAAAACATATTTAACACATAGACCAAGGAGTACATGAAACAACTCATAAATAACAAGTTATTGAGAATACTTCTTCTTGCTCTTTGTATTCACGATACCAATCATACCATCAGCAGCATGAGATCCCGAAGGAGCAGCAGCGATTTGATTCGACTTTGGAAGATCTGGAATCTTCTCGTGTAACGTACCTGACTGAGTATAAACTAAGTCAAGGTATTGCACCTGAGCAATGACTTGCTCCTCAGTAACTACTCCGGCCTTAGCTACATCTTCAGTAATCTTCGGTAATAATGATTTAACAAACCATTCAGCTAATATTTGGTCCGGGATAAAAACTTTCACTAGCCTTCTTCGACGTCTCCACTCATGAATGTGATCAGAAATATACGTGGACGTTGATTGTTTTAGTGAAGTTAATAACTCCGTGCCGTTATCGTATCTGACCGGCAACTGAAAGTGAGTTAAGAACGAGGTAGCTAACTGGCTAAAATTGTAAAAAGAGGCCCGTTGTAACTCAATGTACCACTTGGCCGCGAGACCAATGAGCGTACGCTGGAAAAGACGTAAACGGATCGAATCATCCGAGATAGAATTTGAAGCACACCAGAGGTGGTAAGTCATCACATGATTGGACGGATCCTCTCCTGACTTACCTTCGAACTTGGGTATATCGCTGGGCAACTTATTTGGCATTGGCGGCCAGAACGGAAGATATTGAATTGGATTGTTCGTTAGGCGCGTCAAGTCTGGTAAATCCAAAGTTGCGATAAACGGTAACTGCCGGTTAGGATCTCTAAAACTCTGGGTCACAAGACCAGTCCCAGGAGGAGGATATCCAGGATAACTAGGAACAGGAGTCGCATTAGGGATATTATATCCTCCTGGAAAACCAGGATTAACCGGACCGCACTGGGGTTGTTGAGGTTGTTGATAAGTATACCCAGGATACGGTTGATACTAGTAAACTGGCTGTTGGACAGTTTGCCCAGGTTGGTACTGTCCCTGGTACGGTGGTTGAACAAATTGAGGTTGAGTAGTGACAACCGTACTTATACCAGGCTGACCTGTAGGCATCTGGACTGTGGTTTGAATCGTAGATCCAGACAATGGTAAAGATGTCTGAGGAGTGGTTACAGAGATAGTAGAAACCGGAGCTGTCGATACTCCAGAAGTAAGTGTGGCAGATGTAGTGGTAGTTGCAGCAGCCGTTTGAGATGGAGTACTAGGTGCAACTGGCGGCTGAGTAACTACCGAAGTTACAGAAGTTTGAACATTTGACTGGACAGGTTGCGGTTCTTGGGGTGGACCAGAAACTACGGGTTGTCCAGCTTGAGGTAGCAACTGTAAACTTGGCTGCGACACATGTTGACCTTGTGATGGATCCCACACTAACATTCCGGGGTATTGACTCTTAACAGGTTGAGGATACTGAGACCCATAACCAGATTGAGGATAGGATTGATAATTGTAAGGTGCAGTTCCCATCCCTTGAGCATATGATTGACCTTGAGGTGGTTGATAACCTTGACTCGAGTATTGACCTTGAGGTGGTTGATAACCTTGACTTGAGTATCGACCTTGAGGTTGATAACCTTGAGGTAAATACGGATACTGGGGTTGACCTTGACCTTGAGGTTGATACCCTTGGGGTTGATACCCTTGAGGTTTCCATCCTTGAGGTTTCCATCCTTGAGGTTGCCATCCTTGAGGTTGATACTGATACTGAGGTTGACCCTGGGGTACATATTGAGGCTGGGGTTGACCTTGAGGCATGTATTGCACCATAGGTACATATTGACCTTGAGGTTGCCCCCCAGACACGAATGGTGTACCTTGAGGTTGCCCCCCAGGCGTTAACTGAGGCTGCCCCCCAGGCGGTAATTGGCCACCTTGAGGTTGGGACACAGGAACTGAACCTGACATCATGTAAATGTCAACTAGACCCAATGGTACATTACCACTATTTCCAGCTAATAACCCATGATCAATGGGTTGAGGAGATGCCCCCGCAAAGGTACCAGAAAGTGATTGATACCCAGTGGGAACAGAAGGACCGCCATGTAAGAAAGATTCAGGACTTTGAGTAAACACGGACGACGGACCAGGCATATTGACAGGAGTATAAACACCTCCAGGTGGAAAAGGAGTACGAGGTGTAGAAAAACCTACCCCTGAGTTGTCTAACAAATTGGTTAACGAAAGGTACCAAGTAGTACTCCTAGGAGGACTGTAAAAGATAGATTCACGCTCCCTGAGCTCAATAGTAAGTTGATCTTTAAGGTTAGAGACACCTATTTCTTCCTCTGGAGCAAGTTCTTCAATAGCAATCAGACCAGTAGGAAGATTTTCGGTGATAACTCGTTCTACTCTTGGTGAATCTGGAACACTAGAAGTCGGAGTAACAGGTTCAGATATTTTAGGTTCTTTGCCTGTATCACTAGCAAACGAAAAACTACCAACAAGCTCAGAAACTGTAACAGCTTCAGGATTATAACCTGTCTCTAAGCCTTGGTAATCTAAATGGACTACCAAGGAAGATTCTCCTTCTTCAGGTGAACCTACTCTACTGCCACTAGGAGGAGTTACAAGGACCTTCAATCCTTCGTACTGACCCGGGACGTCTTCAGGAGATCCACCCCGTGATCTACGGAGTTTTCTCAACAAATCAGTTCCGGTGACAATCTCAGGTGACTTGCCCCGAAGTCTACGGGACTGTCTCGGTAATTCCGCCACAGCTAAAAACTTTTAACTACTACACACAAAAACAAAGTAAAATTTCAAATCAAACCACCTAAAGTCTCTAACGAATCAAACAAATTTGAATCACACGCCTAAAGAATCTAGGGCGTCAAACCAAGCACAAACAGTAGCCTTCCAGACCGAAAGCGCTAGTTGGTGATGAAGCCCAACATCACCGGATTCAGTACAGAAGTGGCGGGTGGAACAGTTACCCCGGCAACCTGCTTAATGAATAGACTGGACCAAGTTCCTCCACTTTAACCGTCTCGAGTGAAGTGAACCCCCCAAAAAATCCAAGTGAGTCTAGCCGACGTCTGCTCCAGGTACAGTGGGATCTTCCCTCCACCGTCACCTCGGTAGAATCCTAAAGATAATGGTCACTAAGGTTACTAACCGCAACAAATGCACCTGGGGGAACAGTCTACACTCCGACAGCACGCAAGGGCAGAGTATCAAGCTCAATCCCCTTGCCGTCTCCTTGACAATAATCCAAGGTTTACCGACAAGTGACCCCTGGCTCCTCGACAATGGTTAATCTGAGGTTTACCGTTTGTAATACGTGCGTGTCTGGCGTCGTTCCCAACGAGGGGGGATTGATCCCCTCACTGGTTCGGACACGAGCTCGTGCTTCTCCTTTAAGAGGAGCTTTCCCAGAGTACAAATGAGACAATTGGATTTATTCTATCACAAGATAAGCTACTTGTTTGGTTTTGTTGTCTTGGAGAGTTAATTACTCACCTACTCCAAGACACTAGCCTGATCTAAATTGGTGTTTCAGAGCCCTAGTAAATAAAAGTTACTACGTTGTTTTTACTTTAAGCATTAATTTTATGGTTTTTTCTTAAAGACAAAAGGTAGTGGAAGTGAAACCAATGGTGTGTAGACTCGACTCAAACCAATACAAAGATGCACCTAAGATGATTTACGCTACTTTCCTTTTTTCAATGAAATTCTTAACTAAGAGAGTTGAGAGATGCAAATTTTATAGAAAACAACTTTCTTAGGAAAGACAATCAAAGAAACAATTCTCTTTTTCTGTTCAAGCATACAAACATAACCACTCCTTACGTGCACGAAAAACTCTTTTTCTTTCAAAATTCTTCAAAGCTACTTGAAACAAAACTTTTCAAAGGAGATGTTTTTGTATTTTCTCTTTTTAATAAAGCATATAAATCTATTTTAACGAAAATCAATCTTAAAAACTATAAAATCTATGAAAACTTGACTCATAAGCAAGCCAAAAAGAAATTTAGTCTAAGCTAACCTAACGAGGCAAAAGCCTACAAAGATGATTCTAAGATGTTTTACTTGACCAATATCAAGTCAAGGACCAGCCAATGCAGAATCAAAAGACTAGTCAAAACAAAACTCAAATCTTTTTGTTCTTTTTGTAAAATGGAATTCAATACTCAATCAACAAGCACTTCGAAATTTGCCAAAGAAACAACTCAAAGGTAAGTTGCTCTCACAGGTAGACTTTATGACAGGTCTGACTTCTAAGAAGGCTGACAAAACCAGAGAGATCTAAGGCTTGACAACTTCTACCGTCAAAGTCATTACAAGACCTACTCAAAAATCAAACCCTAGGGCTTAAACTTCTATGAAATCCACTAAAACACTCAATGCTATCGAAACAAGTTCAGGTGAAGATCTTTGACAAGGGACTAATGGATCTGGGTAGTAAAAACTAAGAAAAAGCAAAATCTAAGAGAACAAATGCAAAAAATGGAATTTTCTTAAATTTTAGCAGGGGACGCAGGCAACCAGTTAAACCAGGTGCGGACCCGCTCTGTGCACACAGCGACAGTGCGTGCAGGGATGCACTGTGCAACACTCAGAGGGTGTGTCCTACTGGAAAATTCAAGAAAAACTAAATTGAATCTAACCCTAAGCTAACCCACCCAAAAACAAAGTCACAGAGCCAAAAATAAGAAAAGAAATGACTTTTCTCAAAGCAAAGTTGCATACAAAGGAAAAAACTTTCACATTAATGGAGTCCCCAGCGGAGTCGCCAATTTGTCAGGCGGAAAGAGTCGATTGGGTGGACACAACCAACCTCCCTAGGAGCCTAAGACTCTCTAGTGACAAACAAGACAAAAAAGAGCAATCCTTCTCTAAACATGCATTTACTATATGGGACATCAAGTGTTTAGATCCTACCTGTAGTCCAGCGCTGTTGTAGCAGTCCAGCTCCGCTGATCCGGATGAGCTCCTCCTTCACTTTGAAACCTGCATCCACTAACAATCAAACGATTAAATAGCACTTGATAATCTCATAGAATAAAACATATTTAACACATAGACCAAGGAGTACATGAAACAACTCATAAATAACAAGTTATTGAGAAGAATGGACTCATTTGCATTAATAGGTAACAAAAGGAACAAATACAACCTGAGCCTTGGTGTTGTGCAAGTCCCTCCCAGGGTCCATCAAGAGTTCTCCTTTACTTTGACAAAGCTCACCCACTTCCAAATAGAACAAGAAAAGATGGCAATCTCTCCTCACAAGCTTCTAAATGGGAGTCCTAATTCCTGCAGCATTTACCCTTAGAAATGTATAGCTTCCAACGTCCTCTCCTTCTGGCCCAATGCCTGTATTTATAGTGCTCAAGAGGAAGTTAATCAGGTCCACCATCAATGGGATAATCCCCTCTTTGGATGGGATATCTCCCTTATTGATGGGATAAGTTCCTCTTTGGTAGGGGTACATGAACCATTTGGAGGCGCTCAATACACGTCGAACAACCTTCTAGAATACTCTAGAAATGACCACAAGTAACTTTTTAAAGATGAAACTTGCGCATTTTGACCTTTACAGGGGGACGCACCTGCCCCTTTACATACAGAGCATCCAAAGACGGAGTTTTTGTGAACATTGGATGCGTACCTGCAGGTAAGGTTGAGAGAACCTGCGTACCCAGAGATAAATAAATTTACAAAGACTTTCTCTCTTTTTGGAGTTTGACATGGAGAGCAGAGGCATAAGACTTGCCTAAGAGGGTAGCATGATTGTTGATAGAGCCATACTAACTGTAAATAGTCATGGTGACATTTTTTAGTGTAACAGATTACCCGCATGTAAGGTTGAGAGAACCTGCGTACCCAGAGATAAATACATTTACAAAGACTTTCTCTCTTTTTGGAGTTTGACATGGAGAGCAAAGGCATAAGACTTGCCTAAGAGGGTAGCATGACTGTTGATAGAGCCATACTAACTGTAAATAGTCATGGTGACATTTTTTAGTGTAACACTATAGTTGTTTCATCTCTCGAGTCTAACCCCAAATCTCTCTGAATAGCTGTAGCTGTCTTCTTCTTCTTACCCTCGGACTTCTTAGGTCTCAGCTCTGGATGCAGAATCCAACAATGCTCATCATCATGCCCCTCCTTTTTACAGTGAGTGCATGAAGCTTTGGCTTTCTATGTAGTGTTAGCCTTCCTTACCTTCCACTTATGTTTTCTTTTCTCCTTACTCTTGCTTACAGTGGGTTGGGTTGGTCCCCCAACTTCTGGATTTCCATTCTTTCCTCTAGCTTCTAGATGAGTAGCTTGTACAGATACCTCATCTATACTAGTGGGATTAAACATGAGGATGGTATGCCTCATGTAGCTGTGTAGACCACCAATGTACTTCAAAAGAGTCTCTGGTGAGTCTAGTGAGATACCGAATATCAATGCTCTCTTTGTGAACTCTTGAGTATACCCTTCCACACTTTTCCCTTTCAGCTGCCGAAGAGTTTTCCAGCTCATCATGGCTTGTTCCATGTAGGCCAATGGATAGAACCGCTTTTTGATTGCAAAAACAAAGTCACTCTAGACAAAGATGGTATTACCATGTCTTTTCATATCAGCTTGGGTTCTGCCTTCCCACCAAACCAAGGCAGTGCCTCCTAGGCATAGGCTTGCCAGCTGAATCTTACTCTTGTTTGAGTTTATGTTCTGTACCTTGCAATACACATCAATTTGTCTAATCCAATTGTCCAACTTTTCAGCATTTAGCTCTCATCATATATAGGCAAATCAAATTTAACATCTAACTTAATCAAAGATGCTTTTTTATTATGCACAAGGCTATTAGGAGGTGTGAGAAAGCTTTCCTCTTTCCCCTTTCCTTTGGAGTTTTGATGGAAGTGAGACTCATCTTCTTCTTTATCTTGTTTAGAACCTGATGCATCTTCCACCTTTTTCTTTCTAAAGTCTCTGTACATTTCTTCAACCATAGACTTTATAGCTAGGAAACTCTCTATGAATTGAGGGTCTGGCCCTACAGAACCTTCTTCTAACATTGTCTTTCGAGAATAGACTCTCCCAATTTCAGGATTAGTTTCCACTGACTCTCCTTCTCCTAATTTGAGCTTTGATCTTGTGAGAATTCACAGCTAACCAACACAAGCTTGTCTAACCTTACATCCTAGAGCTCTGATACCACTTGATCTGATATTCACCCTATGAATGACATCAGTTAAAGATTTATTAAACTAAGGTATTACAGACTCATGTACTAGTGTTTGTTCTATGTTATTGAAGCAACGAATCAATCAGATTGCCAATACACAGACATTAAAATGGAAAGACAACAAAGAAATAAAGTAAGCAAACATAAAGACACAAGAAATTTTAATAAGGAGTTCACCCAATTCTCCAGGGCTACGTCTTTAGTCCAGCTTTTAGTGGTGGCCTTGTTTTATTGTGTCTTCAAGCAAAGAAAATACAATACATGGACTCAATATGAGTTCTCTTGAAGCAGATTTAGCTTAGCAGGGTGGTTCTTGGATTCCCCAAGCCACTTGTAGTACACAAACTCTTCTTCTTCCTACTAGCTCTGTGACCCTTGGGTCTACAGTGGAAAGAGCCAAATGTGATGCTCAGTCTGGACACATTCCTCTATGGGAAGGCTTGAATATTCAATCTCACTGGTGCTCGACGCCGCCTTTGGTTAGATCGACCCTCTGTCTCTTCTTCTTCAATTTACTATTCTCTGTGTTCAGTCCTTCTCTCAGGGTTCACTGTTCACTATCTCTCTTGGTCACTTGGACTCTACTCTCATTCGAATGCCTCTGTTCATGGCTTTAGCCATTCGATCCATATGCCTATTTGGTTCCTCTTCTGCCTCTATCGATTCACCTTCTGCAGCTGCACTGGGAGTTCCCTGTTTGGCGTCATCATCAACACTCAGGGAGTGGCCACTTGTCCTCCTCTAAATGGTGCCAGTCATGCTTCGTCGATTTGTTTCTCCAGTTATGTCGTGGATGCATTCTTCCTCCACTATGGCAGTCAAACGGATTCCAAATCCCTTTAAAAAATAGCTTAATTCCCTGTCAATTCCACTTCCTCCCGTCAGGCGTGATCTCAGCTGTCTGATCTGGGCCCTCCAGATCCAATGCCATATGCAGGTTTTGCGCGGTTGACTTGCTCGACTGATAGCGAGTGATCAACGACGATTTTCTCTCACATATGCCTGCCACGCATCAATCGTTGTATGGAATCTCTCCGCTCTTGTCTAAAACCTCTTACCATTCAAGGGCAGCCCGATCAAGACCGCTAGTTTCTAGAGCACGGGTCCCTCCATGTACATTTAGTGCTTTTTCCTTTTTCCGCCCATGGTCCTCTAGTTACCCCACGTGACTGAGTGCTCAGGCTTTCCCATTTTGGCCTTGTTCACCCAACGATGTGCGATTCACGCATCAAAAGCCTCTTCCTTTTCCCATTCCAGGGCTCCCAGGGGCTACTTTGGCCTCCCACGCGGTCTCCATGGGCCTCGGTCAGCGCGCTTTGACCGAGGTCCTCATTTTTCCACATTGGCTGCCATTGCCACTGGTTCAGGGTGTTTTTGATCGCTATTTTGGATTTCTTTAGATATTTGTTCGACCTGATTCAATCATGGTTCTTTGACAGTCTTCTATGGATCCAATTCGGATTAGGGCAACGCAGATTGAGATGTCTTACTGACGAAATTCTGCATTGTTCTGGATGATAGTTTGTCTGATCGATTTTAGGATTAGTTAGTGTAGGCTACCTGGGAGACAACCTCAAGATCTGCATAATTCTAAGTAGCAACACATGTTCACTGAGGGCTAAAACTACACAATGATCTCAACAAAGGTTCGATTGTTGGAGGGTGATCCGTTCATTAGAATTTTAGAAAAATGACTAAGTGTGTGAGGGACTAAACTTGTGCATACACGACCCTACGAACACACACACAACATGACTCGATGACAAGAAACCTCAAACCATCAAGACAACATATACTCAATGTGACTAACCGACGGTGCGAGCGACAAGGACAACACTTATGATAGATAGTTGAATGAATGCATCGAAACTTGCATGATAGTGCGTACAACCTCGTGTGTGAGTGCAATATATGTTTACATAAATAAAAAAACTCAAACACAACATTCAACATCACCAGAACAAGGTCGCAATCATGACATAGAAATCAACATGCAGAAGATGACAATTAGTCGAATAAGTGAAAAAGAAGCAAGAGACATAGAAGAAATACATAAGATGGATTTTTGTGTTTGCACACATGCATGTTACTGAAGATAGGGTGATATTACAATGACAAACAGTCCTGCAAATTCAACTAAGAAGTGTACCTCGAAAGATGTTTCGTACTTACCATACTTACCTTTAAGATGATCATGCATCCACGAAGTTTGCATGCAATCCTGATATTTTCCGTTACTCGATTCCTTGGCCCTTCTACTCAATTCCTTGGAAGTGATTTCAACATGTCACCTTTTCCTGTAGTCATTAAGAGGTAGATCTATGAAATTTAGCAAACAGTGGCTGCTACCAAAATGACGCCCTGGGAGGCCTGTCTGCGCAATTTTTGCATGCAAGACATACAAGACAACTTGAATAACACTGTACAACTTTGAGGCTCAAAGCACCGTTGTAGGACATAGGTCCTAGGAGGACACCTTTGCGCAATTTTTGAGTGCAGTGTAGCTAGACTACTCTGCGCATTTCTAGAGAGTAGTGTTGGCTGGGGCCTCTACGGGCTGCAAGGTTTCAGTAGGCAAGGAAGGTTGATGTCTCTATGCACTATGGGGTTTCAGCAGGCAAGGGAGGAAGCTTGATGATTGCAGAAGCAAAGCGCATAGTTCTGGGAAGCTGGATGAGGCTAGGTTTCTTGGGAAAAAGGCTAAGTTTGAGATTAGTGAAACATATGCAAACATTGATAGGACTGAAATATGATTGCACACAAACACCTAGCGACACAACGTAGACCATCAAAAATACATAAGACATACTTTTCTTGATGCAACAACCTTCATGACGTGAGTGCGTGAGGTGAGTGTGAAACATGTCTATGTGATGACAACCACTCATATGCATGCAATTCCCTTGAAGCAAGACAACATCTCCTTTGCATGACAAACAACAACCCTTGTGCCCAAATATGACACATGCTTCATAAGGATGAGAATGCAGACAACTCTTAAGATCAAGGAGGGGAGCTTGAAGTTATAAGCTTACCAACAAGCAACCAAGGATAATTGATCACAGGATCCGAGGTCGGCTATAAAATTTGCATGCAAGCCAAAATTTTGGATAGTGGTTGTAGCTGCTACAACACCCCCATAGGCCTCTTCAAAATGCCAAAAATGCCAACCATGTGTCCTTCCATACCGCCACATCATGCTAGCATGAGATGCCACTATAGCTTTATCGGAACCAATCATATGCTACCATGCATCCTACTGCAAGAGAGAGAAAAGGGGTCATCTGCCCTTGGTTTTTTAATGAAATCCTTTATAAATTTATATTTCAGTCCCCAAACAATTTCACACTATCGGCACATTACCCTTGTCACACATTTTAAAAGGTTTCACTTTCATAAGTTTCGATATGCAATTTTTGATGTTGCGATATGTTATTTCTCTGATGTGCAATCGTCGATGTGCCATGACGTTTGATATATAAGACTGTTACACTAAAATTTGTCACCATGACTATTTGCAGTCAGTATGGCTCCATCAACAACCATACTGTCCTCCTTGGTAAGTCTTATAGCTTTGCTCCTCATGTCAAACTCCAAAAAAGAGAGAAATTCTTTAAAAGTCCATATAACTCTGGTTACGTAGTTTCTCCTACCCTTACCTGCGTGTATGCACCTCAAGTTCATAATACCTGCGTACTTGTACGCTCTGTCTGTAAAGGGGTGGGTGCGTACTCCTGTAAAGGTCAAAAGGCGCAAGTTTTACTTCAAAAAACTTACTTGTGGTCGATTCTAGATCATTCTAGAAGATGGTTTGACATGGATTGAGCGCCTCCAGATGGTTCATGCATCCCAATGAAAGAGGAACATATCCCATGAAGAGGGGAGCTACCCCTTTAAAAGAGGAGCTTATCCCATTGATGGTGGATCTGATTAACTTCCTCCAAAGCATTATAAATACAAGCATTGGGCCAGAGGGAGAGGAGGTTGAAAGCTGAACATTCCTAAGGGTAGATGCTGCTGAAATTAGGACTCCCTTATAGAGCTTGAGAGGAGAGATTCAAATCCTTTCCTAGCTTCATTTGGAAGTGGGTGAGCTGATAAAAGTAGAGGAGAACTCTTGCTGGACCCTGGGAGGGACCTGCACAACACAAAGGCACTGGTTGTAATGGTTTCTTTTGTTTCCAATTAATACAATTAAGTTCATTTTTCTCAACAAGTTGTTATATATAATTTGTTTCATAAACTCCTTGGTCTTTATGATGAATATGTTTTATTATATGAGTTATTCAGGTGCTATGTAATCGTTTGCTTGTTAGTGAATGCAGGCTTCAAGGAGAAGGAGCTCATCTGGATCGAAGAGGCTTGGCTGCTACAAACAAGCGTTGGACTAAAGGTAAACCTTAAACACCTGCTTGCTTTTATTTTAAATGCATATTTAGGGAAAGATAGTGCTTGATTGTTTTGTTTGTCACTAGAAAAGCCTTGTTTTTTAAGGAGGTCGGTTTTGTCCGCAAAATTGACTCTTTCCGCATGACAAAATGGCGACTCCGCTGGGGACTTATGGATTTGATTGATTTCTCTTTTGATTGATACTTTGATTTGAGAAAAGTTGATTTCTTTCTAGTTTTTGACTGATTGACTGTGAATTTGGGTGGACTAGATTAGGATTGAGTTAGTTTTTATTTTTCTTGTTTTTGAGAGCAGTACACACCCTCTATGTTAAGAACAGTGCGTACCTGTACGCACTTTTGCTTTGTACACAGAGCGTGGCCGCACCTGTGCAAACAAGCTGCCTGCGTACCCTGTCAAAAGTTTAGAAATTTCAATTTTTTCCTTTTTACCTATTAGATTTTGTTTATAGTTTGTTTATTGCTGCCCAGATCCACTGGTTACCTGTCAGAAGTTTTCATCTAAGCTTGTTTCATTAGCATCAAGGGTTTTAGTGAAGTTCATAGAAATTCTAGCCCTAGGTTTGATTTTTGTATTGGTCTTGTAGTGACTCTGGCTTTAGAAGTTGTAAAAACCTTGGATATCCCTGGTCTTTTCAGTCTTCTTAGGAGTCAGACCTTTCGTAAAATCCACCCTTGTGAGAAACCTACCATTGTGTTTTCTCTTTGCGGAATTTCGAGAAGGCTTGTTGGTTAAGCTATGAATTTCATTCTTAAGAAAAAGAACAAAAGCTTTTTGTTTTGTTTTTGACTGGTTTATGATTCTGCATGAATTAGTCCTTGGTTGAATTGTAACTGAGTAAAACAACCTGGAATTATATTTTGTAGGCTTTTACCTCATTAGATTTGCTTTTAGGTAATTTTCTCTTAGATTTGCTTTTAGATAGATTTCTCTTAGATTTTCATAGATCTTAAAATTGATTTTTGTTAAGTAGTTTTACATGCTTTGTTAAAATAGGGAAAAATACAAAATCTCTTTTGAGGAAAGTTTGTTTTAGTAGCGTTTGAAGTCTTTGAAAAGAGAAAGTAAGTTTTTGTGAAATAATTAGTGGTCATGTGTTGTGTGCTTTGGAAAAGATAAAGAGATTGTTTCTTTGATTTTCATTGCCAAGAAATTTGTCTTTATAAATTTTGCATTCTCCAACTCTCTTAGCTAGGGAATTCATTGAAAAGAAAAGATAGTTTAAATCATCTTAGGTGCATCTTTTTAGTGGATTTGAGTCGAGTCTACACACCATCAGTTTCATCTCCGCTACTTTTTGTCCTAAAGAAAAGCCATAAAAAATTAACGCTTAAAGTAAAATTCACTCAGTAACTTTTTATTTACTAGGGCTCTGATACACCAATATAGATCAGGCTAGTATCTTGGAGTAGGAGAGTAATTAACTCTCCAAGACAGTAAAACCAAACAAGTAGCTTATCTTGTGGTAGGATAAATCCAACTATTATATTTATGCTCTGGGAAAGCTCCTCTTAAAGGAGAAGCACGAGATCATGTCCGAACCAGTGAGGGAATCAATCCTCCTTCATTGGGAATGACGCCAGATATGCACGTACTACAAATGGTAAACCTCAGATTAACCATTGTCGAGGAGCCTGGGGTCACTTGTCGGTAAACCTTGGATTATTGTCAAGGAACCGGCAAGGGGATTGATCTTGTTACTCTGCCCTTGCGTGTGTATCGGATCGTAGACTGCTCCCCCAGGTATATTTTTTGTTGTTGGTGACCTTAGTGACTATTATCTTTAGGATTCTTCCTAAGGTGACGGTGGAGGGAAGATCCCACTGTACCTGGAGTAGACGTCGGCTAGACTCACTTGGATTTTCTAGGGGGTTCACTTCACTCGAGACGGTTAAAGTGGAGGAACTTGGTCCAGTCTATTCATTAAGCAGGTTGTCGGGGTAACTGTTCCACCCGCCACTTCTGTACTGAATTCTGCGATGTTGGATTTCATCACCAACTAGTGTCTTCGGTCCGGAAGTTTACTGTTTGTGTGTGGTTTGACGCCCCAGATTCTTTAGGCGTGTGATTCGAATTTGTTTGCTTCTTTAGATACTTTAGGCGGTTTGCTTTGATATTTTACTTTGTTTGCATGTGCAGTAGTTAAAAGTTTTAACTGTGGCTGAATTACCGAGACAGTCCCGTAGACTTCGGGGCCAGTCTCCTGAGGTTGTAACCATGGCTGATTTGTTGAGGAAGTCCCGTAGACTTCAGGGCCAACCTCCTAAAGATGTCCCGGGCCATTACGAAGGTTTGAAAGTCCTCGTAACTCCTAGTGGCAGTAAAGTAGGATCACCTAAAGAAGGAGAGTCTTCGTTGGTTGTTCATCCTGATTACCAAACTCTAGAAACAGGTTATAATCCTGAAGCTATTTCGGTTTCCGAACTTGCTGGTAGCTTTTCATCTACTAGTGATATAGGAGAAGAACCTGAGATATCTGAACCTGTTACTCCAACATCGGGGTTAGTCTCTCCAACTTCTAGTGCTCCTGATTCACCTAGGGTAGAAAGAGTCATCACTAAAAATCTTCCTTCTGGTTTGATAGCTATTGAAGAACTTGCTCCAGAAGAAGAAATAGGCATCCCTATCCCTGAAGATCAACCTACTATTGATCTAAGGGAGCGTGAATCAATTTTTTACAGTCCACCTAGAAGTACTACTTGGTATCTTTCTTTAACTAATTATTTGGACAACTCAGGGTTAAGTTTTTCACCACCTCGTGCTACTTATCCACCTAGGGGTTTTTATACTCCTATAAATATGTCAGGTCAGTCGTCCATGTTTACTAATTTGCCTGAATCGTTTTTGTACGACGGTCCTTCTGTTCCCTCTGGGTATCAGTCACTTGCTGGTACTTTTTCGGGAGCATCTCCTCAACCCATTGAACAAAGGTATTCACTAGAAGCAATGGTGCAAAGCCGTTGAGCGTAGAGGACATTCTTATGATGTCAGGTTCTATTTCCGCTTCCCAACCTCAAGGTGGCCAGTTACCGCCTGGGGGGCAACCTCAAGGTACACAATTTGCATCTGGGGGGCAACCTCAAGGACAGTACGTGCCTACGATACATTACATTCCTCAAGGTCAACCCCAGACTCAATATGTACCCCAAGGTCAACCCCAGTATCAATTTATACCTCAAGGTCAACCCCAGTATCAGTACGTGCCTCAAGGGTATCTACCCCAAGGTCAATACTCAAACCAAGGTTTCCAACCACCCCAAGGTCAATCTTATATTCAAGGCACGGGAAATGCACCTTTCAATTATCAATCCTACCCTCAACCC
Organism: Pinus tabuliformis; assembly: GCA_031772625.1. Classification (NCBI taxonomy): domain Eukaryota; kingdom Viridiplantae; phylum Streptophyta; class Pinopsida; order Pinales; family Pinaceae; genus Pinus; species Pinus tabuliformis. The sequence goes on along the minus strand of CM062817.1, from coordinate 1,923,397,408 downwards.
GGTTATGGATCTCAATATCCTCAACCTGTTATGGGTCAATACCCTGGAATGAACATAGTGTGGGATCCATCGCAAGTTCAACAGGTGTTGCAGCCAAATGTACAGTTGTCATCTCAAACTGGACAACCCTTAGTTTCTGGTTCACCCCAGCAACCAGTCCAGTCTAATATTCAAACTTCTGTACCTTCGGTAGTTTCTCAGTCTGGGCCTATTTCGCCTCGTACTCCATCTCAAACGACTGTTTCAACTGCCGCAACATCTGTTCAATCTACCCCACTTACTTCTAGAGTATCGACAGCTCCAGTTTCTACTGTCCCTGTATCTACTCCTCAGACATCTTTACCATCGTCTGGATCCACGATTCAAACTATGGTTCAAATGCCTGTAGGACAACCTGGTTTAAGTACGGTTGTCACAAATCAACCACAATTCACTTATCAACCGTACTAGGGAACCTACCATTTCGGTCCTGCTGTCCAGCAGCCAGTTTACCAGTATCAACCGTATCCTGGGTACACTTATCAACAACCACAACAACCCCAATACGGTTCGGTTCATCCTGCTTTTCCAGGAGGATACAATATCCCGAACGCGATTCCCATCCCTAGTGATCCTGGATATCCTCCTCCTGGGGCTGGTATAATGACCCAGAGTTTTAGGGATCCTAATCGGCAGCTACCGTTTATCACAACTTTGGATTTACCAGACTTGTCGTGCCTAACGAATGATCCAATAAATTATCTTCCGTTTTGGCCGCCAATGCCGAATAAGTTGCCCAGTGACATTCCCAAGTTCGAGGGTAAATCTGGAGAGGACCCGTCAAACCATGTGATGACTTACCACCTCTAGTGTGCCTCTAATTCCATCTCAGATGATTCGATCCGCTTACGTCTTTTCCAGCGCACTCTCATTGGTCTTGCAGCCAAGTGGTACATTGAGTTACCACGGGCCTCTTTTTATAATTAGCCAGTTAGCTACCTCGTTTTTAACTCATTTTCAGTCGCCAGTCAGATATGATAATGGCACGGAGTTACTAACTTCATTAAACCAATCGACATCCACTTATATTTCCGATCATATTCATGAATGGAGACGTCGAAGGCGGTTAGTGAAAGTTTTTATCCCAGACCAGATCTTAGCTGAATGGTTTGTTAAATCATTGTTACTGAAGATTACTGAAGACGTAGCTAAGGCTGGAGTAGTTACTGAGGAGCAAGTGATTGCTCAAGCGCAGTACCTTGACTTAGTTTATACTCAGTTAGGTACGTTACACGAAAAGATCCCAGATCTTCCAAAGTCAAATCAAATCGCTGCAGCTCCTTCGGGATCTCATGCTGTTGATGGCATGATTGGTATGGTGAACACTAAAAGAAAGAAGAAATCCTCAAAGAATTCTTCTCCTATTATAACCTTACCAGACTCCCCGACAGGAGATTCTTCTGCTGAAGTTTCCGCCGATATTCACGCTGTAGAATCATCTACGGCTAAATCAAAATCCGGTGGGAAGAAGAAAGGGAAGAAGAAGAATAAAGCAGACAAAAATCCAAAGGAGAAAACTGAAAAGGCGGAATCCAATGATGAAAAGCGCAAACCTCGTTATCCATGTCTTATTTGTTAAGAGGAACACTTTACAAGAGACTGCCCTCATCGAGCAGAGGTTGTGAAGATCGTCAATGGTTCCCAAATTCCTGCTGTCTTGAAGGATCCATTTCCTAAAGATAGAAAAATGATAGGTTCTTCCTCGAGTGCCAATGAAGAACCCATTTTGATGATGTCCCATGTAAGGATTGCGACTCGATCACAAGATTATGGTAGTAAAAGTCCTGTTGATGGCAAAGAAGCAGAATCTTCTCATTCTAATCCATCAACCTCAGCTCCCGGTTCCGATCCACTACAGATCGAGAAGCCTAACCCAGACTTAGTAATCAAACCGCTCGCCAAGGGTGTACTTCGAAGGTCTTCTTTCAATCCACATGCGAGAGCGGCCCAGAATTACAACATTTTTGAGGACTTGGCTGTTTCACCCTCAGCAATGTCGGCTTTGGAAGTGCTGCAATCATGCCTAGCACAATGCAAATTACTTTTGTCGGCTGTAGGAGCTGTTGATGTTCAGGACCCGAACCTAATAATCTTTGATCTAGAAAATAGTACACCGCGTTTGCCTCATCAAATGGCTTTCCAGATCCCAGTGATAGTAAAAAACAAGCCTATTCATCGGACTGTAATTGATGAGGGAGCTTCCACATGTATTATGTCGATACAGTGTTGGAGATCGCTTGGTTCTCCTTCACTAAATCAATCCCCGACGATTCTTAAGGCCTTTGATGGCCGTGGGTTTCATCCTTTTGGCATTCTACAGGATTTTCCTATAGGGGTTGAAGGAAAAAGCGTTAGTCTAGATGTGAAGGTGGTTGATGCCCCTCTAGACTACAACCTTCTCTTGGGTCGAAGTTGGTCTTACGCTATGATAGCGGTCGTTTCATCGGTCTTCCGAGTCATAAAGTTCCCACATAATGGAAAGATCGTAACAATAGACCAGCTGTCTTACTTTTCATCCGACCCAACCTCTTCAGAGAGTATTCAGCATGTCGGTAAAACGACTATCCCATATAAGGATGTTGGAGTAGGATTAGTTAAAGATGCCGGTTTACTGGGAACTTTTCCTTTTCCTCCACTCAACGCATCATCTTCATTTGCAACTATTCATATGATTACATCAGACACTATTTTTTATGATGATCCTTGGATTGTTCCTTCTGAATCTGAAATAGACTCATTTGGTAATTTTATGCCTTTGAGTCCATATGAAATTGCCTATGAAGCCGTGCAGTCTTTTATTGACCCGTGTTCAATCAAAATCAACCTAATGAATGTGGTCCTTGAGGAATCGCTTTTCACATCAACCTCAGAGTTAATAGCTTTTCCCGAAGTTGTGTCATCTGACGAACAACTTCGTGAAGTCCTATGTATAGATGATTTACCATGGGACGATCTCCATCATAGATCTTCATTTTTACCTGAGGATGATAGTTTTGAAAATGATTTCTCATCAATTTTTACAACTAAATATGTCAAGGAAGCTCAGAATCCCATGAAACATCCTGATTCAGAGCTGAATTTGGGAAACATCTCTCGAACTATTCCCATTGACATTTTGGTCAAGCCTGGAATTGTTGCGAACATTCATATAGGTGCCTCGTGTACAGATGACGAAATTCAGACATACAAGGCCCTATTTCAAGAATTTCGCGACGTGTTTGCCTGGTCTTATGAGGAAATGACAGGAATTGATCCCACGATTGTTGTTCATGAGATCAAGACTTACCCGGACGCTAAACCTGTCCGGTAACGTTTGCGTCAGATTCACCCACGAAAAGCTGCTGCAATTAAAGCAGAAGTTGAAAAACTGTTGAAAGTAGGTTTCATTTATCCAATCCCATTAACGGATTGGGTATCTAATATTGTTCCGGTTAACAAAAAATAGGGAACAATAAGAATATGCATCGATTATAGGGATATTAATCGAGCTTGTCCAAAGGACAACTACCCAACACCCTACATCGATCAAATAATTGATGATTGTGCCGGCAGCGAAATATTTACCTTTATGGATGGTTTTTCCGGTTACAATCAAATCAATATTCTACCTGTCGATCAACCAAAAATGGCTTTCATTTGTCCATGGGGGACATTTGCTTACTACAAATTACCTTTTGGGCTCAAGAATGCCGGAGCAACTTTTCAAAGGGCGATGTCTTATGCGTTTCATGACATCAAACACATTGTGCAACCGTATCTCGATGATTTTCCTGCTCATTCGTTACATCGAGCTGATCACCTTGTCCATTTACGAGCAATCTTCATGAGGTGTAGGCATTATCGTATTCAATTGAACGCACACAAATGTGTCTTCTGTATAGAAGTGGGACGATTGCTAGGATTTGTAGTTTTGAAAGCCGGCATTCGCGTCGATCCATCGAAGGTAGAAGTTATCATCAAATTGCCTCCTCCTTCGAGTCTTTGCCAACTCCAAAGTTTGCAGGGGAAAGCAAACTTTTTACGACGATTCATTCCTAACTATGCCGAGGTTACCAATGGTTTTACACGGTTGTTGAAACAGAACACTCAATTCTCTTGGGATGAGATAGCTCAGACATCTTTTGATGCACTCAAACACGCGTTGACCCATGCACCGTTGTTGCATCCTCCCAACTACAACCAGGATTACTTTTTGTACATCGCCGCCGCTCATTCCACCATTGGGATGGTCCTAGTTCAGGAAGATGAATTCAGAACGAAACATGTGATATATTACCTTAGTCGGACGCTAAATCCAACTGAGCTAAAATACTCACATGTGGAGAAATTGGCATTGGCAGCCGTTCAAGCTGTCCAACGTTTTCGTCACTACATTTTACTCCGTAAAACTACAGTCATTTCGGATTGCAACCCTATGATCTACATTTTGACTAAATAATTGCTAGGGGGCAACTACTCTAAATGGATTGTTATCCTTCAGGAGTTCGATTTGGAGTTTGAGAAATCTAAGTCTAAGAAATCTTTAGTTTTTGCAGAGTTAATGTGTGACTTCCCGCGTGCTGACACAGAAACTGTGGCAGAGGAGCCCATTGTGGACGAATCTTTATTTCTAATCAGCACTTTAGATCCGTGGTATGGGGATATCATCGTCTATCTCCAGACCCAATCCTTTCGGCTCGAAGTTTCAAAGTTGGAACGTCGGAAAATTCACTTCTAGTCCCAACAATACAAAATTATTGGAGATACTCTTTATCACCATGGGGCGGACTCTATTTTTCGACGTTTCTTAACTCACGAAGAGGCTGAAAAGGTTCTAAATGACTGTCACTCTGGAGCGTGTGGCGGTCATATGTCTGGGTATGCCACAGCCCAAAAGATATTGCGCGCTGGCTACTTCTAGCCGTCCTTGTTTAAAGATTGTATTATTGCGGTCCGAAAATGCCACAACTGTCAAGTGTTTGATCGAAATATGTGCACTCCGCCTGCTCCTCTCCACCCTATAATTGTCGTTGGTCCTTTTGCCAAATGGGGTATCGATTTTATTACATGTAACCCTCACTCGGCTGGGGGGCATGCGTATATCATCCTTGCGGTAGATTATTTTAATAAGTGGGCCGAGGCGATGCCTACAATCGAGGAAGACGGCAAGACAGCTGCAATTTTCATGTTCAATCATATAATTGCTAGGTTTGGTGTCCCACAAGCGATAATCACTGACCATGGGCACCATTTTCGAAACGTTATGATGACCGAACTTACAGGCCAGCGTGGTTTGCGTCACGATAGTTCAACTCCTTATTATCCACAAGAAAATGGTCTGGTTGAGTCCATCAACAAAGTTTTAGTTATCATGATCCGACGAATCATTGGTATTCATCGGTCGAATTGGCACAACATGTTATTTTCAGTGCTTTGGTCGTACCGAACCTCAGTGAAAACATCAATAGGGTTCACTCCTTTCCAACTAGTTTATGGTTTGGAAGCTGTGCTACCCATTGAATGTGAAATCCCGTCACTGCAAATGGCCATCGAGTTACTTCCAGCTACTTCCGAAGAGGAGAAGCGTTTATTATACTTAGCTCAATTAGATGAGAATCGACGTGATGCTGCATTGGCGATCGAAACTCACGCAAAACATATGAAAGCTCATTATGATCGAAATGTGACCCCTCGAAATTTTTGGGAAGGAGACCTAGTGTTATTATATGATCAAGCTAATGATAAATTAGGTGCTGGAAAATTTGTTCCTATGTGGCATGGGCGCTATATTGTCAAGCGAAAGCTAGCAAAAGGGGCCTATTAGCTGGTAGACTTTGACGGGGACTCTTTAGGTAAACCCAGAAATGGACTTTACCTAAAGAGGTATTATGCTTAAAAGATGGGTATGGAGATTTTTAGTTAGGATTATTTTTCTTTCTAGCTGGTGTGTTTGTTAGTTTAGATAGTGTGCTTAGCTTAGAAAGTGTGTTTTTTCATCATTATTCTGGCTTATCTTGGTTTTACCTTTGATGATGCATATGTCGATGCCTCTCCAAACATACATTGGTTTCGCTGATGGTGCTTGTCGTAGTACACAGAATATCTCTTCCGCAGCTTGGGTTATCTATTCGCCCTCTGACGAGTTAGTTTCTATGCATGGGGTAAGCCTCGGTCAAACAAAAAACAACATTTCCGAATACAGTGCAGTGATTGAGTTATTTTCTGAATCTATTTCATTTGGGATTCGGAGTTTGATAGTGAGGTTAGACTCTGAACTCGTTGTATTACAGCTTAATAGAGTGTATGCCATTAGAAATCCAGTGTTATTAAGGTTATTTTTGAGAGTGCTTCTCTTGCAACGTGAGTTTGATTACATTGAATATCAACATATTCCAAGATCTTTAAATACATTAGCAGATGCAATTGCTTCTCGAATGTTAAATAGACATTTGCAATAATCATACATGTAAATTTAAAACCATTCCATAACATGATTTACAAGATAAGCCGGTAATAATGATATATATAGATAGGAGTGTGTCAAAAAATACATCGTCTTCGGTCATAGGTTGAAAAACACCTTATGATCGGCAAAAATGATAAGTACAAAAAACCAAAATGTCACATGTGTCTACAAAACGACCATCCAATCGCTGGTGATGATCTCTATATGACACCACTGCACGGGCCACCCTACACAAGAACCTCCTAAAAGGTCCTGGGACCCCGACTACATAGTGCTGAAGCCGGATTGGAATGTCATCTGTGGTAGTCTCTGGTATATCTGCTGTAAGATGCTCTAGGTCACTTTCCAACTCAGCCAAAGTCTTTGTGGCCTCGTCCTGTTGGGCCGGTGCCGGTGCAACTGGTAGTCTCCTCTCGTAAGGCCGGAGATTGGCTGGACGTCATGGGCCTACATCTACATTTTGAAAATTATTACTATCAGTTTTGAGACGATATAAAACAAACAAAAAAAATAGATAGTTTAAAAAAATTGTGGAAAATGAAGTTACCTGTATCATGCCATTGTTCTCCCGGTGGAAGAACCATGTCCAGATCTCCAAGAAAATCAACTCCGACATAAGGAAAATCCTGTATAGAAAAGACCTGGTCTTCTAACCAGCGAAAGTACTCTGGATTAAATCGGACAACCTCCATTCCCTCATCAGGATGACGGGCCATAACCGCAACCCATCGCATCAATTTGGGCTCTCGAGGAAGCCCAACACCAACAATGAGCTTCTGTGGGATCAGCATCGGAACCCTCTCTAAGCCAAAACTCACAACTAAAGGCCCATAACCAAAAGTATTTTGCTGTCCATTTTTGGCTCTAGTCAGTTGGCCTTTTATATTGGCCAACACAGCATCACACCAGTTGAAAATGGTACCTCGATAGCAATCAATCGCCATCCGCATCTGGGATCCAGTAGCAATGTGTAAAGCGGCAACCCCACAAAGTCTGGTAACTGTAAAAGAAATCACCTTAAGTTCAGGTCGGGATATGGTTTTGATCTCTATCCCCTTCTCCTGAGTTTGAGTGATACACCACTCTAGTCGGAGACTAACGATGGACTGGCCACCCGGCCTAGTCCCGAAAAGAGTCAAGTGTTCACCTCTCTTGGGCAAACCAGTTAGAAAGTAAATATATGTGGGCTCCATCTCAAGCTGGTGCCCTCCAATATAAAAACACTGGTCCTGAACGTTCCATCTTTCTACCAGCCACTCTAGAAAGCTCACTTGGGCCCTCATGCCAGGTATGGCCCAGTATTTATAAAGGCCGCATGCCTTCAAAGCATGAATTGACGGTTGATGATTAATGGCGGCCAAATCAACATCTTCGTGCTCTCTCTTGCACCAATCAAGCATGGTGAGCAATCTACACACCATAAAACATCCATTAGAGTCCACAAAATCAAAAAAAAATTGTCCTTTTTGGAGAATTTGGGGTTTAAAAACTCTTTGCGCGGAGTACGCACCCCGCCTTTAGGAACAGAGCGTGAGTATGCAGGTTCCCTCAAGGCAAGGTGCGTACTCCCGACATTTTCCCAACTGAGAAAATGTCGGGGTACGCGGGTCCCTAGTGTGGCACCTACGTACCCCGAGAGGTGGTTCTTGAAACCCCAAAACCTCCAAAAAATGAAATTTGGGGCCCAAAAAAGAATTCTAAACGGATGAAATTGAAGAGGAGGATGTTGAAAATTACCTGGAAGAGACGACGTTCGGTTTCGACGGTCGGATTCTCCGCAATGTCCACGGGAAGTTTCTTGCCAAAAGCCCTTTTTCTCTCCTCAACAGTAAAATGGTAAAAATGAATTGGTAAAACCCCTTTTTATAGGTTTTTTGGGTAAATAAATGGTAAATTTGTTTATTTTTCACCATGAAAAGGTATTTTTCAAATTATTTTTATCTATCTTCCACAGGTATGAGTAATGTGTTGGTTTTTGTGCAGGATAAAGGATTTTCAGGTAAAATTTTCATTTTTTACAAACAAAAACATCAGAGTCATCTTTAAGCCCTTTTCTGACTCCTAAAACATGAAAAGATTGCCGAGCATTTCTTTTACACTCATTAAAACGGAATTAAAAGATGGTCCTCTTATAGCCCTTTTCTGACCGTAAAAACATGAAAAGATTGCTGGATTTTTGTCGTTTCAAATTCGATATTGGAAATAAAACGACGTGTCCTTGGTCGCTTTTTACTTTTCAGATCAGAGACACTAATCATGAAAGTACTCCTTGGTCGTAAAGATCAAGCAATTCTCTCAAGTATTATTTTATACTTTTTCGGGCTTGGGAGACACAAATTTACGAAAAAGGTCAACCCTGGAGTCTTCTTAAGTTTTTCAGACTCCCTAAAATTGAAAAACGCCGAGTTTCTCCTATACTGGACTCGTTAAAATTTCACAGTAAAGGACCTGTTCGATTACAAACAGGAACGAACCACTCCTTCTTAGGGTTCGAATCTAAACTAAGTTGGACTCATCCGAAGGATGAGCTTATAATCAAGCAAATGTTATCCTCCTCAAGCTTCTAAAAAAATAAAGAGGTACTTGCCAGAAATGGTGGGGGAAAAGAGAGAAAAATGAGCCTATTTTTTATCCTTTGTCTCGAAGAAACCTTATCACCACTCTTGAACACGACACTTTTCATTCACCTGGGTTGGGAAATCCTTTGCCTAACAGTTGATCAAACCACATTGAAAGTCTTCAGCTGGTTTCTGGGTATTAACTTTGGGTCAATTGTCACCAAGCCATCTGTTGTGTCGTTATGTGTTCAAGAGGTCACTGCAAATAAACCATTCATCTGCAAAATATCTGTCATCCATCTTGACCATCCCTGAGTCAGTCCTTACAGCTACATTTCTTCAACTTGATCTATGATTTCATGTTGTGGGCTTGCCTGCAATGGATCTCTTTCTATCGACATCAGCACATTATCTAGAAAGATGATCTAGGAATCGTCAGTACCTTGAAATCTGCATGCCTCAATGGCAGGCTTCTTGCCTTTGACGACGGTTTACATCATTGAATTTCGATCGAAGGATTCTGTGACATGTTCAGCATCAACACATTCATTCACATCTCATGGATTGTACTGGGTACTTTCAGAACCATTGACATCACTGGTGGTCTCTCTCACACTTGTTAACAGTTTACATCATCGACTGGTAATCAAGTGGTTTCTACCATGTTCGACATCAACTCATTTATTTGCATGGATAGAATCGTACTATTTTGGGAAGTAGAAATGAAGACCCTGGATCTAGTTTCCACCATCCAGGCTGCGAGGAGTTTTGTATTCATTATATAGTAGACTAATTATAAATAGATGGCTGCGTCCATACTGTGTCTACATGTGTCTATGATTATGATGTACTGCGAAATCATTCCTATATCAGAGTAGTAGTTAGTTTGTTAGTTAAAGTTTTTGATCTGAGTATGGGAATGCCTACATCAGTGATGATATGATCTCATATATGTATTTTGTGTTGAATATTTGCAGGTTCCAACTGGGCTCTCCACAAGATAATCCTCAAAACGATAAAGTGCTTCACCCTTCCTAGATGATATAAAACCCTAATCTACTATAGACTTCGCACTTTAGGGGGCAATCTGTTACACTAAAATTTGTCACCATGACTATTTTCAGTCAGTATGGCTCCATCAACAACCATATTGTCCTCTTTGGCAAGTCTTATACCTCTGCTCCTCATGTCAAACTCCAAAAAAGAGAGACAGTCTTTAAAAGTTAATATAACTCTGGTTACACAGTTTCTCCTACCCTTACCTGCGTGTATGCACCTCAAGTTCATAATACCTGCATACTTGTACGCTCTGTCTGTAAAGGGGTGGGTGCGTACTCCTGTAAAGGTCAAAAGGTGCAAGTTTTACTTCAAAAAACTTACTTGTGGTCGATTCTAGAGCATTCTAGAAGATGGTTTGACGTGGATTGAGCGCCTCCAGATGGTTCATGCATCCCAATGAAAGAGGAACTTATCCCATGAAGAGGGGAGCTACCCCTTTGAAAGAGGAGCTTATCCCATTGATGGTGGACCTGATTAACTTCCTCCAAAGCATTATAAATACAAGCATTGGGCCAGAGGGAGAGGAGGTTGAAAGTTGAACATTCCTAAGGGTAGATGCTGCTGAAATTAGGAATCCCTTATAGAGCTTGAGAGGAGAGATTCCAATCCTTTCCTAGCTTCATTTGGAAGTGGGTGAGCTGATCAAAGTAGAGGAGAACTCTTACTAGACCCTGGGAGGGACCTGCACAACACCAAGGCACTGGTTGTAATGGTTTCTTTTGTTTCCAATTAATACAATTAAGTTCATTTTTCTCAACAAGTTGTTATATATAATTTGTTTCATAAACTCCTTGGTCTTTATGATGAATATGTTTTATTATATGAGTTATTCAGGTGCTATGTAATCGTTTGCTTGTTAGTGAATGCAGGCTTCAAGGAGAAGGAGCTCATCCGGATCGAAGAGGCTTGGCTGCTACAAACAAGCGTTGGACTAAAGGTAAGCCTTAAACAACTGGTTGCTTTTATTTTAAATGCATATTTAGGGAAAGATAGTGCTTGATTGTTTTGTTTGTCACTAGAAAAGCCTTGTTTTCTAGGGAGGTCGTTTTTGTCCGCAAAATTGACTCTTTCCGCATGACAAAGACCTCTGATATGCAATGCACCGATCTCTGATGTCATTGGAACTTTGATATGCGATCTCTGATATTGGACCTCTGATATTCCTTCTTTCCTAAGGCTTCAATCCTTGAAACATCAAGAGACCATATTTTTTGATCCAGGATTCCATTTTTGGACTTCTACATATTGTTGGAAATCTTGTTGAAATAAATTTCCAATGGAGAGGGTATGATGTATGCTTTGAATACTTTTGCTGCTTAGAAAATGAATGCAAGATCCTCTTCTCCTTTGCACTCTTTTGATAGCTGAAAAAACATGTTGCAGTAGGTGACAACATTGGTTGCAACTCAGGATAGGCCCTTGCTAGAAAGGTGCTGAGAACTGGCAAACTAGTAGTCTTCACCATTGGGCATGGAGTAAAAAATATAATGAACCTATACAACTAGAAAATATCCACGAGACTCTATTTGTTGGGATTCCTTTCCTCATAAAACTGAAATGCAGAAATATAAACTCTAACAACTAGAAATTAAATGCTCAACTAGTGAGATTAATTACATACAAATCCTACTTATGCACATGGCTCAGTTCACCCAAGTGATGTCAGCCTTCCAATGATATTAGCCCAACATCAGAGTACTGGAACTTATGCCATCATTCTTTAAAAATTCATTAATTAAAAGAGGCATATACCACATAAAATATTTGGACAATAATCTTGATATGTGCCCCCAACTTGATGGTTGATTCTTAACTCTTTTAATATCCTCCATGAACTTTGTAATTGGGTTGTGTTCTTCAAACTAAATGGCTAAAATTTGCATGCACCGCATAAGAGCTTCAAACCAAAAATTTGACATATATCTTGGAATTGATGTATATTGTTGCAGACCTAAGAAATATTGCATGTAGTTAGCTATATGATAATGGAACTGATGAGAAATATTTATAGTTGTCTCTGTTTCTTGAATAGTTTTCAAGGAGAAAACTTTCTACAAAAGGAAGCCACCAAAATTGGTGAGCTCTTCAACTTTGGGCTCCTCCTAAAGGAGTTTTTGTCCATAATATTCTCCCCATTGTTTTGTAAATAGATCCCTTTGATAGCATGCAACCATCTCATCCTCCTTATGATCATCTGAATCATAGATTAGAGCATCTATATCGACTTTAATACTAGCTTCTTGAACGTGTTCTCCATTTAAAGGATGTGAATCGTGAACTGGAGCCTCTTTCTTGCCCTCCTAGTGGGCCTCCTCATCGTTTGCATCTTCGAATGACTTGGACTATTGTAGCCCCACATTGCTCAACATCCCATCATATTTATATGAATCACAAGAATGAGAATCATACAATTTGATAGGATGAGATATTTGAGGGTCTATTTCTAGTTTGATAATGTACCCTTCTTCCCTTTCTTGATAGATGGGTGATGCTTCTTGATGAAAGTATACGTTTTCATGGAGTTGAGCCCCACTAACATCTTCAACAAGATCATTGACCTAAGAAACATTTTCAAAATTAAAATGTGCACAACAGTCTTCAAACAGAGCATCCGGCAGATATAATATTTTGCATTAATGATTAAATACTATGTGAAATCTATTGAAAGAAGATATGTTGCCACGAGGTATTTTTCTGTACCAAAATCTAAAATATTATTCTAAAGAATACATGAACAATTTCATTTACGAATCTTCAAAGAAAAACCTTGTTGTTCCATGCATTCATGAAAATCCTTGAGATGCTGGTCCAACCTTTTATCTGTGTTTCCATTGAATATAGGCAAATAGGTATTCCATTCATGAAATGGAGGGACATGATTGGGATAACCAGAAATAAAATAAAAATATAGTGGTGAAAATCCGTTGGCCAAGAATGCAAGAAGGGCTACTTTGAAAACCCCTTTAGGTGAGTTATCTCAAGTTCAAAAGTAGGGGAATTTTTTTTCTTCTTTAGCATCAAAGTAAGTATGAGGCTCCTTGAAATCCATAATGAACAAATAAAGATATAGATAGTGGAGTCACGAGGGTGTTTACAATAAGATTCTAACAGTGCATTAGCCAAGGTGAGAGACCTTAAACCCACATTTCCCTTGCTCACTTGATAGAGGTAATGTAAAAATTGTTGTACCCAGGGAAAATATTTCAAATTTTTTTGCCAACAATGGCACCAGAAAAATGTTGTAGCTTTTTCTATCACCAGTTGCACAAGTGCTTCAAGATATATAGAAGCCTCCTAGAGACAACCTCCAAGTTGATATGAGACTAGTGCCTAGGGCATCTTAAAGGAGGAGTGATTTTAAAGATTGTCTAAGGTATTTTTGATACACTCCATATGTCACATCATTGAAAAAGATAATTCAAGGCTTGGTTTAATAGTCCTTCATCAAGGTAAACTAAAGAACATATATAGATCTAAATACTCAGGGGGTAAATATGGCTAATCTCATAGAGGAATGTCTTAGTTATGGTGGATGACACACAACAATAGGCAGCTTCACATTGTTTTTTTAGTACAGGTGATTAGGAGGAAGGAAAGGAGGGAAATCGAAATAAAGGGCTAGAAATAACACATAATCCTAGGAACAATATCCATCAGAGATATGGAAGGGTCATGAGATGCAAATACAAAAAGAGTGGAGCACTAATTTAGGTCCCAAGATCTATGCATCATGAATACATTTGTCACCAGATTAAATTAAGTAAATAAATGCACATTAGAAGTACATAAGTAAATTTGTAGTTAATACAAGTACTGTTACTACTTAGTAGAAAATATATAACCATGAATGATAGTGATACCAACAGCTTCATTACACTATTTTATAGGAGGAAAGACATACATGGAGTGATAAACAAATGGGGAAAATATATTGTGCATTTCTCTTATAGGAATCAACAAAACAATTTCATTAACCTTCAAGATGCAATCCAAATCACGAGTCCATTTACATTCAGCAATATATGTTGGGTGTGGAGCCTGATTATCTTCTATATTCAAAGGTATCGCCACATAGGACCCAAGTTCGAAATGGGGACGGCAACGCCGCCCGTAAAATGTTCACTGCAGGGGGGGTCCAGGGGGGGGGCTTGTAAAAGTATAGAAATTTCTAGTCAATCTGGGTCGTTCATTAGGCGGATGATCTAACGGTAGAACTTATGTTTAGTTTAGGGTTTTTTGCCCTAGAAGGCAACCCCTCTCTTTGTATGAGGGTATTGTATTTGAGGCTGTGAGATAGATGTGTATTCTGTGAGCGAGAAATAGAGAGGTGAGACTGTGAGAGAAAACAGAGGATATTACAGCGGATTTGCTGTAGGTTGTGTCTCTTCATTTTGCTGGATAATAGAAAGGAAGGACTGGCTGTTCGGGGTGGATGTAGACCAAACTGGGTGAACCACGTATATCTGTGTCTCTCTTGTTCTGTGTGTTTTCTGTGTTTATATTTCTGCAATATTTTATGTGTTCCATTGCTCCGTAATATATAATTTTCTAACAATATATAGCTCAAGCCCCTCATGAAAAGGAAAATAGAATAAATGTGGAACCACACAATTGGAGCCTCTTGGGTGGATAATTTGGTAACCCTTGTTAAGTGTTTCCTCCCTCTATTTATAAGGAGAGGGGAAGCTTTGAAAAATAGTTACAAAATATCTTAGTTGAGATCCAACTATCTAATCGAATAGTTGTCTTGGCGTGCAATGATCTACTACCCAAATCATTACAAAGGATTTGATTCCTTCTTTAAAATGCAAGAAATTATAGAATAAAAGCTATAAGGAAAACTGAATGATGGATGAAGAAAATATCTTCCTGCCATTCCTAAGATGGCCTCTAATCATACCATGTCTCTTCCACAATTATTCAGCTAGTTTTCCTATCGATTTCTACCTTAACTGCTTGACTTCCCCGGTCTCTAGAGCTGGAAGAAATCGCCTGTCAGTTTCTTGCTACAATGTGATAACAAAGACCAACCATGGATTCCTTCATTGTATATCTATGTGGAGCTCCATGCTAAGAAATTACTACTTCCTGAGTCCCATACCTCTATTTATGTTGCTGAAGACATGCACGTGAAGCAGTTGAATTCATTTACACTACCCATGAAGTCCTTCGTTTCTTGTTACATAATCTTCCATAGGATGAGTGTCGGGTCTCCAATATGTCATCCACTTTCACCTTCATTTTCATCAGTTTACCCTCATTCCATAACTCTGTAACACCACAATCTTACAATAAGTAATGATTTTCATCATTACATGGGTCTATCATTATTATTTTCCAAGCCATTGATTTTAAGTATTATATGTGAATTTGTGATTAAATGTTAGGAAATTTACATATTTTCATATATGTCTAAAAGTGTTATGAGTTTTGTGATATTATATGCCTAGATGGAGATTCTAGAAGGGTCCTACTTGGCCATCCAACCACAAATTCGAATTTAAAATTTCAACTCCTGAAGATTTGTGGAATATTTGTAGAAGATGCGGATCATTAACTATGCACATCCAAAGGAGAAGAAAAATGGATGAAAGGATTTTGACAAGATTTGTATATGAGATTTTAGGAGATTGGTTGTAACCACAAAAGATAAATGTGGATTTAGGAGAGATCTAAGGATCTATATTTATTGTATAATTATCCTCAATTTTTGTATAAATAGGAGTGCACCCTTCATACAAAGGATTGTTAGTTGTTAGTTATCAGTTGTCAATTGTAACTAGTTAGTGTTGTTTTTAGTGATAGTTGCTAGTTGGAGGTCCCAAGTTCCATCCATGTGGTTTGTAAAGTGAGGAGAGAGAAATCGTGTAATATCTTGTAACTTCATCTTTATGAAATACATACTACCACTTTGATCTCCAAGATGTGATAATTTGTTTAGTCTGCTTGCTGAGGAATGGACGGCCCCCATCAACCACAATTTGCTCATCTTTGTACATATTGGTAACACAGTGTAGTTGTTTTATTTCTTTTCTTTTCATGCAAGTGTGCTTTTACTTTCAACAAGTGTGATTTCATTTCAGTAAGTGTCATTTACTTTCCTGCAGGTGTGATTTCAATTCTGCAAGCATGATTTAAATTTCAAGCATGTGTGATTTCCTTTATGCAAGTGTGATTTCAATTTCTTTATATTTGGTTTGTTTTTATTCGAATTAGATTGATTTAGTTTGTTTTTTAATTAGTTTTAATTTCATTAGATTAATCTAATCTGAAAGATAACCACCTAGTATATATAGTACAGGAATACCTCGTTAGTTTATGAAACCTTAGGTTGACAAATTAAATGACAGGGATTCAACTTACAATTAAATCACCAAACATTTTGGTGTTGTTGTTGGGGAGGTATACATAGGTGTTTATTTTGAATTTTAGACAACTCATTATAGTTGCATTCATTTTTAGATGCATGGTTAAAATCATATTAAAATCATTTTGCATATTTAATTTTTAAAAAAATTCAAAACTTTGTACTAATCTGTGTGCATGAGAGGCATTATCAACAAGTTGGAGCAATTCACGGACAATTAAGAGTTTGAAGAATGTTCTTCCAAGAAATTTCTCAAACCTTAGCAATAGTTGGGATATCTGCCTCTCAGGAAGAGTATATTTTAACTACATGCAAAAACTTGTCTGTCTCTCCACCTCCACAAGAAGTTCTTCAAGTCTCTTTTGATTCCTCTTGTCAATTTGTTGAAGAGACTTAAGAATCATGCAATACTCTTGATGGGGAGCAACCAGTAGAATCTAGGATCTAGGAATTCATAATAAAGGAGGATATTTAATGTGATCTAGACCAAGAAAGGAATCAAGAATTTCATGACCTTATTAAAAGATGGTTCCAATCAAGGATCAAGTCATATCAATCTTCTATTATTCCTTACTTCTTTATTGTATTATCAAAACAACTAGTTTTTCATGCTTTGATGTGTTTTAATGCATATTTTTTAAAACTAAACATGAATATATTTTTACTTCTGTTACGCACATGGTTACACTGGAAATGTGCATACACTTGACACAATTTTTCTATTTCTAGTAGAGTAGAATATGCTAGAATCAATGAATGAAACCAAGTTTGGTAATGTATTTTTTTTTTTAAGTTCTTAAGTTAAATTTCATTTTGTTTTAAATTTTATTTATTGGTGGTGTAGAAAGAGCCACCTAGATCACTAATCATTTGGAGGAAGATATAGAAAGAGAAGGAATATTTGAGAAGAAGGAGAACAAATAAGAATTTTGAGAGCCACAATTTGAATTTAGAGATCAAATACTTTTGCTTTGTATTTTAATTCCACATTCTAAATTAGTAAAGAGCTTCAATATTCTTGAGTATGCTCCCTTCTTATGCTTTTTGTGACTTGGAAGATTAGAAAAGGAATTTGAAGAAAGTTAGTTTTAAAATTTTGCAATAAACATTGGATAAGAAATCTAAATTCATAATCAAAAGTATAATTATAGGCTCCTAGAAAGCTAAAACAAAAAAAATAACGCCTCCAAAGGATCTAGCATTGTCGAAAACCCCTGTTTTGACTCTTTATGCACCTCATTTGGTCAAAAATTGAGAAAGATATCACTCGTTTACGTTTCTACCCAATTTTGTTGTTAATAAGCCTACAATTTGACCCAAACCCAGCTTGTGCACCCAGAAAATAGGAACAACATGTGAATCTCGCCTTCCCGACTGATGGTCAAAATTGTAGGATAGTTAAAGTTAGCCCCCGGTTCGAAAATCTTGGTCATGTGGTGCCATGCGACCACGTTGGGTGCCAAAAATCAGGGGCTAATCCCCATTCCTCTGTTGGCACCTTTAACTTAAGCACCTGGTCATATGCGGTTGCATGAGACCGTGGGCCAGGATAAGGCCTAGCCCTTGACCCCCACTCGTGGTCCTATGGTGCTGGATTACTAGGGGCTAGGGCTTATCCTGACCCCTCCTATAAAAGGCGTGCATGTAAACTTTAAATATATGCTGGAATGGTTTGTAAATAAGAAATATGTGATAGCTGAGTTGGTTAAGAACTTTGTTCTTAAGTTGGAGGTTTTGGTTTCAATTCTTGTGTAGGTTTGTTTTATCCCTTAAAAAAATTTATTCCATCACGAGGATGCCATGTGGAAACTAATGGTTGGTCCATGTGGCACTTCCTTATTGGCCCACCACAGCGACCAGTAAACCAACAAAAAATTAACACGTGTTAACAAATCAACTTGTGAAAAGTGTCAATCAATCATTGGCCAATTAAGGACCAATAAAATAGTGCCAAGTGACATACCCCAGTCAGCATATGGCTTGCTGATTGGGAATTCCTGCAACACAAAATTCATTTTTTTCCTTGTTTCACAAAATGATTAGAACGTGATTCCAGGAGCATCCAAACTTGGATTTCAGTGAAATGAATTGTGTTGGATTCAGAGCAACGCGATATAAGCTTTGGAATTGGTTTCAAGCTAATCCAAGAATTTTGAACTTTGAGCATTTTCTTGATTAATGGGATCATGGACAAGGGTGGAGCTCTAGAAAAAAAAAGAGCAAACAGTTACAGACTTAGAATTTGATAAAAACCTACAAACATTAAAAACCCAATTGTGATAATTGAAAAACCACCATCCGAGTCTCATTGCAAGTTGTAAAGTGACAAGACAATGGAAAGCTCCATATTGTTTCTAGCTTCAGAATCGACATAATTCAGTAGCTTATGAAAATTCGGTTTTTGGTATATTGATGAAGTATTAAGTGTATGTAGAAGAGGTCTCAAGCTCAAAATTGGTTAGAAACACAATGAAGAAGTCACCAACAAAATAATAACCAGTGATACATGGTACTGATTAGGTAAAAGTGCATTTAATTTTTGGTCCTCGAATTTTTTTATTAGTATTATTTCTGCGTTTTTTTGTGTATATATCAAATTAAGAGGGGCTAATCACCTCTCTCTTTTGACAATATTACATTTTATTACAGAAATTGATAATTTTTTGCAAGTTCCAAGATGATGAAGGAAGATGAAACTATATGCAAGAGTACCTTTTTAAAGATTAGAACAGCATGATCATTCAATGTAAAATCAGATCCACTACACCATTGCTACTAAACAAATACAAATTTTAGCATTTCTACACCTGTTAAGCCTACAGTGGATCCATAATTTTCCATCTCCCTACTAACAAAAACTCATTTCCCTTGCAATCTTCATACTTTCGCGCCTAACTCTCACTCACCCTTAACCCAAAAATAAAGTCATTCAAATCCCTTACAAAGTTGAACCATTAGGATTTGGGAAATATATATGAAAATAGTTGATTTAGGAAAAATATGTTGGTTATGATGAAATAAATTAACATATTTTCATATATATCTAAAAATTTTATGATTTTTGTGATATTGTAGGCCTACTTGGAGATTCTAGAACGGTCCTACTTGGCCATCCAACCACAAATTAGAATTTCAAATTCCAACTCCTAAGGATTTGTGGAATAATGGTAGAATATGTGGATTAACTATGCACATCCAAAGGAGAAGAATCATGGATAAGAGGATTTTAAGAGGATTTGTATCTTACATTTTAGGAGATTGGTTGTAATCACAAGAGATAAATGTGGATTTATGAGAGATATAAGGATCTATATTTATTGTATAATTATATTCAATTTTTGTTTAAATAGGAGTGCACCCTTCATACAAAGGATTGTTAGTTGCTAGTTATCAGTTGTTAATTGTAACTAGTTAGTCTTGTTGTTAGTGATAGTTGGTTCTTGGAGGTTCCAAGTTCCATCCATGTGGTTTGTAAAGTGAGGAGAGAGAATTCTTGTAATATCTTGTAACTTCATCTTTATGAAATACATACTGCCACTTTGTTCTCCAAGATGTGATAGTTTGTTAGTGTGCTTGCTGAGGAATGGAGGGCCCCCGTCAACCACAATTTGCACATATTTGTACATATTCATAACATAGCATAGTTGTTTCATTTAATTTCTTTTCATGCAAGTGTGCTTTTACTTTCAACAAGTGTGATTTAATTTCAGTAAGTGGCATTTACTTTCTAGTAGGTGTGATTTCATTTATGCAATTGTGGTGTGATTTCAATTCTGCAAGTGTGATTTCAATTTAAAGCATGTGTGATTTCCTTTATGCAAGTGTGATTTAAATATATCTATATTTGGTTTTGTTTTCTTTGAATTAGATTGATTTAGTTTCTTTTTTGTAATTCATTTTAATTGCATTAGATTAATCTAATCTAAAAGATAACCACCTAGTACATATAGTACAGGTATACCTTGTCAGTTTATGAAACCCTGGGTTGAAAAATAAAATGACATGGATATAACTTAGAATTACATCACCCAACGATGATCCCTTTTCAATTTTCCACTGGTTTATGCCTTCATTCAATACCTCATCTACCGAAACATATTCCTTTAATCCTCTATATTACACTATCAGAGATTTTACTCATCGAGACTTTTATTCTTAAAAACATAATGAAAATAGAGTGTTGATGCTCCTTGGAACCTTGTGTTGAGCCCCTTTCTATTTTCCTCCATGGGATCAAGGGTCGTGACCAAAGGCTTGGACTTAAGGCACTAGGGCATTTTGTTCCTACCTGGGGTCCATTTTTCCTTTATAGATTGATTTTCTCCCCTAGTCCTTAAAGTTCTTCTAGACCATGCACTAGCCCAATATATCGGAGCCCCTCTTCATCAATAGATTTTCAAGTTCCAACTGTTGTATAGTGTCAATATCCTCAACCTCCAATTTCTGACCCCCGATATGAAGTCATCACTTCCACGTGAAACCTCATGAGTGGTCACACGTGTCACCCAAATTTCCCCCATAGGCCTCTTCAAAATGCCAAAACTACCTACCACTTGTCCTTTCATACCACCACGTCACGCTGATGTTAAATGCCACTATAGCTTTATCAGAACCAATCATATGCTACCATGTGTAGCTTATCGAAACCAATCATATGTTACCACTTGTCCTATTGGAGGAGAGAGGAAAATCCCTATCCGCGCTTGGTTTTGTGATTAAATCCCCTGTAAACCTATATTTGAGTCCCATGATGATTTTACACTATCGACACATTATCCTTATCACACATTTTAAAAGGTTTCACTTTCAGAAGTTCCGATATGCGATTGTCGATGTTGTGATATATTGTTGCTTTGATGTGTGATCGAATATATGCGATCGCCGATGTGCCATGACCTCCGATAGATTGGACCTTTGATATGCAATGTGTTGATCTCTAATGTAGCTAGACATACGATATGCTATCTCTGATATCGGACCTCTAATATTCCTTCTTTGATAAGGCTTGAATACTTGAAGCTTCATGAGACCATATATTTTGATCAAGATGTCCATGTTTGGACTTCTACATATCATTGGAAATATTTTTCAAAGAAATTTACAATGGAGAGGATAGAATGTATGCTTTGAGTACTTATACTACTTGGAAAATGACTACAATCTCCTATGCTCTTTTGCACTGTTTTGATAGCTGAAAACACATTTTCGAGTAGGTGACAACAAGAGGAATAAGGAAATATCCTAATGGCCATAGGTGTAATGATCAAGGAGAGAGCTGAGAAGGTTTGAAGGAATTCCTAGTATAAATGAAATGGAATTTTTAAGATAGATCATAGGTTAGAAGGTGAAATAGAGGAGCTTTCTCATAGAAGGATACACTAGCCCATTCACTGCTGAAGAAGGAGATTGTTATTCTACATGAATCATTTCCATTTGTGTCCATACATTCATACTTGTAGGCATGGGTAGTTGAGTCTGTAGCTACTATGTAGCCCTGATGTATATATCATATATATACATAGAGATATTACTGGCTCCACATTGTATATGGTGTCCTATTTTATACGCTATGCAAAGTTGGATGGAAAGTGAGCTTAGTTGTGTAATTGTTGCACTGTAGCACATGGAACCTTTTGATTATATAATGATATAATATGATGAATGGCTGGGTTTCTCCTTATAATTTGAGTTATTATTTGAATGAATGTTTTTTTTTATGGCATATCGAGACATTAAGTATTTAATGCCTTGTTGTTGTTATAAATGCTCATGAATGGCTTGAATGGTCTAGTTATTTATAAGTCTATTAATGTATTTAGATATTGTTGTGTCTTCATAAAGAACTTGCGTCTGGTATTGTTGATGTCACCCCTTTGGATTAACGGATAAGTTATTTTAATCCTCTACACATTGTTAATTGTGACATATGCACTGTTCGGTGAACCAAACAGATTGAAAGCACTGCTCGATGCACAATAGGAATGATGGTAAAGTGTCTATTTGGTGGGAGTCTTGTGTCCTAAGTGTAGAAAATCATGTAGATTCACAAGCTCATAGCATTTACTAAAGCACAAGACAAGAATCTACTTCTACTTTCAACTAGCAGAAGCGAATAGATCGATCAAAACAATATGAACAAGAAGAAGACAAATCAATGTCACATCACACAAGTTGTATCTAGGGAAAGACACTGCTCAAAAACCTGTTATCTATATTTCATATATCAGAAATATGAGTGAAGATACATAGCTTGTTCTCACTAGAACAATTCTACAAAAGAATGTTCAACTCACCTAGCTCAAGCCAAATCCTTAGCATATTCAGCAACTCTCCAAGCCCCTAATATCTTGCTCAATTCCTAGGATGAATGGCCTGTATTTAAAGGGAATTCATGCTTTCAAAACTGTGCAATCCAAACATAGGTCCTTCTTTGATTTCATTCAGGATCTCTACATGTTGGGTCCCTATAATACTAGTGATTACCCCATTACTATTGTAGTTTTATCCCTTATTAATATTATTGTGCCCATATTGTCCCCATATTGTTATTACTATGCCCCATAGAATCCCTCTATTGTTATTTTTGTCGCTTTATATTACTATTGTTAGGTCGACTGAGTTATTTTGTGACTCCTTAGACTCTTATATATAGAAAGGAGGTTTTTTCATTTGAATCATCAAAGAATTGTTCATTTATGTAATGTAAAGGAGGTTTCCCCCTCGAAGAGGCTGAATTCTAAGGCGTTGATCTATCTTTTCTATCTTTTTGTGAGTTGGTTTCTTAAAATTTGGTATCAGAGCTTTGGATTCTAGGGTTTCGCTGCTCCAAAGAGGTCATCGTGGCATTTTCACTATAACTTTTTTTCTATGATGTTTCAGAATCTAAAAAAAAATCCATTTGAGAAGAAATCGTGCTAAACCTCAGGTCCAAATTTAAAAACTTTTCGTGCTATATTTGCAGAGATATGATCTAAGGAAGTTGGTCTTTTTGCAGACTCCTGAATTACATTCCAAACAGGTGACTTGGGAAAAATCGTCATAAATTTCTCTCTGAACATCGGATTGAAATTTCATAAGAAGGTACAGAAAGAGGACAAATTGTAGTTTCTTGTATATATTTTTTAGAGCCAAAGGTTGAAACAGTGACTCGTGGCACATCGTACAAGTTCGCTCTACTGAACTAGTCTATAATCAGGTCACTGTGGGAGATTTTGCATAACTCTTCCTTGGAGAATCCAATTTTGATCAGATTGGTGGCATTGGAAAGAGGACACAGAGTGCTACTACAAGTCGCAATTTCAGAACTAGATGATCTGAAAGTACAGAGATACATCAGAGTCAATATCGAGCTCCTACAAAGTGAAAAACGGTGTGTAGATTTTTTTAAATTTTTTCTTAAGCTTGGTTTGAAAATTTATTTTGAAGGAATTCAAAGGGCATAGTAGAGAATTATTATCGGTAATTGATGCCCTAAGGAAAGAAAATGCAAACACCTAGTAAGCAACCTGAAATCTCTAGCATGACTCATGAAGAAGAGGAAGAAATGCTACATGATATATCAAAATCACAAGACCAAGTGCAACAAATGCCACTCTCACAAAAGCTAACAGAAGCTAAGATAAATGGCGTGGAATCTAAGATAAAGGGCATGGAAGCTAAGATGGATGATTTGAAGATAGATTTGAAGACAGATTTGAAGAGAGACATGGTAGATCTGAAGACAAATTTGAAGACAGGCATGGCAGTTTTGAAGACAGATTTGACAAATTTTCTACAAGAAATACTTACTAATGGTGAAAAGGTAGTAAAGGAAACTCATGATGCGAGAAAAAGGAATGTTTATCATGATTTCATAGACTCTAATGTGGGATCAAAGACCCACCATATTCCAAAAATCGATATGAGGAAGTTTGATGGCAAGGATCTCGCAACATGGATATCACAGATGGAGCAATTTTTCGATCTCAATAATGTGCAAAACACACAAAAGGTACTTATTGCAACTTTATATTTGGAACCAAATCAGTTTGTATGGTATCAATGGCTTTTCTCTCGTAAACAAATTATCACTTGAGCAATTTTTACAGTAGAATTCACAGCTCATTATGAGGATACAAAAAGCAACACTTTTTTTAGCCAATTGATAAATCTCAAACAAAAGGGTTCAATAATGGAGCACATTGAGGAGTTCCAAAAATTGAACATAAGGGTAAAAAATATTCTAGAGGAGCACAGGATTGATTTGTTCATAGGGAATTTAAAGGATAATATCCAACATGATGTTCGCCTTTGGGAACTTGATTCATTAGAGAAGGCATTCAGGTTAGCAAGAAAAATGGAAAGAAAAATTATGGCAACGAGGAAGCATACCACTCACAACTACAAAGATGGAAGTGTTGTTGCCCCTAGTCTTCCACAACCTATAAGGTTAACACCACAACAATTGGAAGAAAAAAGAGCAAAAGGGATTTGTTACAGTTGTGATAGAAAATACACTAAAGGTCATAGGTGTGCTGAGAAGAAATTGTTCTACATAGATTGTGAAGAGGAAGAAGAGAAGGAGCAAGAAAGGTCAAAAGAAGAGGATATACTCCAGGAACAAAGCCTAGATAAAGAAGAAATGAATCCGACCATATCTTGTAATGCATTTGTGGGAATTACCACTCCTCAAACCATCAAGATAGAAGGACAAATCAAGAAGAAAAAGCTAATAACACATATTTCATTAAATTTGGAATTAAATAGTGGATCTAGAATTTCAAAATAACCAAAAACTCAATTCTAGTGATTTCCTTGTAATAATATTTTTCTAATTTTAATGAAATATGTGTTTAATAGTGTTGATTGATTCTGGAAGTACCCACAATTTTATCCATTGTAAGGTAGCAAAAGAATTGAATTGCTTCTTATATCCAGCACCAGAGTGTCAAGTGATGGTTGCAAATGGAGGAACAATAAATTGCTCTGGAAAGTGCCATAATATCAAACTATCCATGGGAGAATATGTATTGAATAGCCCAATGCTTTCCATTCTAATGGTAGGTGCTGATGTTGTACTAGGAGCCCAATGGCTACAATCCTTGGGTACAATAGCTTTTAATTTTCAAGAACTTTTCATGAATTTTTTTGTGGAAGGAAAGGAGGTTGAATTAAAGGGTATTGCAGGGAAACCGAGAAAGATAATCAGCTCTAACAGTATGACAAAGCTTCTAAAATAGGAACAAAGAGGTGTAATTTCACAATTATGTTCGCTAGATGTTTCCACATTGGAATCATCTATTTCTCCAGATCTCCAAAATGTCTTGGACAATCATTCCAAGGTATTTGAGACTCCAAAAGGTCTCCCACCTATGCATGATCATGATCATGTTATTCATCTGATTCCAGGAATTTTTCCTCCAAACATCAAGCTGTACAGATATCCCTATGCCCAAAAGAGTGAAATTGAATGTATGGTTGCAGAAATGCTAGAGGCTGGTATAATTAAACCAAGTCAAAGTTATTTCTTTGCTCCAGTAGTATTGGTGCACAAGAAGGATGGATCATGGCGCATGTGTTCGGATTATAGGGAGCTCAAGAAGCTCACTATTAAAGATAAGTTTCCCATTCTTGTCATTGATGAATTACTGGATGAATTGAATGGACCAATTTACTTCACCAAGTTGGATCTTCGTTCAGGATATCATCAAATCAGAATGAAGACTGAAGACATTCTGGAAACAACATTTAGAACTCATGAGGGTCATTATGAATTTTTGGTCATGCCTTTTGGCCTTACCAATGCACCATCAACATTTCAAGGTTTGATGAATTCCATTTTGAAACCATTTCTTAGAAAATTTGTGTTAGTATGTTTTGATGATATAATAATCTACAACAAGTCTTGGAAGGATCATGTTGAACATGTTGACAAGGTGCTACAACTATTGGAGGAGAAACAATTATATGAAAAAAGATCCAAATGTTTCTTTGGAGTATAAGAGGTGGAATAGTTGGGTCATATTGTATCTCATGAAGGCGTTAAGGTAGACCTTAGAAAAATTAAATCCATTAAGGAATGGAAAATCCATACATCCATAAAGCAGCTGTGAGGATTTCTCGGGTTGACAGGGTATTATCGCAATTTTGTTAAGAATTATGGGAGAATAGCAGCACCTCTAACAACATTATTGAGGAAAGGTGCATTTTCATGGACTTCAGAAGCAACAAAGGCCTTCGAACATCTTAAAGAGGAAATGTGCGAAGCACCAGTCTTAGCTACACTAGACTTCAAAAAAACCTTTATTGTGGAATGTGATGCTTCAGGAAATGGAATTGGTGCTATTTTAATGCAAGATGAAAGATCCATTTCTTTTGAAAGTCGTCCAATCAAGGGAAAGTTTTTACACAAAGCTATTTATGAGAAGGAAACGTTGGCAATACTCCATGCACTTAAGAAATGGTGACCCTACCTAATGGGAAGAAACTTCAAGGTAAAAATTGATCATGATAGTCTTAAAGACTTTTTAGAACAAAGATTATCCTTTGAAGAGCAACAAAAGTGGGTCACAAAGATGTTGGGTTATGACTTTGAAATCATCTACAAAAAAGGGAAGCAAAATGTGGTGGCAGATGCACTCTCAAGAAAGGATGAGGATGTGGAAGAATTTTTGTGCGCCATTTCTATTATCCAACCAGATTGGATAAATGAAGCAAGGAGGAATGGAAGAATGACGAAGAAGTCTGGGCACTTATTCAAAAGTTACAAAAAGATTCCAGTACGTCTAATACATTTAGCTGGAAAAATGATTCGTTATGGTACGAAGATCGCTTATACCTCTATAATAATTCCCAACTAAAACAAAAGATTCTTATGGAATTACACACTTCTCCCTTAGGAGGGCACTCAGGATTTTTAAAAACTGTTGACACCTAATCCGAAACGGATGAGGTGAGGCCGGACAGTCATCTAGAAGATGAACTGATCCGTTTTTGTATTTGTATAAATAATAATAGTTGAATGGATAATATCACACAGTTCAGTTTTGCGCTCATTAATTTCTGAGCTAGCCTGGCCTGACATGGTATCAGAGCACAGGTCCCAGAAATAGCTCCTGCCTCTGCCAGGTTTCTACTGCCTCATGAAACCTACCTCTGTCCTGAGACTGCGTGCTTCTGGTGGTGATCTGAGCGCCTCTGACCCCTGGATGCGTGGAATGCGTTGTTGAAAACTGAGGTATCGTTTTCTTTTGATTGTAAAGACTGTGGTATAGACTGCGTTACGCTGCACTGTGGTTGGTATCGCTCTATTTTTGTAAGAACTGTGGTTAAGGTCTATTGGTATCGCTGCGTTTGCATGGAATTGCTGTATGAGCAGAATACAAATGTATTTGATGCTGCGTTAGTGTATTGATGCTGCGTTAATGTATTGGTGCTGCGTTAATGTATTTGATGTTGCGTTATTTACTGTGGTAAGAACAAAGTTCCGCAGCGGAAGTGTGGTATTGTACATCAGCGTTGTATTGAAACTATGTTGTATTGTATTATATGGAAATGCTGCTTTGTATTGTGTTAAAGTCTGTGGTATATTGAAGAATGGATGCAAGCATGCGTGGTATTGTTTTGAAGACTGCGACTGCGTTGATAGATTGTGGTGTATTGATGACATAAGAACTGAATAGATGACTGCGTTTTTTAAAACTTGAAATGGTTAACTGCTGTGGACTGCGTTTTTTAAAACTTGAAATGGTTAACTGTTGTGGACTGCGTTTTTTTGAAGACAAACATCTCATGGTATATACATTTTAATGCTATGGACTGCGTTTAAAAAAAAAAAAAGAAACTCCATTGGTCGGATTGAAGCTGTGGTGAAAGAAGTGATGGTGTGTGCTATTGAGACCTGCGCAGTGATATATTGAAACCTGCAGATATATATTGAGTTTAATGCGGATATATATTGAATTTAATACTGATATATATATTGAGAATATTGAGTTTAATGATAGACATATATATTTTTATATGAGCGCATTTTATTAAAGCAGTGATATATATTAAGACCACAGTGATGAGCGCCCTTTTTTACAGTGATGTTCATATGAGTGCCTTTGTTTAATATATGTAAGCAGTGACATATATATATGCACCCTCTTTTGTTCAACAGTGATATATGTAAGCAGTCATATATATGAGCGCTATTTTTTTTGAGATATTGATATATGGAAAAGCAGTGAGCGCCCTTATTTTTTTGTTAAACAGTAATACAGTCATATATGTGAGCAGTCTTTGAGCAGTGAACAGTGTATTGAGCACCCTTGTTATATATATATTGTTGCATAAGGCAATCATATAAGGATTTTTTTTCTCTCAACAGAAGTGTTTTTGGCAGAGATAATTTTTTTACAGAATGCATTCAATCATTTCTATGGTCGGAATAGTTCTCACTGGCAAGGAGAACTATTCTGAATGGTCCCGGATGGTAAAACACACCCTTATATACAATGAGCTGTGGAAAGGTGTGTGTGTCGGAGAAGAAGACAGAGACCCTGTGCAGCCCACATCAGACAAAGAACTCGCCATTTGGGAAAACAAGAACAGCAAAGCCTTTGCATTGATCGCAGCATCTGTCAATGAGGAAGTAAGTCGTCATATTTCTTGCTATTCCACTGCCTTTGAAGCTATACAAAAGCTGAAAGAACTCTATGATACACATTCTGCACTTGAAGTTGTTCAGCTCATGATTAAACTCTTCACTCTTGAACTAAAAATAATGATCCTCTTGCTCTTGCATCTGAAATAAAGTCTATAATGCATGATATAAAATCCACTAAGGTTGAGCTGGATATCTCTCTTATTGCCTTTCTCAAAGCACTCTATCCTACCTACTCCAATTATCTTGAGTCTTTACAAGCAAATGGAAACCTTAAAGATATAACCTTTGACTCTCTTGTGAAAAAGTTTGCTGAAAGAGAGAAAGCCTTTGGAAAGAAAACAATCCCTGAATCTTCTGAAGAGACTGTTTGCCTTGCTCACAAAGAAAAGCATCCTGCTCAAGATTCTGCAAGAGGTAGAGGTGGACGAAGAGGAAGAGGAAGATACTTCAGAGGCAGGGGGGGCAGACATTCTCAAACAAAAAAGGTAGATCTGCATTGCATTCGCTGCAAACGAAATGGATCACATGATGCTTCTACATGCAAGCTACCATGGGACAAAGTTGAGCAGAGAAGAAATCAGCAGAAAGGTAAAACTGATGACTCAGACAAAGGTAAAGCACCCAAATCTGCACACTATATTGAGGCACAATGCAATATTGGAGTAAATGAAGATTTGTTTAATGCTTCACTTGCTTCTTCGAAAAATGACTGGTTGCTTGATTCAGGAGCAACCTGTCATATGACTCATAAGAGAGATTTCTTTGAAGATTTCACTAACAATGTTGATGGAGCAATATACTTTGCAGATCAGTCAAAAATCAAGCCATCAGGGCTTGGCACAATCAGGCTTAAACTGCCTGGTCTTCCAGACTTTCTTCTGGATCATGTTCTATATCTCCCACAGCTGAAGAGAAACTTGCTGTCCCTGGTTCACATCCGCCAGCAAGGTCACTCCATTCACATGTTTGATGGCAAGCTTGAGGTAGGAAAGGCATCTGACCACTCACTTGTCATGAGGGGTATAGAAGAAGAAAGACTCCTTAAACTGCAAGGAACCTCTGCTCATGCACAGCATTTCTCATATATTTCTCATCATGAAGAAGGTGCACTTCCATCAAGTTTATTATGGCATGCTAGATTTGGACATTTAAACTATGATAGTCTCCGCTTGTTGAAGAAAAATGGTGTTGCTGGTTTGCCTACAATTCCTAGAAAACATAAACAATGTGATGCTTGCATTCTAGGAAAGCATAGCAAACAGTCTTTTCATGATTCACATTCAAGAGCACATAGGAAGCTTGAACTTATTCATTCAGATTTATGTGGTCCAATGCCTGTTCCTTCTGCAAATGGAAATAAATATATCATGACATTTATTGATGATTACACCAGAATGTGTTGGGTTTACTTATTGAAGAACAAATCTGATGCTTTTCAAACATTTAAGAATTTTCATAAGTGGATTGAAAATGATGCACAATCTCATATTGGGTCTATTCACACTGATAATGGAAAAGAATATACATCAAATGAATTTGAACACTATCTTCGCCAAAATGGGATTAAACATCAAACAACTGTGCCTTATAATCCTCAACAGAATGGTGTAGCTGAAAGAATGAACAGAACAATTTTGAATATGGTACGATCTATGCTTTTCTTCAAAAATGTAAAGACAATGTTTTGGGCTGATGCTGTTCTATGTGCTGCATATATAAAGAATAGATGTCCATCTAGTACTATAAGAAACAAGACTCCTTATGAATTGTGGTATGGACATGTTCCTTCGGTAAAACATCTCAGGATATTTGGTTCCACCTGTTATGCTTTAATACCAAAGGTACATAGAAACAAACTTGGTGCAAGAAGTCGTAAGTGTATCTTCCTGGGGTATTCAAACACATCTAAAGCATACCGCCTTTATGATGAAGTAAATAAAAATTTTGTTTTATCTAGAGATGTCATTTTTCTTGAATCATCCAAATCTGACAGTGTTGTTGAGCGGCAACTTGATCGCTTGGATAGATTCACAAAACCGAAATCATTCCAAGAGTTTGATAATCAGATTCCACATCTTGAAGGGGGGATTCCTATACTAGATCAACATGTGGAATCTCCTTCTGAAGAACAATCTCCCCTGCATGACACTCCAACAACGGATGATGCTTTAAGTGATGTAATTGATAGAATTGGGAGACTCAATCTTGATTCAGACCCAACTCAATCAACAGAACAGCCTGGACCATCTCAGAAAGGTCCCCCAAAGTGGCTGACAAAGACACTTGAAAGTGTTCATCCTGATGAAATTGGAAAAACAGGAACCAGAAATTCAAACCGACAAGATGGAGGTGATGTAGATAACTCTAATTCACCTGTTGATATGGATGTTACTTATGATTGTGAATTGAACTTGTCTACAGATTTTGAACCAACTTCCTTCAAAGAAGCTGCTTCTCATGATGAATGGAAAGAAGCGATGCAGAAGGAGTATGATGCCCTCATAAAGAATGGCACATGGAAGTTGGTTGATCCTCCATTTGGAACCAAACCAATTGGCTGCAAGTGGGTCTACAAGAACAAGTACAAAGCTGATGGCTCACTTGACAAGCACAAAGCTAGGCTTGTGGCAAAAGGTTTTGCACAGAAGGAAGGGGTCGATTATGAGGAAACTTTTGCCCCCACAGCAAAATGGGCCACCATCCAGACACTCTTTGCACTAGCTGCTCAGAACGGTTGGAAAGTCCATCAAATGGATGTAAAAACTGCATTCTTGAATGGAGATCTAAAAGAGAATGTTTTTATGTCCCAGCCTGAAGGATTTGCTGTGAAAGGACATGAACACAAAGTATGCAAACTTGTGAAGTCCTTGTATGGCCTCAAACAAGCACCACGAGCTTGGTATGAAAAACTAACTGAGCATCTTCTGAAACTCAACTTCAAACATTTTGATCTTGATGATGCAACTTTATTTGTGAAGAAAGTTGGCATAACAGTTGTATATCTTGTGGTATATGTAGATGATCTTTTAATGACAGGGAACAATGAAAGCTATATTGCATCCATAAAGAAAGAATTAGGAATTTTTTTTGAAATGACTGATTTGGGCTATGTTCATTACTATCTTGGCATTGAAGTAACCCAACATCCAAAGTCCATATTTCTTTCTCAAAAGAAATACATTGGAGATTTGTTAAACAGATTTGGCATGACAGAGTGCAATCCCCTTTCTACTCCAATGGAACAAAACTTGAAGCTCACATCTATTGAAGGAAAAGAATTTGAGGATGCAACAAAGTATAGACAGCTTGTAGGAAGTCTCATCTACCTCACTACTACCAGACCAGACATTTCATTTGCTGTTGGAATCCTCTCAAGGTTTATGCAAAAGCCTTGTGAAGGACATTGGTCTACTGCAAAAAGAGTTCTAAGGTACTTGAAGGGAACTCAAGACCTTGGAATCAAGTATACACAGGTGGACGACTTCAACTTGATTGGATACTCTGATTCAGACTTCGATGGAGACAAAGAAACTGGGGTATCTACTTCAGGATATGCTATGAGCCTTGGATCAGGAGCTGTCTCCTGGAGATCACGCAAACAATCAGTACCAGCAGATTCCACAACAGAAGCAGAATATGTGGCAGCAGCTGAAGCAACGAAAGAAATTGTGTGGCTCAGGAAAATTCTTGAAGATTTGCAGGTAAAACAAATACAATCAACTCCACTCATGATTGATAACACATCTGCAATAAAGTTGGCCAAGAACCCAAAGTTCCATGATCGCACTAAGCACATCAATACTAAATATCATCTGATCCGACATCATGTTGAGGCCAAAACAATCCATCTCCGTCATTGTTCCACAAACGAGCAAATTGCAGACATCTTCACCAAAGCACTTGGAAGAGAAAAGCTTGAAAGATTCAGAACGATGCTTGGACTCACCAACATCCCTTCAGATTAAGGTGAGGAATGTTGACACCTAATCTGAAACGGATGAGGTGAAGCCGGACAGTCATCTAGAAGATGAACTGATCCGTTTTTGTATTTGTATAAATAATAGTAGTTGAATGAATAATATCACACAGTTCAGTTTTGCGCTCATTAATTTCTGAGCTAGCCTGGCCTGACAAAAACTTACCACAGGGTTAAGAAGGAATTTTTTTGGGATGGCCTTAAATCGGATATTCAAAAGTTTGTGGCAGAATGTTTGGTTTGCCAACAAAATAAAGTTGAAACAATTAAGACACCAGGTCCATTACAACCTTTATCCATTCCAAGCCAACGTTGGGAGGAGGTTTCAATGGATTTCATCACAGGTTTACCCAAGTCTGAGGGAAAGAGTGTCATCATGGTGGTAGTTGGAAGACTTACCAAGTATGCACACTTTTGTGCATTATCACATCCATTTAAAGTTAGTACCATTTCTACTGCATTTATGGAAACAATTCAAAAGCTACATGGAAACCCAAAGATTATTGTAAGTGACAGAGATCCCATTTTCACTGGAAATTTTTGGACAGAATTATTTTCTTGTCTTAGTACTCAGTTAGCTCATAGCTCATCTTATGATCCTCAATCTGATGGGAAAACTAAGATAGTAAACAAATGTTTGGAAGGATATCTTCATTGCTTTGTATCTTATAAACAGACACAATGGGTCAAATGGTTGCCTCTGGCTGAATGGTGGTATAACACTTCCTTCCATACAGCAACAAAAATGACCCCATTTATGGCACTTTATAGATATCAACCACCATCCATCACATCATATTTAAAAGAAAATTCTAAGGTTCAAGCAGTGGAACATCACATCGAACATCAACAACAAGTCCTCCAACTCTTAAAGGATAACCTCATGTTGGCACAGAATAGAATGAAACAACAGGTAGATCAACATCACAGCGAAAGAAGTTTTGATGTAGGTGATTGGGTATTCCTATGGCTACAACCATATAAGAAAATGTCCCTCAAGCACACTAAGAAGGATAATAAATTTTCACTAAAGTATTATGGTTCGTACAAGGTCTTGCAAAAGATTGGTACTATGGCATAAAAATTAGAGCTTCCTGCAGCTTCTCGATTGCACCCAGTTTTCCATGTTTCATGTTTAAAGAAGGTTATAGGTGACAAGCTCCCAGTTCAAACAATATTGCCAGAAATTGAAGAGGAAGGAAAAATTATATTGGAACCAGAAATAGTCACAGAAACAAGAACTTGACAGCTACGAAATCAATCAATTTCGGAGTATCTTATCAAGTGGAAGAACTTATCTGCTAAAGATTCCACACGGGAGGATGAGAATTTTATATAGAAGCATCCAGAACTACTCAAGCATTGATGACAACAAATTTTTGAAGGAGAGGGGCATGTTGGGTCCCTATAATACTAGTGATTACCCCATTAGTATTGTAGTTGTATCCCTTATCAATATTGTTGTGCCCATATTGTCTCCATATTGTTATTACTGTGCCCCATAGAATCCCTATATTGTTATTTTTGTGGCTTTATATTATTATTATGACTCCTTAGAATCCTATATATAGAAAGGAGGTTTTGTGATTTGAATCATCCAAGAATTGTTCATTTATGTAATGTAAAGGAGGTTGCCCCCTCGAAGAGGCTGAATTCTAAGGCGTTGATCTATCTTTTCTATATTTTTGTGAGCTGGTTTCATAACACTACAAATCAGTAAATCACAAAATTGATAGTACAATGTCCCTGCACTCTAGTCTCAACTGGGTCTTTTTGAGAATTGACATGCACGAGTTTCTGATGAGCGAATATTCAGTTCACTAGAGTGACACTTATTGATGCACTAGTGCACCAACTTATTGTTAACTCTCTATTAGTTCCACAAACAATTTGGAACTAATTTAACTAAACATAACTCAGTACACTGAGTTATCTAATTTACAACTCAATTTAAACTCATATTGGACCCCTAAAACTTAGGGAGAACATATACATGACTTCAGAAAGACTTCCAACTCGAAATTCCTAAGGTAATTAAGTTAATTAAACTTAATTAACTATTTACAGGTTTCTATGAGAATAGAATTCACTTATAATTCATAGTTTAATTCAAAGACAAATTAAGCTAGAATTTCTTGTTGCCATTTCTCAACACTCCCTCTCAACAAGAAAGGGATTATCAGCTACCCTGATCCTATCTCTGTGAAACTTGAATTTACATCTTGACAATTCCTTTTTCAAAATATTAGCATCTTGCTCCTCCATGGGAATGCACTCTAACAATAAAATCCGCCTCAATACACAATCTCTGAGATGATGATATCAGATATGAATATGCTTGGACCGATCATGAAAAACTAGATTTTCAGAGAGTTTGATAAAACTCTTATTATCATAGTAAATCACTATGAGATCCATATGTTGACCAAACAAACCAACTAGGACCTTCCTCATCCATATGGTCTCACATGCTGCCTGAATCACAACCATGTACTCTGCCTCTCCCGAACTGAGTGCAACCAATCTTTGTTACCTATTGTACCAAGAAATTACCGCTGACCCAATATTGAAGATCCCTCCTCATGTTATCTTTTGATCATATGGACTCCCTACCCTATCTCCATCAGTGAATCCTTGAAGCTTCACTCCCTCTATCTGTCTGTACCATAATCCATACTAACAAGTGCCCCTGAAGTATCTCAACACATGCTTTTTCGCCTTCCAATACAACTTGGTAGGCCTAACCATTGCTTGACTAAGTTGGCTAAATTCATAGTACATATTCAGTCATGTGTTCACCAAGTACATGAGTGAAGCCACAAGCTATCTATAAACAATAGCTTCCACTACTTCCCCTGAAGTAGCATCCTGCTTTGTCCAGTTACATGCTAGAGGAGTCTCCATGGGTTTGCTCCTCTCCATGAAAAATCTCCTCAATATCTCATTGGCATACTTTCCCTGAGACACAAACAGCTCCCCATCTCCCTGCCATACCTTCATGCCAAGAAAGTAATGCATGAACCCCATGTCCTTCATCTCAAACTCTCTTGCAAGGTCCTACTTGCAAGATTTTAATAGCTTATCATCACATGTCATTATGTTATCATCAACATAATGTATAATGATCAACAATTTACCTTCCACCACTATGTGATATAGGTTTGCATCCACTTCACTCTTCATGAAGCCCAACCCAGTGAAGTAGCTACCTATCTTGGTGTACCAAGCATAGGGTGCTTGCTTCAGCCCATCCAACACTCTCTTGAGTCAACACACATGCAAATCATGGTCAAAGGTATCCAAAACCTTTAGGATGATCTATATACACCTCTTCCTCAATCATGCCATTAAGGAAGCCTGTCATTACATCCATCTGATGTATCATCCAACCCATCTGTGATGATAGTGCCAATATGGTTCTGATTGTCGAGTACCTTACAGTAGGAGCAAAGGTCTCATCATAGTCAATCCCCTTTACCTGTGAAAATACATGAGCCACAAATATATCCTTATGCTTCTCCACACTACCATCTACATCTAGATTTACCTTGTAAAGCCAATGGGAGCTCACCACTGTCTTGCCCTCTGTGGAGTACTAAAGAAGGTATGTTTTTGGTAATTATTTCAGCATCTTTTCATTAGAACTTACAAACCTTTTGCATCATGAACTAGGAAAATGATAAGGAATTGTAATAAAACCTGTGAGATTAATGTGCAAAGCGAAAACACTGATAATTGTCATTTTCTTATGCAGAAAGAAGGGAAAACAAAACACTGTTGTTCTGAAGGAAAGAACAAGGTTGGGTTAACTACTGTCCCTTTGACGGGGAACTGTATGCAAAAAAGGAAAAACAGATCAAATTGAATCAGCCTTGGAAAGGAAGTGGAGATGTCGGCTCGGTGCAAGAAGGAAAAGAGATAACTAAGAACTAACGGTTCGGAAAATCCCTCAGGATCCTTTGATCCTAAGGGATTGTTGCTTTAAGTATTTTTGCACCTAGACATCTCCACCTTCATTATTATAAAAGGGGCAACACTGTTAGCTCGAGGGGTCGATTGAATCCTTATGTTTTTTGTAATTTCTCTGAAGATTGAAACTTTGATCATCGAGTCTCATTGAGAACTGATCTACCGTAATTCCATTTTATGCATTAATACAAACTCGGTTGCTATTTCATCCCTGAGTCTGGAATAACTTCGAGCAGTGTACCCCTGGAGGCTAAGGGCCCGACCCTGGAGGACACTTGCTCCTGTACTATTACGTTTGGTTTATGCGTAGTTTGCTTATTAGTGTTATTTGGTAATCTGATGTGTTTTGTTAGTTTACATCACATGCTCTGTTATGTTTACTTTACTAAGACAGAGCTATTGCATTGACTCTGCAACGTATCACTATTCTTCTAAGTGTTGATATAATATTGTTAGTCTTTACAAAATATTGTTGTTGTTCAATTACAGAGCCTTTGTGCTGTGCACTTATTCATTGATATTACGGAATTCATCTTAGCGATTATGTTCTTTGCGATTGTTGGATCTATAGACATTGCTATTCCATTCTGAAACCCAGTCATAATCTTTTATAACTGAGAGTGATAACTCGTTTACCAAGATCAGGTTACTATTAAGGTGTGCCATGTGCATATATGGTTTTGAAGTGTTGTTCTATATTTCATCATTAATCAGTGTTGCTCCACTTTGGTGTGTTGTTCAATTCGTCCTTAAGAGTGAAGGATTGCCATTTGATTCCTGTAGGTCACGATTCATGCATTTGATCTTGTAGGCTAAGGTGTTACTGCTTGCTAGACTTAGTTGTTGTTACAATTTCTTGTTTGTTATTCTATTTCAGATTTTTTGTTCCATTTCAGATTTGTTGTTATATTTCTTATTTCGTTTTTCCATATCTTATCTACTATTCCATTTCCTTTCCTTTGTTATTTTGGTGTGAAG
This sequence comes from Pinus tabuliformis, assembly GCA_031772625.1. Classification (NCBI taxonomy): domain Eukaryota; kingdom Viridiplantae; phylum Streptophyta; class Pinopsida; order Pinales; family Pinaceae; genus Pinus; species Pinus tabuliformis. The sequence goes on along the minus strand of CM062817.1, from coordinate 1,923,359,386 downwards.
AACAATCCAGGGCTGTAGTGAGCACTGACATTTACTGCCTAGCTCCTAAATCCATCATATATTCTCTGATTTATCTTAGTTCCATCAGTTTACAAAGGGATGATTTATTGCCACTGAACCCTTGACTGATAAATTGCTTAGTTTTCTGAATGTGTAGTTTAATCTTTTGAAGTAGTTTGATTTAAACAAGCATCCATTTACTCTTGTATTTCTGAACACTGTACTACTAGCATTACTCTGGCAAATGATAGCCTCAGACTGAGACACTCTTTGAAATAAAAAAACATTCTTGGATTGACAACTAATGTGAGGTAATTAGAGGTGAAAGAGACCTTTTCTATAGCTCGACATTTTGGCGCCATTGCCGGGGAAAGAGTGTAGCCATTTGTTTTTTCCAGAGTAGTGTAAGAACCTGTTAGGGAAGAATTGGGTTTTAAAAACGGAAGGTAAGAGCCTATGTGTGGAGCATGTAACAGCCCTGCTCCCCTGGCCGCTTTCGTACAAATTTGCTGCTGTTTTGTTCGGGTAGAATCTAGCAGTTGATCTGTGTGCATGACTAAGCAGAAAAAGCCAGAAAAAGCTAAGGGGCCAGTCACCCTTGGCTGATCAACCTTCATAGACGAAATATTCAAGAAATCAGAATCTCAGGCTTTAGTAGGACCCAGAAAAGTTATTTCTAGACAACCTACTAGTTCCCTTTAGGCCACAGGATCACCATGTGTAGCCTTTGCTAAGGTGCATAGTCAAACTGAAGAGCAGGACTTTTAAGAAATTGAAAATTCTACTCCAAAAATTTTGCAAGAAGGGAATTTCAGCAATCTTTGTGAAGGAGGAGGAGAAACAGGGGAAACTGAGGAACCAAGGTCTCCTCTTGAGACAACTCATCCATTAAATAGCCCAGACAAGGGAAGTGCTACAAAAATCATTGTTGAAGAAACTCAATCTCCTCATACATTAGGCACTCTCATTATCCCAAACAGAGGAAGTATTATTAAAACCATTCCTGTGAAATCCATTCCTTCTCAACCTAGGAATACCCTCCTAGATATCCCAAAAGGTTATTGGCATATATTCGACCAAATGGCTCAAAACTAGCCAAACACCCAAACCTCTACATTGCAATACCCCATAGTGGATATTGCAGCAAATGCACCCATGAAAGCAATCCCTCTTCAACATATCCCTACATTCCACGGTCTTACATCAAAAGATCCAGATGCATTTCTATTTGAGTTCGATGTGCTGTGTAGGGGATATGATTACACCACCGACCCCCAGAAACTAAAATTATTTCCCTCTACATTAAAAGGGGTTACCTTAAGATGGTTTATGGGATTAGGTGGTGGGGTTATAAATAACTGGGATCAAATGAAAGAATCTTTTCTAAAGAAATATCAGGACTATTGCAGATCTAGAGAACTAAAGGATGAAATATTCCAGATGGTAGCTAGACCAAATGAAACATTAGAGGAGTATGTGGAACGTTTTCAGTATAATCTTCAAATATCTCCTTATGCAGCACTACCGGGAAATCCAATAGTCACCGTACAAATTTATGGTCAAACATTCCCTAATGCCTTAGTTGATCTAGGAGTTGCAATCAACATCTTAACAACTACTACTTGCCAAAAGCTAGGCATTACATCTGTAGAACCCACCTCTACCTTGTTATAGCTGGCTGACCGATCTGTGGTTAGGCTAGAGGTCACGCTACATGATGTCATGGTATCTGTTGACTCATGGGAATATCCAACTAATTTTCTGGTAATAAATCCCAAAAGCCGACTTGATGGACACCCATTGATTTTAGGTAGACCTTGGCTTGCAACTAACGATGCCTATATTGGTTGCCGACAAGGCAATATGACCATAACAAGGGGAGTGAATATCAAGAACTTAGCCTTATATCCTCCAGCACAGCCAAGTGTCACAATGATCAAAACTAATAAGCACCCTGTATCATACCTTATTGACAACATTAGATCTCCATTAACTATACAAGAGGCACTTTATTTTAAAGATCAGACAGAGGACGATGCCATTAATAAATTTATTAGTCAAACTGAATCCAGATCCCGAAAACAGTGTCACATGATAGAGGCAGCATTCGATAACGAATTAGAAGAAGATCCTCTTAAAGATACACATGATCAAATGATACCTGTTACCTCTATTGCAAATAGTAAAATTGTGGAAATCGAACTGGGAAAAACCTTAAACATTAATGCCAACCTCACCTCCGAACAAGAAATGAATCTCATCCATCTGTTGAGGAAATATAAAGAAGCATTTGCATGGGACTATCCTGATATGAAAGGAATTGACCCTCAATTATGTACCCACCACATTTACATAGAAAAAGATGTGAGACCTGTTTGCCAGTCTCAGAGGAGACTTAATCCTCATCTAAAAGATGTGGTAAAAGCTGAACTTAAAAAAAAAATAGATGTCAACTTCATCTATCCTATCTCCGATAGTAAATGGGTCTCTCCGCATGTGGCGGTACCAAAAAAGAATGGGAAATGGAGAATTTGTGTGGACTACAGAGAACTAAATAAAGCAACACAAAAAGACCACTTCCCTCTCCCATTCATTGACCAAGTATTAGACACTTTGGTAGGAAAGAAATTATTTTCTTTCCTGGATGGCTTCAGTGGATACAATTAGATCCAGATTGCCCATGAAGACCAAGACAAAACCACTTTTACTTGTCCTTGGGGAACATTTGTCTACAGAGTTCTACCTTTTGGCTTATGCAATGCTCCTACCACATTCCAAAGGGCTATCCTCAACATTTTTGCAGACTTAATAAATGAAGGACTTGAAGTATACATGGATGACTTTACACCATATGGAGACAATTTCGATCCAGCATTAGATACACTAGAAAAAGTCCTACAATGCTACATTGCTACCAGGCTTTGTTTAAGCCATGAAAAATGCTATATGATGATGACTGAAGGACTTATTCTTGGACACTATATTTCAGCAGCTAGCATTCAGGTAGACCCAGCCAAAATCCAAATAATTTTGCTTATTCCCACTCCTACCACTCAAACGGAGGTACGCAGTTTTGTTGGATTTTCTAGTTATTATAGGAGGTTTATAGAACATCTTTCGCATATTGATGCACCTCTGTATGCACTAACTGGTAACATTGATTTTCTTTGGACAGAAAAATGTGAACATGCTTTCCAGGATCTAAAGAAGCTTGTGTCCATAGCCCCAGTCCTTCGAGGACCAAATTAGGATTTGCCATTTCATATATCATCTGATGCCTCAGATACAGCCATTGGAGCAGTCCTTGGGCAGGAAGAGGATAAAAAACCATATGCAATTTATTATATTAGCAAAAATTTATCCTCTGCTGAATTAAATTACACTATTACCGAGAAAGAATTTTTAGCTCTAATACATGCTGTCAATACGTTTAGACATTACATTACTGGATACCCTGTTATCTTGTATACAGATCATTCTGCCATCAAATATTTAGCAAACAAGCCTATCACAAATGGCAGAATAACTAAATGGCTGATTTTATTGCAGGAATTTGATATTACAATCAAGGATCGACCTGGAAAAGAAAATCTTGTAGCCGATTTTCTCAAGAATGCCAAAGCCAATCGATGCAGCAACAGTTGAAGATCAATTTCCGGACGAGCATCTATTTGTTGATACTGTTCAACACCCTGGTATGCTGATGTTGCCAATTACCAAGCAGTAGGTAAACTATCGAAACATATAACCCCCTAATGAGCGGAAACAAATCGTTTAGAAGAGTGCTCGATTCTCGTAGGTTGGAGGCTACCTGTTCCACACAGGGGTAGACATGCATATCAGAAGATGCGTTCGAGAGGATGAAATATTCGACATTTTAAAAGCCTGCCATGACGGACCATGTCGCGTACATTTCGCCGATCGTAGAATTGGACATAAGGTCCTGCAAACAGAGTATTATTGGCCTACACTTTTCAAAGATGCAAAGAAATTCGTCCAAGCTTGTGACAGTTGCCAGAGAGCAGGATGCCCTCGTCAGTCCGATGACATTCCCTTGAACCCACAGTTAGTCATTGAACCATTCGAACGATGGGCCCTTGATTTCGTTGGACCAATTAACCCACCCTCAAACTAGAAAACATATATTTTGGTGGCAACAAAATATGTCACCAAATGGGTTGAGGCAGAGGCATTGCCAAGAGCTATAAAAATTTTGTCATATAATTCTTGTTCCATATATTTGTGCGTTATGACCTTCCAAGAGATATAATTATAGATGGTGGACCACAGTTTTCTGGGAACAAAATAGTTGGAACACTCAAAAACTATTATGTCTAGCATAAAATCACTACTCCATACCTCCCACAAGAAAATGGTCAGGTAGAAAGCAGCAATAAAAAAATAGAAGCAATCCTAACAAAAACAAACGCGTCACATAGACGTGATTGAACAGCCAGACTACCATAGGCACTGTGGGCTTACAAGACAACATGGAGAAGTACCACTGATTACTCACCTTATCAATTAGTGTTTGGCAAGAAACCCATTTTTCCCATAGAATTCGAAATCCAAACACTGCAAACATCACAGGAAGTTGGCTTAGATTTAACTGAGGCACAGATTAATCGATTGCAGCAGATCAATGAGCTCGATGAAATCAGTCTCTCTGCACTCCAAAATACTGCACTTATCCAACAACAGCGAGCTAAATAGTATGATGCTCTCATTAAAAATAAAGTCTTCCACGAAGGAGACTAGGCACTTTTGTACGATTCCAGTTTTCAGGACTTTCCCGAGAAAATCCAGACTCATTGGTTGGGACCATACAAAATCCAGAAGGTACATGACAATGGTACTCATACTCTAATCACTATTGACAATTCTGGATATGCCTTCAAGGCAAATGGCCATCGAGTTTTCCTTTATTGCAAACCACTCACTCGGGAGCCCTTCTACCACCAGCTACGCCAAGACTCCGATATGGAAATTTTGGGAGAGGGAGAGAAGTCTTCCTGATCTAGGTGGATATTGGTGGCCACCTGCCAAGTCCACCTGGACCCCCACCATTGTCTTTCTCAGCATTTTCAGTTTCCTTAATTGTAGCACAACTTAGTATTTTTAGCAGTTTTTCGGGTCCTGAACTTCCGGAGCCGTTTTGAGGCCCTAAATGACGTTTTTTGGGGAATCCAGGGGCAACATATGTTGCCCATTCCAACAATGATAGTGCTCGGATAGATCTTTCTAATTAGCTATTGTACGCGTCAAACGGAGATCATATGCCAAAGTTACGACCCCGGGAAGTTGATGTACCAATTTACCCCCAAACGGGGCCCACAGTTTGGCGTTTCATCTCCTAGGGTTAGGTTTTGGAATGCTAAGGGTTTTCCATTGTTTCTCAACAATAAATAGGCCTTCGAGCCTCATTGTAACACAGTTCAGAGGCATGTAGCCATCACATCTCTTCTCAGAGATAAGCTACCATCGCCCTAGCTGGTTTATTTCCATTTCTGGTTGTAAGCATATTTCAGTATTTTCCATTAATGAAATGAAGTATTATTTCCGCTGCATCTTTGTGTATATGGTTATCTCTGTAATTTGTTGCGTTCCTATTTAAATCCGGATCAGTGGTATTAGAGCGGTTTGCTTTTTCTCTATTTTTCTTTGCATGTCCCCAACAAGGTCGGGATATAAGGAGTTAGGGCTTGAACTGGTTGAACCTTTGCAATACCAGCCTCGCAAATCCCGGCGGCCTCCCATGGCGGACGAGAAGAAAGATGAGGGGGAAGGAGATCCCATCAAAATCTTGCTCGAAGAAGCCCTCGAGCGACAACGGAACGCGATGGTGGACAGCTTTGCCCAGATCCTTCAGCAGCTACCCAGAAGCAACGCATCGGCTTCCAGCAGCTACTCTGGAAACGCCACACCCTTTAAGGTACAAGTTAATTTTGAAATCCCCATATTTGAGGGTCAGATAGACGCAGATGTCGTAGATAAATGGTTAAATCTTCTAGAGGGTTATTTTTCTGTTCATGAATTTTCGAGTCGGGAAAAGATTGTTTTTGCTCTTCTCAAAGCAACCCCCCACGTCAAGGACTGGTGGGAAACCTACTGCGAGCAGAAGGATGAAAGTACTGGCTCACTATTTTCAGCCGCACCCACCTGGGATTCGTTCCGGGATGCCATCAAGGAGCAGTACTACCCTGTCGGAAGCTTTGAGGATGAATACATAAAGTGGACCACGCTGCGGCAGGGAAGGGACCAAGACGTGCCGGAGTTCACCAATCTTTTCCATACCCTTCGCACAAAGTTGGGTATCAAGGATTCGGAGCAACATTTGATACTCAAATACCGTGGCTACCTGCACAAGTACATCCAGGAAGAAATACAATTCCTAAACATCCCCTCGCTCGGCGCAGCATACCGATATGCCGTCAAGGTCGAGCAGAAGTTTAAACAAAAGAAGCGAGACTTTGGATCTGCGAATCCAAAGCAGGGGAAAGGTGCCCCTAAACCACAGAACAAAGGACAAAGCCAAGGCGGGACAGCCCAAGACAACCAGTCGAAGCCGCAAGCAAAGAACAGCGCCGCGAAGCCGAGAAAGGACACTGGAAAATGGTGCGAGTTCCATAAGAGCTCCACTCACAACACAAGTGAGTGTCGGGCCAAGCAGTCACTGGTGGCTGAGCTAAAGGTTTCAGAATCAGATGCATGTTCTCACTCTGAGTCAGAACCCGATAAGGGGTATGAAAAAGGGAAGCAAATCATTGATGCGGATCCCAGCGCCACTGTTGCTACCGCAAAGATCCAGAAAAATGAACCCGAAGATCCAGAGGAGGAGGAGCGTCTCTTCCACTCCCAGATGTGGGTAAAGGGCTCCCCGATACAGTTCATTGTTGATAGCGGGAGTAAAAGAACCTCATTTCGGCAGAGGTCGTGAAGCGGTTGGGCTTACCGACCACAGCACATCCACAACCATACACCATTGGGTGGCTTCACCAAGGACGAGATCTTCGCGTGAGCCAGCAGTGTCGCCTTCCATACAACATCAAGCCCTTCACGGATGAGGTATTGTGTGACATTGCTCCCCTTGAAGTTTGTGATGTATTACTAGGACAACCATACTTGTGGAAGCGACATGTTGTGTATGAATCAAGGCCCCGTGCTGTTATTATTACATTGGGAAATAAGTTGTTTAGGATACCAGAGGTAGCACCACCTGCCGCCATCTCTTTGATTACTGCAAAACAATGCAGTAAGATCATTTCCAAAACCAGGAAATTTGTTTTCCTGATGATACGCCCTCAAGGAAGGAAGAAGACAGTGGCCGCGGCCTCCAAATGGGGTCCCTCTGCACGACAACTACAGATGGACAAGGTTGTGGAGGAGTACGAGGACATCTTCACCTCCCCGGCAGGGGTTCCTCTGCACTGTCAAGTCAAGCACTCCATCGATCTGACCCCAGGTGCGCCCCTACCCAATGGACCAATTTATCGGTGCTCCGTTCTGGAGAACAATGAAATCAAGAGGCAGATTCAGGAGCTCCTGCAGAAAGGTCACATCCGTCCGAGTTCATCGCCCTGTGGGAGCCCGATCGTGTTGGTACAGAAGAAGGATGGGACGTGGAGACTTTGTATTGACTATCGGGCGCTGAACAAGATCACTGTCCGTAATAGGTACCCGATCCCGCGGATTGATGACCTCCTAGACCAACTAAAGGGGGCAAAATATTTCAGCAAGATCGATCTGAAGTCAGGATATCACCAGGTACCAATCGAACCCTCCGATGTGTGGAAGATTGCCTTCAAATCCAAGGAGGGCCTCTTCGAATGGTTGGTCATGCCTTTCGGATTGACGAATGCTCCTGCAACCTTTATGAGGCTAATGGATGACATCTTGCGGCCATTCACCAACTCCTTTGTAGTATTATACTTGGATGACATTCTGATCTTCAGCCAGAGTTGGGAAGAGAACCTCCACCACATCCGACAGGTTCTCCAAACACTGCGGCAACACAAGCTATGTGCCAATTTGGAGAAATGCACTTTTGGCATGACCCAGGTTCAGTATCTGGGATACATCATTGATGAACAGGGGGTGCATGTCGATCCAGCCAAGATCCAAGTCATTCGGGATTGGCCCTCTCCAACCACTCTAACAGAGCTCCGCAGCTTTCTAGGTCTTGCCAACTTCTACCGCAGGTTTGTGTTGGGTTTTCTCATATTTCTTGGCCCTTGAGTCAAGTCACCAAGGGCGGGGCGAAAGCAAAAATTCTTTTGGTCTGAATCTCAACAGAAGGCATTCAGGGAGTTGAAGGATCGCCTCTGCACGGCACCAGTGCTCGCGTTACCAGATTTACAACAACCATTTGAGGTCGAGACAGATGCCTCTGACTATGCTATTGGGGCAGTCCTTACTCAACATGGACATCCAGTGGCATATCACAGTGAAACACTTTCAGACACAGTCCGGAAGTACCCCACTTATGATAAAGAGATGTATTCCATTGTACAGGCCTGCCGACAATGGAAGCATTACATTTTGGGGAAGGAAACGGTCATCCACACAGACCACCGACCTCTGCAGTTCATACAGACCCAAGGGAAATTGCAGAATGATCGCCATCAGAAGTGGTCTACATACCTGCAACAGTTTCACTTGAATATCAAGTATAAAAAGGGCAGCACCAATAATGTTGCAGATTGCCTCAGTCGACCACCGATCATGGCGCTAACCACCGTGCTCAACTCTTGTGGGCACGAGACTTCTGATTGGCCACTTCTCTACAAAAGCGACCCAGAATTCGGCCACACATACCAAACACTCTTGGAGGGTCGGCATGTTGCAGATTTTCACCTCCAGGATGCCCTATTATGCCACCTCGGTCACCTTTGTGTTCCTTCAAGCGAGCGTGCCAAGATGATTTTGGAAGCACACTACAGTCGGGCTGCTGGGCATTTCGGGGTCGAGAAAACAGTGGCAGTACAGCAAAATTATTTCTATTGGCCAAATCTTCGACAGGATGTTGGGAAGTACATCCGATCATGTACTGCCTGTGCCATTGCCAAACCGACCATTAAGAAGCACGACCTCTATACCCCGTTGCCTACCCCTAGTCGACCTTGGGAATCCATCTCCATGGATTACATGTCAGGCCTTCCTTCCACTAAGCATGGAAATGACTGTGTTTTTGTGGTCGTCGACAGGTTCTCGAAGATGGCCATTATGATGGCCTGCAAGAAGAATATCACAGCAGAAGCCACTGCTAAACTCTTCTTTGAACGAGTGTGGGTGCACTTTGGGATCCCACAGTCTATCATCTCAGATCGGGACAGTCGGTTTCTTAGCACATTTTGGTCCAGTCTCTGGTCAATGCTGGACACCAAACTCACGAAGTCCATAGCCTTGCATCCTCAAACTGATGGCCTGACAGAGGTTGTAAACAGGATGATTGTGCACATTCTGCGCATGTATAACTCAAAGCATCCATGCACATGGGACGAGAGCCTCCCCTATGTTCAGCACAGCTACAACCGAGCTCTTCACAGCTCCACTGGCCATAGCCCTTTTCAGGTGGGTTTGGGATTCCAGCCACTATGCCCCATTGATGTGTCCATGCCCCTTACAGCTACTCACATGAATTCAGCTCATGTCCAGTCCGAAACAGATAAGGCCACCAGCTTCATTGAGCGCATCCAACATATTCGCCAGCAGGTCCATGAAATTCTTGAGAAATCAAATGCCAAGTACAAGCAGCGACATGATCAACACCGGGTGCCACACAAGTTTCAGGCGGGCGATAAAGTCTGGTTGCATCTGCAAAAGGAACGCCTTACTGGAGCCTATCGGAAATTGAGACCACTCCGATATGTTCCTTACACCATTACTAAGGCTATGGGAGACAATGCATTTGAGCTCAGCATTCCCCCATTCCTTGGCCTGCACCCAGTGTTCAATGTGGACCGCCTTCGGCCATACTTTCCACCATTGCTAGACACATCCGACATTGCAGAACAACTCAAACACACAGAATTAAATCCAGATTGCATGGAACAAGCTGCAACTGATCGGATCATGGACACACAGATCAAGAACACTCACCAACATAATATCCAACTGTATCGAGTTGTCAAAGCAGGCCAACTCCTTCAGCAGGGCAAGTGGCTCACCAGGGAACAAGTTCAGCAGCAGTTTCCTCATCTCATGGAGGAGCTCAACGCAATGGGGACCATTGCTTCCTAAGGGGGGAGGAATGATCCAGGTGGATATTGGTGGCCACCTGCCAAGTCCACCTGGACCCCCACCATTGTCTTTCTCAGCATTTTTAGTTTCCTTAATTGTAGCACAACTTACTATTTTTAGCAGTTTTTCGGGTCCTGAACTTCCGGAGCCGTTTTGAGGCCCTAAACGACATTTTTTGGGGAATCCATAGGCAACATATGTTGCCCGTTCCAACAATGATAGTGCTCGGATAGATATTTCTAATGAGCTATTGTATGCGTCAAACGAAGATCATATGCCAAAGTTACGACCCGGGAAGTTGATGTACCAATTTACCCCCAAACGGGGCCCACAGTTTGGCGTTTCATCTCCTAGGGTTAGGTTTTGAAATGTTAAGGGTTTTCCATTGTTTCTCAACAATAAATAGGCCTTCGAGCCTCATTGTAACACAGTTCAGAGGCATGTAGCCATCACATCTCTTCTCAGAGATAAGCTATCATCGCCCTAGCTGGTTTATTTCCATTTCTGGTTGTAAGCATATTTCAGTATTTTCCATTAATGAAATGAAGTATTATTTCCGCTGCATCTTTGTGTATATGGTTATCTCTATAATTTGTTGCGTTCCTGTTTAAATCAGGATCACTTCCTCACCTGTGATTCATTAAGTAATTTATCTCTTTTCACTGTTTTTACATAATCTCTTTTGTTTTTGTACATATTTTTGAATCAAATGCTTTGTCGTTACTTTTCGAAGCAGTAGCAATGTTATTATTTTTGCTGTTCCTTTTCTCAAAGGGACAACATTTTTCGTTCTGCTGTTCCTTTTCAAAAGAACAACACCTGTTGGATCAGCCATCATTCTGCTTTAATTTTATTCTTTTTCTTTATTTTTTCTTTCCGCTGTTCCTTTTCCAAAGGAATAGAACTTTTGCTTTCTGCTATTCCTTTTCCAAAGGAACGACATTTGTGTGTTTTTCTATTGCTTTTCCAAAGGAACAACATTTTCGATTTTTTCTATTCCTTTTCCAAGGGAACGACATTTGTGTGTTTTGTTGTTCCTTTTCCAAAGGAACATCATTTTCGATTTTTGTTCTTCCTTTTCCAAAGGAATGGCATTTGTGTGTTTTGTTGTTCCTTTTCCAAAGGAACAACATTTTTTATTTTTGTTGTTCCTTTTCCAAAGGAATGGCACTTGGGTGTCTTGCTGTTCCTTTTCCAAGGGAACAACATTTTCGATTTTTGCTGTTCCTTTTCCATAGGAACAACATTTGTGTGTTTTGTTGTTCCTTTTCCAAAGGAACAACATTTTCAATTTTTGATGTTCCTTTTCCAAAGGAATGGCATTTGTGTGTTTTGTTGTTCCTTTTCCAAAGGAACAACGTTTTTGATCTTTGTTGTTCCTTTTTCTAAAAGGAACACCACTTGTATTCTTTTGCTCTTCCTCTTTGAAGCAGCAACATCCTCGTATTCCTTTTACTTATGCTTGTTCCCCTTGCTATTTTAAATTAAGGATGCTTATTGTTCCTGTTCTTTCAAGTCTTTTGGAATATAGCTATGCACTTATGCAATGGATACAAAATCACAACATACTGAAATCAAGTGAATTATAAAATCATTATTTTTATAAGAAATTTCTCTGAATTGGTAAAATGACAGAGGGAAGGACACACTAACCCATTATCTTTTGCTTTCATTGCTTCACTAACTCTGCTCTGATTGGTTATCTTTATCATGTTGGTTCCTTTTAAATCCTCTTTGATTATTATTCAGGAATAAGAGAAAAGGGTTTATATCTTCCTATTGATATGTTAAGACTTCTTCCACCATTCTTACTCTTAAGGAGTGTTGAACCACCCTTTGTGTATAAATGGGATAGTACTTTATGAGAAATAAAAAAGAAGAGCAAAAAGAGAAAACTGACTTGTTTATATAAAGTTGTCAAATGCAGGATAGGGGGTCTCACCAAGAGCCAGCCTACCATGATCATGAAGAAGAAAGTGAAGTGGGGTTCCCACTATGGCCACCACACCAGGGATATGGTTCAAAAGGTATATCAAATAAAGAATCCTTGGAACAGGAGGTCTCATCATGAGCCAGCCTGCCCACCTTTCGCTCCTTCCTTGTGAATGGCATTATGACTAACTAGTTACCAAGCCAGCATAATGGCCTACATTTTGACATCACACAACACTTACTAAGCATACACAAAGGATCATAGTTCCATGGGTGAAATAAACAACTCTGCCAAGGTTATGGACACCTGTCAGTAGCAGAGCACTGTTAATGGTATTGAAGTCACATTATTTACACCAATAGCTAGTTATTAGCACCCTTCTGTTTCTTATACCTTAGTAATCAATCACATAAGACGAATGCATATTATTTTCTAAACCATACAACGCATGTAAATCTATTATCACCAATCATGACAGAGCAGTTGACAATGACCCCATGAGACTCGGTATGTATGGCAAATGTCCTATCCTCCTAGCCTCACATCATATCACAGCAGTCTCTTACGTATTAAGCGATCCAAATTGACACCTCAATTTCGGTAATCTGCTACCTTTATAAACATGGCATATTACCATACACTGTTCCTTTATGACTCTACTTCAGAACAGACCAACACGCCGCTCCTTTATTTGACAGCCAGGATGGCCTATCACATTGCGGGGGGCGAGGTTAACCTCATCATTCCTTGGATGACGTGTCAGACTACTATTCAGAAAACTACGTACTTGGTAATAGCACGGCTCAATGGTATACTATTTTTTAATTTTTGCATGACTTGTTGTTCCTAAGCCATTTCCATTGCATATCCTACAACATTAGATTTTGAGTGATTCTCGCATTTGTCAGCCTCTTTGTGTTTCTAACAGCGTGAACAACTACCTTTCCATTGTCAAAATTCTGAGATCTCACAGCAAAACCATAAACATGGGAGGGAGATCGCTTAGGAGAGAACTGCTGGTGTTAACAGTCTCTGATGCTGCACAGGAAATCCTGGCAAGAGCCAGGTGGCTACCTTATCTCAATCGCTTACAGGAATCCAACGAGAATGTAGCAATTGAATTCTTACAGAACTTGCAAGAGGATCACTCCATAGTGAGGGGGAGACACATAGCAGTCACCGATGACATAAGCACAGAGGTCTCGGGACTGCCAGCCACTGGGCCTGTATGGACGCTAAAGAAGGATAGATTGCAGAAGATTATAGAAACCTTCCAGGAGGAATGCTGGAGCTTGACAATTAGAGGAAAGGGGGTTCTGCCAGCAACATTAGGATAATTGTGGGCAGAATTGGCAAGGACCATTCAAAGCTACATCACCTGTGAAGGAGGAAAGGACGTGGTAAGACCACGACACCTTAAACTTTTAGCTGTGTTAAAACAAAAATGCTCTGTAAATTTACCTGCATTATTGAATTCATTACTGCATGATGTTGCACGGAGCATGAAAAAGGCACATGTAGAATCAATTGTTAGTCATCATGGGTTGATATGGTTAATAGTCAGCCATAGCCTTACCCAGCAGCAGAGCATCTGGGAAGAGCTAATTGTTAAAGACATTTTTGTGCCTTACAGCATGAAGCATGAAATGTCAATAATCTGAGGGATCCAAAGTCCCTAAACATGTTGTTCCTACCCCTAGAGGAACAAGGTCAGCAAACCACAGCACTGAAAATCAGTTCTCCACCTGAAAACACTCAAAAACAAGCTAATTCTGGATCATGTCAACTGCTCCACTCTGTACCTGCGCTGAATGTCAAAAGAAATGAAGGCTACCTGCATTGGGCGAGATTGGCCAAGTGGCACAGTCATTCCTCAATGTGTCAAATGCCCAGGAAGCTTCCAAAATGACACTTGGATCAAGGAATTCGCCTTGTGATGAGTAAGAGGGTCTAGATCTCCAAGTGGAAGCAAGAACCTCCAAGTGGACTCAAGAACTGAAGAATAACTGAAGTGCGAGAGGACACTAGTCAGCTTCATGCCAGCCTCAAGCTGACTCATCCTTTCTCCAAATCTCCTATATATAGAGCTCTCTCATGAGGTCTAGGGAGACGGGAATCTGGCGACTGTAAGGAAGTGCTGTTGGTTTGAGTATAGAACTATTGGGTGATTTGCTTGAAGGAGGTGAAGAGGAGATTTCTTTCTGCTGGGAGGTGTTGCTGGATTGGGCCCCTTATGGTTGTAACACTCTCAGAACTTTGCTTCCCATAACGAAAGTAAATATTCTTATGTTGAAAAACTAGCGCTTGCGGCTGTTCAAGCGATTCAAAGGCTTCGACATTATGTCCTCTTTCGGAAAACTACCATCTTGTCAGATTGCAACCCCATGACTTATATACTGTCGCGATAGTTGCTGGGGGGCAAGTATTCAAAATGGATAGCGATCCTTCAAGAGTTTGATCTGGAATTTGTAAAATCCAAATCAAAGAAAGCTCTAGTTTTCGTAGAATTATTATGTGATTTCCCATCGTCGTCCAACGATGAAACATCGGAAGAGTCAATCGTGGACGAAAGTTTGTTTCTCGTATCTGAGTGGTATGGAGATATCATAGTTTATCTCCAAACCCAAAAATTCAGGCCTAACACCTCTCGCTCCGAACAAAAACGTATACGATACCAATCAAAAGACTACATGATCGTCGGTGATACAATTTACCGTCGCGGTGTCGATACGGTTCTGAGGAGGTGCCTTACCCATGAGGAGGCCGAAAAAGCCCTGAATGAGTGTCATTCAGGCGCGTGTGGGGGGCATCAATCTGGATATGCAACAGCACAAAAAATCTTACGAGCAGGATACTTCTGGCCAACCATGTTCAAAGATTGCATAACCGCAGTCAGAAGTTGCCATGCTTGTCAAATTTTTGATAGCAAAACCAGACGACCACCCGCACCTTTACAGCCAATAGTTGCTGTTGGGCCCTTCGCCAAGTGGGGCATCGATTTCATGCAATGTAACCCCACCTCGACTGGGGGGCATGGGTATATTATAGTCGTTGTTGACTATTTTACCAATTGGGCCGAGGCGATGCCTACATTGGATAACACTGGTGAAACAGCTGCCCTTTTCTTTTTCAATCATGTAGTTGCCAGGTTCAACGTACCACAGGCTATAGTTACAGATCATGGGTCGCATTTTCGCAATCACATGATGGTCGAATTAGCTGCCAAGCTAGGGCTATCTCACGAAAGCTCTACCCCATATTATCCGCAAGCCAACGGACAAGTTGAGGCAATCAACAAGGTCCTGAAGCGTATGTTGCAAAGGATGATCGGGGTTCATAAAAGAAGGTGGCACCTAATCCTGTACTCAGCTTTGTGGGCATACCGAACCTCGGTAAAGAACGCCACCGGGTTCACACCTTTTCAACTGGTGTATGGCCTGGAAGCAGTCTTACCGATCCAGTGCGAAATTTCATCGCTTAAACTCGCAATCGATCTTCTCCCCGGAACTTCAGAAGAAGAGGCTCGTTTCTTGGAATTAATCCAGTTGGATGAAACCCGTCGTGATGCCGCTTTGGCTAACGAGGCCCATAAGAAACGAGTCAAGGCTCAGTTCGACAAAAATGTCAAACCCCGTGTCTTCTCAGAAGGTGATTTGGTCTTGCTTTATGACCAAGAATCCGATAAATTGGGAGTAGGTAAATTCAAGTCCTTGTGGATGGGCCCCTATATTGTTAAAAGGGTGTTAGCAAAAGGAGCCTACGAGTTAATGGATTACGATGGAATTCCACTGGCGCAGCCCCGCAACGGGATGTACCTCAAGCGTTACTATGCTTAAATAGTAACCTGCATGCTTTTGTTGTATTTTGTTTTCGCTAAAGTATTTGTTCTGGTCGAGTGATCCACCTTTTTCATTTATTGCAGATGTCGAACCTTCTGGAGACATGTGTTGGATATGCCGACGGAACGAGTCGTAGTTCGCGGAACCTATCCTCCGCAGCCTGGGCCATTTTTGATCCAAGCGGCGAGTTAGTAAGTTTCAGAGGTGTATGTATTGGGCAATCAATGAATAACATCGCTGAGTATAGCGCGTTGATAGAACTACTCTCTGATGCCATCACACGTGGCATACGCCGACTAATTGTCAGGCTAGACTCACAGCTCGTAATACTACAACTCAATGGTATATATTCTATTCGCAATCCAGCTATTTATCGCATGTTCCTAAGGGTTAAGATCTTGGAAAGACGATTTGATTCAATTCAATATCAACATATTTCAAGAAACTTAAACACATTAACTGACTCATTAGCAAACTATGTGTTAGATATACATTTGCAACATTTATAAAAGGGACACATCATCAAAGATTGTACATATGGATCATATAACTCAAACAGAATAAAACCCGAAAATCAAAATATATAAGCTGTTTATATAAGTTCATACATAATGTTCTGTAACCAAGACAAAATTGGTCATATGACCTAAAAACTCGAAAAGATGCTAGGGGGCACCCTAGCCTAGTGGTGCTCATGATAGTACGTCACGACATGTGCAATCATGCGCAAGAGACGAGTCCATCGTCTAGGCACACCAATAGTATGCCGCTGCAGCTATAAAGGTAACTCGTCAATCTGTACATCCGGAAGACCACGAGTAAGGCTCTCAACCTGCTCCTGCATAGCTGTAAGGGTCTCAGTATCGTCAAGGTCACGGATAACAACTCTCCTAGCAGGCTCCACTGCCGGGGCAGCAGCTGGCGATCTCGGACGAACTGCTGGACGAACAGGACCAATGTCTGCATGCACCAAAGAGTACAATTAAAGCCTTGACAGAATAAAGCACAGCAACATTATGAATAAGAACAGTAAACAGTAATATGGTCAAGGAGTTTACCAATGGCGCCCCACTGCTCGCCATCCGGTAGCACCAAATCCGGATCACCTCGGAAATCCATACCCACATATGGATACTCGGAAAACGCCATCTCTTGGCGCTCGAACCACCTAAAGAAGGCCTCAGTAAAAGTAATCTGAGGTTGACCAGCATGCCTAGACATGTGATCAACCCACCTCTGCATGCGTGGCTCGGTCGGAGAAGGCAGGTCAAGTATGATGTACTGAGGCTGCATCAGTGGGATTTTCTCCAAGGTGAAGGCAGTCAGAATAGAACCAAATCCAAAGTTCTTCAGCTTCCCGTCCTTTACCTTGGTCAATTGACTTTTCATCTGAACAAGTACTGCATCACACCAGTTGAACACTTTCGGTTGGAGACACTCCAAGGCGTGCTGCATATAAGATCTGTTGGCAACATGTAGAGCTACGCTGCCGGCCATCCTACCAACAGTAAATAGAATGGACCTGAGAGCCCGATCAGTAATCTCACGGATAACAATCTTGCCATCTCTGCTCGGCTGAGAACCTTCCCTGCAATACGGGTGGACATAATCTCTGGTGGAATCAGTCCCCCGGGCCGTACCTGACAAGGAAATGGGGGCACCTCGTCTTGACAACCCAGTCAAGAAGTACATGTCCTCTATGGTCAAGGGGATGGCCTTTCCCCTAATCTGGAACACTTGGTTAACAACATCCCAAGCATCAAGCATATACTGCAGTAAAGAAATCTGTGCTCTCATGCTAGAGATATGGAAGAAATTCAGCAGGGCACAGTTCCGCAGTGCGTTCACCGTGACCGGGTCATGGAGGGAAATCATGTCCTCCTCTTCATGTTCTCGTTCTCGCCATGTAAGGGACATTTTGTTCAGAGTTCCCTGCAAAGAAAACAAGAGAAGGAGTAAGTTCCTGATTTTGATGAAAAACTGGCGAAAATTCATCAAAAAATGACATGAAAACCCAGTTTTCTGAGCCTAGCGCAGGCAGAGAGTCTCCTACCCGCGCTGAGGGTCAGTCGGCCTTAAGGCAGCTTGACCTTCAGTGCAGGTTTCGAATGGGGAACCTGCGTTGAAGCTAGGGCGATTTTTCAAAACCCCTGGGGCTCAGAAACACTGAAAAACAGGCCTAAAACTGGAAAATGAAACCGTGAAAAGAAAGAGCTAGGGTTTAGCTCCTACCTGGTCCAGACGGCGCCGAAAATCGTCTGCAGAATCTCCTAGAATCAGCTGGTGAAAATTAGGGGGGAAGAGGCACCTCTAGAGCTCCAACAAACCAAATGCAAATGAAATGGTAAATGAGAGGTAAAAACACCTTTTAATGGCTTTTTACGTAGTTCAAAGTGAAATATTAGGGTTATAATCTCATTTTCATGCAAATATTATTCATTTCTAACAAAGTTTGTTGCAGCAATTGAAAATGCAGTACTATATTTGAAAAGAGAAAAGCTAGTAATGGCAAAAAATCAAAATTTGACCACATAACCGAGAAGTTTTATACATAGTTCATGCTCGTTAAAAAATAAACATAAGATCGAGCAGTTTTACCATGGAATCTATGCTCGTTAAAAAATAGAAAAGCGTGAGCAAAAGTTTCCTCCAGAGTTTAAGCTCATTAAAAAATGAACCTATCCCGGTAAATAACCATTGTGATCATAAATTTATTAGCCATAAAAAGCCTTGGTCGTGTTTGCACCTGCCACCTCCATTCCATTTGGCCGATCGTTCACCCCCATATGATTGTTTACCCATTTTGAGGAACAGCTGCGAAGAGTGATTTCACCTAGCCATCCTTGTGACACTGCCGTGATTGGAAAATTCCAACCTGTAACTGGAATCTGCTGCTATCCCTGTTTATCACTTGTTCCTCAAAAGACGAGTCTTCTTTGAGCTCTTTTCATCTAACTCGTAAAATATGAAAAGTTTGCCGAGTTTTGGCCTTCCAGCTCGTTAAAAGGACCGGAAGAGCTATCCCTCCTCTAGATTTTAATCTTTTTGGACCTGAGGGATTATTACACAAAAAGGTCGAGCGCTTGTTTTATTCGGCTCGTTAAAGTTATCGAAAACTCATCCCTTCTGTATTTTTTTATACTTTTTCGGACTTAAGGGATTAGATGACGAAAAAGGAATTTTGGAGTTAACTTTCTGTACCTTTTCAGACTCTCTAAAAATGAAAAGGACCGAGTTGTCTTTGTCGCTAGACTCATTAAAATAATTAAATAGCGACAAACTTGTCTTTAGACGAGAACGAGTTTCCCTATCGCTAGGCTCGTTAAAACATAGCGATGGGCTTGCCCGAAGGGCAGGTTATAGAACAAGCATATGTTATCCTCCTCAAGCTTGACAAAAATAAAGAGGTACTGGTCAGAAATGACTGGGAAAATATTGGGAGAACCTCAAAGCTTTAATGGTAGCAAGTCACTCTTGAACATGACACTTTGTCCTCCGTATCACATCAGGTTGGGTTGTTTCATTCACCGGTCTCATCACCATGGTCTTCGCTAAACCATCCAAATTTGGGGTAATGCTACCGATCCATCACATCAGTGTCGTTATATGTTCAAGAGATGTTGTTCAGAAAGAGTCAACCGTGTCCCATCCATTGCCATACATTATCCTTCATCCACCCATGATCGCCACCCTGAATCATATTTCACGGATTGTTTTCACCTCCGCTAAAATCATTAGCTCCGTTCTGTGTCACTGATGTGGGATTCATTAAGGCCCTCCTTTGACAGATCGCTTCTTGTCGACTTCAGCTCATTATCCAAGAAGTTGATCTAGGAACACTCCCCTCAGTACTTTGAAGCTTGCATGCCTCAATGGCAACTTTCTCACTTCCGGCGACAGGTACACATCAATGACCTTCGACCAGAAGATTTTGCATGGTGTTCGACGCCAAGTCCTATATTCACGCCATGTGAATTGTACTGTAGTACCTTGAGGGTCATTTACATTATCGGTGATTCCTCTCGCGCTTGTTAACGGTTTACATTATTGACCGATAATCAAGCGATCTCTTTCCATGTTCGACTTCAGCGCAATTCTCACATGGATTGACTTGTACTTAGAGTGAAGATCGAACGAGTTTGAAGACCCTGGATCGAGTTTCATCCCTCCGGGCTGCGATATATATTCAGGAAATATAAAGACATTTGATATGTACATTATTGCAGCAGATGATCATCCTACTCAAAGGATGATAATTTCAGAAGAGAATTATCAGTCTATCATCAGACGATCGTCTGTTCTATGTACTAAAATGAATTTATAAAGCTGAGCATGGGAATGCCCGCCTCAGCTAGATCATGACAGCAGAATGAAAAATAATGTATTGTATTGTATTTTATTACAGGACACCTCTCAGCAATTGAATGAACTTCGGATCCTCCTGATAAAGCATTTCACCCGATGAACGACCTCATACTTTAGGGGGCAACTGTTATAGACATTTTTGTGCCTTACAACATGAAGCATGAAATGTCAATAATCTGAGGGATCCAAAGTCCCTAAACATGTTGTTCCTACCCCTAGAGGAACAAGTTCAGCAAACCACAACACTAAAAATCAGTTCTCCACCTGAAAACACTCAAAAACAAGCTATTTCTGGATCATGTCAACTGCTCCACTGAGCATCTGCGCTGAATGTCAACTGCTCCACTCTGTACCTGCGCTGAATGTCAAAAGCAATGAAGGCTACCTGCGCTGGGTGAGATTGGCCAAGTGGCACAGTCATTCCTCAATGTGTCAAATGCCCAGGAAGCTTCCAAAATGACACTTGGATCAAGGAATTCGCCTTGTGATGAGTAAGAGGGTCTGGATCTCCAAGTGGAAGCAAGAACCTCCAAGTGGACTCAAGAACTGAAGAATAACTGAATTGGGAGAGGACTCTAGTCAGCTTCATGTCAGCCTCAAGCTGACTCATCCTTTCTCCAAATCTCCTATATATAGAGCTCTCTCATGAGGTCTAAGGAGGCTGGAATCTTGTGTATGTAAGGAAGTACTGTTGGTTTGAGTATAGAACTATTGGGTGATTTGCTTGAAGGAG
Source organism: Pinus tabuliformis (assembly GCA_031772625.1). NCBI lineage: Eukaryota > Viridiplantae > Streptophyta > Pinopsida > Pinales > Pinaceae > Pinus > Pinus tabuliformis. Next base: position 1,923,338,277 of record CM062817.1, on the reverse strand, counting down.
GTGAAGAGGAGATTTCTTTCTGCTGGGAGGTGTTACTGGATTGGGCCTCTTATGGTTGTAACACTCTAAGAACTTTACTTCTTCCATTAATAAAGCATTTGAGGTTCTTCTATATGCATGTGTCTCAATGGCGTATTGATGCTTGTATATTTGATTTATTCTAATCCTTGAATCAATTATGGATGTATGCTTCTTGTAGTTTCCCTTTCTTGTGCTTTTACAGGATCTTTGTGTAGCTAGGCCAGTGAAAGAGCAAGGAGCTGGGAGCAAGCAGCAAAGAGGGAAGATTGGAGCAATCATTAGCGGAAGATAACGGTTAGTGGATCTCTTCCTCCTCTCTCTTACATCTCATAAAGAAGTAATCTTGAATAGCTTTACATTCAGTTGTTGCTGAGGTACTATCACCCTTAGAGTGGGATAGGGTCATTCCGTATTGGATACTTTTCCCAACAACAAATTGGCGATCTTCACTCTAAGTACAAGTCGATCCATGTGAGAATTGCGCTGAAGTCGAACATGGAAAGACATCGCTTGATTACCAGTCAATAATGTAAACCGTTAACAAGCGCGAGAGGAATCACCGATAATGTAAATGACCCTCAAGGTACTACAGTACAATTCACGTGGTGTGAATATAGGACTTGGCGTCGAACACCACGAAAAATCTTCTGGTCGAAGGTCATTGATGTATACCTGTCGCCAGAAGTGAGAAACTTGCCATTGAGGCATGCAAGCTTCAAAGTACTGGGGGGGGGGGGTGTTCCTAGATCAACTTCTTGGATAATGAGCTGAAGTCGACAAGAAGCGATCCGTCAAAGGAGGGCCTTAATGAATCCCACATCAATGACGCGGAACGGAGCTAAAGATTTTAGTGGACATGAAAACAATCTGTGAGATATGATTCAGGGTGGCGATCATGGGTGGATGAAGGATAATGTATGGCAGTGGATGGGACACGGTTGACTCTTTCTGAACAACATCTCTTGAACATATAACGACACTGATGTGATGGATCGGTAGCATTACCCCAAATGTGGATGGTTTGGTGAAGACCATGGTGATGAGACCGGTGAATGAAACAACCCAACCCGATGTGATACGGAGGACAAAGTGTCATGTTCAAGAGCGACTTGCTACCATTAAAGCTTTGAGGTTCTCCCAAATTTTCCCCAGTCATTTCTGACCAGTACCTCTTTATTTTTTTCAAGCTTGAGGAGGATAACATATGCTTGTTCTATAACCTGCCCTTCGGGCAAGCCCATCGCTATGTTTTAACGAGCCTAGCGATAGGGAAACTCGTTCTCGTCTAAAGACAAGTTTGTCGCTATTTAATTATTTTAACGAGTCTAGCGACAAAGACAACTCGGTCCTTTTCATTTTTAGAGAGTCTGAAAAGGTACAGAAAGTTAACTCCAAAATTCATTTTTCGTCATCTAATCCCTTAAGTCCGAAAAAGTATAAAACAATACAGAAGGGATGAGTTTTCGATAACTTTAACGCGCCGAATAAAACAAGCACTCAACCTTTTTGTGTAATAATCCCTCAGGTCCAAAAAGATTAAAATCTAGAGGAGGGATAGCTCTTCCGGTCCTTTTAACGAGCTGGAAGGCCAAAACTCAGCAAACTTTTCATATTTTACGAGTCAGATGAAAAGAGCTCAAAGAAGATTCGTCTTCTGAGGAACGAGTGATAAACAGGGATAGCAGCAGATTCCAGGTACAGGTTGGAATTTTCCAATCACGGCAGTGTCACAAGGATGGCTAGGTGAAATCACTCTTCACAGCTGTTCCTCAAAATGGGTAAACAATCATATGGGGGTGAACGATCGGCCAAATGGAATGGAGGTGGCAGGTGCAAACACGACCAAGGCTTTTTATGGCTAATAAATTTATGATCACAATGGTTATTTACCGGGATAGGTTCATTTTTTAATGAGCTTAAACTCTGGAGGAAACTTTTGCTCACGCTTTTCTATTTTTTAACGAGCATAGATTCCACGGTAAAACTGCTCAATCTTATGTTTATTTTTTAACGAGCATGAACTATGTATAAAACTGCTCGGTTATATGGTCAAATTTTGATCTTTTACCATTAATAGCTTTTCTCTTTTCAAATATAGTACTGCATTTTCAATTGCTGCAACAAACTTTGTTAGAAATGAATAATATTTGCATGAAAATGAGATTATAACCCTAATATTTCACTTTGAACTACGTAAAAAGCCATTAAAAGGTGTTTTTACCTCTCATTTACCATTTCATTTGCATTTGGTTTGTTGGAGCTCTGGAGGTGCCTCTTCCCCCCTGATTTTCACCAGCTGATTCCAGGAGATTCTGCGGACGATTTTCAGCGCCGTCTGGACCAGGTAGGAGCTAAACCCTAGCTCTTTCTTTTCACGGTTTCATTTTCCAGTTTTAGGCCTGTTTTTCAGTGTTTCTGAGCCCCAGGGGTTTTGCAAAATCGCCCTAGCTTCAGCGCAGGTTCCCCATTCGAAACCCGCGCTGAAGGTCAAGCTGCCTTAAGGCAGACTGACCCTCAGCGCAGGTAAGAGACTCTCTGCCTGCACTGGGCTCAGAAAACTGGGTTTTCAGGTCATTTTTTGATGATTTTTCGCCAGTTTTTCATCAAAATCAGGAACTTACTCCTTCTCTTGTTTGCTTTGCAGGGAACTCTGAACAAAATGTCCCTTACATGGCGAGAACGAGAACATGAAGAGGAGGACATGATTGCCCTCCATGACCCGGTCACGGTGAACGCGCTGTGGAATTTTGGCCTGCTGAAGTTCTTTCTTAATGTTTGTGTGACACAAAAAGAAAGCTGTTGTATAATTTCGAATTCAATTTCAAGTGAAAGCAAACAAGCTTGTCCAAAATCAAAAGACACCTTAAGATTTACTTGTTCCGACACTAGAAATATATAAACTCAAACCATATGACGAAAGCAAAAGCTCAATCAGCTCTTAACAGCAAATAAACTAACTCTTAAGATCAAAACGACACTTAATCGCAGGTCTAGATCTAAGAGGCCACAGCAAGACTAGTTCACTTTCGTTATGGGAAACTGTAAATGATACAAGAAATACACAAAGAACAAACATAGTTTCTTTATACAACCGAGGCGGAATAGTGACAAGGAAAGTTGGTTTCAGATAGGTACATTGACTGGTAACAGGATGCAAAAACAAGAGTGAAAACAGGGCAAGAAACAGCAGGAAACCCCAGTAGCACTAGGCAAAACTGGTCCAGCGCAGGTAGTACACAGGCAGTTTGACCTTCAGCGCAGGTAGCCCCTTCGGGAACTACGCTAAAATGCAGACAGCCTTCACACAGCCTGCACTGAAGAACGAAACTTTCGTTTCTCTTGGTTTCCGGGTCACAGATTGCTAAAAAATTCATAGTTTTTGGCCAAATACGTACTATCAGTCAAGTACACACTAAGGGATGAAAAGGAGGATGAAAAGCTATCACTAAGAGCTTATTAGAGTCCTTGTGGATCATCTATTCAAATCATAAACTTGCCCAGAAACTGAGCTAGAGTAGCTGCCCTCTACTTTGCATTTGAAAGATCCAAATGCAGTTCGTTTCGGTACTCCCTTTGTTTATGAAATGAATAGAAAAAAACGACCCTTCGCCAAGTGGGGCATCGATTTCATGCAATGTAACCCCAACTCGACTGGGATAGGGTCATTTCCGTATTGGGCCCTTCGCCAAGTGGGGCATCGATTTCATGCAATGTAACCCCACCTCGACCGGGGGGCATGGGTATATTATAGTCGTTGTTGACTATTTCACCAAATGGGCCGAGGCGATGCCTACATTGGATAACACTAGTGAAACAGCTGCCCTTTTCTTTTTCAATCATGTAGTCACCAGGTTCGGCATACCACAGGCTATAGTTACAGATCATGGGTCGCATTTTCGCAATCACATGATGGTCGAATTAGCTGCCAAGCTAGGGTTATCTCACGACAGCTCTACCCCATATTATCCGCAAGCCAACGGACAAGTTGAGGCAATCAACAAGGTCCTGAAGCGTATGTTGCAAAGGATGATCGGGGTTCATAAAAGAAGATGGCACCTAATCCTGTACTCAGCTTTGTGGGCTTACCGAACCTCGGTAAAGAATGCAACCGGGTTCACACCTTTTCAACTGGTGTATGGCCTGGAAGTAGTCTTGCCAATCCAGTGCGAAATTTCGTTGCTTAAACTCGCAATCGATCTTCTCCCCGGAACTTCAAAAGAAGAGGCTTGTTTCTTGGAATTAATCCAGTTGGATGAAACCCGTCGTGACGCCGCTTTGGCTAACGAGGCCCATAAGAAACGAATCAAGGCTCAGTTCGACAAAAATGTCAAACCCCGTGTCTTCTCAGAAGGTGATTTGGTCTTGCTTTATGACCAAGAATCCAATAAATTGGGAGAAGGTAAATTCAAGTCCTTGTGGATGGGCCCCTATATTGTTAAAAGGGTGGTAGCAAAAGGAGCCTACGAGTTAATGGATTACGATGGAATTCCACTGGTGCAGCCCCGCAACGGGCTGTACCTCAAGCGTTACAATGCTTAAATAGTAACCTGCATGCTTTTGTTGTATTTTGTTTTCGCTAAAGTATTTGTTCTGGTCGAGTGATCCACCTTTTTCATTTATTGCAGATGTCGAACCTTCTGGAGACATGTGTTGGATATGCCGACGGAGCGAGTCGTAGTTCGCGGAACCTATCCTCCGCAGCCTAGGCCATTTTTGATCCAAGCAGCGAGTTAGTAAGTTTCAGAGGTGTATGTATTGGGCAATCAACGAATAACATCGCTGAGTATAGCGCGTTGATAGAACTACTCTCTGATGCCATCACACGTGGCATACGCCAACTAATTGTCAGGCTAGACTCGCAGCTCGTAATACTACAACTCAATGGTATATATTTTGTTCGCAATCCAGCTATTTATCGCACGTTCCTAAGGGTTAAGATCTTGGAAAGACGATTTGATTCAATTCAATATCAACATATTTCAAGAAACTTTAACACATTAGCTGACTCATTAACAAACTATGTGTTAGATAGACATTTGCAACATTTATAAAAAGGACACATCATCAAAGATTGTACATATGGATCATATAACTCAAACAGAATAAAACCCGAAAATCAAAATATATAAGTTGTTTATATAAGTTCATATATAATGTTCTATAACCAAGACAAAATTGGTCATATGACCTAAAAACTCGAAAAGATGCTAGGGGGCACCCTAGCCTAGTGGTGCTCATGATAGTACGTCACGGCCTGTGCAATCATGCGCAAGAGACGAGTCCATCATCTAGGCACACCAATAGTATGCCGCTGCAGCTGTAAAGGTAACTCGTCAATCTGTACATCCGGAAGACCATGAGTAAGGCTCTCAACCTGCTCCTGCATAGCTGTAAGGGTCTCAGTATCGTCAAGGTCGCGGATAACAACTCTCCTAGCAGGCTCCACTGCCGGGGCAGCAGCTGGCGATCTCGGACGAACTGCTGGACGAACAGGACCAATGTCTGCATGCACCAAAGAGTACAATTAAAGTCTTGACAAAATAAAGCACAACAACATTATGAATAAGAACAGTAAACAGTAATATGGTCAAGGAGTTTACCAATGGCGCCCCACTGCTCACCATCCGGTAGCACCAAATCCAGATCACCTCGGAAATCCATACCCACATATGGATACTCGGAAAACGCCATCTCCTGGCGCTCGAACCACCTAAAGAAGGCCTCAGTAAAAGTAATCTGAGGTTGACCAACATGCCTAGACATGTGATCAACCCACCTCTGCATGCGTGGCTCGGTCGGAGAAGGCAGGTCAAGTATGATGTACTGAGGCTGCATCAGTGGGATTTTCTCCAAGGCGAAGGCAGTCAGAATAGAACCAAATCCAAAGTTCTTCAGCTTCCCGTCCTTTACCTTGGTCAATTGACTTTTCATCTGAACAAGTACTGCATCACACCAGTTGAACACTTTCGGTTGGAGACACTCCAAGGCGTGCTGCATATAAGATCTGTTGGCAACATGTAGAGATGTGATGCCGGCCATCCTACCAATAGTGAACAGAATGGACCTGAGAGCCCGATCAGTAATCTCACAGATAACAATCTTGTCGTCTCTGCTCGGCTGAGAACCTTCCCTGCAATACTGGCGGACATAATCTCTGGTGGAATCAGTCCCCCGGGCCGTACCTGATAAGGAAATGGGGGCACCTCGTCTTGACAACCCAGTCAAGAAGTACATGTCCTCCTCTCTCTTACATCTCATAGAGAAGTAATCTTGAATAGCTTTGCATTCAGTTGTTTCTGAGGTACTATCACCCTTAGAGTGGGATTGGGTCATGTCCTCTATTGAGCTTTTGCTTTCGTCATATGGTTTGGGTTTATATATTTCTGGTGTCGAAACAGGTAAATCTTAAGGTATCTTTTGATTTTGGACAAGCTTGTTTGCTTTCACTTGAAATTGAATTCGAAATTATACAACAGCTTTCTTTTTGTGTCGCACAAACATTAAGAAAGAGAAAAGAAATACTTTCATTTTGCATTTTGCATATAAGTTTGTATGTTGATTTAGGGAAAAAGTGCATTAGTGTATGCTCTTTGATCTGTGTGAAAAGATTTTGTATTTCTTTTCCCTCAGTAGTTAAGATTTTCATAAGTCGAAAAGATTGAAAAAGCTTGCTTCTCATCTTAGACTGCATTTAGGAATTTGTATCAAAACATCTCGTGGTGAACCTTGAAAGGCAAACTTTAAAAAAGATCAACTTAAAATATATTGAATGAACCTAACAACGCTTTGAAACATAACGCAAACACATAGAGGTCTAAGCTAGAGACGTGTTTCGGCGTCGTTAAACGTAGTGACTGTCGATCTCGACGAAGGTGGGTGATTCCTCCTGAGAGTCGGTGGCACTAATACGGACTTGTGCTCCCACGTACTGTCGCGTATATATTGGGAGACCCCTATAGGATCAAAGCCTTTATCCATAGGAAACCATGTCGACCGCCCTACTGATCACAATGCAGTGAACACAACATTCACGAAGATCGACCACTCGCACCATAAAACGTATTCTGTGGTTTTGCGAAAGGTTTGACACACCCTCTGCCTAGATCTACAGAGCAGTTTCTTTTGGCCTTTTTCAAACTCTATAACTGAAAAAGTCCAACCGAGCATTTGTCACTTCGGGCTCGTTAATACATCGAAGAAGACTAGAGTCATCTTTAGCTTTTTCTCGACTCTTAAAAAGTGAAAAAGCAAGTTGTGTCTAAAAGCATCTAATAAAATTCATTCAATTCGGAAACACAAATTTCCCTTTTTAATATTTTGGTTGATCAAGTAATCCGCAATCGTGGAAGAAAGTCAATTGAAACCCCGTCGTTCGCGAAGGCTTACGAGTCAACCGTCTTTGTCTCCGGAATCGAAAATAGTACGGACAAAGCGGACTCGTTTAACCGGTTCAAAATCTCCTTTAAAAGTTAGAACAAGTGTTCCAACTACATCGGAGGTTCCAGTTACTCCAAACATTTCTGGAAACCCTGCTTCTATAGAATAAGTTCAACAGCCACAGAAGGACAGTAATACTGATCCTAGTCTGGGGGCAAATACTTGTATAACTGAACCAGTTCCATCTATAACTGGTCCAGAGAGTTTTGTTCCTCAAACAACTGTCGCTGTCGAAACAACCACTTCTTCGGCACCAGAAATATTTTACGGACCTGACGGTCTTCCTCTTCCACTGGGTTTGATTGCGATAGAGGAAATTGCAGAGGATCTGCAAGCAAGTACTCCAACTCATTTTGGAGTCGGGGTCACTCTATTTCCTTCATCAGAAGTTAATCCACCACAAGTGGAAGTTCCTGTAGAATCGCTAGGCAATCTATTGGATAGACTTAAGATGTCTGAACAACCATCATCATCTAGGACTGTGTCAAATGACACAGCGACAGCAGAAATCCCTGCCGTCACTCCGACGATGTTTGCCGGCATACCAGCTGTCCCAACTAGCTCTCAACCGCTAGAAGGAGTCCACCAAGGGACTATTTCGACAGTATGGTCTGTTCCAGTTTGTTCATCCGGAGTAATACCCGGTAACTCTTATGTTGAAACTCGCCAAATTGATCCATTTGGAGGTCAATCTAGGCCATCAATCCCCTTTTGTTCCGGATTGCTATCGTATGGGGGGCAATATGCCCTTTCATTACCCCCTCCAGGAGGGTACCCATACGTGAGTTCACAACAATGTTCAGGTTATACTGGAATTGCATCAAGTAGTTGGGTACCTATGCTACCACAACAACCAAGGGTTGTATATTCTATGCAACAGTGTGTACCTGTGACGAACATCCCAACCACACCGGCTATTGTAACAGTGTCACAAGTTCAAGCGATACCTGTTGCATGCCAACCTCAGATTTCTCAGGTTGTAATGCAACAACCACTTGATCATGGGTCACAACCACAATCACCAACTGGTGGGGCGACACAGGTCCAAACGGGTACAATTACCCCACACCTCGGTCCAACGGTTAGCATGGCACAACAGAACATGGCTTCACAACCGTGGCTTGTGCAATACCAACAACCGCAATTCCAGCAGGTGTACCAAGGTTCTGAGCAGCAGATCTTTGCGAATAGTGGACAACCGTATATCCAAAACGGTCAAAACCAACCACTTTACAGTGGTCAAGTCCACCAACCATATCAGTCATACCAACATCAATTACATTATGCTGGTATGCAAAGACCCATTGCTCAAGCGATTCCATCGTACCCTGGTTACGCTTCGCCTAACCTGAACCAATAGTTACCATTCGTGGCAACTTTAGAGTTACCCGATTTACACCGGTTAACCAACGATCCGATTGCTTATGCCCCTTGGTGGCCAGCGATTCCTCATAAACTCCCATCTGACATTCCTAAATTCAATGGAAATCCAGGTGAAGACCCATCGAATCACGTGATGACTTTTCATCTGTGGTGTTCGTCGAACACCCTAAACGATGATTCGATAAGGCTTCGCCTTTTTCAGAGGACATTGACAGGTCCAGCGGCTAAGTGGTATATTGAATTTCCAAGAGCCTCTTTCGACAATTTTAGTTCCCTAGCCACGACTTTCTTAACCCATTTTCAATTACCGATAAGGTATGAAATGGGAACAGAAATATTAACCAACTTCAAATAGACAACTGCCACCCATATATCTGATCATATACATGAATGGCGTCGTCGTCGTAGGATGGTGAAAACATATGCTCCCGATCAGCTATTAGCTGAATGGTTCATAAAGTCGTTACTTCCGGCTATTACGGAAGATTTGGCCAAGGGGGGAGTCGTAACAGAGGAGCAAGTTATTGCTCGTGCACAATATTTGGACTTAGTTTATACTCAGTCCGGCACACTCTACGACAAAATACCTGACGCCCCTAGATCGGAATTTTCAATTCCTCCTCCTCCTAAATCAAATAGTGACTCTCATGCCGGTGATGGCGTGATTGGCACAGCAAACACGAAATCGATAAAGGCTTCGGCGAAGAAAGCCCGTAAGAATTCGGATCAAAATGCAAAAGGAGAAATTCTTGCTTCGGAAGTAAATGTCGTATCAGAAGACAAAGGCAAAGAAACCAATCAACCAGGAAGCAAGAAGAAACAAAACAAAGGGAAGAAGAAGAAACAGGGTGAGTCATCCCCTGGAAAAAATTCTTCAAACCCTCCTGGGAAAGGGAAACCAAATTATCCATGTCTAATATGTGATGATAAGGATCATATCACAAAGAATTGCCCATTCAAAGCTGAGTTAAAGAGGTTCTTTAAAAGTTCCCAAACCTCAGCTGTGTTAACTGATCCATTTCCCAACCCAGGTCAAAATCTGGTTGATAGTGGAAATGCTTCCCCGTCGCAAGTACTTATGTTCTCGGTTTCGAAACAGCAGAATGATGCTTTGATTTCGACAAGGAACAAAGATTATGGGAATCCTTAGCTGTCGAACGAAAAAGGTAAAGATCAACCAAGTAGCTCGACAACAACTTCGACAGAAGTTGTACCACCCATCATCCCTGAATTAACCATAAAACCACCAAAGGGTGTAGTACACAAGTCGACATTTAATCCTCACGCCAGAGCGGCGCAGCATTATAACATAGTGGAAGATTTGGCTCAATCGCCATCCGCTATGTCGACTCTTGAGGTCCTACAAAATTGTCCAACCCAAAGGCAGGCCTTGTTATCAACAATTGGTGGGGTTGATCCTAAGGATTCCAATCTTGTATCCTTTGATCACAAGGGATATGATCGTCAATTACCAGCTCAATTAGCTTTCCTTATTCAAGTGAAAGCCGTCAACAAAACTGTTCACAGAACGATTATTGATGAGGGAGCATCGACATGTATTATGTCGATGAGCTGCTGGAAAACTTTAGGATCTCCAACCTTGTCTCAATCATCGACGACATTAAAAGCTTTCGACGAAAGTACTTATACCCCTTACGGTATCCTTAACAACTTGAAAGTTGAACTAGGAGGAAAAACAGTAGAAATTGATGTCGAGGTCATTGATGGAAATCTTGACTATAACATCCTACTGGGTAGACCATGGATTTATGCCATGGCGGCTGTTGTGTCGACTTATTTTAGGAAGATCGCATTCCCGTTTGAAGGGGGGATTACGATCGTCGACCAATAGAATTTCCTCCCTAATGGTTCACAAGTTACAGGAAGCATTCCCATGATCCATGAAAGCAACCATTCAATCCAAGATATCGGAGTAGGATTATTGAAAGACCCCACCTTGATGGGCACTTTCGCGCTACCACCTCCTATTTATATAGGAAATGTACCGTTTGTAGCAACCTGCAACATGATATCTTCCACGAAGGTCGACATGGATCGTTCAATGGTTTTGCCCCCAAGCCCTTTAGAAATATTGTATCAATCAATGTTTCAAGCATGGGAGGCGAGCCCAAATCAATGCTCGTCAAGCGTTTGGGTAGATAGGTCTAGAGAATATGGAACCCCATTAGATCCTTGGTCAAAAGTACATGGGACTGACGAAGGAATCTTACAGTCAATGATGATTGAGGGGGCACCATGGAATGATCACCACCATCGTTTCCTTCTTCCGGAATATGAAGAAGATACTCAAAGGGACCTTTATCACCCTTCAGTTTTTGAATTCCTAACAAATACTGTAAACACGGTGGATTCCGAGCGAAACCTATCCAATATTGAAGAGACTATAGCCATAAATATCTCGACTAAAACAGATGTTGTAGAGAATATTTATGTTGGCAAAGGTTGTTCCCCTTCAGAACTGGAAATATATAACGCTCTTTTTCGTGAATTTAGAGATGTCTTTGCTTGGTCATATGATGAAATGCCAGGCATTGACTCGAGTATCATTGAACATGAAATTAAAATGTATCCTGATGTCAAACCAGTAAGACAACGGCTTCGGCAGGTGCACCCCAAAAAAGCCGCTGCCATTAAGGCAGAAGTTGAAAAAATTCTCCATGCTGGATTCATCTACCCGGTTCCTCTAACCGATTGGGTATCGAATATTGTCCCTGTTATGAAGAAACAAGGGACGATTAGAGTATGTGTCGATTATAGGGATGTAAACCAAGCTTGTCCGAAGGACAACTACCCTACACCCTTCATCGACCAGATAATTGATGAGTGCGCCGGATGTGAAATCTTTTCATTTATGGATGAATTTTCCGGATATAATCAAATAAATATCCGCCCACAGGACCAGTCAAAGATTGCATTTATTTTTCCGTGGGGCACATTCGCTTATCGAAAATTACCCTTTGGTTTGAAGAACGCAGGGGCGACGTTTCAGAGGGCAATGAATTATGCCTTCCATGACATCAAGAACATTGTTCAACCTTATCTCGACAATCTTCCGGCTCATTCGCGAAAGCGGACTGATCATCCGCAGCATTTAAGAGCGATATTTCTACATTTCCGGCACTACAAGATAAGACTCAATCCGCACAAATGTGTGTTTTGCGTCGGTTCTGGTCGTTTACTTGGATTTGTAGTCTCTAAGGATGGGATTCGTCTCGACCCCTGTAAGGTTCAGGCAATCATTAATTTGCCTCCACCTTCAAATTTGCTTCAGATTCAGAAACTCCAAGGGAAAGCAAACTTTCTGAGGAGGTTCATTCCAAATTACGCAGAACTTGCTAAGGGTTATACTCGTCTTTTAAAAAAGGATGTACCTTTTGTCTGGGACCAGGTGGCGCAAGCTTCCTTTGATGCTCTGAAAGATTGTCTAGTAAAAGCATCATTAATGTACGCCCCGGACTATCAAAGAGATTTTAACCTGTATCTGGCTGCAGCGGATACGACCATTGCGATGGTTTTAGTTCAAGAAGTCGATGGAATTGAACATCCTATATATTATTTAAGTAAAAACTTAAATGATACAGAAAGTAAATATTCTTATGTTGAAAAACTAGCGCTTGTGGCTGTTCAAGCGATTCAAAGGTTTCGACATTATGTCCTCTTTCGGAAAACTACCATCTTGTCAGATTGCAACCCCATGACTTATATACTGTCGCGGCAGTTGCTGGGGGGCAAGTATTCAAAATGGATAGCGATCCTTCAAGAGTTTGATCTGGAATTTGTAAAATCCAAATCAAAGAAAGCTCTAGTTTTCGCAGAATTATTATGTGATTTCCCATCGTCGTCCAACGATGAAACATCAGAAGAGTCAATCATGGACGAAAGTTTGTTTCTCGTATCTGCAAGTGATGAGTGGTATGGAGATATCATAGTTTATCTCCAAACGCAAAAATTCAGGCCTAACACCTCTCACTCCGAACAAAAACGTATACGATACCAATCAAAAGACTACATGATCGTCGGTGATACACTTTACCGTCGCGGTGTCGATACGGTTCTGAGGAGGTGCCTTACCCATGAGGAGGCCGAAAAAGCCCTGAATGAGTGTCATTCAGGCGCGTGTGGGGGGCATCAATATGGATATGCAACAGCACAAAAAATCTTACGAGCAGGATACTTCTGGCCAACCATGTTCAAAGATTGCATAACCGCAGTCAGATGTTGCCATGCTTGTCAAATTTTTGATAGCAAAACCAGACGACCACCCGCACCTTTACAGCCGATAGTTGCTGATGGGCCCTTCGCCAAGTGGGGCATCGATTTCATGCAATGTAACCCCACCTCGACCGGGGGGCATGGGTATATTATAGTTGCTGTTGACTATTTTACCAAATGGGCCGAGGCGATGCCTACATTGGATAACACTGGTGAAACAGCTGCCCTTTTCTTTTTCAATCATGTAGTCGCCAGGTTCGGCGTACCACAGGCTATAGTTACAGATCATGGGTCACATTTTCGCAATCACATGATGGTCGAATTAGCTGCCAAGCTAGGGCTATCTCACGACAGCTCTACCCCATATTATCCGCAAGCCAACGGACAAGTTGAGGTAATCAACAAGGTCCTGAAGCGTATGTTGCAAAGGATGATCAGGGTTCATAAAAGAAGATGGCACCTAATCCTGTACTCAGCTTTGTGGGCTTACCGAACCTCGGTAAAGAACGCAACCGGGTTCACACCTTTTCAACTGGTGTATGGCCTGGAAGCAGTCTTGCCAATCCAGTGCGAAATTTCATCGCTTAAACTCGCAATCGATCTTCTCCCCGGAACTTCAGAAGAAGAGGCTCATTTCTTGGAATTAATCCAGTTGGATGAAACCCGTCGTGATGCTGCTTTGGCTAACGAGGCCCATAAGAAACGAATCAAGGCTCAGTTCGACAAAAATGTCAAACCCCGTGTCTTCTCAAAAGGTGATTTGGTCTTGCTTTATGACCAAGAATCTGATAAATTGGGAGCAGGTAAATTCAAGTCCTTGTGGATGGGCCCCTATATTGTTAAAAGGGTGTTAGCAAAAGGAGCCTACGAGTTAATGGATTACGATGGAATTCCACTGGCGCAGCCCCGCAACGGGCTGTACCTCAAGCGTTACTATGCTTAAATAGTAACCTGCATGCTTTTGTTGTATTTTGTTCGCTAAAGTATTTGTTCTGGTCGAGTGATCCACCTTTTTCATTTATTGCAGATGTCGAACCTTCTGGAGACATGTGTTGGATATGCCGACGGAGCGAGTCGTAGTTCGCGGAACCTATCCTCCGCAGCCTGGGCCATTTTTGATCCAAGCGGCGAGTTAGTAAGTTTCAGAGGTGTATGTATTGGGCAATCAATGAATAACATCGCTGAGTATAGCGCGTTGATAGAACTACTCTCTGATGCCATCACACGTGGCATACGCTGACTAATTGTTAGGCTAGACTCACAGCTCGTAATACTGCAACTCAATGGTATATATTCTGTTCGCAATCCAGCTATTTATCAAATGTTCCTAAGGGTTAAGATCTTGGAAAGACGATTTGATTCAATTCAATATCAACATATTTCAAGAAACTTAAACACATTAACTGACTCATTAGCAAACTATGTGTTAGATAGACATTTGCAACATTTATAAAAAGGACACATCATCAAAGATTGTACATATGGATCATATAAATCAACCAGAATAAAACTCGAAAATCAAAATACATATAAGCTGTTTATATAGTTCATACATAATGTTCTGTAACCAAGACAAAATTGGTCATATGACCTAAAAACTCAAAAAGATGCTAGGGGGCACCCTAGCCTAGTGGTGCTCATGATAGTACGTCACGGCCTGTGCAATCATGCGCAAGAGACGAGTCCATCGTCTAGTCACACCAATAGTATGCCGCTGCAGCTGTAAAGGTAACTCGTCAATCTGTACATCCGGAAGACCACGAGTAAGGCTCTCAACCTGCTCCTGCAGAACTGTAAGGGTCTCGGTATCGTCGAGATCACGAATAATAACTCTCCTAGCAGGCTCCACTGCCGGGGCAGCAGCGGGCGATCTCGAACGAACTGCTGGACGAACAGGACCAATATCTGCGTGCACCCAAGAGTACAATTAAAAGTCTTGATAGAATAAAGCACAGCAACATTATGAATAAGAACAGTAAACAGTAATATGGTCAAGGAGTTTACCAATGGCGCCCCACTGCTCGCCATCCGGTAGCACCAAATCCGGATCACCTCGGAAATCCATACCCACATATGGATACTAGGAAAACGCCATCTCCTGGCGCTCGAACCACCTAAAGAAGGCCTCAATAAAAGTAATCTGAGGTTGACCAGCGTGTCTGGACATGTGGTCGACCCACCTCTGCATGCGTGGCTCGGTCGGAGAAGGCAAGTCGAGTATGATGTACTGAGGCCGCATCAGTGGGATTTTCTCCAAGGCGAAGGCAGTCAGAATAGAACCAAATCCAAATTTCTTCAGCTTCCCGTCCTTTACCTTGGTCAATTGACTTTTCATCTGAACAAGTACTGCATCACACCAGTGGAACACTTTCGGTTGGAGACACTCCAAGGCGTGCTGCATATAATATCTGTTGGCAACATGTAGAGCTGCGCTGCCGGCCATCCTACCAATAGTGAACAGAATGGACCTGAGAGCCCGATCAGTAATCTCACGGATAACAATCTTGCCGTCTCTGCTCGGCTGAGAACCTTCCCTGCAATACTGGCAGACATAATCTCTGGTGGAATCAGTCCCTCGGGCCGTACCTGACAAGGAAATGGGGGCACCTCGTCTTGACAACCCAGTCAAGAAGTACATGTCCTCTATGGTCAAGGGGATGGCCTTTCCCCTAATCTGGAACACTTGGTTAACAGGATCCCAAGCATCAAGCATATATTGCAGTAAAGAAATCTGTGCTCTCATGCTAGAGATACGGAAGAACTTCAGCAGGCCACAGTTCCGCAGCGCGTTCACCGTGACTGGGTCATGGAGGGAAATCATGTCCTCCTCTTCATGTTCTCGTTCTCGCCATGTAAGGGACATTTTGTTCAGAGTTCCCTGCAAAGCACACAAGAGAAGGAGTAAGTTCCTGATTTTGATGAAAAACTGGCGAAAATTCATCAAAAAATGACCTGAAAACCCAGTTTTCTGAGCCCAGCGCAGGCAGAGAGTCTCCTACCTGCGCTGAGGGTCAGTCTGCCTTAAGGCAGCTTGACCTTCAGCACACGTTTCGAATGGGGAACCTGCGCTGAAGCTAAGGCGATTTTGCAAAACCCCTGGGGCTCAGAAACACTGAAAAACAGGCCTAAAATTGGAAACTGAAACCGTGAAAATAAAGAGCTAGGGTTTAGCTCCTACCTGGTCCAGACGGCGCCGAAAATCGTCCGCAGAATCTCTCGGAATCAGCTGGTGAAAATCAGGGGGGAAGAGGCACCTCTAGAGCTCCAACAAACCAAATGCAAATGAAATGGTAAATGAGAGGTAAAAACACCTTTTAATGGCTTTTTACGTAGTTCAAAGTGAAATATTAGGGTTATAATCTCATTTTCATGCAAATATTATTCATTTCTAACAAAGTTTGTTGCAGCAATTGAAAATGCAGTACTATATTTGAAAAGAGAAAAGCTAGTAATGGTAAAAAATCAAAATTTGACCATATAACCGAGCAGTTTTATACATAGTTCATGCTCGTTAAAAAATAAACATAAGATCGAGCAGTTTTACCGTGGAATCTATGCTCGTTAAAAAATAGAAAAGCGTGAGCAAAAGTTTCCTCCAGAGTTTAAGCTCATTAAAAAATGAACCTATCCCGGTAAATAACCATTGTGATCGTAAATTTATTAGCCATAAAAAGCCTTGGTCGTGTTTGCACCTGCCACCTCCATTCCATTTGGCCGATCGTTCACCCCCATATGATTGTTTACCCATTTTGAGGAACAGCTGCGAAGAGTGATTTCACCTAGCCATCCTTGTGACACTGCCGTGATTGTAAAATTCCAACCTGTACCTGGAATCTGCTGCTATCCCTGTTTATCACTCGTTCCTCAAAAGACGAGTCTTCTTTGAGCTCTTTTCATCTGACTCGTAAAATATGAAAAGTTTGCCGAGTTTTGGCCTTCCAGCTCGTTAAAAGGACCGGAAGAGCTATCCCTCCTCTAGATTTTAATCTTTTTGGACCTGAGGGATTATTACACAAAAAGGTCGAGCGCTTGTTTTATTCGGCTCGTTAAAGTTATCGAAAACTCATCCCTTCTGTATTGTTTTATACCTTTTCGGACTTAAGGGATTAGATGACGAAAAAGGAATTTTGGAGTTAACTTTCTGTACCTTTTCAGACTCTCTAAAAATGAAAAGGACCGAGTTGTCTTTGTCGCTAGACTCCTTAAAATAAGTAAATAGTGACAAACTTGTCTTTAGATGAGAACGATTTTCCCTATTGCTAGGCTCGTTAAAACATAGCGATGGGCTTGCCCGAAGGGCAAGTTATAGAACAAGCATATGTTATCCTCCTCAAGCTTGACAAAAATAAAGAGGTACTGGTCAGAAATGGCTGGGGAAAAATTGGGAGAACCTCAAAGCTTTAATGGTAGCAAGTCTCTCTTGAACATGACACTTTGTCCTCCGTATCACATCGGGTTGGGTTGTTCCATTCACCGGTCTCATCACCATGGTCTTCGCCAAAGCATCCGCATTTGGGGTAATGCTACCGATCCATCACATCAGTGTCATTATATGTTCAAGAGATGATGTTCAAAAAGAGTCAACCGTGTCCCATCCACTGCCATACATTATCCTTGATCCACCCATGATCGCCACCCTGAATCATATCTCACAGATTGTTTTCACCTCCACTAAAATTATTAGCTCCGTTCCGTGTCACTGATGTGGGATTCATTAAGGCCCTCCTTTGACGGATCGCTTCTTGTCGACTTCAGCTCATTATCCAAGAAGTTGATCTAGGAACACCCCCCTCAGTACTTTGAAGCTTGCATGCCTCAATGGCAAGTTTCTCACTTCCGGCGACAGGTATACATCAATGACCTTCGACCAGAAGATTTTGCATGGTGTTCGACGCCAAGTCCTTTATTCACACCACGTGAATTGTACTGCAGTACCTTGAGGGTCATTATCATTATCGGTGATTCCTCTCGCGCTTGTTAACGGTTTACATCATTGACCGGTAATCAAGCGATGTTTTTCCATGTTCGACTTCAACGCAATTCTCACATGGATCGACTTGTACTTAGAGTGAAGATCGAACGAGTTTGAAGACCCCAGATCTAGTTTCATCCATCCGGGCTGTGATATATATTCAGGAAATATAAAGACATTTGATATGTACATTATTGCAGCAGATGATCATCCTACTCAAAGGATGATAATTTCAGCAAAGAATTATCTGTCTATCATCAGACGATCGTCTGTTCTATGTACCAAAATGAATTTATAAAGCTGAGCATGGGAATGCCCGCCTTAGCTAGATCATGAAAGCAGAATGAAAAATAATGTATTGTATTGTATCTTATTACAGGACACCTCTCAACGATTGAATGAACTTCGGATCCTCGTGATAAATCATTTCACCCGATGAACGACCTCATACATTAGGGGGCAACTGTTATAGACATTTTTGTGCCTTACAGCATGAAGCATGAAATGTCAATAATCTGAGGGATCCAAAGTCCCTAAACATGTTGTTCCTACCCCTAGAGGAACAAGGTCAGCAAACCACAGCACTGAAAATCAGTTCTCCACCTGAAAACACTCAAAAACAAGCTAATTCTGGATCATGTCAACTGCTCCACTGAGCATCTGCGCTGAATGTCAACTGCTCCACTCTGTACCTGCACTGATTGTCAAAAGCAATGAAGGCTACCTGCGCTGGACGAGATTGGCCAAGTGGCACAGTCATTCCTCAATGTGTCAAATGCCCAGGAAGCTTCCAAAATGACACTTGGATCAAGGAATTCGCCTTGTGATGAGTAAGAGGGTCTAGATCTCCAAGTGGAAGCAAGAACCTCCAAGTGGACTCAAGAACTGAAGAATAACTGAAGTGGGAGAGGACACTAGTCAGCTTCATGCCAGCCTCAAGCTGACTCATCCTTTCTCCAAATCTCCTATATATAGAGCTCTCTCATGAGGTCTAGGGAGGCGAGAATCTGGTGACTGTAAGGAAGTGCTGTTGGTTTGAGTATAGAACTATTGGGTGATTTGGTTGAAGGAGGTGAAGAGGAGATTTCTTTCTGCTGGGAGGTGTTGCTGGATTGGGCCTCTTATGGTTGTAACACTCTCAGAACTTTGCTTCTTCCATTAATAAAGAATTTGAGGTTCTTCTATATGCATGTGTCTCAATGGTGTATTGATGCTTGTATATTTGATTTATTCTAATCCTTGAATCAATTATGGATGTATGCTTCTTGTAGTTTCCCTTTCTTGTGCTTTTACAGGATCTTTGTGTAGCTGGGCCAGTGAAAGAGCAAGGAGCTGGGAGCAAGGAGCAAAGAGGGAAGATTGGATCAATCATTAGCGGAAGATAACGGTTAGTGGATCTCTTCCTCCTCTCTCTTACATCTCATAAAGAAGTAATCTTGAATAGCTTTGCATTCAGTTGTTGCTGAGGTACTATCACCCTTAGAGTGGGATAGGGTCATTTCGTATTGAATACTTTTCCCAACAACACTAATTTCCATGATAGATGGAATATTGAACACACCATCCCCGAAATGTAAACATGCCACTAGTACACCTGAGTGTCCAGAAAAAGGAAGGAAATTGGTCCGACTAGGACGGCTACGAGGGAGGCTAGAGAAGCCCCAAGGAAATACCAGCCAACCGGTAGAGATAGAAGATACAGGGGATGAGCAACCCCCACGATTAGAAGGAGAAGACGATGAGAAAGTAATGCAGGAAAATGAGGAAGGAGAAAATGAGGAAGAAACCGACCAATCTGAGTAGGAGGAGGAAACAGAACAGCATGAAGGCAGCCTAATCCAGGATCCACTGAGAGAAGATGAATTGGCCAAAATTTTGGCCAATATGGGCGAATATGGCCAATCTTCCAGCCCATCACACCTCCATGCTGAAGAAGAACCAAAAGAACACTTTGTTCAAGAGGGGAATGCACCCGAAGAATCACATGCAGAGGAAGTAGAAGAGGAGAGTCAACCCGTTCATGATGAAAACATTACAAGAGATGTAGAACAGGAACAATCCATTCCTAGACAGACGACACCAGAAGAAACTCTGGAGGCAGGGGGGGCAGAAAAGGAAGTCACCCAAGAAATAACAGAACCAGCTAGGGTTCTTGCCCCGGAGCTGCCAGAGAAGATCAATAAAGGAGCACCCTAGAAACAAAATCAAAGAATTGATCATATTCCAGGCCGCAGTGAACAGTTTGTTGTTCCTTCTAAGGAAATTGAGGAAATTAAGAAATTACGGAAAGAACAGCAGAGACTACTGAAATAGTTCAACTTTGACAACAAATCAGGATTTTGAAAGCAAGGAAAAGGGTAAAAATTACTTCGGGGAGGAAACATGCAATCGATCCAGAAAAACCCCTCAAGGCAAAGGATTGGAGGACCAGAGTCCACCCTGCTGTTAAAAACCCTGTCGAAAAACGAGTTGTTGTTCCAAGTGTTGTTGAGAAGCGGACTGTTGTTCAAATTAAAAAGGAACAGCATTTGACTGATATCCACGTTAAGAGAGAAATGGATGATATATTGACCTGCGATAAGGAAATTCAGACAGAGGTACCACCCTCGGGAGTGATAAGGGTCATGAACGCAAGACAACGCAATAGGAAAATTCAGGTAAAACTCCCGGTCTCCATCGCCGCATGGGAAAGAGATCCGAGAACGAAAACCCTATGGGAGGGTTTGACGCAAGCTCAGCAAGCAACATAAAATCTCATAGAGCAAACGGTCCCTAGGGAAAGTTATGAAGAGCTACAGCAACAACTTAGGAACGTCAATCTATCCGAAAGCTAGGCCTTTGAAGGGTGGCGAAGGGAAAAAGAAAAAGTCGCGAAGGTAACTCGTAGGTTAGATATAGTTATCAAGCAGATGGATACCTTATGTTCTTTGTACAATGACATCCTAGCATGTAGAGCCCCTGCTAAGAATTATGCCTTGTTTTTAATGGAACGATATTTGTAATTGAAAATAAAGGCTGTCAAAGCAGGTGCTTCCATACAAATTAATAACCTCGATGATTTTATAAACTGCTGTAAGCACTACTGGGTAAAAGTTCAAAGACTACTGTGTGAGTTTTATTTACATAACCTTGTATTAGACCAGTAGACCGCGCTGAACCCTGGGCCTTTTGTTGGGGATATCCAATTGCAGGCATTTATTTCGTTTGCAGTTAATCAAATTAAATGGATTAAAGCATATAATGCTTTCGAAAGGCAAGAAAGCAGATTAGATTTGTGGGTAAGAGCTGAGCCTAGGAATCCAGTTCATTTGTGGAGAGAACATAGGAACCTCATGAAGACTCTAGGTGTAATTGAAGCATTAGGACCCATTCACACAGCAACCAGTCAGCAAGGAATAGAATACTTTTTCACTATTAAATACCTTTCCATTGATGCGACTAAATTTCGATATCAGATCTCTAATCCGAATATCCAACTCAGGGAGCCATTTAAGTATGAAAATTTTAAGTTAGCCGCCAACTGCTTGCACCTCTATGGCGAAGTCATTTTGAGGGCAGGGCCATCCTGGTTAGGATATAGGTTCTGGAGTCCAATTATTTGGCACCCTGCACCTAGGTACCAAGCCCTGTATGAGATGCCCGAGAGTCAGACAGGCCATTTCTTTGATCACCTAGTTATGCATCATGGCTATAGACCTCCACATGAGATTCCATCTCCAACCTACTCTCTCACTGCCTTACATGTCAACTACAATGTTTTCATGAGGGCATGAAAAAGGGTAAGCAGGGGGGTGTGTGGAGTACTAAAGAAGGTATGTTTTTGGTAATTATTTCAACATCTTTTCATTATAACTTACAAACCTTTTGCATCATGAACTAGGAAAATGATAAGGAATTGTAATAAAACCTGTGAGATTAATGTGGAAAGAAGAAACATTGACAATTGTCATTTTCTTATGCAGAAAGAAGGGAAAACAAAAGACTGTCGTTCTGAAGGAAAGAACAAGACTGGGTTAACCATTGTCCTTTTGACAGGGAACCGTATGCAAACAAGGAAAAACAGATCAAAGCGAATCAGCCCTAGAAAGGAAGTGAAGATGTCGGCTCGGCGCACGAAGGAGAAGAGATAACTGAGAACTAACGGTTCGGTGAATCCCTAAGGATCCTTTTATCCTGAGGGATCGTTGCTTTAACTATTTTTGCACCTAGACATCTCGCCTTCATTTCGGCTGCTATTTCATCCTTGAGTCTGGAATAACTTCAAGCGATGTACCCCTGGAGGCTAAGGGCCTAGCTGTGGAGGAAAATTGCTCCTGTACTATTACGTTTGGTTTATGCGTGGTTTGCTTATCAACATTATTTGGTAATCTGATGTGTTCTGTTAGTTTACATCACATGCTCTTTTATGTTTACTTTACTGAGACAAAGCTATTGCATTGACTCTGCAATGTATCACTATTCTTCCAAGTGTTGATATAATACTGTCAGTCTTTACAGAATATTGTTGTTGTTCAATTACAGAGCCTCTATGTTGTGAAGTTATTCATTGATATTACAAAATTCATCTTACCATTATGTTCTTTGAGATTCTTGGATCTATAGACATTGTTGTTCCATTCTAAAACACAGCTGTAATCTTTTATAACTGAGAGCGATAACTGGTTTACCAAGATCAGGTTACTATTAAGGTGTGTCGTGTGCATATATGGTTTTGAAGTGTTGTTCTATAATTCATCACTAATCAGTGTTGTTCCATTTTGGTGTGTTGTTCAATTCATCCTTAAGAGTGAAGGATTTTCATTTGATTCCTGTAGGTCACAATTCATGCATTTGATCTTGTAGGCTAAGGTGTTACTGCTTGCTAGACTTTGTTGTTGTTACAATTTCCTGTTTGTTGTTCTATTTCAGATTTTCTGTTCCATTTTAGATTTTCTTTTCTATTTCTTATTTCGATGTTCCATTTCTTATCTGTTGTTCCATTTCCTGTCCTTTGTTATTTTGGTGTGAGGAACGATCCAGGGCTGTAGTGAGCATTGACATTTACTGCCTGGCTCCTAGATCCATGATCTCTTCTCCGATTTACCTTAGTTCCATCAGTTTACAAAGGGATGAGTTACTGCTACTAAACCCTTGACTAATAAATTGCTTATTTTTCTGAATGTGTAATTTAATCTTTTGAAGTAGTTTACTGTAAACAAGCATCCATTTACTCTTGTATTTCTGAACACTGTACTACTAGCATTACTCTGGCAAATGATAGCCTCAGACTGAGACACTCTTTGAAATAACAAAACATTCCTGGATTGACAACTAATGTGAGGTAATTAGAGGTGAAAGAGACCCTTTTTATAGCTCGACACCCTCCAGTCTCAGGACCACATCCTAAACAACATTACGAACTATGGAATCATACTCCTCCACCATGGAGTCAACCCAAACGAGCTGATGCACTACTTCCTTAAAGGAATATGGCTTTGTCACAACACATTCGCCCATAAGAGCCATGTATCTAGTGTAATTCTTAGGTGACCTCCGGTACCTGTGCTAAGAAGTGGGTGCTCCCGCATTCTCTTTTGAATCATCCAACAATCTATCAACCACTCTAGTGTGCTTTCTTCCCTCTCTGGAAGAATATTCCTTATTGGATGTCTCCACTCCCGAATACTCTACATGTGGCTACTCCACATCAATCTAAGGCTCCTCAACATTAGGAGCTAAAATCTCCTCATCCGCATGTAGCTTAAGCTCCCTCTTAAGGGAAACTCACATGGCCTTCTTCTCATAGAATCAGACATACCTGTGAATCATTGCCATCCTACTCGTTGGCAAGTACAGCCAATAGTTGTGAGGTGTATTAGTGTACCCCACAAATAACCCCAAATTTGTTGTTGGCTCAAGATTCTTGCATGCATCTTTGGTCACATGGAAATATACCAATGACCCAAAAATCCTAAAGTGACCAACATCTGGCCTCTTACCAGAATAAGGCTCATATGGTGTCTTCCTCTCAAGTAACTGATTTGAGCTACGGTTCAGAACATAAAATGCTATGTTTCATGCCTCAGCCCACAAGTGTAGTGGTAGGCCCTGATCATGAAACATCACCCTTGTTGCCCCTACTATGCTTCTATTCTTCCTCTCGGCCACTCCATTCTTCTAAGAGTTATGGTGTGCCATCAACTCTCATTTAATCCCATTTGATGTAGAGAAGTTCTTAAACTCATTTGAGACATAATCACCACCGTTATCACTCTGTAGAGCCTCAAACTTATTTCCCGAATCATTCTCCACCAATGCTTTAAAATCTCAAAATTTTGTGAAAGTTTGATCCTTTTCTACATTAAAAATATCGAGCATTTTTGACAAAAGTCATCAAAAAATATAACATAATACCTATGTTTGGTTGTGGATGTTGTTAAGAATGGTCCACACACATCCGAATGGACTCACTCTAGAATGGACTTTGCTCGCCTGTCTCTGTCGTGAAAGGAATACTTGTTGTATTTTCCCAAAGTACACCCCTTGCATGTATCAACTTGCTCAAGCGTACCTTTGGGAAGACCAGTAGAGATCTGATGCAATATTTTCAAAGCCCCATGATGCAAGTAGCCCAATTTCCTGTGCCACAACACACCAATGTCTCGGCTCTACACCCTTTCTACTTTTGTTCTCAAGGTGTAACACTCTTCTACCTCCATCTTATAGAGATTCTTCACCGAAATACCTATCTTCTTTACTTGACCCGTCGCTATGTGTCAAAGGAACCCATTTCCTTCCAAGAAGATCACATCATAGCCTATATCTTCAAGCATGGCAATGGATACACAGTTCTTCTTTAGCCCAGGCACATACATAGCATTCTTCAAGGTGAGTGGAATCCCATGCTCCTTCTTAAAAGTAATCATGCCCAATCCAATAACACTATACTTCCTGTCGTCACCCATCTTGATATGCATCTGGATATCTTTCTCCTCCAAGTCACTAAATAACTCTTTGTCGCTAGTCATGTGGAATGAAGCTTCACTATCTAAGTACCATACACTTCCCATCATTGATTACCCCATGCATGCAATGAGGGAAAATTCCAATTTTAATTGAGACGCCAAAGCCTCATCCGCAGCTCCTCCTGAGGACTTCTTCTTGGACTTCTTGAGTGGAAAATTTGTAGCAAAATGGCCCAGCTCATGACAATGAAAGAACATAACTTTTTTCATTCTTTCTTCTTACCTCCATGATAAGAATCCAATTTTGAATGGGAAGATTTCCCTTTCTCCTTCTTCACCTTAGTCATTAAGGCACGATTGTCTTCATCACCAGTCTTTGATGAAGAGCCATCCTTGGTGTTCGTCCTGATCTCCTCCTACATCAAATCCAATCACAGTCGTTCCAAATATGGTAGGTTCTCCCGATCATTGATAGATTCATGATAACCATGTCAACCCTTTGGGATTCCTAGAAGAGCAAGACTCATGATATCATCCTTGGAAACCATGATTCCAACACTTCCAAGTTCATCACGACATTGAGTGAACTTAATCAAGTATTTTGGAATCGTCTCACCTTTCTCCATTTTGAATTTTCAATGTTTAATGTTCTAATACAACTCCATCAATGTTTTCCACATAGCATACGAAGTTTCCTTGCCATGGAGACTCGAGACAATGTGGTCTCGAACTACCTAAAGGATTATTCGTCTCGCCTTCAACACACATTTCTTCCATTTGGCCAAACTTTGTGCATCCGATGTTGCTAGCTTAGGAATTTCTTGATCAATGAATTCCTTCAAACCATTATCCTCTAGCACAGCCTCCATTTTGTCCCTCTAGACTATAAAATTCGAGCTTCCTTCCAAGCCATACTCGAGCCACAAATCGTAGAATGCCATCTACCAATCTTGAAGTATGTATTGCAAATCCAAATTTCACGTGTAACCCAAAACTCAAAACTTTGAAATATCCTCTAGTATATTGTCTTAAGCTCCAATACCATGTAGAAAATCTTGTATATTCACAATCTCATGCAATTTACTAAAGCACAGGACAAGAATCTACTTCTGCTTTCAACCAACGGAAGTCAATATATCGATGAAAACAATATGAACAAGAAGAAGGCAAGTCAATGGCACATAACAAAAGATGTATCTAAGGAAATTCACTACTCAAAATCTTGTTATATGTATTGCATATATTAGAAATATGAGTGAATATACAAAGGTTGTTCTCACTAGAATAATTCCTTAAAAGTATGCTCAACTCTCTTAGCTCACAAGCTAGCTCAAACCAAATCCTTAGCCTATTCAACAGCTCTCCAAGCCCCTAATCTCTTTCGTAATTACTAGGATGAATAGCCCGTATTTATAGGGAATTCATTCTTCCAAAACTCTGCAATCCAAACATAGGTCCTTCTATGATTGTATGCATGATCTTTACAACTCAGTTAATCACACAACTGATTGTACACTATTCTTGCACTCTAGTCACAACTGAGTCTTTCTTAGAATCGACATGCATGGGTTTCTGATGAGGGGATCTTCAATTAACTAGAGTGACACTTATGGATACACTAGTGAACCAATTGGCTGTTAGTTCTTTATTAGTTCCACAAACAATTTGAAACTAATTTAACTCAACATAACTTAGTAAACTGATTTATCTAATTTATAGCTCAATTTAAACTCATACTAGAGCTCTATAACTTAGGGAGAACATATACATGTCTTCAGAAATACTTCCAACTCGAAATTCCTAATCTAATTAAGTTAATTAAACTCAATTAACTATTTACAAGTTGCTATGTGAATAGAATTTGATTTTAATTCACGGTTTAATGCAAGGAAAAATTAAACTGGAATTTCTTGTTGTCATTTCTCAACACTAATTCATAGACAGTCCTATCTAACTAGGAAAACCTGCTTTCGACAATCACCCATTAATAACTCGGGTGAGACTTCACCCATCCTGTGGGTTTTCCCTGAAGGAGCAATGATGAGTGAGTTTTTGTTGGCCACTTCGTAGAAAATCACTGGTTTTTATGAATCCCACACGCCAACACTTGCTAATCCCTTGAAGGGGGTTGGGGACTCCTGTCACTGGCTACTCACAAACAACAATAACAAATAGATTGGTATTTCTTCCATTTGGGTTTCCACGTTAAATTATTGTGTCCATGTGTTTGTGTCGCTTATGAATGTGTTACTCTGTTGCTTATATAATTAATGGTGAGTGTTCACATGGGATTACAAATTTAAATTAACATCAGTAACTAATTCATGCCCTCCTCTCAGTAATTACTTATTCCAATAAATACATCATGTTTTCCTATTCCTAACAATGAATTTTGCTAACTTCTAGAGAGTGAGAGAGATTACATTGTTAGGATTGAATCAAGGGGAACTTTCAAATAGAGAAAACAAAGTCCAATGTTGTTTGGGAATTATATATACAAAATATGTATGTATGAGGTGGGCATGTCCCATGCTTGTGATAATTATTTTCACTTTAATATGTAACATATACACAAGAAGGATCCTATTAAATATGTTGAAATAGTTGATTTGTTGTTTGTTGAAGTAGATGGCTACATCGCCCTTGGGGGGCTCTTTGAATTTTTTCAATGTGAATAATCCAATGCATATGATGAAGATAACTATTGAAGAGAGTGCATGTGGGGATTCATGGGTCTTCTACCAAATGAAAGATCTACAACCATCACTATTTATAACTATCCTCTAAAGTGAATAACTAGGTTGGAGTCAAACATCAGAGGGGTGAATGGAATTAATGGGAAATCATGTTTGCCATCATTCCACCCAGGTTAGACCTATAAATGAGAGGAAGAACAAGGTACTAATTTGGCCCTGGAATATGTGAGATAATGTCAATAGGAAAGAATATGTGACCATGTAGAACCAAGGTTGTTTTAGGAAATCTTGTTGAACTTCAATACATGCATCAAATTATGTAATGGTGAAGGTATATGGAGAGTGATAACTTCCCAAGGTTGGAGATTTTTGTGAAAGTGGTAGCAACACAAAAATATTGAATGATGACATGCCCTTGGAGTTGGGAGGACATCTGGGGTAAGGAGAATGAATGATTGTTTTGAATGATGGTGATGTATTAGCAAAAATATGATATTTTTATATAAAGTAACATGGAGGCACATTATAAGATCAATAGTGGAACAAATGGAATATGTAAAGTGAGCTCCAACCAAGGGTGACTAGGGCCTATCACTAGGTAATGGATGTAGAAATATGTGTGAGAATTATGCCTCCATAAAAAATCTTTGTACACTTTCCAAATGAGTGAAAGAATGGATGTGGATGTACAAACATGGAGACAAGTGCCCCAATTATTCGGTAACTTGCATAATTGTTCAAGTAGTGAACTGGAAAGAGTATGGGCCCCTTTGGCTGGTCTCGATGTGGGGTAAATGAGGTGGGGGTCATCATACAAATGATGTATTGCAATGTGAGGGATTCATGGGCCAATCATATAATGTGGTAGTGCATTCATGGATATCACAAGAGTAAGTGTCTGGGAGAAAAATTGTAAGCCATGAGGTGAGAATATGAATGGGTCATATTTCAAGTAATGCAAGTGGGTGGCTTTCAGGTAATAGAGATATGGAAATGGATGATAGTAATGCAAAATGGAGCTACTTATATAGAAATCCAAGGAGGGGAAGGCATTATTGACAACTGTAGATGTTTACCATGTGCAAATAGAAGGTGATGATAAATCTGGTCGAATATGGAGGGGCCTTATGGTTATCTTAGAGGAAATGATGTAAGGTCAAGCATTACTTCAAAGGGAAACATATCATGCTAGTGAGAATTTATACCATGAAAGTTGATTTACCATTATGGGGCCATAGTTCCACTTTGAGATCACCATTAACCTACAATCTTGAAACCATGACCCTTTTTGAAAGCATCACAAAGGTAATAATGAAAATATAATGAAAAGGATTAAGATAATAAAAACAAAAATAAGATGCGCCTGATGGGCACTCTGAGTGTAAAAACGACCCTGAAAATGAGCGTTCTTGGCAGGATGAAGTGAGGTTTTCATTGTGTAGTATGATTTTTCTTAGTCCCAATGGTTCCAACAATTTTAAAAATGGACCTCCTAGGCTCTAGAATGAGTGCCCAGAAGATTATTGAAGAGGCGCACATAAGATGGGTGGAACCTACTATTCCACATCATTTACGTTATCGAGAGTGGTGAGATATTTTGAGAGAACCTAATTTTTTTTTGATTGTAGGGTACTCAAGCACCCATTCAAGTTTTATTAAGAACCAGTTGAGTTCTCATGTTGTTTCCCTTGGTACTTTTGGTATCTTAGTGTAGGTAGGCTCTACAGTTGGGGTTGTATGATGTATTTTTTTAGTGAGGGTCCCACAGCTGCACGGGTGAGTCTTTAGGAGTCACAAGGTCACCACGATTATGGGGGAAATAACCATAGTGATCATTGTAGCTATAAGTCCTACAGTTGCAACAATCAACAATAATCACAGTTGTATAATGCATAGGCATAGGGGAACCTGTGTGGGTGGGTAGTGAAAAACTATAGCATTTTTTGTGGCCAAGAGATAGTGATGTGAACCATGTATTGTACTTCTGATATTCATAACAATGGATGCGACTTTTATCCACATAGGTGCAGTGCTAGCTGCACGAAATAAGAGAACTGTCATGATGAATATGGGGTCACCCATGCACCTATTAGCTAAAGAAGAATGTAATCATCACAATAGTTTCTATCATAGTTGAAATGATGCAATCAGGGAGAAAATTTTCGTAATAGGGCTTCTTTTTTTACTATTCTTGGCCTTCCATAAATATGGTGCATTAGTGAGAGAGGGATTATGTGGTTGCAGGTCCAGAGGCCTGTGCTACTCTTTCCATATGGGTGCTGCTGAAATACCCGTAGAACCTTTTGATATGATCATAGGAGGAGCTCCTACATTTTCTTATAAGGTTATGGAATCCTTAGAGATATTTTTTTGATGTTCAAGGGATGGATCTAAGGATATCGGTTGATGACAATATTTATTTTTTGATAGGATTGTTACCTTGGGGGGAGGAGTTACTAGTCCAGCCTCCTTGACATGAATTTTTGTTTATGGATTGGGCCCACTGATGATGTGGGCCTAATGCATTAGAGGATGGAGCCATAAGGGTGGCTGTTGAAAATAGCAACAAGAAATGATAAAAATATAAATGCTAAAAATAGCATTTCAGGATATACTCCAACTCTTTTGAAAATAGAAAAAAAATAGAAATGCTGAAAATAGCATTGCTATAAATAGAATTTCGAGATATATTCCAATTTTGATTATTCCTTGAATAAAAATTGAGAATTAAAATTTGAATTTAGTCTCACTAGTTGTTTGAAAAATAATTAATTAATTCATATTGAGTTAATTAGTTGGAGAAAATCAAACATGAAGTCTTTGTGAAGACATGCAACAGTTACCCCTTCGATTGAGGAAGTTATCCCTTAGTTAAGGAAATAAGGATGAGTTGTATTTGAGTTGTAATTAGTTAGATCAATTAACTGAGTTAAGTCCAGTTAAATTAGTTCCAAACAGTTTGAGGAACTAATTGTGAGTTCAGTTAGTTAATGCATGCATGCATCAAACTAGTGCACTCCAGATAACTGAATATTCTCTCATAAATAACTCATGCATGTCAGTTCAGAGAAAGATTCAGTTGAGATTAAAGATAGGGACATTGTACTATCAGTTGGAGGAATTTTCCTATAAAGGAAATTCATCCATGTAGAAGGATTTCTTTCCTTCAGGATTGCACAGTTACTACATAGGTCAGAGTAGTGTGTGAGGTGAGAATCACACAGGTGACAACTCGACGGCCGAGGAGAAACTGCACAAGGAAATAGGAGGCTTGGAGGACTGAAGGAAGGAATATGTGTTGTCTATTCTGTCTATGAGTAGCAACAAGGGATTGTACTGAGAGCTGGATAGCTTGTGAGCTAAAGCTTTGTGTAATCTTGAGATATTTCCACTTGTATGATAATACAGATAGTGGGGTTTTTAGCTGAGGCTTTCCCCAGAGTATTCTTCTGCATTTCATGTGTGATTTAATATTTTTCTTTGTTATATGTATTCTAGTTGATCTTGCTCAAAATCGATTAAGCTTCCACAAGTTTGATTGTAAAAGTAGATTAAGTATTTTTCTTTAGTACATTACATAATCAATTTAATCTATAGTGAGAATTTCTACATCGTATCGGAGCTAGCTAATCTATAGAGAAATTTCTACATGGCATCAGAGAAAAGGTGATCAAAACGGAGAACAATATACAAAGAAGGGAGAAGTTTGAAGTTTTGAAGTTCTTGATTGTAGGTACAACATCAATTTCTTATCACATATCAAAGTTCACGAATGGTGTTCAATGGCTTGAGACTCGAGTATGCCCTAGATGGCAGCTCGAATTACATATCCTGGAAGGATCGCATGGAAGTAGTATTAGAGGACAATGGTTTGAAGGAATTCATTGATCAAGAAGTCCCCAAGCTAGCAGCAGCTAATGCCCAAGAATTGGCAGAATGGAAGAAATGTGTGGCGAGAGTGAGGAGGATTCTTCTTGAGGGAGTTCGAAACCATATTGTCTTGAGTCTCCATTGGAAGGAGGCGTTGTTTTCAATGTGGAAGACATTGAAGGATCTATATTAGAACAACAGCGATAAGAGGAAGTTGGCACTGAAAGACAATCTTCGAAAAATCAAGTGTGAAAAGGGCAACACAATCTCTACATATCTGAACAAGCTCACCGTCTACAGAGATGAGCTTGGAAGTGTAGGAATCATGACAGCCAATGATGACATGGTGAGTCTTGCTCTCCTCGGTCTTCCTAAGAGCTGACATAGCTACCAAGACTCAGTGAATGGAAGAGAGAAACTGTGAGATTGGGAACAACTGTGGTCGAATTTGATGTGTTAGAGCCTAGATTTACCTCAGGCTGAAAAGGTAAGATTCCAGGTCCACATCAAACCACGCTCAACCTCGTAGCTAGCCCTACGAGGATAGGAGAGGGCTCTCTCCGGGTCAAACTCAGCAAAAGATAATCAGATGGGGCTTGAGATGACTAACTTAACAACTAATCTTCGGTTAGGTATGAAGTGCAAGTTTTTAATTTGAGCTTTTGAGGGTTTTGTGTTGGAAAAAGGGAAAGGCAAATTTGGGTCCAGGGATGAGGCCAAATTTTTGCAGAGTTCCGGTTGGGGCAAGGTAGGTAGGAGTTTTGATGCTTTAGATAAAATGAATGGATAGAAAAGACTGTTGAGGAGCTGAAGAGGGCAAGAGGGAACCAAGAATCCTCTTCAAACTGAAGAAAACATTGAAAATTAAACAAACTAATAGGCAGAGCACAACAAGATAATGAATTCTACATTTTTGTCACTCATTTGTTTAATTCAGAAGCAAAGAGAAGGGAAATGGCATACATGAAACATCGATGAACTTACAATAGCATGAAGAAAAAAAAATCAAAACACAGAGCCACAAGGATCCCAAAAAGTGTTACAAAACCCTGGTCTTTCCTTTGCCAAAAATGCAGAAATCAAATGTACAATAGAGTGCCCAAGCAATCCGAAGTGTCCAACCCTGAAAATGACTGAGAAGTTACATGATATAGGCAAGCCTAACTCCTTCCCATGCCTCTAGGGGTCGAGCTCATCATTCTAGGAGATGTTTCAACCAATTCTAAACAAAGCACTGAAATCCAGGCAATCAAACAACTTGCCTCTATATGGTAGGAAACTCATTCATTCATTTAATTTTGACTTTTTAGTGAATGAATCCTATAGAACAAGTAAAAATGTGCCAATATTACATCATGGTCATCAAATTACATCATGAAAGATCAAGAGTAACATCAAAAAGTAAAACTGGTCAAAACTGGGCGAATTTCTGAGCTATACAGTGAAAAATAGGCAAAAATCTTCTATGCGTTGCGCCTGATTCTCTATGCATCGTGCCACTTTGGAGCTGAATTTTAGGCACTTCCTGAAGTCCAAATTGAACCCAAGATAGCTTGTTCGAAATCCTTGCCTGTCTACTTTCCAACCCAAGTGGAATTTCTCTATTTGGATGTCATTTGCTCCTCCAAAGCTTCAATCTCCTAAGACTACTTCATATGTGTCAAAATAAGGGCAGTGAGGTCTTTTTTTTAGTGTTTTTGGCCTCTTGAGGGCTCAAAACCTACCCAAGTTTCTTGGCCATGCACAAGAAACTATAATTTATCATGAAAAATCTAGAAATGCAATTTTTTTTGGATTTGGAGCCCTCTAGAAAAAGCGAGCGCCACGTGGCGCGATGCATAGGGAGGCAAAACCTGTTTTTTAGTGCAAAAAATTTCAAAATGCCAAAAATTGCTCCAAATTTCTTGAAATTTAGGCTGGACCTTCTCTATCAAGTTTCATGCTGGGCTAAAGAAGCTTCAGCCAATATCTGAAGATGATCATGCTCCTTTTGCCTCTTTTTCTTCCTTATTGCCTTCTTTAATTTTGCCTTTAGATTCCTTATTCGTGCCTTGCAAACCTTGTTCCGTGCCATGTAGTGGAAAGCCATGTGTCTCAACAATGCTTTGTCCCTATTGGCCTTGTCCAGTAGTCTCTCTAAGTGGGTGTTGACTCTTTCAAGACAAGACTCCCGATCATCATTAATCTCTTGCTCCAATGAGGTGAATTCAATCCTCCTCCTTTGGGCAGCTTGACGATTCTCCCTGATGTTTGTAATTCCATAATCACCTGCTGATCTTCAAGCTGCTTATTCCTTTGCTCCAAGTATTTTATAGTCCACTTAGCCCTCTCCAAGTTGAGGGACAAGGCTTTGATCTCTGTCTGCTGTTCCTGGACGATATCTCTAAGGTTGGCACTTTGCGGGCCCATGTCTGTATTGTCATCCTGAATGAGAATGAAGTCGGTCTCTTGTTCACCTGAAGGCCTCTCATCCTAGATTGGCCTCTTGCCTTTGTCTTGTACCTGTGGTGCTGATGTTGGAAGTGAGGCCCTTTCACACCGGGTGGAGATAACACTCACTTTGCTGCCGCAAACAACTGCCTGGTACCCTTCTGATAAGTAATGAAAACCGGTATAGTAGCAGTGTGTGGATCATGGCCTTCATGTTGATGAGAAGGTCCACCTATCTCATGCCCATCCTCTGAAGGTCCCTGTGAAGCTCTAAAGAAGTCATGAGAGATGAAATCATCCTAAGTGATGCCCTGTAATCCAAGCTAATGAACCACCACAATCTTGATGAGAGAAAAATGATAAACACTGTTAAGTTGTTGCTGGGGGGTCTTGTTCTACACAAGGGTGGTCATCCTCTCTATGTTTCGGCATATGAAATAAGGAATGTTCATCATTCATACCCGGGTGAAATGCATGAGGAGCCTGATATGATAAGCATACAAGTGGTAGAACCGTCTCTCACAGCTAAAATACTTCATGATTAATTTCATTAGTGGAGCGTATTCATCTTTAAGATATTGGAATGGAAACACTCTCTTGAGCTGCCTCAAGAAACCAGGTTTAATATATGGCTCATAATGCTACCAGTCAATCTTCTCCCTCTTGTTCCATGGTTCTCTAATGCTTGGTATGCCAGTTGCTAATGAAATGGAATCTGGTGTTAGTGTGAAAGTGACACCAGCTAAAGTGGCCTGATCACCATGCAAATGCAGTACAAACAGACGAGCCAACTCATGATGAAATTGAACATGAGCAACTTTCTCACAAAACTCATAACATGATTGATGCTGAAAACAAAAGATAGCAAGAGGGCAGGCCTGTAATTTAGTAAGGGTGGTTGGTTCTTCTCTAATATGTCTACCACCTCTATGAGGCCTCCTGGGTGCATGTCCTTCCGTGGGTGAGTCACTTTGGGTCTCCATTTCATAATCAGATGAATGACCGGATGACATAACTGCTGCTATACAAATTTCCTTAGAGAAATAGATGCTAGTGTATGAAACTGTGTTGGACTACTCTTTAGTGATGTGCTTAACCTCTGCCACCAAGGGGAAATAGTGAAAATAGGATTGTTAGGAGAGAGGAAAATAGTGAGGGATTAGGGACTATTGGGACAGATTTTGTTAGGGAAATATAGGAGGGTTTGAGGGGTTTTAGATTTGAGAATTTGGGACAGAGAATTTGGGATAGGGGTTTAATGATTTTAGGGGGTAGGGAAACTTAGGAATGATGAAAATAAGGGAGAAATGGAATGGGGGGAAATAAGGGAATGATGGAAAGAGGATAGACTTGATAGCAAGTAAATTGTTAAACCCTAGGCAGCAATCTTCATGTTGAGGATTTTGACATGGTAGGGTTTGATTATTTGTTTAGGCATTCACCACATCAATCATCATAATATAAACCTTAAACTTGGATGGATGAACAACAAAAGTGGAGCTCAACCTACTTGAAACCAAGAGAATGTATGTGGTTTTGGCAATTGGAGACTGTTCTGGAACTTTTCGGGCCGCTCAACTGTATGCGCCATGCAAAACACCCAATGCGTCGTGCCTTTCCATTGTGCCACGCCCGTGTAAAAATGAATTGTGCATTTACTCCCAGTGCGCCACGCCTCCCCAGTGTGCCGCGCCTCCTGCTCAATGCGCCGCGCCTCCTTCTCAATGCCTTGTGCCAATAAGTTGAGGCGATTTTTTGCCCAATATACTCACTTGCTCACTAAATCTGCTCAATCTTGCTTCTCCTTTGAAAATGGACTTATGACATGAAGGAATAGCGTATAAACCAAGAGCTTTTGAAATATTGGCTCATGAAACCCACGTTTATAATGTTTTAAACTTGGCATCCCTTCACTTTTAATATAACTCTATTCTTCAAGTTTCCTTTTTGATTTTTGGCTAAAACGATGGCTTCTTAGTTGTTTTTTGGCAGGGATGGTGGCGTTGAACTTCGGAAAAGGATGACCAGAGTCTGCATTTGAAGTAATTCATGGCGGAAAACTTAAAAAAAACATATTTATTACAAACAATTAATTTGACGATTTCTTCTTCAAAACAGAGTTTTGAAGAGGAATCAACCTTGAGCATTATTGATGATGAAAATCTTGAAATGAAAACTTATTGAACCTCCCTCTGGCCTGCTGGCATTATTGGGCACTTTGAGGACTAAATCAACTAAATCCTAGACCTAAAAAGACCTAAAAATCTTATAATAACTCTTTGTTGACAAGAGGCCAAAACAGGACTATGAATGATTTCAAAATTGATTTTATGGACAGACCTGAGCCAGCAGGTACAAGGCATGAGGGGTAATGAGTGACAAGGCCCTTCCATCAGATTATGGCATGCCCCTAATGGAATGCAAATGAATGAAATGAATGAGACACCTAAAAATGAAATGCAGTGAGAGAAATGATCTCTGACGAAGGGATGACCAAACCAACTCTAACATGATGCAGGAGGAGATCAGGAGGAGCACCAAAGATGCTTCTTCATCCAAGGAGGATGAAGAAAATCTAGCCTTAGCTAGTAAGGAAAGGAAAGGGAAGGAGAAGAATTCTCATTCCAAATCGAGTTCTTCTCATGGTGGGAAGAAGATTGACAAATCTAAAGTGAGATGCTTTAATTGTCATGAGGTGGGCCATTATGCAAGTAATTTTTCATTGAAGAAATCCAATAAGGGTCCTCGAGGATCTAAAGGTGAGGCCCTAGCCTCTCAATTTGAATTGGGTTTTACCATCATCGCATGCATGGTTTCATCGATGATCGATTTTGGTTGGTTTCTTGACAATTGAGCCTCATTCCACATGAATAGCAATAAGAGTTTGTTTAGTACCTTGGAGGAGAAAGACCTCCAGATGCGCATAGAGATGGGTAATGATGAAAAGTATAATGTTTCGGGAGTGGGCACGGTTTCCTTTCAGAGGGAGCATGGAGATCTCATTACCTTTACAGATGTGAAGCATGTTCCTGGACTGAGGAAGAACTTGGTATCAATCGCAAAGTTGGAGGACAAAGGCTATGATGTTGTCTTCAGTAAGGGAAAGGCTTTCCTTAGACACATCACCACAAGACAGGTGAAGCAGATCAGTTCACGAGTCAATAACTTGCATTCTCTTGAGGTTCAAGATGCATGCAAGGCCTTGAGGAGCAAGGAAACTATTAGAGACTTGGTGGTTGAGAGGGAGAGTACATTCCTCTCAACATGCAACCTTAAAATAAGTCTTAGACAATTGTGCAGGAGCCATAATTGGTGAAGTAGCTTCAGGAGGTTGTGGAGAAGCCACAACTAGAGAAGCTGAGAGGATACCAAATGGAGGCATCCACTCATGCAGAGACCTCCAGTAGGGGGGGATTTCAAGCCAAGTGGGAAGAGGGATCACATGCAGCCATACCTCCAGGTGTGAGGTGGGTAATGTGAAGTGACAGTCCAAAGAAGGATGAAATAGGGGTAGGATCCTTGAGGTACCCAACCTCTTTGATTAGACCTTGCTATGGGAGCCCCGATGAGGAGTAGCAGGATTGTTTGAGTGGGTAGAGACAAATGCAGATGGAGTAGCAGAGGGAGCTTCAACATCAAAGGGTGTTTCTAGCCTAACAGGGAGGTCAATTGGGAGATCAGTTACTTACTTCTCAGTAATTGAGTTGTAGTGCAACAGTGGGCAGGATTGATCTGAATGGAAAATGGCATCAAGCCATGGTATTCATCCACCCATGGAATTTACCCATGGTATTGTAAGTGGCATCCACTCATGGTATTTATCCACCCATGGTATTGTAAGTGACATCCACCAATGGTATTCATTCACCCATGGTATTTGAGCATGGTATTGTGACATCCACCCATGGTATTCATTCTCCTAGGGAATTGACCCATGGTATTCATTCACCCACCCATGGTATTTATTCACCCATGGAATTAACCCATGGTATTGTGACATCCACCCATGGTATTCATTCATCCGTGGAATTGACTCGTGGTATTGTGACATCTACCCATAATATTCATTCACCTATGGAATTGACCCATGGTATTGTAAGTGAAAACTACTATAAGTAACACGTCGCATTTTGTAAAAGGACAGATTCTCTGCCACAATGTAGCCTTTATAATTATTATCGGTTTTAATAAAAGGTTTCTTTGTGGTTTTTTTTATTGGGCATTCTCCTCTTTTTCATCTGTAAAGTCCAAATCTTCAGATCTTGCCCCCCCCCCCCCCCCCCCCCAAGATCCATTTCAAGCTTTTAGATCTTGAGAACCTCCCCCCAAGATCTGGATCAGTGGTATTAGAGTAGGTTATGATTCCATGGGAATGTGGGTTTCATGCATATTTCAGTTTCAAACTTTTTCAGCAATATTCAACAAAATTCATATATGCGGTGCGACCTCCACAAAGCACTTTCTTGGGCCAAGCAGGAAGAATTTTTATTTTTTCCTTTTTTTTGCAAGACTTTTTTTTTGGCAGTGAGTTTGTAAATGAGATATGAAACATTTGGTGCAATGTTTACAAAAAAAAAATACCAGATCTAGATTCCTTGTGAAAAAATACCAAAATAAAAAAAAAATGGCCGAATCAGAGTCTGGATGAGGGAGATATCGTTGATTTAAAATCAACTATGTTGTAGAAATTTTTTTCTGATGACAACTAGTGGACAGTGACTCTCCTATCATTTTTTGAATTTTTTGTGTAGAATTTCAAAAAAAGATTTTGTAGATATGAGCTCCTCTTGAAAAATCACCAAATTTAAAAAAAATGGGTCGAATTGGA
This sequence comes from Pinus tabuliformis, assembly GCA_031772625.1. Taxonomy (NCBI): domain Eukaryota; kingdom Viridiplantae; phylum Streptophyta; class Pinopsida; order Pinales; family Pinaceae; genus Pinus; species Pinus tabuliformis. The sequence goes on along the minus strand of CM062817.1, from coordinate 1,923,299,463 downwards.
GTTTGGATGTGGGTTATATCGCTCATTTAAAATCAACTATTTTTTTCAGAACGTTTGTGACGACAGAAAAATTGCAGCATGAACCAGAGATTCTAAGGTGTCCAAATAAGGATTTCCAATACATGGGAAGATGCAAAATGGTCCTTCTGCTTCCAAAAACAGGTTATAATAAATATTTTGAGTTATATTGACCAAGTTATGTCCATTTTAATTCTGGAGCAACATTCAGTGCAGGTTCCTGTTGGAGACATGCTCTCCCACCCCACTTTAGTAGGCACTTGCTTCACATTCATCAGTTTCAACATAGCAGCATTTAACTTGGGTTATTTGGAGACATACCCTCCCACCCCAGGCCATGTAGGCACCTATTACTTCATCAACAACCAACATCATGGTTATGGGTCAACTGCACAAAATCCTTGTCATCCAAGTCCATTTGCTAGGCCACACACTGTTAGTATCACAATTGGTCACACGCTTTACAGGGTATCTCTATCCTCGGATCTTCATTTTTCATGGTTATAGGTCATCCACAAACCCACATCTCATCGAAGTCCATTTGCTAGGCCGCACACTATCAATTTCACAGTTGGTCATAAGCATTACAGGGTATCTCTATCCTCAGATCTTCATTGATCATGGTTATGGGTCATCCACAAACCCACACTTCATTGAATTCCATTTGCTAGGCCGCACACTGCCAGTATCATAGTGTTTCACAAGCATTACATGGTATCTCTATTCTCGGATCTTCGTTCATCATGGTTATGGGTTAACCACATAAAACCCTTTTCTTCAGTGGCTCTTCATATTCAAGAAAGGCTTTGCAGGAGGGAACTTCATGCAATGGGGACCATTGCTTCTTAAGGAGAGAAGAATGATCCGAATGGAAAATGGAATCAACCCATGGTATTCATCCACCCATGTTATTCATCCACCCATGGAATTTACCCATGGTATTGTAAGTGGCATCCACTCATGGTATTTATCCACCCATGGTATTCATTCACCCATGGAATTGACCCATGGTATTGTAACTGAAAAATACTATAAGTAACAAGTCACATTTTGTAAAAACAAATTGTCCACCACAATGTAGCCTTTATAGTTATTATCATTAATAAAAAGTTTCTTTGTGGTTTTGTTTATTAGGCATTCTCCTCTTTTTCTTCTGGCAATTTCAATTTTTCAGATCTTGGGTGCCTCCCCCCAAGATCCATTTCAATCTTTTAGATCTTGAAGGCCTCCCCCCAAGATCCAGATCAAGCACAATGCAACATGATGAGAGGAGGTGCAGTGTGGATGCAATGCTCGGAGATAGGACCAGCAACATCACAGATGCAACAAGAGGAATTAGCGGGATTGATGCAGTCAGAGATCAAAGTGACAGAGGCTAGAGCAGTCAGATACTGAAGAGCACAGAGGTGCAGATTTTTTAGTTGATAGAGGCAATAACAATCAGAGACTTTGATGACAGAGGCATCATTCTAATTCAAGTTGGATGTTTTTTTTTGTTTCTAGAGTTGTTGGAGCAACAACACTAGAGAGAAGTGTTGCATGCAAAACATTCCAAAGGTTCAGGATGAGGATCGAGTTGAATTCATTTCTTTTTTAGAGGTAATGTTGAAAATAGAAACAAGAAATGATAAAAATAGAAATGCTAAAAATAGAATTTCTATAAATAGCATTTCAAGATATACTCCAACTCTGTTGAAAATAGAGAGAAAAAAAACAAATGCTAAAAATAGCATTGCTATAAATAGCAATTCGGGATATACTCCAATTTTGATTTGTCCTTGAATCAAAATTGAGAATTAAAATTCGAATTTAGTCTCACTAGCTATTTGAAAAATAATTAATTAATTCATCTTGAGTTAATTAGTTGGAGAAAATCAAACATGAAGTTTTTGTGAAGACATTCAACAGTTATCCCTTTGATTGAGGAAGTTATCCCTTATTTAAGGAGATAAGGATGAGTTGTGTTTGAGTTGTAATTAGTTAACTTAGTTAACTGTGTTAAGTCCAGTTAAATTAGTTCCAAATAGTTTGAGGAACTAATTGTGAGTTCAGTCAGTTAATGCATGCATGCATCAAACTAGTGCACTCTAGATAACTGAATATTCTCTCATAAATAACTCATGCATGTCAGTTCAGAGAAAGACCCGGTTGAGATTAAAGACAGGGATATTGTACTATCATTTGGACGAATTATCCTATAAAAGAAACTCATCCATGCAGAAGGATTTCATTCCTTTAGGATTTCATAGATACTACAGGGGTCAGAGTAGTGTGTGAGGTGAGAATCACACAGGTAGCAGTTGGAGGACCTAGGAGAAACTGCGCAAGAAAATAGGAGGCTTGGAGGACTGAAGGAAGGCATATGTGTTGTCTATTCTGTCTATGAGAAGTAGTGAGGGATTGTACTGAGAGATGGATAGCTTGTGAGCTAAAGCTTTGTGTAATCCTGAGATATTTCCACTTGTATGATAATACAGATAGCAGGGTTTTTAGCTGAGGCTTTCCCCAGAGTATTATTTTGTGTTTCATGTGTGATTGAATATTTTTCTCTGTTATATGTGTTCTTGTTGATCTTGTTCAAAATCGACTAAGCTTCCGCAAGTTTGATTGTCGAAGTAGATTAAGTATTTTCCTTTAGTACATTGCATAATAAGTTTAATCTACAGTGATAATTTCTACATGGTATCGGAGCAAGCTGATGTATAGAGAAATTTTTGCATGGTATCAGAGCAAAGGTGATCAAAGTGGAGAACAATATACAAAGAATGGAGAAGTTCGAATTTTTGAAGTTCTTGATTGTAGGTACAAAATCGATTTCTTATCACATCTCAAAGTTCATCAATGGCGTTCAATGGCTTGAGACTCGAGTATGCCCTGGATGGAAACCCGAATTACATAGCCTTGAAGGATCGTATGAAAGCAGTATTAGATGACAATAGTTTGAAGGAATTCATTGATCAAGAAGTCCCCAAGCCAGAAGCAGCTAAAGCCCAAGAATTGGCGAAATGGAAGAAATGTGTGGCGAGAGCGAAGAGGATTCTTCTGGAGGGAGTTCGAGACCATTTTTGTCTCAAGTCTCCATGGGAAGGAGACACCATTTTCAATATGGAAGACATTGAACGATCTATATCGGAACAACAATGATCAGAAGAAGTTGGTGCCGAAAGACAATCTTCGGAAAATCAAGTGCGAAAAGGGGGAGACAATATTTACATATCTGAACAAGCTCACCACCTATAGAGATGAGCTTGGAAGTGTATGAATCATGATAGCCGATGATGACATGGTGAGTCTTGCTCTCCTCGGTCTTCCTAAGAGTTGGCATAGCTACCAAGACTCAGTGAATGGAAGAGAGAAACTGTTAGATTGGGAATGACAATGGTCGGATCTAATGCAGGAGGAGATCAAGAGGAGCACCAAAGATGGTTCTTCATCCAAGGAGGATAAAGAAAATATAGCCTTAGAGAGTAAGGCAAGGAAATGGAAAGCGAAGGATTCTCATTCCAAATCAAGTTCTTCTCATGGTCGGAAGAAGATTGACAAATCTAAGTGAGATGCTTTAATTGTCATGAGGTGGGCTTGTTACAAAAAATATTGTCACCATGACTATTTGCAGTCAATATGGGTCTATCATAATTCATACTATCCTCCTTAGCAATTCTCAAACCTCAGTTCTTCATGTCAAGCTTTAAAAATGAGAGAAAGTCCTTGAAAATCAATAAATCTCTAGTTCCGCACTTTCTCTTACTGTTACATATGGTCCTGCACCCCTTGGTCATGTTACCTGCAGACCTAACCGCTCTGTCTCTAAAGGAGTGGGTGCAGACCCCTGTGAAAGTAAAAAAGGCGCAAGTTTATTCTTAAAAACTCACTTGTGGTTAATTCTAGATGATTCTAGAAGGAATCTTGACGTGGATTGTTCGCTCCTAGGTGGTTCATGCATCCCAAAACTAAAGGAGATAATCCCTTAATGAGAGGAGCTTATCCCTTTGAAGGATGGCTTTATCTCTTTGAAGGTGGACCTAGTAACTTCCCTCCATTGCACTATAAATTAAGGCATTGGGCTGGTTGCTAGGGGGTTAGAAGCTAAACATTTTTGAGGGTAAATGCTATTGGGATTGAGACTTCCTAGTGAAGCTTGAGAGGAGAGATTACATACCTTTTGTCTTCATTAGGAAGAGAGTGAAACTTGTCAAAGTAGAGGAGATCCTTGTTGGACCCTGGGAGGAGCTTGTACAACATCAAGGCACCAAGGTTCTAAAGTTATTCTTTGATTAAAGTTAATACAATCAGATTCATTTTTCTCAACAAATTGTCTTATATGGTTTGTTTCATGAATTCCTTGATCATCATGATAAATATGCTTTATTATATTGGTTTTTCAGGTGCTATTTAATGTGTGTTCTTGTTTGTGTTTGCAGATTCTTTACAAGGGAGCTCATTTGGATCAACGGAGCGTGGCTTCCACAAACTAGCACTGGACCCGAGGTAGGCCTAAAACACCTGTTTGCCTTTATTTACAACTTGCATATTTAGAGAAAGATAGAATTTGTTTGGTTTGCTTGTCGCTATATATCATTAGATACTAGGGAGGTCGGTCTTGTCCGCAAGAATGACTTATCCGGCCGACAAAATGGCGACTCCGCTGGGGACTCGAATTTTTGATTTTTTCCTTTTCTTTTACTTTGACTTGAGAAACTGTGTCTTTGTTTCTGGTTTTTAACTTGATGTGTGTGGGATTGGGTAGGTTTAGTAGATATTGAATTATTTTTTGTTTTTTCGTACTTTTGGAAGACGACCGCATCCTCTGCTTGTAACACAGTACGGACATCCCCGCACTTTTGCTTTACACACAGAGCGGTACCGCACCTGGGTATACTGGGGGGCTGCGGACCCTGCCAAAATTTTGAAAAACTTGAAATTTTCTCATTCAGTCAGCTTTGGATTTGTTTATGTGTTTTTAGCCTCTGCCCAGATTTGCACGTATCTTGTCAGGAACTTTTCTTAAGTTAATTCCATTGGCATTAGGGTTTTAGGTGAAATTCCTAGACGTTTTGTGTGCCAGGCTTGATTTTCGTTTTGGTCTTGTAGTAACTCAGAGCTTAGAAGCCTTAGAAACCTCAGATCACCTTGGTTTTTGCTGGCCTTCTTATGAGTCTAACCATTTTGTAAAATCTACCTTTGTTGAGGAATCCATATTGTTTTTCTCTTTGCGAAACTTCAAAAGAACTTGTGTTGAAAGTTTTGGATTTCATTTTTAGAAAAGAAAACAAAAGCTGGTTGTTTTTTGACTGATTTGTGATTCTGGACAAATTAGTCCTTAGTTTGCTCATAACTAAGTAAAACATCCTTGAAAAGAAATCTTGTAATCTTTTACTTCAATTAGCTTTTTAGAATTTATAGGTCTCAAGATTAGATTTTTCAATAGTTTTGAGTGTTTTATAAAAATAAAATATAAATCTCTTTTGAAAAAGTTTGTTTTAGTAGTATTTGAGTGTTTGAAAAGAAAGGGAAATTTTCGCGAGCATAACTAGTTGTCTCATTTTGAGTGTATTGGAAAAGACAAAAAGTTCTTCTTTTGATTTGATTATTAAGGAAAGATTTGTTTTTTCAAGCATTTGCATTCTCAACTCTTTCTCTAGCTAGAAATTCATTGAAGACAAAGGATTGTTTTTCATCTTAAGTGCATTTTTAGTGATTTGGAGTCGAGTCTTCACACCATAAGTTTCATCTCTCCACCTTTTGAATTAATAAAAAACCAATAAAAATAATTCTTAAAGTAAAATCTATCTAATAATCGTTTTATTTCTAGGGCTCTTTATCACCAACATAGCTTAGGCTATTATCTTGGAGTAGGGAGTAATTAACTCTCCAAGATAGTAAAACAAACAAGTAGATATATCTTGCGGTAGGAGATAAATTCCAATTGTTACATCTATGCTCTGGGAAGCTCCTCTTATAGGAGTCAAGCACGAGATCGTGTCAGAACCAGTGGTGTAACCAATCCTTCCTCATTGGGAACAATACTGGATATACACGTATTAAAAATGGTAAACCTCAGATTAACCATTATCGAGGAGCCTGGGATCACTTATTGGTAAACCTTGGATTATGTCAAGGAGCGTTCAAGGGGATTGAGCTTGCTACTCTACCCTTGCATGTCTATTGGATCAAAGACTGTTCTCCCCGGTATATTTGTTTCCGTTGGTAACCATAGTGACCATATTATATAGGATTCTTTCCTAAGGTGATGATGGAGGGAAGATACCACTGTACCTGGAGAAAATTTCGGCTAGACTCACTTGGATTTTCTGGGGGGTTCTCTTCACTGGAGACGGTTTAGTGGACAAATTTGTGCCAGTCTATTCATTAAGCAGGTTGTCGGGGTAATTGTTCCAACCGCCATTTCTGTATTAAATTCTGCAATGTTGGATTTCATCACCAACTACTCTTTTCAGTATGGAAAGTTACTATTTGTGTGTGGTTTGACCTCCTAGATTCTTTAGGCATGTGATTCAAATTTTTTTGGTTCTTTAGAGACTTTAGGTGGTTTTCATTGAGATTTTTCTTTGTTTTTGTGTGAAGTAGTTAAAATATTTAATCGTGGCTGAATTACTGAGGAAGTCCCGTAGACTTCGGGGCCAACCTCCTGAGTTTTCACCAAGCCAGCTTGAAGGGCTACGAGCCCTTGTAAGTCCTAGTGACAGTAGAGTTGGCTCACCTAAAGAAGGAGAGTCTTCTTTGGTTGTACATCCTGATTACCAAGTTCAAGCACCAGAGTATATTTTAGAACCTGTTTCTTTTTTTGAAGTTACTGGTAGTTTTTCTTCTACTAGTGATTTAGCCAAGGAACCTAAAATATCTGAACCTGAAACTGAACCTGCTGCTACTCCAACATCAGGATTTGCCTCTCCAACTTCCAGTGGTCCTAGTTCACCCAGGGTAGAAAGAGTCATTACCCAAAATCTTCCTTCTGGACTTATTGCTATTGAAGAACTTGTTACTCTGGAAGAAGGTATACCTATCCCTGAAAATCAACCAGCTATAGAACTTAGGGAGCGTGAATCGATCTTTTACAGTCCACCTAGGAGGGACGCTTGGTATCTTTCATTGACCAATTTTTTGGAAAACCCAGGACTAAGTTTTTCACCACCTCGCATTCCTTTTCATCCAACACCTAGGGGTTATTATCCTCTGTTAAATATTTCGAGATAGTCGTCCATGTTTTCTCAATCTCCAGAAACCTTTTTATACGGCGGTCCTTCTGTTCCCTCTGGGTATCACTCACTTACTGGTACTTTTTCGGGAGCATCTCCTCAACCTATTGAATAAGGGTTATTAACTGGTAATAACGGAACTAAGCCATTCAGTGTAGAAGATATTATTATGATGTCAGGTACCATTCTAAATCCGCAACCTCAAGGTGCCCAGTTACCACCTGGGGGGCAGCCTCAAGGTCCTCAATTATCGCCTGGGGGGCAACCTCAAGATACTCAATTACTACCTGGGGGGCAACCTCAAGGACAGTACATACCTACAGGACAATACATTCCTTAAGGTCAACCCCAGACTCAGTATGTACCTCAAGGTCAACCCCAGTATCAATATGTACCTCAAAGTCAACCCCAGTATCAGTACGTGCCTCAAGGTTATCAACCTCAAGGTCAGTACCCAACCCAAGGTTTCCAACCACCTTCCAGTCAATCATTTGTCCAAGGAACTAGAAATGTACCTTTGAATTATCAACCCTACCCTCAACCCGGTTATGGTCCTCAATATGCTCAACCTTCTATGGGTCTATACCCTAGAATGAACTTAGTGTGGGATCCATCTCAATCTCAATAGATCTTGCAACCGAATGTGCAGTTGTCATCTCAATCTAGACAGCCCTTGGTTTCTGGTTCAACTGAGCAACTTGTCCAGCCTACTATTCCAACTTCTACACCTTCTGTAGTTTCTCAGCCTGGGCCTAGTTCGCCTCGAACTCTGCCTCAAATGACTGTTGTAACTACTGCAACATCTGTTCAATCTACCCCACTTACTTCCGGAGTATCTACAGCTCCGGTTTCTATTGTTCATGTATCAACTCCTCAAGCATCTTTACCTCAGTCTGGACCCAGAATTTAGACTTCAGTTCAAATGCCTGTAGGACAACTTGGTCCAAGTATGGTTGTCACAAGTCAACCTCAATTTACCTATTAACCGTACCAGGGATAGTACCAATTCGGTCCTGCTCTGCAACAGCCAGCCTATCAGTATCAACTGTACCCTGGATATACATACTAGCAACCTCAACAACCCCAGTATGGTCCGGTTAATCCTGGTTTTCCAGGAGGATATAATATCCCAAATGCAATTCCAATACCTAGTTATCCTGGATATCCTCCTCCTGGGGATGGTCTCATGACCCAGGGTTTCAGGGACCCTAATCGTCAGTTACCGTTCATTGCAACTTTGGACTGGCCTGATTTTTCGTGCCTTACGGATGATCCAATTAATTATCTTCCATTTTGGCCGCCAATGCCAAATAAGTTTCCAAGTGATGTTCCTAAGTTTGAAGGCAAACCGGGAGAGGATCTGTCGAACCATGTGATGACTTATCACCTTTGGTGTGCATATAACTCCATTTCAGATGATTCCATCCATTTAAGGCTTTTTCAACACACTCTAATTGGTCTTGCAGCCAAGTGGTACATTGAGTTACCACGAGCCACTTTTTACAATTTTAGTTAGTTAGCTACTTTGTTTTTAACTCATTTTCAGTTGCCAGTCAGATATGACAATGGGACAGAATTATTAACTTCATTAAAACAGTCAAAGTCCACTTACATTTCAGATCACATTCATGAATGGAGACGTCGACGACATTTAGTGAAAGTTTTTATTCCGGATCAGATCTTAGCAGAATGGTTTGTCAAATCTTTATTACCGAAAATCACTGAGGATGTAGCTAAGGAAGGAGTCATTACTGAAGAGTAAGTAATTTCTCAAGCTTAGTACCTTGACCTAGTTTATACACAGTCAGGTACGTTACATGAGAAAATCCCCAACCTTCCTAAACAAAATCAAATAACTGCAGCTCCTTCAGGGTCTCATGCCGCTGATGTTATGATTGGTATGGTTAATACCAAAAGTATGAAGAAATCTTCCAAGAATTCTTCTCCTATCATAACTTTACCAGATTACCCAATAGGAGATTCTTTCGTGGAAATTTCTGCTGATATTCAGGTTGTAGAGTCATCTATAGCCAAATCAAAATCCGACGGTAAAAAGAAAGGGAAGAAGAAAAATAAAACAGATAAAATTTGGAAAGAGAAAACAGAAAAAACTGAATCTACTGATGAGAAACGCGAACCTCGTTATCCTTGTCTCATTTGTGATGAAGAACATTTTACAAGAGTCTGCCCTCATAGCGCTGAGGTTGCGAAAATCGTCAAAGGTTCCCAAACGCCTGCTGTTTTGAAGGATCCTTTTCCTAGTCAAGACAGTAAGATGATAGGTTCTTCCTCAAATGCCTCAGAAGAACCCATAATGATGATGTCCCATGTTAGGATTGCGACACGATCGCAAGATTATGGAAGTAAAAGTCCTGTTGGTGGTAAGGAAGCAGAATCTTCTAATTCGAACCCATCAACTTCAACTCCCATTCCGATCCACTATAGGTCGAGAAACCTAACCCAAACTTAGTAATCAAACCACCCGCCAAGGGTATACTTCAAAATTCATCTTTCAATCCACATGCGAGAGCGGCTCAGAACTATAAAATTTTTGAAGATTTGGCTATTTCACCTTCAGCAATGTCGACTTTGGAGGTGTTGCAATCATGTCTAGCACAACGTAAATTGCTATTGTCGGCTATAGGAGCTGTTGACATTCAGGACTTGAACCATATAATATTCGATCTAGAAAATAGTACACCTCACTTACCTCATCAAATGGCTTTCCATATTCTAGTGTTAGTAAAAAACAGACCTTGCTATAGGACTGTGATTGATGAGGGAGCCTCAATGTGTATTATGTCGATCCAGTGTTGGACATCGCTTGGTTCTCCTACACTTAATCAATCCCCAACGATTCTAAAGGCCTTTGATGGCTGTGGGTTCCATCCTTTTGGCATTCTATAGGATTTACCTATAGGGGTTGAAGGAAAAACTGTTAATCTAAATGTGGAGCTGGTTGATGCCCCTCTAGATTACAACCTTCCCTTGGGTCGTAGTTGGTCTTATGCTATGACAACTGTTGTTTCATCGGTCTTTCGGCTTATAAAGTTCCCTCATAATGGAAATATCATAACTATAGACCAGCTAACTTACTTTTCATCTGACCCAGCCTCTTCTGAAAGCATCCAGCATGTCGGCAAAACAACTATCCCTTATAAGGATGTTGGAGTAGGACTAGTTAAAGATTCTGGTTTACTAGGAACATTTCCCTTTCCTCCTCTCAACGCATCACCTTCTACTGCAACCATTCATATGATTTCATCGGACACTATTGTTTATGATTATCCTTGGATCGTACCTTCCGAATCTGAGATAGATTCATTTGGTGATGCTATGCCTTTGAGTCCATATGAAATTGCGTATCAGGCCGTACAGTCGTTTTCCGACCCTTCTTCAACCGAAATTGACTTAATGAATGTGGTCCATGAAGAATCACTTTCAACATCAAACTCAAATTCAACAACGTTTTCCGAACTTGTTCACATTGATGAGAAAATTCGTGAGATCCTGTGCGTTGATGATTTACCATGGGAAGATCTTCATCATAGATCTTCGTTTTTACCTGAAATTGATCGCTTTGAACATGATTTTTCATCTATTTTTACGACTGATTATGTCAAGGAACCTCAGAATTCAATGAAAAATCCTGATTCTGAGTTAAATTTTGGAAATATTTCTCGAACTATTCCTATTGACATTTCAGTTAAGCCTAGAATTGTTGAAAACATTCATATAGGTGCCTCTTGTACGGAAGATGAAATTCAAACATATAAGGTACTATTTCAAGAGTTTCGCGATGTGTTTCCCTGGTCATACGAGGAAATGCCAGGAATTGACTCAGCAATGGTTTTTCATGAAATCAAAACTTACTCAGATGCTAAACCCGTCCGGAAACGTTTGCATCAGATCCACCCGCGAAAAGCTGCTGCTATTAAGGCAGAAGTTGAAAAATTACTTAAAGCAAGTTTCATTTATCCAATTCTGTTAACGGATTGGGTATCAAATATTGTTCCTGTTAACAAAAAGCAAGGAAAAATAAGAATATGTATCAGTTATAGGGATATTAATCGAGCCTGTCCAAAAGACAATTACCCAACTCCCTATATCGATCAAATTATCAATGATTGTGCCGGCAGTGAAATATTCTCCTTCATGGATGGATTTTCCAGATACAATCAAATAAATATTCTACCTGCTGATCAACCAAAAACGGCTTTCATTTGTCTATGGGGGACATTTGCTTATTGCAAATTACCTTTTGGGCTCAAGAACGTTGGGGAAACTTTTCAAAGAGCCATGTCCTACGCGTTTGATGACATCAAGCACATTGTGCAACCCTATCTCGATGATTTACCTGCTCATTCATTACATCGAGCTGATCATCTCATCCACTTACGAGAAATCTTTATGAGGTGTAGACATTATCGAATTAGGTTGAATCCACATAAGTGTGTTTTCTGTATAGAAACGGGTCAGTTACTGGGGTTTGTTGTTTCGAAAGTCGACATTCGCGTCGATCCCTCGAAGGTTGAAGCTATTGTCAAATTGCATCCTCCTTCGAGTCTTCACCAACTCCAAAGTTTGCAAGGGAAAGAAAACTTTTTACGTCGATTCATTCCTAACTACGCTGAGATCACAAAGGGTTTTACGGTTGTTGAAATAGAATACTCCATTCTTTTGGGATGAGATAGCTGACAAATATTTTGATGCAATAAAACACGTGTTGACCCATGCACCGTTATTGCATCCTCCCAACTACAACCAGGACTACTTCTTATATCTCGCCGCCTCGCATTCCACCATTGGAATGGCATTAGTTCAGGAAGATGAATTCGGTAGTGCACATGTGATATATTAACTTAGTCAAACCTTAAATCCAACGGAGCTAAAATATTCACATGTGGAGAAGTTGGCATTGGCAGCTGTTCAAGCTGTCCAACGTTTTTGTCATTACATTTTACTACACAAAACTATAGTAATTTCCGATTGCAACCTTATGATCTATATTTTTACCAAACAATTGTTAGGGGGCAAGTACTCCAAATGGATTGTGATCCTGCAGGAGTTTAACTTGGAATTTGCGGAGTTGATGTGTGACTTCCCGCGTGCTGACACTGAAACTGTGGCGGAGGAGCCCATTGCAGACGAATCCTTGTTTCTAATCAGCACTTTGGATCCATGGTATGTGGATATCATATTTTATCTCCAAACCCAATCCTTTCGGCCAGAAATTTCAAGAATAGAGCGTCGGAAAATACAATTCCAGTCCCAAAAATTCAAAATTATTGGAGATACACTTTATCGTCGTATGGCGGACTCTGTTTTCCAACGATGTTTAACTCATGAGAAAGCTGAAAGGGTTCTAAATGACTATCACTCTGGAGCATGTGGCGGTCATATGTTTGGGTTTGCCACGACCAAAAAGATATTGCGCGCTGGCTATTTCTGGTCGTATTTGTTTAAAGACTGTATTAACGCGGTCCGAAAATGCCATAACTGCCAAATTTTTTATCGAAAGATGCACACTCCACCTGCTCCTCTCCACCCTATAATTGTCATCGGTCCTTTTGCGAAATTGGGTATCGATTTTATTACATGTAACACTCACTCGGCCGGAGGGCATGCGTATATCATCCTTGCGGTAGATTATTTTACCAAGTGGGCCAAGGCGATGCCTACATTTGAGGTAGATGGCAAAGCTACTGTGATTTTCATGTTCAGTCATATAATTGCTAGGTTTGGTGTTCCACAAGCGATTATCACTGATCATGGGCGTCATTTTCAAAATATTATGATGACTGAACTTACAGACCAACTTGGCTTGCGTCACGATAGTTCAACTCCATATTATCCACAGGCTAATGGTCTGGTTGAAGCCATCAACAAAGTTCTAGTCATCATGATCCGACGAATCATTGGGATTCATAGGTCGAATTGGCATAACATGCTATTTTCAGTGCTTTGGGCGTATCGAACCTTAGTAAAAACATCAACCGGTTTCACTCCTTTCCAACTAGTTTATGGTTTGGAAGTTGTGTTACCCATTGAATGCGAAATCCCGTCATTGCAAATGGCCATAGAATTACTTCCAGCCACTTCCGAAGAGGAAAAACGTTTGTTGTACTTGGCTCAGCTAGATGAGAATCGACGTGATGCTGCATTAGCAATCGAAACTCATGCCAAACGTATTAAAGCTCAGTATGATCGAAATGTTACACCTCGTAATTTTTCGGAAGGAGACCTAGTCTTACTGTACGATCAAGCAAATGATAAATTAGGTGCTGGAAAATTCGTACCCATGTGGCATGGTCCTTATGTTGTTAAGTGAAAGCTAGAAAAAGGGGCCTATGAATTGGTATACTTTGATGGGGTCTCTTTAGGTAAACCCAGAAATGGTCTTTACCTGAAGAGATATTATGCTTAAATCTGGGTGTGGATATTTTTAGTTAGGTTAGTTTTATTTCTAGCTGGTGTGTTTTAGATTAAAAAGTGTGCTTAGCTTAGAGAGTGTTTTTTGTCATTATTCCTGCTTATCTTGATTTTACTCTTGATATTTCAGATGTCGACATCTCTCCAAACATACATTGGTTTTGCTGATGGTGCTTGTCATAATACACAGAACATTTCTTCCAGCATTGGGTCATCTATTCGCCCTCTGATGAGTTGGTATCTATGCATGGGGTAAGCCTCGGTCAAACAACGAACAACATTGTAGAGTATAGTGCAGTGAATGAGTTATTATCTGAATCCATCTCATTTGGGATTCGTAGTTTGATTATGAGGTTATATTCTGAACTCGTTGTATTACAGCTTAATAGAGTATATGCCATTAGAAATCCAGTATTATTGAGATTATTTTTTAGAGTTCGTCTCTTGGAACGTGAATTTGACTATATTGAATATCAACATATTCCAAGAGATTTAAATGCATTAGCAGATGCAATTGCTTCTTGAATGTTAAGTAGACATTTTCAATAATCATACAAGTAAATTTAAAAACATTCCATAACATGTTTTAAAATAAGCAGGTAATAGTAATATAGTATAGCATAGAAGTGTGTCAAATATACATCGTCTTCGATCATAGGTTGAAAAACACCTTATGATCCGCAAAAATGATAGTAAAAAAAGCAAAAATGTCATATGAGTCTACAACAGACAATCATCCTATCACTGGTGATGATCACTATAAGAAAACACTGTATGGGCCAACCTACAAAGGAACCTCCTGAAAGGTCCTGGGACCCCAATCACATAGCATTGTAGCCTTAGAGGAATGTCATCTGTGCTAGTCTCCGGAATTTCTGCAATCAAATGCTCTAGATGGCTCTGCAATTCGGCCAAGGTCTCTGTAGATTCATCCTGTGGGTCTAGTACTGCTGCAGCTGGCTGTTTCCTCTCATAGGGCAGGAGAGTGGCTGGTCGCCGTGGACCTACATTTGCATTTGAAACTTTTTTATATCAATTTTCGGATAGTTTAAAAACAAACAAAAAAATTAAATTAGAAAATGTTGAAAATGATTTTTCCTGAGTCATCCCATTGCTCTCCTAGTGGAAGAGCCATGTCTGGGTCACCACAATAATCTATCCCAGCATAAGGAAAATCCTGAATAGCAAAAAATTGGTTCTCCAACCAATGAAAATGCTCAGGAGTAAATCGAACGACTTCTGTTCCCTCCTCAGGATGACTGGCCATAACTGCAACCAAACGCATCAGTTTGGGCTCTCGGGGAAGTCCAGCTCCAACGGTAAGATGTTGTGGGACCAACATTGGGACCCTCTTTAGACCAAATCTCACAACTAAAGCACCATATCCAAAGTTCTTCAGTTTTCCGTTCTTTGCTCTAGTCAGTTGGCCTTTTACATTAGCCAACACAGCCTCGCACCAATTGAAGATGGTGCCTCGAAAGCAGTCTACTGCCATCCGCATTTGGGATCCATTGGCCACATGTAGTGTTGCGCTTCCGCAAAGCCTGGTAACAGTAAATGCAATCACTTTGAGTTCAGGATGGGAGATGGTTTTGATATCAATCCCTTTGTCTCTAGTTTGGTCGTTGCAAAACTCTAGCCGGAGGCTATCGACAGACTGGCCACCTGGCCTAGTCCTGAATAGAGTCAAATGTTCACCTTTCTTAGGCAAACCAGTCAAAAAGTAAATGTCTTCCGGCTCCATTTCGAGCTGGTGGCTGCCAATAAATAAACTTTGGTACTGTATATTCCACCTGTCTACCAGCCACTGCAAAAAGTCCACCTAGGCCCTCGTGCTAGGTATGGCCCAGAATTTGTATAAACCGCATGCCTTCAATGCATCAATCGAAGGTTGATGATTAATCACGGCGAGATCCACATCCTCGTGCTCCCGTTCCCACCATTCAAACATGATGTATACCCTACATTAAATAAAAAGGCAGATTAGAATATTTAAAATCAAAATTTTTGGGTGGAATTTGAAAATTTTAAGTTTGAAAACCTACTCTGCGGGGACCGCACCCTCTATGTTAGAGAAAGTGTGTAGGTCCGCACTCTGCCTCCACGTCAGGTGCGGACCCCTGACTTTTTTCCTTTTATGAAAAAGTCGAGGTCTGCAAGTTTCCTATGCTATGCCTACGAACCCCCGCGCGCGGGTTTTTAACCTAAAAATTTCCTAAAAAACAAAATAAAGCCCTAAAAACAAATTTCAAATGGATGAAATGAAAGAGTAATATGATGTGGATTACCTAGAGGAGACGACGTTCGATTCCAACGAACAAATTTTCCACAATCTTCACGGGAAGTTTTTGACCAAAAGCTCTATTTTCTCACTCTGAAGTCAAACGGTAAAAATGAATTTACAAAAGCCCTTTTTATAAGCTTTTTTGAATAAATGAATTTTTAATTTGTTTATTTTTCACTTTAAAGAGGTAAATTTTGAAGCATTTTTATCTATTTTAAACAGGTATGAGTAATGTTTGAGTTTTTGTGCAGGATAACAGAGTTTTCAGGCAAAATTGGTCATTTTTGACGAAAAACATTAGAGTCATCTTTAAGCTATTTTCTGACTCCTAAAAAAGAAAATATTTTTGAGTTTTTCTTTTTAATCTCGTTAAAATGGAACTAAAAAGATGGTCCACTTACAGCCCTTTTCTGACCGTAAGTACATGAAAAGATTGCCAGATTTTTGTCATTTCAAATTCGATATTGGTTATAAAACGACGTGTCATTGGTCGATTTTTTAATTTTTCGGATCAGAGGCACTAATTATGAAAAGTACTCCTTGGTCGTAATGATCAAGCGGTTCTCTCAAGTATTATTTTCTACTTTTTCGGGCTTGAGAGACACAAATTTATGAAAAAGAACAACCATGGAGTTTTCTTAAGTTTTTTCAAACTCTCTAAAATTGAAAAACATCGAGTTTCTCCTATACTGGACTCGTTAAAATTTAACAGTAAAGGACATGTTCAATTACAAACAGGAACGGACCACTCCTTCTTAGGGTTCGAGTCTAAACTAAGTTGGACTCATCCAAAGGATGAGCTTATAATCAAGCAAATGTTATCCTCCTCAAGCTTGTTAAAAATAAATAGGTACTTGCCAGAAATGGTGGGGGAAAAGAGAGAAAAATGAGCTTGTCTGTCATACTTTGTGTCTCAGAAAACATTTAACCAATCTTGAACATGAAACTTTTTATTCACTTGGGTTGGGAAATCCTTTGCCTAACAGTTGATCAAACCATATTGAAAGTCTTCAGTCGGTTTCTGGGTATTAACTTTGGGTCAATTGTCACCAAACCATCTGTTGTGTCGTTATGTGTTCAAGAGGTCAGTGCAAATAAACCATTCATCTACAAAATATTTGTCATCCATCTTGACCATCCCTGAGTCAGTCCTTGCAACTATATTTCTTCAAACTTGATCTATGATTTCGTGTTGTGGGCTTGCCTACGACGGATCGCTTTCTATCAACTTCAGCTCATTATCTAGAAAGATGATCTAGAGATCATTAGTACCTTGGGATCTGCATGCCTCAATGGCAGGTTTGTCGCCTTCGACGATAGGTTGCATCATTGACTTTCGATCGAAGGATTTCGTGACATGTTCAACATCAACACATCTATTCACATCTCATGGATTGTACTGAGTACTTTGAGAGCCATTGACATTACTGGTGGTTTCTCTCACACTTGTTAACAGTTTACATCATTGAATGGTAATCAAGTGGTTTCTACCATGTTCGAATTCAACACATTCATTCACATGGATAGAATCGTACTATTTCAGGAAGTAGAAATCAAGACCCTAGATCTAGTTTCCACCATCCAGGCTATGAGGAATTTTGTATTCATTATACAGTGGACTATTCATAAATAGATGGTTGCATCCATACTGTGTCTACATGTGTCTATACTTGTGATTTATTGCAATATCATTCCTATATCAGAGTAGTTTAGTTAGTTTTCTAGTCATTTTTGATCTGAGTATGGGAATGCCTACCTCAATGATGATATGATCTCATATATATATTTTGCATTGAATGTTTTTACAGGTTCCAACCAGGCTCTCCACAAGATGATCCTTGAAATGATAAAGTACTTCACTCTTCTGAGATGATAAATGAAATCCTCATCTACTACAGACTTCACACTTTAGGGGGAAATCTGTTACACAAATTATTGTCACCATGACTATTTGTAGTCAGTATGGGTTTATCATCATTCATATTGTCCTCCTTAGCAAGTCTCAAACCTCAGCTCTTCATGTCAAGCTTTAAAAATGAGAGAAAGTCCTTGAAAATCAATAAAGCTCTGGTTTCACACTTTCTCTTACTGTTACTTGTGGTCCCGCACCGCTTGGTCATGTTACTTGTCGACTTGCCCACTCTGTCTCTAAAGGAGTGGGTGCGGACCCCTGTGAAAGTAAAAAAGGCACAAGTTTATTCTTAAAAACCCACTTGTGGTTAATTTTGGATGATTCTAGAAGGAATCTTGATGTGGATGGTTCTCTCCTAGGTGGTTCATGGATCCCAAAACTAAAGGAGCTAATCCCTTGATGAGAGGAGCATATCCCTTTGAAGGAGGGCTTTATCCCTTTGAAGGTGGACCTAGTAACTTCCCTCCATTGCACTATAAATTAAGGCATTGGTCTAGTTGCTAGCGGGGTTAGAAGCTGAACATTTTTGAGGGTAAATTATGTTGGGATTGAGACTTCCTAGTTAAGCTTGAGATGAGAGATTACATACCTTTTGGCTTCATTGGGAAGAGAGTGAAAGTTGTCAAAGTAGAGGAGATTCTTGTTGGACCCTGAGAGGAGCTTGTACAGCATCAAGGCACCAAGGTTGTAAAGTTCTTCTTTGATTAAAGTTAATACAATCAGATTCATTTTTCTCAACAAATTGTCTTATATGGTTTCTTTCATGAATTCCTTGATAATCATGATAAATATGCTTTATTATATTGGTTTTTTAGGTGCTATTTAATGTGTGTGATTGTTTGTGTTTGCAGATTCTTTACAAGGGAGATCATTTGGACCAACGGAGCGTGGCTTCCACAAACTAGCACTGGACACGAGGTAGGCCTAAAACACCTGTTTGCATTTATTTACAAATTGCATATTTAGAGAAAGATATAATTTGTTTGGTTTGCTTGTCACTAGATATCATTAGATACTAGGGAGGTTGGTCTTGTCTGCAAGAACGACTTATCCGGCCGACAGGGACATTATCCAACGAATTTTCCATTGAAGAAATCTAAGAAGGGATCCTTGGAAGGATCCAAAGGTGAGGCCCTAGCCTCTCAGTTCAAATTGGATTTCACCATCATTGCATGCATGGTTTCATCGATGATGGGTTGTGGTTGGTTTCTTCACAGTGGAGCCTCATTCCACATGACCAACGATAAGAGTGTGTTCAGTACCATGGAGGAGAAAGACCTCCAGATGCACATAGGGATGGGTAATGATGAAAATTATGGTGTTTCAGGAGTGGGCAAGGTTTCTTTTGAAAGGGAGCATGGAGCTCTCATTACCTTGACAGATGTGAAGTATGTCCCTGGAGTGAAGAAGAACTTGGTATCGATCGCGAAGTTGGAGGACAAAGGTTACGATGCTGTCTTCAATAAGGGAAAGCTTTTCCTTAGACACATCACCATGAGAGAGGTGAAGCAGATCTGTTCATGAGTCAAGAACCTATATGCTCTTGAGGTTCAAGATGCATGCAAGGCCTTGAGGAGCAAGGAAACTATTAGAGACTTGCTAGTTGAGAGGGAGAGTACATTACCTCTCAACATGCAGCCTTAGAAGAAGTCTCAGACAATTGTGGAGCAGCCACAGTTGGTGAAGAAACTTCAGGGTGTTGTGGAGCATCCACAACTAGAGAAGCCAAGAGGAGACCGAGTGGAGGCATTCACTCATGCAAAGACCTCCAGTTGGGGGAAATTTCGAGCCAAGTGGGCAAAGGGATCACATGCAGCCATACCTCCAGGTGTGAGGTGGGGAAATTTGAAGTGATAGTCCAAAGAAGGTTGAAATAGGGGTAGAATCCTTGAGGTACCCAACCTCTTTGACTAGACCTTGCTACGGGAGCCCTGACGAAGAGTAGCAGGATTGTCTAAGTGGGTAGAGACAAATGCGGATGGAGTGGCAAAGGGATCTTCAACATCAGAGGGTGTTTCTAGCCCAACAGGGAGGTCATTTGGGAGATCAGTTACTTACTTCTCAATAACTGAGTTGCATTGCAGCAGTGGGAAACACAATGCAACATGATGAGAGGAGGTGCAGTGCGGATGCATTGCTGTGAGATAGTACGAGTAGCAGCATGGATGCAACATGAGGAATCAGTCAGTTTGATGTAGTCAGAGATCAAAGTGACAGAGGCTAGAGAAGTTAGATACTGAAGAGCAAAGAGGTGTAGAGTTTTCAGTTGAAAAATGCAATAGCAGTGCCAGACTTTGATGACAGAGGCATCATTCTAATTCAGGTTGGAATTTTTTTTTGTTTCTGGAGTTGTTGGAGCAACAACACTAGAGAGAAGTGTTGCATGCAGAACATTCCAAAGGTTCAGGATCGAGATCGAGTTGAATTACTTTATTGTTGAGAGGGAGTGTTGAAAATAGCAACAAGAAATGATAAAAATAGAAATGCTAAAAATAACATTGCTATAAATAGCATTTCGGGATATATTCCAATTTTGATTTGTCCTTGAACCAAAATTGAGAATTAAAATTCGAATTTAGTCTCACTAGTTGTTTGAAAAATAATTAATTAATTCATATTCAGTTAATTAGTTGGAGAAAATCAAACATGAAGTCTTTGTGAAGACATGCAACAGTTATCCATTTGATTGAGGAAGTTATCCCTAAATTAAGGAGATAAGGATGAGTTGTATTTGAGTTGTAATTAGTTAGCTCAGTTAATTGAGTTAAGTCCAGTTAAATTAGTTCCAAACAGTTTGAGGAACTAATTGTAAGTTCAGTCAGTTAATGCATGTATGCATCAAACTAGTGCACTCCAAATAATTGAATATTCTCTCATAAATAACTCATGTATGTCAGTTCAGAGAAAGATCTAGTTGAGATTAAAGACAGGGACATTGTAATATCAATTGGAGGAATTTTCCTATAAAGGAAACTCATCCATGTAGAAGGATTTGATTGTGTAGTTACTACAAAGGTCAAAGTAGTGTGTGAGATAAGAATCACACAGGTGGCAGCTGGAGGACCCAGGAGAAATTACACATGGAAATAGGAGGCTTGGAGGATTGAGGGAAGGCATATGTGTTGTCTATTCTGTCTATGAGCAGTAGTGAGGGATTGTACTGAGAGCTGGATAGATTGTGAGCTAAAACTTTGTGTAATCCTGAGATATTTCCACTTGTATGATAATACAGATAGCGAGGTTTTTAGCTGAGGCTTTCCCCAGAGTATTCTTCTTTGTTCCTTGTGTGATTGGATTTTTTTCTCTGTTATATGTGTTATGGTTGATCTTTCTCAAAATCGATTAAGATTTTGAAAGTTTGATTGTAGAAGTAGATTAAGTATTTTTCTTTGGTACATTGCATAATCAATTTAATCTATAGTGAGAATATCTACATGGTATCGGAGCCAGCTGATCTATAGATAAATATCTACAGTGACCACCATTTTCGATTTGAGCATGTGATATATGGTGGTGATGATTTTCCGCATCTTTTGGAGTACAACCTTGCACTAAATTATAGGGCGACAACTTTGAGTTTTAGACTAGGTTTGATGGGGCTCAACTAACTAGGGCTATGTAAGGGAAACTATGAGAGTTTATGCACATGAATCTCTTATGTTGCATCTTTTATTAGTAAGTGATATTCATTTGCCCTATGATCCAAGTAGATGTGGCTCTTCCTTGTGACTCAAAATTTGGTGATGGGGGTCATTGATGTTTTGAGAGGGAGGTGGGGAGATCAGTTGGTAGTAGAAATAGTGGGTTTGACAATGGTGGTTTTAAAACCCCTAGGTTATACTAGAGTACCCATATGTGGGTACAGACTTCGAAGGAAACCAAAACATGGGGTTTCCCCCAGCTGATGTGTGATGAGCCCCAGAAATGAGTAATTATATGGGCTCATTTTTCCTCTTAATTCGACTTAATCCACCATTCACATTATTTTATTGCATGTTCTTTAATATAATTATGCTAATAGAATGAATTGGGTTAGTCATTTTGCCATGTAGTCTAATGTGTGCTTTATGCAGATCTTTTGGCCAATTTCTGACAAAGTCAAGGGATTTATGAGCAAATGGGTGCCACAACTCCAGGAAAATAGGGACGAGCATTTTTAGGGGGGTGTCTCCTTCATTTATGACCCCTTTCCTCGAATCCTCAATCAATAACGCAGAGCACAAAGGTCCACATTGGTGCATACAAGGGACAATCGAGCAAGTTGTTACACTAAAAAATGTCACCTTGACTACTTACAGTTAGTATGGCTCAAATCAACAGTCATGCTACCCTCTTAGGCAAGTCTCATGCCTCTGTTATCCATCTCAAACTCAAAGAAGAGAGAAAGTCTTGTAAAAACTATGTTTATCTCTGGGGTCGCAGGTTCTCTCTAGCCTTACCTACGGGGACGCTGACCATGTTCACAAAATCTGCGTCCATGGACGCTCTGTATGTTAAGGGACAGGTGCGTCCCTCTGTAAAAGGCAAAATGCGCGAGTTTTATCTTGAAAAAGTTACTTGTGGTTACTTCTAGAACATTCTAGAGGTCGGTTTGATGAAATGGATGCGCCTCCAGTTGGTTCATGTATCTTTATTAAGGGGGAACTTATCCCATCAATAAGGGAGCTATCCCACCCATAGAGGGGGATGATCCCATTGATAGTGGACCTGAATAACCTCTTTACAGCACTATAAATAAAGGCATTGAGCCAGAAGGAGAGGAGGTTGGAGCTATACATTTTCTTTGGGTAAATGCTGCAGGATTTAGGTCTTCCATTAGAGCCTTTGTGAGGAGAGATTGTCTTTACTTGATTCTACTTGGAAGAGGGTGAGCTTTGTCAAAGTAGAGGAAAACCCTTGATGGACCCTGGGAGGAACTTGCACAACACAAAGGCCAGGTTGTAAGAGTTTCTTTGTTTCGTTATTAATACAAACTGGTTTATTTTTCTCAATAGCTTGTGTTAATGAGTTATTTCGTGTGTTCCTTGGTCTGCATGTTGAATATATGTTTTATTACATGAAATGCAAGTGCTTGGTAATTGTTTGTGGTTGCAGGAATTGACTTGAAGGAGGAGCTCATCCGGATCGTCAAGAACGGACTTCAACAACAGCGTTTTGGAATAAGGTAAGCCTAAACACTTGTAGTTTTCATGCTGTAAAAGGTGTATTTAGAGAAAGATCACTCCATTTTGTCTTGTTTGTCATTAGAACGTCTTAGACTTCTAGGAAGGTCAGTCGTGTCCGCACCCTTGACAAATTCCGTGTGACAAATTGGCGACTCCGCTGGGGAATCCATTAATGTGAAAGTCTTTTCCTTTGTGTGAACTTTGCTCTGAGAAAATCATTTTTATTTTCTGGTTTTTTACTGTGAGAATTAGTATTTGGGTGGCTTAGCTTTAGATTTAGTTAGATTTGGTTTTTCTTAACTTTTCCAGAAGGACGCACCCTCTGAGTACTGCACAGTGCGTCTTTGGACGCGCTGTTGCCATTTGCACAGAGCGGGCCCGCGCCTGTTCTAACGGGTTGCCTGCGTCTTCCTGTAAAAATTTAGGAAAACTCCATTTTTGCTTTAATTGCTTTTAGATTTTGTTTTTTCTTAGTGTTTTCTGCCCAGATCCTTTAGTACCCCGTCAAAAATTTTCACCTGAACTTGTTTCATTAGCATTCCTGCTTTTAGCTTTCATCAATTGGGTGTTTTGAGTCTCTTTTTTGAGAAATTCTTAATTTGATTTCCTTTGGTCATTACTTGGAGGTTTCTCTCAGTCTTTTCACAATTTTGCATCTTTTTGCTTTTGTTTTTGCAAAAAAATTTCCCCCTCATTCGCCGGGGGGGGCTAAATTGTGTATGAGTGTTAATCGCCTTTGAGTGTTTTTATGTTTTGATCTTTGGAACTCTCACCCAATTTTCTCGACTTGCACTTGATTGGTTCTTAGATTACATTAGAATCATCTTGTGTTTGAGAATTCTCTTGCATAGATCACATTTGCATAATTAGAGTTCTCAGTTTCAGAATATGAATGAAAAATGTGCATAGATTACATTTGCATACTTTTCATGTGAATTGTGCATAGATTACAATTGCATAGTTTACATTCTGAAAAATCAATCGTAGATTTAGATCAACTTTCTTTGATTTGAATTTACACAAAAATAAAAATAAAAATTGTTTTGGAATTGATTTGCATTAGTTTTTCTTGATGAAATTAGTGCATTAGAGAATTTGTTAAATTTTCTCTTAATGATCAATTTTTTGCATTGTTGGAAGTGAATGGAAACTCTCTCCTTACTCTAGTTAGGATTCATCGAATTGAAAGGATTGCATTATCATATTCGATTGCATTCAGTTGAGTCGGGTCATAACACCATTGGTTTCATCTCCATTTACCCCTTTGAGTAATAACAGCCTTAATAACACAGCGCTTAATTAAAATTCATCTAGTAATTTTTACATTTCTAGGGCTCTGAAACACCAACATAGCTTAGGCTAGGGTCTTGGAGTAGGTGAGTACTTAACTCTCCAAGACTACAAAACCAAACAGATAGTTTATCTTGAGTAGAATAAATCCAATTGTTTCAATTGCACTCTGGGAAAGCTCCTCTTAAAGGAGAAGCACGAGCTCGTGTCCGAACCAGTGAGGGGATCATTCCCCCCTCGTTGGGAACGACGCCAGACAGTACGTATTACAAACGGTAAACCTCGGATTAACCATTGTCGAGGAGCCAGGGGTCACTTATCGGTAAACCTTGGATTGTTGTCAAGGAGCCGGTAAGGGGATTGAGCTTGCTACTCTGCCCTTGCGTGCTGTCGGAGTTTAGACTGTTCCCCCAGGTGTATTTGTTACTGTTGGTGACCTTAGTGACCATAATCTTTAGGGTTCTACCGAGGTGACGGTGGAGGGAAGGTCCCACTGTACCTGGAGCAGACGTCGGTTATACTCACTTGGATTTTCCGGGGGGTTCACTTCACTTCGAGACGGTTAAAGTGGAGGAACTTGTGCCAGTCTATTCATTAAGCAGGTTGCCGGGGTAACTGTTCCACCCGCCATTTCTGTACTGAATTCTGCGAGGTTGGGCTTCATCACCAACTAGTGTTTTCGGTCCGGAGAGCTTACTGTTTGTGTGTGGTTTGACTCCTAGATTTGATAGCGCGTGTTAATTTGTTTGTTTTTACTTTTAGAGACCATAGGTGTGAATTGTGAATTTTAGTTGTTAAGTGTGAATTGTGAATTGTTAATTTTAGTTTTAAATTGTTAATAAAATTCACTGAAGTTGAATATAATGGCAAATGTTCCGGAATTTATCAACCTAGGAACCCCTCCTAATGAGAATCCTAGTACTTTTCCTTACTTTGGAAATGTTGGTCCTCCTTATATGGCTACTTTGTCATTACCTGGATTTACAATAGGTTTACCGATATGGTTATTTTCAACTTCGTTGGCCCAAAATACTCCAATTGTTCCATCTCAACCGGATGCTTCACCTCAACAGAGTTCACCATCTCAACATCACCAACCTTCTGTTGACCCTTTACCTTCTTCGCCTAATTTTTCTTCCTCCATTTCTTCCTCTTCGCCTGGTAAAAGCCTTGATGTTAGTAACCAGGAGGCTAAGAAGAAGAAGAAGAAGAAGCAAGATAAGAAAGAGGTCAACCAACCAACCATGGCTGTAAGTGTTAGTTGTGTTGAGGAAAATTCCGACATGCATCGTAAACCCAAATACCCTTGCAGGCTTTGTAAGGGTGACCACTTCCTTGTCAATTGTCCTGGTATTCCAAAGGTCTTGGAAGTATGGTCAGAAAAATCCCATCAACTTTCCGTTGATCCATCAACCAATGATAGTCAGGTTCCTGGGAAAAAGGGTAAAGTTAGGTTTCCTTGTAAGTTATGCAAAGGGAGTCATCAAACTCACATTTTCCCTCACATGGATGAAGCCTCAACATTGTTGGAAAACCTTACTGTTCCACAGCAAGAATTTCCAACTGGTTACCGTAAACTTTCTCCCAACCTACCGTCAACTGATGGAGTGATTGATCTAAATTCAAGTACAGTCGATCACACTCTCCCATTGGAGAGTGAAACTCATGTCACTCAGGTTGATGATCCATTAGTTGATCAAGTGGTCGATTCAATTTCACATTCGGTCGATCACACTCTCCTTTTCGAGAGTAAATTTCATACCGCTGATGTTCTTCTTGTTACATCGGATTCTTCTATGCCGGGGGGCATTTCACCTGTTTCTACAGAACCCCCTCCAAGTACTGAGGTCTTTTCCTTTGATTGGAATAGACTGACAGAACCTTGTCTTCCTTCCTCCATCCCTTTCCAAATCATTGTCAAGGCTGGTGGTAGGGACATACATCGTACTCAGGTAGATGAAGGTGCTTCTGTTAGTATTTTATCCTCAACTGTTTGGAAAGCTTTGGGTTCCCCTCAGCTTGCGCCTATTACGCAGAATCTGAAAGCTTTTAACAGAACCATTAGTGAACCTTTAGGGATCCTTCCTAAGTTTTCTATTACCTTGGAAGGTAAAACTGTCTGTATCGATCTTATGGTAGTTCGAGGTCCCTTGGATTTCAATTTACTCCTTGGGCGAGACTATGTTTATGCAATGAAAGCTGTCGTATCGACACTCTTTCGCGTGATGTCTTTCCCTCACAATGGCAGTATTGTGACTGTAGACCAGCTTTCATTCCCTAGTCTTGTCTCAACTACCAATAATATGACACCCCTAAATGTTCCTGATTCTAAAGTGGTATCTACCCTGCCACGGGTTAATTATGTGGCAACTGGTCCCATGTTTTCAGTTACCGATGTAAGTGAGCCTCTCACTGTTGATTTAGATCCGGTAATTGACATGGAAAACTCTATGGGATTACTTGAACACGATGTTCTTATCCCTTTTGAGTCCCTTGACATGTGTTCCTTCCAGAGAACTATTCTTCCTTCTGATGAAGACCTCTTGGAAGCCATGATCAAGGTGTGTCCATTGACATGTCTTTCTTCCAGTTGGAAGCCATGATCAGTGGGTACGAGGATAGTTTTGCTCCTGTGTCAACCTCGTTAAAAAATGAAATAGGGTGTCCCGAGGAAAGTTCCTTTTACTGTGTCAACCTCGTTAAAAAATGAATCAGTTGATGAGGATAGTTCTTTTACTGAGTCAACCTCATTAAAAAATGAATCAGCTAGATTTTAGGATATATAGGTAGATTTTAAAAAATGAATCAGGTACGAGGATAGTTCCTGTTACTGAGTCAACCTCGTTAAGAAATGAATCAGGTATGAGGATAGTTCTTTTCTTGTGTCAACCTCCTTAAAAATGAAACAACTCCCTTTTCAAGTTAAATATTGAAAGTAAACCTTCATTTCATCCAGCCGGTTGAATGCAATGAAGCCTGGGGGGCATGTACCTCATTTTGCATCATTAAACTGGGGACATGCAAACTTTTATGAGCATAGTTCCTTGTCTTGTGTCAAGCTCATTAAAAAATGAATCAAGGATTTTAGAGCACAGTTCCTTGTCTTGTGTCAAGCTCGTTAAAAAATGAATCAAGGTTTTTAGAGTAGAGTTTTTGTTAGGTAGACTGTAGAGAGTAGTTATGAGCATAGTTCCTTATCTTGTGTCAAGCTCGTTTAAAAAATGAAACAAGGGTTTTGAGGACAGTTCCTGTTACTGAGTCAACCTCATTAAAAAATGAATCAGGTTTGAGGATAGTTCCTGTTACTGAGTTAACCTCGTTAAAAAATGAATCAGGTATGAGGATAGTTCTTCTCTTGTGTCAACCTCCTTAAAAATGAAACAACTCCCTTTTCAAGTTAAATATTGAAAGTAAACCTTCATTTCATCCAGCCAGTTGAATGCAATGAAGCCTGGGGGGCATGTACCTCGCTTTGCATCGTTATGCTGAGGGCATGCGAACTTTTTGAGCATAGTTCCTTGTCTTGTGTCAAGCTCGTTAAAAAATGAAACAAGGGTAGGTTAAGTAGGTAGATTGTAGAGAGTAGTCATGAGCATAGTTCCTTGTCTTGTGTCAAGCTCATTAAAAAATGAATCAAGGATTTTAGAGCACAGTTCCTTGTCTTGTGTCAAGCTCGTTAAAAAATGAATCAAGGTTTTTAGAGTAGAGTTTTTGTTAGGTAGACTGTAGAGAGTAGTTATGAGCATAGTTCCTTATCTTGTGTCAAGCTCGTTTAAAAAATGAAACAAGGGTTTTGAGGATAGTTCTTTTCCTGTGTCAACCTCACTAAAAAATGAAACAACTCCCACAAGTCTTTCCAAGATTTTGAAAGTAAAGCTTCATTCCATCCACCTCATTGAATGCAATGAAGCTTGGGGGGCATGTACCTTGATTTGCATCATTATGCTGGGGGCATGTGAACTTATAACAAGCATAGTTTTTCGTTTCAAGCTTGCATAAACATGAAACTGAATCCGAGCATAGTTCTTTTCCTGTGTCAAGCTCGTTAAAAAATGAAACAAATCCTCCTCTAATTGAGTCGAGAGTTTGACTAGACCTCATAGATGTTAGGTTGTACGTTTAGGTTAGTTATTTCAGTTTTTGCATAATTTTCTTACAGTTTTAGGTCGAGTCTTTCAAATGATCTCGTTCTTGAACCTTCATTTCATCCACCTTAGTTGAATGAAATGAAGCTGGGGGGCATGCGCTCTAGCAGTTATGCTTAGGGGGCATCAAGCACAGTTTTCTCTCTGTTTCAAGCTTGTGTAAAAATGAAACTAATTTCAAGCATAGTTTTTGTCTGTTTCAAGCTTTTGTAAAAATGAAACCTATCTCGAGTCAATTTTAGTTATTTTCAAGACTCGTTAAACTCATGAAAATACCAAGATTATTTTGCTATCTTTCATTCTCGTAAAACAAATGAAAATGCCGAGTTCTTTCCGTCTTTTCCTGCTCGTAAATTAAATTGAAAGTCGGCCATATGAGTACATTTTTATCCCTTTTTCGAACTCGTTAAAACTTACGAAAAAGTGAAAACCATGAGTACATTTTTATCATTTTTTCGAACTCGTTAAAACTTACGAAAAAGTGACACCTCAGAGTCATCTTTTAAGCCCTTTTCTGACTCCTAAAAAATGAAAAGATCACCGAGCGTTTCTTTTACACTCGTTAAAACGGAATTAAAAGACGGTCCCCTTTTAGCTCTTTTTTGACCGTAAAATCAGGAAAAGATTGCCGGGTTTTTGTCGTTTCGAACTCGATAAGGAAATAAAACGACGTGTCCTTGATCACTTTTTACTTTTCAGGTCAACGACACTATTATGAAAGTACTCCTTGGTCGCAAGATCAAGCGGTTCCCCCAGGTATTATTTTATACTTTTTCGGGCTTGAGGGACACAAATGTACGAAAAAGTTCAACATGGAGTCTCCTTTAGTTTTTTCAGACTCTCTAAAATTGAAAAACACTGAGTTTCTCCTATACTGGGCTCGTTAAACTTTTACAATAGAGGACCTGTTCAATTACAAACAGGAACGAACCACTCCTTCCTAGGGTTCGAATTTAAACTAGGTTGGACTCGTCCGAAGGATGAGCTTATAATCAAGCATATGTTATCCTCCTCAAGCTTGTTAAAAATAAAGAGGTACTTGCCAGAAATGGTGGGGGAAAAGAGAGAAGAATGAACCTGTTTGTCACCTTTTGTCTCAAAAGAAACTTTATTACCACTCTTGAACACGACACTTTTTATTCACCTGGGTTGGGAAATCTTTTACCTCACAGTTGACCAAACCACTTTGAAAGTCTTTAACCGGGTTCCGGGGTTAACTTTGAGTTATTCGTCACCAAGCCATCTGTTGTGTCGTTATGTGTTCAAGAGGTCTGCAAGAAAAACTTTCATCTGCAAAATACTTGTCATCCATTTGACCATCCCTGAGTCAGTCCTTACAGCAACATTTCTTCAACTTGAACAATGATTTCGTGTTGTGGGCTTGCCTGCAACGGGTTGCTTTCTATCGACATCGACACATTATCTAGAAAGATGACTTAGGAATCGACAGTACCTTGAAGTCTGCATGCATCAATGGCAGGTTTCTCGCCTTT
Organism: Pinus tabuliformis; assembly: GCA_031772625.1. Classification (NCBI taxonomy): domain Eukaryota; kingdom Viridiplantae; phylum Streptophyta; class Pinopsida; order Pinales; family Pinaceae; genus Pinus; species Pinus tabuliformis. The sequence continues at coordinate 1,923,269,507 of CM062817.1, read as the reverse complement.
GACGTCAGTTTACATCATTGACTTTCGATCAAAGGATTCCGTGAAGTGTTCGACATCAAAACATCTATTCACATTTCACGGGTTGTGCTTGGTACTTTGAGAACCATTGACATTACTGGTGGTTTCTCTCACGCTTGTTAACAGTTTGCATCATCGACTGGTAATCAAGTGGTTTCTAACATGTTCGACATCGAATCATTTAATCACATGGCTAGAATCGTACCAATTCGGGAAGTAGAAGTGAAGACCCTGGATCTGGTTTCTACCATCCAGGCTGCGAGGAGTTTTGTATTCATTATCTATGTAGACTAATCATAAACAGATGGCTGCGTCCATACTGTGTCTACAAAAGTCTATAAAAATGATGTACTGCAAGATCATTCCTGTATCAGAATAGTTAGTCCATTAGTTAAAGTTTTGAATCTGAGTATGGGAATGCCTACCTCAGTGATGATATAATCTTATCCATGTATTTTGTGTTGAAAATTGCAGGTTCCAACTAGGCCATCCACAAGACAATCCTTGAAATGATAAAGCGCTTCACCCTTCCTAGAATTACAAAACCCTACTCTATTCCAGGCTTCGCACTTTAGGGGGCAATCTGTTACACTAAAAAATGTCACCTTGACTACTTACAGTTAGTATGGCTCAAATCAACAGTCATGCTACCCTCTTAGGCAAGTCTCATGCCTCTGTTATCCATCTCAAACTCAAAGAAGAGAGAAAGTCTTGTAAAAACTATGTTTATCTCTGGGGTCGCAGGTTCTCTCTAGCCTTACCTGCGGGGACGCTGACCATGTTCACAAAATCTGCGTCCATGGACGCTCTGTATGTTAAGGGATAGGTGCGTCCCTCTGTAAAAGGCAAAATGCGCGAGTTTTATCTTGAAAAAGTTACTTGTGGTTACTTCTAGAACATTCTAGAGGTCGGTTTGATGAAATGGATGCGCCTCCAGTTGGTTCATGTATCTTTATTAAGGGGGAACTTATCCCATCAATAAGGGAGCTATCCCACCCATAGAGGGGGATGATCCCATTGATAGTGGACCTGAATAACCTCTTTACAACACTATAAATAAAGGCATTGAGCCAGAAGGAGAGGAGGTTGGAGCTATACATTTTCTTTGGGTAAATGCTGCAGGATTTAGGTCTTCCATTAGAGCCTTTGTGAGGAGAGATTGTCTTTACTTGATTCTACTTGGAAGAGGGTGAGCTTTGTCAAAGTAGAGGAAAACCCTTGATGGACCCTGGGAGGAACTTGCACAACACCAAGGCCAGGTTGTAAGAGTTTCTTTGTTTCGTTATTAATACAAACTGGTTTATTTTTCTCAATAGCTTGTGTTAATGAGTTATTTCATGTGTTCCTTGGTCTGCATGTTGAATATATGTTTTATTACATGAAATGCAAGTGCTTGGTAATTGTTTGATTGTTTGTGGTTGCAGGAATTGACTTGAAGGAGGAGCTCATCCGGATCGTCAAGAACGGACTTCAACAACAGCGTTTTGGAATAAGTTAAGCCTAAACACTTGTAGTTTTCATGCTGTAAAAGGTGTATTTAGAGAAAGATCACTCCATTTTGTCTTGTTTGTCATTAGAACGTCTTAGACTTCTAGGAAGGTCAGTCGTGTCCGCACCCTTGACAAATTCCGTGTGACAAATTATGTACCTTGATTTGCATCATTATGCTGGGGGCATGTGAACTTATAACAAGCATAGTTTTTCGTTTCAAGCTTGCATAAACATGAAACTGAATCCGAGCATAGTTCTTTTCCTGTGTCAAGCTCGTTAAAAAATGAAACAAATCCTCCTCTAATTGAGTCGAGAGTTTGACTAGACCTCATAGATGTTAGGTTGTACGTTTAGGTTAGTTATTTCAGTTTTTGCATAATTTTCTTACAGTTTTAGGTCGAGTCTTTCAAATGATCTCGTTCTTGAACCTTCATTTCATCCACCTTAGTTGAATGAAATGAAGCTGGGGGGCATGCGCTCTAGCAGTTATGCTTAGGGGGCATCAAGCACAGTTTTCTCTCTGTTTCAAGCTTGTGTAAAAATGAAACTAATTTCAAGCATAGTTTTTGTCTGTTTCAAGCTTTTGTAAAAATGAAACCTATCTCGAGTCAATTTTAGTTATTTTCAAGACTCGTTAAACTCATGAAAATACCGAGATTATTTTGCTATCTTTCATTCTCGTAAAACAAATGAAAATGCCGAGTTCTTTCCGTCTTTTCCTGCTCGTAAATTAAATTGAAAGTCGGCCATATGAGTACATTTTTATCCCTTTTTCGAACTCGTTAAAACTTACGAAAAAGTGAAAACCATGAGTACATTTTTATCATTTTTTCGAACTCGTTAAAACTTACGAAAAAGTGACACCTCAGAGTCATCTTTTAAGCCCTTTTCTGACTCCTAAAAAATGAAAAGATCGCCGAGCGTTTCTTTTACACTCGTTAAAACGGAATTAAAAGACGGTCCCCTTTTAGCTCTTTTTTGACCGTAAAATCAGGAAAAGATTGCCGGGTTTTTGTCGTTTCGAACTCGATAAGGAAATAAAACGACGTGTCCTTGATCGCTTTTTACTTTTCAGGTCAACGACACTATTATGAAAGTACTCCTTGGTCGCAAGATCAAGCGGTTCCCCCAGGTATTATTTTATACTTTTTCGGGCTTGAGGGACACAAATGTACGAAAAAGTTCAACATGGAGTCTCCTTTAGTTTTTTCAGACTCTCTAAAATTGAAAAACACTGAGTTTCTCCTATACTGGGCTCGTTAAACTTTTACAATAGAGGACCTGTTCAATTACAAACAGGAACGAACCACTCCTTCCTAGGGTTCGAATTTAAACTAGGTTGGACTCGTCCGAAGGATGAGCTTATAATCAAGCATATGTTATCCTCCTCAAGCTTGTTAAAAATAAAGAGGTACTTGCCAGAAATGGTGGGGGAAAAGAGAGAAGAATGAACCTGTTTGTCACCTTTTGTCTCAAAAGAAACTTTACTACCACTCTTGAACACGACACTTTTTATTCACCTGGGTTGGGAAATCTTTTACCTCACAGTTGACCAAACCACTTTGAAAGTCTTTAACCGGGTTCCGGGGGTTAACTTTGAGTTATTCGTCACCAAGCCATCTGTTGTGTCGTTATGTGTTCAAGAGGTCTGCAAGCAAAACTTTCATCTGCAAAATACTTGTCATCCATTTGACCATCCCTGAGTCAGTCCTTACAGCAACATTTCTTCAACTTGAACAATGATTTCGTGTTGTGGGCTTGCCTGCAACGGGTTGCTTTCTATCGACATCGACACATTATCTAGAAAGATGACTTAGGAATCGACAGTACCTTGAAGTCTGCATGCATCAATGGCAGGTTTCTCGCCTTTGACGTCAGTTTACATCATTGACTTTCGATCAAAGGATTCCGTGAAGTGTTCGACATCAAAACATCTATTCACATTTCACGGGTTGTGTTTGGTACTTTGAGAACCATTGACATTACTGGTGGTTTCTCTCACGCTTGTTAACAGTTTGCATCATCGACTGGTAATCAAGTGGTTTCTAACATGTTCGACATCGAATCATTTAATCACATGGCTAGAATCGTACCAATTCGGGAAGTAGAAGTGAAGACCCTGGATCTAGTTTCTACCATCCAGGCTGCGAGGAGTTTTGTATTCATTATCTATGTAGACTAATCATAAACAGATGGCTGCATCCATACTGTGTCTACAAAAGTCTATAAAAATGATGTACTGCAAGATCATTCCTGTATCAGAATAGTTAGTCCATTAGTTAAAGTTTTGAATCTGAGTATGGGAATGCCTACCTCAGTGATGATATAATCTTATCCATGTATTTTGTGTTGAAAATTGCAGGTTCCAACCAGGCCATCCACAAGACAATCCTTGAAATGATAAAGCGCTTCACCCTTCCTAGAATTACAAAACCCTACTCTATTCCAGGCTTCGCACTTTAGGGGGCAATCTGTTACACTAAAAAATGTCACCTTGACTACTTACAGTTAGTATGGCTCAAATCAACAGTCATGCTACCCTCTTAGGCAAGTCTCATGCCTCTGTTATCCATCTCAAACTCAAAGAAGAGAGAAAGTCTTGTAAAAACTATGTTTATCTCTGGGGTCGCAGGTTCTCTCTAGCCTTACCTGCGGGGACGCTGACCATGTTCACAAAATCTGCGTCCATGGACGCTCTGTATGTTAAGGGACAGGTGCGTCCCTCTGTAAAAGGCAAAATGCGCGAGTTTTATCTTGAAAAAGTTACTTGTGGTTACTTCTAGAACATTCTAGAGGTCGGTTTGATGAAATGGATGCGCCTCCAGTTGGTTCATGTATCTTTATTAAGGGGGAACTTATCCCATCAATAAGGGAGCTATCCCACCCATAGAGGGGGATGATCCCATTGATAGTGGACCTGAATAACCTCTTTACAGCACTATAAATAAAGGCATTGAGCCAGAAGGAGAGGAGGTTGGAGCTATACATTTTCTTTGGGTAAATGCTGCAGGATTTAGGTCTTCCATTAGAGCCTTTGTGAGGAGAGATTGTCTTTACTTGATTCTACTTGGAAGAGGGTGAGCTTTGTCAAAGTAGAGGAAAACCCTTGATGGACCCTGGGAGGAACTTGCACAACACCAAGGCCAGGTTGTAAGAGTTTCTTTGTTTCGTTATTAATACAAACTGGTTTATTTTTCTCAATAGCTTGTGTTAATGAGTTATTTCATGTGTTCCTTGGTCTGCATGTTGAATATATGTTTTATTACATGAAATGCAAGTGCTTGGTAATTGTTTGATTGTTTGTGGTTGCAGGAATTGACTTGAAGGAGGAGCTCATCCGGATCGTCAAGAACGGACTTCAACAACAGCGTTTTGGAATAAGGTAAGCCTAAACACTTGTAGTTTTCATGCTGTAAAAGGTGTATTTAGAGAAAGATCACTCCATTTTGTCTTGTTTGTCATTAGAACGTCTTAGACTTCTAGGAAGGTCAGTCGTGTCCGCACCCTTGACAAATTCCGTGTGACACAAGTAATCAAGGACTGTTGTTTATCTCTAGTTCTAGAGGCCGAGTTCCTTGATTTTAGGAGGACTGTTGGAGGACTCCATTTGTATAAATAAGGGGGCTTAGAGCGTCAGTAGTTTAGCCAGTCATTAGTAGAATTTTTCACTTTTGTGCAACACTTGTTCAACTTATTTTCGAGTTCCTTTTTTAGAACAGTTTATGTAATGTGATTATTATTTTTGATAATGAAGATGAAACAGATTTTGGGCCAGCACTGATCTCTTTCAGAGGGCTAAATCTCATGGGTTAGGGTCCAACCCAAGCTTCCCAACACCTCTTGTTTTGTACTTATATTTTTTTTCTTCATTTCATGAGTTAATTTTTGTTACATATATTCATTTTACTTTGTTAGATTAGGTTTATTTTGATGGTTTGGATAGCTGTCTTTCATTTCAGTTGCTCAAGTAGGTTAATGTAGTGATAGAATAAGATTAAAAAGGGCCAATAGTAGGCCTTGATCTCCTTTCTCCCTTTCTGGGACTATGATTTGAGGTCAAGGCACTACTGCTACCACCAAAAACACAGTTTTACTCTTCCATGCAACTGCTAGTGTGATGACTTGATTTGGAAAGATTGATATGTTGATTCAGATTCAGTTGCCTGGATCCTTTCTTGTTATTTTACCATAGATATCCCTGCATGCTTTCCTGTTCAAAGGTTATTGTTCAGAATTTTATGTTTGTAGGTCAGAAATTAGGTCAAGCTAGAGAAATTTCTATTTTAATGGTATAGTTAGTTCTTTCTTTGATCAGTTTTTGTAAGTAGATGTGTAGATCTCTTGTAGGAAACCTCAGATCACCATACATCCATAAAGTAGCCAGAACCAGCTCACTTCTCACAGATTTCCCAAGTCATTCTCAACATTTCGCCAATCTGCCCTAATTTCTGCATTTTTCTCCATAAGCTTCCCTCTTGTCATTTGAACAAATCCAACCATCATGTTCCCTCTTGACCTTTCTTGACAAGCTCCAGACACCTCAACACTTTCATCTAGCCTTAAGTTACCCTTTCCCATCATTTCTCCACCTTCAAAACTCCAAAAATACCTCTCCGCCTCCTCCTTTAAATCCTCTGCAGCCTCCTGTAGAATTTCTTGTGAGTGATTTTTCAAAGTTTGATCGCTATGAAAGTATTTAGAATGGTACTAGGGGATTCTTAGGAGCTCTCCACACCTTCCCCCACCTCTGAAAAAACCAACTCCACCTTCCTTCGCCACCAAACCTCCACACAATCATAACCAGATAAATCACAAGCATAATAATTTCACATAAAGACACTCAAAAGCACAAAAATATGTTTTCTTCTCATTTCTTTTCCGAAGTAGCTTGAATAAATTCAATTTACCTTTTCAATAGTCAATGGCACTCATTTCATCAGTTTTCATCTCTTTCCTTGCAAAAGTAGGGCTAATAGGTAAATTAGGGTTTGTTATGGTTTGTGTTACATTTCAGTTTTCCTTCTCTTTTTGCAAATAGAATAGCCTCTGTAGAGTTAGCTTCCTTTCATCATAGTTAAAAGCTTCCTCTGAGAATTCATAGAAGTTGGCTTAAGCTCCTAGGGAACTTGCAGCAGCTGACAAAGTGACAACCTGCAGTCAGAGCTAGTACTTGTGCATATAGAACCATCGCTTCCAAGTTTGTTACGAACTACCGAGTTGATAAAATTAAAGTAGGAAGCCCCAGGAGTTGCAGCATTATTGCTACAATACTGGTTCTCACCACTTTTTGGTGCCATTGTTGGGGAAGCGCCAGAGTATTTTGTGATCATTGCTTTCTTCTATTTTCTACTACAACATTCTGCTAAGTAGTTTATTTCAGCAAAAGTAGAGTAGTTGTTTCATTTCAATTATGAAATTTCAATTTTGCAAAAGTAGATTAGGCATTTCCTACTTTCATTTCCATTATGCAATTTCCATTTCAGCAAAAGTAGATTAGCGCTTTCAATTTTGCAATTTCCATTTCAACAAAAGTGTTGGGTGTGAAGCCTGATTATCTTCTGTATTCAAAGGTTTCAGCCGAATGTATACCCCAAGAATACTGTACACCCCTCCATGCAGGGGGGGTGTGGGGGTCCGGGGACCAGTGGTCCCTTGGCAGATGTTCGGGGGCAGCGCCCCCGAAGCTAAAAATAGATGTAAATTTGCCTTGTAAAAGTCTAGTAATTTCTTGTTAATCTGGGCCATTCATTAGGCGGATGATCTCACGGTAGAAGTTATGTTTAATTTAGGGTTTTTTTCCCTAGAAGGCAACCCCTCACTATATATGAGGGAATTGCATTGCATCTATGTAGATCTGTATTCTGAGTGAGGAAGAGAGAGGAGATTGAGAGCGAAGAGGGTGTTATAGCGGATCTACTATAGGTTGTATCTCTTCAGTTTGTTGGATAATATAATAAAAGAAGGACTAGTTGTTTCTCCGTGGACGTAGCCCAAACTGGGTGAACCACGTTTATCTGTGTCTCTCTTGTTTCATGCTTTTTCTGTGTTTATATTTCTGCAATATTTTATGTGTTCCATTGCTCTGTAATATATAAATTTCTAACAAAAAATAGATTAGCCCTTTCAATTCCACAATTTCCATTTCAACAAAAATAAATTAGTCATTTCCTTCTTTCATTTCAATTCTGCATTTTCCATTCCAGCAAAAGTATATTAGTCATTTCCTTGCTTTCATTTCAAATCTACAATTTCATTTCAGCAAGTTCATTTCAGATTAGTTGCAATTTGTTTGTTCATTAAATTTCAGTTTTGCAGGTACAAGCAGAAAAAAAAAAGAAAAAAATAAATAAAAAAATAAATAAAAAAATAAAAAAATTCCTTTCATGCCCTATAGGAGTAGAGATAATTCAGAAAAATGTTTGTGCAACACCCCCATTGCTTCACACAGCGAACCTTCTCTCTTCTTTGATGGCTGCAATCAAGAAACACCCTTAGGTAATAGCCAGACATATTTGAAGAACCTATAGGGGAAGAAGAAGAAGAAAACATTCCTCTAGAGCCAATGGCTGAAAACAGAAATGTTGGGAGAAGTACCTTTTCTTCCAACTCATCCATTAAAGGTGAAATTGGAAACATGTGGAAAGACTTCAAGAGCAAGATGTTGCAGATTCTTTCCATGCATGTCAAAAGGAAACAAGAGGAATCAAAGAGGGCTTTGGTCATCTTTTGTCTTAGATGCACCAGGAGGCATCCTAGGAACAAATGTCCATTGAACTCTATAGAGGTTTGTTTAATCTGTGAAGAAAATCATTCCACAGACAAGTGTCTGTCCTTGCCCGGACTTAAAACTATATACCAAGGGGCTGAAGTAGTCACTGAACAAATATATTACATAAACCAAAAGAGGCCGCATGGACCTAGACCTTATTAGCAGGGGATACAAGGGACATCTCAGGAATACTACAACCCCAACCAAGTCACATCCATACCTTCATGGGGACCCCTTGCTCATCCTTCCTGGTCCACACCTCCTCCTCGGTCCTTCACATCTCCATATCATGCCCAACCAGCCAACCATTCATTTCAATCCTATGATCAACCACCACCTCAGTGGAATGTGCCTCATCAAGGGTGGAGGCCCCAGTACAACTCTCCTCCCGCTCTTTTGCCTCCACCACCTGCTCAACCATTGCCTCCTGCTCCACCAAGGCAACCCCAAATGCTTGCCCAGCTGAACCCAAACCTGAACAACAGATAGGCCCAGAAAGTATATAGTGGGGAACCACCATTTCCAAACCCAAACATTGGAGTAGCTCAACCCAATTACAATGCTGAGGTACAACACTTCCAAACAACTCCTCTTGAGCTCAATGATATTCACCATAGCTCAGGAAGAGTATGGGAAGAAAGAGATTATATTGATATCATTGAAGGACCACATCCCGCAGAAGAAGATGCAAAAGAAGAGATCAAAGAACCATGGGTTTCACTTGATGAAGAGAAGACATTAGAATCGGAGATCGAGAGAGCTCCCTCATGGTTACCATCAAATCCTCCATGTATTCAAGAGAAAGATCAACAAAAAGAGGAAGATGTGAAGGTCATGATAGAAGAATACATGAAGAATGATCCAGATCAGCAAAAGGACTAGGGACATCACAACTATATTCAAATATGGTTCCAGATAGTCATTAAGGTGTAGCAGTACTCTCTTTCTAAACTATGCTTGATCCCTTCAAAGTCAAATCATTTGGTCTCTGAAATTCGGATACATGTCAAAGCATACATTTCAAGCATCCACATCATTTTCTCTCTCATCTCGATGTGCACATGGCTCCATTGGAAGTATTCTTATACTTGAAAATGATTTTTCTTTTCAAGTAGGGTAGGGTAGAGATAAAAAAAGGAAAAAGGGAAAATGAAAAATAAGAGAAAAAAATAAAAATCTAAGGTGAAAACCTCCTCGGGGGCGCCTTAGATTGGCTCATTGATTGAAAACCTCCATGAGGCGGTCAATGATTTGGAAATAAGAGAAAAGAAAAAGATAATAATATCCCTAGGTGAAAACCTCCCTTGGAGGCGCCCAGGGCAGGTAATTAGGGTGAAAACCTCCTTGAGGCGCCCTAGTTGTTTTCAAAAAAAAAAAAGAAAAAGAAAAAGAAAAATGAATTTCTAGTTTTATTGCAGGTCTGCAGGAGAACTTCAGGAAGTAGCAGTAGGTGCCAAGAAAGCTCTGAAACCAATAACACCACCTATCCTACCTTCCCTCACCATTCTCCATCATTCTTGACATCTTTCCACCTCACTGTGCTTCTTTTCTGAAAATTGTGTTTTGTACAGGAGACTCCTGTAGAAATTACAGAGAGATAGAAATCAATTTTAAATGCAGTTTGGGGAACAGGGAAGCTTCATAAAGGGTTTATAAATCCCCCTGCAATATTCAAAACCTCTATTCCATCATTGCCAAGTTTGCGTTACATCCCAAGCTCATTTTTTCTTAATGTCCAAAAAACTGCAGAATGCTCTGATACAAAAATACATAAAGAAGAAATTTGTTTTTTCCCTAACTTGAAAACCGTGCATCCGTTTGAAAAATTGTTTCATGGGGAGTTGTATAGGGATGATGGCAACATGCCCAAGGAATTTCAACCAATTCCAGTGTACGGTTTCCAAGAGATTAGCCTCCATCACCTTCAGCCATTTTTGCATTTTCTCCATTTCCATGCATCCATTTAAAAACATGTTTCATGGGGAGATGCATATGGGTGATAGTAACATGCCCAAGCAATTTCAACTAATTCCAGTGCATGGTTTCTAAGAAATCGGCCTCCATCACCTTCAGTGATTTTCAATTCTCCTTGAAATCCATGCACCCATTGACCACAATTTTTCTATGGGAGGTGCATAATGATGATGGAAACATGCTCAGAAAATTTCAGGTCAATCCAGTCTACCGTTTGGGAGATATGGACAAACAAGTCACTGTCCCATTAAAATCTAGCATCAGTAGCATGAGCATGCAAATCTAAAGGTTGAAGCAAACTGCTGCAACTTAGATCCAACCAGAGGATGCCTGCACAAGGAAAATAGTCACACATCAGACATCAACAAAGCATAGTAGCTGATACCCTTAAAAATCAAGCTCTAGAAGCAGACTCAGCGCAGCCACAGATGTGTAGAACATGCAAGGAGCAGGATCTTAATTGAAGATCACCTATATAAGGAAGCTGAGCCACCAATCCAAAATCCATGGGAACCAGTAGCAGAAATCCATGGATATAACGCCAAAGCCTAAGCATGGAACAACATGGTAGCAACTAACAGGTAAGTGACTAAACCCGTTCCTCTATTGCATGAGTATAATTTAGAAACTTCATGGATAATTGAGATGGTTACGATTAAACGATATCAGTGGCCAGCTAACTGGCCACCCTCTTCCAGTTCAAAAAACACACCTCGTCCAATTCAAACAGTGCTTTGTCTAGTTCAAACACTGTGCAGTGGGTGCAATCAGCACGTGTGTTCAGTTAACTCGTGAAAAACTCAAAACAGGTAGTGGCAGCATCTAACAGGAATGATGGAAGTGATTGTGGGCAGGCGGCATGAAGATTCATAATGACACTGAAGTAGGGACCAACAGTCTAGATGAGGGTAATGTACCCTTCCTGCCACCTCACCTCGTCACTGTAGAACACTCCCGTAAGCTTAAGTACGTTGTAGTTGACCACCTCCACCACCTCTGTTTTCATTGTATCGGCTATAGCAACCTACCTACCACCTCCAGAACCTCGAAACAGTTGCTCTCCATCAGTTTAATAACCTTTCCACTTATCGGGCTCTACAGGAGCATTATCGGACTCTACAGGAGTGGAAACATAGTCCTACAAGAGCCTTTCTACAAGAGGGTCAATGAGCAACATCGCAGAGGAAAATTTGGGATTTTTTGGCAAATTCGAGCTCGAAGAGGTAGGCTTTGTGTAGACCCTCTCTACATTTCCGTCTCTAGAAAGGGTGGTGTGATTTGAAGCAAAGTATTGATTTGAAAAGAAAGGAAAAGTGAGAACAGAAGTCTACCTGTGTTTTTTAGAAATATATACAGTTTCTCCATTTACTCTTTGCACTAAAATACTGTCTCTTTCTCCTCCGTGGTATTCTCCTCTGTAAAAAGATGATGCAAATTTAGAGAATTAAGCCTGTAAAAAAGTGAATTTCCATTGGGTAGTATGCTTATTTTGTGAAAGGAAAAAACACTATTCTATATACTCTCTATTTTTTAAGATATTGTTCCCTCAAACAGACCGAGATGGAAATTAAGTTTAAGAAAAGAGTTTGAAGGGAAGGAAAGTTGCAATTTTTTTTGTTAAAAAGAAGGAACATGAAAAACTCTGTCTCTGGTTCCAGAAAAGAAAACCTCAACTATTCCTCTATTTCCGGGTTTGAAATTTGCTACCTTCCTCCTCACCTGATATATTCCAGTAGTCTCTGAACATCATGATAGGGGGTTTTATGAGGAAGGAGCCTCTGAATTCAACTAAACTGCATCAACATCTAGAAGTGATAGCCCTCTTTACCAGGGAAAATTGGATGCCTTTCTTTGAGAAATTTCATGGGTATGATGAGGAAGTCACAAAGAAATTTTTATTGTCTTTAAAACCTCACTCAAAAACCCATGCCACTGTCAGTTTCAGGGGTCTAACCATAGAAATTACACTGGAGTTCATTAGCAGAATTACAAGTCTCCACCTTGGACTCCCCTAGAGAAAAGAATAAAAACCACTAGGTCAAGCTCCTAAGAAGACCTTTTTCCAGCCTAATGAACATCCTGTGGAGGATAAGAATGGCATAAGGAGGACAAGTATAACTTATCCATGGGGTGAGGTCACTTATCCGATCATGAAATACATCTCCTATGAAGGAAGAGGCAACATAGTCTATGGGTATCATTTCAGAATATTACATGAACTAAGATATGGCATGGATCTTCCTGCATCCAGAAAATTCAGTCTTCCATATTTTCTCCTCCAATCCTTGATAGGGTCTAGCACCAAATTGAAGGCAGGGGTTCCAGAACAATTGGCCCACCACGGGCTAATTAAATTGCTCGTGGAGGATGCCCTCCACACTTACACAATCCCCATACCTTGGGAGATTTTCAGGAACATGACTAAAGAGGATGACGCAAAAAATCTCACTAATGACCTTAGTCCATCTGGAAGTGAAGAGGGGGAACAAAAGGGGGAAGCTAAGAAGGAAATCCATGAAGAAGAATAGAACATTCAATTGGAAGAAGAGGAACCCCACACAGAAAAAGAAAAAAAATAGAGAGGAGAGGAGAAACATGACATCACCAAAGATGATCCTAAAGCAGAGAAGAAGATAGAGTCAAAAGTAGAAAAAGGGAAAACCATAGCAGAGAAAAAGAAGAGGACAAGAACTGAAAAGAAGAAGCCTAAGATAGCTTAGAAAAAGGTTGCCACAAAAAAGGCAGAAAATAAACTAGCAGAGGAGAAAAGAAAATCAGAGATAGCAGACACAAAACCAGTAGAAATAGGAAAAACAACAGATGAAGAAGAAGAAGCACAACAAGAAGAAGTGTCTCTTGAGACATTAGCAAGAGAGGTAGCAACTGTTCTTGCTGCACTTAGTACTCCAGCCAAGCCCAAAGGAAAAAGAAAGAGACAACCATTTATGTACTTCAAGGCTCAAAAGAGCACCAAAATCAAGATGAGGAAGCTTCAGCCACGTTCAAAGGAGCCCATCATTATTGAGGATGTCCCTACTGCAACAAGGGTGGAATCTCCCTCCAAAACCTGCATCACTTATGAAAGAGAAAGTCTTAAGACCTCTACTTGGAAAGAAAGGATCAAACTAATGGACTCTAAAATAGTCCTATAGGAGGCGTAGACCTCTCTACAAGATACATTGGCAAAGCTCCAAGAGACTGAAAAACTTGAAAAGAAGGCAGGAGAACAGACCAAGGAGGAAGACAAGGCAAAAGAGATACCAGAGCCTGGACCTCAGCCTAACTTAGGCTCTTACTACAACCTTTTGGAAGGTAGGAAGATCATCCCACAAAAGTTTGCAATCCCTCTTTTCTTTGAGTTGGAAAAGGAAAGAGTCAGGACCCGTACATGGATGCAGATTTCAAAATCAAAAGGGGTGGAAGACATTGGGCATATGGAAAACAAATTGAAGGAGATGGGAAAATAATTGAGCATGGTTAGGAATACAGAAAGCATCAGAAGAGCTCAATTAGAGGCAAAAAATGAAATATTAAAGAAGCAGCTGCAAGAAAGGGAACCTCAAGGAGGAAATGAGTTGTCAATCTTAAAAACACAACAACAAGAAGAGGAACCCCAGGTAGACAATGAGACATTAATAAAACAGCAATAGGAAAGGGAATCCCAGGCAGCAAATGAGGTGTTGATCTTGAGAAGGCAACTACAGGAAAAGGAAGCCCAATTAGCCTGCATGGCCAGCTGGGCTATGGAGGCATTACAATGTAGGCAAGTAGCCAAATCATGTGCTGTATACCTCAAGGATCAGTGGCTCCAATTTCAGATCAAGACACTGGCCCAGAGGGGAACAATACCTTTTCAGGATTATGGCCAATTCATGCATCTATGTGATCACAGTCCAGTTGAGGATAAAGTGAAGCTAGCAGAGTTTTACTTGCTCAACCTAGCCATTACTGATATGAACTTATGGGATCCAAATGCTATGTTGGGAGGCTTGCAGCTGATGGCTATGGCATCTTGGATGAGCCATGAAGAGAAAATGGCAGCAAAGATCTAGAAAATGATGGCAAAAGAGCTGAATGAACCCCTAATGATTAGAGTAGAACCAGCAGAACCCATGGCTCTCATCTATCTGTTACAGGGAAAGTGTCTATTTAGAACTGCTCTATCCCACTAAGGTGTGACAACTGCCTTAGAAACAAACAGAGAAAAATTACTTTTGTATTTCCTTTATGAACTATAGATAGAGAGGAATAGAAAGAACCAACTTGTGTCTTGCGCTAATCCTTTGATCCAATCCCTCTCTTCTTTGATAGTCTCCAGCTACCTGCTCCCTTACTTGCCCAGCTTCGCAAAGTACCTGTAAGATCACAGAAGAAGAAAACTATACAAAGACATGGATCTATATTCATAAACAACTTAGGATCAGATTTAAGTTACCCATACAAATGTAACAAGCATCAATGATACAAAAGCATGGAGGAAAAACTCAAATAGTTTTTATTGATAAACAAGAAAAGATACAGGAGGAGTTACAACCGGTGGTTCCTAACCAGCATCAACCTCCCAGCAAAGAAGCCCCTATTCACCTCAAACAAAGCATAGATCACCCAATACTCTGATGTTTGTCTCAAAAAACCAACAGCAATTACTTACAATATGCCGAATTCCAGCCTTTGGATCTCTGAGATGAGGGATCCATATATAGATATGTGTAAGGAGGATGAGTCAGCTTGTGATTTGATTAGTGTCTTCTCTCTGTTAGTTCTTACTTCCACTTGGAGACTGAAGGCCTCTTACTCATCCTTGGTCGAATTCAGTGAGGCAAGTGTCTCAAGAGAAGATTTTGGAAGCTTCCATTGTCTCTCCACCTCACGGAATGACATTTCCATTTGTCATTTCTCGCCCATCGCACCCCACAGAAGGGAATTTTGAAATGGAACGCACCCTCACAGTGTATTTAGGTGCAATGCAATGCACCTAGCCAGTGGAGCAGCTGAAATGATCCTGTTTTGACTTATTCTGAGCAGTTTCTGGTGGAGACCTTCTGGGAGAAGCTGTAATCTGTTGACCTTGTTCCTTTAGGGGTTAGAATAACACTTTTAGGGACTTAGGAGCCCTTGGTTTATGGACATTTCATGCTTGGAGTTGTAGGGCACAAAAATGTCTATAACAGTTGCCCCCTAAAGTATGAGGCCGTTAACCTTTTGGTGTCGGGTGAAATGCTTTATTATGAGGATCCGAAGTTCTTTCAATGCTGGGAGGAGACCTATAATAAGATACAATACAATACATTATCTTCATACTGTTTTCATGATCTAGCTGAGGCGGGCATTCCCATGCTCAGCTTTATAAATTCATTTTCATGTACATAGGACAGACAATCGTCTGAGTGTAGACTGATGATTCTGATAGAGCCATCATCCTTTTGGTAGGATGATTATCTGTGCTGCAATGCTGTACATTTGATGTCTTTATTTCCCTGAATATATATCGCAGCCCGGATGGATGAAACTAGATCCGGGGTCTTCAATCTCGTCCGATCTTTACTCGAAGTACAAGTCGATCCATGTGAGAAATGTTTTGAAGTCGAACATGGAAAGACATCGCTTGATTACCAGTCAATGATGTAAACTGTTAACAAGTGCGAGAGGAATCACCGATAATGATAATGATCCTCAAGGTACTGCAGTACAATCCACGTGGAGTGAATAAAGGACTTGGCGTTGAACACCACACAAATTCTTTCGGTCGAAGGTCATTGATGTAAACCTGTCGTCGGAAGTGAGAAACTTGCCATTGAGGCATGCAAGCTTCAAAGTACTGAACGGGGTGTTCCTAGATCAACTTCTTGGATAATGAGCTGATGTCGACAAGAAGTGATCCATCACAGGAGGGCCTTAATGAATCCCACATCAATGACATGGAACGGAGCAAATGATTTTGATGGAGGTGAAAACGATCTGATGATATAATGTTCAGGGTGGCGGTCATGAAAGAATGGAGTATAATGTATGGTAGTGGGTGAGACACAGGTGACTCCTCTGGATGAATTCTCTTGAACATATCGGTGACACTGATGTGATGGATTGGTAGCATTAACCCCAAATGTGGATGGTATGGCATGACCATGGCGATGTGACCCGTGAATGAAACAACCCAACCCGACTCGGACACGGAGTGGAAGTGTCATGTTCAAGAGCGACTTGCTACCAATAAAGATTCTTTGAGTTTTCTTCCCAATTTTCCCCAGTCATTGCTGACCAGTACCTCTTTATTTTTTTCAAGCTTGAGGAGGATAACATATGCTTGTTCTATAATTTGCCCTTCGGGCAAACCCATCGCTATGTTTTAACGAGCCTAGTGATAGTGAAACTCGTTCTCGTCTAAAGACAAGTTTGTCGCTATTAATCTTTTTAACGAGTTTAACGACAAAGATAACTCAGTCCTTTTCAATTTTAGAGAGTCTGAAAAGGAACGTAAAGGTAACTCCAAAATTCCTTTTTTGTCATCTAATCCCTTAAGTCCGAAAAAGTATAAAACAATACAGAAGGGATGAATTTTCGATAGTTTTAACGAGCCGAACAAAACAAGTGCTCGATCTTTTTGTGCAATAATCCCTCGGGTCCAAAAAGATTAAAATCTAGATGAGGGATAGCACTTCCTGTCCCTTTAATGAGTTGGAAGGCCAAGGACTCGGCAATATTTTCATATTTTACAAGTCAGTTGAAAAGAGCTTAAATGAGACTCATCTTTTGAGGAACGAGTGATAAAACGGATAGCAGCTGATTCCAGGTAAGGTTTGGAATTTTCCAATCACGACAGTGTCACAAGGATGGCTAATGAAATCACTCTTCGCAGCTGTTCCTCAAAATGGGTAAACAATCAAATGGAGGTGAATGATCGGCCAAAGAAAAAGTGTAGGTGACGGTGCAAACACGACCAAGGCTTTAATGGCTGAAGTACTACATTCACGGTGGTTATTTACTGGGGAATAGTTCATTTTTTAACAAGCTTAAACGCGGGTGGAAACATTTTCTCATGTCTTATGTTTATTTTTTAACGAGCTTGAACTATGTGCCAAAACTGCTCGATGCGGGTTTATTTTTTAACGAGCTTGAACCTTGCGGTAACACTGCTCGATTAATCTAGTCATATGATAAGAATGTATCATATAAAAACAACAAATTTTAGAGTTTTGCCTCACATCCTTTCTTTATGCAAGTTAGGAAACGACCAATCCTACGCGTTTAAAGGGTTAGAGGTCCTATAAATTTAAAAAATAAATATTCACTCTTCGCTTGCACTCCAAAAGGTTTGCATGCCTCCAGGTATAAAACAGAGTTTCAAGGTTACCCCTTCTTTAGTCCATTAAAACATTTGTTTTACCAAAAGAGGCCTACCTCTTACAGGTTATCCAAATATTGTTCTATTCGCAGTGCAAACAAAACACTTCTTCGGCGATGTCTACCGAAATAAACAAAGGTGAGTGGATGGTATGGCATGACCGTCCCTGACATAACTTTGACAAGAGGATCTTGTTCCAGTCCAACTCCCCCTTCCAATCACGGACAGGAGTACGGAGGTCATATTCTCTCGCGGAAATATACCTTGTACCTGAAGTTTTCCTGCCGAAGTAGACCAGGATGCATGCCCCCTGCGTTTCAGTCATGTCCCCCCGAATCACTCGCACTCATCGGGTGGACGGATTGGATATTGAGACATTTCTTGCATGAAAAGACCTCAACTTCTGCCTTAATGGCAGTGGCTTTCTTGGGGTGCACCTGTCTTAGCCGTTGTCGTACTAGTTTGACATCTGGATACATCTTAATTTCGTGTTCAACGATACTTGAGTCAATGCCTGGAATTTCACTGTATGACCAAGCAAATACATCTCTAAATTCGCGAAAAAGAGCGTTATATATTTCCAGTTCTGAAGGAGAACAACATTTGCCAACATAAATATTCTCTACAACACCTGTTTTGGTCGAGATATTTATGGCTATAGTCTCTTCAATGTTGGACAAGTTTCGCTCGGAATCCACCGTATTTACATTATTTGACAGAAAATCAAAGAATGAAGGATGATAAAGGTCATTTTGAGTATCTTCTCCACAATCCGGAAGAAGAGAACGATGGTGGGAATCATTCCATGGTGCTCCTTCAATTACCATAGATTGGACAATTCCTTCGTCGGTGACATGCACTCGCGACCAAGGATCTGAAGGAGTACCATATTCTCTAGACCTATCTATCTAAACGCTTGATGAGCGTTGATTTGGGTTTTCCTCCCATGCTAGGAACATTGATTGCTATAATATTTCCGTTGGGCTTGGGGGCAAAACCAATGATCCATGTTGATATCGTTTTCTGAGATCTTTTTAGAAGATATCATGTTGCAGGTTCCTATCGACACTACTTCTGCCAGATTGATTGGAGGTGGAAGAGCGAAAGTTCCCATTAGTATAGGATCTTTTAATAGGCCTACTCCGATATTCTGAAGCGGATGGGGGCTTCCATGGATCATGGGAATGCTTCCAGTAATTTGAGAACCATTGGGGAGGAAGTTTTGTTGATCAACGATTGTAATCCCTCCCTGAAAGGGAAATGCAATATTTCTAAAATAGGTCGACACAACGGCTGCCATGGCATATATCCACGGTCTTCCTAGTAGGATGTTGTAATCAAGATTCCCATCGATGACTTCAACATCTATTTCTACCGTTTTCCCTCCTAGTTCAACTTTCAAGTTACTTAGGATACCATATGGGGTATATGTCCTTCCGTCGAATGCTTTTAATGTCGTCGAAGATTACGACAAGGTTGGAGAACCTAAAATTTTCCAGCAACTCATCGACATAATGCATGTAGATGCCCCCTCATCAATAATCGTTCGATGAACAGTTTTGTTGAGGGCTTTCACTTGAACAAGGAAAGCTAGTTGAGCTGGTAATTGATGATCGTATCCTTTATGATCGAAGGATACAAGATTGGAATCCTTTGGGTCAATCCCACCAATGGACGATAATAAAGCCTGCCTTTGGGACGGGCAATTTTGTAGTACTTCAAGAGTCGACATAGCGGATGGCGATTGGGCCAAATCTTCCACTATGTTATAATAATGTGCCGCTCTAGCGCAGGGATTAAATTTCGACTTGTGTACTACTCCTTTTGGTGGTTTTATCGTCAATTCAGGAATGGTGGGTGGCACAAATTCTATCGAAGTCATTGTCGAACTACTTGGTGGATCTTTATCCTTGTTGTTTGACAGCTGTGGATTCCCATAATCCTTGTTACTTGTCGATATCAAAGCATCATTTTGCTGTTTTGAAATCGACAAAATTAGCACTTGAGACGGGGAAGCATTTCCACTCTCAACCAGATTTGTTCTTGGATTTGGAAATGGATCAGTTAACACTGTGGAGGTTTTCGAATTCTTGAAGAATTTCTTAAGATCAGCCCTGTGTGGACAATCTGCGGTCCAATGATTCTCATCGCATATAAAGCATGGATTTTTTGGTTTCCTATTTCCAGGAGGGTTTGAAGAAGATTTTTCAGGTGATGATTCCTCCTGTTTCTTCTTCTTCCCTTTGCCTTTTTTCTTGCTCCCTGATTGTTTGGTTTCTTTGCCTTTGTCTGTCGATACGGCATTTACTTCTGAAGCAAGAAGTTCGTCTTTTGCATTTTGACCTGAAATCTTACGGGCCTTTTTCGATGTAGCCTTTGTCGATTTCGTGTCTGTCGTGCCAATCACGCCATCGCCGGCATGAGAGTCATTGTTTGATTTAGGAGGAGAAGGAATTGATAATTCCGGTCTAGGGGCGTCAGGTATTTTGTCGTAGAGCATGCCGAACTGAGTGTAAATCAAGTCTAGATATTACGCACGAGCGATAAATTGCTCTTCTGTTATGACTCCCCCTTTTGCCACATCTTCCGTGATGGAAGGCAGTAATGACTTGATAAACCATTCAACTAAGAGTTGATCGGGGACGTACGTTTTTATCATCCTACGACGACGTCGCCACTCATGTATATGATCAGATATGTGAGTGGTCGTTGTCTGTTTGAAGTTGGTAAGAAGTTCTGTTCCCGTTTCATACCTTATTGGTAACAGAAAATGGGTTAAAAAGGTTGTGGCTAAGGTACTAAAGTTGTCGAACGAAGCTCTAGGCAATTCGATGTACCATTTTTCCGCCGGACCCGTTAACGTCCTCTGAAGGAGATGAAGTCTTATCGAATCATCATTTAAGGTGTTTGATGAACACCATAGATGAAAGGTCATCACGTGATTCGATGGATCTTCACCTGAATTTCCATTAAATTTAGGAATATCTGATGGAAGTTTATGCAGAATCGCTAGCCACCAAGGGGCGTAAGCAATTGTATTGTTCATTAATCGATTTAAATCAGGTAACTCTAAACTTGCCACAAAGGGTAACTATTGGTTCAGGTTAGGTGAAGCATACCCAGGGTAAAATGGGATTGCCTGAGTAGTTGGTCTTTGCATACTGGCATAATGCATATGCTGCTGGTATGTTTGGTAAGGTTGGTGGACATGACCATTGTAAAATGGTTGATTTTGACCGTTTTGAATGTACAGCTGTCCACTGTTAGCAAAGATTTACTGCTCAGAACCTTGGTATACTTGTTGGAATTGCGGTTGTTGGTATTACACTAGCCATGGTTGTGAAGCCATGTGCTGTTGCCCGATACTAACAGTTTGACCAAGATGAGGGGTAATTGTACCCATCTGAACCTGTGCTGCTCCACCAGTTGGCGATTGTGGTTGAGTCGCAGGGTCAAGGGGTTGTTGCATTACAACCTGAGAAACCTGAGGTTGGCATACAATAGGCAGCGCTTGAACTTGTGACACCATCACAATAGCCAGCGTAGTTGGGATATTCGACATAGGTACGCATTGTTGCATTGAGTACACAACTCTTGGTTGTTGAGGTAGTATAGGTACCCAACCAATTGAGGTAATTCCAGTATAACCTGAATGTTGTTGTGAACTCCCATATGGATATCCTCCCGGAGGGGATAATAAAAGGGTATACTGGCCCCCATACGGTGGTAATCCAGAACTCAAGGGAATTGTTTGCCCTTGGGGACCGGACTGCCCAAATTGATCTCCAAATGGATCAATTTGTTGAGACTCAACATAAGAGTTTCCGGATATTATTCCGGATGAACAAATAGGAATGGACCATACTGTCGGAATAGCCCCTAAGTGGGCTCCTTCTAGCTGCTGAGAGCTAGTCGGGACAGATGGCATACCGACGAACATTGTCGGAGTGATAGCAGGGAGTTCTGCCGTCGCTGTGTCAGACGACACAGTCCTAGATGTTGACGGTTGTTCAGACATTTGTAGTCTATCCAAAAGATTACCTAGCGATTCTACAGGAGATTCCACTGGTGGTAGACTAACTTCTGATGAAGAAGGATATAGAGTGATCCCGACTCCAAAGTGCGTTGGAGTACTTGTTTGAGGATCTTTTACAATTTCTTCTATTGCAATCAGACCAGGTGGAAGGGGAAGACCGTCAGGTCCGTAAAATATTTCTGGTGCCGAAGAAGGTGTGGCAGCGACAGATGTTTGAAGAGTAAGACTCTCCGAACCGGTTGTAGATGGAACTGGTTCAATAACACAAGTGTTTATTCTCAAACTAGGATCAGTATCACTGTCCTTCTGTGGCTGTTGAACTTCTTCTGTAGAGGAAGGGATTCCAGAAATGTTTGGAGTAACCGGAGTCTCTGATGTCGTTGGAACACTTGTTCTAACTTTGATAGGAGATTTGGAACCGGTTAAACGAGTTCGGTTTGTCCGTACTGGTTTCGATTCCGGAGACAAAGACGGTTGACTCGTAAGCCTCCGCGAACGACGAGGTTTCAATTGACTTTCTTCCACGATTGCGGATTACTCGATCAACTAAAATAAAGGGAATGTATGTTTCCGAATTAAATGAATTTTAGACGCTTTGACACAACTTGTTTTTTCAGTTTTTAAGAGTCGAGAAAAAACAAAAGATGACTCTAGTCTCCTTCGATTTTTAATGAGCCTGAAGTGACAAGTGCTCAGATGGACCTTTTCCGTTAAGGAGTCTGAAAAGGAACGAAAGGGACTACTCTGGAGATCTAGGTAGAGGGAGTACCAAACCAATTGCAAAACTGCAGAATACTTTTTACGGTACGGCAGTCAATCTTCCCGAATGCTGTGTTCAGTGCATTGCGATCGATAAGGCGACAGACACGGCTTCCTAAGGATAAAGGATTTAAGCCTATAGGGGTCTCCCAAAATATACTCAACAGTACGTGGGAGCACAAGTCTGTACTATCACTTATCGTCTCAAAGTGGAGGAATCACCCAACCATCAGTGAGGACAACAGTTGCCAGGCTTTACGACGCCGGAATACGTCTCTAGCCTAGACCTCTAAATGTTGTGCGTTAAGTTCCAAAGCGTTGTTAGATTCATTGAATTTATTTTAAGTTGATCTTGCTTATGAAGTTTTCCTTTTGGGTTCACCACGAGATGTAGATGTAATTCCTAAAATTCAATCTAAAGATGATAAACAAACTTTTATCTCTTTTGTGCAATGAAAATCCTATCTACTAGAGGAAAAGAAAGACACAATATTTTCACAAAGAGCAAAGAGCACACTGTAAATGCAATTTCCTAAATCAAGCCAAACAGACTGTCTATATGCAAATGCACATGTATGTATTTGTTTTCGACTTTCTTAGTATATGGATGCTAAAAAGAAAGTTGATGCACAAATCTGAATTTCTTTTCAAGTGACAAACATAAACAAGCTTTTTTTTCGAAACCAAAAAAAGAGATGATTACGACACCTTACGATTTTGAAATGAATACTCGTTTTTGACACTAGAAAATCACAAATCCAGACAAAAAGAAATAGTAACAGGATAATCAACCATCAACAGCAATCAAACTCTTTCCAACAATCGAAATCGACACTTACGACAGATTCAAATCAACGGACGACAGTATGATTACGCTACTTTTGCTAAGGAGAACTGTAAATGACTCAACAAACACACAAAAACATCTACAGTTCTTTTGTACAAAGGAGGCGGAATAATAGCAAGGAAAA
This sequence comes from Pinus tabuliformis, assembly GCA_031772625.1. Lineage (NCBI taxonomy): Eukaryota > Viridiplantae > Streptophyta > Pinopsida > Pinales > Pinaceae > Pinus > Pinus tabuliformis. The sequence continues at coordinate 1,923,246,147 of CM062817.1, read as the reverse complement.
GGGGTTTCGAACAGACATATACTGATCACAGGCAGCAAAATTCAGAGATAGAACTGGAAAGAATGAAGCACAAGAACCACAGCTGCATAGGGCTAGTCTGATCAGCGCACCTGTAACACAGAGAATCTGAAATGCAGCGCAGGTTGCCCTTCCGGGAAGTGCGCTGAAATTCAGGATCTCTTAATAGTACCTGCGTTGGGCTAGAAACGAGAATCTGTCTGGGTTCCGGGTCACAGTTTGCAGTTCAGTCTTTGGTTTTTGGCCGAGTAAAAGCAATCAGTAATTCAACAATCAGGGGTAGATCTAAGGAGGATCTAAGAGCTATCACAAGGGCAATCAAATAGTTTGTGAATCAGCTATTCAAATCATAAACAGATCTAGTGAATGGATTGAAGCAGTAGATGTCTACTTTGCATTTGTTATGGAAAATGCAGTTCGAATGCTACTTATAAGTTTATGAAACAAACAACAAAGAATGATACACAAACTAACAAATTAGCTCCCCAGTGGAGTCGCCATTTTGTTACAGGGAAAAGTGTCTATTTAGAACTGCTCTATCCCATTAAGGTGTGATAGCTACCTTAGAAACAAATAGAGAAAAACTACTTTTGTATTTCCTTTATGAACTATAGATAGAGAGGAATAGAAAGAACCAACCTGTGTCTTGCGCTAATCCTTTGATCCAATCCCTCTCTTCTTTGACAGTCTCCAGCTACCTGCTCCCTTACTTGCCCAGCTTCACAAAGTACCTGTAAGATCACAGAAGAAGAACACTATACAAAGACATGGATCTATATTCACAAACAACTTAGGATCAGATTTAAGTTACCCATACAAATGTAACAAGCATCAATGATACAAAAGCATGGAGGAAAAACTCAAATAGTTCTTATTGATAAACAAGAAAAGATCCAGGAGGAGTTACAACCGGTGGTTCCTGACCCAGCATCAACCTCCCAGCAAAGAGGCCCCTCTTCACCTCAAACAAAGCATAGATCACCCAATACTCTGATGTTTGTCTCAAAAAACCAACAATAATTCCTTACAATATGCCAAATTCCAGCCTCTGGATCTCTGAGATGAGGGATCCATATATAGATATGTGTAAGGAGGATCAGTCAGCTTGTGATTTGATTAGTGTCTTCTCTCTGTCAGTTCTTACTTCCACTTGGAGACTGAAGGCCTCTTACTCATACTTGGTTGAATTCAGTGAGGCAAGTGTCTCAGGAGAAGATTCTGGAAGCTTCCATTGTCTCTCCACCTCACGGAATGACACTGCCATTTGTCATTTCTCGGCCATCGCACCCCACAAAAGGGACTTTTGAAATGCAACGCACCCTCACAGTGCATTTAGGTGCAATGCAACACAACTAGCCAATGGAGCAGCTGAAATGATCCTGTTTTGACTTATTCTGAGCAGTTTCTGGTGGAGAACTTCTGGGAGAAGCTGTAATCTATTGACCTTGTTCCTTTAGGGGTTATGTTGTTGGGAAAAGTATCCAATACGGAATGACCCTATCCCACTCTAAGGGTGATAGTACCTCAGCAACAATCGAAGCAAAGCTATCTAAGATTTCTTCTTTATGAAAGTAAAATAGGGGAGAAAGAGATCCACTAACCGATGTCTTTTGCTAATGGTTGATCCAATCTTCTCTCCTTGCTGCTTGCTCCCAGCTCCTTTCTCTTTCACTGGCCCAGCTACACCAAGATCCTGCAAAATGGCAAGAGAGGGAAACTACAAGAAGAATACATTCATAATTGATTCAAGGATTAGAATAAATCAAATACACAAGTATAACAATACACCATTGAGACACATGCATATAGAAGAACCTCAAATTCTTTATTAATGGAAGAAGTAAAGTTCAGGAAGTGATACAACCATAAAAGGCCCAATCCAGCATCACCACCCAGCAGAAAGAAATCTCCTCTTCACCTCCTTCAAAGCAAATCACCCAATAGTTCTAAACTCAAACCAACAGCACTTCCTTACATTCACAAGATTCCAGCCTCTTTAGACCTCATGAGAGAGCTCTATATTTAGGAGTTTTGGAGAAAGGATGAGTCAGCTTGAAGCTGGAATGAAGCTGACTAGTGTCCTCTCCCACTTCAGTTATTCTTCAGTTCTTGAGTCCACTTGGAGGTTATTGCTTCCACTTGGAGATCTAGACCCTCTTACTCATCACCAGTCGAATTCCTTGATCCAAGTGTCATTTTGGAAGCTTCCTGGGCATTGACACCTTGAGGAATGACTGTGCCACATGTCCCAACTCGCCCAGCACAGGTAGCCTTCTTTGCAGTTGACATTCAACGCAGGTAGACAGTGGAGCAGTTGACATTCAGCGCAGATGCTTAGTGGAGCAATTGACATGATCCAGAATTAGCTTGTTTTTGAGTGTTTTCAGGTGGAGAACTGCTATTCAGTGCTGTGGTTTGCTGACCTTGTTCCTCTAGGGGTAGGAACAACATGTTTAGGGACTTTGGATCCCTTAGATTATGGACATTTCATGCTTCATGCTGTAAGGCACAAAAATTTCTATAACAGTTGCCCCCTAAAGTATGAGGTCGTTTATCGGGTGAAATGCTTTATCAGGAGGATCCGAAGTTCATTCAATCGCTGAGAGGTGACCTGTAATAAAATACAATACAATACATTATTTTTCCTTCTGCTTTCATGATCTAGCTGAGGCGGGCATTCCCATGCTCAACTTTATAAATTCATTTTGGTATATAGAACAGACGATCGTCTGATGGTAGACTGATAATTCTCTGCTGAAATTATCATCCTCTGAGTAGGATGATCATCTACTGTAATGATGTACATGTCAAATGTCTTTATATTTCCTAAATATATATCGCAGCTCGGATGGATGAAACTAGATCCGGGGTCTTCAAACTCGTTCGACCTTCACTCTAAGTACAAGTCGATCCATGTGAGAATTGCGCTGAAGTCGAACATGGAAAGACGTCGCTTGATTACCGGTCAATGATGTAAACCGTTAACAAGCGCGTGAGGAATCACCGGTAATGATAATGACCCTCAAGGTACTGTAGTACAATTCACGTGGTGTGAATAAAGGACTTGGCGTCGAACACCACGCAAAATCTTTTGGTCGAAGGTCATTGATGTATACCTGTCGCCGGAAGTGAGAAACTTGCCATTGAGGCATGCAAGCTTCAAAGTACTGAGGGGGTTGTTCCTAGATCAACTTCTTGGATAATGAGCTGAAGTCGACAAGAAGTGATCCGTCAAAGGAGGGCCTTAATGAATCCCACATTAGTGACACGGAACGGAGCTAATGATTTTAGTGGAGGTGAAAACAATCTGTGACATATGATTCAGGGTGGCGATCATGGATGGATGAAGGATAATGTATGGCAGTGGATGGGACACGGTTGACTCTATCTGAACATATAACGACACTGATGCGATGGATCGGTAGCATTACCCCAAATGTGGATGGTTTGGCGAGACCATGGTGATGAGATCGGTGAATGAAACAACCCAACCCGATGTGGTACGGAGGAAAAGTGTCATGTTCAAGAGCGACTTGCTACCATTAAAGCTTTGAGGTTCTCCCAATTTTTCCCCAGTCATTTCTGACCAGTACCTCTTTATTTTTGTCAAGCTTCAGGAGGATAACATATGCTTGTTCTATAACCTGCCCTTCGGGCAAGCCCATCGCTATGTTTTAACGAGCTTAGCGATAGGGAAACTCGTTCTCGTCTAAAGACAAGTTTGTCACTATTTACTTATTTTAAGGAGTCTAACGACAAGGAAAACTCGGTCCTTTTCATTTTTAGAGAGTCTGAAAAAGTATAAAACAATACAGAAGGGATGAGTTTTCGATAATTTTAACGAGCCGAATAAAACAAGCGCTCAACCTTTTTGTGCAATAATCCCTCAGGTCCAAAAAGATTAAAATCTAGAGGAGGGATAGCTCTTCCGATCACTTTAACAAGCTGGAAGGCCAAAACTCGGCAAACTTTTCATATTTTACGAGTCAGTTGAAAAGAGCTTAAAGAAGACTCGTCTTTTGAGGAACGAGTGATAAACAGGGATAGCAGCAGATTCCAGGTACAGGTTGGAATTTTCCAATCACAGTAGTGTCACAAGGATGGCTAGGTGAAATCACTCTTCGCAGCTGTTCCTCAAAATGGGTAAACAATCATATGGAGGTGAACGATCGGCCAAATGAAAGTGGAGGTGGCAGGTGAAAAACACGACCAAGGCTTTTTATGGCTGATAAATTTACGATCACAGTGGTTATTTACCGGGATAGGTTCATTTTTTATTTAAAAATGAGCTTAAACTCTGGAGGAAACATTGCTCACTGCTTATATTTATTTTTTAACGAGCATGAAGACCGCGTTAAAATTGCTCGGATCTTGCGTTTATTTTTTAACGAGCATGAACTTTATGCTAAAACTGCTCGATTCTCGCTTTTCTATTTTTTAACGAGCATAAATTCCGCGGTAAAACTGCTCGATTCTTATGTTTATTTTTTAACGAGCATGAACTATGTGCTAAAACTGCTCGATCTTATGTTTATTTTTTAACGAGCATAAATTCCGCGGTAAAACTGCTCGATCTTGCGTTTATTTTTTAACGAGCATGAACTTTATGCTAAAACTGCTCGAAAATATGGTCAAATTTTGATTTTTTACCATTACTAGCTTTTCTCTTTTCAAGGATAGTACTGCATTCTCAATTGTTGCAACAAACTTTGTTAGAAATGAATAATATTTGCATGAAAATGAGATTATAACCCTAATATTTCGCTTTGAACTATGTAAAACGCCATTGAAAGGTGTTTTTACCTCTCATTTTACCATTTCGTTTGCATTTGGTTTGTTGGAGCTCTGGAGGTGCCTCTTTCTCCTTGATTTTCACCAGCTGATTCCGGGAGATTCTGCGGACGATTTTCGGCGCCGTCTGGACCAGGTAGGAGCTAAACCCTAGCTCTTTCTTTTCATGGTTTCCTTTTCCAGTTTTATGCCTGTTTTTCAGTCTTTCTGAGCCTCAGGGGTTTTGCCAAGGCGCCCTAACTTCAGCGCAGGTTCCCCATTCGAAACCTGCGCTGAATGTCAAGATGCCTTAAGGCAGCCTGACCTTCAGCGCAGGTGGGACACTCTCTGCCTGCGTTGGGCTCAGAAAACTGAGTTTCCAGCTCACTTTTTGATGAATTTTCGCCAGTTTTTCATCAAAATCAGGAACTTACTCCTTCTCTTGTTTGCTTTGCAGGGAACTTTTAACAAAATGTCCCTTACATGGCGAGAACGAGAACATGAAGAGGAGGACATGATTGCCCTCCATGACCCTGTCATGGTGAACACGCTGCGGAACTGTGGCCTGCTGAAGTTTTTCCGTATCTCTAGCATGAGAGCACAGATCACTTTGCTGCATTATATGCTTGATGCTTGGGATCCTATTAACAAAGTATTCCAGATTAGGGGAAAGTCCATCCCCTTGACCATAGAGGACATGTACTTCTTGACTGGGTTGTCAAGGCGAGGTGCCCCCATTTCCTTGTCAGGTACGGCCCAGGGGACCGATTCCGTGAGAGATTATGTCCGCCAGTATTACAGGGAAGGTTCTCAGCCGAGAAGAGACGGCAAGATTGTTATCCGTGAGATTACTGATAGGTCTCTCAGATCCATTCTGTATACCATTGGTAGGATGGCCGGTAGCGTATCTCTACATGTTGCCAACAGATCTTATATGCAGCACGCCTTGGAGTGTCTCCAACCGAAAGTATTCAACTGGTGTGATGCAGTACTTGTTCAGATGAAAAGTCAGTTGACCAAGGTGAAGGACGGGAAGCTGAAGAACTTTGGATTTGGTTCTATTCTGACTGCCTTCACCTTGGAGAAAATCCAACTGATGCAGCCTCAGTACATTATGCTCGACTTGCCTTCTCCGACCGAGCCACGTATGCAGAGGTGGGTCGATCACATGTCTAGGCATGCTGGTCAACCTCAGATTACTTTTACTGATGCCTTCTTCAGGTGGTTCGAGCGCCAGGAGATGGTCTTTTCCGAGTATCCATATGTGGGTATGGATTTCCGAGGTGATCCAGATTTGGTGTTACCGGATGGCGAACAGTGGGGCGCTATTGGTAAATTCTTTGACCATATCACTGTTTACTGTTCTAATTTATAATGTTGTTGTGCTTTATTCTATCAAGACTTTTAATCATACTCTTGGGTGCATGTAGGTGTTGGTCCTGTTCGTCCAGCCGTTCATCCGAGACCGCCAGTTTATGCCCCGGCAGTGGAGCCTGCTAGGAGAGCTATCCTCCGCGATCTTGACGATACTGAGACCCTTACAGCTGTGCAGGAGCAGGTTGAGAGCCTTACTCTCGGCATTCCCGATGTGAGGATTGATGAGTTACCTTTACACCTACAGAGACACACTACTGGTGTGCCTAGACGATGGACTCGTCTCTTGCGCATGATTGCACAGGCCATGACGTGCTATCATGAGCACCACTAGGCTAGGGTGCCCCCTAGCATTTTTGAGTTTTTAGGTCATATGACCCATTTTGTCTTGGTTACAGAACATTACGTATGAACTATAAACAACTTATATATATTTTGATTTTCGATTTTTATTCTGTTTGAGTTATATGATCCATATGTACAATCTTTGATGATGTGTCCTTTTTATAAATGTTGCAAATGTCTATCTAACACATAGTTTGCTAATGAGTCAGTTAATGTGTTTAAGTTTCTGGAAATATGTTGATATTGAATTGAATCAAATTGTCTTTCCAAGATCTTAACCCTTAGTAACATGCGATAAATAGCTGGATTGCGAACAGAATATATACCATTGAGTTGTAGTATTACGAGCTGTGAGTCTAGCCTGAAAATTAGTCAGCGTATGCCACGTGTGATGGCATCAGAGAGTAGTTCTATCAACGCACTATACTCAGCGATGTTATTCGTTGATTGCCCAATACACACACCTCTAAAACTTACTAACTCGCCGCTTGGATAAAAAATGGCCCAGGCTGCGGAGGATAGGTTCCGCGAACTACGACTCGCTCCGTCGGCATATCCAACGCATGTCTCCAGAAGGTTAGACATCTGCAACAAATAGAAAAGGTGGATCACTCGACCAGAACAAATACTTTAGCGAAAACAAAATACAACAAAAGCATATAGGTTACTATTAAGCATAGTAACGCTTGAGGTACAACCCGTTGCGGGGCTGCGCCAGTGGAATTCCGTCATAATCCATTAACTCGTAGGCTCCTTTTGCTAACACCCTTTTAACAATGTAGGGGCCCATCCATAAAGACTTGAATTTACTTGCTCCCAATTTATCGGATTCTTGGTCATAAAGTAAGACCAAATCACCTTCTGAGAAGACACGGGGTTTGACACTTTTGTCGAACTAAGCCTTGACTCGTTTCTTATGGGCTTCGTTAGCCAAAGCGGCATCACGACGGGTTTCGTCCAACTGGATTAATTCCAAGAAACGAGCCTCTTCTTCTGAAGTTCCGGGGAGGAGATCAATTGCGAGTTTAAGCGACGAAATTTCACACTGGATTGGCAAGACTGCTTCCAGGCCATACACCAGTTGAAAAGGTGTGAACCCGGTCGCGTTCTTTACCGACGTTCGGTAAGCCCACAAGGCTGAGTATAGGATTATGTGCCACCTTCTTTTATGAACCCCGATCATCCTTTGCAACATATGCTTCAGGACCTTGTTGATCGCTTCAACTTGTCCATTGGCTTGCGGATAATACGGGGTAGAGCTGTCATGAGACAGCCCTAGCTTGGCAGCTAATTCGACCATCATGTGATTGCGAAAATGTGACCCATGATATGTCACTATAGCCTGTGGTACGCCGAACTTGGCGACTACATGATTGAAAAAGAAAAGGGCAGTTGTTTCACCAGTGTTATCCAATGTAGGCATCGCCTCGGCCCATTTGGTAAAATAGTCAATAGCGACTATAATATACCCATGCCCCCTGGTCGAGGTGGGGTTACATTGCATGAAATCGATGCCCCACTTGGCGAAGGGCCCAACAGCAACTATCGGCTGTAAAGGTGCGGGTGGTTGTCTGGTTTTGCTATCAAAAATTTGACAAGCATGGCAACTTCTGACTGTGTTTATGAAATTTTTGAACATGGTTGGCCAGAATTATCCTGCTCGTAAGATTTTTTGTGCCGTTGCATATCCAGATTGATGTCCCCCACACGCGCCTGAATGACATTCATTCAGGGCTTTTTCGGCCTCCTCATGGGTAAGGCACCTCCTCAGAACTGTATCGATACCACGACGGTAAAGTGTATCACCGACGATCATGTAGTCTTTTGCTTGGTATCGTATACGTTTTTGTTCGGAGTGAGAGGTGTTTGGCCTGAATTTTTGGATTTGGAGATAAACTATGATATCTCCATACCACTCATCGCTTGTAGATATCAGAAACAAACTTTCGTCCACGATTGACTCTTCCGATGTTTCATCATTGGACGACGATGGGAGATCACACAATAATTCTGCGAAAACTAGAGCTTTCTTTGGTTTGGATTTTACAAATTCCAGATCAAACTCTTGAAGGATTGCTATCCATTTTGAATATTTGCCCCCCAGCAACTGTCGCGACAGTATATAAGTCATGGGGTTGCAATCTGAGAAGATGGTAGTTTTCCGAAAGAGGACATAATGTCAAAACCTTTGAATCGCTTGAATAGCTGCAAACGCTAGTTTTTCAACATAAGAATATTTACTTTCTGTATCATTTAAGTTTTTACTTAAATAATAGATAGGATGTTCAATTCCGTCGACTTCTTGAACTAAAACCATCGCAATGGTCGTATCCGCTGCAGCTAGATAAAGGTTAAAATCTCTTTGATAGTCTGGGGCGTACATTAATGATGCTTTTACTAGACAATCTTTCAGAGCATCAAAGGAATCTTGCGCCACCTGGTCCCAGACAAAAGGTACATCCTTCTTCAAAAGACCAGTATAACCTTTAGCAAGTTCTGCGTAATTTGGAATGAACCTCCTCAGAAAGTTCGCTTTCCCTTGGAGTTTCTAAATCTGAAGCAAGTTTGAAGGTGGAGGCAAATTAACAATTGCCTGAACCTTGCAGGGGTCGAGACGAATCCCATCCTTAGAGACTACAAAGCCAAGAAAACGACCAGAACCGACGCAAAACACACATTTGTGCGGATTGAGTCTTATCTTGTAGTGCCGGCAACGTAGAAATATCACTCTTAAATGCTGCGGATGATCAGTCCGCTTCTGTGAATGAGCCGGAAGGTCGTCGAGATAAGGTTGAACAATGTTCTTGATGTCATGGAAGGCATAATTCATTGCCCTCTGAAACGTCGCCCCTGCGTTCTTTAAACCAAAGGGTAATTTTTGATAAGCGAATGTGCCCCACGGACAAATAAATGCAGTCTTTGACTGGTCCTGTGGGCGAATATTTATTTGATTATACCCAGAAAATCCATCCATAAATGAAAATATTTCACATCCGGCGCATTCATCAATTATCTGGTCGATGAAGGGTGTAGGGTAGTTGTCCTTCGAACAAGCTTGGTTTACATCCCTATAATCGACACACACTCTAATCGTCCCTTGTTTCTTCATAACAGGGACAATATTCGATACCCAATCGGTTAGAGGAACCGAGTAGATGAATCCAGCATGGAGAAGTTTTTCAACTTCCGCCTTAATGGCAGCGGCTTTCTTGGGGTGCACCTGCCGAAGCCGTTGTCTTACTAGTTTGACATCAGGATACATTTTAATTTCATGTTCAACGATACTCGAGTCAATGCCTGGCATTTCATCATATGACCAAGCAAAGACATCTCTGAATTTGCGAAAAAGAGCGTTATATATTTCTAGTTTTGAAGGGGAACAACCTTTGCCGACATAAATATTCTCTACAACATTTGTTTTAGTCGAGATATTTATGGCTATAGTCTCTTCAACATTGGATAAGTTTCGCTCAGAATCCACCGTATTTACAGTATTTGTTAGGAATTCAAAAACCGAAGGGTGATAAAGGTCACTTTGAGTATCTTCTTCATATTCCGGAAGAAGGGAACGATGGTGGTGATCATTCCATGGTGCCCCCTCAATCAACATTGATTGTAAGATTCCTTCGTCAGTCCCATGTACTTTCGACCAAGGATCTAATGGGGTTCCATATTCTCGAGACCTATCTACCCAAACGCTTGACAAGCGTTGATTTGGGTTCGCCTCCCATGCTTGAAACATTGATTGCTATAATATTTCTAAAGAGCTTGGGGGCAAAACCATTGTATGATCCATGTTGACATTGTCTTTTGCAACCTTCGTGGAAGATATCATGTTGCAGGTTGCTACAAACGGTACATTTCCTATATAAATAGGAGTGTTAGGACTCCAATATGTATCATTTTGTTATATACTTTCATATCATTTTACTCTCAAAACCATAAGCTCCAATGTCTTTTTCATTCACTATATCCTAAGGTATATGGAAACCTTCTCTTTATTATATGATTAATCTGTCTTACATTTAATTCCATAATACTCTTATATTTTATCAATTATTGAAGTGCATTGTTGCTAACACAAGTCAAAGATCGCAGATAATATATGCCTTATTGGGAATGAGCGGTCGTTGCTGAAACAGCTGAAACAGTCAACTCCGTTGCTGAAACAGCTGTCCCGTTGCTGCAACAGCCAACGCAGTTGCTGAAACAACCGTCAAAGCACGCAACTCCCGCTATGCGTTTTGCGATTCTGGAAGAACTTTTTGTGGATAATAGCAGCAGCCAGAAGATACGGTTACCTGAATCATCTTGAAGATAGCATCTCTGTTGTCTCGGTTGTAACAGTATCTCTTTTTAAGAAAGAACAGAATAGTTTTGTTTAGAACAGAATCGAGATCTCCGTTCTTGTGTAAAATTGTAAATGATGCCTCCTCTTTAAAAAGAGGAGACATCATCATTAGAAGGGATCGATCAAATTGTAATTTTTGAGAACAGCATCGTGTGAGACAGGAGCTAGTCTCCTCTTTTGTATGTACCAGTTTTCTAGACAGATGAATAAAGACCTGTTTTGAGCATTCCAGTTTAATTCTTTCTCTTGGGGAATCTTGTGAGAAGGAAAGGGCCCGCCTTCCTCACAAGATTCACCCCTTCATTCCTGTAGTTGTTCATTTCTTATGTATTTGCGTTGTGTTTGGTTCTGTTGCTGAAACACTAGTTACATGGTTTGTGATACTCTGTTTCTTAGCGCTACATGTATTGATTGCACGAGTGGATGATGAGAGCATGTGCTGAAGATCCCGGTACAGAGGGATAGGGTCTTGCTCCATTGATTGCTTTCTTTTACTTGCAGTGTGATTAGAACAGAGAGGCCAAGTGCTGAAGATTCCTGTTCCTGGGAATAGGGTCTTGACCTTTCGAGATTACTTCTTTTGCAGTGTGATTAGTGCCAGGCGGCAGGTGCTGAAGTTCCCACCAAGGAATAGGGTCCTGTTCCTGCTATAGTTGAATGATTTCTTTCTTTATACATTTATTTTCCTTTTGCTGTAACAGAGAAATCGTGTCTGCTATAAGTTAATTGACTTCAGCTTTAATTAAGTAGACTGTAAATTGATAGATTACTGAATTTAACAATTGTGTGTGATTTTCTTTTACTACAACATTGAACTGCTTTTGACATTGAGCACATACAGTGCGCTATTACCTTTGGAATAAAAAGACCTTCTCGGGTTGACAATTTATGTGGAGCTCGAATTGTGAAAACAATTAAAGCGACCAACATTTTGGCGCCGTTGCCGGGGAAGGTAATTATAGATTTCAAAAAGCATTTATCTATTTTTTTTCTAATGTGCAGGATTGTATGAGAGGACGAGGAAACCAGAAGAAAAATAACCGCGCAGGTGGCAAGGGCTGGGGAGGACGAAAAACGTTTATTGACGAAATTGTATCAAAGGCTGAATCATCACAAAGACTGAGTTCTCGGAAGTCAAAATTTCAGCGTTCCCCTCAGTCAGATTACAGAACAGAAGAAGTTGTGGGTCCTGAACATACAGAAGAAGTTGTGGGTCCTGAAAATACAGAAGAATCAGCAGGCAGCGCTGAAGAGTCAGAGGAAAGTAACAGAATAGAAGAACATATCGAAGAGATAGTAGAAAGCGTTGGACGACCGGTAGGAAATATTGAAGAATCAATAGAGGATTCTGACGATCGAGAAAGTGCAGTAGGAGGACCAACAATGGAAGACAACAATGATAATCTCCTCTTTGGAGGAGGACGTATAGGTCCTGAAGAAGAAAGAAGGGATGAAAATTCTCTTTCTACCTTGGGATTTCCCATCAGTGATCTTCCTGCAGGAACAATGAAAAATATCCCATTGTCTGCCCTACCTAACTTTCATGGTTTATCTACTGAGGATCCTGACGAGTTTCTTTTTGAATTTGATATTTTATGCAGAAGCTATGATTATGTTACTAATGCTCAAAAGTTGAAACTGTTTCCAGCCACCTTAAAAGGAAATGCCTTGAGATGGTTCATGAGCCTTGGGAGCCAGGTAATCACAACATGGGAGCAAATGAAACAAAAATTTCTGCTTAAATATCAGGACTACTGCCGGACAAGAGAGAAGAAGGATGAATTATTCAATATGGCACAAAAATCGGATGAAAGCTTGGAGGACTACATCGAAAGATTGCAATACAACATACAAAGATCCGATCATCCAGATATAAGTAAGGAAATTCGTAAAACAATATTACTTAGAGGGTTAAGGGATGATTGTTTAAATATGTTAAATATGCTTGCTAAGGGAGACATATCTAAAGAATCATATGATGAGATTTGTGAACTTGCTAAAAGATGTTCTAGGGGAGCTGCAAGAAACAGAATAAGAGATTCCACCTATTCAAGGGTACAGAAATCAGCCAATGGAGGAGCAACAAGAGCAGAGATAGGTAATTTGCTTGAAGAATTTAAAACCGAAATGCTAAGTTCTTTTGCTTCGCAGATTGACACTTTGCAGGTTAAGAAGAAGCAGGCTGAGGCAGAAGCAACTCTGGCTGTCTACTGCCCGAAATGTAGAGATAAACATCCACTAAGGGAGTGCCCAAGAGAAAAATTACCAGTTTGCACCCTTTGTGAGAAAGATCATGAGACAGAACAATGTCCATCTCTACCGGGGATAAAAGCAGCGATGCAGCCAACGGAAGAAGAAGCTGAAGCCGTCTACCTGCTAACTCAAAGAAGACAATGGCCATCTAAAGGGCAAGGTACGAATTCTGGTATGCCATTTAATCGTTGGAATAATCATTCAGCTTTTGGCCAAACAAGCTACCCCTCCTTCAACCAAATGCAATATCCACTTTTCAATCAAATGAGCTTCCCACCCATGCAAATGCAAAACCCTCCCTTTGTTGATCCTTCAATGTGGACTCCTTGGCCTCCACAGCAACCACCTCCTTTCAATCCTTGGAACCTAAGTTGGAATAATCAATCATTTCCATACCCAAATCAGATGCCTCAATTCCAACAATCACTCTCTCTACCATCAAATGCCCCACCAAACAACCAAATGAGACCCCAACTACCCGCGCAACCAAATCCTAACCCCAACAATAAAGCTGTGCAAGTTATTGAAATTCAGAATCAGTCTATATCCCCTACTATGCAATGTAATGATATTCATTTGAGATCTGGAAGAGTAGTAGAGCCTATTATTGATGATATAACTGATTCAGATAAAAATGAAACCGAAAAGCAAAAAGAAGCTCAACCACCTTCTAACAAAAATACTGAATCAACAGAACCTCCATTCCCCGAGCGTTTGGTTTTAACCAAAACAACTGAAACTCCTGCTTTTAATTTTATGGGGGAATTGCAAAATTTGTATATTAAGATTCCACTTTTACAAGCATTAAAAGATGTACCAATTTATGCCAAAACATTAAGGGATATTTGTGTGAAGAAACCTGGTAGGAAAACCAAGGATCCCCTTACAGTACATGTGATGGGAGACTTGTCTGCATTAATGTCTGGAAAAACCCCTCCTGTAAAATACGGTGATCCTGGCCATCCTACTGTTACAGTTCAGATTGGTAAAGCAGTAATCCCCCGGGTTTTGGTAGATTTAGGTGCAGCAATTAATATAATGACTCTGGAAACTTCACAATTGCTACAGCTGAATAACACAATCAGAGAAACACCCACCATTTTAGAGTTAGCTGACCGTTCCACAATTAAACCAGAAGGGGTTGTCGAAGACCTGCTCATTTCAGTTGAATCCTGGAAATATCCAGCTGATTTTGTTGTATTGCAAACCAAAACAAAGCTGGGGGGACATCCCTTAATTCTAGGAAGGCCATGGTTGGCCACAGCTGATGCATTTATAAGTTGCAGATCTGGTTCAATGACAATTTCTAATGGTTATGAAACAAAACAGTTAACTCTTTATCCTCACGCTACGCCAGTAGTTAATAATGAAGATTCTTTATGGATGGATTATGATGATAATGCTGTTCAGCCGATTCTAACTATAGGACAAGCTTTAACTCTTAAGGACAATACAGAAGATGAAATAATCAATAATTTTATTTGTGAACCTTCTTCTGTTATTGCTGAAACACACAACCAATTGACTGCAATTTTCGAAACTGATATGCAAGAAAAGATTGAACCTGAAGATTCATCTCAAACTTTAAACACGATCCCATCTAAGAGCGTAACAGTTGAGATTGAGCCCGGTAAGACATTAAACATAAATCCTGATTTAACAGACACTGAAACAGAGCAGCTAATGAAGCTATTACACAAATATAAGGAGGCATTTGCCTGGGATTACACGGACATGAAAGGTATTTCTTCTGAATTATGTACTCATAGAATTTACATTAAAGAAGGATGCCGACCTGTTTGTCAACCCCAAAGACGGATGAATCCTAATTTACGAGAAATTGTTAAAGAAGAACTTCAAAAATTGCTTAATGCAGGGTTTATATACCCCATATCTGACAGTGAATGGGTTTCCCCGTTAGTAATTGTTCCTAAGAAAAACGGGAAATGGAGGGTATGTGTTGACTATAGAGCTTTAAACAAAGCTACCCAAAAGGATCACTTTCCCTTACCGTTCATTGATCAGGTGTTGGACAGTCTTGCAGGGAAGAAATTCTTCTCTTTTCTAGACGGATTCAGTGGTTATAATCAGATAAAAATTGCGCCCCAGGATCAAGACAAAACCACTTTCACCAGTCCTTGGGGAACTTTCGCCTATAGAGTTCTCCCATTTGGATTATGCAATGCACCAGCAACCTTTCAAAGAGCTGTTATAGGAATTTTCTCAGATATGCTGAATGACTGTATGGAAATATTTATGGATGATTTTACCCCCTATGGTGTGTCTTTTGAAGAGGGATTACAAAACCTTGAGAAAGTACTAGAAAGATGTATTCAAGCTCACCTTTCCTTAAGTACAGAAAAATGTCACATGATGATGAGTGAGGGAATAGTGCTCGGACATTTTATTTCAGCTCTAGGTATTCAGGTAGATCCATCTAAAATATTAGTCATTCAGAATCTTCCTATTCCTAAAACTCAAACTGATGTGAGAAGTTTTTTAGGACATGCTGGTTATTATAGGAGATTTATTAAAGATTTCTCTAAAATAGCTTCTCCATTGTTTGTATTGCTTATGAAAAATGCTGAATTCAAGTGGAATAGTCTTTGTCAAAAAGCTTTTGAAGAACTGAAGCAGCAGCTGTCTACTGCTCCTATTTTGAGGGGGCCTGACTGGAATCTTCCATTTCACATATCTTCTGATGCTTCAGACAGTGCTATTGGAGCAGTCCTGGGACAAGAGGAAAATCATCTTCCTTATGCTATATACTTTATCAGTAAGAACATGACCTCTGCTGAGCTTAACTATACAGTTACCGAGAAAGAGTTCCTTGCAGTAATCTATGCCATTAATAAATTCAGACACTATATTACTGGTTATCCTACGTTCGTGCACACTGATCATTCAGCTATTAAATACTTAATGAACAAATCTGTCACAAATGCTAGAGTTACCAGATGGCTATTACTATTGCAGGAATTTGATATTACAATTATAGATCGGCCTGGTAAAGAAAATGTGGTGGCTGACTTTCTTTCACGGTTAAAAACTGATAATAATATTCCAGTAGATGATAGTTTTCCTGACGAATATTTGTTTGCAGTTTCTGCTCATTCCCCATGGTATGCAGATATTGCTAACTACTTGGTTGCAGGAAAACTACCAGCACACCTGTCATACAGGGAAAAAAGAAGAATTGTTCAACAAAGTGCCAGGTATAGCTGGATCAGCGGATGTCTCTTCTATACTGGGCTTGATCAGGAGATTCGAAGATGCATTAGAGAAGATGAAGTGTATGACATACTCAAAGCTTGTCATGATGGTCCTTGCGGAGGCCATTTTGCTGATAAAAGAACAGCGCATAAAATTCTGAGGATGGGCTACTATTGGCCCTCATTATTCAGAGATGCAAAGAAGTATGTAAGAGCTTGTGATAGCTGCCAGAGAATGGGTCAACCCAATCATAGAGACCAAATGCCACTAAACCCCCAGGTAGTTTCTGAACCATTTGAAAGATGGGCCTTGGACTTCATAGGACCCATTAACCCTCCATCCAATCAAAGAACCTATATATTAGTCTGCACAGACTATATGACTAAGTGGGTGGAAGCCAAAGCACTTATTAGAGCCAATGAAGAGGCTGTTTTGTCTTTCTTGTTTGAAGATATTTTCACTAGATTTGGAATCCCCAGAGAGCTAGTTACTGATGGAGGACCTCCATTCAATTCTCATGGTTTCAAATCTACTCTCCACAAATATCATATTCAACATAGAATGACCACACCATACCACCCCCAGGCCAATGGGCAGGTGGAAAGCACAAACAAAGTTTTAGAGGCCATTCTAACTAAAACAGTCAAAGACAACCGAAAGGATTGGTCCCAAAGGCTCCCTGAGGCATTATGGGCTTACAGGACTACTTGGAGAAACACTACCGGTTTTTCTCCCTATGAATTGGTTTACGGTAAAAATGCTATTTTTCCTGTGGAATTTGAAATTAAAACTTTAAAGACTGCCTTAGCTGTTAATCTTGATTTGAATGATGTGCAGACAGCTAGATTGCAGCAACTTTTGGAGTTGGATGAAAAGAGATTGGATGCCATTCACCAAACAAACATGATTCAACAACAAAGAACGAAATGGCATGACAAAATTATCAAACACAAGCAGTTCCAAAAAGGTAATTGGGCCTTGCTGTATGATTCTCGGTTTGAAAATTTTCAGGGAAAGCTACGTACACGTTGGCTTGGACCATATGAAGTAGAAGATGTCTTTCCAAACGGAACGGTAAGACTTGTAACAATTGATGATGCTAAAACACCTCTACTAGTCAATGGCCATAGGCTCCGTTTGTATGAACGCCCTGTTTCTAAAGAAGATTTCAAGACTGCTTGCATGACTGATATTCATTATCTTTTTCCAGGGGAGTCTTCTGCTCCTCACAGCACTTAATTTTCTGCACTATATTTTTTTTTTAGTAGTAGATTAGATTTAGCACTAATAATCCCTGTCAAGGATTGGCATATTACAATTGAATTTTGCAGATTCTGGAAAGGCAATAAGAAGGACAGATTCATCCTGAGAAGATCTGGAGTTTTAATCAAGAAGCTCTTCCATTCATTTTACCCCTTTTTCCTAAAAAGGCAATATTCCCCCATACCCACATTATTTCTATCACTCCCACCACTCCTGAAACATCCTCCTTCAGTCAGTATTTTCCACTCCTTACTGCTGAAATAATCCCTTACCATTCACAGACCTAAGTCAGTTATCCCAATTCTCTGATTTTTCCCGTTGCTGAAACACCTGTTTTAGCAACGTAACACCAGAGTTTTCCCGTTGCTGAAACACCTGTTTCAGCAACGTAACACCAGAGTTTTCCCGTTGCTGAAACACCTGTTTCAGCAACGTAACACCAGATTTTTCCCGTGCTAAAACACCAGATTTTTCCCGTTGCTGAAACACCTGTTTCAGCAACATATCATTGATTCCACTCGTTGCTGAAACACCTGGTTTAGCAATACATGATCAATTTCTCCGGTTGCTGAAACACTTACCTCAGCAATGCATTGTTCATTTTTCAGTTGCTTAAATAACAGTTTCAGCAATTGATTATCATCAAAGTAATATCCCTTCTGGTTCTTACAGAAGCTTTCTGGTTCTTCACAATACTCCTGGTGAAAATTATTTGTCATATGCCAGACTCAGTTACACCTTCAATCCACAGACCCTTCCATGATCACGCAACGCTATTGCAACCGACACTTCGAATTATTAATTAAAGGTAAAGTATAAGGTATATGGTTTTATGTAATTCGGTTAAATCATATTAAAGGAGAGGATTTCATTTCATAATGATTGCATATCTCCCCACGTCCAATCATAATTATACCATACGTAAGGGGGGGAATTCCAAAAATGGAATGATTATTTCGCATGCACCAACCTGCCGCCTGTTATCGTATCCATTTTTGCCGTCATTTAGACTTCGCAGCCATTGTTGCAACAACTAAGTCTGATCAGGGTCTGAGAATACTGAATTGTGCCTCTGCGGAAAAACTCAGAGCTTTAGCCATGGGAAAGGCGGCCATTAGAAGTGAGCCCGGCTCCATAAGTCTTCTACAGTTCTTTCCGGAAGCATATCAGATCTTCCAACAAGCAGGGTGGACAGCATATTTTGAAAGGTTGGGAGATTTTAACGCAGAAGAAGTATTAGAATTCGCACAGAACTTTGAAGGCAATTTCTCAGTGGTCCGGGGGGTTCGCATTTCAGTGACAGAGGATGACATAGTTCAGGTATCAGGGTTGCCAACTGAGGGCATTCGCTGGTTCAGCAGGAAGACGGTCGTTCTTAACGCCCAACAAGACTTTTTGCGCCCGGACGAGCAAGTGGAATCTAGAGGCCGCGGGGTCAGTCTGCATTCACTTCCTCAACCATGGCCATCAGTGGCAGAATTCGTCAAACACTACCTCACATGCGAAGGGCGTTATCAGGTAGTGTACAACCACGACTTTGTTCTGCTGAATCATTTGAGAAATGGAAGATTGGTTAATATCCCTTATTATCTGCTTGGTTGTATTAAGAACATGTCGTATTATTGTAAGCAAGCCAAAACTCCCATGACATCCCTTACCCACCATCGCTTATGTCAGCTGCTAATACAGAGGGGTTTTGCTCAGCAAAATCCTCCTCTGCAGGCCCTACCTGAAATTCCTTCGCAAGCCCCACCTGAAGTCCCTTTGCAAACCCCACCCGAAACTCCTCAACAAGAGAAAACGTCCCAATTGTCTGAAAATCCTCATGAAGAACAACAGGAGGAAATCCTGAATTCTCCCGTCAACCCAACCCCGAGCTCGCCACAGTTAGCAGAGCTAACACCCTCTATTATTCCTGTCCCTAGTGACGACTCTCCAACACCCCCTTCTTCACCCATCAAGAAAAAAAGGAAAACCCCAGCAGTCACAAGTTCCAAACCACGGACAAGGTCCACATCCCAAATTCCTACCTCTCCGCAAAACCCTGTCCTGAAGAAAAAGCACTCCCATTCAAGAAAAAGGAAAGGCAGCGATTTTGCTGCCTTCCTACCAAAAAGAAAGAGGACAAAGACTGTTGAGGCAGAATCTACCTCCATTTTCCCTAACCCTGCCACTATTGTATTGAAACCCTTATCCCCATCCCGAACTCCTCAGCCGGCTTCATCCGAGGACACAGTCCCACAAAAATCAGTACCTCGGGATAATACGACAATGATTCTGGATCAAGAAGTGACTGCTCCACAAGAACCAGTCACTTGCCCCGCGACTGTAACACAAGAACCAGTCACTAAGGAAGAAGAATACACCAAGCAGGTTGATGAGGGGAAACGCCCAGTGACTGTTCCACAAGAACCAGTCACTGAAACAGAGGAATTTACGAAGCAGATTGTTAGTGAAGAATGTCCAGTGACTGTCCCACAAGAACCAGTCACTGAGGCAGCAGAATTTACAGAGCAGGTTGTTAGTGAGGAATGTCCAGTGACTGCCCCACAAGAACCAGTCACTGAAACAGAGGAATTTACGGAGCAGATTGTTAGTGAAGAATGTCCAGTGACTGTCCCACAAGAACCAGTCACTGAGGCAGCAGAATTTACAGAGCAGGTTGTTAGTGAAGAATGTCCAGTGACTGCCCCACAAGAACCAGTCACTGAAGCAGAGGAATTTACGGAGCAGATTGTTAGTGAAGAATGTCCAGTGACTGTCCCACAAGAACCAGTCACTAAGGCAGAAGAATTCACAGAGCAGATCAATACTGAAGAATGCCCAGTGACTGTTCCACAAGAACCAGTCACTAAGTCACAAGAACACAACAAGCAAGATGATAGTCGGAAATGCCCAGAGATTCAAATGTCAGAAATAGTAGCTGAGGAACAAGGATTCATTCCTGACAGAGCACGAGGACTATTTACTGTGGTATCAGAACTAGTTTCTGACAAACAAGAATCCATTCCTGGCATAATGGATGAAACACCAGAGGCACCCATTGTGGTGCAGCAACCAGCCACCACTATGCACCACCAAAATATTCCAGCAGAAACAACTAGCATACAAGGCCCACATACAATGGCATCCCTACTACAGGAAAATGAATCCCTGAAGACTGAAATAGAAGCCTACAAAGCTGAGTTAGCCATGGCTCGAGAAGCTTTTGAAAAAGAACTCAATCTCCATACATTAGCACAAGTAGCCTCAATGCAGAACAGGGAAACATGTATAGAATATATGTGCAAAGAGTGTGGCATTATTTATCAGAATGCAGGCTATAAAATAGTTGAAATTTCACTCCCTGAGACAATTATGACAAAGGAAACACAGGAGGAATGCCCCACTGCTCCACAAGAACCAGTGGGACCTCCTGCGGTGCAAGAAGAAGAAGAAGAAACCGAACAAGAGATATCTCATCCCTTGGGGACAGATGCAGCAATCCCGGCAGAAGAAACACTGCCAGAGCACACCACTATTGATTTAGATATTCCAGAAGAAGCAACATTGCCAGAACACATGATTACTGATTCAGATATTCCAGCTGAGGAAACATCACCAGAGCATACTACTACTGAAACAGCTGTTTCGGCAGAAGAGACACTGCCTCAGCACACTACTGGTGCAAGTATTCCAACAGAAGAAATAATGCCTCAGTGCATTTCTTCTGAGGCAGCCACACAAACAGAGGAAATAGCGCCCAAGCCTACTACTTCTGTTAAAAAGACACAGACTCGGCCATGGGACCCATTGGAACAATTCAACAGATGGAAGAAGGAACATGCCGAGAACCAGGATATAATATTACAACAGCATAAGTTGCAATGGCAAAACTTTGTATACACTAACTGGGAGAATTTGGAACAATTACTGCAAGAGCACAGGGAATATAAGAAGGAAGCCAGACGGTCTAAGGAACGGATAGCCCTGATATTTTCATTGGTGCGAAAGTTGATGGTTACACGGAAACCTTCTGTAAACTATGCTCTTTTTCTTGCTGAACGATTAGCTTACTTTCAAATTAAATCAATTGCACATGGTAGACCACATGAAGTACTGACTTCAGAAAAATTTGTTGAGACCTTCAAGGAGGCCCCTGAAAGCGACCAGCATCTGCTGTGCGAACTCTACTTGCATAATGAAGCCATGCCTGAAGAAAGAAGAGTTAATCTTACTCCAATTGCAGGAGATATACAAATAAGGGCATTCGCTTCATTCTTGTCTAATCAGCTCACTTGGCAGACTGCGTTCAATACAAGCAGTCATAATGAGGAGAATAAACTCCTGTGGATTAGGCCAGAGCCGGTAAGCCCAGCCATGTTCATAGCACAGTACTATGAATACTTGCAGAAGCCAGGTATGAGCGAGCACATAGAACAATTACAGGCTTCCATCCTTTTTAATTGTCAAGAGCATATTCGACTGAAGGGTCCTGCTGCACTGAAGGCCAATGATCTCTTTTGGCAGCAATCAGATAAGGAAAGACAGGATTATCATCCTCTTAACCCTCTCAATTTTCACGCTGCATTGTATAGAGTCCCTAAGTATGTCAATTGCATTCAGCATTGCGGAGTCAACTGGATTGGGTATCATTTCCGTTTTCCCATCTTATGGCTGCCGTCAGAGAAATATCAAAATCATTACCTGTTGACTGACGAAGAGGAAGCCTCGGCATGGCAACGGTTACAGCTCAACAACGGATTCCGAGCTCCTACAGACGCCACTTTCTCCAGCTACTGCTTGAGTAATCTGCATTGCCAGTCCCAGTACTCAGACTCTGATTCAGACGAAGGGGTTGCCTGAGGACATGCAACATTTTTAGCTGGGGGGGATGTTAGGACTCCAATATGTATCATTTTGTTATATACTTTCATATCATTTTACTCTCAAAACCATAAGCTCCAATGTCTTTTTCATTCACTATATCCTAAGGTATATGGAAACCTTCTCTTTATTATATGATTAATCTGTCTTACATTTAATTCCATAATACTCTTATATTTTATCAATTATTGAAGTGCATTGTTGCTAACACAAGTCAAAGATCGCAGATAATATATGCCTTATTGGGAATGAGCGGTCGTTGCTGAAACAGCTGAAACAGTCAACTCCGTTGCTGAAACAGCTGTCCCGTTGCTGCAACAGCCAACGCAGTTGCTGAAACAACCGTCAAAGCACGCAACTCCCGCTATGCGTTTTGCGATTCTGGA
Organism: Pinus tabuliformis; assembly: GCA_031772625.1. Classification (NCBI taxonomy): domain Eukaryota; kingdom Viridiplantae; phylum Streptophyta; class Pinopsida; order Pinales; family Pinaceae; genus Pinus; species Pinus tabuliformis. The sequence goes on along the minus strand of CM062817.1, from coordinate 1,923,223,308 downwards.
AGAACTTTTTGTGGATAATAGCAGCAGCCAGAAGATACGGTTACCTGAATCATCTTGAAGATAGCATCTCTGTTGTCTCGGTTGTAACAGTATCTCTTTTTAAGAAAGAACAGAATAGTTTTGTTTAGAACAGAATCGAGATCTCCGTTCTTGTGTAAAATTGTAAATGATGCCTCCTCTTTAAAAAGAGGAGACATCATCATTAGAAGGGATCGATCAAATTGTAATTTTTGAGAACAGCATCGTGTGAGACAGGAGCTAGTCTCCTCTTTTGTATGTACCAGTTTTCTAGACAGATGAATAAAGACCTGTTTTGAGCATTCCAGTTTAATTCTTTCTCTTGGGGAATCTTGTGAGAAGGAAAGGGCCCGCCTTCCTCACAAGATTCACCCCTTCATTCCTGTAGTTGTTCATTTCTTATGTATTTGCGTTGTGTTTGGTTCTGTTGCTGAAACACTAGTTACATGGTTTGTGATACTCTGTTTCTTAGCGCTACATGTATTGATTGCACGAGTGGATGATGAGAGCATGTGCTGAAGATCCCGGTACAGAGGGATAGGGTCTTGCTCCATTGATTGCTTTCTTTTACTTGCAGTGTGATTAGAACAGAGAGGCCAAGTGCTGAAGATTCCTGTTCCTGGGAATAGGGTCTTGACCTTTCGAGATTACTTCTTTTGCAGTGTGATTAGTGCCAGGCGGCAGGTGCTGAAGTTCCCACCAAGGAATAGGGTCCTGTTCCTGCTATAGTTGAATGATTTCTTTCTTTATACATTTATTTTCCTTTTGCTGTAACAGAGAAATCGTGTCTGCTATAAGTTAATTGACTTCAGCTTTAATTAAGTAGACTGTAAATTGATAGATTACTGAATTTAACAATTGTGTGTGATTTTCTTTTACTACAACATTGAACTGCTTTTGACATTGAGCACATACAGTGCGCTATTACCTTTGGAATAAAAAGACCTTCTCGGGTTGACAATTTATGTGGAGCTCGAATTGTGAAAACAATTAAAGCGACCAACAAGGAGGTGGTAGCGCAAAAGTTCCCATCAATGTGGGGTCTTTCAATAATCCTACTCCGATATCTTGAAGCGAATGGTTGCTTTCATGGATCATGGGAATGCTTCCTGTAACTTGTGAAGCATTAGGGAGGAAGTTCTGTTGTTCGACGACCGTAATCCCTCCTTCAAACGGGAATGCGATCTTCCTAAAATAAGTCGACACAACAGCTGCCATGGAATAAATCCATGGTCTACCCAGTAGGATGTTGTAGTCAAGATTTCCATCGATGACCTCAACATCAATTTCTACTGTTTTTCCTCCTAGTTCAACTTTCAAGTTATTAAGGATACCGTAAGGGGTATAAGTCCTTCCATTGAAATCTTTTAATGTCGTCGAAGATCGTGACAAGGTTGGAGATCCTAAAGTTTTCCAGCAACTCATCGACATAATACATGTTGATGCTCCCTCATCAATAATTGTTCTGTGAACAGTTTTGTTGAGGGCTTTCACTTGAATAAGGAAAGCTAGTTGAGCTGGTAACTGAGGATCATATCCTTTGTGATCAAAGGATACAAGATTGGAATCCTTAGGATCAACCCCACCAATTGCTGATAACAATGCCTGCCTTTGGGTTGGACAATTTTGTAGCACCTCAAGAGTCGACATAGCGGATGGCGATTGTGCCAAATCTTCCACTATGTTATAATGCTGCGCCGCTCTGGCGCGAGGATTAAATGTCGACTTGTGTACTACTCCCTTTGGCGGTTTTATTGTTAATTCAGGAATGATGGGTGGTACAACTTCTGTCGAAGTTGTTGTCAAACTACTTGGTTGATCTTTACCTTTGTCGTTCGACAGCTGAGGATTCCCATAATCTTTGTTCCTTGTCGAAATCAAAGCATCATTCTGCTGTTTTGAAACTGACAACATAAGCACTTGCGACGGGGAAGCATTTCCACTATCAACCATATTTTGACCTGGGTTGGGAAATGGATCAGTTAACACAGCTGAGGTTTGGGAACTTTTAAAGAACCTCTTTAACTCAGCTTTGAATGGGCAATTCCTTATGATATGATCCTCATCATCACATATTTGACATGGATAATTTTGTTTCCCTTTCCCAGGAGGGTTTGAAGAATTTTTTCCAGGAGATGATTCACCTTGTTTCTTCCTCTTCCCTTTGTTTTGCTTCTTCTTGCTTCCTGGTTGATTGGTTTCTTTGCCCTTATCTGATGATACGGCATTTACTTCAGAAGCAAGAACCTCTTCTTTTGCATTTTGATCCGAATTCTTACGGGCTTTCTTTGACGAAGCCTTTATCGATTTCGCGTTTGTCGTGCCAATCACGCCATCACCGGCATGAGAGTCAGTATTGGATTTAGGATGGGGAGGAATTGAAAATTTCGGTCTAGGGGCGTCAGGTATTTTGTCGTAGAGCGTGCCGGACTGAGTATAAACTAAGTCCAAATACTGTGCACGAGCAATAACTTGCTCCTCTATTACGACTCCCCCCTTGGCCACATCTTCCGTTATAGCAGGAAGTAACGACTTTATAAACCATTCAGCTAACAGCTGATCGGGAACATATGTTTTTACCATTCTACGACGATGACGCCACTCATGTATATGATCAGATATATGGGTGGCAGTTGTCTGCTTGAAGTTGGTTAATATTTTTGTTCCCATTTCATACCTTATCGGTAATTGAAAATGGGTTAAGAAAGTCGTGGCTAGGGAACTAAAATTGTCGAAAGAGGCTCTTGGCAATTCAATATACCATTTAGTCGCTGGACTTGTCAATGTCCTCTGAAAAAGGCGAAGCCTTATCGAATCATCATTTAGGGTGTTCGACGAACACCACAGATGAAAAGTCATCACGTGATTCGATGGGTCTTCACCTGGATTTCCATTGAATTTAGGAATGTCAGATGGAAGTTTATGAGGAATCTCTGGCCACCAAGGGGCATAAGCAATCGGATCGTTGGTTAACCGGTGTAAATCGGGTAACTCTAAAGTTTCCACGAATGGTAACTATTGATTCAGGTTAGGCGAAGCATAACCAGGGTACGATGGAATCGCTTGAGTAGTGGGCCTTTGCATACCAGCATAATGTAATTGATGTTGGTATGACTGATACAGTTGGTGGACTTGGCCACTGTAAAGTGGTTTATTTTGACCGTTTTGGATATACGGTTGTCCACTATTCGCAAAGATCTGCTGCTCAGAACCTTGGTACACCTGCTGGAATTGCGGTTGTTGGTGTTGCACTAGCCATGGTTGTGAAGTCATGTTCTGTTGTGCTATGCTAACCGTTGGACCAAGGTGTGGGGTAATTGTACCCATTTGTACCTGTGTCGCCCCACTAGTTGGAAATTGTGGTTGTGACCCATGTTCAAGGGGTTGTTGCACTACAACCTGAGAAATCTGAGGTTGACATGTAACAGGCATCGCTTGAACTTGTGACACTGTTACAATAGCCGGTGTGGATGGGATGTTCGTCATAGGTACACACTGTTGCACAGAATATACAATCCTTGGTTGTTGAGGTAGCATAGGTGCGCAACTACTTGATGCAATTCCAGTATAACCTGAATACTGTTGAGAACTGCCGTATGGATATCCTCCCGGAGGAGGTAATGAAAGGGCATACTGCCCCCCATACAGTAGCAATCCAGAACTCAGAGGGATTGTTTGTCCTCGAGGACTAGATGGCCCAAATTGACCTCCATGAGGATCAATCTGTCGAGTCTCAACGTAAGAGTTGCGGGATATTATTCCGGATGAACAAACTGGAACAGACCACACTGTCGTCATAGTCCCTTGGTGGACTCCTTCTAGCGGTTGTGAGCTAGTTGGGACAGATGGTATGCCGGCAAACATCGTCGGAGTGACGGCAGGGGCTTTTGCTGTCGCTGTGTCATTTGACACAGTCCTAGATGATGACGGTTGTTCCGACATCTTAAGTCTATCCAATAGATTGCCTAGCGATTCTACAGGAACCTCCACTTGTGGTGGATTAACTTCTGATGAAGGAAATAGAGTGACCCCGACTCCAAAATGGGTTGGAGTACTTGCTTGCGGATACTCTGCAATTTCCTCTATCGCAATCAAACCCGGTGGAAGAGGAAGACCGTCAGGTCCGTAAAATATTTCCGGTGCCGAAGAAGTGGTTGTTTCGACAGCGGTAGTTGTTTGAGGAACAAAACTCTCTGGACCGGTTACTGACGGAACTGGTTCAGTTATACAAGTATTTTCCCCCAGACTAGGATCAGTATTATTGTCCTTCTGTGGCTGTTGAACTTCTTCTATAGAGGCAGGGTTTCCAGAAATGTTTGGAGTAACCGGAACCTCAGATGCAGTTGGAACACTTGTTCTAACTTTTATAGGAGATTTTGAACCGGTTAAATGAGTTCGCTTTTTTCGTACTGTTTTCGATTCCGAAGACAAAGACGGTTGACTCGTAAGCCTCCGCGAACGACGGGGTTTCAATTGACTTTCTTCCACGATTGCGGATTACTCGATCAACCAAAATATTAAAAGGGGAAATTTGTGTTTCCGAATTGAATGAATTTTATTAGACGCTTTTTAGACACAACTTGCTTTTTCACTTTTTAAGAGTCGAGAAAAAGCTAAAGATGACTCTAGTCTCCTTCGATGTTTTAACGAGCCCGAAGTGACAAATGCTCGGATGGACTTTTTCAGTTATAGAGTTTGAAAAAGGCCAAAAGAAACTGCTCTGGAGATCTAGGCAGAGGGTGTGTCAAACCTTTCGCAAAACCACAGAATACGTTTTACGGCACGGGTGGTCGATCTTCATGAATGCTGTGTTCATTGCATTGCGATTAGTAGGGAGGCCGACACGGATTCCTAAGGATAAAAGATATATGCCTATAGGGGTCTCCCAATATATACGCGACGGTACGTGGGAGCACAAGTCCGTATTAGTGCCACCGACTCTCAGGAGGAATCACCCACCTTCTTCGAGATCAACAGTCACTACGTTTAACGACGCCGGAACACGTCTCTAGCTTAGACCTCTATGTGTTTGCGTTATGTTTCAAAGCGTTGTTAGGTTCATTCAATATATTTTAAGTGGATCTTTTTAAAGTTTGCCTTTCAAGGTTCACCACGAGATGTTTGATACAAATTCGTAAATGCAGTCTAAAGATGAGAAGCAAGCTTTTTCAATCTTTTCAACTTATGAAAATCTTAACTACTGAGGGAAAAGAAAGACATCATCTTTTCACACAGATCATAGAGCACACACTAATGCACTTTTTCCTAAATCAACATGCAAACTTATCGAATGCAAAATGCACAATGCAGGTATTTCTTTTCTCTTTCTTAATGTTGATGGATTACAAAAAGAAAGTTGTTGTATAACTTTGAATTCAATTTCAAGTGAAAGAAAACAAGCTTTTGTCCAAAATCAAAAGACACCTTAAGATTTACTTGTTTTAACACTAGAAATACATAAAGTCAAACCATATGATGAAAGCAAAAGCTCAATCAGCTATGAACAGCAAACAAACTAACTCTTAAGATCAGAACGACACTTATCACAGGTCTAGATCTAAGAGGCCACAACAAGACTAGTTCACTTTTTTTATGGGAAACTGCAAATGATGTAAGAAATACACAAAGAACAAATACATTTTCTTTATACAACCGAGGCGGAATAGTGGCAAGGAAATTTGGTTTCAGATAGGCACATTGACTGATAACAGGTTGCAAAAACAAGGATGAAAACAGGGCAATAAACAGCAGGGAACCCCAGTTGCACAAGGCAAAACTGGTTCAGCGCAGGTAGTCCCTTCGGGACCTGCGATGAAATGCAGACTTCCTTCACAGTGTCTGCAATGAAGAGAGAAACTCTCGTTTTTCTCAGTTTCCGGGTTACAGATTGCTTAAAAATCAACAGTTTTTGGCCAAATCAGAAGCTATCAATCAAGTACACACTAAAGGATGAAAAGGAGGATGAAAAGCTATCACTAAGAGCTATTCAGAGTCCTTGTGGATCAGCTCTTCAAATCATAAACATGCCCAGAAACTGAGCTAGAGTAGCTGCCCTCTACTTTGCATTTGAAAGATCCAAATGCAGTTCGATTCAGTACTCCCTGTGTTTAGGAAATGAATAGCAAAAACACAAACAACCAACAAGATACGATCCCCAGTGGAGTCGCCAATTTGTTGTTGGGAAAAGTATCCAATACGGAATGACCCTATCCCACTCTAAGGGTGATAGTACCTCAGCAACAATCGAAGCAAAGCTATCTAAGATTTCTTCTTTATGAAAGTAAAATAGGGGAGAAAGAGATCCACTAACTGATGTCTTTCGCTAATGGTTGATCCAATCTTCTCTCCTTGCTGCTTGCTCCCAGCTCCTTTCTCTTTCACTGGCCCAGCTACACCAAGATCCTGCAAAATGGCAAGAGAGGGAAACTACAAGAAGCATACATTCATAATTGATTCAAGGATTAGAATAAATCAAATACACAAGTATAACAATACACCATTGAGACACATGCATATAGAAGAACCTCAAATGCTTTATTAATGGAAGAAGTAAAGTTCAGGAAGTGATACAACCATAAAAGGCCCAATCCAGCATCACCACCCAGCAGAAAGAAATCTCCTCTTCACCTCCTTCAGAGCAAATCACCCAATAGTTCTAAACTCAAACCAACAGCACTTTCTTACATTCACAAGATTCCAGCCTCTTTAGACCTCATGAGAGAGCTCTATATATAGGAGTTTTGGAGAAAGGATGAGTCAGCTTGAAGCTGGCATGAAGCTGACTAGTGTCCTCTCCCACTTCAGTTATTCTTCAGTTCTTGAGTCCACTTGGAGGTTCTTGCTTCCACTTGGAGATCTAGACCCTCTTACTCATCACCAGTCGAATTCCTTGATCCAAGTGTCATTTTGGAAGCTTCCTGGGCATTGACACCTTGAGGAATGACTGTGCCACATGTCCCAACTCGCCGAGCGCAAGTAGCCTTCTTTGCAGTTGACATTCAGCGCAGGTAGACAATGGAGCAGTTGACATTCAGCGCAGATGCTCAGTGGAGCAATTGACATGATCCAGAATTAGCTTGTTTTTGATTGTTTTCAGGTGGAGAACTGCTATTCAGTAATGTGGTTTTCTGACCTTGTTCCTCTAGGGGTAGGAACAACATGTTTAGGGACTTTGGATCCCTTAGATTATGGACATTTCATGCTTCATGCTATAAGGCACAAAAATGTCTATAACAGGTTAGAACAACACTTTTAGGGACTTAGGAGCCCTTGGTTTATGGAAATTTCATGCTTGGAGTTGTAGGGCACAAAAATGTCTATAAAACTATCCCCACCAACACCTTGCAGCTAATCCTCAAGTTGTCCAAGACTATGTTGATAAGTAGGCCCATGCTATTGCTCATTTCGAGGACATGGAGAGATTGTTTGGAGATGACTGCATTCATGCCTGCATGAGAAGGTGGAACACATTGCCACACATCCTACGGATCAGGGAGTATCGCTCCCCAAACAGGATGAGGGAAGCCATGAGGTGAGTGCCACTGTATAAGCACTCTATGCAAAGTTTGAAGGCCAATTGGATTGACCTCAAATTCAGTCCTCCACTGCTGCTACGATTGCTAGAAGGAGTAAAAGAGGAGGAAGAATAGAAATAGTGGGAAGAGGTGGATATAAAGGCAGGATTCCATGATAAAGAGGAATATATCACATCAAAGGCATGGGATTTTAGGGAATCTGTCAGAACCATCAAGGATGAAGAGTTAGACTAGTTGCTCAGAGGATGAGCAACCCATTTAGTAGGGGGGTGATGATGAGCCCTAGAAATGGGTAATTCTATTGGCTCATTCTGCCTCTTAATTCGATTTAATCCAATATTCTAATTATTTTATTGCATGTTTTTGAATATATTTATGCTAATAGAGTGAATTGGGTTATCCATTTTGCCATGTAGTTTAATGTGTGCTTTATGCAGATTTTTTGGCCAATTTTGGACAAAGTCAAGGGATTTATGAGAAAATGGTAGCCAAAACTCAAGGAAAATAGGGAAGAGGATTTGTAGGGGGGTGTCTCCTTCATTTTTGACCCCTTTCCTCAAATCCTCCATCAGCAACTCGGAGCACAAAGGTCCACATTGATGCATCCAAGGGATAGCCGAGCAAGTAAAGAAGGATTGATGTTTATCTCTAGTTCTAGAAGCCAAGTTTGTTTATTTTAGGAGGAATTTTGGAGGACTCCATTTGTATAAATATGGGGGTTTAGAGCCTCAGTAGTTTAGCCAGTCATTAGTAGAATTTTCGCACTTTTTTGCAGCACTTGTTTAGCTTATTTTCGAGTTCCTTTTTTAGAACAGTTTATGTAATGTGACTGTTATTTTTGATAATGAAGATGAAATAGTTTTTGAGCCAGCACTAATCACTTTCAGAGGTCTGAAGCTCCTTGGTTAGGGCCCAACCCAAGCTACCCAACACCTGTTGCTTTGTACTAATATGTTTTTGCTTCAGTTCATGAGTTAATTTCTGTTAGATAGATTCATTTTACTTTACTGGATTAGGTTGCTTTTGATGGTTTGCATATTTTTTGTTTTTGTTTCAGTTGCTCAAGTAGGTTACTATAGTGACAGAATAAGATTAAAAGGGGCCAACAGCAGGCCCTGATCTCCTTTCTCCCTTTCTGGGACTATGATTTGAGGTTAAGGCACTACTGCTACCACCAAAAACATAGTTTTTCTCTTCCATGCAACTGCTAGTGTGGTGACTTGATTTGGAAAGATTGATATGTTGATTCAGATTCAGTTACCTAGATCCTTTCTTGTTCTTTTACCATAGATCTCTCTGCATGCTTTCTTGTTCAAAGGTTAGTGTTCAACATTTTCTGTTTGTAGGTCAAAATTAGGTCAGGCTAGAGAAATTTATGTTTTCATGGTATAGTTAGTTCTTTCTTTGATTAGTTTTTGTAAGTAGATGTGAAGATATCTTGCAGGACACCTTAGCTCACCATACATCCATAAATCAGCCAGCACCAGCTCACTTCTCATAGATTTCCCAAGTTTTTCACAACATTTTTCCAATCTGCCCTAAATTCTGCATTTTTCTCCATCAGCTTCCCTCTTGCCATTTGAACAAATCCAACCATCATGTTCCCTGTTTACCTTCCTTGACAAGCTCTAGACACCTCAACACCTTCATCTAGCTTTCAATTACCCTTTCCATCATTTCTCCACCTTCAAAACTCCAAAAATAGCTCTCGGCCTCCTCCTGTAAATCCCCTGCAGCCTCCTGTAGAATTTCTTGTGAGTGATTTTTCGAAGTCTGATCGCTATGAAAGTCTTTAGAAGGGTACTAGGGGCTTCTTAGGACCTCTCCACACCTTCCTCCACCTCTGAAAAAACCAACTCCACCTTCCTTCACCACCAAACCTCTGCACAATCACAACCAGATAAATCACAAGCATAATAATTTCACATAAAGACACTCAAAAATACAAAAAGATGTTTTCTTCTCATTTCTTTTCAGAAGTAGCTTGAATAAATGAAATTTACCTTTTCAGTAGTCAATGGCACTCATTTCATCAATTTTCATCTCTTTTCTTGCAAAAGTAGGGTTTTCTAGGGTTTGCTAGGGTTTGCGTTACATTTCAATTTTCCTTCTCTTTCTGCAAATAGAATAGCCTCTGTAGAGTTAGCTTCCTTTCATCACAATTAAAAGATTCTTCTAAGAATTCATAGAAGTTGGCTTAAGCTCCTAGTGAACTTGCGCCAGCTAACCAAGTGACAGCCTGCAGTAAGAGCTAGTACTTGTGCATGTAGTACCGTTGCTTCCAAGTTTGTTACAAACTACCGAGTTGATACAAGTAAAGTAGGAAGCCCTAGAAGTTGCATCATTATTGATGCAATACTATTTCTCACCAATGTGTCACAACCTTATTGTTTTGATCATGTAAATAAATTTACTCTCCATATTAGGCTGTTGAGCTAGAAATAATTTTGATTATTAGGTTAGTGAGACAAATGGTATATTGTGTAGCTTATGTGTCCATGTAGTTCTATTAAAGATTGATGTTCTTGTTTTGGTTAAGTGGCTCATGGAGCCACAATGTAAATGTTTTAAATTTGTACATATTCTTATAAATTAACAAAATAAGGCTGGGTATGGAGCCCATTCCACAGAAAGAGTATGGGGGACACAACTCCAAGACAAAAGGAAAGCACTTGGGTTTATTGTAAAATTGCACTCTAGGGTCCACATGGCTTTAGTGAGTGCTACATGGCCAGTTAGTGCCATGAATTTAAAAATAATGTGGCTTTTTTTTTTCATGGATTGATTTGTTATTCAGTAATATATTTATGAAACTCATTGTAGTAACTGATGGCTAATGAATCATGGGGTTGGACTCTATAACTGGCTGGGGTAAAATTATGATGTTAATTGTGCCAAAGGAATGCATCCAATTTTTATGTGAGCAAAAAAGTATCTGTGGGAGCTTGGTGGATCTCAGGGTTTATTTTCCATGATTATGGCTTGGTGTAATAGAGTTTTGGTGGGGAACTCAGTTGGAGATAGTTAGAGATTATTGGCTAGGATTTTGCACCAACTGAGGGGTTATTTCAATTTTTCTATTCAACATTGGAACACTTGGTTGGAGATAGTTAGAGATTATTGGTTGGGATTTTGCACCAACTAAGGGGTTATTTCAGTTTTTCTATTCAACATTCGAACACCTAGGGCTCTGAGAGTTGCAAATAGATACTATTTCAAAAAAACTTAAGTCACCCTGGAAGGTAGGCGCTGCCAAGGGTTTTGGGTTGTACTACTTGGGTGTCTGTCAGGGGAACATGAGCCTATGGTTGAAGACAAAGGCTACTAATATTGGTTCCATAGCATGGGTTTTTGCTGTTGTTTGCCATCTATTTCCATGGAGTTGTTGTCCCAACTTAGTAGTGACCTATGGTTGAGCTTATGAATCACATGGTCGATGGCTAGGTGGAAAGTGGAGAGCCCATAGCTAGTTGGTTCTTTTCAACAAATAAGTATTTGTGTTTTTGTTCATGAGTTTCTATTATGTGTGATTTATGTTCAATTGATAATTATGCTTCGACTAATGTATTTTGATAGTTCATTATGCATGTTGCATACTGATTGCATAAGAATATAGTGTTGCATTGCATTTTAATTAAATTTCTAATTCTAGGTTTCAGGTTGGAAGAAATGAATATGAACAATTTTGCAAAAATTGAATCGTTTTTATGTAGTGTTGTTATGAGTGGTATTGCCAAGTTGAGGGTTGACGACACTATAGATTGGAGTCATATCCTAGTTTCAACGTTGGGTTTGAATTTGGCTAGAGTTTACAAGTTGATCACCAATTTTTTAACGAAATGTTATATGGTGGAAATGGTTAAAATCTCGCTAGTATTCTAGAACAAGTGCCATCAAAGGTATATACAAGAATTAAAGGAATTGTTGGTTAAAAATTGATGGGTTTTAGGCTTAATTGGACAAAGTTTGATGAAAAATTAAGGAAATAGAGGTTTCCTGCTAAGTCTTCGACAAATGTTCTAAGAATGTGAACATAAAAATTCACCAGGGAGTTAGAATTTCAAGTGTAATAAAAAAATACAGTATGGATAGCTTGATTCAATTTCATAGCCAATTTCAAAGGAAAATATTAATTATGCGTGAGAGAGCTATGGTTCGATATCACACCCCTGGTGAAGAATTATTTTATGGCTAATAATTTAGAATGATTAATCTTAATGACATATTTAATGTAATTATACATGTTTAATATATCTACAAGACCCTTTTTATAAAATATTGTTGATATGGGACTCAAGAGCTATTAAGGTCCATAGGTTGAAGTTGGGTCAAAATTGTTTTTCAAGGAGTTCAGGGCCACGAGGGCATGATGGAGTAGTAACGACGATGAAGGTTGTGATGTCATGTAAGTTTGATCATGGTAGCATGGGGTGGTGTGGGGCCATAGAGGTGGACTAAGCCTATGTTAATTAATGTGTTGTGGAACCATGTTGGGGTAGGGTGTTACTGTGATAGGGGACCTCCCCCTATGTTGTTAATGGGAGAGGGGGGCGGTCATATTTGATATTGGCCATTGGATGACCAATGTCAAATTGCATAAACGTCGTCAGATATAATGGGAAGAACCCTGAGTTGGAACATTGATTATGAACCCCTATGACATTAGTGAGGGAGTAGGGGTCCAAATTGTGTCTTGACCATCCATTTTCAACATGTATCCACCGTTGGATGTTAGGGGCCTTCTGTCAATGTGGAGTTGGAACCATGCTAAGGGAGTTTGGAACCTAGAATATTAGATTGTGAGGAGCTTGTTAATGGACCAACAATTCGATGTCCAAGGATGATTTTAGAAATTGTGTAGGGTTGATATGAGCTATCAGATCTAAGATCAACCAACATAACAACTGTTTGATATTTTAAACTATCAATGGTCGATAAACCAAAGGGACCCTTGGGGTTATGTGGGGTCAACAATAATTCATTTATTAATTTATTTAAAATATTGTAAGATGGGTTATATATATGTTGTTTTGCGTTCATGCAATATGAAAATAGAAGTGGTGGGCTCCGTGTAATTTATTTAAAAACATAAATATGTTATATGTATGACCCTTTTGGGGTGTCACTAGAACTGTGAGCTGTTGAGGGTTGGGTTTCATATTTATTTATTATTTATGAATATTTACATAGAGGGGATATACTTTGGTCCATAAGTGTTAAGTTTATATGTTATTTAAATGCTTTTCATATTTATATATAGATTAATAATTGGATAATATTTATATAATCAATTAATATATAAACAAAAACATATATATTTATATATCTTAAATAAAACAATATATGAAATTGTGTGTGTGTGTGGGGTCAGAAAGAAGTTAGCATGTTGGCTAGTTGGAGAAAAAGGCCAAAAGGCTAGTTTACTTCTAATAAGGAACCAAGGAAATCCTAAAGAAGAGAAGAGTGAGAATCACAAGGAATAGGTAAAAATATGGAAGTACAAGAAAATATAAGTACTTTTGACAGGAAAATTAGTTATAGATTTTGAAATATAGTTACAACATTGAGGAAAGTAGGTAGAATTGGAATTTTCTCGGCATGGAGAATTTGACGAAAATTATGCGAACTTAGAAAGACCATAAGTTACAACTCACAAATTAGAATTGGACATATAAAAAATAATTAGAATGATAATTTCAAGATGATTATAACTTCCTACCCAAAATTTTGAATTGAAGGTTAAATTTTTGGAAAATTTTGAAGAAAATCTACAAGAGTCTTCACTGTTAAAATGTCATAATAGGTTACAATATTTCAAAGGTCATATATTTTAGCTTGGGGATTGGAATAACACAAGTAGATAGTCAATACAAAGAAATTGACGAAGAGGACAACATGGAAAATCTAGAATTCTTAAGTCAATGACCAATTTGAACAAAATATTTAGGAAACACTATAAGTAAATTTTCAGGGAAAATTTCCTAATAACATATAGGAGTCAAAAATATGCCCAGGGACCTTGGAGTGAAGAGGAAGTAGTCAGGGCTATAAACATAAGCATGAATGATGTTAAAAAAAATAACGATCATGTAGTGGACCAACCTAAGGGTAGGGATTTGGAAGAAAGAATCAAAAGTCTCAAATTGGAATTTCTCAACTATAAAGATGACAATGAGAAGCTGATAAAAGATAAACAACCGATTAGCAACCAAATATTTACGAGTTTAAACAAAATTTAGAGTGAATTGACATAGAAGACTAAGTCCAGATTAGCTTACGAGAAAAGTGCAGGGTTTATGATGAGAGGTATTGGAAGGTCAAGTCACTCCAAAATTGTTTCTTATCAACACTATCACTCAGCTAGGAAAACAAGTAAAAGGGATTATTTTACTATCGAATCTGATAATATCCATAGTTTGTCACCACTTAGAGAAGTTAGAAGAAGAGTAGGCAAGCAAAGCTAAGAAAAATTAAGCCCCCCATATTTAATGGCGAAAATAAGAAAAGGGAAGAAGAAAATACCTGGTTGCTAGAGATGAGGAAATATCTTTAGTTGTTACACTATTCTTCAAATTTAGAGTCTAGAATTACCATATATCACTTGAATGGCAAGTTGAATCTCTGGTGGGAGTAGCTTAAAACAATCTAACATTTAGATGAAATATGAATTACCTACAGGAAATTCAAAGAGTAGTTTGAGAGGAAGTATCTATTTAAACACTATTTTGAGCGTAAAAAATAAGAAATTTTCAAGTTACAACTTGGACATATGACCGTGGAAGAGTATGGTAAAAAATTCACCAATATACTGAGGTATGTTAAGTTGATTATGGATGAAAAATTAAAAGATTAGAGGTATATTATTGGATTACCCTCTTTTTAAGGTGATAAATTGATGCACAATGAGCCAAAAACTTTTGAGGTAGCTATGAGAAACGTGAAACAGTTGTATGAAAACAGAAAAAATAGACCAGTCCCGTAGAAAACTATAGGAAACAAGAAGAAACATTTTATGGAGTAGAGGAAAAAGTGTTTTAAACCCTCACCATTTAAGAACAATCCTTAGATAGGCCAGTAGGATACACCAGTTTATAACCAGCCACAAGAGGGGGATTTTGCTAACAAGAAGCTTCAATTTCCACCCATCAAATGATGTAGTTGTAAAGGGGGCCGCATGTAGAGAGATAGCCCTCATTGGAAAGATAAGATGAGGATTATACACAACATACAAGCAAACAACTACTTTGGAATATGTGGGTAGGGGCATGCCCATAATTTCTGTAGCTTTGGATAATCAGCAAGTAGAACATCATGGACATATGATAGAGGTTAAAAGTAAGCTTAACAATCAACCCATTATTATTTTAGTTTATTTTGGAGAAAACCACAATTATATTAATGTTAATGTGGTAGAAAAATTTAATTTGAAGAAATTTAAATATTCCAAAACTTGGTTAGTACAACTAGATATAGGTATGAAGTGAAAAGTTACAAAACTGGTTAGATAGTGTCCAATTGATATCAATGGCATGAGGACAATAGTTTACTTGACTGTATTTTCATGGGGTACATATGATTATTTGATTGGCATGGATTGGCTCGAGAAGCATCATATAATGCTTAACTGCTACATACATTTTTTTATGTGTATGGTTGATGAGGGACAATAAAGGCAGGTCGAAGGGATCCCCAAGCCAATGCCTTTCAGAGATATATCGTCTATGCAATTGAAAAATAATTATAGGAAAATATGCCAAATCCTTCTGGTTCATATGGAGGGGAAAAATGTGGACCAACAAGTTAATTTATAAAAAATCCTAGTGATATAGGAATTTGTTGATGTATTTGCAGGAATATCAAGATTACGTCTAAAGAAGGATGTCAAATTTTCTATTGATTTTCTTCTAGGAGTAGTTCTTAGTGTCTAAGACACCATATACAATGATTACTTTTGAACTTAAATAATTTTAGATGTAGTTAGAGGAGTTGGCGAAGAAGGGTTGTATATGCCCTATTGTATCACTGTGGGGTGATCTAACTCTTTCCTTTAAGAAGAAATATGGATCCTTGTTACTGTGTATTGATTTCCATCAATTAAACAAGGTCACTATAAAAAATAAATATCCATTACCAAGAAATTTTTATCTCTTCAATGAGTTACGTGGGGAAAAAGTATTTTCCAAATTTGATTTAAGATTCAGTTATCAATAGTTACAGATCAAGGAAAAGGATATCTATAAAAAACATTCATAACTTTCTAGGGGGCATTATGAGTTCATAGTGGCACCTTTTGGATTATACAATGCACTGGGAGTTTTTATGTCTAATGAATGGAGTTTTTAGGAATTATATGGATCGTTTTATTATTATTTTTCTCGATGACATTCTTGTATACTCTAAATCCAAGGAAGAGCACTAACAACATTTGAGATTAGTACTCAGAGACCATCGAATATATGCCAAGCTGAGTAAATGATATTTTTATCATAAATAGATTGATTATGTGGGTTAGATCCTTTCAAAAGAGGGAATAGCTATGGATCTAGAGAAAATTAAGGCTATCAGTGGATGGAAAGCACTAAATAATGTTGCAAAAGTCTAGTCTTTCATTCGCTTGGCTAGGCATTATAGAAGTTTTATTCAATGTTTCTTCATAATTGCACATCCCATTACATCTTTGTAGAAAAATGATGTGAAATTTCACTGAAAACTTAAGTGTGAAGAATCTTTAAATAATTAACATCTTTATTAACTATAACTTTGATATTAATTCTTCTATTATTGGAAAGCATGTTTTTTGGTATGCACTGATGCATGCAAAGAAGGCCTTAGTGAATTTCTCATGTAGAATGGACAAGTAATTTTTACTTACAAATCTAGAAAACTAAAGGAAAATGAAAAAAATAATGCTTCCCATGACTTGGAGCTTGCAACTATTGTCCACAGACTCGAAACGTGGAGGAATTATCATATGGGCTAGAAATTCAAACTACAAACTGATCATTATAGGTTGTAATATTAATTTGAATATTCAAATTTGAGTGCATGAGAAGTGAGATGGATGGAATTGATAGCAAAATATTAGTTTGAAATTAAATACATTGAAGGAAAAGCGAATTGAGTGGCAGATGCACTTAGAAATATATTTCATGTTATTTATTCCACGATAATTAGTAGCTATGAAACAAATTTGGGGACTAGGGTTGTACAAGCTAGACAACTGGATTAGTAATATATGCAGATTAAGCATAATTTACAACAAGGTACAAGATAGCATAAATACCATGAATATAAAATGGGCTTGGAAGATATTCTTTTATATAAAAGGTAGAATTTATGTACCAAATGTGCCAGCTGTGAAAATTATAATTTTAAAGGAAATGCATAGGGTGTCGTATGTTGGTAAGCTCAGGTACCAAAAAAACTTTGACAATAGTTAAGGAGAAATTTTATTGGCCAGGTTTAAAAATGGAATAGGATAACTATATATTTGGGTGTATGGAATGCTAGTGGGTGAAGGTTGTGCATAAAAACTGAGCTAGTTTACTTCACCCAATTCCCATTCTTGACTGGAAGTGAGAAGTGGTATGAGTTATTTTAATACCAGTTTTCCTAGAAAAAAAGGAGAGCATGATTTAATAATGGTTGTAGTGGATAAAATTATAAAGTCTACTCATTTTGTTCCAGTGAAATCAATGCATAAAGAAACAAATATTGTAGACATTTATATGCAGGAAATTTCCAGTTTTCTAGGGTGCCTAAGGAAATAATTTCATATAGATATCCAAAATTCACTCCAAATATTGGATGAATTTATTTAAAGGATTGGGTACTAGTTTAAATTTTAGCACAGTGTGTCATCTAGAGTAAGATGGACAAACCAAATGGGTAAATCAAATAATTGAAGTTACTTATGGATATACATGATGGATGAACCATCCAAATCGGAGGACTACCTTCATTTGGTAGAATTTGCATATAATTATGGGTACTAGGAATCATAAAAAACATGCCCATTTGAGGCTTTGTATGGCAGAAAATGTAATAATATAGAGTGTTGGATTATCCCCGTAGAAAAAATCATGGTTGCTCCATAATTAGTCAAGGATGTCAAGGAGAAGATGGTTAAAATAAAACAGAATTTGGAATCTACCCAAGTGTTGTGGCCGACAACAACACCCCCCCCCCTTTTTATTTAGTATTAGTAATAAAATTAAATAAATGGGGGACCCTTCTTCTAAAAAATAAGAAACTAGCACTTATATTTCCCTTTGAATAAAACACACTATCATAAACGTAGGAAAAAACATCCGCAAAACCCAGAAAACTTAAGTTTTATGATAAGTTTCGAATAAAATCGTTCTCTTAACAATAAAACATCGCATCACAAAATGGTAATAAAGGACATCATATAAACAAGATTTCCAAATTATGAAAGCACAGTAATAGGAGATCGCGCACCTTAAAGACTCGTCACACATCGCAGATTTCATATGTCACAAGTACCACCTAAGATAAAACATCCAGATCCTGCGATATGCAATAAAGCATCATGAAAATGCATCTCATGGTTGCATAAGGAAATAAAGGATTGTTAATAGAGAGGATTAGCGATATTGCAACAATATTGCGAAACAAATTGCAAAATCACTTTATCGTAGATTGGCAGGGCTCATTCTTCAATGAAATATTTCTCGTAATTCGACACCGATTTATGTGCATTAATGTCAAATTAGTGGTTTATTGATGGTCATTTATGAGATAAGATTTAGATCTGATCGAAAGGTTGTTTCATGTAGGGCGATCTATTTGATGTGATTTCAAAATTAAGGGCTTTCCCATCACCTTACCTCTTACCATTATTATTTCTTTACTTGAAACCTTGCAGGAGCGGCAAACAGAATAATATATGTAGCAATGTGCAGAACGTAATGGGAAAGAAGCGAAAAGCTTCGGTTGTTGAGGAAAAAGAGATGACGCCCTTATTCACAGACACCACCTATACCAGAGATGCCGGAATATCCACTTGGGAAGGCATGTACAGTCTACTCAAAGAAGAAAACCCCAGAGTTATGGAAGTTAAAGCAACAACAAACTCACGCGGGTCATTTGAAGCATCAATTACTGAAATTTCATGTTCATTCCTGCACCGAATAGCAGCAAGGCTTAATATACTTCCATATACAAACATGGTTAAGTGGGTATTGGACAGCGCTGATATAACAGGCAGACAATTCAAGTCTTAGAGCCAAGAGCTCATTGGGTCATTCACCCCACAGGATTTAAGGCTTATATATCATTTACTAGAGCTGTAGGCAAGCTACAACAAACATTTCGTGGAGAAGTTCGCCAAGGAAAATTAAGATTTGGCGGAATGCACCAAGAACTAGTCGGCAAAGGAAGAGCCATTGGAAAAAGATAAACACGGTATGTACAATACTGGTTCCCTCTCTTCCCCATATTTTTTTGCTGCTGCTATGATATGTAGGCTATTTGGAAGGCCTGACATCAACAATTTTTCATCTGAATGGCTATCCATATTAAATGCGGCCACTAAGGCCACTATTATGGATTGGGCCCAGATATTATCTGACAATTTAACCTCGACCATTTGGAAATACCGGTCTAAAAGAACTACCTCTCAGAGGATTTATCCTCCTTTGTTTTTAGTTGCTTATGTCATGGATGCAATCTGTTCTATTTCTAGATTTCCTATAATGGGTTGGAAGTGGACTATACATAATTCCTTGCCCATTCACGTCTGTCATAAGGAATTGTGGGATTCCAATTTACCCCATACTTTTACAGAATTTTCCATGGAGTTATGTTACCTCTTCCCAAAAAGTTGTTTAATAAGGATGCCCCAAGGATTTCCCCCGAAGCGGAAGTTGATATTCTCCCTGTCAGAAGATGGTTTGGAGAAGAGTTTTTCACTTATGTCAGAGTATTTGGAAGAATTGCTTCCCCTCATATGCTACCCTTGTATGTCCTTGATAAGTTATTGGCTCGAGAAATTGCCTACTTGTTATAGACATTTTTGGGCACTGCAACCCCAAGCATAAAATTTCCATAAACCATGGGCTCCTAAGTCCCTAAAGGTGTTGTTCCAACCCCTAAAAGAATAAGGTCAACTGATTACAACATCTATGAGAAGTTCTCCATGAAAAACTACTCAGAACTAGTCAAAACTGGACCATTTCACATGCTCCATAGGCAAAGTGCATTGCATCCCACCTAAATACACACAACAGGTGTGTTGCATTTCAAAAAGCCCTTCTATGGGGTGCGATGGGTGAGAAGGGACAAATGGCAGGGTCAATCCGCAAGGTGGAGAAGCATGGAATCTTCCAGAAACTTCTCCTGTGACACTTGCCTCTCTGAATTCGACTAGGGATGAGTAAGAGATCATCAATCTCCAAGTGGAATCAAGAACTATCAGAGGGAAGACACTAATCAAATCTCAAGTTGACTCACCTCCCTTGTAGACATCTATATATGGATCCCTCATCCCAGTGATCCAAAGGCTGGAATTTTGTATCTTGTAAGGAAGTGTTGCTGGTTTGTTGGTGCAATATCATAGTGTTGGGTGATCTAAGCTTTTCATAAGGTGAAGAAGGGCTTCTTGCTGAGAGGATGATGCTGGGTCAGAACAATTGGTTGTAATTCTCTTGGATCTTTCTTGTTTATCAATAAAGCTATTCAAGTTTTCCTCCATACTCTTGTATGATTTATGTTTTATGCATTTGTATGGTCAATTTACATCTGATCCTATATTGTTTATGATAATAGATCTATGTTCTCGTATAGTGTTATGCTTCTTTGATTCTACAGGTACTTTGTGAAGCTGGGCATATAAGGAAGCAAGTAGCAAAGGACTATCAGAAGAGAGAGGAATCGAGCAAGGAATCAAGTGCAAGAAAAAGGTTGGTCTCCTTTATTCTTCTCTCATCTATCTCTCATAAAGGAAAACAAAATTAGTTTTAAGTTTGTTTGTTTCTAAGGTAGCTACCAGCCTTAGTGGGATTAACAACTCTACATAGACACTATTACCAGTAACAAAATGGTGACTCCGCTGGGTAGCGAGTAGATTGTTTGTTCATATACATTTGTTTACTTTATAAACTTACAGATGGAGCCTGAAGTCAAGCCAGCTAGCCTTCGAACTGCATTTGCTATGCAAGTGCAAAGTAGATCAATGCTGCTTCAGTCAATCTCCAAGTTTTGTTTATGAATTAAACAATTGATTTACAAGCTTTCTAATTGCCCTCGTGGTGGCTAGTAACCTCCTTAGATCTACCCCTGTGATTGATTTACTGATTACCACTTGTTTGTCCTAAATCCCTGACCTGAGCTGCAAACTGTGACCCGGAATCTAATCAAAGTCTTGTCCTTGGTCCAATGCACTATCTGTTCTGTGAACTTCAAATGCAGCGCACTTCCCGAGTGTAGTAGGTGCGTTGCATTTCAGTTTTACTGTGTTACAGGTGCGCTGATGAGACAAGGCCTTGTTCCTAAATTTTGGTTTTTGTGTTCACTCTTTTCAGATCTATTCAGGAGTTTTTCTGCTTGTAGTCAGTACACCTCTGTTTGAAACCCCTTTCCTTGCTGTTATTCCGCCTCCATTGTGCAAAGAACTGTAAATGTTTTTATGTGTTTTTTGAGTCATTCTCAGTTCTCCTTTACAAAGAAGTAGCGTAATTGTACTATCGTTTCTTGATTTGAAAGTGTCGCAAGTGTCGTTTTTAGTCATAGAAGAGAATATGATTATTCTTGATAGTTGATTACACTGTTACTCTTGTATTTGATTTGAATTAGTAGTTTTTGAAGTGTTGAAAGCAAGTTTTCAATTCCAAATAACAAAGTGTCATCATTGTCCTCATTTTGTTTTGAAAAGAAACTTGTTAGTAATTGTCGCTTTGAAAAAATAATTCAGATTTGCGCTTAGCTTTCTTTTTATCATTCACACATTAAGAACGCTGAAAACAAATACATGCATGTGCATTTTCATTTAGGATGTTTGTTGGTTTGATTTAGGACAGTGCATATAGTGTGTGCTCTCTGCTCTTTGTTGAAAGAAAACCATCTCTCTTTCCTTAGTAGCTAGGATTTTCATTGCAAAAAGAAGATTAAACGACTATTTATCATCTTAGATTGCATTTTAGGAATTGTACATCTACATCATGCGGTGAACCTGAAAGGAAAATTTATTAAGCAATATCAACTATAAAATAAATTTAATGAATCTAAAAATGCTTTGGAACCTAACGCAAAACATCTAGAAGTCTAGGCTAGAGACATATTCCAGCGTCATAAAGCCTGGTAACTGTTGTTTTCACTGTTGGTTGGGTGATTCCTCCACTTTGAGACGATAAGTGCCAGTACGGACTTGTGCTCCCACGCACCATCGAGTATATTTTGGGAGACCACAATAGGCTTTATCCTTTATCCATAGGAAGTCGTGTCTACCGCACTATCCATCGCAATGCACTGAACACACCATTTGGTAAGACTGACTGCCGTACCGTAAAAATTATTCTGCAGTTTTGCGATTGGTTTGTGTTGTGGCCAGCAACAACACCCCCCTTTTTGTTCAATCTAGTATCAGCCACGATGCTAGAATGAATGGGGACCCTTATTTAATTTTTGGAAAAGCAAAGATTTCATTCTAAAGTACAAACATGCACTTAGAAAAGGTTTCTTGAGTGACTTGAGCCTAAACCAGTGTTCATGGAAGCAAATATTTAAGATTGCATCACAAAAGAATGAGAAACACCTTCATTTCCGTTCTAAAGACCAATATGTGCACCGCCTCAGTATTAATAACAACATCGCATCGCAAAATGCTAGTACCCATAAAGAAAAGCTTACAAACCTGCTGATTTGCGATATTGCGATCGCGCGATCGCATATCGCAGAAGTGAGGCAGGCGAAGATTAACAAGCATTGAGTTATTGCGATCTGCGATATGGCGATCTGCGATATTGCGATCACTACTGTTTGCAATTGCGCGACATGCAAGGGTACAATGGCAGATCATAAAAGCACCTTAATACGAATCCCTCGGGCGCGCCACCCAAAGAAAAGCCACTTACTATAACCTGACTTGGAGTTATGCGCTTTTAATGATAGTAATAATTTCGTTGTCAGTTATTAAGTGGAATAAAGACGCGTGCCTTAATGCGGATTTGCTTCACGTAAGGTGGCGTATCTGATTTATCTCTTGCATTTAAAACTCTCCCATCACCTTTCTGATCAATCTTTCCATTTCAATCATAACTTGCAGGAGCAAAGTGCGAAGCCAAAATCAAACAGAAACGCTAAGCGAGATGGGGAAGAAGAACAAAGTTCAAAGCTCAGAAACAAGAGAGAAGACCAAGGAGATGGCGCCCCTGTACACAGATACTGCATGCAATAAAGATGCAGGCATCTCAACATGGGAAGGCATGTATAGGCTGTTAGAAGAAGAGAACCCTAGAATAATTAAGGTAACTGCTGCCGTCGCAGGTGCATCACATCCTTCAAAGGCGTCTCTGGAAGACCTAGTGTGCTCTTTCCTCCACAGAATAGCGGCAAGGCCGAAGATCCTACCATATACAGACATGATCAAATGGATTTTAGATGATGTAGAATTGCATCATAGACAGTTCAAAGTTCAGGGGCATGAGCTCGTGGGATCGTTTGCTGCCTCAGACCTGAAGCTCATGTATCATCTTCCTGAACCACAAGCGACCTATAATGCAGTCTGAATGGTTACCGTTAATCAATTCCGTGACTAGTTCTGAGATAGTGGATTGGGCCAAAATCCTTTCTGACACTCTATACAAGGCGGTTCTCCACTACCGTTCTAAAAGATCCTTCTCCCAAAGGGTCTATCCTCCGTTTTATCTGTCTGCCTATATAATGGACTCTGTCTGTCTTGTATCGAAATTCCCTACTATGGGCTAGCAATGGACTACCCAAGACCCATTGCCCATTCACGTCTATCATAAAGTTTTATGGGATTCCCAGTTTGCCCCTCATTTTTACCAGATTTGCCATGGGCTCATATTGCCCATACATAGAATGATATATGATAAGGACCCCCCAAGGTGCTCCCCCGAGGCCCAAATTGACATCCTCCCCATTGCGAGATGGTTTGGGGAAGAATGGTTTACCTATATTCGAGTTTTTGGAAGCACTGTACCTCCACATGTCCTACCTTTGTATGTTCTTGATAAATTGTTGGCCCGAGAAATTGCTTATCAAATTTGTTCTGAAGGCGGCTTAACAAAGGAACTAAAAGACAAAAAGAAGGCCATTTGGCCTCCGTTTCCCGTCACTTGTGGGGTCTTCTCTTTGTTCGATGTGGGACACGCTTTTGATGAAGTGCAGAATGTGAAGTGTCTCCAAATATTTAAGTTCTCATCGAGACCATTCGACCCACATAATGTGGCCCAGGAATTTACAACCAATTTCAAGACAAGGGTATTCTTTGGGAAGAAAGATCTGTTTGATGATCTCTTCCTGAACAAGGACTCGCTCAAGGAAGTTTTGCAAGAAGCTCAGTCAAGATTGTCTCCAGACGACCTTCGGAAATTCACATTGTTTAGAGAAAGAAGACTGGCTAGTATTCCACTGGAAAAACTGCGAGTAGCTACTAGAGAACCGACTCCGAGCATCAGCCTTAGCGGAAACTCCGGCGCTTCCAGATCTAAGTCCAGCGCCGCAAAAGAAATATCTAAACATCCTGAAGAGTCTGTGCATAACAAAGAGCTGAACGAAGAAACAATCAAAGACACAGCTCAATCAAGTGCGATGGCTCAGCAGCAAGTTATCGCCTCGCCACCAAGAGAGGTTCCCCCTCCTGTCGTTGAAACACCTCTTTTCACAGTAGAGTTGGATAAATAATGGAACACCTTCAATGAATTAATTAATCTTGAAGTTCAAACCCCAAAGACACCTGTGAGCAATACACAGGTGGTGCAAGAGGTCATCTCAACCATAGTCAGTAGTGCCGTAGAAACGGAGCATCTCCCTATCGCTCCATCCTCAGAACTTCTACTCAGCGTAGAAGAAATTCCTCCACTGGACGTATTCTACAGCCCCCAGCACAAAGCAGTTGTAAGAAGACAAAGAAAGAAGAGGAAACTTGAGAATACATTATCTAAAGATGCTGAACATCTAGATGTCTTATGGAAAGACCCGAATAGTAATCCAACCGAGAATCTCACGAAATTGTCTCTGATTGCAGGAGCATATGCTTCTGCAACTATCGACAAGGCCTCTGAAGTTCAGCAACTTCTAAAAGAACACGAAAATCAAATACAACTGCTACAACAACAGTTACAGCAAGCCAATGTGAACACTGAAGCCTCCAGATAGCTCGAGAAGCTACAAGAAGACTTTCGCCAGATGCAGGTGAGCTATCAAACAAGTCTTGAAGAAAAAGAAAAGCAGCTGCAGATGGTGCAAGAAATGCATAAAGATGAACCTAAGCTGTCAAAGTTCATTTCAGAGTCCATAGGCTTGAATGACCAACTGTCACAGCAACAGGAAGATATGGTACATAGAATATCACAATGGAGGCATTTTTGTGAAATAAGTGACAAGATCACCAGCCAGGTGGTGGAATTGTGGAATGACTACGACTAGGTCAACAAAAGAGTAACAAAATATCTAACTTGGCAAAATGACGAGGAGGGGAAAAGAGCAGGAGCACCCAAGATTAATGAAAATCATAAGGAGCTGCTCTTTAACAAATGGGACAAACAAATCACACAGGCGGAGCAAGCGGCGACACAAGCGAGCATCCTTATCGACTGTGTAAATGAAAATTTACATACAGGTAATTTGATTTCAGACACCACCCTGGGGTACCTACCAAGCACGTTGCAACTGGAGGCAGAATGGAAGCAGAAAGCACAGGCAAACAGAACGACAATCCAGGCATTGGCTAGACTAAACTGGGAAAGTTACTGGACTTACTTAGTTAAGCCTCACAGCCAATGCATGACAGTAAGATGCATCATGAACGCAGCCGAGAAAGTAGCGCCAGCTCTTATGGATGCTGTTTTCGCAGCCCAGCTAAGCAAAGAAATTAGCTAGCCTGCTCTTCTCAAACCTATGCTTGACAGCTGCAACTTCAGAGACCAAATTAAAAAGTAATTTCATTTAGAATGTTGATTTTTTTGCTTTTAACTAAATTAGAAAAAGGGCGGTCATTTGAGAACCGTATCCTCAATTTTGTAAACATACTATTATTAAGATTAGGTAGTAGTATTTCAACCCTTATCATTGCATTGGAGAAGGGTCCAGAAATTTGTCAAAAACTTGTCCTCAGAACATGCACTTCTGCACCTCAGAGGAGGGTTTGATGAATGGAAGGATCGGATTTATTTATATTTGCATTTTAATGTCTGCTACTGATGTTGCATTTCTGTACTCTTTGTGGGCGTTCGAAGTAAGTAGGAGTATATCATTATTGCTTGAAGTTCGTGAGTAGAAATTAGTCATAAATGGTACTTTTATCTCTTGACGAATTTCTATTAATTTGCTTAAAGTGATATGCAGCTGATGTTATTTATATGTTAATATATAGATTTATGGTTACCATTTGGCACTTTTGTACGGTGGAATCATCTGTTTATGTTTGACATATGAATGATTTATCATGTGATATGAAGTCCACAACTGTCCTGTTTAACTTCTTATGCAGAATGGTTTATCTTAAATGGTTTATATTCTTATAGTAGCTGAATAATCTTCATTACCAGTTATTATATGAAATCTTTTTAGATCGCATGATGGAAAAGATATATCCCAGGTTAGCGTAGGTTGTATATGTTATTTTTATTCTTATTTTAGCAGCTTATAGCTAGATGATGAGTTAGATTAAAATTAGTTCTCGAAAGATCTCTAGAAACAGCATAAATCAAAACTCACACACACACACACCCCTTGCATCGGGAAGCTGGTCCCGTTATCCCCAGTCGGACCCGCTACTCCAAACGGGCAAGGAGCCAACAACCAGGCTCTGGACCAGGTGGGTATCCCCCTTGTTGTCGACCCGATTTCGGGGCCCTCAACATATTTGGCGCTAGAAGGAGGGCCTGAGAACATTGTCTGATTGGAATGTTTTTAATTATAAATCTTGAAACGGGATGGCTACTCACAGAATTCCTATTTGGAGTTGCATCCATGTTCCTGCCTCTTCCAACACTCCACCAGATGTGGTAAGGCTATTGTCTCAGGTAAAATTCAATTTTAAGAATAATTCTTCTACATTTCATCATGCCCTCCAATTCATTCAAAGAGTTTTGAGTTCTGATATTCAAAAAATTGACGAAGGAATTGTGTGCAGGATTTTTACTCTTACACTCACAGCGGAAGCTAGAAAATGGTGCAGAAGCCTCCCAGTTGCATCAGTTCACAGTTGGGACCAATTCATTAGGATTTTCATCTTGGAATTTGATTGCTATGAATACGACCAGGTATATGATGAAATCGACTATCTGCGGAAAGAAGACGAACCCGTAAGTGATTTCAATATGCGATTTCATCTTAAGTGTCTGTAATATGACCTCGAAAACGAGCTCACAGATGAAGAATCTTCAGATTATGATGAGTATTTCCTACCTCCTGTACCTGACCAAACAGAATTCAGCCTAGGAGTATTGCATGCTCTAACACCAGAAAACAAAGGCGAAAATACCGAAAGGGAAAATACCTTAGCACCACAAGATGACTTCGACATCGAGTCAGACAATATCATTTCAAATCAACAAATGCTAATGCCAAGGTTAGATCTCCCTACTGCTTCTCTTCCGAAAAGTATCGGCACAAAAAGGTATGATCTAAAACCCGATGCTTATAGTGAATCTGATGAACGAGATTTAGTTAATTCTGTTAAATGCGTTGTTCCAGATTTACATTTTTCTCTTTACCCCAATGTTTTTAGTGATGACGATTTTTCCCCTCATAATATTAAGCATATTTCAACAGACACAGAGGGTTATTCAAACGAACCATCATTGGGTTTTCAAAATAAAGAGACCACTTTAACACAGCCTTTGACCCATATTAAACGAGAGCTGCCTCACCTCCCTCATCTGAAAATATATAATGAAAAAGAGGAACCTAAGGGACACTGTAAGGTCTTTTGTGATAGTTGCTTTGCCGATCGTGATGATGATGAGTTATCACAAGTAACTCAACTAAGGTCAGACGATAAAAAACGTCTTAGATCAGGGATTATACCAGCTGACCTTCACCTCAAAGCAAAAGCTCATTTGAATAATTTTACTATCCAAGACGATACTCCAATCTATGATTCATATCAAGAGGAAAGTTTCATCCCTGTTCGCGATCATAACTCAGTTCCTGATTCACAAAACTTGGCCAGTTCTTGTGAAAAGAAAAAAATCACAAATAACTCCCAGTTGTGCGAGACCACAATTTGTATAGATACCCAATCATTTCTTTCTCACTCAAGTTCATTTTGTACAAAATCCAATCTCTTTTTAAATTTTCAAATTTTTGATAGATTAGGTTTCATCGATTTACATATAAGAACTTTCAAGTCAAACCAAATCGCTAAAAACTCAACGTCAACAAGCAATGGGTTACAAACCATCGAAACCGAAAAACCCATTTCACAATTTGACTTGTTATCTCTCCTATTGAAAGATCACCAAATCACAAAAGAAATCCATCCATATTTTTATGATCCAATAGGTACTTAGTTAGAAGAAACCTCTCATGAGAAAATAAAATCAGACAGAATTCCAATTGAGTTTGTAAGTTCTTATTCCCTAGCCAACAAATTCAATCCAAGAGAAATTCAATTCTTTTTACCAATGCTTGGAAAATTCATGCGGCTAGGGATAATAATGAATCGTTGGTTCCATTGGAAATATCATTTTACTTAAGTTATTTCCTGTATATAATTAGAATAGGAGTAGGAGTAATTTGGCTAGGTTATTAGTTTTGCTTTCAAAATAATTGATAGGCAAAGTTAGTTATATTCTCTACATGACCCTAGAGAATGTTTGCCTCTCTCAAATAAAGTTTGTTCTGACTAAACAATATTTGACATTTACTAAAGACACCTCGTCTCTGTTTAAGATTTTGAACTTCGGCTCCTATGAACAGCAAGCCTTTCGAGAATTTGATCTTTATTATCAATAGAACTTTAACCCCGAAATGATGATAGTTTCAGCTCCAAAAAAAAAAAAAAAGCTATCTCAGTAAAGAATTCGTCTTAGGTCAGCACAATGAAAGGTATCAATATTAAAATAAAGATTCTCTGTGAAAACAGCCACTACCAAAAGCAGCCCCATCATTGTTGCCCAGAACTTTCTTAAGGAAAGAGAATTTGATTTCCTCCCTGCTGAAGGAAAACACGACATTCAGAAGAATGACCTAAAAATATGCTATATCTCAAAGAATAAGAGGTCTCATCACGAGCCGACTTATCATGATCACAGATATTATAACTTGCTGACGTTGCCGAAACTATCTACCAAAACAGGGCAAATGACTCAAGATTCTTGCAATCAAAAGACAAGGGGTCTCATCACGAGCCATCTTGTTCAGCAAAAGTGTAAATCAAGTGAATGACTGTGTCATAATTTGGCCACCAAACCAAGACATTGTTCTTTAGAGAATAAAAAATGAAAAGGCATCAAGAAAGGGATTTTTTCTGAAAGAGTTGTAAATAACCTTAAGCAGGATAAAGGATCATTCCTAGATAATAGGTAACCCTGTCGACACTACGGACGCCTGCCGGCAGTAGTGGCTCTACCTGCGACAAAGGAGCATTCTTAATAAGGGTTTATACATATAGAACACTTTATTTTTTATGATTTTACAAGACCAAGTAATAACTGACCTGAATTCGAAAACAATCTGGGAATGCAAATAATTGAAATAAAATGGGGCTGAAACAAAACATCATGGACGCTTTGAAGTATCATTTGTTTTTATCTTTTTATAATAAAGTTCAAAATTCCCGAGAAAATTTTTTTAGGAGTCTGAAGACGTCAATAGAAAAAGAACAGAGATAACTGGTTCTCCCAAGTGAATCGCCAATTGTTGTGGCCAGCAACAACCCCCCCTTTTTTGTTCAATCTAGTATCAGCCACGATGCTAGAATGAATGGGGACCCTTAGTTAATTTTTGGAAAAGCAAAGATTTCATTCTAAAGTACAAACATGCACTTAGAAAAGGTTTCTTGAGTGACTTGAGCCTAAACCAGTGTTCATGGAATCAAATCTTTAAGGTTGCATCACAAAAGAATGAGAAACACCTTCATTTCCCTTCTAAAGACCAATATGCGCACAACCTCAGTATTAATAACAACATCGCATCGCAACATGCTAGTACCCATAAAGAAAAGCTTACAAACCTGCCAATTTGCGATCGCGTGATCGCATATCGCAGAAGTGAGGCAGGCGAAGATTAACAAGCATTGAGTTATGGCGATCTGTGATATGGCGATCTGCGATATTGCGATCACTACTATTTGCGATTGTGCGACATGCAAGGGTACGATGGCAGATCTTAAAAGCACCCTAATACGAATCCCTCGGGCGTGCCACCCAAAGAAAGGCCACTTACTATAACCTGACTTGGAGTTATGCACTTTTAATGATAGTAATAATTTGGTTGTCAGTTATTAAGTGGAATAAAGACGTGTGCCTTAATGCGGATTTGCTTCACGTAAGGTGGCGTATCTGATTTATCTCTTGCATTTAAAACTCTCCCATCACCTTTCTGATCAATCTTTCCATTTCACTCATAACTTGCAGGAGCAAAGTGCAAAGGCAAAATCAAACAGAAATGCTAAGCGAGATGGGGAAGAAGAACAAAGCTCAGAGCTCAGAAACAAGAGAGAAGACCAAGGAGATGGTGCCCCTGTACACAGATACTGCATGCAATAAAGATGCAGGCATCTCAACATGGGAAGGCATGTATAGGCTGTTAGAAGAAGAGAACCCTAGAATAATTAAGGTAACTGCTGCCGTCGCAGGTGCATCACGTCCTTCAGAGGCGTCTCTGGAAGACCTAGCGTGCTCTTTCCTCCACAGAATAGCGGCAAGGCTGAAGATCCTACCGTATACAGACATGATCAAGTGGATTTTAGATGATGCGGAATTGCATCATAGATAGTTCAAAGTTCAGGGGCATGGGCTCATGGGATCGTTTGCTACCTCAAACCTGAAGCTCATGTATCATCTTCCTGAACCACAAGTGACCTATAATGCAGTCTGAATGGTTACTGTTAATCAATGCCGCGACTAGTTTTGAGATAGTGGATTGGGCCAAAATCCTTTCTGACACTTTATACACGGCGGTTCTCCACTACCGTTCTAAAATATCCTTCTCCCAAAGGGTCTATCCTCTGTTTTATCTGTCTGTCTTGTATCGAAATTCCCTACTATGGGCTGGCAATGGACTACCCAAGACCCATTGCCCATTCACGTCTATCATAAAGTTTTATGGGATTCCCAATTTGCCCCTCATTTTTACCAGATTTGCCATGGGCTCATATTGCCCATACATAGAATGATATATGATAAGGACCCCCCAAGGTGCTCCCCCGAGGCCCAAATTGACATCCTCCCCATTGCGAGATGGTTTGGGGAAGAATGGTTTACCAATATTCGAGTTTTTGGAAGCACTGTACCTCGACATGTCCTACCTTTGTATGTTCCTGATAAATTATTGGCCCGAGAAATTGCTTATCAAATTTGTTCTGAAGGCGGCTTAACAAAGGAACTAAAAGACAAAAAGAAGGCCACTTGGCCTCCGTTTCCCATCACTTGTGGGGTCTTATCTTTGTTCGATGTGGGACACGCTTTTGATGAAGTGGAGAATGTGACGTGTCTCCAACTATTTAAGTTCTCATCGAGACCATTCGACCCACATAAAGTGGCCCAGGAATTTACAATCAATCTCAAGACAAGGGTATTCTTTGGGAAGAAAGATCTGTTTGATGATCTCTTCCTGAACAAGGACTCGCTCAAGGAAGTTTTGCAAGAAGCTCAGTCAAGATTGTCTCCAGACGACCTTCGGAAATTCACATTGTTCAGAGAAAGAAGACTGGCTAGTATTCCACTGGAAAAACTGCGAGTAGCTACTAGAGAACCGACTCCGAGCATCAGCCTTAGCGGAAACTCCAGCGCTTCCAGATCTAAGTCCAGCGCCGCAAAAGAAATATCTAAACATCCTGAAGAGTCTGTGCATAACAAAGAGCTGAACGAAGAAACAATCAAAGACACAGCTCAATCAAGTGCGATGGCTCAGCAGCAAGTTATCGCCTTGCCACCAAGAGAGGTTCCCCCTCCTGTCGTTGAAACACCTCTTGTCACAGTAGAGTTGGATAAAGAATGGAACACCTTCAATGAATTAATTAATCTTGAAGGTCAAACCCCAAAGACACCTGTGAGAAATACACAGGTGGTGCAAGAGGTCGTCTCAACCATAGTCAGTAGTGCCGTAGAAACGGAGCATCTCCCTATCGCTCCATCCTCAGAACTTCTACTCAGCGTAGAAGAAATTCCTCCACTGGACGTATTCTACAGCCCCCAACACAAAGCAGTTGTAAGAAAACAAAGAAAGAAGAGGAAACTTGAGAATACATTATCTCAAGATGCTGAACATCTAGATGTCTTATGGAAAGACCCGAACAGTAATCCAACCGAGAATCTCACAAAATTGTCTCAGATTGCAGGAGCATATGCTTCTGCAACTATCGACAAGGCCTCCGAAGTTCAGCAACTTCCAAAAGAACACAAAAATCAAATACAACTGCTACAACAACAGTTGCAGCAAGCCAATGCGAACACTGAAGCCTCCAAACAGCTCGAGAAGCTACAAGAAGACTTTCGCCAGATGCATGTGAGCTATCAAACAAGTCTTGAAGGAAAACAAAAGCAGCTGCAGACGGTGCAAGAAATGCATAAAGATGAACCTAAGCTGTCAGAGTTCATTTTAGAGTCCATAGGCTTGAATGACCAACTGTCACAGCAACAGGAAGATATGGTACGTAGAATATCACAATGGAGGCATTTTTGTGAAATAAGCGACAAGATCACCAGCCAGGTGGTGGAATTGCGGAACGACTATGACCAGGCCAACAAAAGAGTAACAGAATATCTAACTTGGAAAAATGACCAGGAGGAGAAAAGAGCAGGAGCACCCAAGATTAATGAAAATCATAAGGAGCTTCTCTTTAACAAATGGGACGAACAAATCACACAGGCGGAGCAAGCGGCAGAGACTGCGGCGACACAAGCGAGCATCCTTATCAACTGTGTAAATAAAAATTTACATAGAGCTAATTTGATTTCAGAAACCACCCCGGGGTACCTACCAAGCACGTTGGAACTGGAGGCAGAATGGAAGCAGAAAGCACAGGCAAATGGAACGACAATCCAGGCATTGGCTAGACTAAACTGGGAAAGTTACTAGACTTACTTAGTTAAGCCTCACAGCCAATGCATGACAGTAAGATGCATCATGAACACAGCCGAGAAAGTAGCGCCAACTCTTATGGATGCTGTTTTCGCAGCCCAGCTAAGCACAAAAATCAGCCAGCCTGCTCTTCTCAAACCTATGCTTGACAGCTGCAACTTCAGAGACCAAATTAAGAAGTAATTTCATTTAGAATGTTGATTTTTTTGCTTTTAACTAAATTAGAAAAAGGGCAGTCATTTGAGAACCGTATCCTCAATTTTGTAAACATACTATTATTAAGATTAGGTAGTAGTATTTCAACCCGTCTCATTGCATTGGAGAAGGGTCCAGAAATTTGTCAAAAACTTGTCCTCAGAACATGCACTTCTGCACCTCAGAGGAGGGTTTGATGAATGGAAGGATCGGATTTATTTATATTTGCATTTCAATGTCTGCTACTGATGTTGCATTTCTGTACTCTTAGTGGGCGTTCGAAGTAAGTAGGAGTAGATCATTATTGCTTGAAGTTCGTGAGTAGAAATTAGTCATAAATGGTACTTTTATCTCTTGACGAATTTCTATTAATTTGCTTAAAGTGATATGTAGCTGATGTTATTTATATGTTAATATATAGATTTATGGTTACCATCTGGCACTTTTGTACGGTGGAATCATCTGTTTATGTTTGACATATGAATGATTTATCATGTGATATGAAGTCCACAACTGTCCTGTTTAACTTCTTATGCAGAATGGTTTATCTTAAATGGTTTATATTCTTATCGTAGCTGAATAATCTTGATTACCAGTTATTATATGAAATCTTTTTAGATCGCATGATGGAAAAGATATATCCCGGGTTAGCGTAGGTTGTATATGTTATTTTTATTCTGATTTTAGCAGCTTATAGCCAGATGATGAGTTAGATTAAAATTAGTTCTCGAAAGATATCTAGAAACAGCATAAATCAAAACTCACACACACACACACCCCTTGCATCGGGAAGCTGGTCCCGTTATCCCCAGTCGGACCCGCTACTCCAAACGGGCAAGGAGCCACCAACCAGGCTCCGGACCGGGTGGGTATCCCCCTTGTTGTCGACCTGATTTCGGGGCCCTCAACATATTTGGCGCTAGAAGGAGGGCCTGAGAACATTGTCTGATTGGAATGTTTTTAATTATAAATCTTGAAACGGGATGGCTACTCACAAAATTCCTATTTGGAGTTGCATCCATGTTCCTGCCTCTTCCAACACTCCACCAGATGTGGTAAGGCTATTGTCTCAGGTAAAATTCAATGGTAATAATAATTCTTTTGCATTTCATCATGCCCTGCAATTCATTCAAAGAGTTTTGAGTTCTGATATTCAAAAAATTGACGAAGGCGTTGTGTGCAGGATTTTTACTCTTACACTCACAGCGGAAGCTAGAAAATGGTGTAGAAGCCTCCCAGTTGCATCAGTTCACAGTTGGGACCAATTCATTAGGATTTTCTTCTTGGAATTTGATTGCTATGAATACGACCAGGTATATGATGAAATCGACTATGTGCGGAAAGAAGATGAACCCGTAAGGGATTTCAATATGCGATTTCATCTTAAGTGTCTGCAATATGACCTCGAAAACGAGCTCACAGATGAAGAATCTTCAGATTATGATGAGTATTTCCTACCTCCTGTACCTGACCAAACAAAATTCAGCCTAGGAGTATTGCATGCTCTGACACCAGAAAACAAAGGCGAAAATACCGAAAGGGAAAATACCTTAGCACCACAAGATGACTTCGACATTGAGTCAGACAATATCATTTCAAATCAACAAATGCTAATGCCAAGGTTAGATCTCCCTACTGCTTCTCTTCCAAAAAGTATCGGCACAAAAAGGTATGATCTAAAACCCGATGCTTATAGTGAATCTGATGAATGAGATTTAGTTAATTCTGTTAAATGCGTTGTTCCATATTTACATTTTTCTCTTTACCCCAATGTTTTTAGTGATGACGATTTTTCCCCTCATAATATTAAGCATATTTCAACGGACACAGAGGGTTATTCAAACGAACCATCATTGGGTTTTCAAAATAAAGAGACCACTTTAACACAGCCTTTGACCCATATTAAACGAGAGCTGCCTCACCTCCCTCGTCTGAAAATATATAATGAAAAAGAGGAACCTAAGGGACACTGTAAGGTCTTTTGTGATAGTTGCTTTGCCGATCGTGATGATGATGAGTTATCACAAGTAACTCAACTAAGGTCAGACGATAAAAAACTTCTTAGATCAGGGATTATACCAGCTGACCCTCACCTCAAAGCAAAAGCTCATTTGAATAATTTTACTATCCAAGACGATACTCCAATCTATGATTCATATCAAGAGGAAAGTTTCATCCCTGTTCGTGATCATAACTCAGTTCCTGATTCACAAAACTTGGCCAGTTCTTGTGAAAAGCAAAAAATCACAAATAACTCCCAGTTGTGCGAGACCATAATTTGTATAGATACCCAATCATTTCTTTCTCACTCAAGTTCATTTTGTACAAAATCCAATCTCTTTTTAAATTTTCAAATTTTTGATAGATTAGGTTTCAGCGATTTACATATAAGAACTTTCATTTCAAACCAAATCGCTAAAAACTCAATGTCAACAAGAAATGGGTTACAAACCATCGAAACCAAAAAACCAATTTCACAATTTGACTTGTTATCTCTCCTATTGAAAGATCACCAAATCACAAAAGAAATCCATCCCAATTTTTATGATCCAATAGGTACTCAGTTAGAAGAAACCTCTCATGAGAAAATAAAATCAGACAGAATTCCAATTGAGTCTGTAAGTTCTTATTCCCTAGCCAACAAATTCAATCCAAGAGAAATTCAATTCTTTTTACCAATGCTTGGAAAATTCATGTGGCTAGGGATAATAATGAATCGTTGGTTCCATTGGAAATATCATTTTACTTAAGTTATTTCCTGTATATAATTAGAATAGGAGTAGGAGTAATTTGGCTAGGTTATTAGTTTTGCTTTCAAAATAATTGATAGGCAAAGTTAGTTATATTCTCTACATGACCCTAGAGAATGTTTTCCTCTCTCAAATAAAGTTTGTTCTGACTAAACAGTATTTGACATTTACTAAAGACGCCTCGTCTCTGTTTAAGATTTTGAACTTCGGCTCCTATGAATAGCAAGCCTTTCGAGAATTTGATCTTTATTATCAATAGAACTTTAACCCAGAAATGATTATAGTTTCAGCTCCAAAAAAAAAAAAAAGCTATCTCAGTAAAGAATTCGTCTTAGGTCAGCACAATGAAAGGTATCAATATTAAAATAAAGATTCTCTGTGAAAACAGCCACTACCAAAAGCAGCCCCATCATTGTCGCCCAGAACTTTCTTAAGGAAAGAGAATTTAATTTCCTCCCTGCTGAAGGAAAACACGACATTCAGAAGAATGACCTAAAAAGATGTTATATCTCAAAGAATAAGAGGTCTCATCACGAGCCGACTTATCATGATCACATTATAACTTGCTGACGTTGCCGAAACTGTCTACCAAAATAGGGCAAATGACTCAAGATTCTTGCAATCAAAAGACAAGGGGTCTCATCACGAGCCAGCTTGTTCAGCAAAAGTGTAAATCAAGTGAATGACTGTGTCATAATTTGGCCACCAAACCAAGACATTGTTCTTTATAGAATAAAAAATGAAAAGGCATCAAGAAAGGGATTTTTTCTGAAAGAGTTGTAAATAAACTTAAGCAGGATAAAGGATCATTCCTGGATAATAGGTAACCCTGTCGAGGCTATGGACGCCTACTGGTAGCAGTGGCTCTACCTGCGACAAAGGAGCATTCTTAAGAAAGGTTGATACATAGAGAACACTTTATTTTTTATGTTTTTACAAGACCAAGTAATAACTGACCTGAATTCGAAAACAATCTAGGAATGCAAATAATTGAAATAAAATGGAGCTGAAACAAAACATCATGGATGCTTTGAAGTATCATTTGTTTTTATCTTTTTATAATAAAGTTCAAAATTCCCGAGAAATTTTTTTTTAGGAGTCTGAAGACGTCAATAGAAAAAGAACAGAGATAACTGGTTCTCCCAAGTGAATCGCCAATTGTTGTGGCCAGCAACAACCCCCCCCCCCCCCTTTTTTTTCAATCTAGTATCAGCCACGATGCTAGAATGAATGGGGACCCTTAGTTAATTTTTGGAAAAGCAAAGATTTCATTCTAAAGTACAAACATGCACTTAGAAAAGGTTTCTTGAGTGACTTAAGCCTAAACCAGTGTTCATGGAAGCAAATCTTTAAGGTTGCATCACAAAAGAATGAGAAACACCTTCATTTCCCTTCTGAAGACCAATATGCGCACCGCCTCAGTATTAATAACAACATCGCATCGCAACATGCTAGTACCCATAAAGAAAAGCTTACAAACATGCCGATTTGCGATATTGCGATCGCGCGATCGCATATCACAGAAGTGAGGCAGGCGAAGATTAACAAGCATTAAGTTATTGCGATCTACGATATGGTGATCTGTGATATTGCGATCACTATTGTTTGCGATTGCGCGACATGCAAGGGTACGATGGCAGATCATAAAAGCACCTTAATGCAAATCCCTCGGGTGCGCCACCCAAAGAAAAGCTACTTACTATAACCTGACTTGGAGTTATGCGCTTTTAATGATAGTAATAATTTGGTTGTCAGTTATTAAGTGGAATAAAGACACATGCCTTAATGCGGATTTGCTTCACGTAAGGTGGCGTATCTGATTTATCTCTTGCATTTAAAACTCTCCCATCACCTTTCTGATCAATCTTTCCATTTCACTCATAACTTGCAGGAGCAAAGTGCGAAGGCAAAATCAAACAGAAACACTAAGCGAGATGGGGAAGAAGAACAAAGCTCAGAGCTCAGAAACAAGAGAGAAGACCAAGGAGATGGCGCCCCTGTACACAGATACTGCATGCAATAAAGATGCAGGCATCTCAACATGGGAAGGCATGTATAGGCTGTTAGAAGAAGAGAACCCTAGAATAATTAAGGTAACTGCTGCGGTCGCAGGTGCATCACGTCCTTCAGAGGCGTCTCTGGAAGACCTAGCGTGCTCTTTCCTCCACAGAATAGCGACAAGGCTGAAGATCCTACCGTATACAGACATGATCAAGTGGATTTTAGATGATGCGGAATTGCATCATAGACAGTTCAAAGTTCAGGGGCATGGGCTCATGGGATCGTTTGTTGCCTCAGACCTGAAGCTCATGTATCATCTTCCTGAGCCACAAGCGACCTATAATGCAGTCTGAATGGTTACCGTTAATCAATGCCGCGACTAGTTCTGAGATAGTGGATTGGGCCAAAATCCTTTCTGACACTCTATACAGGGCGGTTCTCCACTACCGTTCTAAAAGATCCTTCTCCCAAAGGGTCTATCCTCTGTTTTATCTGTCTGCCTATATAATGGACTCTGTCTATCTTGTATCAAAATTCCCTACTATGGGCTGGCAATGGACTACCCAAGACCCATTGCCCATTCACGTCTATCATAAAGTTTTATGGGATTCCCAGTTTGCCCCTCATTTTTACCAGATTTTCCATGGGCTCATATTGCCCATACATAAAATGATATATGCTAAGGACCCCCCAAGTTGCTCCCCCGAGGCCCAAATTGACATCCTCCCCATTGCGAGATGGTTTGGGGAAGAATGGTTTACCTATATTCGAGTTTTTGGAAGCACTGTACCTCGACATGTCTGACCTTTGTATGTTCCTGATAAATTGTTGGCCCGAGAAATCGCTTATCAAATTTGTTCTGAAGGCGGCTTAACAAAGGAACTAAAAGACAAAAAGAAGGCCATTTGGCCTCCGTTTCCCGTCACTTGTGGGGTCTTTTCTTTGTTCGATGTGGGACATGCTTTTGATGAAGTGGAGAATGTGACGTGTCTCCAACTATTTAAGTTCTCATCGAGACCATTCGACCCACATAAAGTGGCCCAGGAATTTACAACCAATCTCAAGACAAGGGTATTCTTTGGGAAGAAAGATCTGTTTGATGATCTCTTCCTGAACAAGGACTCGCTCAAGGAAGTTTTGCAAGAAGCTCAGTCAAGATTGTCTCCAGACGACCTTCGGAAATTGACATTGTTCAGAGAAAGAAGACTGGCTAGTATTCCACTGGAAAAACTGCGAGTAGCTACTAGAGAACCGACTCCGAGCATCAGCCTTAGCGAAAACTCCAGCGCTTCCAGATCTAAGTCCAGCACCGCAAAAGAAATATCTAAAAATCTTGAAGATTCTGTGAATAACAAAGAGCTGAACGAAGAAACAATCAAAGACACAGCTCAATCAAGTGCGATGGCTCAGCAGCAAGTTATCGCCTCGCCACCAAGAGAGGTTCCCCCTCCTGTCGTTGAAACACCTCTTTTCACAGTAGAGTTGGATAAAGAATGGAACACCTTCAATGAATTAAGTAATCTTGAAGGTCAAACCCCAAAGACACCTGTGAGAAATACACAGGTGGTGCAAGAGGTCGTCTCAACCATAGTCAGTAGTGCCGTAGAAACGGAGCATCTCCCTATCGCTCCATCCTCAGAACTTCTACTCAGCGTAGAAGAAATTCCTCCACTGGACGTATTCTACAGCCCCCAACACAAAGCAGTTGTAAGAAAACAAAGAAAGAAGAGGAAACTTGAGAATACATTATCTCAAGATGTTGAACATCTAGATGTCTTATGGAAAGACCCGAACAGTGATCCAACCGAGAATCTCACAAAATTGTCTCAGATTGCAAGAGCATATGCTTCTGCAACTATCGACAAGGCCTCCGAAGTTCAGCAACTTGTAAAAGAACACGAAAATCAAATACAACTGCTACAACAACAGTTGCAGCAAGCCAATGCGAACACTGAAGCCTCCACACAGCTCGAGAAGCTACAAGAAGACTTTCGCCAGATGCAGGTGAGCTATCAAACAAGTCTTGAAGAAAAATAAAAGCAGCTGCAGACGGTGCAAGAAATGCATAAAGATGAACCTAAGCTGTGAGAGTTCATTTCAGAGTCCATAGGCTTGAATGACCAACTGTCACAGCAATAGGAAGATATGGTACGTAGAATATCACAATGGAGGCATTTTTGTGAAATAAGTGACAAGATCACCAGCCAGGTGGTGGAATTGCGGAACGATTATGACCAGGCCAACAAAAGTGTAACATAATATCTAACTTGGAAAAATATCGAGGAGGGGAAAAGAGTAGGAGCACCCAAGATTAATTAAAATCATAAGGAGCTGCTCTTTAACAAATGGGACGAACAA
This sequence comes from Pinus tabuliformis, assembly GCA_031772625.1. Taxonomy (NCBI): domain Eukaryota; kingdom Viridiplantae; phylum Streptophyta; class Pinopsida; order Pinales; family Pinaceae; genus Pinus; species Pinus tabuliformis. The sequence goes on along the minus strand of CM062817.1, from coordinate 1,923,182,996 downwards.
ATCACACAGTCGGAGAAAGCGGCAGAGACTGCGGCGACACAAGCGAGCATCCTTATCGACTGTGTAAATGAAAATTTACATAGAGATAATTTGATTTCAGAAACCACCCCGGGGTGCCTACCAAGCACGTTGCAACTGGAGGCAGAATGGAAGCAGAAAGCACAGGCAAACGGAACGACAATCCAGGCATTGGCTAGACTAAACTGGGAAAGTTATTGGACTTACTTAGTTAAGCCTCACAGCCAATGCATGACAGTAAGATGCATCATGAACGCAGCCGAGAAAGTAGTGCCAGCTCTTATGGATGTTGTTTTCGCAGCCGAGCTAAGCACAGAAATCAGCCAGCCTGCTCTTCTCAAACCTATGCTTGACAGCTGCAACTTCAGAGACCAAATTAAAAAGTAATTTCATTTAGAATGTTGTTTTTTTTGCTTTTAACTAAATTAGAAAAAGGGCGGTCATTTGAGAACCGTATCCTCAATTTTGTAAACATACTATTATTAAGATTAAGTAGTAGTATTTCAACCCTTCTCATTGCATTGGAGAAGGGTCCAGAAATTTGTCAAAAACTTGTCCTCAGAACATGCACTTCTGCACCTCAGAGGAGGGTTTGATGAATGGAAGGATCGGATTTATTTATATTTGCATTTTAATGTCTGCTACTAATGTTGCATTTCTGTACTCTTAGTGGGCGTTCGAAGTAAGTAGGAGTAGATCATTATTGCTTGAAGTTCGTGAGTAGAAATTAGTCATAAATGGTACTTTTATCTCTTGACGAATTTCTATTAATTTGCTTAAAGTGATATGCAGCTGATGTTATCTATATGTTAATATATTGATTTATGGTTACCATTTGGCACTTTTGTACGGTGGAATCATCTGTTTATGTTTGACATATGAATGATTTATCATGTGATATGAAGTCCACAATTGTCCTGTTTAACTTCTTATGCAGAATGGTTTATCTTAAATGGTTTATATTCTTATAGTAGCTGAATAATCTTCATTACCAGTTATTATATGAAATCTTTTTAGATCGCATGATGGAAAAGATATATCCCAGGTTAGCGTAGGTTGTATATGTTATTTTTGTTCTGATTTTAGCAGCTTATAGCCAGATGATGAGTTAGATTAAAATTAGTTCTCGAAAGATCTCTAGAAACAGCATAAATCAAAACTTACACACACACACACCTCTTGCATCAGGAAGCTGGTCCCGTTATCCCCAGTTGGACCCGCTACTCCAAACGGGCAAGGAGCCGCCAACCAGGCTCCAGACCAGGTGGGTATCCCCCTTGTTGTCGACCCGATTTTGGGGCCCTCAATAGTTTGGTAATCTCTCTGTCTAGATTTCCAGAGCAGTCCCTTTCGTTCCTTTTCAGACTCCTTAACAGAAAAGGTCCATCTGAGCACTTGTCACTTCAGGCTCATTAAAAATCGAAGGCAACTAGAGTCATCTTTTGTTTTTTCTCAAATATTAAAAATTGAAAAGACAAGTTGTGTCGAAGTGTTTAAAATTCATTTAATTCAGAAACATATTTCCCCTTGATTTTTAGTTGATCGAGTAATCCGCAATTGTGGAAGAAAGTCAATCAAAATCTCTTGAAAATCTTTTGGATATACTAGATATGTCTGAACAACCATCGACATCCAGGACTGTGTCATCCAACGTAGCAGCGGCAGAGCCTCCTGCTGCTACTCCAATGATTTTCGCCAGTATACCATATGTCCCGGCAAGTTATCAACAACAAACTAGAGTCCAATCAGAGACTGTTTCGACGACATGGTCAGTTCCTATTTCTTCATCCGGATTATCATCTGGTATTTCTTATGTTGAAACTCAACAAATTGATCCAATGTGTCTTCAAAGGCAAATCTACCCTTTAAGTACTAGATTGCCACCATATGGAGGGCAGTATGCCTTTTCATTGTTCCCTCCCGGAGAACAACCATATGGGAGTTTACAACAAAGTTCAGGTCAAACTGGAATTACATCCAGTGATTGGGCACTAATATTGCCTCAGCAACCAAGGGTTGTATATTCAATGCAACCAGTCCACCCTGTGTCGAATATTCCCACTATACTTGATATGATGACTGTGTCGCAAGTAAAAGTGCTACCTATTGTATGTGAACCCCAAGTTTCTCAAGTTGCAATAAAACAGCCTCTTGTCTCAATGACTCAATCACAACCTCAGGTTAGTGCCTCCTTATCTGGAGCGACTCAGGCTCAAACAAGTACTATGGCTCCTCATCTTCGTCAATCATCCAGTATTGGACAACAACAAACGGTCCAATAACCAGGGCTGGTTCAATCTCAAAAACCGCAATTCCAGCAATCATATCAAGGACCTGAGCAACAAGTCTTTGTATGTAATGGGCAACTACATTTCCAAAGTGTTTATCAATAACCATACTATAATGGTTACGCCCATCAACCTTATCAAAGTTACCAGCATCAAATACTTTATGCTGGTATGCAAAGACCCACTGCTCAGGAAATTCCATCTTATCCTGGGTATGCTTCGCCTAACCTGAATCAACAGTTTCCCTTTGTAGCAACTCTAGAATTACCAGATCTAAACCGGCTGACGAATGATCCAATTTCTTACGCCCCTTGATGGCCGGCGATTCCAAATAAACTTCCGTCAGATATTCCTAAATTTAATGGAAATTCGGGTGAAGACCCATCGAATCATGTGATTACCTTCCATCTGTGGTGTTCATCTAATACTCTAAATGATGATTCGATTAGGCTTCACCTTTTTTAGTGAACGTTAACTGGTCCGGCAGGAAAATGGTATATCGAATTTCCTAGAGCTTCATTCCATAACTTCAACACCCTAGCCACAACCATTTTAACCCATTTTCAGTTACCAATAATGTACGAAATAGGAATAGAGCTTCTTACCAATTTCAAACAGACAATGGCCACTCACATATCTGATCATATTCATGAGTGGCGACGTCATCGTAGAATGTTAAAAACGTACGTTCCTGATCAGCTTTTAGCTTAATGGTTTATTAAGTCATTATTACCTTCCATTACAGAAGATGTGGCAAAGGGAGGAGTCATCACTGAAGAGCAAGTTATTGCTCGCGCGCAATATTTAGACTTGATTTATACTCAGTCTGGCATGCTCTACGATAAAATCCCTGACGCTCCGAGACAGGAGTTTTCTGTTCCTCCTCCTCCTAAATCTAAAAATGACTCGCATGCTAGTGATGGCATGATTGGTACTACAAACACGAAATCAACAAAGGCTACATCTAAAAGATGTAAGATTTCTAGTCAAAATGCAAATGAAAAACTTCTCGCCTCGGAGGTAAATGTCATGTCGACTGACAAGGGCAAACAACTGAAGCAACCAGGGGGCAAGAAGAAAAAGAAAGGGAGAAAAAAGAAGCAGGATGAATCATCTCCTAAAAAACCTTCTGCAAACCCTTCTGGGCAAAGGAAACCCCTTGCGGGGTGTCATATATGCGATGAGGATCATCGGACGAGAGATTGTCCACATAAATCTGAAGTTAAGAAACTCTTTAAGAGTTCAAAAACCTCAGCAGTATTGACTGATCCGTTTCCAAACCCGGGAACCAAACTGGTTGCTAATCAAAATGCTTCCCGATCCCAAGTGCTTATGTTGTCTATCTCAAAGCAACAAAATGATGCTTTGACAAGGAATAAAGATTATGGGAATCCACAGCTGTCGAATAACAAGGCTAATGAACAACCTAGTAGTTCGACAACAACTTTGACCGAAGTTGTGCCACCCATCATTCCTGAGCCAATGATAAATTGGCCAAAGGGAGTAGTACACAAATCGACATTTAATCCTCATGCCAAAGTAGCACAGAATTATAATATAGTAGAGGACCTGGCCCAATTATCGTCCATTATGTCGACACTTGAGGTACTGCAAAATTGCCTCTCCCAAAAGCATGATCTATTATCAGTAATAAGTGGGATTGACCTAATGGATTCCAAAATTGTATCCTTTAATCACAAAGGATATGACCCTCAATTACCAGCTCAACTAGCTTTCCTTATTCAATTGAAAGCCCTCAACAAAACTGTTCATCGAACAATTATTGATGAAGGGGCATCTACATGTATTATGTCGATGAGTTGCTAGAAAAATTTAGGCTCACCACCCTTGTCACGATCATTAACAATGTTAAAATCATTTGATGGACAATCATACACTCCATATGGGATTTTAAGCAACTTTCAAGTTGAACTGGGGGGCAAAACAGTAGAAATTGATGTTGAAGTAATCGACGGAAACCTCGATTAGAACATCCTACTGGGAGGGCCCTGGATATATGCCATGGCCGCAGTTGTGTCAACCTACTTCAGGAAGATTGCATTTCCCTTCTAAGGAGGAATTACAATCATCGATCAACAAACATTTCTCCCCAACAGTTCACAAGTTACGAGAAGCATTCCAATGATCCATGGAAGCAATCATTCGCTTCAAAATATTGGAGTAGGCCTCCTAAAAGACCCTGCCTTAATGGGTACTTTTTCCCTACTGCCTCCAAGTAATCTGGCAGAAGTGGCCACAGTGGAAACCTGCAATATGAAATCTTCTATATCTAATGGATTCAGAAGATTCGTAAACATTTTGTTAGCATGGATCATCGCCATTTTAGAAATATTGTAGCAATCAATTTTCTTGGCCTAGCAGGCAAACCCAAATCAATGCTCATCAAGTGTTTGGATAGATAGGTCTAAGGAATATGGTACCTCTTCAGATCCTTGGTTGCATATACATTCTACAGACAAAGGAAGCATTCAGTCAATGATGTTAGGAGAGGCACCATGGGAATATTACCACCATCGTTCCCATTTCCCGGATTACAACGAAGATTATTCCAATGACCTTAATCATCCTTCAGTTTTTTATTTTCTATCAAATACTGTAAATGCGGTGGATTCTGAGGACGGTTCTTATCTTGTGTCGACCTCGTTAAAAAATGAAACAAGGAGTCATGAGGATAGTTCTTTTACTGTTTCAACCTCATTAAAAAATGAAACAAATCCCTTTCTAGATCTCGAAGGTAAACCTTCATTCCAACCACCGTGTTGAATGTAATGAAGCTTGGGGGGCATGCTCCTCGATTTTCGTTATTATGCTGGGGGCATGCAAACTTATCATGATCAGTGTTGCTGCAGGGTTCAAGCTTGTTAAAAAATAAAACCATCTCGAGCAGTTTTAACGCGGACTTCATGCTTGTTAAAAAATAAACATAAGCAATGAGAAAGTGTTTCCCCCGGCGTTGAAGCTCATTTTAAATTTGCGTTATTATGCTGGGGGCATGCAAACTTATCACGAGCAGTGTTACTGCACGGTTCAAGCTCGTTAAAAGATAAACCCACCTCGAGCAGTTTTAACGCGGACTTCATGCTCGTTAAAAAATAAACATAAGCAATGAGCAAGTGTTTCCCCCAGCATTTAAGCTCATTTTAAAATAAAAAATGAACCAATTTCTGGTAAATAAACATCGTGAATGTAGTACTTCAGCCTTTAAAACCTTGGTCGTGTTCTCATCATCACCTCCACTCTATATTGTCGATCATTCACATCCACTTGATTGTTTACCCCTTTTGAGGAACAACTGTGAAGAGTGATCTTGTTATCCATCCTTGTAACACTGCCGTGATTGGAAAATTCCAAACCTTACTTGGAATCATCTCCTACCTGAATTTATCACTCGTTCCTCAAAGACGAGTCTCCTTTAAGCTCTTTTCAACTGACTCGTAAAATTTGAAAAGATTGTCGAGCCATTGGCCCCTCCAGCTCATTAAAGTGACCGGAAGTGCTATCCCTCCTTTACATTTTAATCTTTTTGGACCTGAGGGATTATTGCACAAAAATATCGAGCGCTTGTTTTGTTTGGCTCGTTAAAAATACCGAAAATTCATCCCTTCTGTATTGTTTTATACTTTTTCAGACTTAAGGGATTAGATGACGAAAAAGGATATTTTGGAGTTTCATTTACGTTCTTTTTCAGACTCTCTAAAATTGAAAATGACCGAGTTATCTTTGTCGTTAAACTCGTTAAAACCTAATAGCGACAAACTTGTCCATAACAAACAAGACCGAGTTTCACTATCTCTAGGCTCATTAAAACATAGCGATGGGTTTGCCCGAAGGGAAAATATAGAACAAGCATATGCTATCCTCCTCAAACTTAACAAAAATAAAGAGGTACTGGTCAGCAATGACTGACGAAAAATTGGGAAGAAAACTTGAAGAAACTTTGTTGGTAGCAAGTCGCTCTTGAACATGACACTTTCACTCTGCATCCTAGTCGGGTTGGGTTGTCCCATTCACTGGTCATATCACCATGGTTCCATCACACCATCCAAATTTGGGGTTAATGCTACCAATCCATCATGTCAGTGTCGCCAATATGTTCAAGAGAAGTCACTCAGAGAATTCACCTGTGTCTCACCCACTATAATACATTTTTGCTCCATTCTTTCATGACTGCCACCCTGTACTGTATATCACCAGATTGTTTTCACCTCCATTAAAATCATTTGCTCCATTTCGTGTCATTGATGTGGGATTCGTTAGGGCCCTCATATGACAGATCGCTTCTTGTCGACATCAGCTCATTATCCAAGAAGTCGATCTAGGAACAACCCTTTTAGTACTTTTAAGCTTGCATGCCTCAATGGCAAGTTTCTCACTTCTGGCGACGGGTTTACATCAATGGACTTCAACCAAAAGATTTTATGAGGTGTTCGATGTCAAGTCCCTTATTCACACCACGTGAATTGTACTACAGTACCTTGAGGATCATTATCATTATCGGTGATTCCTCTCGCGCCTGTTAACAACTTACATCATTGGTTGGTAATCAGGTGATGTCTTTCCATGTTTGACTCCAGAACATCTCTCACATGGATCGACTTGTACTTTGAGTGAAGATTGAATGAGATTGAAGACCCCGGATCTAGTTTCATCCATCCGGGCTACGATATATATTTAGGAAAATAAAGACATGAAATGTACATCATTGTTGCACAGATAATCATCCAATCTAAGGGATGATGGCTCTACCAGATTCATCAGTCTACACTCAGACGATTGTCTGTCTCATGTACATGAAAAATGAATTTATAAAGATGAGCATGGGAATGCCCACCTCAGCTAGATCATGAAAAAATTATGAAGATAATGTATTGTATTGTATCTTATTACAGGTCTCCTTCCAACTTGAAAGAACTTCAGATCCTCATGATAAAGCATTTCACCCGACATCAAAAGATTAACGACCTCATGATTTAGGGGGAAACTGTTATAGACATTTTTGGGCACTGCAACCCCAAGCATAAAATGTCCATAAACCAAGGGATCCTAAGTCCTTAAAGGTGTTGTTCCAACCCCTAAAAGAAAAAGGTCAACTGATTACAGCATCTCCCTGAAGTTCTCCATGAAAAACTACTCATAACTGATCAAAATTGGACCATTTCACCTGCTCCATAGGCAAAGTGAGTTGCATCCCACCTAAATACACACAGTAGATGCGTTGCATTTCAAAAATCCCTTCTATGGGGTGCGATGGGCGAGAAGGGACAAATGGCAGGGTCAATCCGCAAGGTGGAGAAGCATGGAATCTTCCAGAAACTTCTCCTGTGACACTTGCCTCTCTGAATTCGACCAGGGATGAGTAAGAGATCATCAATCTCCAAGTGGAATCAAGAACTATCAGAGGGAAGACACTAATCAAATCTCAAAAGCTGACTCACCTCCCTTGCAGACATCTATATATGGATCCCTCATCCCAGAGATCCAGAGGCTGGAATTTTGTATCTTGTAAGGAAGTGCTACTGGTTTATTGGTGCAATATCATAGTGTTGGGTGATCTAAGCTTTTCATGAGGTGAAGAAGGGCTTCTTGCTGAGAGGATGATGCTGGGTCAGAACAATTGGTTGTAATTCTCTTGGCGCTTTCTTGATTATCAATAAAGCTATTCAATTTTTCCTCCACACTCTTGTATGATTTATGTTTTATGCATTTGTATGGTCAATTTACATCTGATCCTATATTGTTTATGATAATAGATCTATGTTCTCATATAGTGTTATGCTGCTTTGATTCTACAGGTACTCTGTGAAGTTGGGTATACAAGGAGAAAGTAGCAAAGTACTATTAGAAGAGAGAGGAATCGAGCAAGGAATCAAGCAGAAGACAGAGGTTGGTCTCCTTTATTCTTCTCTCATCTATCTCTCATAAAGGAAAATGAAAGTAGTTTTAAGTTTGTTTTTTTCTAAGGTAGCTACCAGCCTTAGTGGGATTAGCAGCTCTGCATAGACACTATTCCCTGTAACACTACCAGACCTGCGGGGTGGGAGGAATGGGCAAATAATTGAAAGACAAGAAGAAGGCCATCTGGCCACAATTTCCTGTGGCCTGTGGGGCCTTTTCACTGTTTGATTTAGGTCATGCATTCAAAGAAGTAGACGACATGTTGAGTCTATGACTGTTTAAATTTCCAGGGAGACAATTCGATCCCTTTGATGTCATTAAGAATTTGACTACAACTATCAAGATAAAGATATTTTCTAAAGAAGATGATCTCTTTGATGATATCTTCTAGTAGAAAAGCACACTGAAAGACATATTTCATATGGCTCAAGTTCAATTTCCCCAAGCGTAATTCCAAGAATTCAAACTCTACAGAGAGAGGATATTAGCAAATATCTCCTTGGATAAGTTGCGCTTAGAACGAATAAGGGAGCCAACTCCTAGTGTCAGTTTAAGTTGAATCTCGGGTACAGACAACTCTAGGTCTAATTCTAGGAAAGAATCACAAGAACGCTCTAAACCATTCGAGAGCGACCATAATAAAAGTGAAGGGTCATTCAAAGATATTGCCCAATCTAAATAGCACCTAGAGCAACAGGTTTTGATGACACCACAGGTGAAGGTTCCCCCTCCCCTCATCCAACCACCAAAGCCAATGAGAACTGAGTTGTATAAAGAGTGGGAAACATTTAGTGAATTGATTAATACTGAGGAGCAGAACACGAAGACACCTGAGAATACAGTACAGACATTGACAAATATGGTCGTTGGAACAGTCAGCAATGCTCCATAAATGGAGCATATTCCCATAACCCCATCATTTAAATCTTGCTGAAGATAGAGGAGATTCCTCCTCTAGATGTATTTTATAGTCCGCAGCACAAGGTAGTGGTAAGAATACAAAGAAAGAAATAGAAATTGGATAGCATTCTCTCACCTGAGGTAGAGCAGCTAGATGTTCTTTGGCAAGACCCTACCACTAACCCTACTAAAAATTTGACTAAGTTATCGCAGATCACAGGAGCCTATGCTTCTGCTACCATTGATAAAGCATCCGAGGTACAACTATTACTTAAGGATAGAGAGGAACAAATCCATGTTTTGCAACAACAGCTACAATAGGCCAGTGCCAACTGAGAAGTAGAGGAGAAATTAGAAAGGTTACAATAGAATTTTCAATAGATGCAGCTGGGGTATCAGAGCAATTTCGCCGAAAAGGAAAATCAATTACAGGCCATGCTAGAAATGCATAAAGATGACCCCAAAATTACATAGTTTGTCTTAGAAGCCCTTGCATTGAACAACCAACTCTTGCAATAGCAAGAGGCACTTTGCCAAAGAATATCACAATGGAGCTCCCATTGCAAGATGAGCGATAAAATTACAAGTCAAGGCGTGGATTTGTGACTCGATTATGATTTGATTGATAAAAGAATTTTTGATTATTTGATTTGGTAGGAATCGAAGGAAGGAAAGAAAACAGGTTTGCTCAAAATCAATGAAGCCCACAAAGAAATGTTGTTCCATAAGTGGGATGCACAGATTAGAAAGGCAGAACAGGCAGTGGAAGAAGCAGTGACAACGACGAACAATTTCATTGACTGTGTCAATGAAAATCTACATAGAGCAAACCTAATATTAGAAACCGTTCCAGGATTTCTCCCAAAGGCACAACAACTGCAGACAAACTAGATATAGAAAGATGAGGAGAAGGTAGAGTCCATTAAAAAATGTTGAATTGGGACACTTATTGGCAGTACTTGGTTAAACCGCACAGTCAATGCATGACTCTCAAGTGCCTTACAAATTCTGCCGAAAAGATAATGCAAGAACTTGTCGATTCTATTTTCGCAGGACAATTAAAATCGGAGGTCAGCCAACCGACGCTCCTCAGGGTGATGCTGAATGCTTACGATCTTATAGAACAAATACATAGATATTTAATTTCTAGATACAGTTTTAATTTTATTTTTGGTTTATTTTTTCCTTAGATGAGGACGGTCATTTAAACTGCCTCCTATATTTTTGTAATAAATTATTTTTAGTCTTTAGTTAGTAGTATTTTAACCCCTCTAATGCATTTGGAGAGAGGTCCAGAAATTTGTCAAAAACGTTTTCTCAGAACATGCACTTCTGCACCCTCGAAGGAGGTTTTGATGAATGAATGGAACACGTTTTATTGATATCTCTGTTTAATGTCTGCTACTGAAATGGATTTCTGTACTCTTAGTAGATACTGAATTAGGAAGAGATAAATCTATATCGTTGAAGCTCATGAGTAGGTGTTTTTATCAATGGTACTTTTATCTCTTAATGATTTATTCTTATGTGTCAAAGTAATATTTTATATTCAGTTATTTATATATGAAAGCTTGAATGTTTGCGCTATCATTTGGCACTTTTGTATAGTGGTGACTATTCTGTTTATGCTTTAATGTATGAATGACTTATTATGTGATATGTTTCTCACAAATTGTTTCAGTTAATTTCTTATACAAAACAATTCATTTTTAATGAATTCTTTTCTCATAGCAATTGAATGATCTTTATTACCAATTGCTGTTAGAAATTATTTTAGATCACATAAGTGAAAATTTAAATCTCGGGTTAGCTTTAGAATTAGATGTTTCTGTTCATTAGAACATAATTGCAAGTTTTTAAATTAGACTTAGATTAAAAGCATTTTATTTAAAAATCTTTAGAAAGGGAAACATCAACTCTTGTCATCACACACAAATTTGGAAACTGGTCCCATTATCCCCAGTTGGACCCACCATCCCAAACGGAAAAGGAGCTGCTTTCAAGGTCCAGACTGGGTGGGTATCCCCCTTGTTGTAGACCCGATTTTTGGGACCTTCAACATAATTGGCACTAGAAGGAGGGCCCGAACTGTGAATGGCTAGTAAATATAAATCTAAATACCATTCTGAGAGTAAATTTCCCTCAACATCTCCCCCGACTTCTCCATCGCATTTCAAGTCTTTAAATCTTGAGCGAGAAGTTGAGAAAACAACAACCACTGCCACAAACCCAAACATTTGAGATAGATCTACTATCGAACCTCCTGAAGTTGAGTCTTTGATCCATAAACTTCAAGGATTTTCCATATCACCCCAGAAGTCTAAATTATCTCAAGGTAGTGTGACTTCACAATACAATCCTTCTCATCCTCTTACTAGATTACAGAGTGAAAAGTTTGGTATTGAACCAATTGAATTACCTCTACCTAAAAGGAAAAGAGCAAGGAAGACACCTCAAGGGTCCGATAGTGAGACTCTCTCATCATCATCATCCATTTCAATTTCTCCGCTATGAGGTCAACCATCCACTCCCCCACTCCAAATTGTCATACAACAGGGTACTGAAACTTCAACATGTGCTTCTCAATCATCTGGAACTATAATATCCACTCCTTCCCAACCACAAGGAACTTCATCTGCACTTTCCTCTGTTAGTAGTTCAACTATGGCTCAAAGCCCATGGAATAATCTAGGGGCAGTCTTAATGCCTGCGCCCTTGAGTCAATTACCAACCCATCTTGAAAAATGGTTGCCCAAGTTTAATCCTGAAGCAGGAATGCTAGCAGAAGAACAAGCAACAGTCGGGTCTTGGTATTGTTCATTACCATTAGGATCCATTACTAGTTGGGACATTTTCCAAGAGCAATTCTTGACAAAGTTCGATGATGATAGGTCTACGGCAACATTGATCAACGATCTATCAAATCTTAAGACTAAGTCAAGAGAACTAATCAAAGATTTTAACTCTAGTTTCAACAAGCTTTTGAATAAAATTCCGACTGCTTCCAAGCCTAGCGAAGAAGTTCGAAGTGAATGGTACATATCTTCTCTACCATCAAACATAGCAATCTTTTTTGATAGGGTTGCCAAGACAACATTGGCCGAAAACATGAAGGAAGCAATAGCGGTAGAAAAACATGTCTTAGCTTTAGAAAAGAAAAACATTGTTGATGAGAGAAAATCTAAGAAGGTTACTTTTAAAGATGACCCTAAGAAAAAACAATCAAAAGACCCATTTGATTTAGAAGGATTGCAGAAAGTTTAAAAACCATGTCTAACGAAATGGTTGACATTAAAAGACAGGTAGCAGAGACTTTTTCTAAGAAACCCTACAATCCTTAAAGAAAAATCCTTTAACCAATTCAAAGCCTCCCAATGCTATATCAAATGGAGAATCTGAAGATGAAGAAGATGAAGTTTCTAATGAAGAACCTATAGACGAAGATGAAGTTTTAGAGCTACAGGGAATGTGGGACTTCATTCTTCCAGATGAATAGGATCAAGAGGCATTGCCGGTCAGTACCAAAAGTTGAAATAAACTCGATCCTCCACAACCTAGTTCTAAACAGAAGAGCGTAAGCTCGATATCTAAGGATAAAGTCGCAGGTAAGAAATCATCACCAAAAGCGACTCAAACAAGCCCAGTCCAATCTGATTCATCAACTCCATCTAAAAAAATGATTGTTTATGATGAGATGGAGTATAATATTGTTGAAGACATGAAGAAGACTAGGGCTAACATTAATTTTCAAGAACTGAGAAAATTAAAACATCAACAGAAAATACTTTTGAAAGAGTTACATGCAATACCCATTGCACCTCTTCCTGTCACTGTAATCTCACAAGCTTGTCATGAAATGGGAAGACCTCCAACTAATATGGCAAATAAAGTTGACGCAAATGATATTGCTTTAATTGGAGGTAGGTCAAGATACCATACTCCTCCATTCCTTCTTACTTATGAAATTTTTAATAAAAATTTGCATAATTGTTTGGTAGATTCAGGTGCTTCATCTAATATCTTTCCTAAACCAATTTGTGCAAAGTTAAATTTCCAACCTCAAAAATCCGCAGTACGCATATTTTAGCTGGACCAATCACAGGTTGAAGTAATTGGTGAACTAAATCAAGTGAACATAAGGCTGTCATCGAATCCAAAGGTATGCCAAGTTATTGATATTTTAGTAGTAGACACCCATGAATTCTATGGTTTAATTCTTAGTAGGGATTGGTCCGAAAAGATTAATGGATACTTTGCAATCGACTGGTCACATATGTGGCTCCCTTACAATGGTAAACCAAACCAGATAAATGTTGAGTGAGAAAGACACCAAAAAATACATAGTGACAGAATTGGAAGGAGAAAATGAACCTATAGCATACAACAACAATATAATTGGCAACTATTATGTTGACTCTTTCTTAGGAAATTTTAATGCTCATACTTCGCCTTATTTAGAAAATTCTGTTTTGTCTCAAGTAGAAAAAGTTTCTCAAATAGATAATTCTAAATGCATTAATTTTGTAGATAGTCCTATAAATAACTCTTTATTTTGGAAATTATTTTTCAACGGTTCTAAGTATAATGATGGAGTAGGAGCAGGATGTGTCTTAGTTAGTCTAGAAGGGAATAAAACCATGCTAACCTATAGACTTTAGTTTGATTGTATAAATAACACTGCATAATATGAAGCTCTAATACAAGGTTTGTACAAGGCAATCGAACTAGACATCAAGTATTTACATGTCTTTGGAGACTTTGAGATTGTTATTAAATAGGTACAAAATATTATACATTGTCTATCAGGTCATTTAAAGCATTATTAGTCTTTAGTACAAGATCTGACTGAACAATTTATAGCATTCAATATTTCATCCATTCCCAGACTCCAAAATGCTAGTGCTAACCTCTTGGCTAATGTATCTTCCAAGCTCATTCCCTCATAAGACTATAGCCCAGACAGATTCTCAATCGAATTGATCTTTAGGCCCTCCATCCCTGATAATGTTACCAACTACAGAATTTTTAATGATGATCCTGATATTGTAAGTTTCCTGACATCAAAAGGATCTTACACTAATCATATAATTGATGAGGACCAACATGACAAGAAGCTACAACAAGAAAGCACCAATAATTCCATACCAAAATCTGTAGTCAAGTTGGAAGACTTATATGATTTGAAAGACAGATTTAAAAGTTCTACCAATTCAAAACTTCAGAGTTCAACTCTGAACTATGAATTAGTAAATCTAGGAATGGATACCAAGCCACAGAATATCAACCTAAGTCTTGGCCTAGCCCTTGAAGAAAAATTAGCCTTTGTTCAGCTCTTGAAACAGTATAAAAGTGTCCTCACCTAGAATTACAATGACCTTAAGACTTACGACACTTCGATCATTTAGCATACTATCCCGATGATAGCTGATGAAAAAACTGTCCAGAAAAAGCTGAGGAAGATCCATCCTAATCTTGAAATTCAGATTAAATATGAGCTCAATAAATTATTGAAAGCCCAAATTATTTTCCCCATTTGACATTCTAGATGGGTTTGAAACTTGGTTCCAGTTAGAAAGAAAAATGGAGACATTAGAATTTGTATTGACTTTCGAAATCTTAACAAAGCCTGCCAAAAGGATAATTTTCCCCTGCCTCCTATGGAATAAGTATTGCAAGAAATTGCAAGATTGGAATTAATGTCCTTTTTAGATGGTTTCTCCAGCTACAACTAGGTTTTGGTCCATCCTGACGATCAACTAAAAACCACATTTAGAACCAAATGGGGTACTTATGCATATGAAAATATGCCTTTTGGGCTGATCAACACTAGCGCCACATTTCAAAGGGCCATGGATATTGCATTTAATGGATTAGTAAACAAATCAGTGGTGATTTACTTAGATGACATAGTAGTATATTATAAAAACATGGTAATCACCTCAAAGACTTAAAACAAATCTTCCAACGTTGTCAAAGGTATGGAATTTCACATAATCCAAAAAAGTCCTTTTTTGCATTAAGTGAAGGAAAACTTCTTGGATTTATAGTGTCAAAATATGGAATCCATATTGATCCCAATAGAATTAAGGAGATTTCCAAAATATTCTTACCACATAATAAGAAAGCCATGCAATCCTTCCTTGGCCAGATTAATTTTATTAAAAGATTTGTTCCAGAATTCTCAAGGATTTTCTCAGCATTACAAGCAATGATCAAGAAAAATTCGCTCTTCAAATGGGGCCAAGCAGAGTATGGAGCATTCAATCTGATTAAACAAGCGATTGTTAAAGCCCCATCCCTAGCAACTCCAAATTTTTCTGATCCTTTTATTTTGTATACATTTTCCTCTGATAAGTCATATGCTGCAATAATCACACAGGCCAATCAAGACAAAGCGGAGGCCCCAATTTCCTTCTTTAGTTCAAAGTTGCAAGGGGTTGAATTAAATTATTCTAACATTGAGAAACAAGCTTATGCTATTTTCAAAGCGATCAAACATTTTAGACCCTTTCTTCTTAAAACAAATACAAAAATCATAGCACCATTTCCAGCTGTAAGAAATCTCTTAGTACAGAAAGACGTGGGTGAAAAGAGAGAAAATTGGGTCACTGCCCTACAAGAATATGACGTAGAGATCAAGCCAACAAATATTGTAAAAGGTCAAGGCTTTTACAAGATGTTGGCTGGAGCAACACTTATTTCTGAAATACCATCTCCTGAACAAGAGATACAAATGTATGAGGTAAGCCTAAATGATTTTGAATCGAGATATGCTGATATAATGTTTTATCTAAAAAATGGATATGTTCCTTCAAATTTGAATTATACAAAGAAAAGAGCCTTAAGATTGAAAGCCAAACAGTATCAACTCGTAAATGATGTGCTTTTTAGGATCAATTATGATTCAGTTCTTCTACGATCTCTTGAGAAATCTGAAGCTGAAAAAGTGTTGCATAAAGTCCATGATGGACCAACAGGTGGACATTATGCTGGAGATGCTATAGCACATAAACTTTTGCGCGCAGGATACTATTGGCCTACACTATTTAAAGATTCACATAGCTATGTAAGGAAATGTCAAATTTGTCAAACTGTTGCTGGAAGACAGAAGAAACCATCATTACCATTGCAACCACCCAATATAGTTCAACCCTTTGATCAATGGGGATTGGATTTAATAGGTGAGATCATTCCTCACTCTTCTAAACAACATAGGTACATCCTTACAACTACAGACTATTTTACTAAATGGGTAGAAGAAGTTCCTCTCAAGACGGCTAATGCTGAACATATCATCGATTTCATAGATCAGTTCATAATTACCATGTATGGTTTACCTTTTGCTTTAATGTTTGACAATGCATCATATTTTTCTAGCAATGCTATGACTGAATTTGCACTTAAAATAGGTTTTAAGCTTAAATATTCTGCCAATTATTACGCGCAAGGGAACAGGTTGGCTGAATCAACAAATAAAAACCTAATCAGAATCATTAAGCGAACTATTGGTCAGAACCATAAAAAATGGCACAAATATTTGATGTATGCTCTTTGGGCAGACCGAATAGCTCAAAAGGCTTCCTTCGACACTTCTCCCTTTAACTTAGTTTATGGGAAAAAGGTATTTCTCCCAACTCATCTAGCAATTCCTTCTTTGGCCTTAGTTCAATTTATAGAGGAAACACCATCTTCATCTTTACAACTAAGACAACTGAAGATCCTTAAGCTAGAAGAGCAACGGGAACAGGCTAAAATTACACATTCTCATCATCAAGCATTAGTAAAGACTTCCTTTGATTCAAACATGGTATCTAGGAAGGATTTTTAAATTGGAGATTTAGTATTGAAATGGGATAAGGCTCACGAAGAAAAAGGAAAACAATCTAAATTCGAATGAATGTGGCTTGGACCATTCCAAATTGTTGAAATTATAGGTCCATCAACTTTCATGTTACAAGATTTAGCAAGGAAAATAGAAGCTTTACCTGTTAATGGGTAGATCCTTAAAAAATAATTTCCATAGAAGATGACCTCTTCTATTTTTGTAAATTATTGTTTATAGCTTTATTTTGGTAATAAAATAGGTTGTAAATGGTTACCTTTGGATTTCACAAAAAAGATAGGTGTTTCTTTTAAATTTTGTTTTTCGCTTGTATAAATAAAACGGATTTGGAAAATTAATCATTATTATTGAAAGATACAATCAAATGCTACAAGGCTGAAGATTTTACTAGTTTCAACCTTAAAAATTTTGATAAAAACAACCTTTAGTGGGAATTTGTTTTATAGCAGTCATGAAAAGCATCAATAAAAAAACGAAAGCTCTCTGTAGAAAAGTTGTCTTCAAAAAACTCTATAATTATCGTCCAGAGATATTCTTAAGGAACCACTGACTTCCTCCCCACCTAGGGAATTATGAGTTTCAAGGAGTAATCCAATAATACACTATAGACTTAAAGAATAAGAGGTCTCATCACGAGCCGACTTATCATGATCATAGAGATTATAACTTGCTGACATTGCCAAAACTGCATACCAAAATAGGGCAATGTCTCAATATTGTTGCAATCAAAAGACAAGGGGTCTCATCATGAGCCAGCTTGTTTAGCAAAGTTATAAATCAAGTGAATGACACTAACATAATTTGGCTACCAAACCAAGATATTGTTCTTTAAGAATTAAAAGAAAACAAAAGCAATAAGTGTGAATATGGATTTATCTTTGAAAATTGTATATTTCTCCAAGTAGGATATAGGATCATTGTTGGGTAATAGGTTTTAGGGCCTAAATCTACCTCAGGCTGAGAAAGGCAAGATCTAGGGTAACATCAAACCACACTTAACCTAGTAGCTAGCCCAATCAGGTCGGGAGAGGGCTCTCTCCTTGTCAATCTCAAAACGATGGCCAATAAAGCTTGAGATGACTGATGTAATGATTGATTTTAGGCTAGGTATGTGTACAGAGGTGTTTGATTGAATCTGATGATATTTTGTTGGCTCAAATGTGAAAGGCAGATTTGGGTCCGAGGAATGAGGCTCAATTTTGCAGATATCTCTATGGGGCAAGGTAGGCAAGTGTTTTGGTACTTGAAATTGAGTGAGATGGAGATATTTTAGACAGGTGAGGAGTTGGATAGGGCATGAAAATCTCAAGGATCCTCTTCAAACAACTGAAAACATTGATAACTAAACAAACCCTAGATAGAGCACTGCACTTTCAATGCATTCTACCTTTATCCTTGTTTGATTTAGTTAAGATGAAATAAAGAGAGATAATGGCATACATAAAACACATATAAACTTGAAATTATAGAAGGAAACACAATACCAAAGAAATATGCCACATGAATCCCATAATGTGCTGCAAACCCTGGTCTATTCCTTTTCCAAACTGCTGAATTGAGTATACAATGAAGCTCCAAGATTTCCCAAAAGTCCAACCTCTGCGAATGACTGAAAAATTACAAGATATAAGCAACCAACAAATCATCCTAGCCTCTATGGGTCGAGCTCATAATTTTAGGAGCTGTTCCAACAAAATCTAAACTAAGAACTAAAAAGTAGGCAGTGGAACAACTTGCCTCTAAAAACTACGAAATTGATTCATTCAGTTGCAAACTACCTTTTGATGGATGAATCTAACTATATAAGTGAGAATTTAAGATAATTACATCAAAATCTATCATGTCACATTAAATTACATCATTATTTTGACAATTAGAAGGAGAAAAGTCAAACTGTGAAGAAACTAGGCGAAAAACAGAGTTTTTTGGCCAAAAATGAGCAAAATTCCCCCAATGCGCTGTGCTGATTTCCCTATGCGTAGTGCCTTTTTGCAACTAACGTTTGAGGCTTTCCTTGAGTCGAAATTTGCTCCAAGTGGGCTTGTTGGAACGGTCTAACTGTCTACTTTTCAGCACAAGTGGAATTTCTAAATTTCGCTTCCATTTTCCCCTCCAAAACTGAGTTCTCCCAACACTGCCTCTTGTGTGTACAAAAAGGGACAGAAAGGTCATTTGTGAGGTGTTTTTGACCTTTTTGGAAGCTCAAAAACTGTCAAAATTTCTTGGCCATTTGTGAACATGCATATTTTTTTATGAAAAATCCAAAAATGCTGAGCTTTCCTCAAAAGGAGGTCCCCATCAAAAGCGCGCGCCAGGTGGCGCGACACATCAGGCAGAAAAACCTGTTTTTTAAGGCAAAAATTCCAAAATTGCAAAAAGTATCCCAAATTTCTTGAAATTTGGGTTGAGTGTCCTTCATCAAGTGTTGTGTTGGGCCAAGGAAGCCTCAGCCAAGATCTAAAGTCTATCTTGCTCTTTTCACCTCCTTGATGCCTTCTTCAACTTGGCCTTCAAGTTCCTGATTATTGCTTTGCACACCTTGTTTCTCACCAAGTAATGATGGGCCATGTGCCTCAACATAGTTTTCTTGTTGTTGGCCTTCTCTAGCATCCTTTCCCAAGTGCAAGTTTGTTCTCTTAAGCCAAGATTCCCAGCCATGTTCAATCTCTTGCTCATACCCATGATCATTGTCTTTTTCCATTGTTTTCCTTCGGTTTTGAAAAATGTGGTTGTATATGGATGGTTTTGTGGATAATAGTGTGAAAATATGGTGGAGGAATGAAATGGGTAGAGTGTATGGAAGAGAGTTTAAAAATGTATGTGTGAATAGAGTTTAAGAATGGGACTAAGAGTTTTAGGGACGTGAGTAGGGTCTAGGGATATGGATAGGGTTTGGGGAGTGTAGCGTTTGGGAAATTATATGTGGAGAATGGGATTAAGGGGAAAATGTATGAGGGGAGTGGGATTAAGGGGATAGGGTATACAACCATTAGTGCAATGAAGAAAAATAGGGTTTCACCCTAGAAGCTAGGGTTTTAGGGTTTTGGGGATAGGGGAGTAGGATGAGTGGAAATGAGAGGGGGAATTGGAAATGAAATTAGTGAAATATAGTGAAGGGGATGTGAAAGTGGTAGAGGGGAATAAGACAACAAAAAAAAGGCAATTTTTCAAACCCTAGGCAGATTTTCAATGAAACTGTGCAAGGAGCTAGGGTTTTAATATTTCCCTATTAAATCACCATAAACACTGATGGAAACTCATACGTTGAGCATATTGGAGTGTGAAATTACTTGGGCAATGAGGAATTTACAATTTTTGGAGCTTTGGTGGAATATTTGAATGAATGTCAGGCTTTGTAGCCCAATGCGTAGCGTATTTGTTCAGGAGAATTTTGGAGGTCTTCCTGGTGTCACAATTGGGTGCGTGATAGCGTTTTGGAAATCGCATTGAGTCTACGTTCCAACCCAACTTGAATTTTTCAATTTGGAGTTCATTTGCCTTGTCAAAAATCAAATCTCCCAAGACTGGTCACAATGTGCAAAATGAGGCTGCCTCAAGGCAGAGTGCTGTTGCAGTCAACTTTTAAAGGTCTTCCTCAACTCAAAATTGAGCTCATGATAGCTAATTGGAAATATATTTGTGTCTAGCTATCATTTGACTCATCAAACAAGTAATTTGGATAACCAAGATAGGATAAATCTTGATTTTCCCAAGGTCACTTCAGAGGTGCATCAATTCTCCTAAGGCAACTGTATTTTTGACATTTCTCTAAAACCATGACACCTGTGTAAACAGTGAAGGAGGGTTTTATTTCCTGGTCTATTTTGGATAAAAACCTCTCTCCATTTTCCCAAATTCATCTTTTCTTGCTCAGAAACATCATTGAAGTAAAACCTATCCCGATGTGTGGAACAAGGGATTTGTCGAAATGAAGTGAAATGAAGGGGATAAGGGGCTTCTAAACTCTTGAGAAAATTTTTCGAAGTAGGGAGGGATGTTAGGAAGTTGAAGAAAGTGGAATTTCAGAGATTTAGTGAGGGGAAGAGGTCCAAAAGGGCAAAACACAGGCCTAGCCTAGAAAATTTTCAAGTTGTAGCAAGAAAAAAGGGTTTGTGCGAAAATGAGGAATTTGAGGGATATCAGTGATGGGAAGTGTTTAATAAGGTACATTAAAGATAGGGGAAGGTGTATGAACATCAAGATACAAGTTTTGCTGACAATTTTACCATCCAAGAGAAATTACCTTCAAAACCCTAGGAGAGGGAAATGAACCTTACCTAGGCGCAACTGAAGTATGAACAAGGTGTAAAATGACCCATTGGAACCTAACACGATGACGATAATCCTCTGAATGATGGTACAATCAGCTGAATGGTGACATGGACTGACATTTGGATAACTTTTAAAGGAGTAAAAGCAAACCCTAGACCTAATACCTAGTGACCAAATTTTACTTGAAGACTCAGTGAAATGAGGAAATTTGACCTTGACACCTTAAAATCACTTTGTAGGAGCATGTTTGATCATTGGAGGAAGGCTGCAAAGACTGAAACTAATAACAGGTAACCCTAACAAGGGTATGAACACCTGCTGGCAACAGAGGCTCTACCTACGACAAATGAGCACATTTAATACTAATCTACAAAGAAGTCTTTGTTTTTATTTTTATAAACTAACTAGTGGCTGATGTAAATACAGTGACTAGCTTTGGGTAGAAAATAATCAGAGTTAGCATGGAAGGAACAAACTACCATTAACGGCTAAAAGCATGATGCACTTTATACTTCTATATTAATGTTTGATTTTCCAGAAAACTTTTCTGTTTTGGAAGTTTTAGAAAAATCAAAAGATAATTAGAGATAACTGGTTCTTCCTAGTGAATCGCCAATTGTTGTGGCCAGCAACAACCCCGCCCCCCCTTTTTTTATTTATTATTAGTAATAAAATTAAATAAATGGGGGACCCTTCTTCTAAAAAATAAAAAACTAGCACTTATATTTCCCTTTGAATAAAACACACTATCATAAACTTAGGAAAAAAACATTCGCAAAACACAAAAAACTTAAGTTTTATGATAACTTTCGAATAAAATCGTTCTCATAACAATTAAACATCACATCGCAAAAGGGTAATAAAGGACATCATATAAACAAACTTTCTGGATTGCAAGAATGTGATAATACGAGATCACGCACCTTAAAGACTCATCGCACATCGCAGATTTCATATGTCGCAAGTACCACCTAAGATAAAACATCCAGATCTTGTGATATACGATAAAGCATCTCGCAAATCGCATCTCATGGTTGGATAAGGAAATAAATGATTGTTAACAAAGATGATTAGTGATATTTTGACCTGCGATATTGCGATCTGCAATATTGCGAAGCAAATCGAAAAATCACTTTATTGCAGATCGACAGGGCTCATTCTTCAATGAAATATTTCTCGTAATCCGATACTGAGTTATGTGCATTAATTTCAACTTACTGGTTTATTGATGGTCATTTATGAGATAAGATTTAGATTCGATCGAAAGGTTGTTTCACATAGGGTGATCTATTTGATATGATTTTGGAATTAAGAGCTTTCCTGTCACCTTATCTCTTACCATTATTATTTATTTACCTGAAAACTTGCAGGAGTGGCAAGAAGAATAATATACGCAACAGGGTGCAAAACATAATGGGAAAGAAGGGAAAAGCTCCAGTTGCTGAGGAAAAAGAGATGACGCCCTTATTCACAGACACCACGTATACCAGAGATGTCAAACATCCACTTGGGAAGGCATGTACAGTCTGCTCGAAGAATAAAACCCCAGAGGTATGGAAGTTAAAGCAACAAAAGACTCACGCGGGTCATCTGAAGCATCAATTACTGAACTTGCATGTTCATTCATGCACCGAATAGCGGCGAGGTGTAAGATACTTCCATATACATACATGGTTAAGTGGGTATTGGAAAATGTTGATATAACAGATAGACAATTCAAGTTTCGGAGCCAAGAGCTCATTGGGTCATTCACCCCACAGTATTTAAGGCTTATGTATCATTTACCAGAGCTGCAGGCAAGCTATAATAAACAATTCGTGGAGAAGTTCGCCAAGGAAAACAAAGATTTGGTAGAATGCACCAAGAACTAGTTAGCAAAGGAAGAGCCATTCAAAGAAGATAAACATGGTATGTACAGTACTGGTTCCCTCTCCTCCCCATATTGTTTTGCTGCTGCTATGCTATGTAGGCTATTTGGAAGGCTTGACATCAACAAGCTTTCATCTGAATGCTTACCCTTATTAGATGTGGCCACTAATTCCACTATTATGGATTGGGCCCAGATATTGTCTGACAATTTAGCCTCGGCCATTTGGAACTATCGGTCTAAAAGAACTACCTCTCAGAGGATTTATCCTCCTTCCTTTTTAGCTACTTATGTCATGGATGCAATCTGTTCTATTTCTGAATTTCATATAATGGGTTGGAAGTGGACTATACAGAATTCCTTGGCCATTCATGTCTATCATAAGGAATTGTGGGATTCCAAGTTTACCCCATATTTTTACAAAATTTTCCATGGAGTTATGTTACCTCTTCACAGAATGTTGTATAATAAGGACACCCCAAGATTTTCCCCAAAGCGGAAGTTGATATTCTCCTAGTTGGAAGATGGTTTGGAGAAGATTTTTTCACTTATGTCAGAGTATATGGAAGCATTTCTTCCCCTCATGTGCTACCCTTGTATGTCCCTGATAAGTTATTGGCTTGAGAAATTGCCTACCAGACCTGCGAGGTGGGAAGAATGAGCAAAGAATTGAAAGACAAGAAGAAGGCCATCTGGCCGCAATTTCCTGTCTCCTGTGGGGCCTTTTCACTGTTTGATTTAGGTCATGCATTCAAAAAAGTAGACAACATGTTGAGTCTACGACTATTTAAATTTCCAAGGAGACAATTCGATCCCTTTGATGTCATTAAGAATTTTACTACAACTGTCAAGATAAATGTATTTTCTAAAGAAGATGATCTCTTTGATGACATCTTCCAGCAGAAAAGCACACTAAAAGACATTTTGCATATGGCTCAAATTCAATTTCCCCCCCGCAAAATTCCAAGAATTCAAACTCTTCAGAAATAGGATATTAGCAAATATACCCTTGGATAAGTTCCGCTTAGAACCAATAAGGGAGCCAACTCCCAATGTCAGTTTAAGTGGAATCTCAGGTACAGACAATTCCAGGTCTAAGTCTAGGAAAGAATCACTAGAACACTCTAAACTATCTGAGAGCGACCATAATAAAAGTGAAGGGTCAGTCATAGATACTGCCCAATCTAAAGAGCACCCAGAGCAACAGGTTTTTACGACACCACAGGTGAAGGTTCCCCCTCCCCTCATCACGTGACCAAAGCTAGTGAGAACTGATTTGGATAAAGAGTGGGAAACATTTAATGAATTGATTAATACTGAGGATCAGAACACAAAAACACCTGAGAATACAGTACAGACAATGACAAATATGGTCACTGGAACAGTCAGCAATGCTCCAGAAACGGAGCATATTCCCATAACCCCATCGTCTAAAATCATGCTAAAGATAAAGGAGATTCCTCTTCTAGATGTATTTTATAGTTTGCAGCCCAAGGTAGTGGTAAGAAGACAAAGCGTGCTCTCACCTGAGGTAGAGCAGCTAGATGTCCTTTGGCAAGACCCTACCACTGACCCTACTGAAAATTTGACTAAGTTATCCCATATCACAAGAGCCTATACTTCTGCTACCATTGATAAAGCATCTGAGGTACAACTATTACTTAAGGATAGAGAGGAACAAATCCAAGTTTTGCAACAACAGCTATAGCAAGCCAGTGCCAATCGAGAAGCAGAGGAGAAATTAGAAAAAATACAACATAACTTTCAACAGATGTAGCTGGGGTATTAGAGCAATTTGGCCGAAAAGGAAAATCATTTACAGGCCATGCTAGAAATGCATAAAGATGACCCCAAAATTACAGAGTTTGTCTTAGAAGCCCTTGTCTTGAATGACCAACTCTTGCAACAGCAAGAGGCACTCTACCAAAGAATATCGCAATGGAGCTCCCATTGTGAGATGAGAAATAAGTCATGGATTTGCAACTCGATTATGATTTGATTGATAGAAGAATTTATAATTATTTTATTTGGTAGGAATAGGAGGAAGGAAAGAAAGCAGGCTTTCTCAAAATCAATGAAGCCCACAAAGAAATGTTGTTTCATAAGTGGGATGCACAGAGTAAAAAGGCAGAACATGAAACGGAAGAAGTAGCAACAGTGGCGAACAATGTCATTGACTATGTCAATAAAAATATGCATAGAGGAAACCTGATATCAGAAACCATTATGGGATTTCTCCCAATGGCATAGCAACTGTAGACAAACTAAAGATAGAAAGTTGAGGAGAAGGCAAAGTCCATTAAAAAATGTTGAATTGGGACACTTATTGGCAGTACTTGGTTAAACTGCATAGTCAATGCATGACTCTCAAGTGCCTTATAAATTCTGCCTAGAAGATAGTGCCAGCACTTGCCGATTCTGTTTTCGTAGGAAAACTAAAATCAAAGGTCAGCCAACTGACACTCCTCAAGCTGATGCTGAATGCTTGCAATCTCAAAGAACAGATACATAGATAACTAATTTCCAGATACAATTTTAGTTTTATTTTTTCCTTAGATGAGGAGGGTCATTTAAACCACCTCCTATATTCTTGTAATAAACTATTTTTAGTCTTTAGTTAGTAGTATTTTAACCCCTCTCATTCATTTGGAGAGAGGTCCAGAAATTTGTCAAAAACCTTTCCTCAGAACATGCACTTCTTCACCCTCGGAGGTGGTTTTGATGAATGAATGGAACAAGATTTATTGATATCTGTGTTTAATGTTTGGTACTGAAATGCATTTGTGTACTCTTAGTAGATATTGAATTAGGAAGAGATAAATCTATATTGATGAAGCTCATGAGTAGGAGTTGTTACCAATGGTACTTTTATCTCTTAATGATTTCTTCTTATGTGTCAAAGTAATATTCTATATTCAGTTGTTTATATATGAAAGCTTGAATGTTTGAGTTATCATTTGGAACTTTTGTACAGTGGTGACTATTCTATTTATGCTTTACTGTATGAATGACTTATTATGAGATATGTTTCTGACAAATTGTTTCGGTTAATTTATTATACGAAACAGTTCATTTTTAATGAATTCTTTTCTCGTAACAATTGAATGATCTTTATTACCAATTGCTATTATAAATTATTTTAGATCGCATAAGTGAAAAGTTAAATCCCAGGTTAGCTTTAAAATTAGATGTTTCTGTTCACTAGAACATATTTGCATGTTTTTAAATTAGACTTAGATTAAAAGCATTTTATTTAAAAATATTTAGAAAGGGAAACATCAACTCTTATCATCACACACAAATTGGGAAACTAGTCACATTATCCCCAGTCGGACCCACCATCCCAAACGGAAAAGGATCTGCTTTCAAGGTCCGGACCGGGTGGGTATCCCCATTGTTATAGACCTGATTTTCGGGGCCTTCAACCCCAAGATATGAAGAAACGTTATGCAAAACAAAACAAGACAATTACAAAATATAAAGATGGGGAGTATTCATTTATGAAAGTAAAAGAAAAGAAGATATCAATCAAATTGGGAAATTGTGCCAAGTTGGCAGCCAAATATTATGGGCCATTTGAAATCCTAGAAAGTATTGGCCTCATTTCATATAGGCTTGCATTTCCCACATCTATTCATATTCACAATGTCTTTCATGTTTCATTGCTTAAGAAATATGTCCCTAGAACTAATAATGTTATTGATTAGAAAATGATTCATGCAGAACCCAAGGGAGGCTTCCAAGTTTGGCTGGTGCGAATTTCATAGAAAAATAATATGGTGCTTTAGAATCGAGCCATATGCGTGGTAAATATGCAATGTAATGTTCTTAGTCCTAAGGATGTGACCTGGGAGAAGGAAAAAGTCATGTAGGTAGAATACCCCCACCTTTTTTACTAACAAATTATATATATTTACATATATGATGCACTAGGGACATTTCATAAAATAAGGTGGGGAGGAATGTAATACCCCTACCTATTTTGATCATGTAAATATATGTACTCAATATATTAGGTAGGTGAACCATCCATACGTTTGACTATTAGGCTAGTGAGTCATATGATATATTATCCAGCTCACGTGCCCATCTAGTTATATTAGATACTGATATGCCAATTTGGGAAAAGTGGATAGAGTAGCCATAATGTAAATATCATATATTTGTACATATTTTTATAGATTAATAAAATAATATTGGTTGCAAAGCCCACTCCATGAAAAGAGTATGGAGGAAAAGAGTCCAAGGAAAAAAGGAAACAATTGGGTTTGGTGGAAAAGTGTGCTCTGGGGCCCTGTTCTAAAAATGGGGCACTAAAGGCTTCTTGTCGGCTTACAAGAACCTCTCCCACTTCCAAAGATTAAATATTTCCAAGATCTAGCTTATGATTAACCAATTGTGGAATTAAAAGTACTTGATATAGGTGTATGCTTGTGTTTGTTTTTAGACTGTTCAAGTGCTTATGTACATTTACTTATGCTGATATTTAAACACACATAACAATAAATAACGTAGCAAAGAAACAAACACATAAGACAACAATATAATATGGAGTTCACCCAAACCTCTTGGGCTACATCTCCGTGAGCTCTAGTCAACTCAACTGGGCTCTTTGGGATTATGGCTAAATTCTTTTACAAGCTCCATGCTCAACTCCATTGGTTTAAAACTGAACCTATGAGTTTAGAATACCATCTTATCCTGTTGGTTGTCCATAATCTGCAAACAGATCTAGCCTTCTCTGGACTAGACTCCTTCAATCAGCACTCTGAGCTATCTTGAGCTCTAGCTTGCACCAACTCCCTCAAAATTCTTTCACTATCTCTGGAATACCTTATTCTATCTTCAATGCACTTTGGACACCAACAACAGCTGGATCATTTGATCTCTTTTCTATTCTCTCAGCTTTGGTTGTCACTCTGGCTCTTCGGCTTTGGCTCCTCTCAGCTCTCTAGTTTTTTCTCAACCTCCAAGTGACTCTTGAAAAATCTCCCTCTGTCAATCATGCTCTCTGGCTTTTGTGAGGCATCCTTCCAGCTCTACGACTTCTTGCCTGTTTCTCTATGTGTAATCATTCCTTTGTCTCTTCAACTAGCCGTCTCGCTTCTGGCTCTATGGCTCTACGCGTTACAAACACATCATTGTTACAAAATGCCTGCTTGCAGCGTGGCACAATGATCAGGGATAGTTACAAAGGAATCGGGGCCTTTCTTAAGGCAAAAACCCGAAAATGGAACAAAATTCCAATACATAGAAATATATTAGAAATACACTATTGGGTGAAAAATACGGACTTCAAATAGAATGAAACTGCATCTATAAACCTATCAGGTCCGCCATTCCATCACAAGTCACAATCACATGGCATATTGGACAAAAAACCTAATACACCTGAAATACAAAGAAATCCTGCATTTCTGCATTTCAAATATTGTGAAATTGTTTCCATAATTCCCATTGGGTCCGCCTTCTATTAGCGTATTGCAATCACTTACGCAGGAGGTCAAAACCTCAAAATATGAGAAATACAAAGAAAATCTGAATAAACTAGATTTCAAATTTTATGCATTTGCGCATATAATTCCCATTGGGTCCGCCCTTTATCGGCATATCGCAATCGCAAGTCGCAATGTGCATTGGACTTTTGTATCGGGGATCACCGATCACTGATTGCCAATCAAATCAGGACTATCCATTCTTTTTCTTATCCGACGACTGATATCATACATCACATATCGCTATCACATTGGCCCTTTGTGGGATCACCGATCACTCCGATCAGATCATGACCGTTGATTTGACTCCTCGATCCGACAGTCGATATTGCATCACCGCATATCGCATCGGCATATTACATATGTAATGGCCTGGGTGTTCTTTCCATATACCATGGATTATGTCGACCTGATTTGCTGATCCGATCCCGCTTTATCGCAAACGGCTCCGCCTGGGTCCTAATATCGCATGCAACCTACCTTTGACCTGATATATCAAAGATCATTAATCGGGGGAGTCCTTCTGCCTTTGGTCTAAGTCCTCCTTTTAACCCTCTGATTCGATTTTTCCTTGAAGAGCCTTTTATGCCATCTTTCTAAGAATTTTCCTCCTTTTCAAAGGACAATGGCAATCTTCTTTCTGCGATAACTTCTTCATCTGAAGTCCATTTTAGCCCATTGAAATTGCAGTAGATTTAGATTGAAGAGATATATGCAATGGGACTATTTCCAGGAGCATCCCTTGACTTTCAGTTTCCTCTGATTTACAAAGGATTTGGGCCATTTAGCACCTTTTACCTCTTATATGAAGTCTTTTAGACTTAGAGGATTATCCAAGATCCATTTTGGATCAAGCCTTCCCACTAAAAATATTTTGGTCTCCAAAAGTATGATATACTAATCTGAATAGTAGATGAGAGTACAACACCCTCTTCTTTCAACCTTCATACACTTGTGTTACCGGGAAAAGTGTATATTTAGAACTGCTCTATCCCACTAAGGTGTGACAGTTGCCTTAGAAAAAAACAGAGAAAAACTACTTTTGTATTTCCTTTATGAACTATAGATAGAGAGGAATAGGAAGAAGCAACCTGTGTCTTGCGCTAATCCTTTGATCCAATCTCTCTCTTCTTTGACAGCTTCCAGCTACCTGCTCCCTTACTTGCCCAGCTTCACCAAGTACCTGTAAGATCACAGAAGAAGAACACTATACAAAGACATGGATCTATATTCATAAACAACTTAGGATCAGTTTTAAGTTAACCATACAAATGTAACAAGCATCAATGATACAAAATCATGGAGG
This sequence comes from Pinus tabuliformis, assembly GCA_031772625.1. Classification (NCBI taxonomy): domain Eukaryota; kingdom Viridiplantae; phylum Streptophyta; class Pinopsida; order Pinales; family Pinaceae; genus Pinus; species Pinus tabuliformis. Next base: position 1,923,153,091 of record CM062817.1, on the reverse strand, counting down.
AAAAACTCAAATAGTTTTTATTGATAAACAAGAAAAGATCCAGGAGGAGTTACAACTGATGATTCCTGACCCAGCATCAACCTCCCAGCAAAGAAGCCCCTCTTCACCTCCAACAAAACATAGATCACCCAATACTCTGATGTTTGTCTCAAAACCAACAGCAATTCCTTACAATGTGCAAAATTCCAGCCTCTGGATCTCTGGGATGAGGGATCCATATATAGATATGTGTAAGGAGGACGAGTCAGCTTGTGATTTGATTAGTGTCTTCTCTCTGTCAGTTCTTGCTTCCACTTGGAGACTGAAGGCATATTACTCATCCTTGGTCGAATTCAGTGAGGCAAGTGTCATAGGAGAAGATTCTGGAAGCTTCCATTGTCTCTCCACCTCGCAGAATGACACTGCCATTTGCCATTACTCGCCCAACGCACCCTCATATTGCATTTAGGTGCATTGCAATGCACTTAGCCAGTGTATTTAGGTGCAATGCAACGCACCTAGCTAGTGGAGTAGTTGAAATGATCCTGTTTTGACTTATTCTGAGCATTTTCTGGTGGAGAACTTCTGGGAGAAGCTGTAATTTGTTGACCTTGTTCCTTTAGGGGTTAGAACAACACTTTTAGGGACTTAGGAGCCCTTGGTTTATGGACATTTCATGCTTGGAGTTGTAAGGCACAAAAATGTCTATAACAGTTGCCCCCTAAAGTATGAGGTCGTTAACCTTTTGGTGTCGGGTGAAATGCTTTATTATGAGGATCCGAAGTTCTTTCAATGCTGGGAGGAGACCTGTAATAAGATACAATACAATACATTATCTTCATACTGTTTTTCATGATCTAGCTGAGGCGGGCATTCCCATGCTCAGCCTTATAAATTCATTTTCATGTACATAGGACAGACAATCGTCTGATTGTAGACTGATGATTCTGATAGAGCCATCATCCGTTTGGTCGAATGATTATCTGTGCTGCAATGTTGTACATTTAATGTCTTTATTTCCCTGAATATATATCGTAGCTCGGATGGATGAAACTAGATCCGGGGTCTTCAATCTCATCCGATCTTCACTCGAAGTACAAGTCGAACCATGTGAGAAATGTTCTGAAGTCGAACATGGAAAGACTTCGCTTGATTACCAGTCAATGATGTAAATTGTTAACAAGCGCGAGAGGAATCACCGATAATGATAATGATCCTCAAGGTACTGTAGTACAATTCACGTGGTGTGAATAAAGGACTTGGCGTCGAACACCACGCAAAATCTTTTGATCGAAGGTCATTGATGTAAACCTGTCGCCGGAAGTGAGAAACTTGCCATTGAGGCATGCAAGCTTCAAAGTACTGGATGGGGTGTTCCTAGACCAACTTCTTGGATAATGAGCTGATGTCGACAAGAAGTGATCCATCACAGGAGGACCTTAATGAATCCCACATCAATGACATGGAACGGAGCAAATGATTTTGATGGAGGTGAAAACGATCTGATCATATACGGTTCAGGGTGGCGGTCATGAAAAAAATGGAGTATAATGTATGGTAGTGGGTGGGACACAGGTGGCTTCTCTGGATGACTTCTCTTGAACATGTCGGTGACACTGATGTGATGGATTGGTAGCATTAACCCCAAATGTGGATGGTAAGGTGTGACCATGGCGATGTGACCGGTGAATGAAACAACCCAACCCAACTCGGACATGGAGTGGAAGTGTCATGTTCAAGAGCGACTTGCTACCAATAAAGATTCTTTGAGTTTTCTTCCCAATTTTTCCTCAGTCATTGCTGACCAGTACCTCTTTATTTTTGTCAAGCTTGAGGAGGATAACCTATGCTTGTTCAATAATTTTCCCTTTGGGCAAACCCATCACTATGTTTTAACGAGCCTAGCGATAGTGAAACTCGTTCTCATCTAAAGACAAGTTTGTCGCTATTAATCTTTTTAACGAGTTTAACGACCAAGATAACTCGGTCCTTTTCAATTTTAGAGAGTCTGAAAAGGTACGTAAAGGTAACTCCAAAATTTCTTTTTCATCATCTAATCCCTTAAGTCCAAAAAAGTATAAAACAATACAGAAGGGATGAATTTTCGATCGTTTTAACGAGCCGAACAAAACAAGCGCTCGATCGTTTTGTGCAATAATCCCTTAGGTCCAAAAAGATTAAAATCTAGATGAGGGATAGCACTTCCTGTCCCTTTAACGAGCTGGAGAGGCCAATGGCTCGGCAATATTTTCATATTTTACGAGTCAGTTGAAAAGAGCTTAAAGGAGACTCGTCTTTTGAGGAACGAGTGATAAAACGGGTAGCAGTTGATTCCAGGTAAGGTTTGGAATTTTCCAATCATGGCAGTGTCACAAGGATGGCTAGTGAAATCACTCTTCACAGCTGTTCCTCAAAATGGGTAAACAATCAAGTAGAGGTGAATGATCGGCCAATGAAAAAGTGGAGGTGATGGTGCAAACACGACCAAGGCTTTAATGGCTGAAGTACTACATTCACGGTGGTTATTTACCGAGGAATAGTTCATTTTTTAACGAGCTTAAATGCGGGTGGAAACATTTGCTCGATGCGGGTTTATTTTTTAACGAGCTTGAACCTTGCGGTAACACTGCTCGATTAATCCAGTCATAAGATAAGAATGTCTCATATAAAACGGCAATTTTTAGAGTTTTGCCCCACATCCTTTCTTTATGCAAGTTAGGAAACGACTAATCCAAAAAATAGATAAATAATCGCTCTTTGCTTGCACTCCAAAAGGTTTGCATGCCCCCAGGTATAAAACAGAGTTTCAAGGTCACCCTCTATTCGAGCTGACAAAACATTTGTTTTATCAGGAAGGGTATACCTCTTACAGGTTACCCAAAGATTGTTCTATTCACGGCGCAAAAAAAACACTTCTTTGGCGATGTATACTGAGATAAACAAAGGTGAGTGGCGGCGCTCGCCAACTCACATAACTTTGACAAGAGAATATTGTTCTAGAATAACCCCCTCTTCCAATCACGGATGGGGGTACAGACTAGTCATATTCTCCCACAGAAACCTACCCTATACCCGAAGTTTTCCTCCCGAAGCAGACCAGGGTGCATGCCCCCTGGGTTTCATTCATGTCCCCCTGAATTACTCGCGCTCATCGGGTGGACGGACTGGAGATTGAGACATTTCTTGCGTGAAAAGACCATTTAGGGATGGTATATGACTATTTGCTATGCGTGATCCGGGAAATGAAAGCTGGTCCATGAGCTTGACCACTCTTCCTTCCTGCGGAAAACACATCACTCTAAAGAGTGATGAGACAATGGCTCTCATGCAATAAATATAGTCTCGTCGAAGGAGTAGATTGTAATCTAGGGGTCCTTGAACTACCATTACGTTCATGTGAACGGTTTTCCCTCTCAATGTTATGGGCACATTGGGAAGGATCCCTAAAGGTCGACTGGTTCCTTTATCAAAGCTTGTCAGATTTCTCATCTCAGGAAAAAGCGATGGTGAACCAAGCGCTTTCTAAGCAGTTGAGGAAAGGATACTCACAGAAGTCCCCTCATCTATGATGGTACCAGCCATAACCATTCTATATATTTGAATGATAATTCAGAATGGTACGCTTGCTGGTAAACGCGGCCTGCCTAGTTGATTCCAGTCGAAGGAGACAACTAGGTTGCTTGGAGGTGGGACCGAATAGATGGCCGGGTACGACTCTGACGAACTTCCTTCCTGCGGTAAAGGAATGGGTAAATTTCCCCCATCTTCGTTAGATTCTGTGCTTATGAAAAGAATTTGGATGGTGTCATCCTTGTTCTCTTCAGTGATTGTATCATCTGAAGATGAAACCTCTAAAGGAAAGACCGGGTCAACTTCCACCTCGACCTTTTGACTTTCGTCTGGTATGGATCCAGATGGTTTATCTTCAATGATAGGTGCTTCAGCCGACCACCTGAGCGGGCCAGCTAGATTTTCAACTAGTGATGGACTCGGCAAGAGTTTTTTATATCCAGGAGGAAGTCGTAACGGTGAAACCGGACGATCATCCAAAACTCTTTTAGCTTCGTCTAAGAAGGGACAACGGTGGACAACATGATCGCCTTCGCACAGTTTACAAGGAAATCTACATTTCCATTTTTGTCCTGGGGCTTCACTTTCACTAGTTGATGGTGTGCTTTCAACCTGATCATCAGAGGTTGAAGACACCGGGTTGTGCAAACGAGGAGACCAGTCCCTTAATATCCGAGGGATGCAAGGAAAATCTCTGTGAAAGTGGTCTCCTTTGCAAATGACACATGGCGATTTAGGCCTGGTCGGTGCAGTGTGTGGATTTTCCTTAGACGATACTCGTTTTCCCCCATTCGCCTTTGGCTCCTTCTTCTTCTTCGCTTTCTTCTTCTTTTCCTTCTTCTCCTTAGGAACTTGAATTTTGGCTTTACCAGCCCTATCAAGCGAAGAGGAAGAAGGAGAGGAAGAATTAGAGGAAGTAGAAGGTTGGTGGGCAACTCTGGACTCGTCTAATTGCTGATTCGATTTTTCAAGAATAGTGGTGTTTTGAACGGCAGAGGTTGAGAAGAGCCATACAGGCAAACCAATTGTCATCCCTGGAAGCGACAATGTGGCCATATGGGGTGCACCAACATCTCCCCAAGAGGAGAAGGGACTAGGATTTCCTCCAAGGAGAATTCCTTGGTTTGTAGACTCCATTTTCTCAACCCAAGATCAACGTAGGAAAGGGTAATGAATATTCCGTTTAAAATAAATTTTATACGCTTTGACACAACTTGTTTTTTCAGTTTTTAAGAGTCGAGAAAAAACAAAAGATGACTCTAGTCTCCTTCGATTTTTAATGAGCCTGAAGTGACAAGTGCTCAGATGGACCTTTTCCGTTAAGGAGTCTGAAAAGGAACAAAAAGGACTGCTCTAGAGGTCTAGGTAGAGGGAGTACCAAACCAATCGCAAAACTATAGAATACTTTTTACGGTATGGCAGTCAATCTTCCTGAATGTTGTGTTCAGTGGATTGCGATCGATAGGGCGACAGACACGACTTCCTATGGATAAAGGATTTAAGCCTATAGGGGTCTTCCAAAATATACTCGATGGTACGTGGGAGCACAAGTCCTTACTGGAACTTATCGTCTCAAAGTGGAGGAATCACCCAACCATCAGTGAGGACAACAGTTACCAGGCTTTACGACGCCGGAATACGTCTCTAGCCTAGACCTCTAAATGTTGTGCGTTAAGTTCCAAAGCGTTGTTAGATTCATTGAATTTATTTTAAGTTGATCTTGCTTATGAAGTTTTCCTTTTGGGTTCACCACGAGATGTAGATGTAATTCCTAAAATGCAATCTAAAGATGATAGACAAAATTTTATCTCTTTTGTGCATTGAAAATCCTAGCTACTAGAGGAAAAGAAAGACAAAATCTTTTCACAAAGAGCAAAGAGCACACTGTAAATGCACTTTCCTAAATCAAGCCAAACAGACTGTCTATATGCAAATGCACATGCATGTATTTGTTTTCGACTTTCTTAGTATTGATGCTAAAAAGAAAGTTGATGTACAAATCTGAATTTGCTTTCAATCGACAAACACAAACAAGCTTCTTTTCGAAATCAAAAGATAAAGACGATTACGACACTTTACGATTTTGAAATGAATACTCGTTTTTGACACTAGAAAATAAAAAATTCAGACCAAAGGCAATAGTATAATCGACCATCAACAGCAATCAAACTTTCTCCTATGATCGAAATCGACACTTGCGATAGATCTAAATCAAAGGACGACAATACGACTATTCTACTTTTGCAATGGAAAACTGTAAATAACTCAACAAACACACAAAAACATATACAGTTCTTTTCTGCAAAGGAGGTGGAATAACAGCAAGGAAAAGGGGTTTTCAACAGGCATATACTGATCACAGGCAGCAAAATTCAGAGATAGAACTGGAAAGAATGAAGCACAAGAACCTCAGCTGCACAGGGCTAGTCTGATCAACGCACCTGTAACACAGAGAAACTGCATTGCAGCGTAGGTTTCCCTTCCGGGAAGTGTGTTGAAATGCAGGATCTCTTAACAGTACCTACGCTAGGCCAGAAATGAGAATTTTCCTGGGTTCTGGGTCACAGTTTGCAGTTCAGTCTTTGGTTGTTGGCCGAGTGAAAGCAATCAGTAATGCACAATCAAGGGTAGATCTAAGGAGGGTCTAAGAGCTATCACAAGGGCAATCAGATAGTTTGTGAATCAGCTGTTCAAATCATAAACAGATCCAGTGAATGGATTGAAGCAGCAGATGTCTACTTTGCATTTTTTATGGCAAATGCAGTTCGAATGCTACTTATAAGTTTATGAAACAAACAACAAAGAGATACAAAAACAAACTAATTAGGCATTCTCCCCAGTGGAGTCGCCATTTTGTTACCGGGAAAAGTGTCTATTTAGAACTGCTCTATCCCACTAAGGTGTGACAGCTGCCTTAGAAACAAACAGAGGAAAACTACTTTTGTATTTTCTTTATGAACTATAGATAGAGAGGAATAGGAAGAACCAACCTGTGTCTTGCGCTAATCCTTTGATCCAATCTCTCTCTTCTTTGACAGCTTCCAGCTACCTGCTCCCTTACTTCCCCAGCTTCACTAGGTACCTGTAAGATCATAGAAGAAGAACACCATACAAAGACATGGATCTATATTCATAAACAACTTATGATCAGGTTTAAGTTAACCATACAAATGTAACAAGCATCAATGATACAAAAGCATGGAGGAAAAACTCAAATAGTTTTTATTGATAAACAAGAAAAGATCCAGGAGGAGTTACAACCGATGATTCCTAACCCAGCATCAACCTCCCAGCAAAGAAGCCCCTCTTCACCTCCAACAAAGCATAGATCACCCAATACTCTGATGTTTGTCTCAAAACCAACAGCAATTCCTTACAATGTGCAAAATTCCAGCCTCTGGATCTCTGGGATGAGGGATCCATATATAGATATGTGTAAGGAGGATGAGTCAGCTTGTGATTTGATTAGTGTCTTCTCTCTGTCAGTTTTTGCTTCCACTTGGAGACTGAAGGCCTCTTACTCATCCTTGGTCGAATTCAGTGAGGCAAGTGTCATAGGAGAAGATTCTGGAAGCTTCCATTGTCTCTCCACCTCACGGAATGACACTGCCATTTGTCATTTCTCGCCCAACGCACCCTCATAGTGCATTTAGGTGCGTTGCAATGCACTTAGCTAGTGTATTTAGGTGCAATGCAACGCACCTAGCCAGTGGAGCAACTGAAATGATCATGTTTTGACTTATTCTGAGCAGTTTCTGGTGGAGAAATTCTGGGAGAAGCTGTAATTTGTTGACCTTGTTCCTTTAGGGGTTAGAACAACACTTTTAAGGACTTAGGAGCCCTTGGTTTATGGACATTTCATGCTTGGAGTTGTAAGGCACAAAAATGTCTATAACAACTTGCCTGCATGGCTAGTGCCTCTGAACCAAAACCTTTGAACACTCCCTTCCTGGATGTGCTTGTCCTCCTGGGAAGAAGTGTCTTCCTCCTTGTCTTCCTGCAGAACTCCTGCTGAGAAGGTCACATAAGGTAGTTTTAACTTCTTTGCGTTGTTCATTGATCCAAGGTGGCTCAAACCAATGTGAAGTTACATCTGCTTCACAAAATTTTCATTTGTACCTGTTTGACATACTGTCAACAACAAATGTTAACAACAACAGGATTTATAGACAACAGCTAGATGGCCTAAACTCCTTCTTCACAAAAGAAATAGATTTCACATCTTGTGAACACCTCCATGTCTTTACATCTGCATACAAATGATGGACTAGATAATAAACCCACAAAACATGCCTTTAAAACAAATGACCCTTCAATTCAAGCATGTAGGAAAAAAAATTCTAAAGTTCTCTTTCAAAGATTTTCAGGTCAGGGTAACTCCAGAATGAGCGGAAGAAAGAACTGATGTTTATTTCATTAGAGAACTAATGTTTATATACAAAAAGGAGACGGAACAGTTCATCTTCTTGATGATTGTTCACGTTCCAGTTCACCCCTCCGTTGAGGATTAGGTGTCAACATTCCCCCCCTTAATTTGAAGGGATGTTGGTGAGTCCAAGCATCGTTCTGAATCTTTCAAGTTTTTCTCTTCCAAGCGCTTTGGTGAAGATGTCTGCAATTTGCTCGTTTATGGAATAATGACGGAGATGGATTGTTTTGGCCTCAACATGATGTCAGATCAGATGATATTTAGTATTGATGTGCTTAGTACGATCATGGAACTTTGGGTTCTTGGCCAACTTTATTGCAGAGGTGTTATCAATCATGAGTGGAGTTGATTGTATTTGTTTTACTTGCAAATATTCAAGAATTTTCCTGAGCCACACAATTTCTTTCGTTGCTTCAGCTACTGCCACGTATTCTGCTTTTGTTGTGGAATCTGCTGGTACTGATTGTTTGCGTGATCTCCAGGAGACAGCTCCTGATCCAAGACTGATAGCATATCCTGAAGTAGATACCCCAATTTCTTTGTCTCCATCGAAGTCTGAATCAGAGTATCCAATCAAGTTGAAGTCGTCCACCTATGTATACTTGATTCCAAGGTCTTGAGTTCCCTTCAAGTACCTTAGAACTCTTTTTGCAGTAGACCAATGTCCCTCACAAGGATTTTGCATAAACCTGGAGAGGATTCCAACAGCAAATGAAATGTTTGGTCTGGTAGTAGTGAAGTAGATGAGACTTCCTACAAGCTGTCTATACTTTGTTGCATCCTCAAATTCCTTTCCTTCAATAGATGTGAGCTTCAAGTTTTGTTCCATTGGATTAGAAAGAGGATTGAACTTTGTCATGCCAAATCTGTTTAACAAATCTCCAATGTATTTCTTTTGAGAAAGAAATATGGATTTTGGATGTTGGGTTACTTCAATGCCAAGATAGTAATGAACATAGCCCAAATCAGTCATTTCAAAACTTTTTCCTAATTCTTTCTTTATGGATGCAATATAGCTTTCATTGTTCCCTGTCATTAAAAGATCATCTACATATACCACAAGATATACAACTGTTTTGCCAACTTTCTTGACAAATAAAGTTGCATCATCAAGATCAAAATGTTTGAAGTTGAGTTTCAGAAGATGCTCAGTTATTTTTTCATACCGGGCTCGTGGTGCTTGTTTGAGGCCATACAAGGACTTCACAAGTTTGCATACTTTGTGTTCATGTCCTTTCACAACAAATCCTTCAGGCTAGGACATAAAAACATTCTCTTTTAAATCTCCATTCAAGAATGCAGTTTTTACATCCATTTGATGGACTTTCCAACCGTTCTGAGCAGCTAGTGTAAAGAGTGTTCAGATGGTGGCCCATTTTTCTGTGGGGGAAAAAGTTTCCTCATAATTGACCCCTTCCTTCTGTGCAAAACCTTTTGCCACAAGCCTAGCTTTGTGCTTGTCAAGTGAGCCATCAGCTTTGTACTTGTTCTTGTAGACCCACTTGCAGCCAATTGGTTTGGTTCCAAATGGAGGATCACCCAGCTTCCAAGTGCCATTCTTTATGAGGGCATCATACTCCTTCTGCATCGCTTCTTTCCATTCATCATGAGAAGCAGCTTCTTTGAAGGAAGTTGGTTCAAAATCTGTAGACAAGTTCAATTCACAATCATAAGTAACATCCATATCAACAGGTGAATTAGAGTTATCTACATCACCTCCGTCTTGTCGGTTTGTATTTCTGGTTCTTGTTTTTCCAATTTCATCAGGATGAACACTTTCAAGTGTCTTTGTCAGCCACTTTGGGGGACCTTTCTGAGATGGTCCAGGCTGCTCTGTTGATTGAGTTGGGACTGAATCAAGATTGAGTCTCCAAATTCTATCAATTACATCACTTAAAGCATCATCCGTTGTTGAAGTTTCATGGAGGGGAGATTGTTCTTCAGAAGAAGATTCCACATGTTGATCTAGTATAGGAATCCCCCCTTCAAGATGTGGAATCTGATTATCAAACTCTTGAAATGATTTCGGTTTTGTGAATCTATCCAAGCGATCAAGTTGCCGCTCAACAACACTGTCAGATTTGGATGATTCAAGAAAAATGACATCTCTAGATACAACAAACTTTTTATTTACTTCATCATAGAGACGGTATGCTTTAGATGTGTTTGAATACCCCACGAAGATACACTTACGACTTCTAGCACCAAGTTTGTTTCTATGTACCTTTGGTATTAAAGCATAACAGGTGGAACCAAAGATCGTGAGATGTTTTACCGAAGGAACATGTCCATACAACAATTCATAAGGAGTTTTGTTTCTTATAGCACTAGATGGACATCTATTCTTTATATATGCAGCACATAGAACAGCATCAGCCCAAAACATTATCTTTACATTTTTGAAGAAAAGCATGGATCGTACCATATTCAAAATTGTTCTGTTCATTCTTTCAGCTACACCATTCTGTTGAGGATTATAAGGCACAGTTGTTTGATGTTTAATCCCATGTTGACGAAGATAGTGTTCAAATTCATTTGATGTATATTCTTTTCCATTATCAGTGCAAATAGACCCAATATGAGATTGTGCATCATTTTCAATCCACTTATGAAAATTCTTGAATGTTTGAAAAGCATCAGATTTGTTCTTCAATAAATAAACCCAACACATTCTGGTGTAATCATCAATAAATGTCATGATATATTTATTTCCATTTGCAGAAGGAACATGCATTGGACCACATAAATCTGAATGAATGAGTTCAAGATTCCTATGTGATCTTGAATGTGAATCATGAAAAGACTGTTTGCTATGCTTTCCTAGAATGCAAGCATCACATTGCTTATGTTTTCTAGGAATTGTAGGCAAACCAGCAACACCATTTTTCTTCAAAAAGCGGAGACTATCATAGTTTAAATGTCCAAATCTAGCATGCCATAATAAACTTGGCGGAAGTGTACCTTCTTCATGATGAGAAATATATGAGAAATGTTGTGCATGAGCAGAGGTTCGTTGCAGTTTAAGAAGTATTTCTTCTTCTATACCCCTCATGACAAGTGAGTGGTCAGATACCTTTCTTACCTCAAGCTTTCCATCAAACATATGAATGGAGTGACCTTGTTGGCGGATGTGGACCAGGGACAACAAGTTTCTCTTGAGCTGTGGGAGATATAGAACATGATCCAGAAGAAAGTCTAGAAGACCAGGCAGTTTAAGGCTGATTGTGCCAAGCCCTGATGGCTTGATTTTTGACTGATCTGCAAAGTATACTGCTCCATCAACATTATCAGTGAAATCTTCAAAAAAATCTTTCCTATGAGTCATATGACAGGTTGCTCCTGAATCAAGCAACCAGTCATTTTTCGAAGAAGCAAGTGAAGCATTAAACAAATCTTCATTTACTCCAATGTTACATTGTGCCTCAATATAGTGAGCGGATTCAGGTGCTTTACCTTTGTCTGTGTCATCAGTTTTACCTTTCTGCTGGTTTCTTCTCTGCTCAATTTTGTCCCATGGTAGCTTGCATGTAGAAGCATCATGTGATCCATTTCGTTTGCAGCAAATGTAATGCAGATCTGCTTTTTCACCTTGAGAATGTCTGCCCCCCCTGCCTCTGAAGTATCTTCCTCTTCCTCTTCGTCCACCTCTTCCTCTTGTAGAATCTTGAGCAGGCAAACAGTCTCTTCAGAAGATTCAGGGACTGTTTTCTTTCCAAAGGCTTTCTCTCTTTCAGCAAACTTTTTCACAAGAGACTCAAAGGTTATGTCTTTAAGATTTCCACTTGCTTGTAAAGACTCAAGATAATTGGAGTAGGTAGGATAGAGTGCTTTGAGAAAGGCAATAAGAGAGATATCCATCTCAACCTTAGTGGATTTAATATCATGCATTATAGACTTTATTTCAGATGCAAGAGCAAGAGGATCATTATTTTTCAGTTCAAGAGTGAAGAGTTTAATCATGAGCTGAACAACTTCAAGTGCAGAATGTGAATCATAGAGTTCTTTCAGCTTTTGTAAAGCTTCAAAGGCAGTGGAATAGGATGAAATATGACGACTTACTTCTTCATTTATAGATGTTGCGATCAATGCATAGGCTTTGCTGTTCTTGTTTTCCCAAATGACAAGTTCTTTATCTGATGTAGGTTGCATAGGGTCTTTGTCTTCTTCTCCGACACACACTCCCTTCCACAACTCATTGTAGATGAGGGTGTGTTTTACCATCTGAGACCATTCAGAATAGTTCTCCTTACCAGTGAGAACTATTCCGACCATAGAAATGATTGAATGCATTTTGCAAAAAAAATGTCTCTGCTGATAAAAAAAAACTTCTGTTGATAAAAAAAAACTTCTGCTTATATACAGTGAAGTGGTATTCAAAAAGGGCAACATATTTCAAATAATTTTATATCTTGTTTCTTCAAATCCCTCCGAGGATACTGTATACTGTATCCACTATATTTCATATCTACAAACTCAGTTTGAAGACCATAATATATATATATATATATATACTGGTTAATATAACCACAGCGCACAAATATATATATATATATATATATATATATATATATATATATATATATATATATATATATATATATATATATATATATATATATATATATATATATATATATATATAGATACAGGATTCAACAGTGAAATATTTTTTTTTTGCTAAACTCGATACCTCAATGATTACCCAAGAGCACGGGCTTTATCTTTCTTGAACTGCCAGGAGCACGGGCTTTCTCTTTCTAAAACTTCAGACGGTGCTAATAATTCTCTGACAGGAGCTTTTAGGCCTTCGAATAGTTGTAACCATCGTTGGACTTCTTCCACAGAATCATCCAATCTTCTGCACAATTTCACCTTTAGGAGGTGCTGTCGTTTGGAGCTCGGAGGGAGCGCAATGGACTGTCTTTGATGCAGTGGAATAAAAAAGGTGCTAAGTGAGTATCGCACGGGGTGTTATTCTATGTGCAACACACTTCGCCGCAGAGACTTTCATCACACTGATCGCTGATTAATCTTAGAAGATGGATTATGTCGATGCGCTTGCGCCCAAGGCTTGGGGTCTGTCACGCGAAGAACAACACTGTATCAGCAATGCGCAGCAACAACCTCAATAACCAATTCCACTTCATGTCATCAAACAAAAGGATCGAGACCCCCGTAGGCCAATCGAAAATTCTTGACTACAAAGGAGAAAGGAACACGACCATACATACTCCAGTTTCAACTCGAGGGAGCAGAGGTCAAGATCGAAGTTTTTGTCGAATGAACGGCAGCCAATTCCAGTGACTCAACTTGGACTGGACTGTGATAGCCAAGCGTAGAGATTGTGAAAGGGTTTCTATATTACCACCATGCGTTTCAAGCAGGGGATGGCTCTAATGGGAATCGAATCGAAGTTGAACGCTTATCCAGTAAGGAAGGTCGTAATCGCAATGGCAGGGACAATGTAGCGTTATTGTGGCAGCCTGCTACTGCTGTGGGAGGCGCTAATGGGTATCGAATCCGGGTTGAACACTTGTCAAGTGACGGTAACCGTAGTCACAATGGCTGGGATAACGCTGCGGTATAATGGCAGTCGAGCAGACCTGAGACAAGCGTTAGGGCGCAGTTATGGACAGAGGCAGTGCTCAGGAGACTACAAACGTTCAGGCATATGCGTAGAGAGACTAACGTTTCAGGCAGACAATCAATGCACAGAGAGACTTACGTTCAGGCAGGTAGAGGTGTTATAGCCAGGAAAACGTTTCAGGCAGAGGAGTTACAAGGAATCTGGGACTGGGACCTGCGCTTTGATACCATGTCAGGCCAGGGTAACTCCAGAATGAGTGGAAGAAAGAACTGATGTTTATTTCATTAGAGAACTAATGTTTATATACAAAAAGGAGATAGAACAGTTCATCTTTTTGATGACTGTTCACGTTCCAGTTCACCCATTCGTTGAGGATTAGGTGTCAACAAAGATGAAAAACTTCATCATCATCTCCACCTTGGAGACCTAATCAGCTTTTCTCTAGTCAATATTGCATTACATACATGTTTACAATAAAATAATCAACCCTTCAAGTTAATCACACATACATGTTTAAATACAAGGATATCATCAACATCCATGTGTTCATCCATATCATTCTCATGCATGCATTTCATCCTTCAACTTTCGCTTAAGCACATTGTACTTTCAAAGCTGAAATGAATATAATGTTGCATCAACAAAGTGAGTCTCCTACTCAATGTTTTCCATTCACCTTCTTGGTAAAACCCTACAACTTTCATTCCATTAACAAAGAAATCCAAATGGATGCATCAATAGACATGCAATATTAATTGGATAAGAACTCTAACCATTTCTTACCAATCCATTTCAAAGGTGCTACCTTCCTTTGCACATCAGCATCAACATGTGAATCATTCTGAAACACATCAATCATGGAATCTTTCTTTCCATTTCTACGTATTAGAGTCAGTATTTTCATCCCTCCATCAGAGATCAAATCCTCTTGTTGCATTACATATTAGGTGTCTCGCCCAGTCAGTTGCATTCCATTAGGCGCATAGATCATCTGATGGTAGTGGCATTCCTACAATTTCCCTCATGTTATCTACCTGCTGGCTCATGTCTGTTGATTAAAAATTAACGTGAAAATCGCAAAGGTTGTCATTAGGGTTTCATGGTCAATTAGGTCTAGGGTTTCAGTAGGGTTTCCTCAAAAGGTGTGTCAAAATATCCAATAATTACTAGTAGGCCATGAGGAGGTTTTAACATCAATAAATTTCATCGCCAAGTGTTCGAAAATGTGTTTTTCCTCAAAACTCTGTTTTGAGGAAAAAATAGAGTATATAGCTTTTATTGTAAAAAATAATGAAAATTTGGTTTTTCTCACTGCAAATTTCTTCATCTGTAATCCTGGTTTCCTTCCCTAGCCCCAGAAGCTCGAACACCTGCAAAACAAGCAAAGCTCAGGTCATTTAGTTCATCGCAAAACTCAAATGAAGTGAAAATGTGAAAAAAACAGAGTTTGAAGATAAAGTCATTTGCAAAACATTATGAAAGTGGGTTTTGGAAAAATAAAATTTAAAAGCTTCATATATAAATCATTTCTCCAAGTGTTTGAAGTTCATTTGTACTCCAAGAGTAAAGAGAAGTAAGGCAAGACGATTTGGGTGAGTAAGTGACAAGTTTGGGTGAAAATCGACCGACACGGTGCACTGGGTAGGAGGCACGACGCACTCATTACGCGTGGCGAACTGGGCCTCAAGATTCTGTGTTATCTTACAAGGGCGTGGTGCATATGTGGGGCGCGGCGCATTGGGCTGGATGTGTGGCGCATACAGCCAAAGAGCCCGAAAATTTCCAGAACTGGCTTGAATCACCCAAAAACACACGGATTTGTTAGGTAGAGCCTCCATTACTATTTTCTATCCAAGTTGGGTGCTTGATTCATGGTGCTTGTTTCATGGTGATTGCTTAAAGAAATGAAACCCTACCACTTGAAGTTCCTCAAACAAAAATTGATGCCTAGGGTTTTGATGACCATTTTGCCACCAATTTCACTCCCTTATCCTTTTGTTTTCATTGATTCTCTTATTTCCTAAGTTCCCCTACCCCCTAAATTCATTAATCCCCTATCCCAAGTTCCCTTTCCCAAAATCCCAATTGTAAAATCCCAAACCCTAATCCTATACATAAACTCCCGAAACATCCCTTATTTCCCTAACTAAATCTATCCCAAGAGTCCCTAATCCCCCACTATTTTTCCCTTCCCTTACAGTCCCTCATTTCACCATTTTCCCTTGGTGGAAGAGGTCAAACAATCATCAAAGGCAGTCCAACACAATTTGACATGCACCTATTTCTCCAAGGCAATTTGTCTACCAGCAGACATGGCATCTGATCCTTCATATGATTATGAGGAGGAAACCCAAACTGACTCACCAACAGAGGGACATGCATCCAAGAGGCTGCATAGAGGTTGAAAACATATCCGAGAAGAACCAACCTCTCTTGCTGAATTATAGGCCTACCCACTTGCCACTCTTGTTTCCAACATTTGTCATGTTATGAATTTTGTGAGAATGTTGCTAGCATTCAGTTTCATTATGAGTTGGCCCACTTATTTGTTTTGCATTTACATGGTGATCAAGCCACTCTTGCTGGTGTCACTTTCACATTAACAACAAAATCCATTTCATTAGCCACTGGCATACCTAACATTAGAGAGCCATGGAACAAGAGGCACAAAATTGACCAGCAGCACTATGAACCATATATCAAACCTGGTTTTTTGAGACAGCTCAAGGGAGTGTTTCCTTTTCGGTACCTCAAGGATGAATATGCTCCTTTAATGAAAATCATCATGAAGTATTTTAACTGTGAGGGTCGATTCTCCCGCTTGTATGCTTATCACATCAGACTACTGATGCATTTTACCTGGGTATGCATAATGAACATTCCTTATTTCATATGCCGAAACATAGAGAATATGACCACTCTTGTGCAACACAAGACCCCTCAGCAGTAGTTCAACAATATTTATCATTTTTCTCTCATCAAAATTGTGGTCGTTCATTAGCTTGGATTACAGGGCATCACTTGGGATGACTTCATCTCTCGTGAGTTTTTCAGAGCTCAACAGGGACCTTTAGAGGCTGGGCATGAGATAGGTGGACCTTCTTATCAGCATGAGGGCCATGAGACCGCTAGTGTGCGGTGTTCATCACCTATCAGAGGGGCACTAGACAGTTGTTTGTAGTAGCAAAGCGAGTGTTATCTCCACCTGGGGTGGAAGGGGCCTCGCTTCCATCATCATCATAGCAGGTTCAGGACTGAGGCAAGAGGCCTCTATAGGAGGAAGGACCGTTGGGTGAGCGAGAGACTGATTTCATCCTCATTGAGGGTGACGATACCGATATGGGCCCGCAAAGCGCAAATCTGAGAGATATCATTAAGGACTAGCAGGTGGACATTGATGCCTTGTCTACTAAGGAGCAGAGGAATAAGCAACTTGAGGATCAGTAGGTGGTTATGGAGTTGCAAAACATTCAAGAGAATCACCGGGCTGCCCAAAGGAGGAGGGTGGCGTTCACTTCACTGGAGCAAGAGATCAATGCAGATAGGGAGTCATGGCTTAAAACATTCAATATCTACTTGGAGAGGAATATGGATAAGGCAATCAATGAGAAGAATATGCTTAGAAACTTTTCATATCATTACTTGTCCTGGAACTTGGTTTTCCAAGCGAGAATCAGGAGTTTGAAAGCAAAGTTGAAGAAAGCATCAAGGAGGAAAAAAGAGGATGAAGGACTTATGATCTTGGCTGAGGCTTCCTTGGCCCATAATAGCACTTGATAGAGAAGACTCAACCGAAATTTCAAGAAATTTGGAGCAATTTTTGCATTTTGGAAATTTTTGGGCACAAAAACAGGTTTTTTTGCCCTATGCGTCGTGCCACGTGGCGCTCGCTTTTTCTAGGGGCCTCCAAATCTCAAAAATTCAGAATATTTGTATTTTTCATGCAAAATTTCACTTGCCTACCTATTGCCAAGAAATTTGGGCAGGTTTTGAGCCCTCAAAAAGGTCAAAAACACTCAAAAAATGACCTCACTGCCCCTATTTTGACACATAGGAAGCAGTGTTGGGAGAACGGAGTTTTGGAGGGCAAAATGGAGGCCAAATTGAAAAATTCCACTTGGGTGGGAAAGTAGATAGGAATACCTTTCCATCAAGCACACCTGGAGCTCATTTGGACACCGGGAAGGCCTCCAAACGTCAGTCCAAACAGGCGTGGCGCATAGAGGAAAAATTGCCAGTTTGACCAAGTTTTGCTCTGTTTTTCGCCCAGCTTTCTCTAGTTTGACTTTTTTACTTTCCTAATGGAAAATTTGTGATGTAATTTGATGAAAATTGATGGATAATGATGTAAATATGTTAAATTTTTACCTGTAGAGGTAGATTCATCAGTTTAAATGTTTTTTGAAACTGAATGAATCAGTTCCCTTGTTTCTAGAGGCATGTTGTTATGTTGCCTAATTTCTAGTTCTCGATTTAGAATCAGTTGGATCAGCTCCTACACATGTGAGATCGACCCCTAGAGGTAAGGATGAGTTATGTTTGTCTATATTAGGTTGTTTTTCAGTCATTAGCATGGTTGGACTCTTGAGAAAGAAAAGAACTTCATTGTACACTCATATTTTCATTTTGGTTAAGGAATTGAGACCAGGATTTGCAACACTTTTGGGATTCATGTGGCAATTTGTCTTGGTACGGTGTTTCTCTTTGTAATTGTGAATTTTTTTATGTGATTGTATGCCATTATCTAGATTATTTCTTCTGAACTAAACAAACAAGAGTGTAAGTAGAATCCATTGAAATTGTAGTGCTCTACTTGAAGTTTGCTTTAGTTATTTGATGTTTTCAGCTGTTTGGGGAGGATCCATGATTTCTCTTGCCCTATTCAAAACCTCACCTATCTATTCCCTCCATCTCACTCAATTTTAAGTGCCAAAAACAATTCCTACCTTGTCCCATTGAGATCTCTGCAGGACTGAGCCTCAATCCCCGCACCCAAAAGCCATCTTTCCATTTGAGCCAAAAAAATCATCATTTTATCAAATCAAATTCTCTTGCACTTATACCTAGCCTAAGATCAGTATTTCTATCAGTCATCTCAAGCCCTCATTGATTATAATTTGTCAAGATTGACCCGGAGAGAGCCCTCTCCTGACCTGGTAGGGCTAGCTACCAGGCTTAGCGTGGTTTGATGTTGGCCCTGGATCCTACCTTTTTAGCCCGAGGTAAATCTAGGCACTAACACTACCATTTTCTCTTTCCACCTTCTTCAAGTTTCATGGAAGCATTTTTGGATTTAGATTCCAACACTTTTCAACAATGTGTCCTTGCTTATGGTAGTAAGTGCAACACATGTGCATCCTCTTGATAGCATGATTTGCCTTGTCCAATGGACCTTTGTTTTCTTTCTTCCTTTCCTTCAAAATTTTCCTGTATGTGGCCATTTTCTTCCAACATCTAGAAACATTATGGTTATCCAAACCATAAAAGGAACATGAAATTATTTTCTCATGCTTATATGGAAATTTATCATGCTTAATATAATCAAAGGAGTATGATTAGAACTATATTTATACCTTTCTTTTTCACATTTATTTCCTTATTGAGGAGGTGAATCAAATGAAGAAGTGGCTCCCTTTGGAACACCATCAACCTCTTCAATGGTTTCAAAGTTTCCAAAACTCTCTGGTTCAAGTGCATGCTGATATTCACCTTCTTTCTGCAAAGTATGCTTCACACTATTGCATTCCCCAAGAATACAATCTTCACACTCTTGAGGTAGAAGACCTGAAATGAAACTCCTTCCTGGAACTATTTCAATGGCCTTCATCGAATCTTTGGAACTTTCCCCATAAGGCTGTTCATATCCAAGACCCAAATACTTAGGTCTTCCCTCAACTATTATTGGCTCAACAATACCTTGTGCATGTTTGCCCAAGCCTTTTCCTTCATAGCCCATCTTGGACATTAACTTGGACCCTATGCCTCTAGCATGTTTTTGAAAAGAACCAATATAAGAATTCTTAGAAGAATTTGAAGACAAATAGGAATTGTTTGCTTCTTCTTGGTTGAAGGGAAAGTACCCCTAGGGTCCTTTGGGCTAAGACTCTACCAGACTGAAAATTGCTTATTCAAAGAAACACACACACAACCATTATCTTTACTTTAAGCAAATTCTAATGTTAAGGGTACGTACCTAAGGTCCTACGTTCGAGAAGGCCTTTAGGGTCCAAACCCTTCTTGGAGTTCCCTTCTTCTTCTTTGACCTGTAAAACAAACAAATCAAAGAACACAACAGTACATGGACAAATACTTATATGAAAACCATCTTCATGCTATAAAGTTAGTTATAAAAAATCTTTAAGTAACTACTTGCATAAGGATTCAAGACAAGAATCTCATAAGCATAAAGAAATATTGTTTCGGGAACCAAGACGTGTTTCTTTTATATAAAGGAAAATAAAGTACATATAACGAAAAGATATCACCTGAAACACCTTCAGCAGGCTCCAAGCAAAGCTTCCTCCCGGATTCATTCCAGCCTCAAGCCTCCAACAAGAGCTCCTTCCAAGTCTTACTCAATGATGACATAAAGGATGAATGATCACCAATACACATGGAAACAAGGGTTTCCTATGCAAAATGGGGGAAGTGCAGAAAGCACCAAGGACTTCAGACCTGGTCTAAGGGGAAAATCTCAGCATAATAATCTTGCTCTCTTTTCTCTCTCTTAGGCCTTCCCTTTGATGTCTTTTTATACCATCTCCAAAGTAGTTTTTTAGTTAGGAGTTGATTGGGAACAGTTGGGCCACAGGCACTAACAGGTGATCAGCAGGTAAAACCTGCGATCTCCGCCCGAAAATGAGGAATTATTTATTTTTTAAGTGTTTTAATACATACACGTGGGTTGGGTATACACAGACCCACGTGTACACGCGTTTAACTCAGGGCAATGTCGCGTATAGGGAATAAAACACTGTTTTTTAAATTTTAGGACCAGGTCTAGAAGGAGGGGTTGCCCTAGGCCATGAGTGCAGCATCACAAACCATAGGAGTGAGATTTGAAGCTATAACAGATGCCCCCTAATATATGAGGTCAGAAGGGGAACATGATGGCCGAAATATATTATGTAAGTACATGGAAAGGAACTCTGTCGAAAAACCGAGGAGGACTGCACCAGAATTCAGCCTGCCAAGCCACCGAAAGGAGATCAGAAAGAAACACTGTCTGAGGCGGGCGTTCCCATGCTCAGGAAAAGTAAAGCATGTCCGCATATCAAGTACAAGCGAATCCACTAAGTATACAAGTATAAATGACTGGGAGATACATAATGGATCATCTGATCATAATAAGTAAGTACATGTCTGAATATCACATATAAGACTATCAATGATGCTGAAAGATGCAACGGATCACTGATATCAAAAACTGATCCCAAAAGGTACCAACTGAACATGATGGGATAGGATGGTACTACACTGCAAACTCAGGTGCCAGCATATAGAATGTCGCCATGACTGACTGTAACATATAAGGTGGAGTGGTATCAACTAGCAGTAACAGGAGCAACTGTCAAGTGAACCAATGAATGCTGATACAACCTGAGGTCTTCACCGACCGTCGTGGTACATTTCTACACCATGGGAATAAATGATCTGAATTCGACCATGTGAGAAATAGTTTGATTACCAGTCATTGATGTATACCGTTAACAAACGCGAGACTACTCAGCGATAATGATAATGAGCGTCAAGGTACCCAGTACAATCTAACAAGTGTGAATAGATGAGCTGAAGTCGAACACCTGTAAGAATCTATCGATCAGGAGACAATGATGGTTTCCCACTGTCGAGAGTGAAGGATCTGCCACTAATGACTGCAAACCCCAAGGTACTGCCAAATGGACTCTAGATCTTTGCCCCAGAGCAATGAGTCGGAGTCGATAGGGAAAGATCCGCTAGAAGGAAGGCATTAAGGCATCCTCCATCAATCTAGCGCGAGTGTAACCCGTAGGCCAATAATGTGGAAGGAATCGGACGAAAAAGATGTAGTAACCCAACCGAAGTACGTTTCCGGCGTACACAAGATGTGGCTAGTGCACGGCAGAAACCCTCTGAACCAACCAATAATGAAAGCTGACACAGAGGCAAGGTATCCACCAATAGGGTCAAATGGAAACCAAGGTACTGCACGAATCCCAATGTGTGATAATGTATGCTGATGTCGAACACAAGGGAAACCACTCAGTCAAAGACCCATGATACTGATTGATGCTGAGCACAAGGTGACCTATCAATAATGAAAATAGGGCTAGGGTACGGCTCTAGGTCTGTCCTCAGAGCAAGGTGTCGTCGTCGATAAGGACAAGACCCGCCAGCAAGAAGTCAATGGGGACCTTCTCAAACCGACACGAGTAAAGGACCAATATAACTGATGTGATGATAGACATGACACTGACAACTAGGGATGGCCGACTGAAAAATGAGTCAAGAGACACCGCAGAAAGGCCGAATCAGGCTAACTTCCCTTGAACAAAAGCACGACTCAATGTGACTATGTGGCAGCATATGATGAATCTGTATAAGTTCGTCATGCAGGAGGCATGAACGAACCCTCCATATGATTGGAAGAGATAACCAATCGGGGGAGAATTGACTCGATAACAGGGTTATGGCGTACCTAAGTCAAACTAAATCCCACCCATGTGGAGGAGACTTTGTTTTAAGTGCTTTGTTCAAGGGCGACATGACTGACTCTAGCTGCCAACAATAAATGGAAATAATGTCCCTGTTCCCGCTTTTTTTTTGAATATTTAATTTTTTTGTCTTTATTTGATAAGCCGGAAAAAGAATAAAAGAATGCTATGGTACAGTGGAAAGAACGAGTGTCAGTGAAATAGATGATCTAGTTCCTGGGAAAGGAACATTCCTATGCTCAATGCAGGGAGGTGAAAACTGGTTAGTGACACTCAGAGGTATGTTCCTTCCACGGATCAGGGTATGTCAAGCTACAGAAGTCAAAGGTATGCAAGGTTGATTTTGCAGACGTCATGGTCAAAAGTTGGCTCAAACACGAGTCCAAGTGAAGCCGGCTCTAGGCCAAAAGGTGCAAATGGTCAACATGCAATGCAAAAGTACAACTCGACACTCATAGGAGCCTCTGGGGTATAAGGCCAGGACGAAGCGAAGAAGCAAAGAGGAATGAGTCTTCAATGCATAAGTCATGGCGGGACTACCGAGGACTCCCGAACCTACTCAAAACGAAGCAGCATGGGCAACAAATGTCAGTGAGGTGCTAACTAGGATGCCCATGTAAAGGATGGCTCTACCATCGTGTCATGATTTAAAGAATCGGCGAGTGAAAATGGCTAACGAACCATAACATGATGGGGTCGACCCTATGGCAGATGTATCGGTAAAATGGAGGCTAGTATGCATAATGCAACGGAAAAATAGTGTCCCTAATCTATATGCCAGTGAGAACACGATACCTGCCATGACGGGTTAGCAGTCATGGAACCATCTCGAACCGTCGAAAAATGTCCAAAATGTCCTGAAAAACAACCCAATCTCGACATTCCAAGCTCCCAAGTTAAAAGTGACATGAAACCAAACAAAATAAAATTTTGAAAAAATTTTGCATTTTCAAAACTTATAAAAAGAAATTTTGGACTTACCATTTTCACCGTTTGACTTGGAGAGCAAAAATTGTGGAGCAGAAGGAGCAAAATTCCCTGTGACTTATTCAACCGTTCAAACTTGCCGAAAACTTCCAGGTAAGCACTAAACTTGTCTTGCAATTAATTGTGATAGTTTTTTGGAAATTTAATTGATGTTTTACCGTTGGACTTTTGCAAAAAAATTCCTTTGCGGCGTACACGTGGGTTGGCTATATAGAAATCATGTATACGACGGCCCTACACGTGACTGTATACAAAGGAACCCGCGTGTGCGCAGCAAACTAATCTTATACACAAAACTAACGGATGGAAATGATTTTTTCTTCTAGGATGACTCTCACATGGCGTGAAAGAGAGCACTCAACCGTGGATAGTGAAGTTATGAACAATGATGAGGCATTAGATGCCCTACGGGGATGCGGGTTGCTAAAATTCTTCAAATTGCCAAATATGAAAGCCAACACGCGTTTGCTCGAGAGACTCATTGATTATTAGGATGTCAATGAGGAAGCATTCATCATTGATCAGATGCCACTCAGGGTAGAAGTGGAAGATATATATTTTATCACGGGCCTTTCCCGAAGGGGAGAGGTAGTACATTCCCGGGGCAGGACACGAAATAGCCTCAGTGTAGATGACTATGTACAGATTTATTGCCCGGGTCACCGAAAGGTCGGGAGCCAGATCTCTATCCCACATGTGGCGAGTTTGTCACTCAGGATAATCTTGTTCACTATAGCTCGAGTGAACGGATCATCCTCACTACATCAGGCGTCACGGGTAAACATGAGCGTGGCAGTGGACTGTCTCACTACAGTGTTTGACTGGTGTACTCCTCTCCTTGCCAACATGAAGGAACAACTCACTTCTATCAGGAGGGGACAGACCAAGAACTTTGGGTTCAGAACCATCTTGTGCACTTTCCTCTTCGAGAAGGTTCCCGCACTCCACCCCAGGGTAGCAGTTTCCATCAGTAGTCCACGTAATCCACGCATGGGCTGGTGGGCTGACTTGATGAAACGTCTGGGGGGTGGGGAAGTCCCTAGGAATGCATTCGACGATGATTTCTTTACCTGGTGGGAGCAGCAAATCATCGCCGTGGATGATTACCCCTATGCCAGATTGGATTTCCGAGGAGATCCTGATCTAGTGTTACTACCGGATGCGGCATGGGGCGAGATTGGTAAGATTTTTTATTTTTATGATTTTATGATTTTTTTGGATTTTTCAAATATAATGATGAACTTTGAAAAATATTTTTTGATGAGATTCAAATGACTAATATGATGATCATGTTCCAGACATTGGGCCCGTACGACCAGATGGATTCCCACGGCATGGACGGCGTGGCCGAGGAGCCGAAGAGGCGGCTGCGGATACGAAACGGACCTTAAACAACGTCCAACGACACTTGACGAGACTGAGCTGCCAAGTACTGATGGCCGAGATAGAGGACCTTCCTCTAGATATGCAGCGTCATGTGGTTGGGATGCCACGTGACTGGGTTCGCATCTTTCGGAGTGTGGCCAATGCTATAGTTACTTATTTAGCCGCTCATCCTGAGCCGAGTCGTTAGATATGCCTGACATGATTATGGGCACTTGAGTCCTGATTTTGTATATTTTTGGACACACATATGTACACTCGAGACGCTTTGCGATATATATATATATATATAGATACAGTTTGACTTTTTGATGCATGATTTTATGATGATGAATGATTGATATGCCAGTCTAATGCTTGATTAGCGATAGAATTAGCTAACCAATTTTGAGATCTTGGAATGTGCAAATAATTAATGTAAATAAATGGTCTTTGCAACAACCTCACCCTTAAATATTGGCGATATAATAATGGATCTCTAACTTGATAAATGTTATTTAACTGAGACACTATCAATTGAGAATCAAGATATACTACCAACGAGTCGATCCCATAAGAGATTGCCTCGGATAATAAATTGATAACAGCTGTATACTCGGCCATATTGTTTGAAGCAGGACTGATACACACGTCTCTCGATATCATCAACTGACCAGTTGGGTAATAAAGTACCCAAGATGCGGAAGCAAGATTCCGAGTGTGCCGACTAGCACCACCGGCGAACCCAAAATAGACCACATCATCAATCAGCACCTGCCACAGCAGACCAAAAAGCACTGATATTAGAAAATGCTCGACAATATATGTATAAATATATACATAAAATACAAAGAAGTCATCGCCCAGCCTGAACTAAGCAAAGTACTTCTTTAGGTAGAGCCCATTTCGGGGCTCTGCCAGCTTGTTTCCTTCGAAATCAATTAACTCATACGATCCTTTTTCTAAAACTCGTTTGATAATGAAAGGATCATACCACATAGGCTTAAATTTGCCTGCCCCCAAGGCGTCCTTATCTTGGTCATAGACCAAAACAAGGTCACCTTCAGAAAAGACACGAGGACGGACAGACTTATCATACTGTGTTTTGACCCTTTTCTTATGGGCCTCATTCATCGTGGCGGCATCTCGACGCTGCTCATCGAGATGTTCCAAGTGAACTAGGCACTCCTCGAGACTTGAAGTCTCAGGAAGAAGCTCAAAAGCCAACTTTAGAGATGGGATTTCACATTCAACTGGAAAGATAGATTCCATCCCATAAACCAACTGAAAAGGAGTAAAACCAGTAGCCGTTTTGACGGAGGTTCGGTATGCCCAAAGAGCCGAATACAACATAATGTGCCAATTGGACCGATTTTTATCGATTGTCCGTTGGAGTATCGTATTAAGAGTTTTATTGACCACCTCGACCTGTCCATTGGTCTGAGGTTAATAAGGGGACGAATGCTCCTGACGGAAACCTAATTTAAGAGCCAATTTGGACATTAGCTGATTTTGGAAATGACTGCCATGGTCAGTGACAATCTCCCTTGGGATACCGAATCTTGAGATAACCTGATTGAAAAGAAACAAAGCTGCCGTGTCACTGTCATTCTTATAAGTAGGCATGGCCTCAGCCCACTTCGTGAAGTAGTCTACAACCACGATAATGTACTTGTGATTCACCGCTGAAGGCGGATTACAAGTCGTAAAATCAATACCCCACTTAGTGAAGGGACTGACGGTGACAACGGGAAAAAGGGGAGCTGGATGCGCGCGCATCTTGTGAGTAAAAATTTGACACGGGTGGCAACGTTTGACCGCTTCCACACAGTCCTTAAAGAGTGAAGGCCAAAAGTATCCGGCATGTAAGATGCGTTGGGCTGTAGCAAGCCCTGATAGATGACCACCACAAGCTCCATTGTGGCAGTCATTAAGAACAGACTCTGCTTCCTCTAAGGTTAAACAACGTCGAAGAATTGAATCAACCCCTCGATGGTATAATGTGTCACCAATGATAACATAGGTTTTAGCCAGGTGACGTAACTTGCGACATTCATCCTTGGAGAAAGTAGACGGAAACTTCAAAGTCTGGAGATAAACAATGATATCTCCATACCAAGGGTCTTGTGAAGAGATGAGGAATATATGTTCGTCGGGTAAATTTTCCTCATAAACAATATCCTCTCCACAAGGAAGCTTAGAAATTAGCTCCGCGAAGACCATAGATTTCTTAGACTTGGCGGAAAAGAATTCGAGATCGAATTCTTGTAAAATACCTATCCATCTATTATATTTGCCCCCAATCACTCGCCTACTGAGGACAAATTGAAATGGATTGACCGCCGCTAAGACAAAAGTTTTGCATAGCAAAATATAATGACGGAGCCTCTGGACAGCATGGATAGCTGCCAAGGCCAATTTCTCAACCGGAGAATAGCGGAGTTCAGGACCTATTAAGCCTCGGCTCAAATAATAAATCACGTGCTCGACAAGAGCATCTTCCTTGAACTAGAACCATACCAATGGTAGATTCTGCTGCAGCGAGATATAAAAGGAAGTCTCTACCATAATCCGGTGGACTCAAAAGCAGGGCAAAGACTAATGCCTTTTTCAAAGCATCAAACGACCGCTGCGCAAAGTCGTCCCACACAAATGGAACTCCTTTTCGTAGCAAACGCATGAACCCTTTAGTGATCTCGGCATAGTTTGCTATAAACCGTCTTAAGAAATTAGCCTTCCCTTGAGGACTTTGAAGCTGACGAATTGAGGACGGGGGAGGCAACTGAACTATTGCCTCAACCTTGAAGGGATCAACCCAAATCCCTTCATTGGACACAATAAACCCTAACAGCCGACCGGATGTAACCGCGAAAACGCATTTATTGGGATTCAACCGGATTTTATAGAAACGACATCGCTCAAAGACTAATCGAAGATGACTAGGATGATCAGTTCTCTTTCGAGAGCGAGCAGCGAGATCACCTAAGTATGCCTCGATGACATGTTTGATGTCGTGGAAAGCGTATGACATGGCCCGCTGAAAAGTGGCTCCAGCATTTTTAAGACCAAAAGGCATCTTTCAATATGAAAAGGTACCCCGGGGACATATGAAGGCTGTATTATGTTGGTCTTCAGGACGGATAGAGATTTGATTATAACCCAAAAAACCATCCATGAAGGAAAAAATTTCATTACCCGCACACTCGTCGATAAACTGATCAATGAACAGTGTGGGATAATTGTCTTTCGGACAAGCCTTGTTTAAGTCCCTAAAATCAATGCATACTCGAATTGTTCCTTGCTTTTTGTCCACAGGGACTAGGTTAGAAACCCAATCCGTAAGAGGAACAGGGTATATAAAACCCGCCCTTAGCAGCTTCTCAACCTCAGCTTTGATAGCTGCTGCTTTCCTAGGGTTAACCGGCCGAAGCCTTTGACGAATCGGTTTTTCGTTTTCGTACGTCTTGATCTCATGTTGGACTATAGAAGGATCAATGCCAGGCATTTCCTTATAAGACCAAGCAAACACTTTGCGATATTCCTTGAATAGGTCGGTGTAAATTTGAATTTCTTCAGGGGAACACTCAATTCCGATGAAGATATTCTCGATGATGTTAGGATCCTTAGAGATGTTTATAGGTATCGTTTTTGAAATTACCGACATATTACCTTCGGCACGTACGTGTGTTGGAGCCAAAGGGTTCGACACCGTACAAACATCACTACCAACGAGCTCAGAGAATCTAGATTCTACTTCCCGCAATGGAGGAAGAAAATATGAACGATGGTGTAAGTCTTCCCAAGGTCGATCTATACCCATCATTACTTCGAGGATTGCCTCTTCAAAAGGTAGAACCGAATCTAAGCAGTCCAAGGCAGAGGTAGAATCAAAGCTCCAAGCCGGGGCCACATGACCATCTAACTCCTCTTCGGAAAAAGAGTAGAATGGTTATCTGCAGATTCTACGATAGACTGATATCTAAGCTCAGCTGCAGATATAGGAAACGCCATTCCATTAACTTGTCCTTCAACTAATGTGGTCATAGGCGAAGGCAAGGTCCAAGGGTCAGAAAAATAATGAGTTCGGAAGAACTCTTCTCGAGGAGACTCCTTGGATGATGAAATAGCATTGATTCTTGCAAAAGGAGAGGGAAGATCAAACGTACCCATCAATGAGGAATACATCCCTACTCCTAAATTCTCAGTCGGCGGGCGAGGGTTATCCACCAAAGGAACAGTAGAGTCGGAGCTTGCTTGAGGATCGATTGGGGAATAGTCCAATTGATCAACCTTAACGATTTTCCCCTCATAAGGAAAGCAAATGACACGAAACAGAGTCGACACGACGGCTTCCATCTCGTATACCCAGTTCCTTCCTAATAGGAGATTATAGTCTAGGTTAGCATCTACGACTTCAACTTCGACATTAACGACCTTCCCTCCAACACATATAGGAAAGGCCGGGATAATCCCATGCGGCTTGTGAGAATGGCCATCAAATGCAGTTAAGACGGTTGGTGAAGGAATAGCTGAAGGTGAACCAATAGCCTTCCAACATGACATGGACATGACACATGTGGAAGCTCCTTCATCTATAACAGTGCAAAAAATATTGATTTTCCGGTATGTGGACTTTATCTGAAAATCCATATGATGAGGGAGTCTCTTTTTGACATTTGACATTGCAAAAGAGAGCACTAAAGAGTTAGCTGGATCGACTGCTCCAATGGTAGAGAGTAAAGCACTTCTCTGAGACGGACACGACTGGAGAACTTCCAAAGCGGACATAGTACATGGGCTTTGAGCCAAATCCTCCACAATGGAGTAATTTTGGGCGGCCCTAGCATTAGGGTTAATCGTCGCGCGTTTGGCGGAACCTTTCGGTATCCTAGGTATAGTCTCAACAGGGGGCCGCTCAATATGAAGGTCATTACCTCCGGGAACAGTTTTATCCTTAGATGTTTCAGCTTCACCATAATCACGTGACCGAGTAGTCACATGGACATTTGAACCCATCATAAAAACATTTGATGCTTTTTCCCCTTCCTGGTTGCCCCCTAAGGAGGTCCCAGGATTCGAATTTGCGCCAGCAAGAAGTTGATGCCCTTGGGGAAACGGGTTAGTTAACACAACTTGCGAACTAGAAGTCCCTTGCTGTCCTAACAAGCGCTGAGCGTCTTCAATTCTAGGGCAGAGATGAGTTAGATGGTCCCCACTGCATAACTTGCAAGGAAACTTAACTTTCTTTCTTGACTCACCTTTACCACCACCAGCGTTGTTGCCGGATTTATTTGCATCGGGCTTCCCATCCAAGTTCTTTTTCTTACCACGTCCTTTCTTTTTCCCATTGGAATTTTGATTTCTTTTGGGGTTATCGGATTGGACGGCGTTAATTGAAGAAGTTTGGGAAGCGGGAGGATTAGAAAATGTGACTTGGTTGTTAGAAGCAATTTTCAAAGACAACTGCTGCAATTGATTCAACAAGTTCACTGTAGATGTGTCTACAGACCCAACGATACCGTCTGCGTGAGGACCTAGATTCGGCTTAGCTAAATCAACCTTAGATCCAGGAGCATATGGCAAGTACCTTCGGAGGATCCCAGACTGAGAGTAAATCAGTTCTAACTGCTGGGCCCTGAAAATGGCTTGCTCCTCAGAATAGACCCCCGACATGGAGACATCCTTGGAGATCTCAGGTTGCAAAGACTTCAAAAACCACTCTAGACGGTACTCCGGAGGGATTTCAGCTTTAATAAGCCTCTTTATCCGTCTCCATTCCTGAATGTGATCAGAAATGTGGGTTGCCTTATCCTGACGAAAGGTGGCCAGAAGTTCAGTTCCGGCATCATAGCGGACAGGCAACTGGAAGTGATTTAAGAAGATATTGGCTAAGTCAGCGAACGATGTAAAGCTGCCCCCTGGCAACTCTATGTACCATTTAGCCGCATTACCAGTCAAGGTGCGCTGAAAGAGTCTCAACCTAATCGAATCCTCGATGAGGGAGTTGGATGAGCACCACAAATGGAATGTGGTTACATGATCGCCCGGATCTTCACCACTCTTCCCTTCGAATTTTGGAATGTCTGAAGGGAGTTTGGTTGGGACCGGAGGCCAGGCCGGATTATACCTGATTGGGTCGTTTGTTAACTTTGTGAGATCTGGCAGGTTTAACGTTGCCAGAAACAGAAGCCTAGGAGGACCTAGGGGATTCCACCTAGACTGGGCAGAACTCCCAAAGTTTTGAAAAGATTGTCCTGGGATTTGGGAGGCACCAGGCTACCCGAAGTGACCAGTAGAACCGGCTGAACCAAAAGGCAAGCCTTGTGGTCCAGCAAAATTTAGAGTTTGACCAACTCCTGCCGTATAACCTCCATAGCCCGCAAAGTTTCCTCCTAAAGAATGGCAAGGAGTTGATAACCCCTGATATGGGTTCCAAGCCGAAGCAAGGGGAGGAATACTTTGAAACGAACTAACCGTGGTGTACGGCCTATTCCCTTGTTGGCCGATAAATGGATTCCCAGTTCCTGCACTACTAACCCCAGGGTTATTCCAACCTTGGAAAGGATTGCTGCTTTGTCCTATAGAAGAAAAAGGCATGGATCCTACCATCGGGTTGGAATATGGTATATGACCACTTCCGAAAGGAAAACCCTGGAATGAGGCCGATCCGCCCATCATGGACGTAGCCGCACTAAACGGAACCGATGGAATACCCTGTGATTGGGTGCCAAAAGAGAAGAATCCAGTACTAAAAGCATTGGTTTGGGCATTTCCACTCGTGGACGGAATGGAGGTAGACCCAAGTAGAGATGTGCTCGCAAAAGATCCAAACAAGGAAGTGGAGGGGATGGAAATGGTTCCTCCCCCTTGCACCGATGTAGGGGTTTGCATAGTCGCAGCACTCGTAGAAGCCATGCTTCCAGTAGTGGTCATGAATGGTAAGCGCGTAGCGTAACCTGGACTTGCTGGTCTATGTGACGGAGTCCCAACGTATTGCAATACGTCTGGATGACTAAATGGTAGAGGAGAATTTGGAACCACTAATGATTCTGAAAGTTCTTCTACCTCTACGTTATTCTCCGCTTGAAAGCGAACTCGAGAAAGGACTGGAGTATCCCTCTCTTGCTCAGAAGTACCAGGCCTTGCTTGGCCGCTAATGTCCCTGAGAGGAGGATCAATCCCCGATGTGTCAACCGGTGTGGGATGGACCCCATCGATAGTACTGCCTCTGCGCCTTCTAGGAGAAGGCTCTAAACTTGGTGGCGAGAGACCACGAAGTCTTCGAGACCGTCTTGGAGATCGGTCAGCTACTTTGAATTTTTTGTTATGATCTAACTAAAGACTCAAAAAATTAAAAGCTAAGTCGACTAGGAGCACAGAGCACACACTATAAAGTCCCTAAAGATACAGCCAGTCAAACAACTTCCAAGTATTTCCGCTCCGGGTGATTAGGACCGGACACCAAAATACAAGAAAGTGAATCAAGGGACCTTCCGAAGATAGTCTGGGATGATGAGGGCCCAGTCCTATCAGCGAAGGTATCAGAGGAAGTTACGCTGACCTCCTAACAACAGCCTGCGCCGATGCAAGCCCCCAAGCTTTTCAAGGGTGCCCTCCAGTAGTACTATCGAGAGTGATACAACGTCGACCTCAGGTGCCACGGGATTCCCCTCCACAGCCACCTATGCAGATCCCTAGGAGAGGCAACTATGGATACCAACTCGTCGCAGAAGCCAGGCGGAACAGTCGTGAGGTAAGTTCGTACAAGTAGGAGAGGGGGTATCTCTCTTCCCTGTCTTCACAGAGCCTCGTGCTTAACTCCCAGATCCGGAGCTTTCCTGGTCTTCCTAACGCTATTGGATTTACTCTCGTTAATCAGACTCTTATGTTTGACATTTTATGTGGCCTTGGAGAGTTAACTCTCCACTCGCCTAATCCAAGGCCCTAAAATCCTAAACTTGTTGGTGTAACTGACTAAAACAAAAAAGTTCTAGTGGATTTTAATTTAGCGCTTGATTTTATTAGGCTGTTCTTTAAGTCACAAGGTAATGGAGATGAAACTTGTGGTGTTTTTATGGACGCAAAAGAAATTAATAAAACTTAGCTACATGCACATGCACTTTTTGTTTTCGATGAAGAGCAATTTCTATGAGGTTCAGAGGTACTTCTAATATAAACAAATTTTCTTTTTCTTTTCAGACTCCACACTCACAAAAACTAACAAAACTAAATATGCCTAAAAAGAGATGCAAATCTATCCTAATGCAAGAACTATATGTGGATGCAAGATTTAAAGACTACTTCTAAAAACAAAGAAGGAAAGTTGTTGCTTTACCAAATTTTGTCTTGCCACTAAAATGCTTAGATAGAAGATGATGTGTTACCAATCATTTCGTCCAAACAATAAAAACAAAGCACTTTCACTTCGCAAAAAAGGAAATCAAATGGAAAGCAAGTTTAAGAAAGCGAAACTCAAAACTTTCAAAAGATTTTCTTTCAATCAAACCAAAAAGGCTTTTTCAAAGGAAAGCTCTCAAAAATACTGACACCAATGATTGATAAATATGCAACCAAACACTTTTGTGAATTGACACCTTTCAAATGATGAAAACTCAACAAAAATAAATGTGTTTGAAATCGCTTTTGACAATCAGAAGCAACAATGAAAGTCCAAAAGATCAAAAGACAAGTTTCAAGAAAATGGTAACAAACAACTTTCCCGAAATGAAGGAGAAAATGGTCACAAAAATGGTTTCATTAAGAAAACAAAAGGGTCATCAACACAAAAATGAACACAAAGCTTGAAATCCAATCTTCCTTCTCTGCCAAAACAGAGCAGTCAAGATTCTTAACCAAAAATCTTGTGTGTCAAAAATCAATGATGCTTGCAATCAACGAAAACAAGACTAATACTCCTTATAACTAGAGAGAGTTCAGAACAAGATGCCCCCTGTTAAACAGAGGACTGTTACTGGAAAATGACTGCTTGAAACTGACCCAAGCCACCAGACAAACATTCAGCAAAAAGAAAATTTATAAATCTTGAAAATTATATGGTATACGCGCCTGCATTGATGTGCAGAGTGCATGTACACGCGACTGTAACTGAGGAAACCTGCGTATACGTGGGTTCACTTAGTACGAATTTCGTATATACGCTTCTGTAATCCAGCAAAACAGCGTATATGAAGACTTTCAAGAAAAATAAAAAACACAGACTGAAAAAACTGGAAAAGCTTAGAGTTCAAGAACAGATCAGACAGTCAGAGCCAACAAACAGAGGGGCTGAGCCTTGATTGGCTTGAAGACTACCCAAACTAGGAACAACAAAAGTGTTGTCCCCAGTGGAGTCGCCAATTCTGGTTGAAGGGAAAGTACCCCTAGGGTCCTTTGGGCTAAGACTCTACCAGACTGAAAATTGCTTATTCAAAGAAACACACACACAGCCATTATCTTTACTTTAAGCAAATTCTAATGTTAAGGGTACGTACCTAAGGTCCTACGTTTGAGAAGGCCTTTAGGGTCCAAACCATTCTTGGAGTTCCCTTCTTCTTCTTTGACCTGTAAAACAAACAAATCAAAGAACACAACAGTACATGGACAAATACTTATATGAAAACCATCTTCATGCTATAAAGTTAGTTATAAAAATTCTTTAAGTAACTACTTGCATAAGAATTCAAGACAAGAATCTCATAAGCATAAAGAAAGATTGTTTCGGGAACCAAGATGTGTTTCTTTTATATAAAGGCAAATAAAGTACATATAACGGAAAGATATCACCTGAAACACCTTTAGCAGGCTCCAAGCAAAGCTTCCTCCCGGATTTGTTCCAGCCTCAAGCCTCCAACAAGAGCTCCTTCCAAGTCTTACTCAATGATGACATAAAGGATGAATGATCACCAATACACATGAAAACAAGGGTTTCCTATGCAAAATGGGGGAAGTGCAGAAAGCACCAAGGACTTCAAACCTAGTCTAAGGGGAAAATATCAGCATAATAATCTTGCTCTCTTTTCTCTCTCTTAGGCCTTCCCTTTGATGTCTTTTTATACCATCTCCATAGTAGTTTTTTAGTTAGGAGTTGGTTGGGAACAGTTGGGCCACGGGCACTAACAGGTGATCAGCAGGTAAAACCCGCGATCTCCGCCCGAAAATGAGGAATTATTTATTTTTTTAAGTGTTTTAATACATACACGCGGGTTGGGTATACACAGACCCGCGTGTACACGCGTTTAACTCAGGGCAATGTCGCGTATAGGGAATAAAACACTGTTTTTTAAATTTTAGGACCAGGTCTGGAAGGAGGGGTTGCCCTAGGCCATGAGTGCAGCATCACAAACCATAAGAGTGAGATTTGGAGCTATAACACTTCTTCAATCTGATACTTGACTAAGGCTTCTTTATCAACAAAGAGCTTTGTCTCCAACTCATGCATCCTTTTTAGGTTCATATTTGCAATATGAAGTTGCATCTCCATTTCCTACAATTTTTTAGAAAGAAACTTCTTCTCTTCCTCCACAAAATTCAACTGCTCTCTAAGTATGCTGCTCTTCCTTCCATCCTCATACATTTCTCTGATCTTGTCCATCATGATGAACAATTCTTTCTTCATGTCTTCATCAAAGAACCTTGTGAAGAAAGAAGATTTTGTGGACTCACCTGTAGAAGTTGTCATTATGCCAATGAATAAAAGAACTTCAAACAAGATTAACAAAGAGCTTTATTCAAGCAACCTTTTGCAACAAACCTCTTGTGCTTCAAGGATTGCCTTGAGGTCCTTTGGGATAAGAAGAATGCCTTCGTCCCTTCTTCCTTCTTGTCCTCTCTTGGACTTATCTATTAATAGATTTCCCTTCACTTCTGTAAACTCACACAATAGTCAGTCTACAAACAATCAAACAACTAAATTCTTTCTACTGTTTGAACACCTTTCAAGTTATACAAGAAAATAGATTTCTCTGTCAATCAAGCATCCGAATCTGATACCACCTACATCATGATACCATCTGCTCTGGTATAACTTAACTCTGATATAACCAGCTTTGATATCACCTTCTTTGAAGGTGGTGTTAATCAACCTGATGCTCTGATACCACCTGATTTAAAAATGGGGCACTAAATGCTTCTTGTCAGCTTACAAGAACCTCTCCCACTTCCAAAGCTTAAATATTTCCAAGATCTAGCTTTTGATTAACTAATTGAGGAATTAAAAGTACTTGAAATAGGTGTATGCTTGTGTTTGTTTTTAGACTATTCAAGTGCTTATGTACATTTGCTTATGTTGATATTTAAACACACATAACAGTAAATAACGCAACAAAGAAACAAACACATAAGACAACAATATAATATGGAGTTCACCAAAACCTCTTGGGCTACATCTCCATGAGCTCTAGTAAAATCTACTAGGCTCTTTGGGATTATGACTGAATTATTTTACAAGCTCCACACTCAACTCCATTATTTTACAACTAAACCTATGGGTTTATAATAAGGGTGATTTTTGGAGCGAATGTTCGCCCTTTGATGAAATTAAGGGGTTTTAAATTTTTAGTGGGTGAATATTTTGTATCATAGTACATTTTTATAAATCACCTCAAATAGCTCACCTTATTTTGAGGGAGAGGGTAAAAAAGGTAAATTTAGCCCTTGAAATTAGGAGTTACAACCTTCCATTCACGCATTTTCAAGAATAGGTTTTATTTAAGTGAATCCTATGGGCCAAAGGCCCAAATACCATATTTATAAAACAGGTATGGTAAATTAATAAAAATATAAATAAATGAGAGGTATGGTAAATAAATAAAGCATTGTTTATATTTACTCCATAAGTCACCTTATATACATGCAAGGGTGTAAAAAAATAAAAATATAAGTAAAGTGGAGGTATGATAAATAAATAAAACGTCTTTTTATACTTACTCAAAAGGTATGGTAAATAAATAAAAATATAAATAAACTAGACGCATGGTAAATAAATAAAAGCTCTTTTTATATTTAGTCCATAACCCTCATTCTATTTATGAAGGCTCAAGAAAGAGGTTTTATTTAAGTGAATCCTATGGGCCAAATACCATATTTGTAAAAGAGATATGGTAAGTTAATAAAAATATAAATAAGAAAGAGGTATGGTAAACAAATAAAACATTTTTTTATATTTACTCCATAAGTCACCTTGTATTTATGAATGGTATGGTAAATTAATAAAAATATAAATAAACGAGAGGTATGGTAAACAAATAAAACATTTTTTTATATTTACTCCATAAGTCACCTTATATTTATACTATGGGACAAATACCATGGACTAGATTGTTATTAATACCATGCAAAAAAACATTATTAACCCTAATATTAGTATTAATAAAAATAAAAATGGCACATGGTATTGACCCATGGTATTCACCAAAATGGGACATGGTATTGACCCATGGTATTCACTTGGAATGTAGCCTATTTAAATGGGGGAATTAAACCAGCATAGATCCATCTTTACTCTGGATCTACTAACCCCCAAGAGGTATCAAATATCATGATATGCAAACTAGCATAGAGTGAAAAAATATTTGATCCGATCAAGAGTAAAAATGGATGTTGTAATTTAATGTATGTTAAACATTTTAGCTTGGTTAAAATAAAAAAATAAAATAAAAATCAACTATTAATTTTATTAATTTTTATAAATTACTAAGAGTAATTTTTAAGCTCTAGGTTTATGATAACCCATGGTATTGACCCATGGTATTCATGTGAGCATAGACTATTTAAAGGGGAAATTCTATCTTAGATCCATCTTAATTCTGGTCTACCAAGTGCTCAGAGGGATAAATAGATTTCATCCCCCTAAGAGTGGTAGATGTGGAGTTAAGATGGATATAGGTTGGGTTTTATGATAATGAAGATATTAAATAGACAGCAAATTATATTGTAAAAACATCTTAAGGTGAATGGTTAAAGCATAGACAGTGCTCAGAGGGATAAATAAATTTCATCCCCCTAAGAGTGGTAGATGTGGAGTTAAGATGGATATAGGTTGGGTTTTATGATAATGAAGATATTAAATAGAATTAGCAAATTATATTGTAAAAACATCTTAAGGTGAATGGTTAAAGCATAGACATTGGACACGTATATTTGTATACTTCTGTTTTAAACTGAAACAAATCCAGGGCTAAAAGGAATGGATTGATTGCACTAGTCATCCTTCTATAACTTTCCAACATATGCTGGAGTAAACATATTGTAACTTGGGTAATTTTTCTAATTGCAAACGAGAACATGCTTGTGTATTGGCAGGGTGGTTACGAGGTCCCTAGAAGTGGAGTAAACAGATTGCAATTTGGGTAATTTTTGCAATTGCAAACAAGAACATACTTGTGTATTGGCAGGGTGGTTATGAGGTCCCTAGAAGTGATGAATTTGAATTTTTCTTTATTTTATATATAGAATTAGGTGTTTTCTCATTCTTTCTATGAATGACACGCGTGAATTTTATCCTACACCCACTAGGTTATCGATATGTAGTTTCGGTAATTTTGATTTCAAAAGATATTTTAAAGAAATGAAATGATTTCATTTGTGTATTCAATAAACACAAGATTTTATAATTGAGTAAAATATTTGCCATGCCTGGTGAGAGATTCACCAATAAATTATATATACATATCATATTATTGATGAAATCGCCTTCCATTTTTCCTATATACCATGGAGATTCACCCATTTATTATACATGTAAATTTAGGGGGGTTCTTAAAATTTTCCCTGGTTTATAATACCATCTTATCCCACTGGCTATCCATACTTGGAAGATAGATCTAGGCTTCTCTGGACTAGACTCCTTCAAGCAGCGCTCTGAGCTATCTTGACCTCTAGCTTGCACCAATTCCCTCAGAATTTTTTCACTGTCTCTGGAATACCTTCTTCTATCGTTAACACACTTTGGACACCAGCAATAGCTGGATCATTTGATCTCTTTGTTGTTCTCTCGGATCTAGCTCTCACTCTTAGGCTCTGGCTCCTCTAAGCTCTCTGGTTTTTGCTCGACCTCCAAGCAACTCAAAAAACTCTCCCTCTATCAATTGTGCTCTCTAGTTTTTGTGAGGCATCTTTCCGGCTCTACGACTTCCTGCCTATTTCTCTGCGTGTAATCATTCCTCTGTCTCTTTGACTGGCCCTCTAGCTTCTGGCTCTGTGGCTCTGCACATTACAAACACATCATTGTTACAAAATGCCCACTTGTAGCATGGCACAATGATCAGGGACATTTACAAGGGAATCGGGGCCTTCTTCAGGTGAAAACCTGAAAATGGAACAAAATTCCAATACACAAAAATATACCGGAAATACACTATCGGGTGCAAAATCCAGACTTCAAATAGAATGCAACCACATCTATAAACCTATCGGGTCCACCATTCCATCGCAAATTGCAATCGCATGGCGTATTGGCCAAAAAACCCAATACACAGGAAATACAAAGAAATCCCGCATTTCCGTATTTCAAATATTATGAAATGGAATCCATAATTCCCATCAGGTCCACCTTCTATCGGCATATTGCAATCACTTAGGCGGGAGGTCAAAACATCAATATATGGGAAATACAAAGAAAATATGAATAAACTAGATTTCAAATTTTATGTATCTGCGCTTATAATTCCCATCGGGTCCACTTTTTATTGGCATATCACAATCTCAAGCCACAATGTACATTGGCCCTTTGTATCAAGGATCATTGATCACCGATCACCGATCAAATGAGGACCATCCATTCCTTTTTCAATCCGAAAATAGATATCCCACATCACATATCACTATCACATTGGCTCTTTGTATCAGGGATTACCGATTGCCGATCGTCGATCACTCCGATCAGATCTTGACCATTGATTTGACTCCTCAATCCAACGATCGATATCGCTTCATGCCATATTGCATATGCAACGGCCTCGGGATTATTTCCATATACCATGGACTGTGCAGACCCGATATATTAGAGATCGCTAAATGGGGGAGTCCTTCCACCTTTGGTTCTAAGAATTTGCCTCCTTTATAAAGGACAATGGCAATCTTCTTTCTACAATAACTTCTTCATTCGAAGTCCATTTTAGCATCCCTTGACTTTCATTTTCCTCTGATTTACAAAGGTTTTGTGCCATTTAGCACCTTTTACCTCTTATATGAAGTCTTTTAGACTTAGAGGTTTATCCAAGATCCATTTTGGATTAGGCCCACATGGATTTAGTGAGTGCCAAATGGCTAGTTGGGACCATGCATTTAAAAAGGATGATGGTTTTGTTTATTTTTCATGGATTGATTCATTATTCAGTAACATATTTAGGGAACTAAGTCTGGTAACTAATGGCTAGTGAGTCTTAGGGTTGGATTCTTGAACTGGCCAAGGTGTGGTTATTAAGTTAATGGTGCTAAAGGGATGCATCTGATTTTTATGTGAGCTCCAAAGTAGCTCTGGGAGCTTGGTGGATCTGAGCATTTGTTGGCACTGATTATGCATTAATTCCATGGAGTTTTGGTGGGGAATGCAATTGGATATAGTTTGAGATTCCTCGTTGGGATGTAGCATCGACTGCAGGGTTATTATAGTTTGGTAATTCAACATTTAGACATCGGGAAACAACAAGGAATCTGGAATTGTAGGTAGAGACTACTATCAATAACCATAATTCGCCTTGAAAGGTGGGCACCACTGAGAGATTTGGGTTGTGCTACTTA
This sequence comes from Pinus tabuliformis, assembly GCA_031772625.1. Taxonomy (NCBI): domain Eukaryota; kingdom Viridiplantae; phylum Streptophyta; class Pinopsida; order Pinales; family Pinaceae; genus Pinus; species Pinus tabuliformis. The sequence goes on along the minus strand of CM062817.1, from coordinate 1,923,112,746 downwards.
TATGTTGGCCAGGGGAACATGAGCCTATGGTTAGAGATGACGGTTGTTAGGGTTGATGTTATAGCCTAGGATTTAGTTTTTGTTTGTAAATTATTGCCTTTCAACTTTTTTTCATTGCTTGGGTGTGACTTTTTGCTGAGCTTATGAACCACATGGTCTATGGCTGGGTGGAACGTGGAGAACCTGCAACCAGTTGACTCTTTTCAATAGATAAGTACTTGTTTGTTGGATTTCAGAGATCTGTGGCTTGAATCTTTTGAATCATTGACCAGAGAATCCACAGTTTTAACATTTTTGTACCAACGTTTCAAATCCCAACTGGGATCCATCATCAGGATATGAGAATGATGATAACAGAAGAGCAACAAAGAAGTAATAAATAGTGATGAGGATAAATTTTAGAACAATATACTGTCGGCTGAAATAATCATTAATTAATTTAATTAATTTAATATTAATATGTTTTAATAAATTATTATTTTATTATTTAAATTTTGGAAAAGTAAATTAATACAAAACCCTAAAGATTAATTAAGGACTAAACTAAGACTAAAAAGCCTAAAAAACTAAGAAGAAATAATTTCAATATAAAATTAATTTAATGTATTAACCTAATTATATTAACAATTATAAATAATAACTAATTTATAATTTATTAATATAATAATTAATATATTAATTAATTGTTATATAGAAATTATGGAAATGAACTATAAACTAAGACTAAAGAAAGCCTAAAAAAATTAAAAAGAAGAAATAATTTCAATATAAAATTAAAATAATGTATTAACCTAATATATATTAACAAATTATAACCAATAAGTATTTATAATTTATTAATATAATAATTAATATATTAATTAATAGTTATACATAAATTATTTTAAGGAAATAAAGCTAACTAATAAATTTTTAAGGGCTATAACTAAAACAAAAATAGGTTGATTAAACTAAAAACACTACATACTAGGGGAATATTAATTCTTATATAATTTAATTAAAATATTAATCATTATAAATAATTAATATTTATAATTAATTAATATAGTGATTAATATATTACTTAATAGCAATATAGGAATTAATATATACTAGCATTTAATGGAAATTTTAACCTAGATCTAAAAGAAAACATAGACAAATGACGTGAGAAGGGAGAGGGGTAACTTACTTGTTTGTTGTTCATGAGTTTCTATTATGTGTGATTTATGTTCAATATATAATTATGCTTTCGCTAATTTATTTTAATTGTGCATTATGCATGTTGCATATTGATTGCATAAGAACATAGTTTTGCATTGCATTTTAATTAAAATGTCAAGTGCAGATTTCAGTCTAGCAGAAATGAATATGAATGCTTCCACAAAAATTGAATGGTTTTTATGGAATGTTTATATGAGTGGTGCGTTGAATTTCCTCGATCTTGGGTCTAGGATAGAATCTTAAAATCTCTGACACTACCAAACCAAGAATCGCAATAAAGCTACTTTGTACATTAGAAAAATATAAAGAAGTAAATCACACATGCACAAGTACAGACAACTTTTTACAAAACTATTGTACAAATATGTACCACAATGCAATATTTGTTATAATAAACCAACTGAATAATACAACAGTATAGGGCTCCCATACAAAGGATAATGGCCCTCAATTATAAGCACGTATAAGAATACAAGATACAATGACAATCTTGTTGCAGCCTCTATGTTGTATCTCATCCTACCAATCCTTTGCTTTGTTTATGCTCTCTAGTGCCCCTTAGCCCATCAAGAGACAACACATAGAGTCTCCAATAGGGCTACCACCTGTCACTACTACAAGTCGCTTTTGCTACAAAGGACATGGGTTGATCCAATCTACTCTTCTAGGCTGGCCAATACCTGAGCTATTCAATTTTCCTTATTGTAGTCCACTAGTCTATTAATGTACTACACATTAGGCTCGATAACTTTTCCCAACCTTTTGATTTCAAGCTCTCTTTATGACTGCTTGTCAAGGGTTACATTGGATCACCAATACGCTTCCCTCAACTAGTCCAATGACACCCAATCTAATAACTATGAAATCTGCACCTATGAGGGATTTCTAACGACTAAGTGAAGCCCCCCAAATGGCCCCCATAGGAGACAACTAATTCTATCCCGCTAACATCTTTTCAACACAAATTCACCATGAAAATGCATGCTTGTTTATCCTTTTCCTAGACTGATACACTGTTGTAGTTTTTATATGGTTAGGTAAACTATTAGCCATCTAAAAACTATCATGATAAACTTTTCTCAGTTGCATCTCACCTCCAATTAGGTGTTTCTCCTCTGTGCTTGAGATATGGGTTGTTACTAGCCCTCTAAGAAAATCTACGACCCTTCACCAAGGTAATCTAGGACTGCTTCTCCCCGGAATCCCCCCATGAAGCTATGTGGCCCTTCCTTTGGAGGTCTGTTCACATGCAACATACTTCAAATCAAGCCTAGAATTATGACAAGCACTACGAATGTCATTTTAGATGTGAAATACCATCACAATGGATGTAAACCTTCGCTTTTGTAATGTAGCCTTATATCAAATTACTAGGCCTCCTCACAGTCACAAAAGAACGCAAAAACATTTCACTTTCTCCTTCATGAGGTCTCCTTCTCACTTGAAACTTCCTCACAAGTGTATTACACATGAAAGATGCACATTTGGATGAGTAAATGAACTCACACATGTGCCTAATTTATACCTTTCACATGTGGCTTCAACGAATTCATTCTAACTCTCAAAAAGTATTTCTAAATCCTATATGACTTGTGCAAATCATGACAGTGACATTCAAAAATTAATATCTCAATTCTAAAGCTCCAATTTTAGTGATTTGCGAAGAATTTGAGTATTGTCCAGAATCCGAATGAACACGGTTGTTTGCATGAACCTTCCCTGCAATTTTCACCATCACTCAAAGTTATTCCTACTCTGTCTTCTATCCACTGAATGCATACAGTTATTTGCTGCCACTCAACTTTCATTTTAGATTCTTCTTGAATCTCAAATCTCTATGCATCTGAGTCCATCGAGGTCCATAGGCTGAAAGGAGTGCCCTGCATTGTACCTATGTGATCTTTGCAATGCATTGGAGATATGCATTGAAGCAGTATGGGAATGCCTCTGTCTCTATGCATGTTGTTTCTTGAAGGTCATGTGATGAATCTTGCAGAAAGGAATAACGCTTGAAAGGGTCATTCTTGCCTTGTTATATGGTGGTCGTTCATACCTTGCATTGAGTGCAACATGCAGCGACTATATCAGCAATTCATTTCAGTCACAGTGCATTGAATGTCGTGAGCTAAAGACTATGAGGAGAACTCCTGTGTACGTATGCTACTAGTGTTGAAGTATTAAAAAAAAAAATGCTTTGATGCTATATGGTTCTCCATGCCATTTTTTATATTGATTTGAAGTATGCAAACTTAAATATATGTTGACCAATCGGACCGTGCATGTGTGTTGGGTATATGAATAATATGATGGGTTAAATATATGGTATGAAATGGTATATAATGGAGTAAAAAAAGGGAAAGACCATGACGTATATATGTGATGCTTTTCCATATACCATAAAGGCACATGAATTCGTTGAGCTCTTAATGGACATATATTATATTATATAAAATTACCATTGGGGTATATGGAAGGTATATGTTGGAGCCTACTTTTTTTTAGTTAAATATTTTTGAAGACATAACCAATCATTTTTATTCCAAAGACATCAATCTATTGTTGCAAGTATTATAATTATTTTGAGGCCAGATTAGACTATACGATGCATTCAATCATATCTATTGTGGGAATAGTTCTCACTGGCAAGGATAACTATCTTGAATGGTCTCGGATGATAAAACACACCCTCACTTTCAATGAGTTGTGGAAAGGAGTATGTGTCGGAGACAGAGACAATGAACCAGAACAACCTACCTCAGACAAAGAGCTCATCATTTGGGAAAACAAGAACAAAAAAACTTATGCATTAATTGCAACATCTATAAATGAAGAGGTGAGTCACCATTTTTCGTCATTTTCAACTTCCTTTGAAGCCTTACAAAAGCTGAAAGAACTCCATGACTCACATTCTACACTTGAAGTTGTTCAACTCATGATTAAACTCTTCACTCTTGAACTGCAAAATAATGATCCTCTTGCTCTTGCATCTAAAGTAAAGTCTATAATGCATGATATCAAATTCACTAAGGTTGAATTGGATATTCCTCTTATCGCTTTTCTCAAGGCACTTTATCCTACTTACTCCAATTATCTTGAGTCATTGCAAGCAAATGGAAATCTCAAAGATATCACCTTTGACACTCTTGTGAAAAAGTTTGCTAGAAGAGAGAAAGCTTTTGGAAAGAAGACAGCCCCTGAATCTTCTAAAGAGTTTGTGTTCCTTGCTCATAAAGAAAAGCATCCTTCTCAAGATTCTTCAAGAGGAAGAGGTGGTCGAAGAGGAAGAGGAAGATATTTCAGAGGCAGGGGGGACAGACACTCTCAAGGAGAAAAGGCAGATTTGCACTGCATACGCTGCAAAAGAAATGGATCACATGATGCCTCTACATGCAAGTTACCATGGGACAAAATTGAGCAACAAAGAAACCAACAGAAACGTAAAACAGATAATACAGACAAAGGTAAAGCACCTGAATCCACTCACTATGTTCTGGCACAATGTAACATTGGAGTAAATGAAGATTTATTTAATGATTCACTTGCTTCTTGGAAAAATGATTGGTTGCTTGATTCAGGAGCAACCTGCCACATGACTCATAGAAAATATTTTTTTCAAGAATTTACTGACAATGTTGATGGAGTAGTATAATTTGCAGACCAATCAAAATCAAGCCATCAGGGCTTGGCACAATCAGGCTTAAATTGCCTGGTCTTCCAGACTTTCTTCTGCATCATGTTCTATATCTCCCACAGCTCAAGAGAAACTTTTTGTCCTTGGTCCACATCTACCAGCAAGGTCACTCCATTCATATTTTTGATGGCAAGCTTGAGGTAAGAAAAGCATCTGACCACTCACTTGTCATGAGGTGAATAGAAGAAGAAAGGCTTCTCAAGCTGCAAGGAACCTCTGCTTGTGCACAACAATTCTCATACAATTCTCATCATGAAGAAGGTACACTTCCATCAAGTTTATTATGGCATGCTATATTTGGACATTTGAACTATGACAGCCTCCACTTGTTGAAGAAAAATGGTGTTGCTAGTTTGCCTACAATTCCTAGGAAACTTAAGCAATGTGATGCCTGCATTCTAGGAAAGCATAGCAAACAGTATTTTCATGATTCACATTCAAGAGCACATAAAAAAATTGAACTCATTCATTCAGATTTATGTGGTCCAATGCCTGTTCCTTCTACAAATGGAAATAAATATATGATGACATTTATTGATGACTACACTAGAATGTGTTGGGTTTATTTATTGAAGAACAAATCTAATGCTTTTCAAACATTCAAGAACTTTCATAAATGGATTGAAAATGATGCACAATCTCATATTGGGTCTATTCACACTAATAATGGAAAAGAATACACATCAAATGAATTTGAAAATTATCTTCGCCAACATGGGATCAAACATCAAACAATTGTACCTTATAATCCCCAACAGAATGGTGTAGCTGAAAGAATGAATAGGACAATCTTAAATATGGTACGATCCATGCTCTTCTTCAAAAATGTAAAGATAATGTTTTGGGTTGATGTTGTTCTATGTGTTGCATATATAAAGAATAGATGTCCATCTAATGCTATTAGAAATAAGACTCCATATGAAATGTGGTATGGGCATGTTCCTTCGGTAAAGCATCTCAGGGTCTTGGGTTCCACTTGTTATGACTTGATACCAAAGGTACATAGAAACAAACTTGGTGCAAGAAGTCGTAAGTGTATCTTAATGGGGTATTCAAACACCTCCAAAGCATACCGTCTCTATGATGAAGTAAATAAAAAGATTGTTGTATCTAGAGATGTAATTTTTCTTGAATCATCCAAAACTGACAATGTTGTTGAGCGGCAGCTTGATTGCTTGGATAGATTCGTAAAAGAAAAATCATTTCAATAATTTGATAATCAGATTCCACATCTTGAAGGGAGGGGATTCCTATACTATATCAACATGTGGAATCTTTTTCTGAAGACCACTCTCCCCTGCATGAAACTCCAACAACGGATGATGCTTTACGTGATGTGATTGATAGAATTGGGAGACTCAATCTTGATTCAGTCCCAACTCAATAAGCAGAGCAGCCTGGACCATCTAAAAAAGGTCCCCCAAAGTGTCTGACAAAGACACTTGAAAGTGTTCATCCTGATGAGGTTGGAAAGACAGGAACTAGAAATTCAAACTGATAGAATGGAGGTGATGTGGATGACTCTAATTCACCTGTTGATATGGATGTTTCTTATGATTGTGAATTGAACTTGTCTATAGATTTTGAACCAACTTCCTTCAAAGAAGCTGCTTCTCATGATGAATTGAAAGAAGTGATGCAAAAGGAGTATGATGCCCTCATAAATAACGACACTTGGAAGCTGGTTGATCCTCCATTAGGAACCAAACCAATTGGCTGCAAGTGGGTCTACAAGAACAAGTATAAGCTGATGGCTCACTTGACAAGCACAAAGCTAGGCTTGTGTCAGAAGGTTTTGCACAGAAGGAAGGGGTCGATTATGAGGAGACTTTTTTCCCCACAGCAAAATGGGCTACCATCCGGACACCCTTTTCCCTAGCAGCTCAGAATGGTTGGAAAGTCCATCAAATGGATGTAAAAACTACTTTCTTAAATGGAGATCTAAAAGAGAATGTTTTTATGTCTCAGCCTGAAGGATTTTCTGTGAAAGGACATGAACATAAAGTATGAAAACTTTTGAAGTTCTTGTATGGCCTCAAACAAGCACCGCGAGCCTGGTATGAAAAACTAACTGAGCATCTTCTGAAACTCAATTTCAAACATTATGATCTTGATGATGCAACCTTGTTTGTCACGAAAGTTGGAAAAAAAGTTGTATATATTATGGTATATGTAGATGATCTTTTGATGACAGGGAACAATGAAAGCTACATTGCATCCATAAAGAAGGAATTGGGGAAAAGTTTTGAAATGACTAATTTGGGCTATGTTCATTACTATCTTGGCATTGAAGTAACCCAACATCCGAAGTCCATATTTATTTCTCAAAAGAAATACATTGGAGATCTGTTGAACAAGTTTGGCATGATAGAATGCAATCCTCTCACTACTCCAATGGAACAAAACTTAAAGCTCATATCTAATGAAGGAAAAGAATTTGAGGATGTAACAAAGTATAGATAGCTTGTAGGAAGTCTCAACTACCTAACTACTACTAGACCAGACATTTCGCTTGTTGTTGGAATCCTCTCTAGGTTTATGAAAAAGCCTTGTGAGGGACATTGGTCTACTGCAAAACGAATTCTAAGGTACTTGAGGGGAACTCAAGACTTTGGAATCAAGTATACACAGGTGGACGAATTCAACTTGATTGGATACTCTGATTTAGACTTCGATGGAGATAAAGAAACTGGGCTATCCACTTCAAGATATGTTATGAGTCTTGGATCAGGAGCTATCTCCTAGAGATCACACAAACAATCAATTCCAGTAGATTCCACAACAGAAGTAGAATACGTGGCAGCAAGTGAAGCAACAAAAGAAATTGTGTGGCTCAAGAAAATTCTTGAATATTTGCAGGTAAAACAAGTACAATCAACTCCACTCATGACTGAAAATACCTTTTCAATAAAGTTTGCCAAGAACCCGAAGTTCCATGATCGAACGAAGCACATCAATACTAAATATCATTTGATTTGACATCATGTTGAGGCCAAAACAATCCATCTCCATCATTGTTCCACTAATGATCAAATTGCAGACATCTTCACCAAAGCACTTGGAAGAGAAAAGCTTGAATGCTTTAGAATGATGCTTGGACTCACCAACATCCCTTCAGATTAAGGGGGGGAATGTTGACACCTAATCATTAGGATTGGGTGAATATAATGTAAATAGATAATGAACTAATATGAACAGTCATCGGGAGATGAAGTGAACAGTCTCTCCCTCATGTATATAATGAAGACCTACCTAAAGGAATAATACACATGAATCAATTTTGGTTGAGGAGTTACTACCTAGTCTGATAGTACAGGTGGTGCATTTAGTCAGAGGAAGGCCTATGAGGATTGCACTATTCATATTGAGGAATTTCTGTAATTAATATGGGCCTAATTCCCAAGGAAACAACACAAGGAAATAGGTACTTGGGAAAGCAAAAAATTTGTTAAGTATTAGCCTAGGCTTGTCTAGGAAGTTCTGGGATAGATAGAGATAGTGCAAAGGTTGCTCGGGCTTGATCAAAGAATTCTAATCTTCTCATACTTTTCGACTAATGAAATATACAGATAGAAATGGTTCTTAGTTGTTGCTTTCCCCAGGAAATTATTGTGTAATGTGTTGATTGAATTCTTTCTCTTTTATGCTTCATGATTTCACGATCATTTTTGTTTCCACTGGTGAGTAGAGTGGATTCAAGTATTTTTTTTAGAAAATCACATGATTAGTTTGAATATACATGGATTTTCTACATGGTATCAGAGAAAAAATCACTCTAGAATAGGAGAATATGAGCTTTTCTTTTGCAGGGGAAATTCAGTTTGCAGTATCATTCTTTAGATCTAGTGAGATGTCATTCTATAGATTGAGACTTGAATATGTCATTGAGTGTAGTGCAAACTATATTGCTTGGAAGGACTGATGGAGGCATTGTTAGAAGACAACCAGCTAAAGGAATTCATAAAAAATGATATTATTAAGCCTCCAATAGCATATGATCAAGATCTGGTAGAGGGGAAGAAATTTGTTGCAAAGGCGATAAGGATCATACTAGAAGGAGTTAAAGATAATATTGTCTTGATCTCCATGAGAAGGATACACCATACGCAATGTGACAAGCCTTGATCGACTTGTTTCAAAACAATAGTGAACACAGGAAGCCAACAGTGAAGGATAATATTTGGAAGATCAAGATGGAGAAGGGTGACACAATACCAAAATACTTGAGCAGGTTCACCCAATGTCAAGATGAGATTGCGATTGTCAGTGTTACAGTTACTAGAGATGATCTGGTCAATTTAACACTTCTAGGCCTTCCCAAGAACTGGCACAACTACCAAGATTCAGTAAATGGGAGGGAGAATCTACCAAAGTGGCAACATTTGTGGTCTGACTTGGGGAAATAAGAGATAAGGTAGAGCAACAAAGATGGAACCTCATCCAAGCATGATGATGAGAAAAAATGTGCCTTAGCTAGAAAGGTGAAGAAATAGAAAGGAAAAAAGTTCCAATCCAAAGGAGATTCCAGTCAAGGTTGCAAGAAGGACTTTTCAAAGATTAAATGTTTTCATTGTCATGAGCTGAGACACTATTCCATGAAGTGTCCACATAATAAGGTCAGAAAGAATCCCTTAGGAGGAGTGGAATGTGAAGCTCTTGGTTCACAATTTGAGTTGGATTTCACCCTCTTTTCTTACATGATGACATCTGTGATGGGTTGTTTGCGGTACCTAGATAATGGAGCCTCATTTCAAATGACTGGAAACAAATATTTTTTAAGTGCCAAAATGGATTTTGGATAGACTCCTAAATCTAAGTTTTCCTCGCTGAGGAAAATGAAAGTCCAAGGAAGTTCCTGGAAATAGACCCATTGGAGGGATTGTCTCGTTTTGAATCTGTTGCAACTTGAATGGGAAAAAGTGCACTTAGGATGCAGAAGTTATCACTCAAAGAAGATGCCCTTTGTTCCTTAGAAAAAGAGGCAAAATCCTTTAAAAATGGCCTAAAAGTCTTTATGAAGAAAATTGCATCAGAGGAGGTCAAAGGCGGATTTAAGCGGAAAAGGGGAAGCACCCTCGATCGTCGATCCCCGACATATCGGGTCGGAGGCAGATAGGAAATGTTGCATAAGGACCAGGCCGAGTGATATGTCGATCGTCTATATCAGCGGATCGAAATCGGTGATGCCACGAGGTAAAGGTGGGACCCCGGACTGAGTGATATCACGATCACCAATATCAGCAGATCACAATCGGCATTGGCATCGGCCATGCCATATGCACAAAAACCTGGGTCCATGCAATATGCGATTGTGATCAATTGCATCGCAATGTCACGTCAGAGTCATATGACAAAGCGGGGCCACATATATATGCATCGATACAATGCGACCGGGCTTGAAAGTGTTGTAAACGCCACTGCATAAACATTTCAAGTCCGCCATAAAGCCTTTTTATGGGATTTTTCAATGTTTTAATGTTTTGTTAAAATACAAAGGGAAACCATGAAAAATGGGCATTTGTGATATGCGATAGTGATTCAAGGCAGACCCGATAGGAAAATAGTGCTGATTTATGGATATTTGAAGTTCAATAAACATAGTTTCTGCGTATTTTTCCCGTGTTTAGTGTATTTTCCTGTGTAAGTGGAGAATGCTAATTTTGGGGATTTCAAAGGCTCGATGGTCCCTTCCATTGCGGAACAGGTGGCCACCTTCCCTAAAGGCGTTTGGTAATGATTGCTAATGCTCAGAGGGGGATTTGAGCGGACAAAGGCCGAGAGCCAGAGAGCCCAAGAAGAGGAAACCAACACACAATGCTAGTTGGCTTAAAAAGCCATGAATGTCAGAGACAGAAGGTGGTTTCTAGTGTTTTTGCTAAAACATAGTATAAGCAAGAGCGTAGAAGCAAAAAAAAGAGCCATAGAGAGCAAAAGCTAATGCGCAGAGTAGCTGAGGGAATCTTTAGAGTCACTTGGAGGCCAAGTGAAAAGCTAGAGAGCTGAAGGTTGCAGAAAAGCCAGAGAGCTGTACATTTTTGAGAGCCAAAGAAGCCAGAGCGGAAGAGCTAGATCCAAAGCTAGAGCTGAGAGCCAGAGCTAAGAGCCAGAGCTAGAGACGAGAGACAGAAATTGAAGAGCTTCAAGAGCCGAGGATAAAATGGTGTATAAACCCATTTTTTCTATGTAAAGCAGTGGATTTGAACCAAGAGCTTGTAAAAGGACTTTGCCATAATCCCATAGATCCTAGTCAAGTTGACTAGAGCTCAAGGAGACGTAGCCCAAGAACTTTGGGTGAACTCCAAATTAAATTGTTGGCTTATGTGTTTGTTTTACTACTCCAATATTTACTGTGATATGTATTTAGATATTAGTTTAAGCACATCAACTTACAACACAACAACATAATTAAAAGAATATATTCAGTTAAAAACAAGTACCAACATACACCCATTATTTTCAAGCACATATTTAATTCTACATTGGTTAATCATAAAGACTTGGAAATATTTAAGCTTTGGAAGTGGGAGAGGTTCTTGTAAGTTAGACAAGGAGCCTAAGTGCCCCATTTTCATATCAGGAGGTATCAGAGCGTAAGTTTGGTTAACCCCACCTTCAAAGAAGGTTATATCAGAATGTTTTATTGACAAAGCAAAGACTTCTTGTTTGAAAGGTGTTTGAACAGTAAGAAGCTGATTGTATGCTTGTTTTTCAAACTGACTATTTTCTGAGTTTACAGAGGTAAAGGGAAAGCTACTAATAGCTTAGTCCAGGAAGGACAAATAGGAAGAAGGGTTGAAGGCACTCTTCTATCCCAAAGGACCTCAAGGCAATCCTTGGAGCACAAGAGGTTTGTTGCAAAAGGTTGCTTAAATAATCTCTTTACTAATCTTGTTTGAAGTTCTTTGTTCATTGGCATAATGACAACTTCCTCAAGTGTATCCTCAAATTCCTTCTCCATCACAAGACTATTTGATGGATACATGAAGTAAGACTTGTTCATCATGATGGACAAGGTGAGAGAAATGTATGAGGATGGAAGAAAAATAAACATACTTAGAGAGTAATTGAATTCCATGAAGGAAGAGAAGCAGTTGCTTTCTGATAAATTGGAGGAAATGGAGAGGCAACTTCATATTGCAAATGGGAACCTGAAAAGGATGCATGAGTTGGAGTCATAGTTCTTTGTTGCCAAAGAAACCTTAGTCAAGTATCAGCTTGAAGAAGAGGTAAACCATTCCAGTTTGTCTTCAAATTCCTCTGAGAATGCTTATATTGGTTCTTTTGAAAAACATACTAGAGGCATAGGTTCCAAGCTAATGTCCCAGATGGTCTATGAAGGAAAGGGCTTGGGAAAGCATGCACAAGGTATTGTTGAACCAATAATGGTTTATGAAAGGCCTAAGTATTTGGGTCTTGGCTATCGACAATCTTATGGAGAGAGTTCCAAAGCTGCAATCAAGGCCATTGAAATAGTCCCAAGAAGGAGTTTCATTTCATGTCCTCTACCTCAGAAGTGTGAAGGTTGTATTCAATAGGAATGCAATAGCTTGAATAATCATTTGCAGGATGTAGGTGTTCAGAAGCACAAACTTGAACCAAAGAGTTGTGGAAACTCGAACAACCCTAAAGAGATTGATGGTGTTCCAAAGGGAGCCACTTCTTCATTTGCTTCACCTCCTGACGAAGGCAATAAAGGTGAAAGAGGTAGGTATAAATCTGGTTCTAAACACATTCCTTTTGATTTTGCAAAGCATGTCAAATTCCCACATAAGCATGGGAAAAGAATTGCATGTTCCTTTTGTGGTTTGCATAACCATCATGTTTCTAGATGTTGGAAGAGAATGGCCACATACAGGAAACTTTTGAAGGAAAAGAAGCAAAGAGCCAATGATCTATTGGACAAGGCAAATCATGTTGTCAAGAGGATGCACATGTGTTACACTTACTGCCAGAAGCAAGGGCATCTTGCTGAAAGGTGTTGGACTCTAAATCCAACAATGCTTCCACCAAAGCTGAAGAAAGTGGAAAGAAAAGATGGTAGAAATGGAAAGGAAGTTTCCATGAATGATGTGTCTCAGGATGATTCACATGTTGATGCTGATGTGTAGACAAAGGAAAAAACTTTGAACTGGATTGATAAGAAATGGTTAGAGTTCTTTTCCAATTAAGGATTGCATGTCTATTGATACATCTATTGGAATTTCTTTGTTAATGAGATGCAAGTTGTTGGTTTCAACCATGATGGTGAATGAAAAAAGGTTGACTAGGAGACTCACTTTGTTGATGCAACATTATATTTCATTTCATCTTCGAAAGTACAGTGTGCTTAAGTGAAAGTTGAAGGATGAAATGCATGCATAAGCATGATGTGCATGGACACAGGGATGTTAATGTTTTCCTTGTTTTGAACATGTATGTGTGATTAACTTCTAGGGTTGATTGCTTTGACATGCATGTGATGCAATGCTGACTTGGGATAAGTTAACTTGGTCTCCAATATGGAGATAATAATGAAGTGTTTCATCTTTTGAAAAGAGTCGTAATGGTATTTTTCTACATTCTTGACTTGAAGAGTCATTTGTTTAAAGGCATGTTTTGTGGGCTTGTTATCTAGTCCATCATTTTTATGCAGATGTATGACATGGACGTGTTCACAAGCTATGAAATCTATTTCTTTTGTTGAAGCAAGAGTTTAGGCCATCCAGTTGTTGTCTATGTTTCTGTTGTTGTTAAGAGTTTTTGTTGACAGCTTTTCAAACAGGTACAAATGAAAGTTTTGTGGGGCAGATGAAATTCACATTTGTCTGAGCCACCTTAGATCAATGATCAAGGTAAAGAAGTTCAAACCACCTTCTATGACAATTTTAGCAGAAGTTCTACAAGAAGGCAAGGAGGAAGATAATTCTTCCCAAGTGTTATAGACATTTTTGGGCACTGCAACCCCAAGCATAAAATGTCCATAAACCAAGGGCTCCTAAGTCCCTAAAAGTGTTGTTCTAACCCCTAAAGGAGCAAGGTCAGTGGATTACAACTTCTCCTAGAAGTTCTCCATGAAAAACCACTCAGAACTGGTCAAAATAGGATCATTTCACCTGCTCCATAGGCAAGGTGCGCTGCATCTCACCTACGTACACTCTTTGGGTGCATTGCATTTCAAAAATCCCTTCTATGGGGTTTGATGGGTGAGAAGTGACTGGGGAGTGACTAGGTTGTTTGTTTATCTACCTTGTTGTTTACTTCATAAACTTACAGACGGAGCCTGAAGTTGAGCCAGGTAGCTTTCGAACTGCACTTGCTATGCAAATGCAAAGTAGATAAATGTCGCTTCAGTCAATCTTCAGGTTTTGTTTATGAATTAAACAACTGATTTACAAACTCTCTAATTTCCCTTGTGGTGGCTCTAGTAACCTCTTTAGATCTACCCCTGTTGTTGATTTACTGATTACCACTTGCTCGGCCAAAACCCCTGAATTGAACTGCAAACTGTGACCCGGAACCCAAGCAAAGTCTCGTCCCTAGCCCAGCCCACTCTCTTTTCTGTGAATCTGAACTTCAGTGCACTTCTCAAGTGTAGTAGGTGCGCTGCATTTCAAATTCACTGTGTTACAGGTGTGCTGATCATACTAGACATTGTTCCTGAATGTTGGTTTGTGTTCATTATTTTCAGTTATATTCATGAGTTTTGCTACCTATGGTTAGTACACCTCTATTTGAAACCCCTTTCCTTGCTGTTATTCCGCCTCAATTGTGCAAAGAACTGTAAATGTTTTTTGTGTATTTTTTGAGTCATTTTTAGTTCTCCTTTGCAAAAAGTAACGTAATTGTACTGTCGTTTCTTGATTTGAAAGTGTCGCAAGTGTCATTTTCAGTCATAGGAGAGAGTCTGATTGCTCCTGATAGTCGATTACCCTATTACTATTGTACTTGATCTGAATTTGTAGTCTTTCTAGTGTCAAAAGCAAGTATTCATTTCCAAATCGCAAAGTGTTGTCATTATCTTCATTTTTGATTTTGAAAAGAAACTTGTTAGTAATTGTCGCTTGAAAAGTAATTCATATTTGCACATTAGCTTTCTTTTTATCATTCACATATTAAGAAGGCTGAAAACAAATACATGCATGTGCATTTGCATTTAGACTGTTGGATTGGTTTGATTTAGGACAGTGCATATAGTGTGTGCTCTTTGCTCTTTGTTGAAAGAAATTTGTCTTTCTTTCCTTAGTAGCTAGGATTTTCATTGCACAAAGAAGATAAAAGACTGTTTATCATCTTAGATTGCATTTTAGGAATTGTACATCTACATCATGCGGTGAACCTGAAAGGCAAATTTCTTAAGCAAGATCAACTATAAAATAAATTTAATGAATCTAACAACGCTTTGGAACCCTAACGCACATCATCTAGAAGTCTAGGCTAGAGACATATTCCGGCGTCGTAAAGCCTGGTAACTGTTGTTCTCACTGTTGGTTGGGTGGTTCCTCCACTTTGAGACGATAAGTGCCAGTACGGACTTGTGCTCCCATGTACAGTCGAGTATATTTTCGGAGACCACAATAGGCTTAATCCTTTATCCATAGGAAGCCGTGTCTGCCGCCCTATCGATTGCAATGCACTGAACACAACATTCGAGAAGATTGACTGCCGTACCGTAAAATGTATTCTGTAGTTTTGCGAATGGTTTGGTAATCCCTCTGCCTAGATTTCTAGAGCAGTCCCTTTCATTCCTTTTTAGACTCCTTAACGGAAAAGGTCCATCTGAGCACTTGTCACTTCAGGCTCATTAAAAATCGAAGTCGACTAGAGTCGTCTTTTGTTTTTTTTCGACTCTTTAAAATTGAAAAAACAAGGTGTGTCAAAGCGTCTAAAATTTATTTTAAATGGAGTAATCATCACCATTCCTACATTGGTCTTAGGTTGAGAGAATGGAGTCCACCAACCAAGGAATTCCTCTTGGAGGAAATCCTAGTCCCTTCTCCTCTTGGGGAGATGTTGGTGCACCCCATATGGTCACATTGTCGCTTCTAGGATTGACAATTGGCTTGCCTGTATGGCTCTTCTCAACCTCTGTCGTTCAGAACACCGCAATTCCTGAACAATCGAGTCAGCAACTAGACGATTCCAGAGTTACCCACCAACCTTCTACTTCCTCCAATTCTTCCTCTCCTCCTTCCTCTTCGCTTGACGGGGCTGATAAAGTCAAAAATCAAGTACGAAGAAGGAAAAGAAGAAGAAAGAGAAGAAGAAGAAGGAGCCAAAAGCGAAAGGGGGCAACCAAGCGTCTTCTAGCGAAAATCCAGACATTGCACCGACCAGACCTAAATCGCCATGTGTCATTTGCAAAGGAGACCATTATCATAGAGATTCTCCCTGCATCCCTCAGATCTTAAGTGAATAGTCTCCTCGTTTGCACAACCTAGTGTCGTCAACCTCTGATGATCATGTTGAAAACACACCATCGACTAGTGAAAGTGAAGCCCCAGGACAAAAAGGAAAATATAGATTTCCTTGTAAACTGTACAAAGGCGATCATGTCGTCCACCGTTGTCCCTTCTTATATGAGGCTAAAAGAGTTTTGGACGATCTTCCGGTTTCACCGTTACGACTTCCTCTTGGATATAAAAAACTCTTGCCAAGTCCGTCACTAGTTGAAAATCCAGCTGACCCACCCAGGTGGTCGGCCGAAGCGTCTATCATTGAAGACAAACCATCTGAACCCATACCAGATGAAATTCAAAAGATCGAGGCAGCAGTTGACCCGGTCTTGCCTTCAGAGGTTCCATCTTCAGATGATACAGTCACTAAAGAGAACGAGGATGACACTGTCCAAATTCTTTTCATAAGCACAGACTCCGATGAACATCGGGGCAATTTACCCGTTCCTTTACCACAGGAAGGAAGTTCGTCAGAGTCGTACCTGCCATCTATTCGGTCCCACCTCCAAGCAACCTAGTTGTTTCCTTTGACTGCAATCAACTAGGCAGACCCCGTTTACTGGCTAGTGTACCATTCTGAATTATTGCTCAAATAGATAGAATGGTTATGGCCGGTACCATCATAGTTGAAGGGGCTTCTGTGAGTATCCTTTCCTCAACTGCTTGGAAAGCGCTTGGTTTGCCATCTCTTTTTCTAAGATGAGAAATATAACAGGCTTTGACAAAGGAATCAGTCGACCATTAGGGATCCTTCCCAATGTGCCCATAACATTGAGAGGGAAAACCATTCATATGAACGTGATGGTAGTCCAAGGATCCCTGGATTATAATCTACTCCTTGGACGAGACTATATTTATTGCATGGGAGCCATTGTCTCATCACTCTTTAGAGTAATGTGTTTTCCGCGCGAAGGAAGAGTGGTCAAGCTTGTAGACCAACTTTCATTTCCCGGATCATGCATAGCAAATAGTCATATACCATCCCTGAATGGTATTTTCACACAAGGAATGTCTCATCAATCTCCAGTCCATCCACTTGATGAGTGCGAGTGATTCAGGGGATGTGACTGAAACCCAGGGGGCATGCACCCTAGTCTGCTTCGGCAGGAAAACTTCGGGTATAGGGTAGCTTTCCGCGAGAGATATATGACTAGTCTGTACTCCCGTTCGTGATTGGAAAAGGGGGTTAGACTAGAATAAGATTCCCTCGTCAAAGTTATGTGAGTGGATTGTCTCACCTTTGTCTATTTCAGTAGACATCGCCGAAGAAGTGTTTTGTTTGCAGTGTGAATAGAACAATCTTTGGTAACCTGAAAGAGGTAGACCTTTCCTGATAAAACAAATGTTTTGTTGATAGAATAAAAGGTGACCTTGAAGCTTTATTTTATACCTGGGGGCATGAAAACCTTTTGGAATGCAAGCGAAGAGCAACCATTTATTTTTTTAAATTTGTAGGTCCTCTAACCCTTTAAACTCGTAGGATTGGTCGTTTCCTAACTTGCATAAAGAAAGGATGTGGGGCAAAACTCTAAAAATTGTCGTTTTCATATATGAGACATTCTTACTATACGACTAGATTAATCGAGCAGTTTTAACACAGACTTCATGCTTGTTAAAAAATAAACATAAGCAATGAGCAAATGTTTCCCCAAGCATTTAAGCTCAATAAAAAAAATGAACCAATTCCCGGTAAATAATCATCGTGAATGTAGTACTTCAGCCTTTAAAGCCTTGGTCGTGTTCCCATCATCACCTCCACTTTGTATTGGCCGATCATTCACCTCCATTTTATTTTTTACCCCTTTTGAGGAACAACTGCGAAGAGTGATCCCACTAGCCATCCTTGTAACACTGCCGTGATTGGAAAATTCCAAACCTTACCTGGAATCAGCTGCTACCCAATTTTATCACTTGTTCCTCAAAAGACGAGTCTCCTTTAAGCTCTTTTCAACTGACTTGTAAAACATGAAAATATGTCGAGCCATTGGCCTCTCCAGCTCGTTAAAGGGACCAGAAGTGTTATCCCTCCTTTAGATTTTAATTTTTTTGGACCTGAGGGATTATTACACAAAAAGATCGAGCGCTTGTTTTGTTCGACTCGTTAAAAGTATTGAAAATTCATCCCTTCTGTATTGTTTTATACTTTTTCGGACTTAACGGATTAGATGACGAAAAAGGAGTTTTGGAGTTTCCTTTACATCCCTTTTCAGACTCTCTAAAATTGAAAAGGACCGAGTTATCTTTGTCGTTAAACTCGTTGAAACCTAATAGCGACAAACTTGACCATAGCAGACAAGAGAGAGTTTGACTATCGCTAGGCTCGTTAAAAAATAGCGATGGGTTTGCCTGAAGGGAAAATTATAGAACAATCATATGTTATCCTCCTAAATCTTGACAAGAATAAAGAGGTACTAGTCAGCAATGACTGGGGAAAAATTGGGAAGAAAACTTGAAGAAACTTTGTTGGTAGCAGGTCGCTCTTGAACATGACACTTTCACTTCGCATCCAAGTCAGGTTGGGTTGTTTCATTCACCGGTCACATCACCATAGTCCCATCACACCATCCACATTTGGGGTTAATGCTACCAATCCATCACGTTAGTGTCGCCGATATTTTCAAGATAAGTCACTCAGAGAATTCACCTGTGTCTCACCCATTGCAATACATTTACGCTCCATTCTTTCATGACCGCCACCCTGAACCTTATATCACCAGATCGTTTTCACATCCATTAAAATCATTTGCTCCATTCCATGTCATTGATGTGGGATTCATTAAGGCCCTGCTATGATGGATCGCTTCTTGTTGACATCAGCTCATTATCAAAGAAGTCGATCTAGGAACACCCCTTTCAGTACTTTGAAGCTTGCATGCCTCAATGGCAAGTTTCTCACTTCCGGCGACAAGTTTACATCAATGGCCTTCAACCGAAAGATTTTGCGTGGTGTTCGATGCCAAGTCCTTTATTCACACAACTTGAATTGTATTGTAGTACCTTGAGGGTCATTATCATTATCAGTGATTCCTCTCACGCCTGTTAACATCATACATCACTGGCTAGTAATCAGGTGATGTCTTTCCATGTTCGACTCCAGAACATCTCTCACATGGATCGACTTGTACTTCGAGTGAAGATCAAACGAGATTGAAGACCCCAGATCTAGTTTCATCCATTCGGGCTGCGATATATATTCAGGGAAATAAAGACATCAAATGTACATCGTTGCTGCACAGATAATCATCCAATCAAAGGGATGATGGCTCTACCAGAATCATCAGTCTACACTCAGATGATTGTCTGTCCTATGTACATGAAAATGAATTTATAAAGCTGAGCATGGGAATGCCCGCCTCAGCTAGATCATGAAAATATTATGAAGATAATGTATTGTATTGTATTGTATATTATTACAGGTCTCCTCCCAGCTTGAAAGCACTTCGGATCCTCATGATAAAGGATTTCACCCAACATAAAAAAAGATTAACAACCTCATGCTTTAGGGGGCAACTGTTATAGACATTTTTGTGCATTGCAACCCCAAGCATAAAATGTCCATAAAATAAGGGCTCCTAAGTCCCTAAAAGTGTTGTTCTAACCCCTAAAGGAACAAGGTCAACTGATTACAGCTTCTCCCAAAAGTTCTCCATGAAAAACCACTCAAAACTGGTCAAAACAAGATCATTTCACTTGCTCCGTAGGCAAGGTGCATTGCATCTCACCTAAGTACACTCTGTGGGTGCGTTGCATTTCAAAAAGCCCTTCTGTGGGGTGCGATGGGCGAGAAGTGACAAATGGCAGTGTCAATCTGCGAGGTGGAGAGGCATGGAATCTTCTAGAATCTTCTCCTATGACACTTGCCTCTCTGAATTCGACCAAGGATGAGTAAGAGATCATCAATCTCCAAGTGGAAGCAAGAACTGTTAGAGGGAAGACACTAATCAAATCACAAGCTGACTCATCTCCCTTACAGATATCTATATATGGATCCCTCATCCCAGAGATCAAGGGGGTTGGAATTTTGCATCTTGTAAGGACTTGTTGTTGGTTTCTTGAGGCAACATCATAGTGTTGGGTGATCTAAGCTTTGCATGAGGTGAAGAAGGGCTTACTTGATGAGATGATGATGTTGGGTCAGAACAACTGGTTGTAACTCTCTTTGCTCTTTCTTGATTATCAATAAGGCTATTCAAGTTTTCCTCCATACTCTTGTGTCGTTTATGTTTTATGCATTTATATGGTCAATTTACATCTGATCCAAGATTGTTTATGATAATAGATCCATGTTCTTGTATAGTGTTATGCTACTTTGATTCTACAGGTACTCTGTGAAGCTGGGTGTACAAGGAAGCAAGTAGCAAAGGACTATCAGAAGAGAGAGGAATCGAACTAGGAATCAAGCGCAAGACAGAGGTTGGTCTCCTTTATTCTTCTCTCATCTATATTTCATAAAGGAAAACGAAATTAGCTTTACTTTGTTTGTTTCGAAGGTAGTTACCACACCTTAGTGGGATTAGAAGTTCTGCATAGACACTTTTCCCTGTAACACCAAGAAGACCAGCCCATTCAAGAAGGGAAGTGGTCAGAAACTTTGGCTCAGAGGCACTATGCAAGGCAAGTGTAGGGAGGCTAAAAGAAGAGGGTGAGTCACTCTCATTTACTGTTTAGATTAGTATACCAATATTTTGGAGACCAAAAGTTCTTTTAGTGGGAAGGCATGATCCAAAATGGATTTTGGATAGACTCCTAAGTCTAAGTGTTCCTCACTAAGGAAAATGAAAGTCCAAGGAAGTTATTGGAAATAGCCCCATTGCAGAGATCGTCTCATTCTGAATCTACTATAACTTGAATCGAAAAATCTGGACTTATGATGTAGAAGTTATCACTCAAAGAAGATGCCCTTTGTTCCTTAGAAAAAGAGGCAAAATCCTTTAAAATGGCCTAAAAGGCTTTATGAAGAAAATCACATCGGAGGAGCTCAAAGGCGGATTTAAGAAGAAAAGGGGAAGCATCCCTGATCGCTAATCCCTGACATATTGGGTTGGATGCAGACAAGCGATGTTGCATAAGGACTGGGCCAAGCGATATGCCGATTGCCGATATCGGTGGATCACAATTGGTGATGCCACGAGGCAAAGGTGGGACCCCAGGCCTAGCGATATCGCGATCGTCGATATCGGCAGATCGCAAACAGTATTGGCATCGGCCATGCCATATGCACAAAACCCCGAGTCCATGCGATGCACGATTACGATTTATCACATCGCAATGTCACGTCAGAGTCAAACGATGGAGCGGGGCCACATATATATGCACTGTTGTGATGCGACCAAGCCTGAAAGGGCTGTAAATGCCACTGCATAAACATTTCAAGTCTGCCATAAAGCCTTTTTGCAGGATTTTTCAATGTTTTAATGTATTGTTAAAATACAAAGGGAAACCATGAAACATGGGCATTTGCGATATGTGATAGTGATTCAAGGCAGACCCGGTAGGAAAATAGTGTGGATTTATGATATTTGAAGTCCGATAAATAGTGTTTCTATGGATTTTTCCTGTCTTTAGCGTATTATCTTGTGTAAGCCAAGAACACTAATTTTGGGGATTTCAAAGACCTGATGGTCCCTTCCATTGCGGAACAGGTAGCCACCTTCCCTGAAGGTGTTTGGCAATGATTTCTAATGCTCAGAGGGGGATTCGAGCGAGACAAAGGTCGGGAACCAGAGAGCTTGAGAAGAGGAAACGAATGGACATCTCTGGTTGGCTTAAAAATCCATGAATGTCAGAGACAGAAGGTGGTTGCTAGTGTTGTTGCTAAAACAGAGAATAACAAAGAGCACAGAAGCAAAAAAAAGAGCCAGAGAGAGCAAAAGCTAATGCGTAGAGCAGCTAAGGGAGTCTTTGGAGTCACTTGGAGGCCAAGTGAAAAGCTAGAGAGCTGAAGGTTGCAAAAAATCCAGAGCCAGAGCCAGAGCCAAGAGGCAGAGCGAGAACTGAGATCCAGAAAGTTGAGAGCTTCAAGAGCTAGGGATAAAGTGGTGTATAAACCCATTGTTTCTGTGTAAAATAGTGGAGTTGAGCCAAGTGCTTGTAAAAGGACTTTTCCATAATCCTAAAGAGCCTAGTCAAGTTGACTAGAGCTCAAGGAGACGTAGCCCAAGAGTTTTGGGTGAACTCCATATTAAATTGTTAGCTTATGTGTTTGTTTCACTGCTGCATTATTTACTATTATATGTATTTATATATTAGTTTAAGCACGTCAACTTACAACACAACAAAAAAATTGAAAGCATATAATCAGTTAAAAACAAATACTGGCATACAACCATTATTTTCAAGCACATATTTAATTTTGCGTTGGTTAAGCATAAAGACTTGGGAATATTTAAGCTTTGGAAGTGGGAGAGGTCCTTGTAAGTTAGAAAAGGAGCCTAAGTGCCTCATTTTCAAATCATTAAGTGATTGTAGGAGAAGTACCTCCATATGCACATCAACATGGGAGATGATGGAAGGTATAAAGCGACCAACATTAGTACTATTACTTTTCAGAGGGAGTCTAGTTCTCCTCTCACATTAAAATATGTCATGTATGTTCTGGGTCTGAAGAAGAATTTAGTTTCATTTGCTATGTTAAAGGACAATGGCTATGATGTGATATTTATTAAAGGAAAATGTTTTCCTTCATCACATAGCCTCAAGACAAGTGAAGCAGATTAGGGTTCGGGTGAAGAACCTCTATAAGTTGGATGTAGAAGATTGTGCAGTATTGAGTACAAAAGCAAAGAAGGTGCAGAGATAGGACATTGGTGAATTACGACATATAATATTGGGTCATATTCACTGTGGATCTTTGAATATCATGCAGCCGATTTCTATAGGAATTTCCAAGCGTGCACTAGAGAAGAGAGATACATGCAAAGGGTGTACATTGGGGAAGTACACTAAAGCCACCTTTCATGATAAGGACAATCGAGCACAAGAGATCCTTGAAATATTTCATTGACATGTGTGAGGACAATTCTCAATAACCTCCACAACCAAGAACAAGTATTATGTAATATTCATAGATGATTTCTCACGTAAGTGCTATATTTTCTTCAGGCAGAAGAAAGATCATACGTTCTCTAAATTTTGTGAATTTAAAGCACTTGTTGAGAATGACATTGGCAAGGAAGTGTAGGCTCTTAGGAGTGATAATGGTGGAGAATATGTGTTGAATGAATTCAAGAGCTTTTGTGCATTAGAAGACATATGAAGGGAGTTAATAGCATCCAATAACCCATAACAGAATGGGTATTGTGGAAGCAGCATGGGCGATGTTACATGATCAGGACCTACCATTGCATTTGTGGCTGAAGCATTCAACACAGTTGTATATGTGAAGAACAAGAGTCCTCATCAGATTGTGAGGATGAGTACACCATAAAAATATTTTTGAGGTAAGAAACTAGATGTGGCACACTTCAGGATCTTTGGTTCATAATTTTACTATCATGTTACCAAGGATGGAAGGAAGAGGCTAGAGCCAATAGATGAGTTGGACATAATTTTCGAGTACACTCATACACCTCACAACTATTGGGTGTACCTTCCATCTCATAGGATGACAATGGTTCGTAGAGATGTGAAGTTCAATGAAGAGAATTCCATGAGATGTTCCCTTAAGAGGGAGTTTTAGTTACATGCAGATGATGAGGTCTTAGCTCCAAAGGAAGAACCTCAAGATGATGTGGAGTAACCACATGTGGAGGAGCAGAGAGTGGAAGAAACCACTCATGAAGAGACTTCAAGAGATGGAAGGAAGTGCACCAAAGAAGCTGACATATTGATCCATGATGCTAGAGACAATGTTTGATCACCCACATCACAACGCAGGCACAAGAGGTCACCAGATCAGTACACTAGCTACATGGCTTTGATGAGCAAGAGTGTAGAGATTGACGGATAATCATTCGAGGAAGTAGTACAATATCTAGTATGGGTTGATGCGATGGTAGAGGAATATGACTCCATTATTAGAAATAGTGTTTGGGAAGTGGTCCCAAAACTAGCAGACAAGTCAGTGGTGAGTTCAAGATGGATTTACAAGGTAAACCAAGAAAAAAATGGGAGTGTTGAGAAACACAAGGAAAAATTTGTTGCCATATTGTTCTCTAAGGTGAAGGGAATTGATTATGAGGATACATTTTCTCTAGTAGCAAGGTACTCTTCAATCAAATATATTATAGCACTTTCAAAGCAGATGAGATGGAAGATACATTAGATGGATGTAAAGATAGTACTCCTCAATGAAGTAATTGAGGAAGAGGTGTACATTGAGCAGCCGGAAGGATTTGAGACCTTCAACATAGACTCACATGTGTGTATACTCAAGCAAGCAGTATATGGATTGCAACAAGCACCTCATGCTTGGTACACCAGGATTGGCAACTATTTCATGAGGTTGGGCTTCACTAAAAGTGAAGAAGATGTGAACCTTTACCGTATTATGGTTGAAGGTAAATGGTTGATTATAGTATTACATGTCGATGATTTAATTCTAACATGTAATGAGAAGTTGGTCAAATATTAGAAAGAGGATCTTGCAAGAGAATTCGAGATGAAGGATCTAAGGCTCATGCAATATTTCCTTGGTATGGAAGTATGGAAAGGAAATGATTTAATTTTTGTATCTCATGGTAAGTATGCCAATGTGTTACATAGCATTTTGTCACTATCCCTGTACTACCCATTCCTTGATCTTGGAGGACCTCTATAGTGAACCCCACATGCTTTTCCTTCATGAAGAAACTCCCATTATGTCCCTCTTCATGAGCAAATAAATTCCCTTTTGCACCATTTCCCCTGAAACGTATGTTTTTCCCAGTTTGCAAGACCTGCGCTAATGACCTTTGTCTCCCCCATGCCAATGTGCAGAGACTAGCGCTATCCCTAGCACTGACCGGAGTGACCGAGTTGTGTTCTAGTCATGTCGGTCCTGTTATGGAAAGTTTTTTAAATTAAGAGCTGGAGCTTCCAGCTCTAGAAGCTTCGTAACCGAAGTCTAGTAAATGGTTTGGTCAGATGGGGTCGAGGATGCTAGTTTGGGCTCCTTTCCCCTATAATGATGGACCTACCTCAATGGATAAGATCTTCTCCCATGAGAAGAGGATCCATCTCCCATCCATTCATCCAATATAAGCCTCCCTTCTTCCCAAACACAAACTATTATTGATGTTGGCATGCTAGTGCTATTTTGGTTTGGAGTAAGCAACAATCTATTCATTGTTGTAGCTATCTATTTGTGTGAGGGAGAAATGTGATTTGATTTGGAGTGAAGCTTAAATAGAAGAGCCTTAAAACTATTGTTGATTGGTGCCATCATGTAATGCTAAAAAAAGTGTGTGGGAACCTGGTCTTATCAGAGGAAAACCACAACGTTAATACAATGGTCATAATCTCTTCTTGATATCAATATATATGCAACTATTGATTGATTTCCTACATGATTTGTCATCTTACATATTCATGGCTTAATCTTTCTTGACTTGTTATGTAGGTTGAATTACAATTTGTCTGTTATCACGATTGTTGTTCGTTGTTGTTTACTTGTTTCAGGTACTTAAATAAGGAAGTGAGAGATAGCTGGAGCGAGCGAGCAAGGACATCATCAAATGGGATAAGTGTACTACGAGGTAGGCCCTCTTAATTGGTTCTAACCTATGGAAATATTCCATAGAATGGATCTATTGTGGCTAGACCCATTATCGATCTAGAGGAATTTTTTTTTGTCTACACCTATAATTTTACTTCACCACAAATTGGCGACTCCAGCAGGGAACCAATCCTTTTGTTTGTCCTGGATTTCATGATTTCGCGAGAATTTTTCTAGTTCCACCTTTTCCCTTGCATTTTGTTTCTTTTCTCCTACTTAATGGACTGAATTTGAAATTCATAGTAGCAAATTTGGTCTCTGTTTTATTTATTTTTAATTTTTTTCTTAGCTCCCTTGATCAGCGCACTTAATCCGCTGACATTCACGCTAATTAGCACGAAATGCTGAGGAATAGTCGTGCCGACCAGCCTTTGGTGCTTGTTGTTAGTTAGGTAGTCGCATCGATGCATGTAAGTGAAGATTAGGGTTTGACCCCAATCTTGGCCAGTGTGTTATGCTTGTAAGATTTTGACCCCGTAAGCCTTTTGGACCGTTTTCTCCCTGAATAGAAAGCTTCTTTTCATATGGTTTTGTTTGTTTGTTGGCTTATCATATTTTTCCTTGATTGCTTGAATCATTGGGTGGTCAACGACACTAGTGAATCTATATTTTCATCCATTCAACTGTTTGTGAACTTATTAAGTTGGGTTGTAGGTTTACTTACTCATTGCATTTTGTTTTCAGTCCTTTTACGACTTTGACCTCTATTACACAAGTTTGAAAATTTTTCGTTTGCTTGTCTAAACATTTCCTTTTTTGCATGTATCACATTTCTTTCTTGTTGTTGGTAAAGTTAGTGTTTCATTAGTCTGAATGAGCTTCTCTTTTCATGTTTTCATATTCTTGAAAATATTATTTTGTCGAAAACTTTTTCATTGAAAAGTTGTATGTGAAGAGTTTATTTCGTTGTTTCATGAAAAAGCATGAAATTCTAGTTTGTTGCATCATTGTGCTACGATAACTTCCATCACTGAAAGACTAGAATTTCATTAGCATTTGGAAAAGGAAAATAACTCTTTTGCTTTTGAAAGGACTATTAGATATGTGCTTATCAGGAAATTAGGAATTGGAATGCATTTTTCATTAGTTTGTTTTTCAAAAAAATAAGGTAGTGAAAGATCATTTCGCTTTCAGTTGCTTGATTCTTTGCATTTGTTTGAGTAGCTTCTACCTTCTCTAGTGTAGGCATTTCATCGAATTGAAAGGGTCTTGTCTCATTTAGTTGTGTTTAATATTTTTCGAGTCACATCGTTAAGACCTAAAAACTGAAACATAACTCAAGATAAACTTCAAAATGAATTCAGTTAACCTAAGTCGCATTTGACATTTAACAATCATATCTAGGAGGTCTAGGCTAGAGACGTGTTCTGGCGTCTTTAAACCTAGTAGCTGTTGTTAGCTTCAGCATTAGACAACACTAGTACAGATTTGTGCTCCTCATACTGTCGAGTATATATTGGGTGACCCTCTAGGCTGCAATCCTTTATCCTTGGGCAGCCGAGTAGGCCACCTTGCAAATGTGGTACATAGGACACAACATTCACGGATATTTCCTACTCATACTTCTCGGTTCGCCAGGAGGTATTCTATAGTTCACGGATGCCTAGCAATCCTGGTTACCTAGATCATCCAGAGCAATAATTTGATCTTTTTGACTCATTAAAGTTAAAATATCATTCGAGTAGTTGTCCTTTCGATCTCGTTTCCAATCCAAAGTGATAAAGTTATCTTTGATTCTTTCTTGACTCATAAAAAATGAAAGAGCACCAATATTTTATGCATCTTAATAATTGATTGCCCATGATATGAAAACACCTTGTTAGTGTTTTTGAGACCAAATCGTGAGTTTCCCTTAAAGAAAATTTTAAAGCCTCGAAGTTAATTTTTCTGTCAACTAAGACAAGGTCAACGTGGCTGAACCATCTGGTTCACCCAGTTCCTCTTCCTCTCCTCCGTCTGAAATATTGTTTGAGGAGCCATTTCCGAAGTTACCCGAGTCACTCAAGGACCAAGGTGTTGAACTTGGAATTGTATGGAGTATTCAACCTTTGTCATATCGTCCTCCGCTTACTTTCGATATTGGGTCATCTACTGGTCTTGGCCCAAAATCTCTGGATAATCCCGTTCAAACTCCTGAGGACTCACCGACCACTGATGGTCATCTTGGACTGGTTATCTGTCCTCTGAATCCTTTGTTTGACCCTATTGTGATATCACCGCA
Source organism: Pinus tabuliformis (assembly GCA_031772625.1). NCBI lineage: Eukaryota > Viridiplantae > Streptophyta > Pinopsida > Pinales > Pinaceae > Pinus > Pinus tabuliformis. Next base: position 1,923,084,505 of record CM062817.1, on the reverse strand, counting down.
ACGTCCTTACAGTTTACATGACTAGCTAGGTGTTCCTTTGGAACTATCCCCTCGTACTTCTTCGGCCATTCATTGTCATTTGCTTCTAGACATGGAACCCGAAGGCGATGCTCCAATCACCTCTTCGAAAGAGTCCAAAGTTTCTACTCCACACACTGTTGAGGGGGGAAAGTTTCCTTTTCCTCCTAAGGGTTTCCCCTATTCAGGGGGTATTCCCGCCACTTTTCCACCCAACTATGTGTCTCTAGCGCAATTGGTTTCAGGTACACCTAGAGCCTCATCACTTTACCATAACCATATTTTGGCATCATGCGCCATACCTACATCAGGTCCGTTCGTTGCAAACACGACTTCCCAATAGGTTGTTACCTTAGTCTCAGTGCAACCCACCATTCTGAATACCCTTGTATCGTCAATCCTAGTTACCCGTAAGGCACAACTGGTAGTTTCAAAGAATGTCTTTGTTAGTTCCTCCATCCCTCTAGTTAGTGGCCAGGCTATGCCACCGCCTAGGGGACAAAACATAAATTTTTCTATGGTGTTAGGTGACACCAATGTCAGTGGCTCACAAGCTCACATAGACATTGCTAATCCTACTGGATCAAGCAATGTCTAGTACCAATAGGTTCAGAATCCCATTGGTCCGTTTGGATCGAGCAATGTTCAGTATCAGCAGCCCTATGGGGCCGAGGTCCAATACCAAACTCCTTACGTTCCATATGATTCTCAAGAAATGGTCAATCAACCTTACACCCTCTAATCTGGGAAGTACATTCAGCCTGGCTATGGCCAGATTTAGTTTGGAAACAAGTGTATCAACCTTATGCCCAAGGACAGTCGATCCAAAATCCTCTTGTTCAGGAGAAACAGGTTCATCACCCATATGTTCAAGGACAAAAAATCCCATATCCATATGTCCAAGGTCAACAGGCTCAAAAACATTTTAACCCATATGCTCCTTATCAACAACCTATGGCCAGACAATTCAAAGGTATTCAAGGTAAAAATCCTCCCTATGGTCAAGGTAATCGATAATGGGGATAGCCTCACATGCCATATGGCCAAAATACCCCACTATGGGGCCAAAATCCTTACCAGCAAGGATGGGCTACTCCATTCAAACCTGCTTATCGACCTCTCGTGCCTTTTAACACCCAAATGTCATTCTTGGCCACACTTGAGTTTCCAGATGTATCTCGCCTTATGAATGATCCAATCCTTATTTCACCATACTGGTCTCCGGTGCTGTCCAAGATACGAAGCGATTGTCCAAAGTTCAATGGGAAAGCAAAAGAAGATCCTGAGGCTCATGTGATGAAATATCACCTCTGGTGCTCATTGAACTCATACGTTGACGATTCCATTCCTTTTCGTCTTTTCCAATGAACCCTCACGGATGCTACAACCAAGTGGTACATTGAGCTACCTCGAAGCACTTACCATGACTTTAACTCTTTAGCCATGGCTTTCCTCACGCATTTCTAGTTGTCGGTTTGCTATGAAACTGGCACCTATTTTCTTACATTGCTTAAGCAAGATACTGTGACACACATATCTGATCACATCCATGAATGGATACATAGACGTTGCTTGATCAAATTTGAGATTGCTGATCAACTGCTTGTTGAATGTTTAACCAAATCATTCATAGCCCTATTTTCTCGTGATATAGCTATGGGTGGATGTGCTAATGAAGAGAAAGCCATCGCTTGTGCCCAGTACTTGGATCTAGTTTACTCCCAATCTCACACTTTGTATGAGTTATTACCCAATGTTATGCAGCTATCATCCGATCTTGCAGCATCAAAGTCACAAGTTGTACCTCCCATTGATGGAGTTATTGGTTTAGTATCCCAGACGCCTCCTAAATCTTCTTCTAAACAAAAGTCAGTATCAAATTCTATTCCTAATATTTCATCCCAGAATCCACTTCGCCCTGGTAAACCCTCAGATGTGCACATTTTCCAGTATACCGCAGTGGACAAATCCTCGAAAGGAAGGAAGAAAGGCAAAGGCAAGGGTAAATCGGATGCCCCAAAATAGGGTCCTCCCAAATTGTCTGCTAGTTAATCTTCGCAATGAAAACCTAAGTATCCTTGCATCATTTGCGAGGAACATCACTACACTAAGGATTGTCCGATCCAAAGTTATTTGCTTGCTCAAAGAGACCCCCGCTGTCCTCAAAGATCTGTTTCCATCAAAGCAAAACCCAAATTGTAGACCAACCCCAATCTTCTTCCTCTGGATCTCAAGTGTTCATGATGAGTACGCCTATTAATGTGGCTACTAGATCGAAATATTATCAAACTCCTCCTTCAACAGTTGGGAGAGGGAAAGAAGCCTCACCCTCTTCTTCTACTCCAAGTTTTGGCCCTCTGCATATTGAGTGCCCTAACCCTGATTCCGCTATATGGCCACCCCCTTGAGGTGTTCTACAAAAATCCTCATATAGTCCCAACGCCTGAGTTGCTTAGCACTACAATATTGCTGAGAATTTGGCTCAGGTCTTGTCATCCATGTCAGATCTCGAAGTGCTCCAAAGCTGCCCATCATGGTAGAAATATTTTTTGTCAGTTATCGAAGGCATCGATCCCACTCATTCCAATTTGATAGGTTTTGATCTAGAGAACCATGTTTCACGTCTCCCTCATCATATTTCCATTCTCGTTCAGGTAATCATCAATGAGAAGACCATCCACTGAAATGTCATTGATGAAGGTGCTTCCACCTGCATCATGTCGACTGCATGCTGGAAGGCTATTGGTTCTCCTACTCTGAACCAATCTCTAAACACTTTGGAAGTTTTCGATGGTCAAGATTCATGACCCTTCAGTGTCTTACCTAACCTTGCCATCACTCCAGAAGGCAAGACAGTGCAAGTTGAGGTAGAAATTATTGACGCCAATCTCAATTATAATCTTCTACTTGGCCAAAGCTGGACCCATGCCATGCATACCGTGGCCTCCTCTTTATTTCGTGTGATTCATTTTCCCATCAAGGGAAGATTGTCATTGTTAACTAGCTATCTTTCTTTGCCTCTTCCTCCTTAGATAGCAATGTTCTGTACGTCAAGCACACTGGTGCTCCCTGTGAGAGTGTAGGGGTAGGTCTTTTCAAATATTCTACCTTAATGGGAATTTTTCCACTCCCACCTCCTCATGTTGCCTCTATCAATATGATCTCACTCAAATATGATCCTTGGGTGATACCTTCACCAGATCTTGTTGATACCTGGGGTGAGGTTATGCCACTTAGTCCCGCCGAAGTCAATTATGTGGAAATTGTTTCAGCTTCGAGTTCTACATCCTCAGATTCTTTTATGTCAAAGACCTCTATCGATATGTACACTCAATCCTCATGGCCTCGCACTTTCAAATTGCTCAATCCCTTAGTTGAGACCTTCCTTGATGATGAAGGTATCATGGAAGTCATGTCTCTCAAGGAACCAGCTTGGATCGATACTCATCATCACTCCTCATTCTTACCTCGTCTGGTGGTCATGTGTACCATTTTTGAAGAGTCCTCTTCTCCATTTCCGCTACCGATTGTCATTCACGAAGTATGGTCAGAAGGAAATTTGGGTAATATTACCAAAATGATGTCGATTGATATTTTTATCAAACTCGGTATCATTGAACACGTTCATATTCGGGTATCCTGTTCTCTAGATGAGATCAAGACATATACTTTCCTATTTCAGGAATTCCGTGATGTTTTTTTGTGGTCCTACGAAGAAATTCCCAACATTAATCCTAGCATCATAGTACATGAAATACCAACTTATACACACGTGAATCCTGTTCACCAACGGCTTCGCCCAGTGCACCCTAGGAAGGCCACCGCTATTAAGGGTGAAGTTGAAAAACTTCTGAAAGCTGGCTTCATATACCCCATCCCCCTTACAGACTGGGTGTCCAATATTGTCCCGGCGATGAAAAAACAGGGCACGGTTCATGTTTGCATTGATTATTGAGACCTCAATTGTGCCTGTCCTAAAGATAACTATCCTACTCCCTTCATTGATCAAATCATTGACGAATGTGCTGGGAGTGAGATATTTTCCTTTATGGACAATTTTTCTAGTTACAACTAGATCAACATCACACCGATCGATTAAGAAAAGGTAACGTTTATCTGTCCATGGCGTATGTTTGGGTAAAAAAAGCTCCCTTTCGACCTAAAAAATGTTGGGTCTACATTTCAGCGGGCAATGTCATGTGTGTTTCATGATATTCACAACATTTTCTAGCCTTACTTGGATGACCTTCCCGCTCATTCTCTTAGGCGGAAAGATCACCTAGACCATCTTTGGAAGATTTTTCTGCACTGTAGACACTATAACATTCTGTTAAACCTGCACAGATTTCTTTTTTGCGTAGAATCTAGATGACTCCTCAGCTTCATCGTTTCCAAGGATGATATTTGCCTTGATTCGCTAAAAGTCAAGGCCATTATATATTTACCCCCTCCATATTCTTTGCACCAACTCTAGAGCCTACAAGGAAAGGCCAACTTTCTCTGTTGTTTTATACCCAATTATGTCGAGCTAGCCATAGGATTTACCCGGTTGCTAAAACAAGGAACGCCCTTTGTATGGGACGAGGTGGCCCAAAAATATTTTGATGATCTCAAGGCCATCCTCGTAAATGCTCCTTTATTGCACCCACCAGATTATTATCGAGATTACTTCCTTTACCTAGCCGCAGCCCCTAGCACCATTGCTATGGTCTTGGTCCAAGACAGTGACAAAGGAAATGAAGATGTGATCTACTTCCTTAGTCGGAATCTCATCGACATTGAAATGTGTTATTCACATGTCGAGAAGTTGGCTTTGGCTATCATCCAGGCTATTCAACGCTTTTGCCACTATAGCCTTTTGTGCATGACTACAGTTATTTCTGAATGCAACCCCATGATCTATATCCTGATTCGTCAGTTGCTGGGGGGGATATTCTAAATGGATCATGATCCTGCAAGAATTTGATTTGGTATTTACTACTACCAAATCTAAGAAGTCACTCGTTTTCACTGAATTGATTTGTTCCCTTCCCTCTAAGTCTCTTCCTGCTGGTGCAGATGAACAACTTCCGGATGAGACCCTCTTTCTGATTAGCACCCTTGATCCATGGTACGGTGATATCATCGTGTATCTCTAGACGTCCACGTTCTGGTCCGCGTTGACTAAGGATGATCGCCAAAGGATTCGGCATCACTCCCAACCCTACCATATTATTGGCGATACTTTATACCATGTCGATGTCAATTCAGTTCTTTGTCAATGCCTTATGATCAAGGAAGCTGAAAGAGTTCTCAATGATTGCCACTCTGGGGCATATGGTGGTCATATGTCTAGTTATGCTACCGCTCAAAAAATCCTTCGCGCTGGCTATTTCTAGTTGTCTATCTTCAAGGATTGCATTCTCGCTATTCACAAGTGCCACGAATGCCAAATTTACCAATGCGAGATGTGTGCCCCACCCACTCACCTACACCCTGTCATTACCGTCGGTCCTTTTGCCAAATGGGGCATCGATTATATGACATGAAACCCTTGTTTGGCCATGGGGCATGGCTATATTATCATCGATGTGGATTATTTCACCACATGGGTAGAAGCGATGCCTACATACTTTGTAGACGGTATGATGGCAGCTCAATTCCTTTTCAACCATGTTATTTCCAGGTTCAGCGTACCTCAATCCATTGTCACCGACCATGGCTAACATTTCAAATATTACATGATGCCTGAGCTGACATCTGTATTGGGCTTGTGCCACAATGGCTCAACCCCATATTACCCTCAAGCCAATGACCAAGTTGAAGCTGTGAACAAAGTCTTGGTCACAATGCTTCAGCGTACTATTGTGATGCACAAGTCAAATTGGCATCTCATTCTTTTTTCAGCTCTGTGGGCCTACTAAACCTCAACCAAAGCCACAGCTTGTTTCACACCATTCTAGTTGGTCTATGGTCTGGAAGCAACATTTCTGATCAAATGTGAGATTCCTTCACTCAAGTTACTTGTTGAACTCCTCCCCGAAACGTCACCTCTAGATGAACTCCTCTTATATTTAGAATGACTGGACGAGACTCGCCGTCTCGTTACCTTGTTCATCAAAGAACAAAAGAAATAGGTCAAATCCCATTTTGACTAGTCGGTCTACACTCACATGTTCTTTGAGGGTGATTTGGCCTTACTATACGACCAAGCTAATGATAAGATGGGGCGGGCAAGTTCGAACCCATGTGGCATGGGCCCTACATTGTGAAATGCAGTTTGCAGAAAGGAGCCTATGATCTTATTGATTATGAAGGAAATCCTCTCGATAAGCCCTGAAACAAGCTTTACCTAAATAAGTACTATGCTTAGGTCATCTTACATGGTTACTTGTTACATTAGTGTGTCATTCATTTTTGTGCAGTGTGGTTTTGTGTATTAGTTTTCAAACAACTTTCCTGTTTACTATTCTTTTCTTGCTTTGCAAATGTTTGCGACTCCCCACATTGGTTTCAATGATGGTGCTTTCTGTAGTACCTGGAACCTATCATCCGTGGGATGGGCTATTTATGACCCTAATGGTGATTTGATCGACCTTCGAGGTATCTGTCTAGGTTGCAAAACTAACAACATTGTTGAATACAGTGTGGTCATCAAATTTCTGTCAGAAGCTATTGCTCTTGGCATTAGATAGTTGGTTGTCGTCCTTCAACTCAATGGGAAATACTCCATTAGAAACCCTCAAATATTGATAATGTATCTCTGTATATGTCTATTGGAAAGACATTTTGATTACATTACATATCAACATATTCCTAAACACATGAATACATTGATAGATGCTTTAGCTAATCATGTGTTGGATAGACATTTATGAAACATGTGAAAAGATAAGAAAACCATTTGTACCATAATGGTGATAATGTTTGATACCTCAGAACCCCAAAAAATAATATGTGTATCCAAAATAACATCGGCGACTCGTAGGCCTCACATATATGTGGCATGCAGGCCTAGAAAAATGTAAGTGTTGGACCAACGAACTAATCAGCATGGTGATCATGGTAGCATGATAAAACTCATGCAACACACGTCAGCAATCAGTGGATCTGATTTGAGACTCCCACCATGTATCTCCGGTACTGACAAGGAATGTCTCCTACCTGAGCATACTCTAGGATGCGAGGAGTCAAACCCTCAAGGTTCCTCGCGATCTCCTCCTCGTTGTCACTCCCCTCCTGATAAGGGGTGACAACATCAATAGGGAAGGGGACGTGCCTAACTATTGGGGACATCCTAGAAAGCTACTCTGGTCCAATGTCTGCATTAACAAAAGAAATTTTATAAGCACATATATTCCAAAAACATTTTTAAAAAAATGAAAAAATAAAAAAAGTTGATTTTTTACCTTCATCGTCAAAATTGTCTCCATCTGGTAAGGGCATGTCTGGATCTCCATGGAAGTCGGTGCCACTGTATGGTCAGTCCTCCACTATGATATTTTTTCACTTCAGCCATGAAAATAATGCAGCTATGTATGACTTGTTTGACCGCCAGTGATCCTAGGCATCAAACAACTCCAACAAGCCATCTGCAGATTGTGTGGCATAGGAGGATCTACCTTAGTCAACTAATACTAGAACAGTGGCACCCGTCCGAAGAAAAAGGTAACAAGCACCTATCAGAAGCAAAATTGCTTTAGATTCCCCACCTTAGCTTTGGATAGCTGGCACTTTATGTTGATCTTCATGGCCTCTGCCCAGTTGAAGATCGTAGGTGTTGTGCAGTCAATAACATATAGGAACTTCGACTTGTTGGTCTCATGTTCCACTTAGGACTTCGCCACTCTGTTGATGGTCAACAAAAGCACTCTCAGTGTCAGATCCTGAACACTGGAAATCTCAATCTTCCCACTCTTGGATTTCAGGGCCTCAGGACAGTGTTCAACAAGCAATGAAGATATGCTTGCCCCAATCGGTCGTGACCCGTACAAGTTTACTGGTTCCCCTCTCTAGGACAATCTAGTGATGAAGTATATATCTGAAGTTTCCAACTCTAGATCCTAGTCACCAATGAAAAATATCTCTAGATTAATGTAGGAAAGACTAAGCAGGTACCAAAGCAACTCTGGTTGGGACCACATCCCTGGTGCGAGAAAGAATTTGAGGAGCTTGCAAGCCCTCAAAGCTTCCAGGAAATTTGGGTAATTCATTACCTGGGTGTAAACATCCTCATGTTCCTGTTCTTTCTAGTCCACCATTTTTAGGGATTATTTCTTGCAAAAGCCATTAATTTGAGTCAACAGTCATGCTTGGCCCATAAATTTTGAGTTTTAACGGTGATTTTTGAGGAAATAGGTTTTTTCCCTATTCACGGTGTCGGTGCGCCTGTTCTAAAAATAGTTGAGCTGACAGCACGACTGGATTTTTTAATCATCCTCGGTTGGCGTGATTCCATGCCTGGAAGTTACACCGACTGAGGGTGAAAAAGTTTTTACAAAACCCTTGCAAAAAACTAAAAAATTGTTAAAAACAGAAATAAAGGACATGAAAATGGAGCTCAGGGCTTTGGCTTTCACCTGCAACTGGCGGCTCAGTGATTGACCTCCTGGATCTCCCGCAATCTGGTCCGGAATAATTAGGGAAAAAGTGAGTAAAAAATGTTCACAACAAGGTAAAATGGTAAATGGTAAACATATATTTACTTTTCCCATTTTTATTCATTTTTTCATGAAAATATCAGGTTTTTGTAAATATTTTAACCTATTTTGCCTCAAGAACTAGATAATCCAATTTACGTTTTTGTGCAATGATAGGTGATGGATGTTCGACAATGATGATGAGTCACGCGTCAACTCTTTTCTCAACTCGTTAAGCTCATATGAAAAGATTGCTGAGTGTTTTTTTCTTTTGACTCGTAATAGAGAATAAAATGGGGGGTCCACTTTCAAGCTCTTTTCCAACACTTTAAAAGCAAAAACATGGTTGAGCCCTTGTCGTATCAAACTCATTAATGGATGTGAAGCATCGTGTGCCTATTATAAGTTTACCCCTCTTTCAATCTGGGAGGAACATTTTATGAAAAAGGTACTCCTTGACTGAAATGGTCAAGCGGTTCTCTCAAGTATCGTTTTCTACCTTTTCAGGCTTGAGAGACACAAATGTACGAAAAGGGGCCATGTGGAGTTTTCTTTTATGTGTCTTTTTCAAATTATCTAAACATGAAAAATATACCGAGTTACACCTTTGTCGAACTCATTAAACTATTAAACGACATCAGATTCCTCACCATGAAGAACATGAGCTTCTCTTTCCTAGGGCTCATTAAACTTACTAGGACGGATTCATATGAAGGATGAAATTACAGTGCAAGCATATGCTATCCCCTTCAAGCTTACGATTAAAAGATAATTGGGGTACCTGCTAGAAATGGTGGGGGGAAATCTGGAAATCTATTAGCTGTGTCGGCAGCCCACTCTTGAACATGACATTTTTTTCTTCGTGTCGGGTTGGGATATCCTCCTTTGTATCATTGACATTCCTAGGTTTGGGCCATTCATTTTTCCTTCCATTTTATCTCTACCACATCATCATGACCACCGATTCTAAAGATTCCAAAGCTACCAAACTTCCGGTTGTGTCGCCGATATGTTCAAGAGTTGTCCTTTTGAAGTTACACTTACCTCCATTTCTCTGTATCACCCAAAATCATTTTGCATCCTTTCATCTCATGTTGATGATGTGGGAAACATTATGGTCCTCCTTCGACACAGTCATTTCCTGTCGACTTCAGCTCATTATTGGGGAAGTCAATTGAGAGACTCCCTTCCAATACCTTAGAGCTTGCATGCCCTAATGGAAAGTTATTCACACTCGACTACAAGTTCACATCATTGGCTTTCGATCAAGTGATTTCATGGGTGTTTGACTTTAGTTCTTCTATTCACATTCCATGGATTGTGTTGATAGTACCTTGACGACCATTGTCATTATTGGTGGTTTCTCTCATGCTTGTTAACAGTTTACATCATTGACTGGTAATCAAGCGATTTTATAGCATGTTTGACATCAACACATCTATCCGCATGTTAGAATTTGTACTTTGTTTAAGTTGTGTTGGAGCACAAGACCCTAGACTTAGATCACAAAATTCCAGGTTTTTAAGTGATGTGACATGGTTATGTTGATATACATGTCTCTTTTAGATGGATGGTTGCGGGCATACCATGAGTTATCATATGTGATCCTTCTCAATATTGGATGGGTGCAACCATACCTTGGTTTCATTATGATCCTCTTTGACTGATGGATGCGTCCATACCTGGATCCATTTACATGATCATTCTCTAGATGGTTATTTCCATGCATGATTCATGTATCATTTGAGATATTTCTCATTTATGTATATGTATTTGTACTTACTTGCAGGTTTTTCGATGGTAGATTATGGTTCCCCACACTGATTCATAAAGAATTTCATCCCTCACTCTAGCTCGGCCTTCATGCTTTAGGGGGCACCTATTACACGACATTTTGTCACTGTCCTTGTACTCCCCATTCCTTGATCCCGGAGGACCTCTACAGTGAACCCCACATGCTTTACCTTCATGAAGAAACTTTCATTGCGTCCCTCTTCATGAGTAGATCAATTCCCTTCTGCACCATTTCCCCTGAAACTTTTGTTTTTCCCAGTTTACAAGACCAGTGCTAATGAACTTTGTCTCCCCCACACCAATTTGTAGAGATTAGCACTATCCCTAGTGCCTACTGGAGGGACCAAGCTATGTTCCATTTGCACTAGTCCATATAATGAAATTTGTCTCCCCCACACCAATTTGTAGAGATTAACACTATCCCTAGTGCCTACTAGAGGGACCAAGCTATGTTCTAGTTGCGTTGATCCCATTATGGAAAGTTTTTTAAATTAAGAGTCAAAGCTTCCAGCTCTTGAAGCTTCGTAATGGAAGTCTGGTAAATGGTTTGGCCAGATGGGGTCGAGGATGTTAGTTTGGGCTCCTTTCCCCTATAATGATGGACCTACCTCAATGGATGAGACCTTCTCCCACGAGAAGAGGATAGATCTCCCATCCATTCATCCTATATAAACCTCCCTTCTTCCCAAGCACAAGCTAGTGTTGATGTTGCTGTGCTAGTGATATTTTGGTTTGGAGTAAACAACAAAGCTATTCATAGTTGTAGCTATCTAGTTGTGTGAGGGAAAAGTGTGATTTGGTTTGGAGTGAAGCTTAAAGGGAAGAGCCTTAAAAATATTGTTGATTTAGGCCATCATGGAATGCTAGCAGAAGTGTGTGGGAGCCCTGTCTTGCCAGAAGAGAACTGCAACGTCAAGATAATGGTTGTAATCTCTTCTTGATATCAATATATATGCAACTATCAATTGATTTCCTACATGATTTTTCATCATACATATTCATGGCTTAATGTTTCTTGACTTGTTAAGTAGGTTTAATTACAATTTGTCTGTTATCATGGTTGTTGTTTGTTGTTGTTTACTTGTTTCAAGCGCTTGAAGAAGGAAGTGAGAGATAGTGGGAGTGAGCGAGCAAGGACATCGTCAAACGGGATAAGCGTACAAAGAGGTAGGCCATATTAGTTGGTTCTAACCTAAGGAAATATTCCATAGAATGTATCTTTTATGGCTAGATCCATTATTGGGCTAGAGGAATTTGTTTGATTCCACACTTATAATTTTACTTCACCACACAACATGATACTGAAGAAGTTCTGCATGGAGAAGAAAAGACAAATGGATACTCCTCTAGCAACGAATTGAAGGAAGGAAGATGCTACTTCAGATGAAGTAGTGGAAGATACTATTTATAGTTATCTTAAGGGTTCACTTATGTATTTAGTGAACACACAACTGAATATATGTTTTGGACTGAACCAACTCTGTCAAGCATTGGTTAAGCCAACCAGAATCTATTGGAAGGGAGCTAAACATGTGTTGAGATACCTCAAAGGCACCACTCAGTTTGGTCTTTGGTATAGATTAATAGAGGGAGTGAATCTGCAAGGCTTCACATGTGCATATTAGATAGGTGTCCATATGATAGGAAGAGCAAAACCGGGGGAATCTTCAGTACTGGGTCAGCAATAGTTTCTTCATATAACAGGAAGCAAGATCAATTTCACTCAGTTGGGTAAAAGAAGAGTACATGTGATCCGAAATTAATTAGGAATGCCACAAATTATATAAATAATCATAAATAAAAAGATGCAATAGAAAAACACTTCATTTCATTAATAGAAAAATATTGAACTCTGATTACAAACAAAATGGAAATAAGATAACTCAGGCGATGGTAGTTTATCTCTCAGAAGAGATGTGGTGGCTACATGATAATTGAATTATGTAACAATGAGGCTCAAGGGCCTATTTATTATTTAAAAACATGAGAAAACACTAAACAACAAAATCCCTAACCTGAGGAGATGTAACACCAAGATTTTGTAGGCCCCATTAGGGTTAGTTGGGATGGCAACTTCCTAGGGTTGTAACTTGGTCATATTATCTATGTATAGTGCAGACCATGCCTTGTTGGAAAGGTCTCTCTGAGTCCTACAATATTTTCCACAATCCCTTGCCTATGACTTTGGGCCTACAACAAACCTCAAGAAAACGTTGTTTAGGGGGTTAAAAATTGCTTCGAAAGTTCAGGAGACAAAAAACTACTAAAAATAGTAAATGATGAAATAAACAAGGAAATAGATGAAATTGACTAGAGGGTCTAGGGGGAATAGGTAGGTGGCCACCAATATCCACCTGGATCATTCCTCTTCTCTTAGGAAGCAATGGTACCCATTGCGTATAGACCCTCCATGTGGTGAGGAAATTTATGTTGAACCTGGTCCCTGGTGAACCACTTTCCCTGGTGAATGAGTTGGCCTATTTTGACAACTCGATATAGCTATATCCTCTATTGGTGAGTGTTATTGATCTATGTGTCCATGATCTGATCAGTTATGACTTTTTCCATGCACTGCAAGTTGAGCTCTGTTGGTGTGAGTTGTTCTACAATGTCGGATGTGTCCAATAATGTTGGAAAGTATGGTTGAAGGCGGTCTACATTGAACATTGGGTGAAGACCAAGGAATGGTGGGATACTAAGCTCGAAGTAATTTCCACCGATAGCCTTGGTGATGGTGTATTTAACATATCAGAGTGGGCTAAGCTTGTGGTGGAGTCTAGCGAGGAGCTCCTTTTGCAATTGTAGACAAACTTTTTTGCCCACCTGGAACTTGTGCGGAACTCAATGTTTATCATGGATGTATTTATGTTTAGCATTGGCTATGTCCAATATATCACGAACCTTCTAGCAGATGTGTTGAATGCACTCAATGAATCTATTATCCCTTTCGTCTTCAGACTGGACATGCGCTGAATCTATTCGAGTGGCTGCAAATGGTATGGCCACATCAATGGGACATAATATATAAAATCCCAACCCTACTTGAAAGGGGTTGTGGCCTACTGAGCTGTGGATAGCTTTGTTGTAGCTATGTTGGAGATAAGGGAGACTTTCGTCCCACATGCATGGATGCTTCGAGTTGTACACACACATAATGTGTACGATCATCCTCTTGACAACCTCTATTTGGTCATCAGTTTGGGGATGAAAAGTCATAGACTTAGTAAGTTTTGTATCCAACATCGACTAAATACTGGACCAAAATGCACTTAGGAATTTTCTGTCCTAATATAAGACAATTGACTGTGGGATCACAAAGTGTACCCACACTCACTCAAAGAAGAGCTTAGCAGTGGCCAGTGGCCTCTGCTATGATACTCTTCTTGTAGGCCACTATGATGGCCATCTTGGAGAATCTATTGATGACCACGAAAATACAATTGTTTTCATGCTTAGTAGAAGGAAGGCTCGACATGTAATCCATGCAGAAAGATTCCCAAGGTCAACTAGGAGTAGGTAGAGAATTATACAAGCCTTTCTTCTTGATGGTTGATTTGGAAATGGAGCAAGCGGTGCAGGATCTAATGTACTTCCCAACATCATGATGATGTTTCAACCAATAAAAATACTTTTGCAATACCGACACTATTTTCTCTACTCCGAAATGTTGAGCGAACCGACTATAATGTGCTTTCCAATTCACCTTGGCACTCTCGCTTGAAGGAACACAGATGTGTCCTAGGTGGCATAGAAATCCATCTTGAAGGTGAAAATTTAGAACTTTCTTCCCTTCAATGAGTGTCTAGAATGTGTTGTTGAATTATGGATCGCTCTTCTAACGATGTGGCCACCCCGAAGTCTTGTGCCCATACGAGTTGAACACAGTGATCAGGGCCATGACCAGTGGTCGGCCGAGGGAATCAACAACATTATTGGTGTTTCCCTTCTTATAATTAAGTTTCAAATGTTGTTGTTGCACAAAGGTGGACCATATCTAATGTTTGTATGAATTGCAGGGGTCGGTGGTTTATGTGGATGACCCATGGCCCCCCCAGAATGTAATGCTTCCATTGATGGTAGGCCTACACAATAGAATACATTTCTTTGTGGTAAATGGGATACTTTGAAACTATGTCTGAAAGTGTCTCACTTTGGTAACACACTGGATGCCCATGCTAAGTAAGACCATAGTTGGAGGTGTCTGTCTCAATCTAAAATGGTTGTTTCAAGTCTGGTAGTGTGAGTGCTGGTGCAGAGAAGAGGTGATGCTTCAACTCAAAAAATGTGTGTTGTTGGGTTTCAAACCAAAAAAAAAAAATCTTTCACTTCGCCCTTGGTGACTTGACTTAAAGGCCAAGTGATATGAGAGAACCCCAACATGAACCAATGGTATAAATTGGCATGACCCAAAGAGCTATGGAGCTATCTTAGAGTGGTTGGGGCTGGCCACTCCCAAATGAATTGTATCTTATTTGTGTCCACATGTACACCCTTCTCATCAATTATGTACCCCAAATATTGAACCTAGGTTAGGCCAAAAGTGGATTTCTCCAAGTTAGCACATAGGTTGTGTTGTTGCAGGGTTTTAAGGACATGTTGAATATGGTATAGGTGCTCTTCCCAACTCTGGTTGAAGATCAAGATGTCATATAAATACACCACCATGAATGTAGTGGTGAAGAGTCACAAAATGTCTTCCATCATTCTCATGAAGGTTGTAGGGGCATTCGTCAATCTAAACGAAATGACCAACCATTCAAAAAGTCCCTCCTTGGATTTGAAGGCAATCTTCCACACATTAGAGGGTTCGATAGGAACCTGGTGATAACCTAAATTCATGTCCATCTTGCTTAAATATTTGGCCCCCTTGATTTGGTCCAGAAGGTCATCAATCCACAGGATTGCGTAGCTATTCCAGGCAGTGATCTGGTTCAATGCTCGATAGTCAATATAGAGTCTCTAGGTCCCATCCTTCTTCTGTACAAATATAATCAGGCTCCCACGGGGTGATGAACTTGGATTGATGTGCCCTTTTTGCAATAGTTTTTGAATCCACCTCTTGATCTCATTGTTCTCCAGAAAAGAGTGTTGATAGATCAGTCTATTGGGCAGTGATGCGCCTGATGTTAGATCGATGGAGTGCTTGACTTGATAGTGTAGAGGTTCCCCTGTAGGTGAGGAAATAATATCCTTGTATGCCTCCACAACCTTATCCATCTTTTTCCCCTATGCAAAGGAGAGCTGCCTAGAAGCCGTTGCCACAGCCTTCTTCTTTCCCTAAGGGTGAACCATAAGGAAAACAAATTTCAAGGTCTAGGAAATGATCTTACTGAATTTCTTTGCAGTGATCAAAGGGATGGTGGTAGGCAGGGATACCTCTCGTATCCTGTACAAGTTATTGGCCAAAGTAATAATCACATAGCGAGGTATAGACTCACATACAACATGTCACTTCCACAAGTATGGTTGTCCTAAGAATACATGACAAACTTCAAGAGGAGAAACATCACAAAATACCTCATCTGTGAAGCCCTTGATGCTGTAGGGAAGGCGACACTCCTGGCCGGCCGAGAGATCTTGTCCTTGGTGAAGTCACCCAATGGTGTATGGTTGTGGATGTGTTGTAGTCTTTAGGCCTAGCCTCTTCATGATCTCTATTGAAATAAGATTCTTTTGTGTCCCGTTGTCTACAATGAACTAGAGTGGAGAACCCTTCACCCACATATGTGGGTGGAAGATGTGTTCCCCCTCCTCTAGATCTTCATGCTCAATATTATGGATCCTTGTGGTGGCCACAGTGGCATTGGGTTCTACATCAATGATCTATTTCCCTTTGTCATTCCCCTTATCAGGTTCTGATTTAGAGTCAGAACATGCATATGATTCGGAGGCCTTCAGCTTGATGACCAGTGACTGCTTGGCCCAACACTCACATGTGTTGTGAGTGGAGCATTAATCGAACTCACACCATTTCATCATGTCCTTCTCTGTCTTCGTGGTGTTGTTATTTTCTTGTAGCTTTGGCAGGCTATCCTCAGTAGTCTCGCCTTTGCTCTGTGGTTTGGGGGTGACTTTTCCTTTCTGTAGATTCTTAGATCCAAAGTCCAGCTTATTCTGTTTAAACTTCTTCTCAATCTTGATATTGCATCGATACGCCGTGCCGAGCAAGGAAATTTCTAGGAACTCCATGTCATCTGGATGTACTTTTATAGATAGTCATGGTACTTGAGTACCAAATGCTGCTCAATATCCTTGATACCCAACTTCGTACGAAGGGTATGGGAAATATTTATGAACTCCAACACATCTTCGTTTGTTCCCAACTATATAGTGGTCCACTTTATGTACTTATCTTCATAGCTCCTGATAGGGTAATATTGTCCCTTGATGGCATGTAAGAAAGAATCCCAAGTGGGTGCAACTGAAAACAACGAGGGTTCACTCTCGTCCTTTTGTTCACAATAGGTTTCCCACCAGTCCTTGACGTGTGGGACAGATTTGAAAAGTGAAAAAGTAATATTCTCCCGATTGGAAAAGTCATAAACTAAAAAATATCCTTGTCTACATCTATCAGGCCCTCAAATATGGGAATATCTAAGTTAAATTTTACCTTAAAAGGAGTGGCGCTTCCAGAGTGGCTGTTGGATGAAGTTACATTTCCTCTGGGTATCCTTTGAAGGATATGGGAAAACTTATCGATCATCGTGTTCCTCAATCGCTCGAGGGCTTCATCTAGAGACATTTTTAAAGGATCGCCTACCCCCTCATCATTTTTTTCTTCTTCCATGGGAGGTCACCAGGGTTTGCAAGGCTGATCTTGCAATGGTTCAATGAGATCAAGCCGTAACTCCTTTTTGGAGAGGTAAATCCCCTCTGCGGATAGAGGCGATCCCACTAGCCCAAAATGGGTCTAGCAACAATCAAACAATACTATCATGCAGGTTCCTAATTTCAAATTGAAGGTGGATTATGAGAACCTACTTGGATTCCAACGCTAGTGTTGTAGGAGAGTTGACGCTCCCGTTCCTTTGCTCCGGTCAGTCACGATCCTCACGATCTTTGTGAATGGACACCTACACATGCAAAGAACGATACGAATACAAGCATAAAATCCAATAGATCCAATTATATATCGGTCAGAAAAGATATAATTCAATCATCATTATAATGAACAGCAAGAATGGAACCATAATGATAGTCATCTATTATTGATAATCAACAAAGGAGTATACAACCAAAGTTCTGACGTCAAATCCTCCTTTGGTTGGGTGATCAACTACACATGTCTTGCAAAGCTTGTCGGGATCAGGAACAAGCCTCTCTCTCTCTCTGACTATGAATGCAAAGAAGACTCAACAACAATCTCTCAGACTTCTGACAGTATGATTCTCCCTATACTCAAAACTAGCTTGTCAAATGCACCAGAACAAGCTTTTATAGATGGAGGAGGAGGAAGAGATACAATGAATCCAGACATTCATGGGATAAGCATTATCCTCGAAAAGCTATTGTGGATGATGATTCTCGACATCCATGAGATTGAAATTATCCCTGAAAAGCCACATGAGTCGAAAGGAAAAAACTCTCGGGCGTGCGTTTGTGAACAAACTTTTCCAAACTTGGTTGGCGCGGGTAAGATTCTGAGACAGAGCGCCAATGAGCGCGCCCTCTTTGGATAATTTCCTTCATTGGTGTGGGTGAGACACTGTGGATCCGCGCTAATGGAAAAAGGGGACTTTTTAAGGATATTTTGTAGGAGATGTCTTCAAGGCATATGAAGTCCATACTTAGGGGAACATAATTCAAGTGTTTTCAAGTTATGTCACTGCTCACAAGTCCCGAAATGAGTCCTCCAAAGTGTAGGAAAGGGGTAACAGGGACGGTGACCAATGGTGAAAAATTACTGTGTAACAGATGCCCCCTAAAGCATAAGGCCCGAGAGAGAGAGAGGGGTGAAATGCTTTACAAGAACACATGCAGCTGCCATCGGAGAATCTGCATAGAGAGATACAACTGATAGCTCAAGTACATGATATATGTGGTATGGTTGCAACCATCCATAATATAGTACATAATAATCTAGATCCATGGTATGGGTGCAACCATCTGGTTAGGATAGACTCAGGTATGGTCGTAGCCATCCAGTGAATGAGTCTTGTAACAAGAATCCACAAAATCACAGCCTGGATTTCAACAGACAAAATCCAGGGTCTTGCGCTCCATCTCGACCCGAACACAAGTACAAGTTCAAGCATGCGAATACATGAGCTGAAGTCGAACATGCATGAAAATCGTCTGATTACCAGTCAATAATGAAAACTGTTAACAGACGCGAGAGGTACCACCAATAATGACAATGGCCTTCAAGGTACTATAGGTACAATCTACGGCGTGCGAACCAGTGAGCTGGCGTAGAATACCCGTAGAATCATTCGATCGGAGGCCAATGATGAAAACCTCACGTCGAACACGAAGAACCTGCCATTGAGGCATGCAGGCTCCAAGGCACCGGAAGGGAGTCTCTAGATCAGCTTCCTGGATAATGAGCTGAAGTCGACAAGAAGTGACCTTGATCGAAGGTGGGCCATAGTGTTTACCACATCATCGACACGAGACAGAGAAATAATGTTGTGGTGGATAAAAATTGTGTGATCTATCAGAAGGAGGTTGTTATTCTGAAGAGGTCAACTTCTCTTGAACATATCGGCGGAACGACAGTGGAATTGGCATTATTTTACATCAATGGATCAAAGGTCATGGTGACGAGGCAATGAGCAGGTGAGAGGTCAAACAGGATTACCCAAACCCACGGAGGCAAGCGAAAAATGTGATGAGATGTCCCCACCCTGACACGAAAGCAGACAAGTGCCATGTTCAAGAGCGACATACTGCCGACACGACAATAATTATGGTTCCATTTTCCCCACGATTTTTGGCGAGTACCCCAGTTATTTTTTATTAACAAGCTTGACGAGGATAGCATATGCTTGTAACATCATCTCGACGGACTCCAATGTCATCAAGTTTTAACGAGTCTGACAAAGGAAAAACTCGGCGCGTTTTCATGTTTAGAGAGCTTGAAAGACTGCGGAAAAGAAAACTCCAAGGGTGTCCTTTTTCATAAAGTTGTGTCTCTCGAGCCCAAAAAAGTATAAAAAAATGCTCGAAAGAACTACCCGACCATTACGATCGAGGAGTACTTTTCATAAGTATTGATTTCGACCTGAAAAAGTAAAAAAGCGATTGAAACCACGTCGTTTCGAAACCATTAATGAACCTGAAACGACAAAGGTCCGACGATATTTTCGTTTTTACACAGTCAGAAAAGAGTTTAAAGACGACTGCCTCTTATTTACGTTTAACGAGTCAAGACAAATAACTCGGCGATCTTTTCATGTTTAGCGAGTCAGAAAAGAGCTGAAAGATGACTCCACAGTGACTTTTTCGTGTATTTACCGAGTCCGAAAAAGTATAAAATACAACTGGTTTCACCATCGAAGTTGTGTAAAAGACCTGTCGTTGCACAAGAAGCAATCGTAAAATCCATTTTCGACCACAAATATATTAAAATATTCCAAAAAATAACTTTTTAAACCTAAAAATGAGTCAAAAAGTCTATAAATATGGTGAAAATGTAAAAAATAGAATTACTTTTTACTTTTTACCTCTTGAATAGTAGTAGTGGTCTGTTTGGGGGGCAAACTTCAGGCGGTGATTACAGCCAATCCGTGCAACCATTCGAGATTTCGTCGGTTCCAGGTAAGAGGCGCTTCCCTTAGCTTCATTTCCATTCCTTTTTTATGCATTTTGTCCCCTGATTGAGCCTCTGCAAGGAGGAATTTGAAATTTAGGGCCACGCCCCATTGGCGCGGGTATCCGGCACGGGTCCGCGCCAATGGGGTGATTTACCCAAAGGTGCCATGCCATTGGCGCGACTGTTTTAGAAACAGTCACGCCAACCGCGTGACCTAATTTTTACCTTGAATTTCCTCATTATTTTTTAAATTTGTCCGGTTTGTAAGCTTACCAGTGTTCCAATAATGACTTATTCATCCTTGTGGGTGCAGGAAACAAGCAAAAATGGTGGTGGAATGGAAAGAACGGGAACATGATGTCGTGGATGCCTTGGCCATCGAGGATGAGGGATGTATGAACGCTTTGAGGGACTGTGGTCTCAAGAAGTTCTTCCTCACTTCTTATCTGCGAGCTTAGCCTGAGTTATTGCAGTTCATAGTGGATGCTTGGGATGTTGATGACCAGGTATTTCGCTTACGGGACCAAACCTTAGAGCTGGACGTGTCTGATGTGTATTTCATTACTGGGCTATCACGGAGAGGGGCGAGCCCTATTTTGACCGGAAGCAGACCTTCCGGAGAGAAGATAGGTGAAGTGAAGGCCCGAGTGTGTCCAGAGGCACAATTTGGGAGAAACAATGCCAAGATGGATATCGCCACCACCCAGGATTTGTTTCTTAAGGTGATATTGTTCACCATCACGCGTGCAGCTGGGGTACAGGCGCCCCATGAGGCGAGCAAGAATCATCTGTTACTAGCGACAGAATGCCTCAGCCCCACCATCTTTGACTGGGCTACAGCGGTGACTACCAACATCAAAAGGCAACTTACAAAGTGTAAGCGCAGAGAAGTGAAACAGTTCGGGTATGGCTCAATTGTGGTGTCGTTCTTCCTGGAACGATTACCCCTCTTTCAGATTCAGGGAGCTGTAGTGGCTGATCCATTGCCACGAGAGCCTAGGATGACTTGCTGGGTAGCATTGATGCCCAGAGGAGGAGGGGGCCAGTAGATGTCTTGGCGGCCTGAGTTCTTTATATGGCTCCGTCGTCAGCTGATCATAGTGGAGGATTGGCCATACGCGGGGACTAATTTCATGGGGGATCTAGACCTCCCACTGCCAAAGGAAGCGGAATGGGACGAGGAGCTGGGTATGATTTCTTCATTTTTTGATGTTTTATGTATTTTCATTTTTTTTTGTTAATACATGCATGTTCTGATAACAGTCATATGTACATGCAGATGTAGGCCCAGAGCGACCAGCCGGCTTGTCTCCTATAGCGCGGAGGGGCCTACCCGCAGCCGACCCTCAGGCAAGGGGTGTCGTGGGGGAAGAGCTGGTGCAGAATCTCGAGGGACTCACCCAAGGAATTCCGGGTTATGCTAGACTGGCGGATGTGCCCTTTGCATACCAGAGGCACACAGTGGGAGCGCCGACTCGTATCCATCATCTGTTGAGACAATTGGTGCGTGCGGTGACATGCTATCATGAGCACCAACACGACTAGACTTCTAGGCTCCTTTCATGCATATGTTTTGAGGGACATGTCGTCCCAGGATGTATCAGGATGAACATGTATTATTTTTTGGACTATGTAACGCACGCGGTGCAAACATTATGACACACATATATATATATATATACATATGCCTATGGTTTATTATTGTGCTTTTATGTGCTTGCTTGTATAATGTTTTGATTATAAATTACATAAATGTCTATCTAATACATGATTAGCCAATGCATCAGATAATGTGTTTAATCATCGTGGAATATGCTGATATGTAATAAAATTAAAGTTCCTTTCTAACAATCTCACACATAAATACAACCTTAGAATGCGATGGTCTCTGATGGAATATCGCCCGTTGAGCTGGTGGACAACAAGTTGAGAGTCTAGGTTCACTACCAATGCACGAATGCGGAGATTAATTGCTTCAGCAAGTAGCTCAATTACAGCACAATATTCGGCGACATTGTTAGTGGTACGACCCAAACACACACCTTTAAAATCTATCAACTCACCATGAGGATCATAGATCACCCATGCCGCAGAGGACAAGTTGCGAGTACTGCGGCAGGCACCATCAGCAAAACCAACATAAGGTGCATCAGACATCTGCACAAGAAGCAAAAGACACAATAAGCAGCAGTCACGCCTTTAAAATTGACACACATACACACAACACACCTGCTAAAGTACATGTATGTACAAAATAAAGTGTACAAGAATCATGCATAGTACTTTTTCAAGTACGGCCCATTTCGGGGCTTTCCGAGAGGGTTCCCTTCATAATCAATTAGCTCGTAGGCCCCTTTTTGCAAAACTTCTTGACAATGTAAGGGCCTAGCCACATAGGCTCGAGTTTTCTTGCTCCCAGCTTATCGTTTGCCTGATCGTACAGTAGGACTAAATCTCCCTCAACAAAAGAACGTGGATGGACAGTCTGATCGAAGTGAGTCTTGACTCGCTTCTTTTGTGTTTCGATGGCCAAAGACGCTAGGCGACGGGTCTCATCTAGCCGTTCCAGGTAAAGAAGGCGTTCTTCTAACGGAGTAGTGTTGGGAAGTAGCTCGACAACCAATTTTAATGAATGGATTTCGCACTCGATTGGAAGGGTAGCCTCTAGTCCATAAACTAGTTGAAATGGAGTGAAACCGATGGCATCCTTCACGGAGGTTCGGTAGGCCCACAAGGAACAACATCAAATGCCAGTTAGAATTATGCATGCCAACGGTACGCTGAAGCATTGTAACCAAAATATTGTTGATAGCTTCAACTTGGCCATTGGATTGAGGGTAGTATGGAGTCGAACTATCATGCTGTAAGCCTAGCTGGGTTGTTAGTTCCGTCATCATGTGATTACAGAAATGATTCCTGTGATCAGTGACGATGGCTTGAGGGACGCCGAATCGTGAGATAACATGGTTGAATAAGAATTGTGCCACTGTGTGACCGTCTTCAGTTAATGTAGGCATCGCCTCAGCCCATTTAGTAAAGTAATCGACAATAATGATAATAAACCCATGCCCCCCGGCCGAGCGAGGGTTACAGGTCGTATAATCAATGCCCCATTTTGCAAAAGGGCCGACAGTGACAACAGGGTGCAATGGAGCGAGAGGTGCTCGCATCTTCTGCTGGTATATCTGGCACTCATGACAAGAGCGGATGGCAAGAATGCAATCCTTAAAGATAGAGGGCCAAAAGTAGCCAGCACGGAGGATTTTTTGGGCAGTAGCATATCCGAAAATGTGACCACCACAGGCACTAGAGTGGCAGTCATTCAAGACACGCTCAGCTTCCTCGAGAGTTAGACATCGGCGGAGAACAGAGTCGGCGTCGAGGCGATAAAGTATGTCCCCAATGATACGGTATGGTTGAGACTGATGACGAATCCTTCGCCGAGCGTCTTTGGACACGCCGTGGTGAAAGGAGGATGTTTGCAGATATATGATGATATCTCCGTACCAGGCATCGAGGGTGCTAATTAGAAATAAATTCTCATCCGGAATATGATCCTCTGAGTGAGAGGGCGGGGAAGAAGATGGCAAAGAGCAAAGTAACTCAGCGAATACAAGGGATTTCTTGGACTTGGCAGTGGTAAATTCCAAGTTGAACTCTTGGAGGATGACAATCCACTTTGAGTACTTGCCCCCCAGCAACTGGCGTGACAAAATATATGTCATGAGGTTGTAATCAGAAACCACAATGGTAGTGCGCAACAGAATATAGTGACGAAAGCGTTGGACAGCACAAACGACGGCCAAAGCCAACTTCTCGACATAAGCATATCGAGTTTCCGTGTCTAAAAGATTGTGGCTGAGATAATATACAACATGCTCAGTGTCATCATCATCAGTTTGAACGAGAACCATGCCGATAGTGGTGTCGGCGGCAGCCAAATACAAAGTGTAGTCACGATGATAGTTCGGAGGACGGAGCAATGGAGCGGAAACAAGGAGACCCTTGAGACACTCAAAAGATTCCTAAGCGATGGTATCCTAATGAAAAGGGATATCTCGCTTTAGCAACTGTGTGAAACCTTTAGCCACCTCAGCATAGTTTGGAACGAATCGTCTTAGAAAATTTGCTTTACCCTGCAAGCTTTGCAATTGCTGTAAAGAAGCAGGGGGAGGAATATTTACTATAGCCTCGACTTTAAGGGGATCCAAACGGATGACCTCTCGGGAGACGACAAACCCGAGAAGTCGGCCTGATTCAACGCAGAAGACACACTTGTGAGGATTGAGTATGATTCGGTAGCGTCGACAGTGAAGAAAGATATCGCGAAGGTGAGTAGGGTGGTCCTGACGTTTCGCTGAATGAGATGGGATATCATCCAGGTATGGTTGTACAATTTGTCGAATGTCATGAAAAGCATAGGACATTGCACGTTGGAAGGTAGCACCGACATTTTTGAGACCGAAAGGGAGCTTCTTATAGGAAAAAGTGCCCCATGGAAAGATAAAAGCGGTCTTGTGTTGATCAGCGAGAGCAATATTAATCTGGTTATATCCAGAAAAACCGTCCATAAAAGAGTACATTTCGCTTCCGGCACATTCGTCAATAATTTGATCAATGAATGGTGTGGGGAAATTATCTTTAGGACAGGCCCGATTAATATCACGATAATTGACACAAACACGGATGGTACCCTGTTTTTTATTCACAGGTACGATATTGGAGACCCAATCTGTGAGTGGGATAGGATAAATAAAACTATCTTTAAGAAGCTTCTCTACTTCCGCCTTAATAGCTGCAGCCTTGCGGGGGTGTACAGGGCGTAAACGTTGACGAATAGGCTTAGCACCCGGGTACGTGATTATCTCATGCACCACTATGCTAGGATCAATGCCGGGCATTTCTTCGTAGGACCATGCAAATACGTCACGAAATTCGTGAAAAAGATTGGTATAGAGTCGAATCTCCTCTGGGGTACAAGTGACTCCAATGTGAAGATGTTCAACAATCCCTGGTTTCACAGAGATGTCGATGGGCTGGGTTTGCGTAATGTTCACCATATTTCCTTCAGAGGACACTTGATACACTTTGATAGGTGTTTGAAGGGTTTGAAATGGGAGACAAGGAGAAAACCGCTCGAGACAAGTAAGCATATCCTGATGGGCAGGGAGAAACGAGGAACGATGGTGAGAATCGTGCCAAGGAGGTTCCTCGGGAGACATAGTCTCAATAATTGCTTCGTCAGAAGGGAATGTTTACTTTAAAGGGTCTGAAGAAGTGTCATCTACAAGCCATGAGAATGGAGCGAACGAGTCGAGAACCTTGCTAGAGGGAGCAGGTTCAGAAGAGGGAGCCGATGCAACAATTATTTCGACATAGTTGAGCTCGGCAGGACTCAACGGCATCTGATCACCCCAATATTCTACTTGATCAGTGGGAGGGAGGATCCACGGATCAGAACAAGTAGTAATCATATTAACGGAAGCGAAGTTAGGAGGTGGGAGCGGAAAAACACCCATGAGGGCGGGATCTTTGAAAAGCCCAGCTCCCAGACTCTCAGATGATCTGGAGGTATGCTCCACAAAAGGGATGTTGCCTTCAGAAGAGGAAGTGAAGAATGACCGTTGTTCTACGGTAACAATCTTCCCTTGATGAGGGAAACAGATGATACAAAAAAAAGATGAAGCTACAACTTGCATCGCGTATATCCAGCTACGTCCGAGAAGGAGGTTGTAGGTAAGATTAGCATCAACAACTTCAACTTCCATCTCGACCGCCTTCCCTTCTAAAGATATGGGCAAACGTTGGAGTATACCATAAGGACGAGATGCTCTTCCATCAAAGGCTTCCAAGGTTGTGGGAGACTGGCTCAGCGTCGGAGATCCAATAGCTTTCCAACAGGCAACAGACATGATGCAAGTTGAAGCACCTTCATCAATGACTGTATGATGAATCGTTTTGGAATTAATAATAACCTATATGAGGAATGCAATTTGGGGAGGTAGTCTCTGCGTATCACGTTCCAAGTCAAAAGTAATCAAATCTGAGCCGGCCGGGTCTATGCCACCGATAGCCGATAGCAAGGATTCCTCTGAGAAGGGCAGCTCTGGAGAACTTCTAAAGCGGACATAGCCGATGGAGTCTGAGCTAAGTCCTCAACGATATTGTAGTGATGTGCAGCATGAGCATTTGGGTTGTAAGAAGATTTCCAGAGTACTCCTTTTGGAGGGGGTTGAATAGGCGTTTCAGTACTAGGTCTCTCGATGTGGAGCGGGCCTGAATTGAATGGAGGAGCACTAGAGGGGACCTCAGGCTCTTTCCCGGCAGATGACGAATAATATTTTGTTCGAGTACTGATGTGGACAGGTATCGTTCCAGCCATAAATACTTGAGAACCGAAGGAAGAGGGAGGTTGAGAGGGGTCAGCCACCATTTGAGTTTGTTGTGAGGGAAAGGGTTCTTTGTGCACCGCAGGAGTCCCGGGAGCACCTTTCAACAAACGACTAACTTCGAACCGCCTAGGGTAGTCTTTGGTATAGTGATCTTCATCAAAGATAAGACAAGGATACTTGGGTTTGCGCTTGGCACCTTCCTCGGGCGGAGGTTTAGGAGAGTCCTGTTTAGGTTGATCTGGCTTATTCTTCCCTTTTCCTTTCTTCTTTCCTTTCGAGGCTTTGTCTGCCGTGGTGGACTAGACAACATTGACCTTGGAAGTAATATTCGAAGTGGGTGTTACCTGAGAAGTGTTTTCATTCGAAGCATTTGATTTTTCTTCCCAGGGTTTGCGGAAGTTTTCTTCGAGGACGAGTTAACAGAACCAATAATACTGTCAACAGTTGGTGTTGGCGGGGCTTTGGATGTTCCTGGTCTCGGGGCATCAGGAAAATAATCATACAATGTACCAGACTGAGAATAAACCAAGTTAAGGTACTGAGCGTGCGCGATAGCTTGCTCTTCAGTGACACACACCCCCATGGCAATGTCCCGAGCTATTGGAGGAACGAACGAAGTCATAAACCAATTCGTAAGAGGTTGGTCGGGAATCCAAAATTTGATCATACATCTACGCCATCTCCATTCATGGATATGATCAGAGATATGCGTAGCCGTTGTCTGTATTAAGGATGTCAGGAGGTGTGTACCTGTTTCATATCGAATGGGCAACTGAAAATGAGTGAGGAATGCCATAGCCAACGAGTTGAAATCCTGAAAGGATCCACGAGTGAGCTCAATATACCACTTAGTTGCAGAGCTAGTGAGAGTCCTTTGAAAAAGGCGAAGCTGAATCGAATCATCAAGCCACGAATTGGATGAACACCACAAGTGATAGGTCATGACATGAGCTTGTGGATCTTCATTAGCTTTACCATCGAATTTTGGACAGTCACCGGGAATTTTTGTTGGAACTGGAGGCCAATACGGATTATGGAGAATAGGATCATTGGTTAGTTTGGACACATCCGGTAATTCTAAAGTCGCTAAGAAAGGTAACTGAGGATTGAAGGACATCTGGGGCTGCTGGTAGGATGGAGCACCAGGGTTCCAACCCAGTGGTGGTTGCCCCCATGGGCTTGGTCCAGACGGATTTGGCCCCATAGGGTTTTGTCCGTAGGGATTTTGGTTCTGCCCCCCAGCGTTCCATGGATTACCAAACTGTCCTGCAGGAGCACCATACGGTTGCGGATAATTCTGATAAGGATTTGCCTGCAGTTGTTGATAATTTTGATATGGGGCAAACGAAGGTTGCCCTTGAGGTTGCTGGTAACCATACGGTGGCTGGACTCCAAACTGAGTTTTAGAAACAGGCGGAGTTTGATAGACTGGTTGGGATTGAATTCCAACTTGCATTTGAAGACCGGATGGGGCCTAGGGTCCAGCCTGGGGCAAAAAACCAGGTTGAGGGGCGCCAGAAGGATGTCCTGTAGGTTCGGCTATCTGGCCGGAAGGATGACCTTATTGATATTGAGGTTGGCCCACCTGCCTAGAAGGTTGTACTTGATGGGGGTGGAGTTGTTGTTGCACAACTGAGGGTTGTCCTAACGGACCAGATGGTCGAGTGGGCTGGGCAGTTGGTTGGCCTGATTGGATTTGAGGCTGGCCGACTTGCCCAGAGGGTTGACTATACTGGACGATGGGCTGACCATATGGTTGACCAGCTTGTCCAGATGTTGAACCATACTGGACATTAGGTTGGTTTGGGTGAACATACAATTGACCAATTTGTCCAGTAGGATAACCTTGCTGGATACCAGGTTGGCCTTGTTGAATAGAAGATTGACCTGAGTTACCAGAAGGTTGAGCATAAGAGGTGAAATACAAACCACCAGAGGCGAAAGGTTGTCCCTGGAAGGGTTGTCCTTGTTGGCCTTGATGAGCTGGTCTTTGGGATTGCGCAGACGATACTTGGCCACCATGATAAGAAGTGGGGCCCCAATCAATTGACAACGGAACTGAAATCTCAACAGTCGGTTGAGACAACAAAGGCCTACCAAGATGTGGTAAATACTAATCGTATGGCCCCTCTGCTGGGACGTTTGACGTAGGATCAAAGGCTCCGAATATAGAGGCCGAAGGACGACTGAAAATAGGAGTCGAAGAAGCTAAACATACCATTGGAATGGTTGGGATTGAGGTAATAGACGTACTGCGACTTTATGGAGTAAAAGGCTCCATGGTGGGAA
The DNA here is from genome assembly GCA_031772625.1 of Pinus tabuliformis. NCBI lineage: Eukaryota > Viridiplantae > Streptophyta > Pinopsida > Pinales > Pinaceae > Pinus > Pinus tabuliformis. The sequence continues at coordinate 1,923,055,640 of CM062817.1, read as the reverse complement.
AAGCGAGTTGTGACCAAATAGAACTCGTGAAGGGAGTTCAAGAGGACATAACATCCTTTATTGCTTTATATCCTGGAGGTATTCTCCCAGTAGTAGGGGTGCTACTAACAAGTATAGGTTCCGTTGCGGCAGGAATTTCACCGCTTGTCGCAATGGACTCTTCAGTCGAAGTAGGGGATACGTCCTCCATGTCGGAAGAAAAAATGGGGCTGAAAGACGAGGGGAAGTGTATTCCCAAAAAGGGATACCATCCTCAGAAGGTTCCCAAACGGGGTTCCAATGAAACTCGTAACTCTCGTCGCCTGGAGCACGAGAATTAATCGGTTGTATACTCGGAATAACAGGAAGAGTTTCACTCACAACCGGTATCTCGGCAAAGGAAGAAGACGAAATTGGTAATTCCGCCAGGATGAAAACTTCACAAAATCTTAGGGAATCTAACGAGACAGGACCTTACTCAAACTAACGCAAACAAGATCTAACTAGGTAAATGTGAATCGTGGCCGAATAAATTTTAAGACAAAGGAACTGAACTTGACCTTTTCATGTTTTAAGAGTCGAGAAAAGGACAAAAAGATGACTCTAGTCTCCTTCGAATATTTAGTGAGCTCGAAGTGACAAATGCTCAGGTGAACCTTTTCTTTTAGGGAGTCTAAAAAGGGTCAAAATTTACTACTCTGGAGAACTAGGCAAAAGGTTTACCAAACAATCCGTAAAACTGCTTATACACCTTGGCAATCAGATGAAAACCAAGGACTTCCCGTACGGAAGTCAATCTTCCCGAATGCTGTGTTCAATGCATCACGGCTTGTAAGGCGGCAGACACAGCTTCCTGTGGATAAAGGATGATAACCTAGTGGGGTCTCCACATATACTCGATGGTACGTGGGAGCACAAATCCGTGCTAGACCACTATCGAGTCACAAAAGGAGGAATCACCCAACCATAATGTGAAACAACAATGACTAGGTTTAACGACGCCGGAACACGTCTCTAGCCTAGACCTCTAGAATGTATGCGTTAAGTTCCAATGCGTTTTTTAGATTCATTCAATTCATTTTACAGTTGATCTTTGATTAGGTTTCAGTTTTCAGGTCCTACCGTATGCGATCTCTCACAACTTCCTAAATGCAAGATATATGCCAAAATGTATCATTCCATTCGATGAATGCTAACTACAGAAGGGTTGAGATCTTTCAAACAAACAAAATGATCATCAAACAATCAACAAAGATTCTAATGCAACTAATGGCAATAAACGAAACTTTTGCTTTTTTTTTTTCTTTTTTTTTAAATTGACTAATTGCTAATAACAGTGAAGAATGCTAACCTCCATTAACTAATGTAATGTGAAAATATCATTTGTTTTTTTTTTAATGGCATAATGCATTTAAACAAATTTTGAGAGATGATAACAAAGAGTAAACAGACAAACTTCACTCAATGAAAATAGAATCAAGTCTGAAACACCAAGACAATCTGTCAAGCTAAGAAGAATCACAAAGACCTCAATGAGCTATGTGATCTAAGCCCAAACGAAGCCAAGAAAAATCCAAACGAACAAGAGGTAGATTGCTCGAAGCACACAATAAAAAGTTTTGACAACCACTAGACAAGTGCAAAAACAGCCAAGAAGTCGACTGGACAATCAAAGAACCAAAAACTCCTACGGAAGGCTCGATGTACAAAGCCACTAGATGCTCTAGAGCTGGGATATGAGATCGATGGAAAGAGGCAAACACCCGAAGGATGAAGGTCAAAAAACAGTCAAACAGAGATCTGACACATTCCAGTAGTTGAAAAAGATGTGAAAAGACAAAAATCTGAGTTCAAAAGGCTTCCAAACAATCAAACTAGCAAAGTTCACAAGACTGACACAACTGTCATTCTGTAACTCACGCTATTACTGGATTAGCGCGAGTTGCTTTCGTGCAACCTGCGCCCACTGGCGCGACTGTCAGGTAAAAAATCGTGCTAATAAAGTTTGCTGGCTTAAAAATAAATCAAGTAGTCCAGGGTCTGATCGACAGTATCCAGACAGACCAAGCAGCAAGAAACAACTTAAAAATCCAACCCAGAAAGCTTATCTAAGCAAGCAAACAAGAGAAAACCAAAGTGCAAGACAAACTCCAAGCTGTTCGGTTCGTAAACCAAATCGGAGATTGACTGAAGTGGCATTGATCTACTTCGCTAATGCAGAGCAATAGCGTTTCGAAGGCTACCTGGCCGTACTTCAGGCTCCGTCCAAAGTTTACGAATCAAACAACAAATAGCTCCCCAGCGGAGTCGCCAAATTGTTGGAGAGGTAAATCCCCTCTGCGGGCAGAGGCGATCCCACTAGCCCAAAATGGGTCTAGCAACAATCAAACAATACTATCATGCAGGTTCCTAATTGCAAATTAAAGGTGGATTACGATAACCTACTTGGATTCCAACGCTAGTGTTGTAGGAGAGTTGACGCTCCCATTCCTTTATTCCGGCCGGTCACGATCCTCATGATCTCCATGAATGGACCGCTGCACATGCAAAGAACGATACGCATACAAGAATAAAATCCAATAGATGCAATTATATATCGGTCAAAAAATATATAATTCAATCATCATTATAATGAACAGCAAGAATGGAACCATAATGATAGTCATCTATTATTGATAATCAACAAAGGAGTATACAACCAAAGTTCTGACGTCAAATCCTCCTTTGGCTGGGTGATCAGCTACACATGTCTTGCAAAGCTTGTCGGGATCAGGAACAAGCCTCTCTCTCTCTCTGACTATGAATGCAAAGAAGACTCAACAACAATCTCTCAGACTTCTGACAGTATCATTCTCCCTATACTCAAAACTAGCTTGTCAAATGCACTAGAACAAGCTTTTATAGATGGAGGAGGAGGAAGAGATACAATGAATCCAGACATTCATGGGACAAGCATTAACCTCAAAAAGCTATTGTGGATGATGATTCTCGACATCCATGAGATTGACATTATCCCTGAAAAGCCACATGAGTCGAAAGGAAAAAACTCTCGGGCATGCGTTTGTGAACAAATGTTTCCAAACTTGGTTGGCGCGGGTAAGATTCTGAGACAGAGCGCCAATGAGCGCGCCCTCTTTGGATAATTTCCTTCATTGGCACGGGTGAGACACTGTGGATCCGCGCTAATGGAAAAAGGGGACTTTTTAAGGATATTTTGCAGGAGATGTCTTCAAGGAATATGAAGTCCATACTTAGGGGAACATAATGCAAGTGTTTTCAAGTTATGTCACTGCTCACAAGTCCCGGAATGAGTCCTCCAAAGTGCGGGAAAGGGGTAACAGGGACGGTGACCAATGGTGACAAATTACTGTGTAACACTCCTTATACCATGACCTTGTTGGGGACATGCAAAGAAACACAAAGAAAGAGTAGACTTCTCTAATACCACTAACCTGAAATTAAACAAGCACGCAAAAAATTATAGAAATAATCATAAATACAGAGATGCAGCAAAAAAACACTTCATTTCATTAATAGAAAAATACCGAATTATGCCTACAAACAGAATGGAAATAAGATAGCTCGAGCGATGGTAGCTTATCTCTGAGAAGAGACATGGCAGCTACAAGCCAACTGAGTTATGTTACAATGAGGCTCAAGAGCCTACTTATTATTGAAAAAAATGAGAAAACCATAAAAACCTAAACCCTAACCCCAGGAGATGTGTCACCAATATTTTATGGGCCCTGTTGGGGTTACTTGAGCAGCCAACTTCTGGGGGTCATAACTTGGTCATATTATCTCCGTTTGGCGCACACGATAACTTGTTGGAAAGGTCTCTCTGGGTACTACAGGTTTTTTCATAGGCCATTATCTATGAATATGGGCCTACAATGGACCTAAAAAAAAATTTAGGGGGTCAAAATTTCTCCGAATGTTCAGGACCCAGAAAAAATGCTAAAATTAGTAAACGATGAAATAAACAAGGAAATAGATGAAACTGACTAGAGGGTCTAGGTGGAATAGGTGAGCGGCCACCAATATCCACCTGGATCAACATGGATGCTATTCAAGTAGCTTGTGAGGCTATCTAGATGAGGAAGATACTTTTTTGTTTATTTGGTCTGTAGATGGATCCTACAATGCTTTACTGTGAAAATCAAAGTTGTATCAAACTCTTTGAGAATTTAGTTTTTCATGATCATTCCAAGCATATCGACACATGGTATCACCATTTACGAGATTGTGTACAGAGGAGAAACATGTTGTTGGAGTACATTCCTACAAAGGAATATGATGTAGAGATATTGATTAAGGAACTCTCAAGAGGAAGATTAGAGTTCCATAAAGGCAGGATTGGGGTATCCAATAATCCCTTTCTGGTTGAGAGGGAGTGTTGAAAATGAAACAAGGAATTCTTGATTTAATTTTGTCCTTGAATTAAATTAGGAATAGAATTTTAATTCCACAGCACAAGAAAACTTGGAGGAGTTAACTAAGTTAATTTGAACTTAGTTGTCTCAGTTAATTCGAGTTGAGGGTCTAACTTGAGTCATGTAAAGTGTGTCCTACTTTATAGGAGCACTGGTTGAGTTTATTTTGAGTTTTAATTAATTAATTCAATTTAACCGAGTTAAATTCAGGTAAACTAGTTCCAACTTATGGATGAACCAACAGGAGGTCATACAGTGGGGTGCTACTCCAAGTGTTCAACCAATTGACTGATGATTCACTCATAAATAGCTCATGCATGTCAGATATGAGACTTTGTCAATTGATATTGGAGTTCAAGAGCAGTGTACTATCAGTTGTATAATCATCTGAATTGTACAGGCTATGCATGCAGTCATAAGAAGGCCTATGAGCATTGCACAATTCGTATTAAGAAATTTTCCTAATTAACATTATCTAATTCCCAAGGAAACAACACAAAGAAAGAGGGACTTGGGCAAGCCATACTTTGGTTCAATATTGGCCTAGGCTTGTCTAGGAAGCTGTGAGATAGATAGAGATAGTTCAAAGGTTTCCCAGGCTTGAGAAAAGCATTGTAACCTTGTTGAAAATACTGGACCCACCAACATGTGAGGGGATCTCCTCGGTAAGAAGTCCCAATTAGACGTCAGACCATTTGGTGTAGGAGTCCCAACAGTGGGTTGTATGGTAATTCCTTGACCGTGATTTTGCATAGAGGAAAGTAAGATAACTCTATTGGTAGCAAGGGTGTGACATATATAGTGAGCCAAGGAGGGTGCATGTGAGATTCTAACACATGGGGGCTGAGGTGAGTGCGCCCCTTGGAAACCCGTGATAACATGGAATTAAGAAGGGAACACATGAGCAAGGATGCATCACTACATAGAAGGAACGTTAGCTAGCAATCCAAATTGATGGTTAAACCAACAACACATTTCTGAAAGATTCATACATACATACAAATAAATAACTATACATGCATGCATGAGAAAACAAATACATATATCATTTAGAGTAAACAGATAGCTGAAATAAAATACATCATATGCATGAAACATGTTGGATCTTGATATATTAATAAGTGTAAGTTGCATTCATACAATACATCCATGTCCAACCACTAGTTCTGACAACATTACAATGACAACCACCTGCTCCTACAAAGAGATGTAATAGCTTTGTGTAGTGGAGAAGCCAAGGCTCGCTACAATACTGTCCAAGCTCTCTCTAAGATAATCCTATCGGAAGCTTGGCTAACCAAAAGCCTTTATAGTGAGTTATGAGGGATTATTTATAGAAAAGGGTGGGGTGACCCTTGAAATTCCCCTTTGTGACAGTTCATCTACCCTCATGACCCTTCATCTACTCTATGACATTTACATCCAACTATCGACACTTGAACTTACACTTCAAAAGATGTTACATTACAATGCACATGTACCCATGTGAGACAAAAATGACTTGAGCAAGCCATGCAAGACATCACTATGACTCAGAAAATCATGGGAAGTCCAACTCTTCAACATCCTCACGATGATCAACAATAGCGAACTGATGCCAAGATCGGTAGTCTGTGATAGTGTCTGTGTACTACAAGGTAACATCTTTCTGGAACCTAACTCTTGCCTCCATAGCATCCAGGTGCACTACCCGGGATGCTCTATCCAACTACTTTGAAAGCATGTGCATCATTGTCTTCAATGCGGCTGGACCAACAACATACTTATGCATGATGTCTGCACTAATCGACAAGTCTGGGCTGGTGGCTGTTATCACTCAGATTTTCCTTGAAGTTTTTGGAAGAGGAAAGGGGTCCGAGGTAACCACAAACCAACTTTTAGATATAGAATCTAGCCAATTTGTATCCAGAGAGGGCTCTCTCCTTAATTTTTAGCTTTGTTTTGAAGGATATTAGGCTAGTTATGAAAGTTTGGGGGTTTTGATTGAGTTTGGGTGGTGAGATTCAAGAACAGAGTGGTAGGACTGAGTAGTTTAGGCCATTGGGCTAATGGAGTCAAAGAAGATGGCTTAACTAGATTTGGTTTCTTAACAAAGGATGGTTTCATAGGGCAAGATGGTCAAACATGGAACAAATAGAGACTTGGGATAGATGGAATGGACTCAAAATGGCTGAAGGGCAGTTAAGAATTCTTCAACCTATTTGAAAAGGGAATTTGAATGATTACTAATAAAGAGAAATTAAGTATTCTTTACTAAATAAACAAAGTTAATAAACTATAAAACAAGATCAATTAAGATTTCACTGTTTATGCTAGTTCAGAAGAAAACATCGATGATAATAACGATTGAAAACAGAGTGCAATCAAACATTTTCCGAATTACTCTTTTTCGTTTATCATTCAGATATGAAACATAGATGATATAAGAAACAAGGAAAACTTTAAAACATAAGGCATAGAGGACCTATTGATCCGGTGTTTGATTTAAGAAATCTACGAAAATTCCTTTACATCAATTCTTTATCCAGCAAGCCATACAAAATTTGGTCCAAAAACACTTTATTCCAAAATAATCAGTATTACAGCAATGTCTAAGAATACACCCTCAATACTTCAATTGAGGGAGTATTTATACAAAAAGCTTTAAAAAAAATATCTCATAACAGAGTGAGATATATTATAGGATGACTATGAATAATTTACAAGAAAATAGAGATAAATGGTCTCGAAGATAGGAGAAAAGGTGAACTGATGTTGTGTTGTTCCTATTCTTATGAGTGTGCTGGAGGCAAGCCCTATGATTTGGCTTGCTACTGTCTCCTTTAGTAACTTTGTGATGGTTTCCCTGTTTTCACTGATACTCTTTACCTATTCTGATACACTTCGACCTGTTTGATCTCTGTTCATCTTCTTTATCATTACTTACTATAGTAAATAATCAAAATTTACATTTTACCAAGGATAATTTTACAAAATTACCAAGATTTCTTCCCACCATTTTGCTTCTAGCAATTTGTTTTTCTGAAGTTTCCTCAGGGTTTCATCAGTTTCTGTGTACCTGAAAAAAGTAGGCTGAATTGGGAACAAGTTCTTTATCTCATGCTCAACATAGAAAAAGTTCTCCAGACTGTCATAGAGAACTCTGCCTGTAGGCAATGCTTTTGTTCCTGATGCACTCGTTGATGAACCTACTTGGTTGCCTACATACTTATTCAATTTCTCCACATATTCTTTATGAGTCATTAGTTTATCATGAATAACTAAAGGAATTGGCAACCCTTTACCTTGAAAAATATCAAATCTTTTCATGAAGGCATTGATTTCTTCCTGCATGTCATGGCACCTTCTTTCTAAGTTCTGCATCAGAGTTATTTTAGTGAAAACCCTTTTGATTTCCAAAATTGTTCCTGTTCTATCTTGAATTCCTAATTCTTTGAGCTGGTATTTGTTCCTAGTATTCAAAAACTATATAAGCCTGTTGGCTTCCTCAGGCACATTTCCTAATTCTAGCCTTGTCTTTTGAATGTTTTCATGAGCTAGTTTCACTAAATCAATTTGCTAAAAAATTATTTGAATTGATGGCTAAGCATTGTTTATTGATTGAGTGATGTTGGCCCAAAGAATTTTCTTGATTTCTAACAGAGGCTTTTCAAAAGTAAGATCTTTTTCCAATGATTTCACTTTGTTTTCTAACACTTTAATCTCTCTTTTTTTTTCTGTGGCATTTATTTTTGAGAGATCATACCTTTGCTCTAAATTGGCATATTTGTCCTTTACATTATTTAGTTCTGAAACTTGTAGTTTCAGGTCCCCCATTGATTTTATTAGCTCTTATGTGCTCAAATTAGAAATACTGCCCTGTGATACTCCTCATATTCCTGTTGTTGCTATACTTGTAACTACCTCTGCTGTAATTGCTGGAATATTTTGTTCCAATGTTGCTCCAAGAGTTGATGGGACTGCAGTTGAGACTACTGGTATCACATTGGGAGGCTGAGAGGTCGACTCTCCCTTCTTGTCCTTCAATGCTTTTTCAAGTTCTTGCTCAGTATCATTTAGTCGTTCATTAAGCTTTAAGAGTAAATCCATCATCTCTTCTTCAAATTTATGCTTGATAACCTCACCAGTCTGTAGATGCCTTACAGGTGGTAGTTTTAGTTGTTTCCTTAGGGAAACAATATCTTCATCTTTCCTTTTATCAAGGCTCTTGTAGCCTTAACATCTTTGGGATCATGACCCAATCCAATAACTATTTCTTCTAAGGACTTTATTCTGTTATCTTTGGCCTGAGAGGAGGCCTTGTCCAAGTGTAGTTGAGCAGTAGTGTTATCCAAATAATTCTGCAATCTTTGAGCCATCATTGCCTTACCAGTCAAGGTTGAGTAAATCATTCCTCCAGTTTGTTTATGCAATTCAATCTGATCAAAAGGATGAATATTCTTTGCCATGAATTCAAAATTTGTTTTGATACAATCTACTGCTGATTTAGGTTGTTGCACCTTTGGCTTGAAATAGCTCATTATCATCTTGCCTTCTTTGATGTCATAGGCTGACATCAATCTCTGTTGATTCGTAGGGGCCATTTTCAAATATTGGTTATTCCTGTTCTTTATTTCTGTGAATGTTTTCTTAATATCTGAGGTGTCAGTCCCTGGTGGCCTAAAAGAAGATATCTTTGCACTTTGCTATCTTTTTAGCTCCTGTCTTTGTGAGCTAGTGGATATTCCTCCTGCTGGAAAAGTTTGTTGGCTTTCTACTCTTTCTTCCCTCTGACTATCTATAGCTTCTTCAACAAATTACTCTTCCGAAAGGGGATTTAGTCTTTTTCTTTTTGTTCCAAGCTGTCCTGAGGGTTCACTGGCAAGCTTTGTTGTTTCCCTATCTCTCTTTTTGTTTCTTTCCTCATTTAGAGGAGTTTGCAGAACTGGAGGCTCTCCCATATTGATCTGAGTGGGAGGAGTATGTATTTGAGCCTTTTCTTTGGAAGTCTCAGGCTGCTTAGACATTGTAGATTGTTCTGTGGTTTGAAAGCTGGTCCCTAATTCTTTGCCCTTTAATGTTTCTGTGGCTGGTGTGTTTCTTTCCTATGAAGGTTATTGAGAGGTTCTAGCACTAGAGGCACCAATTCCTGATCTTTGAGATAACTCAAATGGTACCTACCCAAAAGAATCCAGGTCAAGCGTTTTCTCAAGATCTCTCATAACATTCTCAATATTGACCTATTCACTATCATGTTCTACTAGGGTCCCTTCCCTCCATTCATCCATATTTGCAAATTGTTCAATCTATGGAATCCTATGGTGAATGTATGGTGACAACTTGTTTTTCATTCTCCTAATACAGATGAAACTATTAGGGTCATATGGCCTCCAACCAAAAATTTTGCTCAATTTAAGATGATCTTCTAGAATTATCTCTGCTTCTTTCCATGCTTCCCTATCATTGCAGACAAAAGGGCCTAACTAATTTTTTATTCTGAGTTGAGCTTTCTTTTTTCCTTTGTAAAAATGAACCATGTCTGTATGTATCATTTGTTCGAAATACTCCAATGCAAACAGTCTCATTGGAATGTATTTGGGTAACTTGAAAGGGCAGAGCTCACATCCATATATCCGGATCTTTGTATGGTTCTTGTATAGGTACCAATCACCTACTCTATATTGCTTGGAGGGTTGTAGGATTTTCTTGATGTCACCACTGATTCTAGGAGGGGAGACCCCTATCAATAGAAAAAATTGGTCAATAAACTGATTATATGAGTAAGGAGACTCATAGGATGCATGGAAGATGGGACTCCAAAAGGTAACAGACCTTGGATTGCCTTTATTGTCAAGTTTTTTCGTAGGGAAAGGGAATTTTTTTGATTGATAATACAACATAAGATGATAAATGAAAGTGGTGTATTTATAGACTCCTTCATTGTCCTGTCTTAGGAATTGGTCATGAATTTTATTGGAAATATAGGAGGCATAATCATATTTAATAGCAGGGGGCTGTCCAGGAGTAAAAATTGACAACAACACTAAGGTTACATCATCAACATACTCACTGGAGTTGAATCCCATGATTAAGGCTATCATGTCAACAATGAGTTTTCCTATTCCTGTTAAGAAAGTCTGTAGATAGGGAGGTGGGCCTTTAGGCTGATGTTTAGGGTCCATGAAAATCTGATAGATGCGAGTTAGTTCTGACTGAGATAATTGGGTAGATTTCTCAAGTAAATATCCCATAGAAAGGGGAGTGAGAGCTTGTTCAGGGGAAAATTGCAACATTTCATTAATGGATGCAGTTGTTATGGGGAAAAGGACAGTTTGAACTGTGGAAATGACAGCTCTAATATTAGGGTCATAGTTTACCTGGCATTGATGAATCAGATCAGGGCAAACATCGATTGAGGGGAGAAAATACCTGGGAATGTTTGATTCCCACAGTCCCAGGATATCTGAGCCATTTAGGTATTGGTTTCTGACTTGGAAAAAAACTTTCAAGTGGTTTATGTCACTGGATAAGTCCCTTATCTGAAAGTCTTTATCTGCAAGAGGTAGATAGTCTAAGTCTTTATGAGGGGCATTCATGGGTGCAACAGACAGAGCCACAGGGGTTTCCATTTCTGGTTCTTGTGGATTCAGAAAGGAATTTTGGGTTTTTGGTGAAAAATGGGCAAATTAACTGGTCTGGGAATTTATATTGGCAAAATAAAGACTGAATTTGCAAGGAATTTTTCCTTTTTCTGTGGATTTTATATCATCAAACCAAACTTGCAGGGTTTCGACAGAAATTGGATAAATACATGTATTTTGGGAATGAGGAGAGTAATAATAGGTGATGATGGTGACTAATAGGTTCTGGCTACGTCGGCTGCAATTTTCTCAGCAAGGTGGCAGTTGGAAAGCTTGGAAGGTTGACTTGAATGTTGTTTTCATGGGAGCATGGTTGAAGTACAGAATAATAGATAAAACGACACTTTGTTGGTTTTATTAACAAAGTCAAAAGGTGGCGGGAGTTTTATTATTCGAGCGGGTGACATAAGCAGGAAAGGACATTTTTTCACATGTGGAGGGCATTAAGTGGTATGTGATCGCACCAATTTTGGAGATGGGCGGGTTTTGACCGGGAACCAGTGATTCCACAGGTTGTGTGGCACGTGGCAAGGTACTTGTTAGCGCCTAGATTTGCCTCAAGTTGAAAAGGTAGGATCCAGGACCAACATCAAACCACGCTCAGCCTCGTAGCTAGCCCTACAAGGACAGGAGACGGCTCTCTCCGGGTCAATCTCAGAAAATTATGATCAATTGGGGCTTGAGATGACTGAAATATATTCTGATGTTAGGCTAGGTATTAAGTGCACAGAGAGTTTTGTTGGAATCAAGGGAAAGGCAATTTTGGGTCTGGGGATGAAGGCCAGTTTTGCAGAGTTTTGATTGGGGCAAGAAAGGAAATCATTTTGATGCTTTAATTTGTAAAGGTGTAGGTTTCAAATCGGTGAGAAGTTGAAGAGGGCAAGAGGGTACCAAGAATCCTCTTCAAACTGAAGAAAACATTGAAAATTAAACAAAACTGAAAGGCAGAGCACAACAAGCTAATGAATTCTACCTTTGTCACTCATTTGTTTAATTTTAGAAGCAAAAGAGAAAGGAAGCGGTACACACAAATATCGGTGAACTTACAAATTACATGGAGAAGAACACCATCAAAACACAGAGCCACAGGGATCCAAAAAAGTGTTGCAAACCCAGGTCTTTCCTTTGCCAAAAATGCAGAAATCAGATGTACAATGGACTGCCAAGCAATCCCAAGTGTCCAACCCTGAAAATGACTAAGAAATTACATGATATAGACAAGCCTAACTCCTTCCCATGCTTCTAGGGGTCGAGCTCATCATTCTAGGAGTTGTTTGAACCATATCTAAACAAGGAACTGAAAAATAGGCAATGAAAAAACTTGCCTCTATATAAAAGGAAATTGATTCATTCACTATCTTTTCACTTTTTAGTGAATGAATCTACATGGATGAGTAAAAATGTGCCAAAATTTCATCAAAGTCATGAATTTACATCAAGATAAATCAAGAGTTACATGAAAAAGTGAAACTAGTCAAAACTAGGCGAAATTCTGAGCTGCTAAGTGAAAAATAGGCCAAATTTCCCTATGCGTCGCACCTGAAATTTGTATGTGTAGCACACATTTGAGGCTGATTTTGAGGGTTTTCCCAAAGTCCAAATTGAGTTCATGATAGCTTGTTGGAAAGAACTGCCTGTCTACTTTCCAACCCAAGTGGAATTTCTGGATTTAGTGTCTATTTGGTCCTCCAAACATCCAATTTCCCGACACTGCTTCCTGTGGGTGCAAAAGGTGGCAGAAAGGTCATTTTTTGTGTGTTTTTTACCCTTTAGGCAACCCAGAACTTGATGAAATACTTAGGTAATTTATGAGCATGCATAAATTTTCATAGAAAATCTAGAAATGCAAAGTTTTCCTCCAGAGGATCTCCCAATTGTAAGTGCGCGCCAAGTGGAACTACGCGTTGGGCAGGAAATCTGTTTTGAAGCCAAAAACATTCAAAATTGACAAAATTTTCTCCAAATTTGTTGAAAGTTGGGCTGAAGGTCCATCATCAAGTATCATGCTCAGCCAAAGAAGCTTTAGCCAAGATTCAGAGCCTATCATGCTTTTTTTGTCTTTTGCCTATTTGATGCCTTCCTTAATTTTGCCTTTAAACTTCTTATTCTTGCCATGTAATGAAAGCCATGTGTCTCAACAATGCCTTGTCCTTGTTTGCCTTCGCCAACAGCTTCTCAAGATGAATGTTGAATCTTTCAATCCAAGACTCTCGATGCTTGCTAATTTGTGAGGTTTCTTGATGAGATTTATGGTGATTAGGTTTTTGCTACCAAAGGTATGTTTGTATGAGGGGCTGTGGAGAGAATGTGGAAGAAATGTGTATGAGAGGTTGAGTAGATTTTTTCTATGGATTTTGATGGAATGAGGGGGTTTAGGGATTTTGTTACAAATGATATGGGAGAGGGAAAATGATAGGGAATGGTAGGATTTAGGATAGGGAAAATGGGAAGCAGGGATATGAGTAGTTTGGGAGGTTAGGGCATAAGGGATTGACTATAATGATAGAATTATGAAAGGGAAAGGATCACAGGTGGGAAAGGAGACTTGGCACCAAAATTACAATTTCAAAACACCAATTTCAAAACCCAAAGGAGCAGATTTTGATATAAATATAGGGTTTATATTTTCAAACTTTAAACTTTCAAATCTTCCCTCCAAACAATACCCAACACAAGCTAAATTCAATGGCGAGAACTCTCAAACTTACTTGGAGCAGAAGAAATGGAGTTGTTTGGTTTTTGATGAAAGCAGTGATATAAAATTGGCCTGTCGGCTCTGTGCGCCGCGCACAAACCCAGTGCGTCGCACCTCCTGGATGCACCATGCCAGTTGTAAATTGCATGGTGAAACTTGGCCCAATGCGCCGCGCGGCCTATGTGCACCGCGCCTTCCTCCAATGCGCCGCGCGCACTCCAACACACAGTCTTGGCTTTCAAAACATAGCTTCACTCTTTCCCAACTTAAGTCAACTTCAATTGATCTCTTGGCATACCAATGGGTGTTTCAAACAATGAAAATATCTTATATAGTGATGGGTTTGATTTTCGTTTCTCAAAAACCCACTTTCTTATGTTTTAGTTTTGGCACTTTTCTCATTTTAATACAACTTTGTTCTTCTTGTTTCCCATTTGACTTTTTGACTTGAATGATGAAAATTTTGTCAATTTTTTTCAGGGATGATGGCTTTGAATTTCGGCAAAGGATGACCAGGGCTGCACTGAAGAATTGTAGAACTTGAAAAACCTTAAAAATTACATATTTATTACAAAAAATAAGTTTAATGATTTCTTCTTCAAAACAGAGTTTTGAAGAAGAATCATTCTCAAGAATTATTGATAATGATTGATAATGAAAATTTTGGAATGTAAACTTATTGGGCACATCCTCATGTGCCTGTTAGCATTATTGGACACTTTGAAGACAAAATTTGTGAAACCCTAGACCTAATGACTAAAATGACTCTTGGTTGACCAAAAGACCATCCATAATGACTGTAAAATGGATTTGATGAACTTTGATGATCAAACATGAACGAGCAGGTACATGACATGAGGGAAGTATGGATACAAGACCCTTCCATCAGAAGATCGATGCTCCTAATGGAATGTAGATGATTGAGCTGAATGAGACACCTAAAATGAAATGCAACAAAAGAGGTTTTGATCTCTGACAGAGGGTTGAACAGACCGACTCTAATAGTACTGTTCAAAAACCACTTGTGTGATTGTGCACTAACGCACAGTCAAAAAGTTGTGCACAATATTGTTAAGGATCGTTGGATGATGGGGGTGTGATCAGACGACTGACGAGAGGCGTGATACGGCGGGGTATAACGTGAGTAGGCCCGACCCAATTAAATATTATTTAATCGTATCAGGAGTGATATGATTGGTTGGGAAGGGTTCTTAATTAACCATGAGGGTAATTAATCCATATTAATGGAGCGGGGTGGATCAGGCTCTTATTGAATTATAGATTAGTTCATTAATCCTTTTTAAACGTGTTTATGGTTATAACTAACTGGGTGCAGGGTACATAACAATTTGGGAATTTTACTATATAGTTAAATAATATGGGAAAGGGTGAAATAGTGTGGGATTTATAAAATACAAGGTTAATAGTTAATATGACATGAAATGTAGAAAGCGCTAAGTAAAACATTAGGATTGTATATTTAACTTAGGCTTAAGTGGAAAAAGGGGTTTTTATGTAATATTGTGTATTTTTCCTAAGTAAAATAGGATTTTACTTAGGAAAAGACTTATGAGAGTGAATGCATGATGATTTTAAGTATTTAGGCTTTTTAGATCATTGGGCCGAGGGTCCGGTCCCTCCAGAAGTCAGAGAAATGCTCTGAGCCCCCATAATTTTCAAATGCCTTAGTACTTAGGGGGAATTAGTGAAATGTTTAGGAAAAAATGAGAAGGGGAGTTAATTATTTGACCTTGTCTTGCTTGAAATGCACCAAATGTAATGTCTACCTTGCACTTGTGATGAAAGTTAAAATTCACACACTTAGAGACGTTATCCCTCACATGTAATTCTGCAACATCATCTACCTACCCTACCTACTTTAGCCTGACATTTTTTCTTCTTTATTAGAGTGCACTTGGACTAGCAAACCCTTATCACATTTTTTCTTTTACATGTAGAAATCTATCTAAGTCTAACCTTATTACATCCAATGGCTTAGATTAAACTGTTGAGTTCCTTTTATTCATTCTACCTATCTACTTATCTGCCAAGATTAAACAGTTTGGTCAGATTTTTATTCTCTATTTTTAAAACATAAAATTGAAAAATATGAACTAGTCAAGTTTAAGTTGTTTGACTATTCATCAATTGTGGCATAAGTTAACAAGCTACACACAATTTGGTTATTACATAAGAGTAAAAAGTAGTAGCATTTAGACTTGCACACTTTCCTTGGTCTTTCTTTTGGTGGGGTTCATTTTCTTTCACTTTTTTGACCATTTTATTCTTTTCACCCTTTGATTTTTCTTTTAGGGTATACCCTCTTTACGTTTTTTAAATTTTTTGATTTTTTGACAATATGGAAAACCTTTGCAACAAGAAAAGGTACAAACATATTACATATCCCATCAATTCAATCATGAAAAATGACACCTATTTGTATAGGAGCATAACAGTGGCTATGTGCATCGACTCGTAAAAGTATGAGTCAAGCTCTAGTCAGACTTGTGCCTTTGTCTTTGCCTGGGTGAGAGTCCCAATAGATGGGATTGCATGTGCATGCACCACAACATCCATACTCTTGAATACACATGCATGGGAAGCCTGTAGACTAGTGATGAGTTGCAGAGCTCTTCATAGTTCTAGATTTGACTCCAGATGCATGCCTTCAACTTGATGGCTCTGGGCTTCATCATCTTAGGAAAGTGAAGCGAGTCTCCTTTGTATCTCATCATCCATGTTTGCATGTAATCAACAGTAGCATGCATGTTCAACAATATATTTTCTCTTTGAGCACATCATTGTTACCATCCATTGAGATGGACGACTGCCTTATGCACAGTACCAAACGTGGAATACAATGCCCGCATAATTGTTTCATGGGACAATACTTCATCTAGTATTGCCTTCTTTAGTTCTTCTCGGGTGAATGTTTTCAGCAACTCTCCTCCTTGCTTGTCCGTCTATATCTCCTTATCCATTCGATCATTCTTAGCTATCAGGAAGAAGAAACTTGAGCTAGTGGCTTTGGCGTATGCTCTAGTAGTATCAACCAAGGATGTTGGATGTTTGCGCACGTCAGACATGATCACTTTTTCCTCATAATGTGTAGGAGATTTATGATCTTCTTGAGTTGAAACTCTACAGGATTTCAAAACTCTATGTTGAGACTCGTCGAATGAGATGTTGTGCATCTTTCCTTCCCACTGATCTCCAAGGATCTTAATCTCTCCTTGGTCACTTGGGACGTGCTCATCTTCTAGATGCAATGAAGCTGGTGGGTCGACCTCTTGGTGGTGAGGCATGAGGTCGATGTCCTGCTCTAACTCCTACTGCTCCATGTCTGTATCCATCTATTCCAATGCTTGCTCTATCTCCTGAGCAAAGTCCTACTCCTCGCATGGTTCACCCTGTTTTCATGATGTCAGTTGTTCTGGTGAGTCCACTACCTGTATAGGTATTGTTTCATCCATATGCACATGTTTCCCCCCCATTGTACCTATTGTTGCTTAACTTTCCTCTCCTATTTGCGCAGCTCCTATTCCTTTCGGAGTTTCTCCTTCAACTCATGCAACTCCTTCTTTGTTTCCTCCATTCCCCATTTCTCTCTCTACCTTTGTGCGTTTCACTTGTCGTGTTTTTGCCTCTTTGCCTCTATGGACATAGTTGCTTTCTCCACAAGTGGATCTACTCAAAACTTACAACTTTTCTTTTCCTTCATGCGATTGACAATATTCCTCTTGCCCTTGTTGCACACTGGTATGTTCACCTCTGTTGCTGCTGCTGCTTCTAGTGCTCTCTGGGATGTTTCTTCACATTTCTTTGCTAACCATTCCATAGCGAAGTCGATTGGTTCATTGAGTCTTGAGGAGTTGTAAAAATATCTCCATGGGTCCTCCTCCATCCAATGACATGCTCCGTGGATCCAGTTGAACTGTACTCTCGTGTAGTGATCTTTCACAAGACAATGTGGGTCATACAAATTGTAACTTTGGAGGTCGAATGGATACGTCTTCATCTATTCTACTTCAACATCCACATGCTTGAAACTCTGGATATCGTATAACATTATGCGCAATGTAAGAATGGGATAAGGTTCCTTATTCTTCCAGTGCATCCTAGCTATCAATCCTACCGATATGTGGTGTGCTACTTCCTACATGATGAGTACATCCAAGGAAAAATTCAGTAGAACATGTGGAGGGTTCTCCATGATGTACATCCATATGAAGGTACCAGATGGTGAGGCATATTAATCAGCTATGTCTATCAATAACTCCATTGTTGCCTTCGACATGTAAGGTGGATCTTGTCTGAATATCACCTTGTAAACCAAGGTGAAAAGATAATAAAAAATCCATGTGATAACACCTCTGAAGCTACAATGAGACAACATATTACAATAAGTTTTCACAATAGTTGTTACACAACATGTTGTCACTATCCCTGTACTCCCTATTCCTTGATGCTGGAGGACCTCTACAGTGAACCCCACATACTTTCCCTTCATTAAGGAACTCCCATTATGTCCCTCTTCATGAGCAGATCAATTCCCTTTTGCACCATTTCCCCTGAAACGTTTGTTTTTCCCAGTTCACAAGACCAATGCTAATGGCCTTTGTCTCCCCCATGCCGATGTACAGAGATTATCACTATCCCTAGTGCCGACCGGAGCGACTGAGTTGTGTTCCAGTCATGGTGGTCCTATTATGGAAAGTTTTTTAAATTAGGAGCTAAAGCTTCCAGCTCTAGAAGCTTCATAACAAAATCCTAGTAATGGTTTGGCTGGATGGGGTTGACGATGTCAATTTGGGATCCTTTCCCCTATAATGATGGAACTACCTCAATGGATAAGACCTTCTCCCATGAGAATAGGATCCATATTCCATCCATTCATCCTATATAAACCTCCCTTCTTCCTAAGCACATGCTAGTGTTAATGTGTGTGTGCTAGTGCTATTTTGGTTTGGAGTAAACAACAAGCTATTCATAATTGTAGCTATCTAGTTCTGTGAGGGAGAAGTGTGATTTGGTTTGGAGTGAAGCCTAAAGGAAGAGTATTAAATATATTTTTGATTGAGGCCATCATGGAATGCTAACAGAAGTGTGTGGGAACCTGGTCTTGTCACAGGAGAAGCACAACATCAAGACAATGGTTGTAATCTCTCTTTCATATCAATATATATGCAACTATCAATTGATTTCCTACATGTTTTTTTATCTTACATATTCATGTCTTAATGTTTCTTGACTTGTTAAGTAGGGTGAATTACAATTTGTCTATTATCACAGTTGTTGTTTGCTGTTGTTTACTTGTTTCAAGTGCTTGAAGAAGGAGGTGAGAGATAGCTAGAGCAAGCAAGTAAGGATATCATCAAACAGGATAGGTGTAGTAAGAGGTAGGCCCTCTTAATTGGTTCTAACCTAAGAAAATCTTCCATAGAATGTATCTGTTGTGGCTAGACCCATCATCGGGCTAGAGGAATTTGTTTGTGTCTGCAATTATAATTTTACTTCACCACAAATTGGCTACTCCACTAGGGAACCAATCCTTTTGTTCATCTTGGATTTCATGATTTCGTGAGATCTTTTCTAGTTCCACTTTTTCCCTTTTGTTCTATTTCTTTTCTCCTGCTTACCGGCCTGAGCTTGAAATTCATAGTAGCATATTTGGTCCCTGATTTTATTTTTCTTAACTTCCTTGATTAGCGCGCTTAATCCACTGACAGTTGCGTTGATCAGAGTGATATGCTGAGGAACAATTGCGTCGACCAGCCTCTGGCACTTGTTGTCAGTTAGGTAGTCACATTGATGCCCATAAGTGAATATTAGGGTTTCACCCCAATCTTGGCCAATGTGTTCTGCTCTTATGGTTTTGACCTCGTAAACCTTTTAGATTGTTTTCTCCCTAACTAGAAAGCTGTTTTTCATTTGGTTATGTTTGTTTGTTGGCTTATCATCCTTCTGCTTGATTGCTTAGTCATTGGGTGGTCAGTGACACTAGGGCATCTAGTTTGTCATCCATTTAGCTGTTTGTGAACTCAGTAAGTCGGGTTGTAGGTGTACTCACTCGCATTTTTGTTTTCGGTCCTTTTACAACTTTGACCTCTATTACAAAAGTTTTAAAAGTTTTATTTTCTTGTCTAAATGTTTCTTTTCCGGCATGGATTACATTGCTTGTCTTGTTGTTGGTAAAGTCGATGTTTCAGTGATCTGAATGATCATTTGTTTTCATGTTTTCATCTGCTTGAAGAGCTTTTTCTATCAAATAAAATTTTGAAGAATTGTATGCAAAAATTTTATTTTGTTGTCTCATGAAAAAGTGTGAAATTCTAGTTTGTTACGTCATTGTGATACGATAGCTTGCATCATTGAAAAACTAGAATTGCATTGGCATTTTGAAAAGGAAAAGAACTATTTTTATTTTCAAGAGGACTTTTAGGTATGTGCTTGTCAAGAAATTAGGAATTGGAATGCATTTTTACTTAGTTTATTTTTCAGAAAGTAAGGTAGTGAAGGATAATTTCATTTTAAGTTGCTTGCTTGTTTGCATTTGATTGAGTAGTTTCTACCCTCTCTAATGTAGACATTTCATCGAATTGAAAGGGTCTTGTCTCTTTTAGTTGCATTTAATGTTTTTTTGAGTCACATAGCGAAGACCTGAAAACTAAAACATAACTCAATATAAACTCTAAGAATAACTCAGTGAACCTAAGGCGCATTTGACATTTAATGATCATATCTAGAAGGTCTAAGCTAGAGACATGTTTCGACGTCTTTAAAGCTATCACATGTCATTAGCCTTGGCATTAGACAACGCTAGTACGGATTTGTGCTCCCCGTATAGTTGAGTATATTACAGGCGACCCCTCTAGGCTGTAATCCTTTATCCTTAGGAAGCTGAGTCGACCACCTCGCAAATGTGATACACTGAACACAACATTTGGGGATATTTCCTACTTGTACTTCTCGGTTCACCGGGAGGTACTATCCAGTTCACGTTTGCTTGGTAATCTTGTTTACCTAGATCATCTAGAAGAGTCATTTGATCTTTTTGGCTCGTTAAACTTAAAATATAATTCGATCACTTTTCCTTTTAATCTCGTTCCTAATCGAAAGCGATAGAGTCATCTTTGTCTCTTTCTTGACTCTTAAAAAATGAAAGAGCACCATGCTTTTGTGCATCTTAATAATTTATTACCCATGATCTGAAAACACCCTGTTAGTATTTTTTGAGACCAAATCATGAGTTTCCCTTAAAGAACATTTTAAAGCCTTGAAGTTATTTTTTCAATCGACTAAGACAAGGTCATCGTGGCTAAACCATCTAGTTCACCTAGTTCCTCTTCCTCTCCTTTGTCGGAAAGATTGTCTGAGGAGGTGTTTCTTCAGTTACCAGATTCACTCAAGGACCAAGGTGTTGAACGCGGAATTGTTCTGAGTATTCAACCATTGTCATCTCATCCTCTGCCTACCTTCGATATTGGGTCATCTACTGATCTTGGCCCGAAATCTCCAGACAATTCCATTCAAACTCCCGAGGACTTGCCGACCACTGATGGTTAAATTGGACTAGTTATTTATCCTCTAAATCCTCTATTTTACCATATTGTGATATCACCACAGCATCCTTACAGTCTGTACGACCAGCTGGGTGTTCCATTGGAACTATCCCCTCGTACTCATTCATCCATTCATCGTCATTTATTTCCATACATGGAACCCGAAGGTGATGCTCTAGTCACCTCCCTAGAAGAGTGTGAAGTTTCTACTCCACACATTGTTGAGGAGGAGGAGTTGCCTCTTCCTCCTGAGGGTTTCCCCTATTTGGGGGGTAATCCCGCCAGTTTTTCACCCAACTATGTGTCTTTGGCACAGTTGGTTTTAGATACACCTAGTGTCTCATCACTTTACCATAACCCTATTTTTGCGTCAGGCACCATGCCTACGTCAGGTCCGTTCGTTGTGAACACAACTTTCCAACAAGTTGTTACCTAAGTCCCGGTACATGTTATGAAGCCAGCTCACAAAAATATAGAAAATAAAGATAAATTCCTTAGAATTTAGCCTCTTTGAGGAGGCAACCTTCTTTACATTACACAAATGAACAATTCTTGGACGATAAAAATGACAAGACCTCCTTTCTATATATAGGAGTCTAAGGGGTCATAATATAATCAGAGCTGACATAAAAATAATAATGTAATGGCACGATAATAATAATAGTGGGCTTCTATGGGGCACAATAATAATAATATGGGGACTACATGGGCACAACAATATAATAAGGGGGTTGTACTAATAACAATAAGGGGTTACACTAGTAGTATAGGGACCTAACATGCCCCTCTCCTTCGAAAAGTGTTTTCCTCAACGCTTGAGTAGTTCTTGATGCTTTTGTATAAAATTCTTCTCCTCCCATGTGGAATCTTCAGTGGGTAAGTTCTTCCACTTGATGAGATACTTTGGAGTTGATCGATTTTCGTAGCTATCTGGTTCTTGTTTCTGTGACTGGTCTAGGCTCCAATATTATTTTTCAGTCCTGGCAATATTGTTTTAACTGGGATCTTCTACAACATTGAATGTGTGGCCACACTTCTTTGTACTTCTTCCATTCATCCCTTGATTCATTTATCTAATCTGGTTGGATAATAGAAATATCACAAAACAGTGCTTCCACATCCTCACCCTTTCTTAAGAGTGCATATGCCACAACATTTTGCTTCCCTTTTTTGTAGATGATTTCAAAGTCATAACCCAAAATATTTGTGACCCATTTTTTTTGCTCTTTAGAGGATAATCTTTGTTCTAAAAATCATTTAAGACTATCATGATCCGTTTTTACCTTGAAGTGTCTTCCCATTAGGTAGGGTCGCCATTTCTTAAGTGCTTGAAGTATTGCCAACATTTCCTTCTCATAAATAGCTTTGTATAAATACTTTCCTTTGATTGGATGACTTTCGAAAGAAATGGGTCCTTCATCTTGCATTAAAACAACACTAATTCCATTTCCTGAAGCATCACATTCCACAATAAAGGTTTTTGTGAATTCCGTCATAGCTAAGACCAGTGCTTGGCACATTGCCTCCTTAAGATGTTTGAAAATGGAATTCATAAAACCTTGAAATGTAGAAGGTGCATTGGTAAGGCCAAAAGGCATGACCAAAAATTCATAATGACCCTCATGAGATCTAAATGTTGTTTTCAGTCTTCATTCTGATTTGAGGATATCCTGATTGAAGATCCAACTTGGTGAAGTAAATTGATCCATGCAATTCATCCAATAATTCATCAATGACAGGAATGGGAAATTTATATTTAATAGTGAGCTTATTGAGCTCCCTATAATCTAGACACATGTGCCATGATCCATCCTTCTTGTGCACCAATACTACTGGAGCAGAGAAATAAATTTGACTAGGTTGAATTATACCAGCCTCTAGCAATTCTTCAACCATACGTTCAATTTCACTCTTTTGGGCATAGGGATATCTATATGGCATGATGTTTTGAGGAACACTTCCTGGAATCAAATGAATAGCATGATCATGATCAAGAATAGGTGGGAGGCCTTGGGAGTCTCAAATACCTTGGAATGATTGTCCAAGACTTTTTGGAGATCTGGAGAAATAGATGATTTCGATGTGGGAACCTCTAGTGAACATAATTTTTCAATTGCGCCTCGTTATTCCTTCATTAGAAGCTTTGTCATACCATTAGAGATGATTATCTTTTTTGGTTTCCCTGTAATAACCCTTAGTTCAAATTCCTTTCCTTCCGCACAAAATTTCATGAAAAGTTGTTGAAAATTAAAAGCTATTGTACCAAAGGATTGTAGCCATTGGACTCCTAGTACAACATCAGCACCATCCATTAAAATGGAAAGCATTGGGCTATTAAATGCACATTCTACCATGGATAGCTTGATATTATGGCACCTTCTAGAGCAATTTATGGTTCCTCCACTTGCAACCATCACTTGACACTCTGGTGCTTGATATAGGAGGAAATTCAATTCCTTGGCTATCTTACAATGAATAAAATTATGGGTACTTCCTAAATCAATCAACACTATTACCTTTTTCTTGTTGATATGTCCTTCTATCTTGATAGTTTGAGGAGTGGTAATTCCAGCCAATACATTACAAGATATGGTCAGTTTCATTTCTTCTTTATCTATGTTTTGTTCCTGGAGTATATCCTCTTATTTTGACATTTCTTGTTCCTTTTCTTCTTCCTCTTCACAATCTATGTAGAATAATTTCTTCTCAGCACACTTATGACCTTTAGTGTATTTTCTATCACATCTGTTACAAAGCCCTTTACCTCTTTTTTCTTCCAAATTTTTTGGTTTCAACCTTGTAGGTTGTGGAAGGCTAGGGGCAACAACACTTCCATATTTATAGTTGTGAGTGGTAGGCTTCCTGGTTGCCATATTTTTGCTTTCCATTTTTCTTGCTAACCTGAATGCCTTCTCCAATGAATCAGGTTCCCAAAGGCAATCCTCATGTTGGATATTATCCTTTAAAGTCCCTATGAACACATCAATCCTATGCTCTTCTGGAATATATTTTACCGTTATTTTCAATTTTTGGAAGTCCTCAATGTGCTCCATCATTGGACCATTTTGTTTGAGATTTATCAAGTGGCTAAAAAAGGTGTTGATTTTTGTATTCTCATAATGTGCTATCATTTCACCGTAAAAATTGCCCAAGTGACAATTTGTTTACAAGAGCAAAGCCATCAATACCATATAAACTAATTTGGTTCCAAATATAAAGTTACAATACGTACTTTTTCTGTGTTCTGGACATTATGGAGATCAAAAATTTGCTCCATCTGTAGTATCCATGTTCTAGGATCCTTGCCATCAAACTTCCTCATATTGATTTTTGGAACATGGTGGGTCTTCAATTCAAGATTAGAGTATATGAAATCATGATTAACATTTCTTTTGTTCTCATCAGGATTTTCCTTTACTACCCTTTCACCATTAGTAACCATTTCTTGTAGTAACTTATTCAAATTTATCTTCAATTCTTGCATCTTAGTGCCCATGCCATTCATCTTAGTGTCCATGCCATTCATGTTAGCTTCCGTGCCATGCATATTAGCTTCCAGACCATCCATCCTAACTTGCATGCAATTCATATTAGCTTCCATGCCATTCATCTTGGCTTCAATTACCATTTGTGAGAGTGAAATTTGTTGTACTTGGTCTTGTAATTTTGATATATCATGTTGCATTTCTTCCTCTTCTTCACTAGTCATGCTAGAGCTTTTAGGTTGCTTGCTAGGTGTTTCCATTTTCTTTCTTTGGGGCATCAATTAGTGCTAATAATTCTTCATTATTCCCTTTGAATTCAAACTAAATTTTCAAACCAATCTTATGCAAAAATTTTAAAAAACTACACACTTTTTTTTTTCACTTTGTAAGAGCTCGATATTGAATCTGTTGTATCTCTGTAACTGTGGATATCGAATATTTGAAATCACATCCTGTAGTAGCCATTTTGAGTCCTCTTTCTAACCCCACAAGTCTAATCAAGATTCAATGCTCCAAGAAAGTGTTATGCCAAATCTTCCATGGTGACCTGATTATAGACTAGTTTAGTAGAGCGAACTTGTACAAAGTGCCACATGTCACCGTTTCGACCTTAGTATCTGAAACTGATATAAAGAAAGATACAGGTTGTCCTCTTTCAAAAAATTTTGATTCAATTTCAATATGATGCTTAGAAAAAAAGTTATGACGATTTTCCCCAGGTCACCTGTTTGGAATGTAATTCAGGAGTCTACAAAAACCCTAACTTCCTCATATCATATCTCCAAAAATATAGTGCAGCAAGCTCTAAAATTTAGACCCAAATTTTAGAACGATTTTAGCTCAAATGGGTTTTTTTTTGGCTTCTGAAACATCACAGAAAAAACGTTATACCGAGAATTCCACAATTACCCATTTGGAGAAGCGAAACCCTAGAATCCAAAGTTCTGATACCAAATGTTATGAAACCAACTCACAAAAAGATAGAAAAGAAAGATAAATGCCTTAGAATTTAGCCTCTTCAAGGGGGAAACCTCCTTTACATTACACAAATGAATGATTCTTGGATGATACAAATGACAAGACCTCCTTTCTATATATAGGATTCTAAGGGGTTATAAAATAAGCAGAGCCGACATAACAATAATAATGTAAGGGCACAATAATAATAATAGTGGGGGCTTCTATGGGGCACAATAATAACAATATGGGGACTACATGGGCACAAAAATATAATAAGGTGGTTTTACTAATAACAATAAGAGGTTGCACTAGTAGTATAGGGACCTCATAATGCAACCCACCATTCTAAATACCCTTGTATCATCAATCCCAGTTACCCACTAGGCACAACTAGCAATTTTGAAGAATGTCTCTGTCAGTTCCTCCATCCCTCTAGTCAATGGCCAGGTTGTGCCACCCCCTGGGGGGAAAAACCTAAATGTTTCTATGGTGTCAGGTGCCACTAATGTGAGTGGCTCACAAGCTCACATGCTTGGTATGAACCAACCATCTTCCGATATTATTCACAACCCTGCTGACCCTACTAGATAAAGCAATGTCCAGTACCAATAGGTTCATAATCCTGTTGGTCCATCTGGATTGAGCAATGTTCAGTATTAGCAGCCCTATGGGGCTCAGTTCCAATACCAAACGCCTTACATTTCATATGGTTCTCAAGGAATGGTTAACCAACCTTACACCCTCCAATCTGAGCAGTACATTCAGACTGGCAATGGCCAGATTTAGTTCAAAAATTTCCCGGGCACTATTCAAGTACCCTTCCAATATCAAGGACAACCTCTACAACAACAAGGGTAGCCTTTGTTACCACAAGGGCAACCTTTTTTGCAACAAGGTCTCTTCGTGAAACCATAAGGGAAAATGATCCCACAGCAAGGTCAACTGCAACAACTGCAAGGTCAACCCTTACGACAGTTGTAGCAAACTGTGCAACAATAGATGTAATATTCTCTGCACACCTCCTAACCCATGTCCTCGCAGGGCCAACCTCTACAGCTTCAGGGACAAATTTTGGAACCGCAAGGTCAACCCTTACAATAGGAAAAGAAACCAGGGTAATAGCAACCCTTGTACACATAGCAATAGGGTCAACCCTTGCAAGGGAAGGGACAAGGCCAAGTCCTGCAGTAGCAAGCTTAAAATCCAAATGTCCTAGGTCAACAGGTCCGGAAGCCTACCATCCAAGGCCATCAGGTACAAAACCCTAATGCCTTAGGTCACCAAGTTCAAAATCCTTTTGGTCAAGGGTAGAAAGTACATAATTCCTATGTCCAAGGGCAATAAGTGTATCAACTTTACGCCCAAGGAAAGCAGGTCTAAAATCCTCTTGTTTAGGGGCAACAGGCTCATCACCTATGTGTTCAAGGACAATAGGTGAAATATCCATATATCCAAGGTCAATGGGCTCAACAACCTTTTAAGCCATACGTTTCTTATCACCAACCTATGGCCAGAGAGTTCCAAGGTCTTAAGGGTCAACATCCCCCCTATGGTCAAGGTAATCCGCAATGGGGGTAGCCTTAGATGCCATATGGCCAAAATCCCCCACTGTAGGGCAAAAATCCTTACCAGGAGGGATGGGCTCCTCCATTCGGACCTGCTTATCGACCTCCCATGCCTTTTAACACTTAATTGCCATTCTTGACTACACTCCAGTTGCCAGATGTATCTCGCCTTATGAATGATCCAAACCTTCATTCGTCATATTGGCCTTCGGTGTCATCCAAGATACCAAGCGATTGTACAAAGTTTGATGGGAAAGCTAAAGAAGATCCTCAGGCCCATGTGATGACATATCACCTCTAGTGCTTGTCGAACTCATACGTTGACAATTCCATTCATCTCTATCTTTTCTAACGAACCCTCACGGGCACTGCAGCTAAGTGGTACATCGAGTTTTCTTGCAGTACTTACCATGACTTTAACTCTTTCGCCATGCCTTTCCTCACGCACTTTTAGTTGCTGGTTCACTATGAAACTGGCACCTATTTTCTCACATTACTTGATCTGAATTAGATCCATAGAAGACTGTCAAAGAACCATGACTGTATCAGGTTGGGAAAAATCTCTAAAGAAATGCAAAACAACGATAAAAAAACGCCCCGAACTAGTGGTAATGGTAGCCAGCATGGAACGATGAGGACCTCGATCAAAGCGCGCTCACTGCGGCCCATGGAGACCGCACAGGAGTTCAAAGTAGCCCCTAGGAGCCCCAGATTGGGAAACAGAGGTGGTTTTTTATGCGCGACTAGTGCTTAATCATGCTAATTGGGCGAATAGGGCCGTGAAGGAAAATCTCGAGCACTTGGTCGTGTGGGGAAACTAGAGAACCGCGGGAAGAAAAGGAAAAAGAGCTGAAGGTACAAAGGCAGGACCCGCGCTCTGGATAATTGTCGGTATTGATCAGGGCACCCTCAAATGGTAAGAGGTTTTGGACAAGAGCGAAGTGATTCCATACACTGATCAACGCGTGGCAAGCAGAGGTGAGAGAAAATCCTCATTGATTGTGCGCTATCGGTCGAGCAATTCAACCGCACGAAACATGTGTATGGCATTAGATCTGGAGGCCCCAAATCAAACGGTTGAGATCACGCCCGATGGAGGATGTGGAATCGGCGAAGGAATACACCACATTTTAGAAGGATTTGGAATCCGTTTGATCGCCATGGTGGAGGAAGAACGCGTCCATGACGTAACTGAAGAAACGAATCAACGAAGCATGCTAGCGCTGTTTAGAGGAGGACATGTGGCCACTCCCTGAGCATTCATGATGACATCGAACAGGGAACTCCAAGCGCAGCTGCAGAAGGAGAATCAATAGAGGCGGAAGAGGAACTGAACAGGCATTAGAATGAATGGCTAAAAGCCATGAACATAGACAGTCGAATCAGAGGAAGTTAGACAGTTAATCGAAGTTGCGAGACGAAGTAGTGGAACAGTGAACCCAAAGAGGAGGACTGAACACAGAGAACAGTAAAGCAAAGTATAAGAGATAGAGGGTCGAGCTGACCAGAGGCAACATCGAGCACCAGAGAGCTCGAAGATTCGAGCCATCCCATAGAGGATCTGTCCAGGCTGAGCACCACATTGGGATCTTGCCATTTTGGACCAAAGGGTCAGAGCTAGTAGGAAGAAGAAGAGTCTGTGCACTCCAGTGGCTTGGGGAATCCAAGAACCACCCTACCAAGCAAAACCTGCTTTAGGAGAACTCACATTGAGTCTCTATATTGTAATTCTCTGCTTAAAGGCACAATAAAACAAGGTCACCACTAAAAGTTGGACTGGAGATGTAGCCCTAGAGAATAGGGTGAACTCCTTATTAAATTTCTTGTGTCTTTGTGTTTCTTACTGTATTTCTCTGTTGTCTTTCCATTTTATTGTCTGTGTATTGGAAATTTGATGGATCTGTTTCTTCAATAACACAAAACACACATCAGCACATGAGTCTGTAATACCTTTATTCAATAAATCTTTAACTGATGTCCCTCGTAGGGAAAATATCAAATCAAGTGGTATAAGAGCTCTAGGCTATAAGGTTAGACAAGCTTGTGTTGGTTTAGCAGTGAATGCTCACTATATCAAAGCTCAAATTAGGAGAAGGAGAGTTGGTGTAAACTAATCCTGAAATTGGGAGAGTCTATTCTCGAAAGACAATGTCAGAGGAAGGTTCTGTAGGGCCAGACCCCCAATTCATAGAGAGTTTCCTAGCTATAAAGTCTATGGTTGAAGAAATGTACAGATACTTTAGAAAGCAAAATGTTGAAGATTCATTAGGTTCTAAACACGATAAAGGAGAAGATGAGTCTCACTTCCATGACCACTCCAAAGGAAAGGGGAACGAGGAAAGATTTCTCACACCTCCTAATAGTCCTATGCATAATAAGAAATCATATTTTATTAAGCTAGATGTTAAAGTTGATTTGCCTATATATGATGGAGAGCTAAATGCTAAAAAGTTGGACAATTGTATTACACAAATTGATGTGTATTGCAGGGTACAGAACATAGACTCAGACAAGAGTAAGATTCAGGAGGCACTGCCTTGGTTTGGTGGGAAGGCAGGACCCAAGATGATATGAAAAGACATGGTAAGACCATCTCTGTCTAGCATGAATTTGTTGCTACAATCAAAAAATAGTTCTATCCATTGGCCTACATTCAATAAGCATGATGAGTTGGCAAACTCTTCGATAGTTGAAGGGGAAAAGTGTGCAAGGATATGCTCAAGAATTCAAAAAGAGAGCATTGATGTTGGGTATCTCATTAGATTCACCAGAGACTCTTCTGAAGTACATTGGTGATCTACACAACTACATGAGGCATACAATCCTCATGTTTAATCCCACTAGTATAGATGAGGTATATGTACAAGCTACTCATCTAGAAGCTAGAGGAAAGAATGGCGATCTAGAAGTTGGGGGACCATCCCAACCCACTGTAAGCAAGAGCAAGGAGAAAAGAAAGCAGAAGTGGAAAGCAAGGAAGGCTAACACTGCACAGAAAGCCAAAGATTCATGCACTTAGAGTAAAAAGGAGGGACATGATGATGAGCATTGTTGGATTCTGCATCCAGAGTTGAGGCCTAAGAAGTCCGAGGGCAAGAAGAAGAAGACAGCTGCAGCTATTCAGAAAGATTTGTGGTCAAACTCAAGAGATGAAACAACTATAGCAGCCATTTGTATAAAAGTTAATAATTATGAAGCATATACTAGTAATTCTGCTCAATCTATTATTGATGAAGAAAATGAGAGAAAAATACATGAGCTTTTCGATATTCGAGTTATTTCCAAAAATCAAAATATTGATACTTTGTTTGATAGTGGCTCACAAGTAAAGTTGATTTCTAAAGCAGTTGTAAAGAAATTGGGATTAGCAACTACACCTTACAAGAAACCATACCCATTAGGATGGTCGAATGATAAAGCACAACTACAAGTGACTAGACAGTGTAAACTCAAGTTTTCTTTTGGGTTAGCGTTTGTAGATGAGGTTGAGTTAGACATAATTCCTTTGGATAAATGTGGAATTGTTTTAGGAAGTCCTTACTTGTATGATAGAAAGGCTATTATCTATAGAGTTGAGAACAAGTATCTACTTGTTATGGAATCAAATAATTTGTAAGAGATCATAAACTCAAGAATAATTATACTCTCATAAACTCAAGACAGATGAAAAGAGTGATAAATTCATGCAAACAATTCTTACTGATGGTTGCAAAGGAAAACAAAACTGATAAAACCAATGTATTTGAGGGCAGTA
This sequence comes from Pinus tabuliformis, assembly GCA_031772625.1. Classification (NCBI taxonomy): domain Eukaryota; kingdom Viridiplantae; phylum Streptophyta; class Pinopsida; order Pinales; family Pinaceae; genus Pinus; species Pinus tabuliformis. Next base: position 1,923,024,587 of record CM062817.1, on the reverse strand, counting down.
ATTTTGAATAGCATGCTGATATAGAAAAGGTTGTTTCAGAGTATGATTTCATGTTTCAAGAACCTAAAGGTCTGCCACCCAAAAATGGGATAGTACATGATATTATTTTGCAGCAATATGTTCCATTGCCTAACATTGGGATGTACAGGTTGTCGACTTTAGAGAATGTTGAAATCAAGAAGCAGGTGTAGGAGTTGCTCAAGAAAGGGTTCATTAGGCCTAGCACATCACCACGTGGGTCACCAATTGTTTTGGTGAGAAAGAAAGATGGCTCGTGGATAATGTGGATTGATTACCGAGCACTGAATAAGATAACAATAAAAAATCGTTATCCCCTTTCTCGCATAGATGATCTTTTAGATCTATTGAAAGAGGTTGTTTTTTCACCAAGCTGGATTTGCACAGTGGATACCATTAGGTTAGAGTTGCAGAGAAAGATGCATGGAAGACTACTTTTAAAACAAAGCAGGGATTGTATGAATGGCTAGTTATGCCTTTTGGCTTAACTAATGCTCCTGCTACTTTCATGAGATTAATGAATGATGTGCTCAAACGTTTTCTTAATGATTTTGTTATTGTGTATCTGGATGACATTTTAATTTTTAGTAAAACATGGGAAGAACATTTAAATCATGTTAAGCAGACATTAGATGTTTTGAAAAGAGAAAAACTTTATGTTAAACTCTCAAAATGTGAATTTGGCAAAACATCTCTAAACTACTTGGGTCATATAGTAGGGGGAGGTGAATTGAAAATAGACCCCTCTAAAGTGGCAGTGATTGTGAACATGCATAAACCCAGGACTTATACATAAGTGAGAAGCTTCGTAGGAGCAACACAATATTGGAGGAAGTTCATTTCTAACTTCTCCTTGATTTCAGCTCCCTTACATACTTTAACAGGATTGAATAAGGTGTTTCAGTGGGGAGGCAAACATCAGAAAGCCTTCGACACCCTGAAAGAGAAAATTAGTATAGCACCTGTACTAGCACTACTAGATCTACAAACACCATTTGAGATCCAAACTGATGCCAGTGACTATGCCATGGGAGCAATGTTGACACAGCACAGTAAACCCATATGTTATCATTCTGAGAATTTTAATCCTGCAGTAGTTAACTAACCTACATATGATAAAGAATTGTATGCATTAGTTCAGAGTGTGAAAAAGTGGAAACATTACTTAATGGGCAAAGAGACTGTAAACATACTGATCATCGACCACTTCAATATCTACACTCCCAAACTAAGTTGCAACAATCAAGACATTACAGATGGATGGGTTTTCTAAAACAGTTTCATTTAGTCATCAGATATAAAAAGGGCATACATAACAAGGTTGCAGACATGTTATCTAGACCCATTATAAATGCATCTACCATACTTAAGAATAATTCTGTGCTACATGAAAACTACATAGAACAATATGCGCAGGATATGGACTTTAAAGATGTATATGCAACTTTGAGTCAAGGCAAAAGAGTAGAAGAATTGGACTATCATATAAAGGACTGACTCGTATATCATTGTGGGAAACTCTGCATTCCACAAACTGAGAGAGTAAAGATAATTAGGGAAGCACACACTTCTCTGATATCAAGTCACTTTGGGTTAAGTAAAATAGTTGCACAGCTGCAAAGATTCTACTATTGGCCGAAAATGAATGAGACAGTTTCTAGATATGTAGGAGGGTGTGCCATGTGCACTAAAAGCAAGCCCAGCAATAGAAAACTAGGCTTGTAGACTCCATTTCCAGTTCCTTCTCACCCTTGGGAAAGTGTTTCCATGGATTTTGTTGGAGGACTGCCTAAATCTAGGAAAGATCATGATTATCTATATGTTGTTGTGGATAGGTTAAGCAAAATGTGTATTTTGATACCTTGTAATAAACTGATTATAGCTGAACAGACTGCAAAATTGTTCTTTGAACATGTATGGGTTCATTTTGGATTACCCACTTCCATTGTATCTGATAGAGACACCCGATTTGTGGGGAAGTTTTGGTCAAGTATGTGGGAACTGATGGACACCAAGTTGAAGAAAAGCACAACTTTTCATCCACAAGCAGATGGCCAGACAGAAGTAGTAAACAGGATAGTTATCCAGTTACTGAGAGGATATTGCAATAAACATCCTAAGCTTTGGGATGAACACTTGTGTTTTGTGCAGCATGCTTACAACAGAGCCAAACAGTCTTCTACACAGAGATCTCCTTTTGAGACCTATTTTGGTTTCATACCAAGGTCTCCTTTGTATTTGTCTTTGGTAAAGATACCATTGTTGATGGACAAAGTGATGTGGAAAAGGCAAGTAGGTTCATTAAATAGGTCAAGTAGATCCACCAAGAAGTACAAGAACATCTGGAAAAGAGCCAGGCCAAGTACAAGGCCAGGCATGAAAAGCATTGGATGGAGCATAGTTTTCAAGTTGTGGACCAAGTCTGGCTGTATATCAGCAAGGACATGATGCAAGGTGGAGGTAAAAAGCTAAAGCCTATCAGGTATGGACCTTTTAGGATACTTGAGAAGATTGGTGAAAATGATTTTCGCCTTGATTTACCAGCTTACATGCACATATACTCAGTCATAAAATGAAAATTGCTTGAGATTGTTTGAACCTTCAATGGTTGATGACCTTGAAGAGCAGAGTCAATTGCCTTCTATTGATGACCTACTACCTGAATATCTTAATGAATTGTAGGAAGACACATTGTTGGATAGAAAGGTAAGGACAACACATAGGGGAGATGTTGAGTACCTCAGGATTGGGCTCAAAGGTTCGAAGCCAAGCAGTGCAAAGAGGATTGAGATTGGACAAGTGAGAAAGAAATACCCTCACTTAGTCGATGCTTGAAAACCAACTTTTGGTGGTCCAAAAGCTTTCTCAGTGGGAAGGTCGTTATCCAAATTGGATCCATAGAAGACTGTTAAAGAAACATGATTGTATTAGGTTAGGACAAATATCTAAAGAAATCCAAAACAATGATTAAAAACACCCTGAACCAGTGGCAATGGCAGCCAGCGTGGAACGACGAGGACCTCGGTCAAAGCGCACTGACCGAGGCCCATGGAGACTGTGCATGAGGTCAAAGTAGCCCCTGGGAGCCCCAGATTGGGAAACAGAGGTGGTTTTTGATGCATGATTAGCACTTGGGCGAACAGGGCCATGAAGGAAAAGCCCAAGAACTCAGTCACATGAGGGAACCAAAGAAGCGCGGGCGGAAAAGGAAAAAGTGCTAAAGGTACAAAGGCGGGACCTACGCTCTGGAAAACCGCCGGTATTGATTGGGGCACCCCCAAATGGTAAGAGGTTTTGGATGAGAGTGGAGCGATTCCATAAACCGATCGACACGTGGCCAACGGAGGTGAGAGAAAACCACCATTGATCACGCGCTATTGGTTAAGCAAGTCAACCGTGTGAAACATGCGTATGGCGTCGGATCTGGAGGCCAGAGATCAGACATATGAGATCGAGCCCGATGGAGGAAGCAGAATGGACGAAGGAATACGCCGCATTTTAGAAGGATTTGGAATCTGTTTGACCACCACGGTGGAGGAAGAACGCATCCATGACGTAATTGAAGAAACGAACCGACGAAGCATGCTGGCGCCATTTAGAGGAGGACATGTGGCCACTCCCTGAGCATTCATGATGACACCGAATAGGGAACTCCAAGTGCAGCTACAGAAGGAGAATCGACAGAGGCAGAAGAGGAACCAAACAGGCATTGGAATGAATGGCTAAAAGCCATGAATAGAGACAGTCGAATCAGAGGAAGTTAGACAGTTAGTCGAAGTCGAGAGATGAAGAAGTGGAACAGTGAACCCAGAGAGGAGGACTAAACACAGAGAACAGTAAAGCAAAGCAAAAGATATAGAGGGTCAAGCTGACCAGAGGTAGTATCAAGCACTAGAGAGCTCAAAGATTCAAACCATCCCATAGAGGATCTGTCCGGGCTGAGCACTGCATTGGGCTCTTTCCATTGTAGACAAGAGGGTCACAGAGCTAGTAGGAAGAAGAAGAGTCTATGCACTCTAGTGGCTTGGGGAATCTAAGAACTGCCCTGCCAAGAAAAACCTGCTTCAGGAGAATGCACATTGAGTCCTTGTATTATAATTCTCTACTTAAAGGCACAATAAAACAAGGCCACCACTAAAAGTTGGACTGGAGATGTAGCCCTGGAGAATAGCTTTAACTCCTTATTAAATTCCTTGTGTCTTTGTGTTGCTTACTGTATTTCTATGTTGTCTTTCCATTTTATTGTATGTGTATTGGCAATCTGATTGATCCGTTGCTTCAATAACATAGAACACACACCAGCACATGAGTTTGTAATACCTTTATTCAATAAATATTTAACTGATGTCACTCGTAGGGTGAATATCAGATCATCGCTTACGCAAGATACTGTGACACACATCTCTAGTCACATCCATGAATGGAGACGTAAACGTTGCCTGATCAAATTTGAGATTGCTAATCAGTTTCTCACTGAATGGTTCACAAAATCATTCGTAGCCCCAATTTCTCGTGATATAGATATGGGTGGATGCGTTACTGAAGAGCAATCCATTGCTCGTGCCCAGTACTTACATCTAGTTTAATCTTAGTCTGGCACTTTGCATGAGTTATTACCTAATGCTCCACAGTGATCATCCGATCCTACAGCATCAAAGTCACAAGTTGTACCTTCCATTGATGTAGTTATTGGTTTGGTATCCCATACCCCTGCTAAAACGTCTTCCAAATAGAAGTCGATCTCAAATGTTGTTCCTAAGAGTTTGTCCTAGAATCCACCTGGACCTAGTAAAACCTCAGAGGTCGACGTTGTCTAGTCTACCACAACAAAAAATTCCTCGAAAGGAAAGAAGAAAGGCAAAGGAAAGGGTAATGCCAATGCCCCGAAATAGGGTCCTCCCAAATCATCTGTTAGTGAACCTTCGCAATGGAAACCTAAGTATCCTTGCCTAATTTGCAAGGAAGATCACTACACTAAGGATTGTCCATGATGATCCAAAGTTAGCCGCTTGCTCAAAGGGACCCCCACTGTCCTCAAAGAGCCATTTATGTCTCATCAAACTCAAATGGTATACCAACCCCAATCTACTTCCTCCAAATATCAACTGTTCATGATGAGTACGCCTATTAATGTCGCTACTAGATTGAAAGATTATCAAACTCCTACTTCGACAACTAGGAAGGAGAAAGAAACCACACCTTCTTCTTCTTCCCTGAGTTCTAGCCCTCTCCATATTGAGCACCCTAACCTTGACTCTGCTATACGATCACCCTCTTGAGGCGTGCTATAGAAATCCTCGTATAATCCCAATTCCTGAGTCGTGCAGCACTATAATATTCTTGAGGATTTGGCTCAGGCACCATCAGCTATGTCGGCCCTCAAGGTGCTCCAAAGCCGCCCATCACAATAGAAATCTTTACTGTCACCTATCAGGGGCATTGATCCCACTGATCCCAATTTGATATGCTTTGATCTAGAGAACAATGTTCCTCGTCTTCCTCATCAGATTTCATTTCTTATTCAGGTAATCATCAATGAGAACACCATCCATTAGACTACCATCGATGAAGGTACCTCCACCTACATCATGTCAACTGCATGCTATAAGGATATTGGTTTCCTTGCTTTGAACTAATATCTGAACACTTTGGAAGCTTTCGATGAGCGTGATTCATGGCCCTTAGGTGTCTTACCTAACCTTGCCATCACTCTGGAAGGCAAGATAGTACAAGTCGAGGTAGAAATTGTTGATGCCAATCTCAACTATAATCTTCTACTCGACCAAAGCTAGACCCATGCCATGCATGCCATGGCCTTTTCTTTATTCCATGTGATTCGTTTTCCCTATCAAGGGAAGATTATCACTGTCAACCAACTGTCTTTCTTTACCTCTTCCTCCTCAGATGGAAATGTTTCGTATGTCAAGCACACTGGTGCTCCCTATGAGAGTGTGGGGGAAGGTATTTTCAAAGATTCTACCTTAATGGGAATTTTTCCACTCCTACCTCCTCGTGTTGCCTCTATCAACATGATCTCACTCAAATATAATAATTGGGTCATACCTTCACCAGATCTTGTTGATACCTGGGGCGAGGTTATGCCACTTAGTCACGCCGAAGTCAATTACGTGGAAATTGTTTCGGCTTCAAGTTCTGCATCCTATGCTTCTTTTATGTCAAATACCTCTCTCGATACGTACTCTCAATCCCCATGGCTTGGTGCTTTGGAATCACCTGATCCCTTAGCCGAGACCTTCCTTACTGATGAAGGTATCATGGAAGTCATGTCTCTGAAGGAACCACCTTGGACCGATACTCATCATCGCTCCTTGTTCTTGCCTCGTCCAGTGGTCATGTCTACCATTTTTGAAGAGTCCTCTTCTCTGTTTCCACTACTGATCGTCACTCACGAAGTATGGTTGAAAGGAAATTTGGGTAATATTACCCAAACTATGTCGATTGACATTTCCATCAAACCTGGTATCATTGAATACATTTATATTGAGGTATCTTGTTCTTTGGATGATATCAAGACATATACTCATCTATTTCAGGAATTTTCTGATGTGTTTGTGTGGTCCTACAAAGAAATGCCCAGCATTGATCCTAGCATTGTAGTGTACAAAATCCCAACTTATCCACACACAAAGCCTGTCCGTTAAAGGCTTCACCCGATGCACCCTAGGAAGGCTGCCACGATTAAGGGTGAAGTTGAAAAACTTCTTAAGGCTGGGTTCATTTACCCCATTCCCCTTATAGATTGGGTGTCCAATATTGTCTCGATGAGTAAAAAATTAGCCGGATCCGCATTTGCGTTCATTATCGAGATAGAAATCGTGCTTGTCCTAAAGATAACTATCCTACTCCCTTAATTGATCAAATCATTGATGAATTTGTCGAGAGAGAGATCTTTTCCTTCATGGATGGTTTTTCTGGTTACAACCAGATAAACATCGAACTGGGCGATCAAGAAAAGACAACTTTTATCTCTCCATGGGGTACATTCACATACAAAAATCTCCCATTCAACCTAAAAAATGTTGGGGCTACGTTTGAGAGGGCAATGTCCTATGCATTTCATGATATTCGCAACATTGTCTAGCCTTACTTGGATAACCTTCCTGCTCATTCTCGTTGGAGCCAAGACCACTCAGACCATCTTCGGTAGATTTGTTTGTGCTGTAGGAAATATAACATTCAGTTGAACTCGCACAAATGTGCTTTCTGCGTAGAATCCAGATGAAGCTTCTCCTTGATCCGTTAAAAGTCGAGGCCATTGTAAATTTACCCCGTCCATATTCACTGCACCAACTCCAAAGCCTGCAAGGAAAGGCCAAATTTCTCCGTTGTTTTATACCCAACTATGGCTTGTTAGCCACAATATTTACTTGGTTTCTAAAACAAGGAACGCCCTTTGTATGGGACGAGTTGGCCCAAATATCTTTCGATGATCTTGAGGCCATCCTTGTAAGATCTCCTATGTTTCACCCACTAGATTATTATCAAGATTACTTCCTTTACCTAGCCGTGGCCCCTAGAACCATTGCTATAATCTTGGTCCAAGACAATGAAAAAGGCAACGAACATGTAATCTACTACCTTAGTTAGAATCTCCTCGACACTGAAATGCGTTATGAACATGTCAAGAAGTTGGATTTGGCTATTGTTCAGGTTGTTTAATGCTTTCGGCACTATATCCTTCTGTGCATGACTACAATGATTTCTGAATACAGCCCCATGACCTATATCCTGACTCGTCAGTTGCTAGGGGGAAACTATTCTAAATGGATCGTGATGTTGCAAGAATTTGATTTGGTATTTACCACTACCAAATCTAAGAAGTCACTCGTTTTCGCTGCATTGATTTGTTCCCTTCCCTCTAAGTCTCTTCCTGTTGGTGCAGATGAACAACTTCCAGATGAGACCCTCTTTCTGATTAGCACCTTTGATCCATGGTACGGTGACATCATCGTGTATCTCCAGACATCCACGTTCTAGTCCGCATTGACTAAGGATGATCATTGTAGGATTGAGAATCACTCCCAACCCTACCGTATTATTGGTGATACTTTATACTGTGTCGGTGTAGATTCAATTCTTCATCGATGCCTTACGATCGACGAAGCTAAAAGAGTTTTTAATGATTGCCACTCCAGGGCATGTGGTGGTCATATGTCTGGTTATGCTACTGATCAAAAAATCCTTCGTGCTAGTTATTTTTGGTCGTCTATCTTTAAGGACTGCATTCTTACTGTTCGCAAGTGCCATGAATGCAAAATTTACCAATGCAAGATGCATGCCCCACCCACTCACCTACACCCCATCATTACCGTTGGTTCTTTTGCCAAATGGGGCATCGATTATATGACATGTAACCCTCGTTGGCCAGGGGACATGGATATATTATTGTCATTGTGGAGTATTTCACTAAATGGTCCAAAGCGATGCCTACATACTCTGCATATGGTAAGACTGGTGAGCTCCAGTATTGTAGCAATGATGCTGCAGCTCATGGTACTCCCTACTTTACTTTTATCAACCCGGTAGTTCGTAACAAACTTGGCAGTGATGGTGTTGTATGCACAAGTACTAGCTCTTACTGCAGGCTGTCACTTGATCGGCTGGCACAAGTTCGTTAGGATCTTAAGCCAACTTTGATGAGTTCTCAGAAGAAGCTTTTAACTATGATGGAAGAAAGCTAACTCGAAAGAGGCTAGTCTATTTGTAGAAAGAAGATGAAAATTGAAAGGAAACGCAAACCCTAGCAAACCCTAATTTTACCCACTAGCCCTACTTTTGCAAGAAAAGAGATGAAACTACTGAAATGGATGCCATTGACTAATGAAAAGGTAAAATGCATGTATTCAGGCTACTTCTGAAGGAAAATATCGAAAAATCATCTTTTTGTACTTTTGAGCAATTTTATGCAGAATTATTATGCTTGTGTTTTAACTATTTGTGACTATGCAAAGGTTTGGTGGAGAAGGGAGATGGAGTTGGCTTTTACAGGAGGTTGGGAAGGTGTGGAGAGTACCTAAGGAGTCCCTAGTACCATTCTGGGGACTTCCACTGTGATCAAACTTTGAAAAAACACTCGCATGAACTTCTACAAGAGGCTGCAAGGGATCTACAGGAAGTTCTACAGGAGGTTCTACAGGAGGAGGCCGAAAGTGGTTTTTGGAGGTTTGAAGGTGGAAAAATGGTGGGAAAAAGGAAATGAAGGCTGGATGGAGCTATCAAAGGGTCTAGGACTCTGTCAATGGAGATCAAACATGAAGGAGATGGTTGGATTTCTGCAAAGGTCAAGTAATTTTGCACAAGAACGTAGGAATTAGGGCAGTTTGCGAAAGTATGGCGAATGAGTGGAGGAGATCTTGAGAGATGGATTGGAGTAGGCTGAGTGAGGGAAGAATGATAAGCTGGAGTGTTCTACAAGTGAGCTGCACACTTACTTTTCAAAACTGTCCCAAGCAAGAACTTAAAAACACAGTTTACCTATTTTGACCTAATTGAGACCTAAAAAATAGAAAAGTGCTAAACAGAACTTTATGGACATAAAATTATGCGAGAAAGCCATGGGAAATGAAAATGAAATGATCTAAGCATGTAAATCCAACTGATATCAACTTCTCCAACTTGAAATCTCACACTAGCAATTGCATTAGAAAGAAAAAAACAGTGTTTTGGTGGCAGCAAGAGTGCCTTGGTCTCAAATCATGGTCACAAGGAGGGAGAAAGGAGATCAAGGCCTGCTTGGTAGCCTTTTTGGATATTTTTTTGTTATTGCAGCAAACTATCTAATCAACCTGAAGTAAGGACAACTATTCTAATCATCAAAAGAAACCTAAGTAACAAAGAAAGATTTAACCTAAACAACAAAAATTATTTCATGAATGCAAGAAAAAGTCATATAATACACAAAGGAGGTACTAGGCACTTGGGTTGGGCCCAACCCCAAGAGCTACAGCCCCCTAGGAAAGATCAGTGCTAGTTCAAAGCTAGATTCATCTTCATTGATCAAAAAAATAATAGTTACATCACAAAACTGTCTACAAAAAGAGCTCGAAAATGAGCTGAGTACAAGGCTACAGTAAAGTGTGAAAATAGACTACCAAATGGCTAACCTACTGAGGCTTGAAGCCTTCTTATTTTTACAAGTGATTACTCCCAACAATCCTCCTAAACTTTAGGAACTCGGCTGCCTAAGACTGCAGATAACAGCAACTTCACTGGACCTGCTCGGTTGCCCCTTGGAATCATCATTTGTGGGCTATTGTACTCTGATTTGTTGATGGAGAACTCAAGGAAGGGGTAATTTAATGTAGGAGACACCCCTCCTATAAGTCCTCAGCCCTGTTTCTTTGAGTTTGGCTGCCAATCTACTCATAAATGCCTGGTCTTGGTCCAAAAATGTCTGAAAAGTTCCAATAAACACTCAATAGACTTTGTGGTAAAGTGACTATCCCCATTCACTCAATTGACATAAATATATTCAAAAACATGCACAAAACTATGGAGAATGGTGGATTAAATGAAAATAATAGGCAGAATGAGCCCATATAGTTACCCATTTCTGGGGCTCATCATCACCCCCTGTTGAATGTGTTGCTCATCCTCTGAGGAACTAATATATCTCTTTATCTTTGATAGCTTTAACAACTTACCTGACATCCCAAGCCTCTGAGTTGATGTCCTCTTCTCTGTCATGAAAACCTGCTTTTCTGTCCACTTCCTCCCATTGTTTTTGTCCCTCCTCCTCTTTATCCCCTTGCAATAATCCTAGCAGCAATGGAGGACTGAACTTAATACCAATCCAGTTGGCTTTCAATTTTTTCATTGATTGTTTGTATAGGTGTACTCTCCTCATAGCTTCCCTCATTCTAGTTAGGGAGTGATACTCCCTTATTTTTAGGTTATGGGAAAATGTATTCCATCTTCTTGTGCAAGCATGAAGGCAGTTATCACCGAACAGTCTCTCCATATCTTCAAAGTGCGTAATAGCCTGTGCTTGCCTTTCAACATAGTCAGGTGAAATATGAGGGTTTTCTGCAAGGTGCTGGTGGGCATATATGAGAGTTGAGGGATCTTCTGGTTCTGCCCTTATTATGAGGGGATCACTTAGCTCCCTGGTCATAATCTTCTGAATTTCTACTGCTCTCTTTTCCTCATGGCTCAACCAAGAAGCCATGACCATGAGTTGTAGGTCTCCTAATGCAGCATTTGGATCCCATAGATTCATGTTGGGAAATGCCAGGTTGTGTAAATAGAATTCTAATAACTTGGCTTTATCTTTAGCTGAACTACTATCACATAAATGCATAAACTGATTATAATTCTAGAATGGGATTGTGCCCCTTTGGGCCAATGTTTTAATTTGGAATTGGAGCCATTGGTCTTTAAGATACAATGCATAGAATTTAGCCAGTTTTCTACATTTCAAGGCTTCCATTGCCCAACTGGCCATGCAGGCCATTTGGGCTTCTTTTTCCTGCAACTACTGTTTCAAAATTTTCGCTTCATCTGCTGCCTGAGACTCTTTTTCTTGCAGTTGTTTCATTAGCATTTACACATCAGCCTGTGGCTCTTCATCTTGCTATTGTTTCTTTATTCATTCATTGTCTGTTAGGGGACCTTCTTGCTATTGCTTCCCTTCCAAGATGGACAACCTATCTCCCTTATGAATTTCTTGTTGTTGTAACTGCTTTTTCGGTAATTCATTTTCTTCCTATAGTTGGGCTCTTTTACTACTCTCTATGTGCCTTACCATGGCCAACTCCCCTATCAATTCCTTAAGTGTGTCCTCCATGTGCCCTATGTCTTCAATTCCTTTAGATTTAGCAACTTGCATCCAGGTGTGGGTTTTGACCCTCTCTTTTTCTAATTCAAAGAATAGAGGCACAACAAATTTTTGTGGGATGATATTTCCACCTTCTAGCAGATTGCAATAGGAGCCTAAATTAGGCTGAGGGCTTGGTTTAGGTATTTCTTTGGCCTTGCCTTCCTTTTGTGACTATGTTTCCACCTTCCCTTATAATTTTTTAGTTTGTTTTAGCTTGGCTAGTGTTTCTTGTAGAGATGTTTCAACTTCTTATAGAACTGCTTTGGAGTCCATCAACTTGATTCTTTCCTTCCAGGTGGATGTTTTGGGACTTCCTCTATCATAGGTGATAGAGATCTTGGAGGGAGATTTTTCCTTCTTTTCAGTAGGTGTATCCTCAATGACAATTGGTTCCTTTGATGTTGGCTGGGGCTTGACCACTTTAATCTTGGTGCTCCTTCTAGCTTTAAAATACATAGAGGTTTGCCTTTTTCTTTTTCCTTTTTGTTTTGCTAGAGTGCTTAATGCAGCAAGCACGGCTGCTGCTTCCCTTGCCAATGTTTCAGGGGATGTTTCTTTCTACTATTATTTTCCTTCATCTCATGCAGCCTTTCCTATGTCTACTATTTTTTCTTGTATCTCTGCTATCGTTGGTGGTGTCTTCTCTTTTTCTTGCTGGGTCCCTACCTTGCCTGTGGTAGTCTTCTTTTGGGCTTTCTTGGGCTTTTTCTTCTCAGCCTTTGTCCTTTTTCTCTTCTCCATTTTTGAGGTTGTCTTCTTTTCTGCCTTAGGCTCAGCAGTAGCTTTGTCAAATTTCTCCTCTTCGTTCTGTTTCTCCTATGTTTTTCCTTCCATTTGAATTTCTTGTGCTTCCTCATTACTGCCCTTCTCAAGTTCTTTGGTTTTCTCCTCCTCTTCACTCCTGGATGGGCTAATCTCCTCAGTCAAAGTTTTGATGTCATCATCTCTAGACATATTCCTGAAAATTTCCCAAGCTATGGGGACGGTGTATGTGTGTAAGGCATCTTCTACCAATAGTATCGTGAGCCCATTGTGGGCTAGCTGGTCTGGGACCCCTGCATTTAGCTTGGCGCACATTCTATCAAAGATTGGAGGAGAAAATATAGGAGACTGAGTTTTCTAGCTAGAGGTAGGTCCATCCCATATCTCAATTCATGCAACAACCTGACGTGATAACCATAAATTATGCCAAACCTCCCTTCACATGTGATATACTTCATTATTTGGAAGCTGACTTCACTCCATGGAGGAGGCAAGCTTGTTCTTCTGACCCCATTTTTATCCTCTACAGGATGCTCCTCATGCTGAAAAAATGTCTTCTTAGCAACCTGTCCCAATGTTTTCACCTCCTCGCTCCAAAGGAGCCCAAGTGGAAGACCTATGATTCTACTGATAAAATCAGGTGTAAGCTCTAGGGTCAGACCCCTAAAACTGACTGTAGCATGTGTTTTCGAATGGGGTCTTAGGGACATAAAAAATTATTCGGTCACCTCCTCATCATATCCCTGAATTCTTTCAAAGAAGGGTATCTAGTTTTCCTTGGTGAAGAGGGTCACCACCTCAGAGTGCTCATACAATTTGCTGGAGTTCAAAGGTTCTTTTCTCATGAAACGTCTTGGCATGGTGTTGAGTGCTTTTTAAAAAATGCTCAGGTGAAAAAAGCAGGCAAAACTGAAAGCAGAGGGATAGCTTAATTTTGTCTTTTTCTAAAACTAGATAAGGAATTTCCCATGTGCTTTCTCCTTACAACATCAAATTGCAATATTTCCTCAGTTTCAAACTGATTTTATCCTGAATTTGATTCTTTGCTTTTGGAAAGAATTTTTTTTTTGATAGAACAGAGGATAAATAACACATGGTTTTTTTCAGAGAGTTGACAAATATGCAAATTCAATTTTTTTTCTTTCACACAGGATGGTTTCTATGGTTTCATGTGTTTTCTTTATAGTAGAATGTGAGAAAGAAGAAGATAGACTTCAAATGTAGAGAAGAAAACAAAGAACTGTGTAGAACTCAGGGAAAATATGCAGGCAGAAGTTTAAGCTTCACTCTCCTTTCTTTCAACCATGTGCTATGTTTTTAATCCACCACCTTATACAAATAAGTCATATGCAGAGAGGTTTCCCGAGCCTACCTCATTTCAAGCTCGAATTTTGACAAAAATCCCAGGTTTTCCTTCTGCAGAGCTGTTCTCTGCCCTTCCTGTAGAAATCTTCCAGCTCCTGTAGAATGTAGCAGTGCTCCTGTAGAGCCTGATAGGCGGGAGGGTTTTGAAAAACTGGCAGAAAACTGGCGGAGGATGACTGGTTTGCTGCTCTAGAAGTGGTAGGTGAGTACTGTAGTCGAGAATGTCGTGAATGAAGAATGAAACAAAGGGTGGTGGAGGCTTCGACCACGCTGTCCTTTAACTGTTGGCATAATCCGTGGTGAGGTGGCCAGATGGGTACGTTATCCCCATCCAGACCATTGGTCCTACGTCACGGTCATAATGGTTCTGCATGCCGCTTGACTGCCATCACCTCCCTTACTCCTATTATACGCCGCCACCACTACCAATCCCGAATGTTTTTTCCCGAATTGACATACCACACGTGTTGGTTGCGTATCTGATCGACAGTTTGAATTTGATGGGGCTCATTTGAATTCCACAAGGGTGTGTAACTGAACAAGGGTGGCCAGTTAACTAGCCACTGATTCCATTTAATCATGACCATTCCCACAGTTCATGTAGTTTTGAAATAATACTCATGCAATCAAGGAATAGGTTTAGGAACTTACCGGCTCAGTCGTTGTGTTATGCATATTTTGGACTTTGGCACTTCATTTCCTCGTTGTTGTTGTTGCTTGCGCTTTGCATGCTCGACCTTGGGCTTATGCTGATGATCTCTCATTCAAACATTTCTCCTTGCATTTTTCATACGTCCAGCTGTGCTGATCCTGTCTCTGGAGTATGTTTTTCAAAGGGATCGACTGCTACACGAATCCTGTAGGATTTCCGGTAGCTGCTTCTCCTTCTGAAATTCAAGCTAATATTTGAGTAGGGCTAAAATTGCTGAAGAAGATCTCGACTGAAAAGAAATCACAGCTGGAAGGTATCAGGTAGGAATGAGTAAAAATGTTGATGCTTTTATTTCTCATCATTTTTTAATTTTCAGAATGAAAGAAACAAAATTTCTATATGTGACTATGTAGGGACACAAAGAAATGAGTGGAAATGTAGGTGTACAGGGATGGAATGGTGAAATAGGAAGATGGATGGTGGCAGGGAGGTTCACATGCCTCATAGACCAATTTACAACCCTCGGGTGCTTTTCCGAGATTGATTTTGGCCTTTCTGTAGTTTATACAGGATCCTCCTATAGAATACATAGAGTTTCCTGTACGATGCAAAATTTCAGAACAAATGAGGCCAGAACTTGGGAAAGGATAATGGTGATGGGGGGATGAATTGTGAAGGGTGCATGCAGCCTGGCCATGTCTTTTTCCTCTTGTGCAACCCTCCTGTTGTAGGGAAAAGTATCCGATTCGAATGACCCTATCCCACTCTAAGGGTGATAGTACCTCAGCAACACCTGTAAAGAAAACTATTTAAGGTTTACTTCTTTACGAAAGCAAGAGAGAATGAGGAAATGCACTAACCGTTGCCTTGCGCTTAATGTCGAATCCAAACTCTTCTCTTTGGCTGCTTGCTCCCAGCTCCGTGCTCATTTGCTGGCCCAGCTACAATGAGATCCTACAAAATAACAAAGAAGGAAACTACAAGAAGCATGCAATCATAACTGATTCAAGGATTAGCATAAATCAAATATACAATTATCACAACACATCATTGAAACAAGTGCATATAGAAGAACCTCAGTAGCTTTTATTAATGAAGAAGTAAAGTTCTGAGAGAGTTACAACCATTGAAGTCCCCAATCCAGCAACACCTCCCAGCAGAAAGAATTTCTCCTCTTCACCTCCTTCAAGCAATCACCCAATAGTTCTATAGTGAAACCAACAGCATATAATTACTTTGCACAAAATTCCAGCCTCCTGAGCTCATAGGAGAGAGCTCAATATATAGATGAATTGAGAAAGGATGAGTCAGCTTGCAACTGATGTGTAGCTGCCTTGTGTCCTCTCTCTCTTCAGTTGATCTTCAGTTCTTGAGTCCACTTGGAGAACCTTGCTTCCACTTGGAGAAACAGAGCCTCTGACTCATCACAAGGTGAAATCCCTGATCCAAGTGTCATTTTTGGAAGATTCCAGAGCAATGACTCAGTGTGCCACTTGTCCCATCTCGCTCAGCGTAGGTGGCCTTTGTTCCAATTGCTTTGCAACGCAGGTACACCATGGAGGAGTTGAGTTTCAGCACAGAAGCCTAGTGGAGCACCTGCTTTGATTTCAGGATTGCTTGTTTTTTAGTGTTTTCAGGTGGAGAACTGATCTGAGAGCTGTTGGTTTGCTGACCTTGTTCCTCTAGGGGTAGGAACATCATGTTTAGGGACTTTGGATCCCTTGGATTATTGACAATTCATGCCTGATGCTGCAAGGCACAAAATTGTCTATAACAGATGCCCCCTAAAGTATGAGGTCGTTTATCGGGTGAAATGCTTTATTAGGAGGATCCGAAGTTCATTCAATCTGCTGAGAAGTGTCCTGTAATAAGATACAATACAATACATTATTTTTCATACTTTTTCATGATCTAGCTGAGGCGGGCATTCCCATGCTCAGCTTTATAAATTCATTTTGGTACATAGCACAGACGATCGTCTGATGATAGACTGATAATTCTCTGTTGAAATTATCATCCTTTGAGAAGGATGATCATCTGCTGTAATGATGTACATATCAAATGTCTTTATATCCTGAATATATATCGCAGCCCGGATGGATGAAACTAGATCCGGGGTCTTCAATCTCTTCCGATCTTCACTCGATGTACAAGTCGATCCATGTGAGAATTTCTTGAAGTCGAACATGGAAAGACATCGCTTGATTACCGGTCAATGATGTAAACCGTTAACAAGCGCGAGAGGAATCACCGATAAGGATGATGACCCTCAAGGTACGGCAGTACAATTCACATGGTGGGAATAAAGGACTTGGCGTCGACCACCATGCAAAATCTTCTGGTCGAAGGTCATTGATGTATACCTGTCGCCGGAAGTGAGAAACTTGCCATTGAGGCATGCAAGTTTCAAAGTAATGGAGGGGTTGTTCCTAGATCAACTCCTTGGATAATGAGTTGATGTCGACAAGGAGCGATCCGTCAAAGGAGGGCCTTAATGAATCCCACATCAGTGACATGGAACGGAGGTAGTGATTGTGATGAGGTGAAAACAAACTGTGATGTATGATTCAGGGTGGCGGTCATGAAATGGATGAAGGACAATTTATGGTAGTGGATGGGACACAGTTGACTCTTTGCAGAACAACATGTCTTGAACATATAACGACACTGATGTGATGGATTGGTAGCATTACCCCAAATGTGGATGGTGTGGCGAGGACCATGGTGATGGGACCGGTGAATGAAACAACCCAACCCGATGTGATACGGAGGACAAAGTGTCATGTTCAAGAGCGACTTGCTACCATTAAAGTTGTGAGGTTCTCCCAATTTTTCCCCAGTCATTGCTGACCAGTACCTCTTTATTTTTATCAAGCTTGAGGAGGATAACATATGCTTGTTCTATAACCTGCCCTTCGGGCAAGCCCATCGCTATGTTTTAACGAGCCTAGTGATAGGGAAACTCGTTCTCGTCTACAGACAAGTTTGTCGCTATTTAATGAATTTAACGAGTCTAACGACAAGGATAACTCGGTCCTTTTCATTTTTAGAGAGTCTGAAAAGGTACATAAAGACAACTCCAAAGTTCCTTTTTCGTCATCTAATCCCTTAAGTCCGAAAAATTATAAAACAATACAGAAGGGATGAATTTTCGATTGCTTTAATGAGCCGAACAAAACAAGCGCTCGATCTTTTTGTGCAATAATCCCTTAGGTCCAAAAAGATTAAAATCTAGAGGAGGGATAGCTCTTCCGGTCGTTTAACGAGCTGGAAGGCCAAAACTCGGCAAACTTTTCATATTTTACGAGTCAGTGAAAAGAGCTCAAAGAAGACTCGTCTTTTGAGGAACGAGTGATAAACAGGGATAGCAGCAGATTCCAGGTACAGGTTGGAATTTTCCAATCACGGCAGTGTCACAAGGATGGCTTAGTGAAATCACTCTTCGCAGCTGTTCCTCAAAATGGGTAAACAAACATATGGAGATGAACGATTGGCCAAATGAACGGATGGAGGTGAGACTGCAAGAACACGACCAAGGGCTTTAATATGGCTGTCAAAGGTTACATTTACCAAGGTTATTTACCGGTTCATTTTTTCTGGGTGAGCTTGAACTCTAGGGGAAGATTGCTCACAACTTATGTTTATTTTTTAACGAGCATGAACTATGTGCTAAAACTGCTCGGATCTTGCGTTTATTTTTTAACGAGCATGAACATTGCGAAAACTGCTCGATTATACCAGTCATAATACAAGAAACGCCTCAGGTGAGATAGCTATTTTTTAAGGAGCTTTATCTCACGAAGCTATGCTCCTATTTGGCAAGTTTTAACTTTTGCCCCACATCCTTTCTTTATGCAAGCTGGAAACGGCTAATCCTACGAGTTTAACGGGTTAGACCTACAGGTTTAAAGGGAGGACCTAAAAATTTAAAAAATAAATAGTCGTCCCGTGCTTGCACTCCAAAAGGTTTGCATGCCCCCAGGTATAAAGTATAATTTCGAGGCACTGCCTCTTTCTTATTACCCGAAAAATGGTTTTGTTCGCTGCCGCAAACTAAACTCTTTTTCCGGCGATGTCTATCATTAGGTTGCTAAGGATGGTGACTACTTGTTGCAGCAATTTCATCTCTTTCTTTGGAGGCTGCCCCTACTTATCCTTCAAAACATATGTTTTAATGGGTGAGGCTTGCCTTCAAAGATGGTGGCTACTTGCCGCCACAAATGGATCTCCTCCCTTAGGAGAGCCTACTTTTTAGACAAAGGGAGCCGATTATTTCGCTCACATAACTTTGACAAAAGAACTTTATCCTAGAACAACCCTCTCTTCCTTCCTTCGGACGGGGTATGGACTAGTCCCATTCTTCTGCGGAAATTAACTTTATACCCAAGGTTTTCTCTGCCCAAGGTAGGCCAGGGTGCATGCCCCCTGGGTCCCAGTTACATCTTTCCGAATCACTCGCATTCATCGGGAAGTAGAACCGGGGGTGGAGGCATTCCTTGAGTGAATAAACCATTAAGGGATGGTAATTGACTATTTGCGATGCGTGATCCTGGAAATGAAAGTTGGTCTACGAGCTTGACCATTCTTCCTTCGTGCGGAAAACACATGACTCTAAAGAGTGAGGACACTATCGCCTCCATGCAATATATATAGTCTCGTCCAAGGAGTAAGTTATAAACCAAGGGTCCCTGGACGACCATGACGTTCATATGAACTGTCTTCCCTTTCAATGTAACTGGAACATTGGGGAGAATCCCTAACGGGCGACTGGTTCCTTTATCAAAACCTGATAGATTTCTCATCTCAGGTAAAAGCGTCGGGGAACCCAGTGCTTTCCAAGCAATAGAGGAAAGGATACTCACAGATGCCCCTTCATCAATGATAGTTCCAGCCATCACCATTCTGTAGATTTGGACGATGATTCTGAATGGGATACTGGCTGGTAACCGGGGTCTGCCTAGTTGATTCCAATCAAAGGATACAACTAGGTTGCTTGGTGGTGGGAACGAATACATGGCCGGATACGACCCTGACGATGTTCCTTCCTGCGATAAAGGAATGGGCGCGTTGCCCTGATGCTCATCAGAGTCTGTGTTGATGAAAAGAATATGGACGGTGTCATCCTTATCCTCTTCAGTGAGGGTGTCATTTGAAGATGGGTCTTCAATGACGGAGTCATTTGAGGATGAAACCTCTGAAGGAAGAACCAGGTCAACTGCCGTTTCGACCTTTAGACTTTCGTCTAGTCTGGATTCAGCAGGTTCATTCTCAATGACTGACACTTCAGCTGACCACTTGAGCGGGCCAGCTGGATTTTCAACTATCGAGGGATTAGGCACGAGTTTTTGGTATCCAGGAGGAAGTCGTAACGGTGATACCGGACGATCTTCCAAAACTCTCTTTGCCTCATCTAAGAATGGACATCGGTGGATGGCGTGATCGCCTTCACACAACATACAGGGTGATCTTGGTCTCCCTTTTCGTCCTTCACTCTCGCTAGTTGACGGACTGCAATCAACATGACTACCAGAGGTTGATGCTACCGGATTGTGCAACCTGGGGGACCAGTCCCTTAGTATCCGGGGAATACAAGGACAATCACGATGGAAATGGGTCCCTTTGAAAATGACACATGGCGATTTAGGCCCGATCGGTGCAGTGTGTGGATTTTTGTCAGATGTCTTTTGCTTGCCCCCAGTCGCCTTCGCCATAGGCCCCTTCTGCTTCTTTTCTCTCTTCTTCTTTTCCTTCTTCTCCATGGGAGGCTGACTTTTGCCGGCTCTACCTTGCGAAGAGGAAGGATCAGAGGAAGAATTGTAAGAAGTGGAAGGCTGGTGGGTAGTTCTAGACTAGTCTGACTGTTGATTCGACTGCTCAGGATTAGTGGCGATCTGAACTACATTAGTTGAAAAGAGCCATACAGGTAGGCCAATTGTCAATCCTGGAAGTGACAATGTTGCCATATGAGGCGCACCAACATCTCCCCAAGAGGAGAAGGGATCGGGACTTCCACCAAGGTGACTTCCTTGGTTGGTGGGCTCCATACTTTTCAACTGAAAGATCAACGTGGGAATAACAGGTGATTATATTCCGATTAAAATAAATTTTATTAACGACGCTTTAGACACAACTTTGATTTTTCATGTTTTAAGAGTCGAGAAAAAGCTAAAGATGACTCTAGTCTCCTTCGATGTTTTAACGAGCCCGAAGTGACAAATGCTCGGATGGACTTTTTCAGTTATAGAGTTTGAAAAAGGCCAAAAGAAACTTCTCTGGAGTTCTAGGCAGAGGGTGTGCCAAACTTTTCGCGAAACCACAGAATACGTTTTACGGTACGGGTGGTCGATCTTCGTGAATGCTGTGTTCACTGCATCGCGATCAGTGGGGCGGCCGAAACGGCTTCCTATGGATAAAGGCTTTGTTCATATAGGGGTCTCCCAATATATACGCGACGGTACGTGGGAGCACAAGTCTGTATTAGTGCCACCGACTCTCAGGAGGAATCACCCACCTTCGTAGAGATTGACAGTCACTATGCTTAACGACGCCGGAACACGTCTCTACCTAGACCTCTATGTGTTTGCGTTATGTTACAAAGCGTTGTTATGTAAATTGAATTTATTTTAATGTTGATCTTGTTTAGCAGTTTGCCTTTAAGGATCACCACGAGACATATGTAACAAATTCCTGAATGCAGTCTAAGATGAGAAGCAAACTTTTCAATCTTTCAACTTTGAAAATCTTAACTACTGAGGAGAAGAAAGGCAAATATTTTCACACAGATCATAGAGCACACACTAATGCAATTTTTTCCTAAATCAGCATGCAAACAGTCAAATGCAAAATGCATAATGCATGTATTTTCTTTTCCCTTTCTTAATGTTGATGTATTACAAAAAGAAAGTTGTTATATAACTTTGATTTCGATTTAAAGCGAAAACAAACAAGTTTGTCCAAAATCAAAAGACACCTTAAGATTTACTTGTTTAATCACTGGAAATACATGAAATCAAACCATAATGATGAAAGTAAAAAGACTAATCAGCTATGGACAGCAAACAAGCTAACTCTTTAGACCAGCAAAATGCCTAACACAGGTTCAGATCTAAGAGGCCAAAGCAAGACTAGTTTACTCTTCGTTATGGGAAATTGTAAATGAAGTAAGAAATACAAAAGAACAAGTACAATTTCGTTATATAACAGAGGCGGAATGATGGCAAGTAAGGTTGGTTTCAGATAGGTACTAAGACTGAGAACTGATTGCAAAAAACTATAGTGAAAACAGGCAAGAAAAAGGGAGGAAACCCCAACTGCACTAGGCAAAATTGGGCCAACGCAGGTGCTGCACAGCCAGTCTGGCTCCCAGCACAGGTAGCCCCTTCGGGACCTGCATTGCAAAGCAGGTAGCCTGTGTACTACCTGCTTTGGAAAACGAAAGTTGCGTTTTCTCAGTTTCCGGGTCACAATTTTCTCAAAAATTCATAGTTTTTGCTCAAATCAGAAGCTATCAGTCAAGCACACACTAAGGGATGACTAGGAGGATGAAAAGCTATCACTAAGAGCTTACAAGGATCCTTGTAGATCAGCTCTTCAAATCATGAACATGCTCAGAAATGAGCTAGAGTAGCTGCCCTCTACTTCGCTTTCGATATAGTCAAAAGCTTTTCGATTTGGTACTCTTTTGTTCAGGAAATGAATAGCAAAATACTACAAACAATCAAACAGATACGATCCCCAGCGGAGTCGCCAGTTTTTCATCAATTTCAGGAGCTGACTCATTCTCTTGTTTGTTTTGCAGGGATTCTTGATCAAGATGGCCCTCACATGGCGAGAACGAGAACATGAAGAAGAATATATGATTGCCCTTCATGATCCTGTTACGGTGGGCGCGCTACGAGACTGTGGTATGCTAAAGTTTTTCCGTATCTCAAGCATGAGAGCACAGATTTCACTACTGCAGTATATGCTTGATGCTTGGGATCCTGTTAACCAAGTATTCCAGATCAGGAACAAACCTATTCCATTGACCGTGACAGACATTTACTTCTTGACTGGCTTGTCAAGGCGGGGTGCCCCCATTTCTTTATCAGGTACAGTTCGGGGGAATGATTCCGTGAGAGACTATGTCCACCAGTATTGCAGGGAGGGGTCCCAGCCGAGCAAAGACGGCAAGGTAGTCATCCGTGATGTTACTAGCAGGCCTCTCAGGTCTATTCTGTATACTCTTGGTAGGATGGCCGACAACGCATCTTTACATGTTGCCAACAGGTCTCATATGCAGCATGCCTTGGAGTGTCTCCAACCGAAGATCTTCAACTGGAGTGATGCAGTGCTTACTCAAATGAAAAGTCAACTGAACAAGGTGAAGGACGGGAAGCTGAAGAACTTTGGTTTTGGTTCGATTCTGACTGCCTTCGCCTTGGAGAAGATCCCTCTGATGCAACCTCAGTACATTGATCTCGGAGTGCCTTCTCCTACCGAGCCACGTATGCAGCGATGGGTCGATCACATGTCCAGACATGCAGGTCAATCCCAGATTTCTTTTAATGCCGCTTTCTTCAGGTGGTTCGATCGCCAGGAGATGGCTTTTTCCGAGTATCCATATGTTGGTATGGATTTCCGGGGTGATTCGGATATGGTACTGCCAGACGGTGCTCAGTGGGATGCTACTGGTAAGAACTTCAACCATATTACTATTCATTTTTCATTTATAATGTTCTTGTGCTTTATTCTATCAAGACTTTAATTGAACTCATGTGTGCTTGCAGATGTCGGTCCTGTTCGTCCGGCAGTTCGTCTGAGACCACCTGTTGCTGCTCCGGCAGAGGAACCTGCTCGGAGAGTTATTATCCGTGATCTTAGCGATACTGAGACCCTTACAGCTGTGCAGGGGTAGGTTGAGAACCTTACCCGTGGTCTTCCAGATGTACAGATTGACGAGCTACCTTTACCGATGCAGCAGCATACTATCGGTGTACCTAGACGATGGACCCGTCTTCTGCGCATGATAGCACAGACTGTGGCTTACTATCAGGAGCATCACTAGGCTAGGGTGCCCCCTAGCATTTTTGAGTTTTTAGGTCATATGACCAATTTTTGTCTCGGTTACAGGACATTACGTATGAACTTTATGAACAGCTTATATATATTTTGATTTTCGAGTCTCATTCTGGTTGATTTGGATGATTCATATGTACGCTTTTTATGATGTGTACTTTTTATAAATGTTGCAAATGTCTATCTAATACATAGTTTGCCAATGAGTCAGTTAATGTGTTTAGATTTCTCGAAATATGTTGATATTGAATTGAATCAAATCGTCTTTCCAAGATCTTTACTCTTAGGAACATGCGATAAATAGCTAGATTACGAACAGAATATATACCATTGAGTTGTAGTACTATGAGTTGTGAGTCTAGCCTGACAATTAGTCGGCGTATGCCTCGTGTGATGGCATCAGAGAGTAGTTCTATCAACGCGCTATACTCAGCGATGTTATTCGTTGATTGCCCAATACATACACCTCTGAAACTTACCAACTCGCCACTTGGATAAAAAATGGCCCATGCTGCGGAGGATAGGTTCCGCGAACTACGACTCGCTCCGTCGGCATATCCAACACATGTCTCCATAAGGTTTGAAATCTGAAACGAATGAAAAAGGGGAATCACTCAACCAGAACAAGAACTTTGGCGAAAACAAAATACAACAAAAGCATGCAGGTTACTATTTAAGCATAGTACCGCTTGAGGTACAGCCCGTTCCGGGGCTGCGCCAGTGGAATTCCGTCGTAATCTATTAACTCGTAGGCTCCTTTTGCTAACACTCTTTTAACAATATAGGGGCCCATCCATAAGTAATTGAATTTACCTGCTCCTAATTTATCGGATTCTTGGTCATAAAGCAAGACTAAATCACCTTCTGAGAAGACACGGGGTTTGACATTTTTGTCGAACTGAGCCTTGACTCGTTTCTTATGGGCTTCGTTAGCCAAAGCGGCATCACAACGGGTTTCATCCAAGTGGATTAATTCCAAGAAACGAGCCTCTTCTTCCGAAGTTCTGGGGAGGAGATCAATTGGGAGTTTAAGCGACGAAATTTCACACTGGATCGGTAAGACTGCTTCTAGACCGTACACCAATTGGAAAGGTGTGAATCCGGTTGCGTTTCTTACCGAGGTTCGGTAGGCCCACAAGGCTGCATACAGGATTAGGTGCCATCTTCTTTTATGAACCCCGATCATCCTTTGCAACATACGCTTCAGGACTTTGTTGATTGCTTCAACTTGTCCGTTGGCTTGTGGATAATACGGAGTAGAGCTGTCGTGAGATAGCCCTAGTTTGGCAGCTAATTCGACCATCATGTGATTGCGGAAATGCGATCCATGATCTGTAACTATAGCCTGGGGTACGCCGAACCTGGCGACTACATGATTGAAAAAGAATAGGGCAGCTGTTTCACCGGTATTGTCCAATGTAGGCATCGCCTCGGCCCACTTGGTAAAATAGTCTACTGCGACTATAATATACCCATGCCCCCCGGTCGAGGTGGGGTTACATTGCATGAAATCGATGCCCCATTTGGCGAAAGGCCCAACTGCAACTATTGGTTGCAGGGGTGCGGGCGGTCTTCTGGTTTTGCTATCAAAGATTTGGCAGGAATGGCAACTTCGGACTGCGATTATGCAATCTTTGAACATTGTTGGCCAAAAATATCCTGCTCTTAATATCTTTTGGGCTGTAGCGAAACCTGATTGATGCCCCCCACATGCGCCTGAATGACACTCATTCAGGGCTTTTTCGGCTTCTTCATGGGTGAGACACCTCCTCAGAACGGTATCGATACCACGACGGTAAAGAGTATCACCGACGATCATGTAGTCTTTTGCTTGGTATCGTATACGTTTCTGTTCGGAGTGTGAGGTGTCTGGCCGAAACTTTTGGGTTTGCAGATAGATAATTATATCTCCATACCATTCATCGCTTGCAGATATCAGAAACAAATTCTCGTCCACGATTGATTCCTTGGAGGTTTCATCGTTGGACGACGAAGGGAGGTCGCATAATAATTCTGCGAATACTAGAGCTTTCTTTGACTTGGATTTAACAAATTCCAGATCAAACTCTTGAAGAATCGCTATCCATTTGGAATACTTGCCCCCCAGCAACTGTCGCGACAGTATATAAGTCATGGGGTTGCAATCTGACAGAATGGTAGTTTTCCTAAAGAGGATATAATGTCGAAATCTCTGTACCGCTTGAACAGCAGCAAGCGCTAGCTTTTCAACGTAAGAATATTTACTTTCTATATCATTTAAGTTTTTACTTAAATAATATATAGGATGTTAAACTCCATCGACTTCTTGAACTAAAACCATCGCAATGGTTGTATCTGCTGCAGCTAGATACAGGTTAAAATCCCTAAGATAATCTGGGGCGTACATTAATGATGCTTTTACTAGAGATTCTTTCAAAGCGTCAAAGGAAGCTTGCGCAACCTAGTCCCAATCGAAGGGTACATCTTTTTTCAAAAGACGTGTATAACCTCTAGCAAGTTCTGCGTAATTTGGAATGAACCTCCTCAGAAAGTTTACTTTCCCTTGGAGTTTCTAAATCTGAAGAAAATTCGAAGGTGGAGGCAAATTGATGATTGCCTGAACCTTACAAGGGTCGAGACGAATCCCATCTTTAGAGACTACAAAGCCAAGTAAACGACCAGAACCGACGCAAAACACACATTTGTGTGGGTTGAGTCTTATCTTGTAGTGTCGGCAACGTAGAAATATCGCTCTTAAATGCTGCGGATGATCAGTTCACTTTCGCGAATGAGCCGGAAGTTCGTCGAGATATGGTTGAACAATGCTCTTGATGTCATGGAAGGCATAATTCATAGCCCTCTGAAAAGTCGCCCCTGCGTTCTTCAAGCCAAAGGGTAATATTCGATAAGCGAATGTGCCCCACGGACATATAAATGCAGTCTTCGACTGGTCCTGCGGGCGGATATTAATTTGATTATACCCGGAGAATCCGTCCATAAAGGAAAAGATTTCACATCCGGCACATTCATCAATTATCTGGTCGATGAAGGGTGTAGGGTAGTTTTCCTTCGGACAAGCTTGATTTGCATCTCTATAATCGACGCACACTCGTATTGTTCCTTGTTTTTTCATAACAGGAACAATATTCGATACCCAATCGGTTAGAGGAACCGGGTAGATGAATCCAGCATGGAGAAGTTTCTCAACTTCTGCTTTAATGGCAGCGGCTTTCTTAGGGTGCACCTGTCGAAGCCGTTGTCTTACTGGTTTGACATCAGGATACATTTTAATTTCATGTTCAACGATACTCGAGTCGATGCCTGGCATTTCATCATACGACCAAGCAAAGACATCTCTAAATTCGCGAAAGAGAGCATTATATATTTCCAGTTCTGAAGGGGAACAACCTTTGCCAACATGAATATTCTCTACAATACCTGTTTTGGTCGAGATATTTATGGCTATAGTCTCTTCAATATTGGATAAGTTTCGCTCAGAATCCACCGTGTTTACAGTATTTGTTAGGAATTCAAAGACTGAAGGGTGGTAAAGATCTTTCTGAGTATCTTCTTCGTATTCCGGAAGAAGGGAACGATGGTGGTGATCATTCCATGGTGCCCCCTCAATCATCATTGATTGTAAGATTCCTTCGTCAGTCCCATGTACTTTCGACCAAGGATCTAATGGGGTACCATATTCTCTAGACCTATCTACCCAAACGCTCGACGAGCGTTGATTTGGGTTCGCCTCCCAAGCTTGAAACATTGATTGCTACAATATTTCAATGGGGCTTGGTGGCAAAACCATTACTTTATCCATAGCGGCTCTGCCTTCTGTGACTTTCAAGGTGGATACCATATTGCATGTTGCTACAAACGGTACATTTCCTATGCAAATAGGAGGTGGTAGCGCGAAAGTTCCCATCATAGTGGGATCTTTCAACAGACCTACTCCGATATCTTGAATCGACCGGTCGCTGCCATGGATCATGGGAACGCTTCCTGTAACCTGTGAACCATTAGGGAGGAAGTTTTGTTGATCGACGACCGTAATCCATCCTTCAAAGGGGAATGCGATCTTCCTAAAATAAGTCGACACAACAGCTTGCATGGCATAAATCCATGGTCTTCCCAGTAGGATGTTATAATCAAGATTGCCATCAATGACTTCAACATCTATTTCTACTGTTTTTCCCCCTAGTTCAACTTTCAGGTTACTAAGGATACCGTAAGGGGTATATATCCTTCCGTCGAATGCTTTTAATGTTGTCGATGATCGCGACAAGGTTGGAGATCCTAAAGTTTTCCAGCAACTCATCGACATAATACATGTCGATGCCCCCTCATCAATAATCGTTCTATGAACTGTTTTGTTGAGGGCTTTCACTTGGACGAGGAAAGCTAGTTGAGCTGGTAACTGAGGATCATACCCTTTGTGATCAAAGGATACCAGATTGGAATCTTTAGGATCCACCCCACCAATTGCTGATAACAATGCCTACCTTTGGGATGGGCAATGTTGTAGTACCTCAAGAGTCGACATAGCAGATGGCGATTGCGCCAAATCTTCCACTATGTTATAATGTTGTGCCGCTCTGGCACGAGGATTAAAGATCGACTTGTGTACTACTCCCTTTGGCGGTTTTATCGCTAATTCATGCGTGATGGGGGATACAACTTCTGCCGAAGTTGTTGTCGAACTGCTAGGTTGATCTTTACCTTTATCGTTCGACACCTGTGGATTCCCGTAATCTTTGTTCCTTGTCGAAATCAAAGCATCATTTTGCTGTTTTGAAACCGACAACATAAGCACTTGAGATGGGGAAGCGTTTCCGCTATCAACCAGATTTTGACCTGGGTTAGGAAATGGATCACTTGACACAGTTGAGGTATGAGGACTCTTAAAGAACCTCTTTAGCTCAGCTTTGAATGGGCAATTCTTAGTGTTATGATCTTTGTCATCGCATATTTGACATGGATTCGGTTTCCTATTCCCAGGAGGGTTCGAAGAATTTTTCTTAGGGGATGAATCACCTTGTTTATTCTTCTTCCCTTTGTTTTGTTTCTTCTTGCTTCCTGGTTGATTGGTTTCTTTGCCCTTATCTGTTGATACGGCATTTACTTCTGAAGCAAGAACTTCTTCATGCGCATTTTGATTCGAATCCTTACGGGCCTTCTTTTGATTGGTCCTTTTCGGATTCGTGTTTGCCGTGCCAATCACGCCATCGCCGGCATGAGAGTCACTATTTGATTTAGGAGGAGGAGGGATTGAAAACTCTGGTCTAGGGGCATCTGGTATTTTGTCATAGAGCATGCCGGACTGAGTATATACTAAGTCCAAATATTGTGCACGAGCGATAACCTGCTCTTCTGTTACGACTCCCCCCTTTGCCACATCTTCCGTTATGGCCGGAAGTAACGACTTTATAAACCACTCAGCTAAAAGCTGATCAGGAACGTATGTTTTAACCATTCTTCGTCGACGTCGCCACTCATGTATATGATCTGATATATGAGTTGCGGTTGTCTGTTTGAAGTTGGTCAATATCTCAGTTCCGGTTTCATACCTTATTGGTAATTGAAAGTGGGTTAAGAATGTCGTGGCAAGGGAGCTAAAATTGTCGAACGAAGCTCTTGGCAATTCTATATACCATTTCGCCGCTGGACCTGTCAATGTCCTCTGAAAGAGGCGAAGCCTTATCGAATCATCATTTAAAGTGTTCGACGAACACCACAGATGAAATGTCATCACATGATTCGACGGGTCTTCACTTGGATTTCCATTGAATTTAGGAATGTCGGACGGAAGTTTGTGCGGGATCACTGGCCACCATGGGGCGTAAGCAATTGGATCATTGGTTAACCGATGTAAATCAGGCAACTCTAAAGTCGCTACGAATGGTAACTGTTGATTCAAGTTAGGTGAAGCGTAACCAGGGTATGATGGAATCGCCTGAACAGTTGGTCTTTGCATACCAGCATAATGGAGTTGATGTTGGTATGATTGATACGGTTGATGGACTTGACCACTATAAAGTGGTTGATTTTGACCATTTTGGATATATGGTTGTCCAGTATTCGCAAAGATTTGCTATTCAGAACCTTGGTACACTTGTTGGAATTGAGGCTGTTGGTATTGCACTATCCACGGTTGCGATACCATGGGTTGTTGCGCTACACTAACCATTGGACCAAGATGCGGGGTACTTGTACCTGATTGTACTTGTGTCGTCCAACCAGTAGGCGATTGTGGTTGGGTCGCAGGGTCAAGGGGCTGTTGCATGAGAACCTGAGAAATTCGAGGTTGACATACAACAGGCATCATTTGAACTTGCGACACGGTTACAATAGCCGGTGTAGTTGGGATGTTCGTCACAGGTACACATTGTTGCATAGAATATACAACTCTTGGTGGCTGGGATAGCATAGGTTCCCAACTACTCGTTGCAATTCCACCATAACTTGAATAAGGTTGAGAACTCCCGTATGGGTACCCTCCCGGAGGGGGTAATGAAAGGGCATACTGCCCCCCATACGGTGGTAATCCAGAACTCAAGGCAATTGATTGTCCTGGAGGACTGGATGGCCTAAATTGATTCCCAAAAGGGTCAATTTGATGAGTCTCACCATAAGAGTTACCAGACATTACTCCGGAACAAACAGGAACAGACCATATTGTCGAGATAGTCCCTTGGTGGATAGGATTGTATAAATCAAATATACAATTATCACAATACATTATTGAAACAAGTGCATATAGAAGAACCTCAATAGCTTTTATTAATGAAGAAGTAAAGTTCTGAGAGAGTTACAACCATTGAAGGCCCCAATCCAGCAACACCTCCCAGCAGAAAGAATTTCTCCTCTTCACCTCCTTCAAGCAATCACCCAATAGTTCTATAGAGAAACCAACAGCATATCATTACTTTGCACAAAATTCCAGCCTCTTGAGCTCATAGGAGAGAGCTCAATATATAGATGAATTGAGAAAGGATGAGTCAGCTTGCAACTGATGTGTAGCTGCCTTGTGTCCTCTCTCTCTTCAGTTGATCTTCAGTTCTTGAGTCCACTTGGAGAACCTTGCTTCCACTTGGAGAAACAGAGCCTCTGACTCATCACAAGGCGAAATCCCTGATCCAAGTGTCATTTTTGGAAGATTCCAGAGCAATGACTCAGTGTGCCACTTGTCCCATCTCGCTCAGCGCAGGTGGCCTTTGTTCCACTTGCTTTGCAACACAGGTACACCATGGAGGAGTTGAGTTTCAGCGCAGAAGCCTAGTGGAGCACCTGCTTTGATTTCAGGATTGCTTGTTTTTGAGTGTTTTCAGGTGGAGAACTGATCTGAGAGCTGTCGGTTTGCTGACCTTGTTCCTCTAGGGGTAGGAACATCATGTTTAGGGACTTTGGATCCCTTGGATTATTGAAAATTCATGCCTGATGCTGCAAGGCACAAAATTGTCTATAACACCTCCTGCAACTTGCAATGACCTTCCTACAACCTGCAATTTATTCAAAAAAAGTTAGGTTTTTCTTTTCATTTTTCTTTTTTCCTTCTTTTTTTTTGAGACAGTTGGGGTGCCTCTAGGAGGTTTTCACCCTCACTGCCTACCCTGGTGCCTCCAAGAGGTTTTCACCCAGGGATCTTTTATTCCATTTTCCTTTTTCTGTTTTTTCCTTTTTTTTTCTTTTTTTTTTTGAGGGTGTGGGTGGAGTGGAGGTAGGGACCTGCTCCACTACCAACACTGATTTACCCAGAGTCTCAATGAAATTCTGCTTGGAAAGGGGCTTCCTGTAGATATTCAATCTATTCCCATTGATGATCAGGTGCTCATGTCCTAAGTGTCGTAAAATGCTCAAAATTTAAAGTGCTTAGAACTAGTTCAAATTTGAATGAATGGAAAGTGCTCGTCTTCCCGATTCTGGCACCGCAAACGGTTCGAAAAACGGTCGTCGTATGAGGAAGTTATGGCAAAAAGAAGAATTTGTCCATAACATTAGAAATTTTAATTTTTCAAAAAAAAATTAAAAAAGGAATATTCCGCTGGGCACAAAATCCGAGGCAACCACCAAACATTAAATGTAACTGCAGTTAAGTTGGCGGAATTTTTTCAGGAGCGCCAAATTTGGCAGAGCTATCTGGAGTTAACTAAAGTTAGCTGGAGTTTTTCTAGGGAAAAACTAGAGAAACTTTAAATGGCCATAACTTTGGCTAGGAAAGTCAGTTTTGGACGATTTATTTTTTGATTTTGGGTATTTTCGACCTTTTGAAGCCATTGGCATAGGTCTTACAGCCATCTGAGGTCATTTTCAGAGGGTTTGGAGCCATGAAAGTTCTAGGAGCCACTAGGGCCCAGTTTTGTGAAGACTGTATAGGGTTGCAGGTATCCATTGGAGGTGATCCAATAGTCAATCCTGAAGGATTGAAGTGTTCTGAATCCATTTTTACCATCTATTTCTCCTGTAGATACTTCTATTCAGCTGTATTTTCAATTTTAGCATTTAATAAAAATAAGGACAAGCCCGGTTGGGAGCTTTGGACCGAGCAGACGTAGCCCTGGAGGGGGTGAACTGCTTTATCAACTTCTTTTGCATTTGTGGTTGATTTATTTTGTAGAAAAAATTTGTTTTAATTTGTTAAACAGTAAAAGGAAATAAATCTGCTATGCTTAAATGGGTCATAAACAGCTGAAAATTTTCTGTGTTTTCTTTCTGCAAGACATGGAAATCTTTTAAACATGTATCATTCTGAATTGAATACCTTGCAAACAAATTACAAGTAGTTTCAAATTCAGATCAAGTTGGTATCAGAGCTCAGGGATTTTTGTGCAAAGATCTTCTAACTGTCTTGCAAAGTATTGATGCTTACCAGGTTGAAACTCAAAAGGGGGGAAGGACAGTTGACTAGAGAACGAGAGAATCCTCAGTCAAGGAAGGCCAGAGAGCCATCACCTCCACCTTCAATTTCACCCTCAAGAGTCTCAACAGAAGCTTCAAGGATGTCTGAACATGAAGGAGAAATTCCTATAGAGACAGATCCAAGAGAAGAAGAAAGAGTCTTCAGAAAGGCTTTCTTGGACCTCACTGAAATGGTGAGGATATTGTACCAAGAAAGAAATGAGAAATTGGCTGGAGAAGGGTCCAAACATCCACATGAAGGAGAGGGCTCTTCAGGAGGTAAGAAGGATGATGATCATTCCAAGAAAAGACATGGAGGAAATGGTGATCCACCACCCCCATCTTCACCTTCTTCCTCTTCATCTTCGTCTTCTTCTGTTCATAAGCATAGATCCTCTGGAAAAAGTCCTTTTTTGAAGCTTGATGTAAAATTTGAATTACCTATGTTTAATGGTGAAGTGAATGCAGAAAAGCTTGACAACTAGATTAGGCAGTTGGAAGTTTACTTGAGGATCCAAAATATGCATGATGATGCCACAAAGATTCAATTGGCTTCTTTGAGAATGGATGGAGCAGCATTGGTCTGGTGGGAGGCCAAGACTAAAGAGGAGATCAAGAAATTTGGTAAGGTTACCTTAACATGGCCTGAATTTCTGTTAGCCATTAAAAAATAGTTTTATCCTCTTGCTCATATGCAGAAGGCGATTATGAATTGGAAAAATTTCAGACAACTTAAGGGTCAGAGTGTCCAAGACTACACCCAAGAATTCAGAAGAAGAGCTCTCTTGTTAGGGGTAGATTTACAGACCCAAGAAACCTTGCTGAAATACATCGGTGGCTTGCATAGCTACCTTAGACACACCATCTTGATGTTTAACCCTACTATCCTGGACGAGGTTTGTGTCCAAGCTACCCATTTAGAGGCAAGGGGAAAAAACACATTTGAAGAGAGTAGAAACAAGACCCCCAAGGGGAAAAACAAAGAGAAAACCTCCAAGGGGAAGGGAAAAAAGAATGCATCTGTCAAACAGGAGAGTGAGAAAGTGATCTGTAAACATTGTTCTAAACCAGGCCATGAGGAGAAAAACTGTTGGAAATTATATCCTGAAAAAAGACCTCAATTTAACAAATCCAAAGGGAAACAGAAAACTGCTACTACTACATCTACACCACAAGATTTAGGGGAAGATTCAGGTGATGAAACCAAAATTATAGCCATGGGTTTGAAAAACTTGAAGGAAAAAGAAATTGAAACTCAAGCCAGCACTAGTACCTCAAACTGCCATGTACAAGCTCCTAATGAGGAAGAAAGAATTGAACTGTTTCATGTGAGGGTGATTTCAAAACATACTAAAATTGACACACTTTTTGATAGTGGGTCACAAGCAAACCTTATATCAGAGGACTTGGTCAAGCAGCTTAAACTTGAGACCGTTCCACATCCAAAGCCATATCCACTTTGATGGATTTGCAAGGATGCAAATTTACAAGTTTCAAGAAAGTGCACATTGCGCTTTGCAATTACTGCACATTTTATTGACACAGTTGAACTTGATGTGGTACCTTTTGATATAGCAGGAATTGTTTTGGGAAGTCCTTACTTGTTTGACAGGAAAGCTATCTTTCATCACCATGAAAACAAATATCATCTTTTCAAAGATGGCAAGGAGTTCATTGTTAGAGCTCATCGTAAGAAGACAAATATAGCGATGGTGAATGCAGGACATGTAAAAAGGCTGGTCAATTCAAGTAAGAATTTTGTTCTTCTTATGATTAAGCCCAAGGTTGATGTGAATCATGAGCCATTTGACAATTGTGATCCAAAACTTAAATCAGATCTGTATGATGTAGTTGATGCATATCATGAGATGTTTCAGGAGCCAACAGGTTTGCCTCCTAAGAGGGAGATTCAACATGAAATCCATTTGCATCTAGATTGTCCTCTTCCAAACATAGGCATGTACGACATGTCTATTATGGAGAATGCTGAAATAAAGAAGAAAATCAAGGACTTGTTGGACAAGGGTTTCATAAGGCCAAGTACTTCGCCATGTGGGTCACTGATTGTACTGATTCCAAAGAAATATGGCACTTGGCGTATGTGTGTTGATTTCAGGGCCTTGAACAAGATAACAGTAAAGAATCGTTACCCACTCCCAAGGATAGATGATTTGCTAGACCAGCTGAAAGACGCTCGATATTTCACTAAGCTAGACTTGCGCAGTGGATATCATCAAGTAAGAATTGAAGAAAGTGACATTTGGAAGACAACCTTTAAAACCAAACAAGGACTCTTTGAGTGGCTTGTGATGCCGTTTGGTTTGTGCAATGCACCTGCAACTTTCATGCTGGTAATGGATGATGTCTTGCGTCCTTTTCTTGATGATTTCGTTATTGTCTACTTAGATGACATCTTAATTTTCAGCAAGTCTAGAGAAGATCATGTCATGCATGTTAGAAAAGTACTTGATGTTTTGAAGAAGAATCAGTTATTTCTTAAAATGTCAAAGTGTGAATTTGGAAAGACTTCTTTGGTTTATTTGGGACACATAGTAGGAGGAGGTGCTTTGAGAATTGATCCTTCTAAGATTGAGGCTATTGTGAAGTGGCCTACTCCCAAATCCATAACAGAGGTAAGAAGTTTTTTGGGTGCAGCTCAATATTGGAGGAAGTTTATCTCTAACTTCTCTTCTATAGCAGCTCCTATGCATGCAATGAAAAGTGTGAAGCATGCTTTCCAATGGGGAGGAAAGCAGCAAAAAGCTTTCGAATCTTTGAAAGAGAAGATTAGTTTATCTCCAGTCCTTGCATTACCGGATTTGAGACAGCCATTTGAGATACAAACTGATGCTAGTGATTATGCTATAGGTGCAGTTATTCTACAACATGGTAAGCCTATTGCTTTTCATTCTAAAACTTTTAATGGTGCTGTTTTAAATTATCCTACATATGATAAGGAGTTGTATGCGTTGGTACAAAGCGTCAAAAAGTGGAAACACTACTTGATGGGCAAAGAAACTGTTATACATACCGACCATCAGCCCTTACAGTACTTGCAATCACAAAGCAAGTTACAACAGTCACGACACTTCAGATGGATGGGCTTCTTGCAACAGTTCCATTTGGTAATAAGGTATAAGAAAGGTACTTTGAATAAGGTTGTTGATATGCTTTCAAGGCCTATTATTGGTGCTATTACTTTACTTAAGAATGATTCCATTGTACATGATAGTTGCATAGAACAATATGCATCTGATGATGACTTTAAAGATGTGTATGCTAACTTGAGTAAAGGAAATCATGTAGAGGAAAATGACTATCACATGCATAACAATTTGCTGTTTCATCTGGGCAAGTTGTGTATACCACAGGGGGAGAGGATAAATTTCATAAGAGAAGCTCATTCTTCTCTTATTGCTGGCCATTTTGGTGTGAGCAAAAACAGTTGCACATCTACAGAGGTATTGCTATTGGCCTCGCATGGTAGATTCTGTTTCAAGGTTCATAAGAGGTTGTTCATTATGTGCTACAAGCAAGCCTAGCAATAGGAAGCTTGGTTTGTATACTCCTTTTCCGGTACCTTCTAGACCATGGGAGAGCATCTCTATGGATTTTGTAGGAGGTTTGCCAAAATCTCGAAAGCAGCATGATTATTTATATGTAGTAGTTGATCGTTTCAGCAAAATGTGTATACTTATGCCTTGTAAGAAAACTATAACTGCTGAACAAACTGCTGAATTATTTTTTCATCATGTATGGATTCGCTTTGGTTTGCCTACTTCCATTATTAGTGACAGGGATTCTAGATTTGTGGGGAATTTTTGGTCCAACCTATGGGAGATGATGGACACAAAGTTGAAGAAAAGTACTGCTTTCCATCCGCAAACAGATCGACAAATCGAAGTTGTGAACAGAACCATTGTGCACCTCTTGAGAGGTTATTGCAGCAAGCATCCCAAGCTTTGGGATGAACATTTTCTCTACATACAGCATGCTTACAATTGTGCCAAGCACTCTTCCACAAACACCTCACCGTTTGAAGCTTGTTTTGGTTATTCGCCAAAATCACCTCTTGATTTCATTCTTGAGAAAGATGTTGCCATTGAGGGACATAGTGACATTGACAAAGCTCGTTCATTCATTGAAAGGATTCAGCAAATTCGAGAACAGCTTGAGAAGAGTCAAGGCAAGTACAAGGAAAGACATGACAAGCATAGAATCGATCACAAGTTTCAAGAAGGAGATGAGGTATGGTTGTACATTAGTAAGGAAAGGATGCAAGGAGAAGGTAAAAAGCTGAAGCCTATTCGTTATGGTCCATTCAAAATCCTCAAGAAGGTTGGAAATAATTCTTTTCAATTAGATTTGCCTTCCTACATGCAAATGTATTCTGTTGTCAATGTGGAGAACTTACGTTTGTATGAACCTCCTTTGATTGCTCATCATGAAAGTGTTGTTCAGCTGCCATCTATAGAAGATTTCTCGCCAGAATTCTTAGATGAGCTGAAAGAAGATACAATCCTTGACAGAAGGACACGCACTTCAAGAAGGGGCAGTGTAGATTATGTTCGGGTTGGTTTCAAAGGCAGCAAACCGAACAAATCAAAGTGGATGGAGGTGGACAGAGTGAGGGAGCTGTACCCTCACCTCTTTAACAGGTAGTTGAAGGCTTTTGGGGTCCAAAAGCTTCCCAATGGGGAGGCGTGATTAGGTGCTCATGTCCTAAGTGTCGTAAAATGCTCAAAATTTAAAGTGCTTAGAACTAGTTTGAAGTTGAATGACTGGAAAGTTCTCGTCTTCCCAATTCCAGCGCCACAAACGGTTCGAAAAATGGTCGCCGTATGAGGAAGTTATGGCAAAAAGAAGAATTTGTCCATAACATTAGAAATTTTAATTTAAAAAAAAAAAAACTTAAAAAAGGAATATTCC
Organism: Pinus tabuliformis; assembly: GCA_031772625.1. Lineage (NCBI taxonomy): Eukaryota > Viridiplantae > Streptophyta > Pinopsida > Pinales > Pinaceae > Pinus > Pinus tabuliformis. The sequence continues at coordinate 1,922,987,091 of CM062817.1, read as the reverse complement.
GCCGGGCACGAAATCCGAGGCAACCACCAAACATTAAATGTAACTGAAATTAAGTTGGCGGAATTTTTTCAGGAGCGCCAAATTTGGCGGACCCGCCATAATTGGCAGAGCTATCTGGAGTTAACTAAAGTTAGCTGGAGTTTTTCTAGGGAAAAACTGGAGAAACTTTAAATGGCCATAACTTTGGCTAGGAAAGTCGGTTTTGGACAATTTTTTTTTTTTTGATTTTGGGTATTTTCGACCTTCTGAAGCCATTGGTGTAGGTCTTACAACCATCTGAGGTCATTTGTAGAGGTTTTGGAGCCGTGAAAGTTCTAGGAGCCACTAGGGCCTAATTTTGTGAAGACTGTATAAGGTTGCAGGTATCCATTGGAGGTGATCCAATAGTCAATCCTGAAGGATTCAAGTGTTCTGAATCCATTTTTACCATCTACTTCTCTTGTAGATGCTTTTATTCAGCTGTATTTTCAATTTGAGCATTTAATAAAAACAAGGACAAGCCCGGTTGGGAGCATTGGACCCAGTAGACGTAGCCCTGGAGGGGGTGAACTGCTTTATCAACTTCTTTTGCATTTTTGGTTGATTTATTTTGTAGAAAAAATTCGTTTTAACATGTTAACAGTAAAAGGAAATAACGCTTCTATGCTTAAATGGGTCATAAACAACTGAAAATTTTCTGTGTTTTCTTTCTGCAAGACATGGAAATCTTTTAAACATGTATCATTCTGAATTGAATACCTTGCAAACAAATTACTAGTAGTTTCAAATTCAGATCAATTGATGAGCATGGGGATGGCTTCTTCATCAATGGTCCGAATAAACACTGAACCATTGTCATTCATATTTTCTACTGTATATGGTCCCAGCCATCTTATCCTCGGCTTGCCCTTGAAATCCTTGTATCTCGAATCATACAACAACCCAATCTCCTGGATGAAATTGTTTTTCTTTGAGGTGACGGTCATGCCATATTTTTCATTGAAGTTGGACTACCTCTGAGTAGAGAAGGGCCTACATTCTCTGTTCATCTAGTCCATTTAGCTGAAGCAATCTTTCCTTTTGTGCATGGCTGAGATCTAGGTCTAGCTGAGCTGCCATCCTTAATGTGTTATATTCAAATTCTATGGACAACAAAGCTTTCTTTCCATAGACTAGCTCATAGGATCTGAAACCTATGGTGGTTTTCCAAGTAGTTTTATAGGCCTAGGTGGCCTCAACCAATCGGTATGACCAATATTTTCTACTGCTACTCACTACCTTAGTCAAAATCCCTTCTAAAGCTCTATTAGTGACTTCCACCTGTCCATTTGCTTGCGGATGATAAGGGGTGGAAGTTTTGTGCTTAATCTTGTGATGTGTGAGCAGGTCTACAATCAGATTGGAGGTAAATTGACTTCCTTGATCTGTGACTAATTCTCTTGGATAGCCAAACTTGTAGAAAATATTTTCCCTCAAAAAGTAAGCTACTTTTTCTTCTGTTGCTGCTTTGATTGCCTTTGTTTCTTCCCACTTTGTCAGGTAATCCATGCACACAATGATGTAAGACTTTTGTTTTGAAGGAGGGTTGATAGGACCCACAAAGTCCATGCACCACTTCTCAAATGGCTCGAAAGTCACTTGAGGCTACAGGGGCATCTCATCCTTTGGAGTAGGTTTCCCCATCCTTTAACATCAGTCACATTGGCTGATGTATCTCCTGACATCTTGATGAAGAGTGGGCCAATAGTAACCTGCTTGCAGGATTTTGAAGGCAGTTCTCTTTGCTACAAAGTGGCCCCCACAGGGACCATCATGATAGGTTAGGAGGATGTCAAAAAATTCCTCCTCCCTAACACATCACCTCAAAATCTGATTCGGGCCAAGTTTAAAAAGATTGCCCCCAATCCAAGTGAATGGGTCACTTTTCCTCACGATCTTACTCTTCTCTTTTGAGGACAGGTGTGGCGGAAACTGTGATGAAACCAAATAATTCGCCATATCAGAAAACCATGGAGAGAGTAATGAAATAGAAAATAGGTGTTCATCTGGCATTTGATCATCCACCATTCCTTCTTCACCTTCAGGCAGATCTAGTCTAGACATAAAATCAACAACAACGTTTTTATTACCTGGTTTATCAACAATGGTCAAATCAAATTGCTACAATAAAGTAACCATCTAATGATACGAGCATTTACATTAGGTTTATTCATCAAATACTTAATTGCAACATGATCAGTATGTACAAATGTTTGATAGCCAGTGATGTAGTGTCTGATCTTGTTTAGGGAATGGAATACAGCCAGGAGCTCTTTTTCGGTTACAGTGTAGCTTAATTCTACCTTAGACAGGTTTTTACTGACAAAATATATCGCATATGGTAGCTTCTCTTCAACTTGTCCTAAGGCTGCTCGTATAGCTTTGTTCGAGGCTTCTGTGTGAATGTCGAAAGGTAGGGCCTAGTTTGGACCTCTCAAGATTGGGGCAATTATCAACTTACCTTTCAAGGCATCCAGAGCCTCTTGACAGTTTTCAGTCCATATGAACTCAACATCTTTCCCCAAAAGACCAAACAATGAGGAGGCTAGCTTACTAAAATCCTTAATGAATCTTCTATAATACCCTACTAAGCCTAGAAAACTCCGAACCCTTTGGATGATAGCAATCTTGTTGGGATCCACCTATAATCCTTGCTGAGAAATTGTATGACCTAGAACGGTCCCTTCAGTCATTAGGAATTCAGATTTATCAGGACTGAGGGACAGGTTCATTTCAATACACTTGGCTAAAACTTTCCTCAGGTTAGTCCAAGCTTCTTGGAAGTTAGAACCATAAGGGTTAAAGTCATCCATATATATTTCCACTGAATCATGAACCAGCTTAGCAAATATGCTCAATACTACCCTCTGGAAAGTGGCAGGAGCATTGAACAACCCAAAGGGAAGGACCCGGTAGGCAAAGGTACCCCATGGACAAGTGAAAGTGGTCTTATCTTGGTCTTCCAAACTGATTTATATTTGGTTGTACCTGCTAAACCCATCTAGGAAGGAAATTAACTTCTTCCCTGCCAGGCCATCTAACACTTGATCTATGAAAGGCAAAGGGAAATGGTCCTTCATGGTGGCCTTGTTAAGTTCTTGATAATCTACACAGATTCTCCACTTCCCATTTTTCTTTAGCACTAGCACCAAAGGGGAAACCCATTCACTGTCAGAGATGGGGTAGATGAATCTTACATCCAACAACTTTTGTAGTTCTTCTTTAACAATGTATTTAAGGGTTGGATTCATCCTCCTTTGAGGCTTCCTAACTGGTTTAAAATCCTCTCTAATGTAAATGTGATGAGTATAGACTGAAGGGTGGACTCCCTTCATCTCCTTATAGTGCCAAACAAAAGCATCCAAATGGCTGTTCAATAAGCTACACGGCTCTTTCTCCTGAAAGGTGGATAGGGATGAGTTGATCTTCAAGGTTCTTTCTCGGCCAATTCCACATTCTTAACTCGGAGAGAGGTTGGATCAGCCACATATATATCAACTAAAGAATTGGCTTGGGTTTCTTCCACCAACTCTTCTAATGGCAACACACTGGGGGGTGGATTTTGAATCAAATTTTCCATAAGATCATCCTCGGTTTGAGGATCCCCCTTGGTAGCTTCCACTATGCACAATGGTGCGAAGTAAAATTCATCCTCATCTTCCTCCTCCAACCAGAGAGGTAATTCATGTTCTAGCAGAGGTTGGGCAGGAGGATATAGGACTAGTTGTTTGGACATATGCCAATTCTTGATGGTCATGCTCCCAACTCGAAAACGGATGTAAGCATATGCAGTAGCTAACCAAGGCCTTCCCAGGATGAGAGGATACCCAGTGAGCTTTGCCTTTGGCTAGAGAACCAAGAAGTCAGCAGGGTACTCCTAGGAATCAATGGATACCATGACATCTTCCACAATCCCCTCAGGAGTCACAGTGGACTGGTCTGCCAACTGCAGTACTATTGAGGTCTTTCTTAGGGAACCCTGAAGGTTGAGTTTGAGCATAGTGTCCCTAGTAATTATGTTAATGGAAACCCCTAGATAAATCAAGGTGTGGGGGATTATGGTGCCATTGATGTGGACATCGACTATAGGACTCCCAGGGTCTAGATATTTTGGATAGATTACCTATCCTAACATTAGGTCGGACAATTGTCCTATGACATTGATAGTTGGGGCATCTGTCTTGTGCCTACCTGGGTGCCTGAAACACTTCTCTTTGATCAACTTGTTGTAGATTTGTACATCTTTTATTCCCTGGAGAAGTGGTATTTTTACACATAACTGTTCTAGTTCTCCCAAAAGTTCAGTTTCTTCTAGGGGCGGTTGTGTGGTTCCTATTAGTCTCTCGGGAAAGGGTGGAATGGATTTTGGTTCATTTTCCTATTTCTCTTCCTCATCCTCCTTAGGAGGAGGTTGGCTATCTAGGAAGACCTTCCCATATTGTAGTTGGTCTTTTAAATCTCCACAGCATAGGTAGGGCATGTTGTTTCTCCAATATATACCTGTTGGGCCTATCTATTATTGGGGTTTAGGTTCAGTTGAGCAGGTATTTGGGGTTGTCTTGGAGGAGCAAGAGGTAATGGTTGTGGTTGAGCAGGTGGTGGAGGCAAAGGAGCGGAAGGAGAGTTTTATTGGGGCTTCCATCCCTGATGAGGTTCATACCACTGAGGTTGTGGGTGAGCGTGAGAATGAAATGAATGAGTAGCTGGTTGAGTATGGTATTGAGATGGATACGACCAAGGAGGGGGTGTGGACTAGGAAGGATGAGCAGGGGGACCCCAAGAAGGCATGGGAGTGGCTTGATTGGGGTTGTAATAAGTCTGGGATGTCCCTTGCATTCCCTGCTGGTAAGGTCCGGGTCCATGTGGCCTCCTTTGGTTCATCAAGTAGAGTGGTTTAGTGGCTCCTTCAGCCCCTTGGTACATAGCTTTAAATCTGAGTAAGGAAGGGCACTGATTTATAGGATGGTCTTCTTCACAGACAAAACAAACTTCTACGGAGTGCAATGGACATTCATTCCTAGGATGCTTTCTAGTGCACCTGGGACAAAAGATGGTCAAACCCCTCTCGGCTTCCTCTTGCTTCTTTTGGATTCGCAAGGTATCCATTTGCATGGTAATAGTTTGTCTCATCTCGCTTTTGAAATCTTCCATCTGATTTGAAAATTCATTTTTAAGGAAATAACTAGATAAGGGGGTACTGGCTAAAATTTGACTTCCCCTACCTCTTTTTCTAGCTGCCCTAGAATGGTTTCTAAACACAATATTTATGTTTTCATAAGGTAGCTAGTAGATGTCTCCCCCAGCCAACAAATGGAGGGTATCTAGAAGGTCTTCAGAGACTCCTCTGAGCAGAGCCAACTTTAGAGATTCGGGGTCAAGTGTGCACCTGACCCTTTTATAACTGAGTTGAAGCCTCTCTTCATGCTCTTCTAAAGATTCATCACTTCCCATGGTCATTCGAAAGATTTCTTCCTTTGTATCCTTTGACCTACAGTAGTCCTAGTATTTGTTGTTAAAGGCTTTCTGCATCTGAGCCCAAGTTGTGTTACTATTTCCTAGTAACCCCATGAACCAGTGTAGTGCTACATCCTTGAGGGTAGAGGGAAAGAGTTTCAACTTTTGCTCATATTCTGCATAGTCATAGGTTCGACAAAGGACATCAAAATCAAACAAGAAGGTATCAGGGTCTTCAGTAGTCAATCCATCGAAGTGAGGTAAGGCTGAGGGACTTATTTTTTTCATGTTTATGTCCCCATTGCTATCTCGAATGGGAAAGGCACCTTCTATTCTCTCCCCATTTCCTCTAACGTTTCTATTTTCAGCTATGGTCTCAGGAGGAATGGTTTCTTACTCTTCTTCTGTTATAGGGTCTTCGTATACCTCTGGAGGTTCACCTATAGGTTCTCCTGGATCACTGCCACCAAAGAAGAGAGAAGGGTGACTTAGTGATGTGGTGGGGGTGTTGGGTAGGAATTTTCCTGAATTGTCTCTGTTCCTACAAGGCATGAAAGGAAATCTCTTTTTGGGTAATTTTTTTGTTTCCTTTTCTGCTTTTACCTGCAAAAACGGAAATGGATTGAACAACAACTTGCAACTAACTAAAATCTATCTTGCTGAAATGAAAATGTAGAATTGAAATGAAAGCAGGAAAGGGTAATCTATTTTGTTGAAATGAAATTGCAGAATTGAAATGAAAGCAGGAAGGGACTAATCTATTTTGCTGAAATTGTAGAATTGAAATGAAAGAAGGAAATAGCTAATCTACACTTGCTGAAATGAAATTGTGGAATTGAAATGAAAGTAGGAAATGTCTAATCTACTTTTGCAGAATTGAAATTGCATAATTGAAATGAAACAACTACTCTACTCTTGCTGAAATAAACTACTTAGCAGAAGGTTGTAGTAGAAAATATAAGAAAAGCAGTAATCACAAAATACTCTGACGCTTCCCTGGCAATGGCGCCAAAAATATGGTGAGCTCCAGTATTGCAGCAATGATGCTGCAACTCCTGGGACTCCCTACTTTACTTTTATCAACCCGGTAGTTCGTAACAAATGTGGAAGCGACGGTTTTGTATGCACATGTACTAGCTCTTACTGCAGGCTGTCACTTGATCAGCTGGCACAAGTTTTCTAGGAGCTTAAGCCAACTTCGATGAGTTTTCAAAAGAAGATTTTAACTGTGATGGAAGAAAGCTAACTCGAAAGAGGCCACTCTATTTGCAGAAATAAGATGAAAACTGAAAGGAAACACAAACCCTAACAAACCCTAATTTTACCCACTAGCCCTACTTTTGCAAGAAAAGAGATGAAATTACTGAAATGGATGCCATTGACTACTAAAAAGGTAAAATGCATGTATTCAAGCTACTTCTAAAGGAAAATATGGAAAATCATCTTTTTCTACTTTTGAGCAATTTTATGTGGAATTATTATGCTTGTGTTTTAACTATTTGTGACTGTGCAGAGGTTTGGTGGAGAAGGGAGATGGAGTTGGCTTTTGCAGAAGGTTGGGAAGGTGTGGAGAGGACCTAAGGAGTCCCTATTACCCTTCTAGAGACTTCCACTACGATCAGACTTCAAAAAATCACTCGCATGAACTTCTACAGGAGGCTGCAGGGGATCTACAGGAAGTTCTACAGGAGGTTCTATAGGAGGAGGCCGAAAGTGGTTTTTGGAGGTTTGAAGGTGGAAAAATGGTGGGAAAAAGGAAATGAAGGTTGTATGGAGGTGTTAAAGGGTATAGGACTCTATCAATAGAGATCAGACATGAAAGAGATTGTTGTATTTGTTCAAAGGTCAAGGAAGCAATTTTGCACAAGAACATAGGAATTAGGGCAGTTTGGGAAAGTATGGCAAATGAGTGGAGGAGATCTTGAGAGATGGACTGGAGCAGGTTGAGTGATGGAAGAATGATAAGCTGGAGTGTTCTACAAGTGAGGTGCACACTTACTTTTCAAAACTGTCCCAAGCAAGAACTAAAAAATAGAGTTGTACCTATTTTGACCTAATTCTAACCTAAAAACCAAAAAAGTGCTGAACAGAACTTTATGGGCAGAAAATTATGTGAGAAAGCCATGGGAAATGAACATGAAATGATCTAAGCATTTAAATCCAACTGATATCAACTTCTCCAACTCGAAATCTCACACTAGCAATTGCATTGGAAAGTAAAATTAGTGTTTTGGTGGCAGCAATAGTGCCTTGGTCTCAAATCATGGTCCCAAGGAGGGAGAAAGGAGATCAAGGCCTGCTTGGTAGCCTCTTTGGATATTTTTATATTATTTTAGCAAACTATATAATCAAACTGAAGCAAGAACAACTATTCTAATCATCAAAAGCAACCTAAGTAACAAAGCAAGATTTAACCTAAACAATAGAAATTATTTCATGAATGCAAGAAAAAAACATATAAATACACAAAGGAGGTAGTGGGCACTTGGGTTGGGCCCAACCACGAGAGCTATAACCCCCGAGGAAAGATCAGTGCTGGTTCAAAGCTAGATTCATCTTCATTGATCAAAAAAATAATAGTTACATCACAAAACTGTCTACAAAAAGAGCTCGAAATTGTGCTAAGTACAAGGCTCCACTAAAGTGCGAAAATAAACTATAAAATGGCTAACCTATTGAGGCTTGAAGCCTTCTTATTTATACTAGTGAGGACTCCCAAAAGTCCTCCTAAACTTTAGGAGCTCGGCTGCCTAAGACTGCAAAAAACAACAACTTCACTAGACCTGCTCGACTGCCCCATGGAATCATCATTTGTGGGCTGTTGTACTCCGAGTTGTTGATGGAGACTCAAGGAAGGGATCATTTAATGTAGGAGACACCCCTCCTATAAGTCTCCAACCCTGTTTCTTCGATTTTGGCTACCAATCTGCTCATAAATGCCTGGTCTTGTTCCAAAAATGTCCAAAAATATGCAATAAACACTTATTAGACTTTGTGGTAAAGTGACTATCCCCATTCATTCAATTGACATAAATATATTCAAAAACATGCACAAAGATATGGATAATGGTGGATTAAATGAAAATAATAGGTAGAATCAACCCATATAGTTACCCATTCCTAGGGCTCATCAAAGATGACAACTCAATTCCCTTTCAACTGTGTTATTTCTAGGTTTGGTGTACCTCAAGCCATTGTCACAGGCCATGGCTCCCATTTCAAAGATTACATGATGGTTGAGATGACATCTGCATTGGGCTTGTGCCACGATGGCTCTACCCCATATTACCCTCAGGCTAATGGCCAAGTTGAAGCCGTGAACAAAGTCTTGGTCACAATGCCTCAGCGTACTATTGGGATGCATAAGTCAAATTCACATCTTATGCTCTTTTCAGCTTTGTGGGCCTACAAAATCTCAACCAAAGATGCAATTGGTTTCACACTATTCCAGCTGGTCTATGGTCTGGAAGAAACATTGCCGATCGAATGCGAGATTCATTCACTCAAGCTAGATGTTGAACTCCTACTCGAAATGTCACCTCAAGAGGAACACCTCTTATATTTAGAATGACTAGATGAGACTCTTTGTCTTGCCACCTTGGTCATCGAAGCACAAAAGAAACGGGTCAAATCCCATTTCGACCAGTCAGTCTCCCCTCGGGTGTTCTCTAAGGGTGATTTGGTCTTACTATACAACCAATCTAACGATAAGTTGGGGGTAGGAAAGTTTGAACCCATGTGGCATAGGCCCTACATTGTGAACCACGTTTTGTAGTAAGGAGCCTATGAGCTTATTGATTATGAAGGAAATCCTCTCGATAAGCCAAGAAATGGGCTTTACCCCAAGAAGTTCTATGCTTAGGTCGTCTTGAATGGTTACTTATGTACATTAGTGTGTCATTCATTTTTGTGCAGTGTGGTTTTGTGTGGTAGTTTTCAAACAACTTTCCTATTTACTATGCTTTTATTGCTTTGCAGATGTGTATGACTCCCCAGATTGGTTTCAATAATGGTGCTTGATGTAGTACCCGAAAGCTATCATCCATGGCATGGGCTATTTATAACCCTAACAGTGAATTGATTGAGCTTCAAGGTATTTGTCTAGGTCGCACAACTAACAACATTGTTGAATACAATGCAGACATCAAACTATTGTCAGAAGCCATTGCTCTTGACATTAGAGAGTTGGTTGTCAACCTGGATTCACAACTTTTCATCCTTCAACTCAATGAGAAATATTCTGTCAGAAACCCTAAAATATTGAGAATTTATCTCTGTATCCATCTATTGGAAAGACATTTTGATTACATTACATATCATCGTATTCCTAGACGCATGAATACATTGACAGATGCATTAGCTAATCATGTGTTGGATAGAAATTTACAAAACATGTGAAAAGATAAAACAAACCATTTGTACCGTAGTAGACAAGAAAATACAATATATATATATATATATATATATATATATATATATATATATATATATATATATATATATATATATATATATATATATATATATGGTGATAATGTTTGCAACATCAGAACCCCAAAAAATGATATGTGTAACATCAACGGCTCGCATGCCTCAAAAAATTTAAGTGTTAGACCTAGGAACTAATCAACATGGTGATCATGGTAACATGATTTTACTCGTACAACACGAGTTAGCAATCAGTGGATACAATCTGAGACTCCCACCGTGTGCCTCTGGAACTAACGAGGAATGTCTCCTACCCGAGCATACTCTGGGATGCCACGATCAACCCCTCAAGGTTCCTCGTAATCTCCTCCTCATTGTCACTCCCTTCCTGATAAGGAGCGACAACATCTATAGGATGGGGGACACACCTAGGTATTGGGGATAGCCCATCAAGCCACTGTGGTCCAATGTCTGTATTAACAAGAGAAATTTTATAAGCACATATAAACCAAGAAACAATTAAAAAATAACAAAATTAAAATGTTGATTTTTTACCTTCATCGTCTAAATCCTCTCCATTTGGTAAGGGCATATCTGGATCTCCATGGAAGTCAGTGCCACTATATTTCCAGTCCTCCACGATGATTTTCTGTCCTCGTAGCGATGAAAATAATGTAGGTTGGTATGACATGTGTTGACCCCCAGTGATCCTGGGCAACAAACGACTCAAGCGAGCCACCCGCGGATCACATGGCATAGGAGGCTTTACCTCAGTTAGTTGATACTGGAACAGTGGTACCCATTCCAAGAAGAAGGTCACAAGCATTGATCCAAAGCAAAATTGCTTTCGATTCCCCACCTTGGCTTTGGACAGCTGTCGCTTGATGTTGATCTTCATGGCCTTAGCCCAGTTGAAGATCGTAGGAGTTGTATAGTCGATAGCATAAAGGAACTTCGACTTGTTAGTCTCATGTTTTGCCTCGGACCTCACCACTCTGTTGATGGTAAATAGAGGCTCTCTTATGTTGGCATTATGATTCTGGTATGGATTTATGTTACAGGTGTTGTACTTGATGGAAACTCTCTTAAGTGGCAATGCTCTATTCAGGCTCTCAAAATGTTGGAAAATAAGAGGTACGTAGGTACACCATCTAAAAGCTGCGGACCCGCAGGAATATCATAGATAAAGCGCGTACATACCTGCAGGTTTCCCGTTCATGAGGTGCGGACCCCCAGTGCACTCACTTCAAGGCAGAGAAGCGCACTCATGTGGGGTTTCTTATGTTTGGGCCATGGTATTTAGCCCGTCGTTCTTGATTCTATGGTTTTGGCCCGTGGTATAGGATCTAATTTAGCCCCAGTTTGGATCCCTTGTATTGGTGATTGATGGTTTTGTCCCATGGTGTGAATAAGGGCTTGACTATAAATAGGGAAGGAGATCACTGGGCTAAAGTATCTTTTGCAAATTGTATATCTTAAGATCTGAAATATTGGGTTATCGGTTTAAAAGCTTGATCTATATAAAAGTGAAGTTGAAAGTGAATCTATGAAGTGTGATCTCTCGGGCGCATGATCAGATCTGTGCATCTGACTATCTGTGGCACACTGGTGGACTGCCAATTCGTCCCTAATCAGAGGTTCACAGGTGATTAACGGTGCAAGTGCGGGGGTACGCACAGCAGAAGAAGGCGCAGTGGGTGGGTACGCACAGCAGAAGAAGGCACAGTGCGTGGGTACGCAGTGCGATAGAGGTTCAGGTGCCGAAGAACAGTAAAGGTACGCGGCGTGGCAGAGGTTTAGGTGCAGAGGCACAGTGAAAGTACGCGGCGCTACAGAAGCCGCAGGTGCGTAGATACGCAGCGCGATAGCATCTGAGGTTGCGTGGCCACAGTAGTAGTACGCGGCGTGATTGAAGAAACAGTGCATGGGTACGCCGTGCAGTGGAAGGCTCTCTGTGGGGATACGCAGAGACACAGAAGGTGAAGTGTGAAGCCACGCAGTCCAGATAAAGAAAAATTGCGTATCTGTCCTAAAACATTTGTTGATCATCTTCTATTTATTGCTGCAGAGTTCAGGGTTTATATTTCTGGTACTATCTTTCTGTTTACAGCATTCTCAGAAGTTGGGTAATTCTTGGAGTTTGGGTAATTTTCATGTACTTGATGATTATTTGATATTCTTGGATCCAGTTTGAAAATGTATGAAAAGTGGTCCTTGAAAGAAAAGAAGTAGGGGGTTGTAGCTCCCTTCCAGAAGAGACTGGAAAACGAGAGAGAGTTGTAGCTTTATGCAGGTTGCAGCCTGCGTACAGGTAAAGGACTGCACCAGTACAAAATCATTGTAAAAGGAGTTTCTAATTTGAAAGAAGATAGAGACATATTGCAGGAGGTGGTTTTCACCCACATTGGGTTTCCACCTTATATCTGGTGTGAATATCTGTTTTTTTTGTTCATGCTCATTATTTTATGGTACTGACATGCAAAAATAATTCAAAGTATAAATAAGGAAGATTTATTAAAAGAACTTGATAATACTGATTCACCCCCCCTCTCAGTATTATTTCCAACAATTGGTATCAGAGAAGGTCCTTCAGAGAAGCTTGATCGCTTGAAGGAATATCATTCATCATGAGCAACTATGAGAGGGAAGCATCAATCAGGCCACCAATTTTTGATGGAACAAACTTCAATTATTGGAAGGTAAGAGTTACTGCCTATCTTCAATCTCTTGGTACAGAAGTTTGGGATATCATAGATACAGGCTACACTTTTCCTTCAGCTACTCCTACAGATCCGGCCGAGAAGAAGAAATATGAAACAGATGCTAAAGCAGTCAATACTCTACTGGGATGCTTATCTCAAACAGAATTCGTGAAGGTTATGCAATATAAATCCGCAAAGGAAATATGGGACAAGATTGTCTTGAGCTATGAAGGAGATGAACAGGTAAAGCGTGCTAAACTTCAAACCCTCAGGATTCAGTATGAGAATCTCAAAATGTATAATGATGAAAGTGTGGCTAATTATTTCCTTCGGATAGACGAGATTGTTAATTGCATGAAAAACTTGGGTGAAGAAATAAAAGAGGCTATTGTGGTTGAAAAAGTTTTAAGATCATTGTCCCCCAAGTTTGAATCTAAAGTGTCTGCAATAGAAGAAAAGGAAAATCTACGAACTCTTACTATGTCTCAGCTACACGGAATTCTAACTGCTTATGAAATGAGAAAAGGAGGTCCATCAGATAGGAGAGAAGCTGCTTTCAAGGCTTCAGGCAAAGGAGACTACTATGAAGCAAGTCACACGCCAGAAGAAGAAGAAGAATCAAATTTTGTCAGAAATCTTCAACGGGGTACTGGAAGGTTCAGAGGTAAGTTACCTTTTAAATGTTTTGCTTGTGGAAGAGTAGGTCATTATGCTGCGAAATGTCCTCATAAGGATAAGATTGACAAAGGAAAGGAACCTGCTAGATGGAAAAAGAAACAAAATGCAAAAAGCTACTACACTCATGAAGATAGTGATGGTCTATCAAATAGTGATGAAGATGAACGAGGTAATGACTATAAACTTTTAATGGCATTTGAATATGATGATTACATGGATGCTATAGATGTGGATAGCCTTTATGAAGAAATTTCTAGACTCAAGAGATGTATAGAAGAAAATAATATGATCATTGATACTCTACAATTTCAAATTTATGAAAAGGAAAAATATCTTGAAAAATTAGAAGGTGAAATTGTTGGTCTTAGAAAAGAGATTGAGAAAACAAAGGCTATTAATCTTAAGTTTGTCAAAGGATCTGAAACTCTGGATGAGATCATCAATGTACAACGTTCTCCACTAAACAAGACAGGTCTGGGGTATAATGGAGAAAATTCTCAAGCATCCACCTCAAAGAGTTATCTTGATGCAGCAAGAAGGAATGAGAAAAAGCACAATGGAGATCACCAGGTAAAGCAGGGACGAATTACATCAAGAAAAAACAAAGACTATCAGGTAAAACAGGGGCAATCCGTCTTAAGGATGAACAAAAGCTACAACCAGCCACAGGTAAAATCCTCTCAATTTGCTTCAAGAATGGATGACAATAGAAATTACAATCATTTGGCCGGAAGATTTGATAACCGCAGAAGTTTCTTCAATGGACAATGCTTCTCTTGCCATAACTTTGGTCACAAAGCAGCTCAATGTGTTGCATATAAAACAATCATGACTAGAGAAGCTCAAAAAAAAAGAAGTATGACCGGGATTACAAAAAGGACCTATAACAACTTTTCGGCTCTTGAAAATGAAGTTGAATGTTCTATTTGCAATAACTTTGGTCATGAAGATTCTGAATGCAGGAGCAGGTTTCAGCAGACAAAGGAACAAGCCCCAAACACCAAAACATGGAGAATAAAGGAATCACAAACAGAAAGATGTGGGATAGCATTTTATGCAGAGGGGCAGGAAAATCTATGGTACATTGACAGTGGATGTTCGAAGCATATGACAGGTGATAAAGAAAAACTTGAATCATATTTTGCTTTAGAAAAGGGAAAGAAAGTTTCTTTTGGAAATGATACTCCTGCAGCTATAAAAGGAAAAGGCACTGCTCAATTAAAAGAAAAGGTCAAAGCTGGAAATGTTTTGTATGTTGATGGATTGAAGCATAATCTTCTGAGTGTCAGCCAGATGTGTGATCAAGGAACTGAGGTGATATTTAGATCAAATGGATGTCTTGTTCGTGATCTTGATACAGGTAAAACAATGATCAAAGGTGAAAGAACTCCAAATAATCTATACATATTTGAAGAAGGACAACAACAATGCTATCTAAGCAAGGATGATGAACACTGGTTATGGCACCGGAGGTTGGGGCATCTAAGATTTTCACAAATAAGGAAATCATGCAAATATCAGGCAGTTCGTGGTCTTCCAGATATCAAAATTCCAGACAACACCATATGCAAATCATGTCAGTTTGGAAAGCAAACCAGAACTAACTTTCCGGAGAAGGAAGGATCAGCTAGCATGCCTCTTGAGCTAGTACATACAGATGCATGTGGTCCATTCAGGAAAAGGACACCTCGAGGAGAAGAATACTTGATATTATTCATTGACGATTTCTCCAGGTTTGTCTGGTTAGGACTTATGAAGCACAAAGATGAAGCATTCGAAAAATTCAAATCCTTTAAAGCCTTGGTTGAAAATGAATCAGGATACAAAATTAAGTGCCTCAGATCCGACAGAGGTGGGGAGTTTACCTCAAATGAATTTTTCGATTTCTATGAAGAACATGGGATAAGAAGAGAATTCTCTACAACTAGAACTCCTCAGCAAAATGGAGTGGTGGAAAGAATGAACAGAACAGTCCAACAAATGGCTCGTGCTATGCTTGATGAGTCTGGAACTCCCGCAACTTTCTGGGGTGAATCTGCATATGGTGCGGTTGTTATTCTCAACAAAACAAATGTCCGGGTGAACAGCACTCAAACCCCTCATGAGCTCTGGTATGGTGAGACTCCTTCGGTAAAGCACTTCAAAATATTTGGGAGCAAATGCTATATTAAGAATACTGATGAGCAATTTGGCAAACTTGAACCTAGAGCAGATGAAGGCATTCTTCTTGGTTATTCTCCACACAGCAAAGAATACAAGTGATACAATAAAAGACTTGGAAGAATTGTTGACATCATTGATGTAGTGGTTGATGAGAAGGGATACATTCCTAGGCAAGTAAATCATGAAGATATCGAAGAAGATGAAGACTACCCTCAAAGACAGAATGATGAAGAAGAAGAACCTCAAGAAGAACCAGAAGAGCAGATAAGGATAGAAGAGAAGGCTCCATCCAGATATGTTTAGAAGAATCATCCAGAATCTCAGATTTTGGGGCAGAAAGAAGCAGGTGTACAAACAAGAAGAACAATTGCAGAAGCTTCAAGCTATTTGGCATTACTCTCTTCCACTGAACCACAAAATGTGAAAGAGGCATGCAAAGATGAATGTTGGGTCAAAGCAATGGATGAAGAACTTGAGCAGATCGAAAAGAACAACACTTGGGAGTTGGTTCCTAGACCAAAGGATAAGAATGCTATAGGGACAAAATGGGTCTTCAAAAATAAATTGAATCAAAATGGAGAAGTAATTAGAAACAAGGCCAGACTTGCTTGTAAAGGGTATGCGCAGCAAGAAGGAATAGATTTTGAAGAAACTTTTGCTCCTATTGCAAGACTTGAGGCCATCTAAATGTTCCTTGCTCTCTCAAGCTTTCAAAACTTCAAAGTATTTCAAATGGACGTGAAATCAGCCTTTCTGAATGGAGACTTGGAAGAAGAAGTATAGATTGAGCA
Source organism: Pinus tabuliformis (assembly GCA_031772625.1). NCBI lineage: Eukaryota > Viridiplantae > Streptophyta > Pinopsida > Pinales > Pinaceae > Pinus > Pinus tabuliformis. The sequence goes on along the minus strand of CM062817.1, from coordinate 1,922,970,857 downwards.
GCCAGATGGTTTCATTCTTGGAAATGATCCAAATATTGTATGCAGATTGAAAAAGGCTCTCTATGGTCTCAAACAAGCTCCAAGGGCTTGGTACTATCGTTTGGACAAATATCTTCATCAACAAGGTTTTTCAAAAGGATCAACAGATAGCAATCTTTATATAAAAGTTGAAAATGACAAATTGCTAATACTTGTTGTGTATGTAGATGGCATTATCTTTGGCAGCAATGAAGAAGCTATGAGTCAAAGCTTTTCCTTGGTAATGCAGAAAGAATTCGAAATGTCCTTGCTGGGAGAACTAACATATTTTCTTGGTTTGCAACTCCAACAAAAATAAGGAGGGATATTTTTGTCTCAAACCAAGTATCTCAAGCAGATTTTGAAGAAATATGGCATGGAAGATGCAAAACCAGTATGTACACCCATGGTCACAGGATGTAGCCTCAGTGCAAATGACGAATCAGCAGCAGTGCATCAACCAACCTACAGATCTATGATTGGAAGTCTACTTTATTTGACAGGTACCCGACCAGACATAATGCATGCAATAGGAATAGTTGGAAGATTTCAGGCAAATCCAAAGGAAACTCATCTTCAGGCAGTAAAGAGAATCTTCAAATATCTTCAAGGAACTCAAAACTATGGCTTATGGTATCCTAGAGATGAAGATCTCACACTTCATGCTTATAAAGATGCAGATTGGGCCGGAAGCGTGGATGACAGGAAGAGCACAAGTGGTGGTGCATTCTTTATGGGTTCCAGATTAGTATCTTGGTTCAGCAAGAAACAGAGTTTGATTGCCTTGTCTACAGCTGAAGCGAAATATGTTGCTGCTGCATCTTGCTGCACTCAACTCCTTTGGATGATGCAGACCTTACAGGATTTTCAAATCACTTGTATACCACCCATATCCATCTTATGTGATAATACAAGTGCAATCAGAATTTCAAAGAACCCAGTCATGCATTCAAAGACCAAGCACATACCGATCAAGTATCATTTTCTCCGGGAACAAGTACTTGAACAAAAGGTCAAGTTGGAGTATGTTCCTTCTAAGGAACAAGTTGCTGATATACTCACCAAACCATTGCCCAGGGAGACCTTTGAATACCTCAGGCAAAAGCTGGGGGTTGTTGATGCATCATCTTGTTGTTGAATCCCTTCTGATGGTTGTTTGTACGCAAGGCTCATCTGGGGTATATGCGTACATGTGCTGGGCTGTGGATTGGTCGAAGATCGAATGGCACAGGTTCGGGGGAGCATATAATGCATTGTTGGCATTATGGAGGAAGTACAGAAGGAGATCATGGATGCTGGTCAGAATATTGCTGCAATATGTCTCTATCTCTTTCATGGTCATTTATGGTGTTTGGTGGATTATGGTTTTTCTTTGTAGATCTGGTTTATAGTCAGGGGGAGCATGTTCTTAGGGGGAGCATAACCCTTTTCCCTTGATGTCAAAGGGGGAGAATGACGTTGAAGATCTTAAGGTTGCCATCAAGTCCAAAGGGGGAGATTGTTGGCATTATGATTCTGGTATGGCTCTATGTTACAGGTGTTGTACTTGATGGCAACTCTATTAAGTGGCAATGCTCTGTTTACGCTCTCAAAATGTTGGAAAATAAGAGGTACGCAGGTACACCGTACAAAGGCTGCGGACCCACAGGAATATCATAGATAAAGTGCATACATACCCGCAGGTTACCCGTTCATGAGGTGCGGACCCCCAATGCACTCACTTCAAGGTAGAGAAGCGCACTCACGTGGGGTTTCTTATGTTTGGCCCGTGGTATTTAGCCCACCGTTCTTGATTCTATGGTTTTGGCCCGTGGTATAGGATCTAATTTAGCCCTAGTTTGGATCCCTTGTATTGGTGATTGATGGTTTTGTCCCATGGTGTGAATAAGGGCTTGACTATAAATAGGGAAGGAGATCACTTGGCTAAAGTATCTTTTGCAAATTGTATATATTAAGATCTGAAATATTGGGTTATCAGTTTAAAAGCTTGATCTATATAAAAGTGAAGTTGAAAGTGAATCTATGAAGTGTGATCTCTTGGGCGCATGATCAGATCTGGGCATCTGACTATCTGTGGCACACTGGTGGACTGCCAATTCGGCCCTAATCAGAGGTTCGCAGGTGATTAACGATGCAAGTGTGGGGGTATGCACAGCAAAAGAAGGCGTAGTGCGTGGGTACGCACAGCAGAAGAAGGTGCAGTGCGTGGGTACGCAGCGCGATAGAGGTTCAGGTGCGGAAGAATAGTAAAGGTACGTGGCATGGCAGAGGTTCAGGTGCGGAGGCACAGTGAAAGTACGCGGCGCTACAGAAGCCGCAGGTGCGTAGATACGCGGCGCGATAGCATCTGAGGGTGCGTGGCCACAGTAGTAATACACGACGTGATTCAAGAAACAATGCGTGGGTATGCCGTGCAGCGGAAGGCTCTCTGCGGGGATACGCAGAGACGCAGAAGGTGAAGTGCGAAGCCACGCAGTCCAGATAAAGAAAAATTGCGTATCTGTTGTTGGGAAAAGTATCCAATACGGAATGACCCTATCCCACTCTAAGGGTGATAGTACCTTAGCAACAATCAAAGCAAAGCTATTTGAGATTAATTCTTTATGAGATGTAAGAGAGAGGAGGAAGAGATCCACTAACCGATATCTTCCGCTAATGATTGATCCAATCTTCTCTCTTTGCTGCTTGCTCCTAGCTCCTTGCTATTTCACTGGCCCAGCTACACCAAGATCCTGCAAAATAGCAAGAGAGAGAAACTACAAGAAGCATACATTCATAATTGATTCAAGGATTAGAATAAATCAAATACACAAGTATAACAACACATCATTGAGACACATGCATATAGAAGAACCTCAAATGCTTTATTAATGGAAGAAGTAAAGTTCAGGAAGTGATACAACCATAAAAGGCCCAATCCAGCATCACCTCCCAGCAGAAAGAAATCTCCTCTTCACCTCCTTCAATGCAAATCACCCAATAGTTCTATACTCAAACCAACAGCACTTCCTTACATTCACAAGATTCCAGCCTCCCCAGACCTCATGAGAGAGCTCTATATATAGGAGTTTTGGAGAAAGGATGAGTCAGCTTGAGACTGGCATGAAGCTGACTAGTGTCCTCTCCCACTTCAGTTATTCTTCAGTTCTTGAGTCCACTTGGAGGTTCTTGCTTCCACTTGGAGATCTAGACCTTCTTACTCATCAATAGGCGAATTCCTTGATCCAAGTGTCATTATGGAAGCTTCCTGGGCATTGACACCTTGAAGAATGACTGTGCCACTTGGCCAATCTCACCCAGCGCAGGTAGCCTTCATGGGAGTTGACATTCAACGCAGGTACCAAGTGGAGCAGTTGACATTCAACGTAGATGCTCAGTGGAGCAGTTGACATGATCCAGAAATAGCTTGTTTTTGAGTGTTTTCAGGTGGAGAACTGATTTTCAGTGCTGTGGTTTGCTGACCTTGTTCCTCTAGGGGTAGGAACAACATGTTTAGGGACTTTGGATCCCTTAGATTATTGACATTTCATGCTTCATGCTGTAAGGCACAAAAATGTCTATAATAGTTTCCCCCTCAAGTATGAGGTCGTTTATCGGGTGAAATGCTTTATCAGGAGGATCCGAAGTTCATTCAATCGCTGAGAGGTGTCCTATAATAAAATACAATACAATACATTATTTTTCATTCTGCTTTCATGATCTAGCTGAGGTGGGCATTCCCATGCTTAGCTTTATAAATTCATTTTAGTACATAGAACAGACGATCGTCTGATGATAGACAGATAATTCTCTGCTGAAATTATCATCCTTTGAGTAGGATGATCATCTGCTGCAATGATGTACATGTCAAATGTCTTTATGTTTCCTGAATATATATCGCAGCCCGGATGGATGAAACTAGATCAGGGGTCTTCAAACTCGTTCGATCTTCACTCTTAGTACAAGTCGATCCATGTGAGAATTGCGCTGAAGTCGAACATGGAAAGACATCGCTTGATTACCGGTCAATGATGTAAACCGTTAACAAGCGCGAGAGGAATCACCAATAATGATAATGACCCTCAAGGTACTGCATTACAATTCACGTGGTGTGAATATAGGACTTGGTGTTGAACACCACGCAAAATCTTCTGGTCGAAGGTCATTGATGTATACCTGTCGCCGGAAGTGAGAAACTTGCCATTTGAGGCATGCAAGCTTCAAAGTACTGAGGGGGGTGTTCCTAGATCAACTATTTGGATAATGAGCTGAAGTCGACAAGAAGCGATCCGTCAAAGGAGGGCCTTAATGAATCCCACATCAGTGACACAGAACGGAGCTAATGATTTTAGTGGAGGTGAAAACAATCTGTGAGATATGATTCAGGGTGGCGATCATGGGTGGATGAAGGATAATGTATGGCAGTGGATGGGACACGGTTGACTCTTTCTGAACAACATCTCTTGAACATATAACGACACTGATGCAATGGATCGGTAGCATTACCCCAAATGTGGATGGTTTGGCGAGGACCATGGTGATGAGACGGGTGAATGAAACAACCCAACCCGATGTGATACGGAGGAAAAGTGTCATGTTCAAGAGCGACTTGCTACCATTAAAGCTTTGAGGTTCTCCCAATTTTTCCCCAGTCATTTCTGACCAGTACCTCTTTATTTTTCTCAAGCTTGAGGAGGATAACATATGCTTGTTCTATAACCTGCCCTTCGGGCAAGCCCATTGCTATGTTTTAACGAGCCTAGCGATAGGGAAACTCGTTCTCATCTAAAGACAAGTTTGTCGCTATTTAATCATTTTAACGAGTCTAACGACAAGGAAAACTCGGTCCTTTTCATTTTTAGAGAGTCTGAAAAGGTACAGAAAGTTAACTCCAAAATTCCTTTTTCGTCATCTAATCCCTTAAGTTCGAAAAATTATAAAACAATACAGAAGGGATGAGTTTTCGATAACTTTAACGAGCCGAATAAAACAAGCACTCGACCTTTTTGTGCAATAATCCCTCAGGTCCAAAAAGATTAAAATCTAGAGGAGGGATAGCTCTTCCGGTCCTTTTAACGAGCTGGAAGGCCAAAACTCGGCAAACTTTTCATATTTTACGAGTCAGATGAAAAGAGCTCAAAGAAGAATCGTCTTTCGAGGAACGAGTGATAAACAGGGATAGCAGCAGATTCCAGGTACAGGTTGGAATTTTCCAATCATGGCAGTGTCACAAGGATGGCTAGGTGAAATCACTCTTCGCAGCTGTTCCTCAAAATGGGTAAACAATCATATGGGGGTGAACGATCGGCCAAATGGAATGGAGGTGGTAGGTGCAAACACAACCAAGGCTTTTCATGGGTAATAAATTTACGATCACAATGGTTATTTACCGGGGTAGGTTCATCTTTTAATGAGCTTAAGCTCTGGAGGAAACTTTTGCTCACGCTTTTCTATTTTTTAACAAGCATAGATTCCACGGTAAAACTGCTCGATCTTATGTTTATTTTTTAACGAGCATGAACTATGTATAAAACTGCTCGGATCTCGCTTTTCTATTTTTTAACGAGCATAAATTCCGCGGTAAAACTGCTCGATTATATGGTCAAATTTTGATTTTTACTATTACTAGCTTTTCTCTTATCAAGTATAGTACTGTATTTTCAATTGCTGCAACAAACTTTGTTAGAAATGAATAATATTTGCATGAAAATGAGATTATAACCCTAATATTTCACTTTGAACTACGTAAAAAGCTATTTAAAAGGTGTTTTTACCTCTCATTTACCATTTCATTTGCATTTGGTTTGTTGGAGCTCTGGAGGTGCCTCTTCCCCCTTGATTTTCATCAGCTGATTCCGGGAGATTCTGCGGACGATTTTCGGCGCCGTCTGGACCAGGTAGGAGCTAAACCCTAGCTCTTTCTTTTCATGGTTTCATTTTCCAGTTTTAGGCCTGTTTTTCAGTGTTTCTGAGCCCCAGGGGTTTTGCAAAATCGCCCTAGCTTCAGCGCAGGTTCCCCATTCGAAACCTGCGCTGAAGGTCAAGCTGCCTTAAGGCAGACTGACCCTCAGCGCAGGTGGGAGACTCTCTGCCTGCGCTGGGCTCAGAAAACTGGGTTTTCAGGTCATTTTTTGATGAATTTTCGCCAGTTTTTCATCGAAATCAGGAACTTACTCCTTCTCTTGTTTGCTTTGCAGGGAACTTTGAACAAAATGTCCCTCACATGGCGAGAACGAGAACATGAAGAGGAGGACATGATTGCCCTCCATGACCCGGTCACGGTGAACGCGCTGCGGAACTGTGGCCTGCTGAAGTTTTTCCGTATCTCTAGCATGAGGGCACATATTACTTTGCTGCAGTATATGCTTGATGCTTGGGATCCTGTTAACCAAGTATTCCAGATTAGGGGAAAGTCAATCCCCTTGACCATAGAGGACATGTACTTCTTGACTGGCTTGTCAAGACGAGGTGCCCCCATTTCCTTGTCAGGTACGGCTCGGGGGACTGATTCCACCATAGATTATGTCCGCCAGTATTGCAGGGAAGGTTCTCAGCCGAGCAGAGACGGAAATATTATTATCCGTGAGATTACTGACAGGTCTCTCAGGTCCATTCTGTTTACCATTGGTAGGATGGCCGGCAGCGCAGCTCTACATGTTGCCAACAGATCTTATATGCAGCACGCCTTGGAGTGTCTCCAACTGAAAGTATTCAACTGGTGTGATGCAGTACTTGTTTAGATGAAAAGTCAATTGACCAAGGTAAAGGACGGGAAGCTGAAGAACTTTGGATTTGGTTCTATTCTGACTGCCTTTGCCTTGGAGAAAATCCCACTGATGCAGCCCCAGTACATCATACTCGACTTGCCTTCTCCGACCGAGCCACGCATGCAGAGGTGGGTTGACCACATGTCGAGGCATGCTGGTCAACCTCAGATTACTTTTACTGAGGCCTTCTTCAGGTGGTTCGAGTGCCAGGAGATGGTCTTCTCCGAGTATCCATATGTTGGTATGGATTTTCGAGGTGACCCGGATTTGGTGTTACCGGATGGCGAACAGTGGGGTGCTATTGGTAAATTCTTTGACCATATTACTGTCTACTGTTCTTATTCATAATGTTGTTGTGCTTTATTCTATCAAGACTTTTAATCATACTCTTGGGTGCATGCAGATGTTGGTCCTGTTCGTCCAACAGTTCGTCCGCGACCGCCAGTTGCTGCCCCGGCAGCAGAGCCTGCTAGGAGAGCTATTCTTCGCGACCTTGACGATACTGAGACCCTTACAGCTGTGCAGGAGCAGGTTGAGAGCCTTACTCTCGGCATTCCCGATGTGAGGATTGATGAGTTACCTTTACAGCTGCAGCGACACACCACTGGCGTGCCTAGGCAATGGACTCGTCTCTTGCGCATGATTGCATAGGCCGTGACGTGCTATCATGAGCACCACTAGGCTAGGGTGCCCCCTAGCATCTTTTTGAGATTTAGGTCATATGACCAATTTTGTCTTGGTTACGGAACATTATGCATGAACTATAAACAGCTTATATGTATTTTGATTTTCGAGTTTTATTCTATTTGAGTTATACGATCCATATGTACAATCTTTGATGATGTGTCCTTTTTATAAATGTTGCAAATGTCTATCTAACACATAGTTTGCTAATGAGTCGGTTAATGTGTTTAAGTTTCTTGAAATATGTTGATACTGAATTGAATTAAATCGTCTTTCCAAGATCTTAACCCTTAGGAACATGCGATAAATAGCTGGATTGCGAACAGAATATATACCATTGAGTTGTAGTATAACGAGCTGTGAGTCTAGCCTGACAATTAGTCGACGTATGCCACGTGTGATGGCATCAGAGAGTAGTTCTATCAACGCGCTATACTCAGTGATGTTATTCGTTGATTGCCCAATACACACACCTCTGAAACTTACTAACTCGTCGCTTGGATCAAAAATGGCCCAGGCCGCGGAAGACAGGTTCCGCGAACTACGACTCGCTCCGTCGGCATATCCAACACATGTCTCCAGAAGGTTCGACATCTGCAACCAATGAAAAAGGTGGATCACTCGACCAGAACAAATACTTTAGCGAAAACAAAATACAACAAAAGCATGCAGGTTACTATTTAAGCATAGTAATGCTTGAGGTACAGCCCGTTGCGGGGCTGCGCCAGTGGAATTCCATCGTAATCCATTAACTCGTAGGCTCCTTTTGTTAACACCCTTTTAACAATATAGGGGCCCATCCATAAGGACTTGAATTTCCCTGCTCCCAGTTTATCGGATTCTTGGTCATAAAGCAAGACCAAATCACCTTCCGAGAAGACACGGGGTTTGACATTTTTGTCGAACTGAGCCTTGACTCGTTTCTTATGGGCCTCGTTAGCCAAAGCAGCATCACGATGGGTTTCATCCAATTGGATTAATTCCAAGAAACGAGCCTCTTCTTCTGAAGTTCCGGGGAGAAGATCGATTGCGAGTTTAAGCAACGAAATTTCGCACTGGATCGGTAAGACTGCTTCCAGGCCATACACCAGTTGAAAAGGTGTGAACCCAGTTGCGTACTTTACCGAGGTTCGGTAAGCCCACAAGGCTGAGTACAGGATTAGGTGCCACCTTCTTTTATGAACCCCGATCATCCTTTGCAACATACGCTTCAGGACCTTGTTGATTGCTTCAACTTGTCCATTGGCTTGCGGATAGTACGGGGTAGAGCTGTCGTGAGATAGCCCTAGCTTGGCAGCTAATTCGACCATCATGTGATTGCGAAAATGCAACCCATGATCTGTAACTATAGCCTGTGGTACGCCGAACCTGGCGACTACATGATTGAAAAAGAAAAGGGCAGCTGTTTCACCAGTGTTATCCAATGTAGGCATCGCCTCGGCCCATTTGGTAAAATAGTCAACAACGACTATTATATACCCATGCCCCCCAGTCGAGGTGGGGTTACATTGCATGAAATCGATGCCCCACTTGGTGAAGGGCCCAACAGCAACTATCGGCTGTAAAGGTGCGGGTGGTCGTCTGGTTTTGCTATCAAAAATTTGACAAGCATGGCAACTTCTGACTGCGGTTATGCAATCTTTGAACATGGTTGGCCAGAAGTATCCTGCTCGTAAGATTTTTTGTGTTGTTGCATATCCAGATTGATGCCCCCCACACGCGCCTGAATGACATTCATTCAGAGCTTTTTCGGCCTCCTCATGGGTAAGGCACCTCCTCAGAACTGTATCGACACCGCGACGGTAAAGTGAATCCCCGATGATCATGTAGTCTTTTGCTTGGTATCGTATACGTTTTTGTTCGGAGCGAGAGGTGTTAGTTCTGAACTTTTGGGTTTGGAGATAAACTATGATATCTCCATACCACTCATCGCTTGCAGATATGAGAAACAAACTTTCGTCCACGATTGACTCTTCCGATGTTTCATCGTTGGACGACGATGGGAAATCACATAATAATTCTGCGAAAACTAGAGCTTTCTTTGATTTGGATTTTACAAATTCCAGATCAAACTCTTGAAGGATCGCTATCCATTTTGAATATTTGCCCCCCAGCAACTGTCGCGACAGTATATAAGTCATGGGGTTGCAATCTGACAAGATGGTAGTTTTCCGAAAGAGGACATAATGTCGAAACCTTTGAATCGCTTGAACAGCTGCAAGCGCTAGTTTTTCAACATAAGAATATTTACTTTCTGTATCATTTAAGTTTTTACTTAAATAATATATAGGATGTTCAATTCCATCGACTTCTTGAACTAAAACCATCGCAATGGTCGTATCCGCTGCAGCCAGATACAGGTTAAAATCTCTTTGATAGTCCGGGGCGTACATTAATGATGCTTTTACTAGACAATCTTTCAGAGCATCAAAGGAAGCTTGCGCCACCTGGTCCCAGACAAAAGGTACATCCTTTTTCAAAAGACGAGTATAACCTTTAGCAAGTTCTGCGTAATTTGGAATGAACCTCCTCAGAAAGTTTGCTTTCCCTTGGAGTTTCTGAATCTGAAGCAAATTTGAAGGTGGAGGCAAATTAATGATTGCCTGAACCTTACAGGGGTCGAGACGAATCCCATCCTTAGAGACTACAAAGCCAAGTAAACGACCAGAACCGACGCAAAACACACATTTGTGTGGATTGCGTCTTATCTTGTAGTGTCGGCAACGTAGAAATATCGCTCTTAAATGCTGCGGATGATCAGTCCGCTTTCGCGAATGAGCTGGAAGATCGTCGAGATAAGGTTGAACGATGTTCTTGATGTCATGGAAGGCATAATTCACTGCCCTCTGAAACTTCACCCCTGCGTTCTTTAAACCAAAGGGTAATTTTCGATAAGCGAATGTGCCCCACGGACAAATAAATGAAGTCTTTGACTGGTCCCGTGGGCGGATATTTATTTGATTATAGCCAGAAAATCCATCCATAAATGAAAAGATTTCACATCCGGCGCATTCATCAATTATCTGGTCGATGAAGGGTGTAGGGTAGTTGTCCTTCGGACAAGCTTGGTTTACATCCCTATAATCAACGCACACTCTGATCGTCCCTTGTTTTTTCATAACAAGGACAATATTCGATACCCAATCGGTTAGAGGAACCGGGTAGATGAATCCAGCATGGAGAAGTTTTTCAACTTCTGCTTTAATGGCCGCGGCTTTCTTGGGGTGCACCTGCCGAAGCCGTTGTCTTACTGGTTTGACATCAGGATACATTTTAATTTCATGTTCAACGATACTCGAGTCAATGCCTGGCATTTCATCATATGACCAAGCAAAGACATCTCTGAATTCGCGAAAAAGAGCGTTATATATTTCCAGTTCTGAAGGGGAACAACCTTTGCCGACATAAATATTCTCTACAACATCTGTCTTGGTCGAGATATTTATGGCTATAGTCTCTTCGCCAATTTGTTGTTGGGAAAAGTATCCAATACGGAATGACCCTATCCCACTCAGCAACAATCAGAGAAAAGCTATTCGAGATTACTTCTTTATGAGATGTAAGAGAGAGGAGAAAGAGATCCACTAACCGTTGTCTTCCGCTAATGATTGATCCAATCTTCCCTCTTTGCTGCTTGCTCCCAGCTCCTTGCTCTTTCACTGGCCCAGCTACACCAAGATCCTGCAAAATAGCAAGAGAGAGAAACTACAAGAAGCATACATTCATAATTGATTCAAGGATTAGAATAAATCAAATACACAAGTATAACAACACATCATTGAGACACATGCATATAGAAGAACCTCAAATGCTTTATTAATGGAAGAAGTAAAGTTCAGGAAGTGATACAACCATAAAAGGCCCAATCCAGCATCACCTCCCAGCAGAAAGAAATCTCCTCTTCACCTCCTTCAAAGCAAATCACCCAATAGTTCTATACTCAAACCAACATCACTTCCTTACATTCACACGATTCCAGCCTCCCTAGACCTCATGAGAGAGCTCTATATATAGGAGTTTTGGAGAAAGGATGAGTCAGCTTGAGACTGGCATGAAGCTGACTAGTGTCCTCTCCCACTTCAGTTATTCTTCAGTTCTTGAGTCCACTTGGAGGTTCTTGCTTCCACTTGGAGATCTAGACCTTCTTACTCATCAATAGGCGAATTCCTTGATCCAAGTGTCATTTTGGAAGCTTCTTGGGCATTGACACCTTGAAGAATGACTGTGTCACTTGGCCAATCTCGCCCAGTGCAGGTAGCCTTCATTGGAGTTGACATTCAGCGCAGGTACCGAGTGGAGCAGTTGACATTCAGCGCAGGTACTGAGTGGAGCAGTTGACATTCAGCGCAGATGCTCAGTGGAGCAGTTGACATGATCCAGAAATAGCTTGTTTTTGAGTGTTTTCAGGTGGAGAACTGATTTTCAGTGTTGTGGTTTGCTGACCTTGTTCCTCTAGGGGTAGGAACAACATGTTTAGCGACTTTGGATCCCTTAGATTATTGACATTTCATGCTTCATGCTGTAAGGCACAAAAATGTCTATAACAGTATCTATCCTAAAACATTTGTTGATCATCTTATATTTATTGCTACAGAGTTCAGGGTTTATATTTCTGGTACTATCTTTCTGTTTACAGCATTCTGAGAAGTTGGGTAATTCTTGGAGTTTGGGTAATTTGCATGTACTTGATGATTATTTGATATTCTTGGATCCAATTTGAAAATTTATGAAAAGTGGTCCTTGAAAGAAAAGAAGTAGGGGGTTGTAGCTCCCTTCTATAAGAGACTGGAAAACGAGAGAGAGTTGTAGCTCTCTGCAGGTTGCAGCCTGCGTACTGGTAAAGGACTGCATCAGTACAAAATCATTGTAAAAGGAGTTTCTAATTTGAAAGAAGATAGAGACATATTGCAGCAGGTGGTTTTCACCCACATTGGGTTTCCACCTTATATCTGGTGTTCTTTGGTGTGAATATCTTTTTTTCTTGTTCATGCTCATTATTTTATGGTACTGACATGCAAAAATAATTCAAAGTATAAATAAGGAAGATTTATTAAAAGAACTTGATCATACTGATTCACCCCCCCTCTCAGTATTATTTCCAACATCTTAGTGTTAGATCTTGAACACTGGAAATCTCTATCTTCCCACTTTTGGATAGCAGGGCCTAAGGGCAGTGTTCAACAAGTAGTGAAGATATGCTTGTCCCAATCGGTCATGACCCATACAAGTTCACTACTTCCCCTCGGTGGGACAATCCAGTGATGAAGTATATATTTGAAGTTTCCAACTCCAACTCCTAGTCACCAATGACAAATATCTCCCGATTAATGTCCTAAATACTAATCAGGTATTGAAGCAACTCGGGTTGGGCCCGCATCCATGGCGTAACAAAGAATTTGAGGAGCCCACAAGCCCTTAAAGCTTCCAGGCAATTTGGGTCATTCATTGCCTGGGTGTCAACATCCTCATGTTCCCGTTCTTTCCAATCCACCATTTTCAATGATTCTTTCCTGCAAAAGACATTAATTTGAGTACAAAATCATGCTTGGCCCATAAAATTTGAGTTTAAATGGTGATTTTTTGAGGAAATAGGGTTTTTCCCTATTCGTGGCACTGACGCACCTATTTTAAAAATGGTTGTGCTGAGCAGCATGGTTGGCTTTGTTAATCACCCTTGACCGGCATGATTCTCTGCTCGAAAGTCGCACCGACCGAGGGTGAAAATGTTTTTCAAGATCCCCCTCAAAAAATTAAAAAATTGGTTTTAAATAGAAATAAAGGACATGGAAATGGGGCTCAGGGCTTTTGTTTTTACCTGTAACTGGCGCTCAGCGATTGACCTCCTAGATCTCCTGCAATCTGCTCCCAAACAATTAGGGCAAAAGTGAGTAAAAAGTTTTCACAACAAGGTAAAATGGTAAATGGTAAAAATATATTTACTTTTCTCCTTTTTATTCATTTTTTCATGAAAATATCAGGTTTTTGTAAATATTTTAACCTATTTTGCCTCAATAACTAGAAAATACACTTTACCTTTTTTCACAATGACAGGTGATGGATGTTCGACGATTGTGACAAGTCATGTTTCAGCTCTTTTCTCTACTCGTTAAGCTCATATGAAAAGATTTCCGTGTGTTTTTCCCTTTTGACTCGTAAAAATAAAATAAAATGGGGAGTCTGATTTCAAGCTCTTTTCCGACCCTTTAAAAGCGAAAACATGGCTGAGCCCTTTTCGTTTCAAACTCGTTAATGGATTTGAAACGTTGTGCGCCTAGTATAAGTTTACCCCTTTTCTGGCTGGGAGGCACTATTTACGAAGAAGGTACTCCTTGACTGAAATGGTCAAGCAGTTCTCTCAAGTATCGTTTTCTACCTTTTCAGGCTCGAGAGGCACAAACATACAAAAAGGGACCATGTGGATTTTTCTTTTATGTGTCTTTTTCAAACTCTCTAAACATGAAAAAGATACCGAGTTACAGATTTTTCGAACTCGTTAAACTATTAAACGACATTGGATTCATCACTATGACGAACATGAGATTCTCCTTCCTAGGGCTTGTTAAACTTACTAGGTCGGATTTATCTGAAGGATGAACTTACAAGACAAAATATGTTATCCCCTTTAAGAATGCAATTAAAAAATAATTGGGGTACCCGCCAGAAATGGTGGGGGAAAATTTGGAAATCTATCAGTTGTGTCGGCAACTCACTCTTGAACATGACACTTTCTACTTCATGTCGGGTTGGTATATCCTCCTTTGTATCGTTGACCTTCTTGGGTTGGGCTATTCATTTTTTCCTTCCATTTAATCTCTCCCACGTCATCTTGACCACTGATCCTATCGATCCAAAAGCTTCCAAAATTCCAATATGTGTCACCAATATGTCCAAGAGTCGTCCTTCTGAACTTACGTTTGCCTCTGATTCTCTATATCATACAAAATCATTTTGCATCGTCTCGTGTCAATGATATGGGAAACATTATGGGCTTCCTTCGACATGGTCACTTTCTGTCAACTTCAACTCATTATCTAGGAAGTTGACTGAGAGACTCCCTTCCAACACCTTTGAGCTTGCATGCCCTAATGGCAAGTTCCTCGCACTCGACGACAAGTTCACATAATTGGCTTTTGATTGAGCGATTTCATGGGTGTTAGACTTCAGTTCCTCTATTCACATTCTATGGATTGTGCAGATAGTACTTTGAGGACCATTGTCATTATTGGTGGTTTCTCTTGTGCTTGTTAATAATTTACATCATTGATAGGTAATCAAGTGAATTTCTATCATGTTTGATGTCAACACATCTATTCACATGTTAGAATATGTACTTTGATCCGGTCATGTTGGAGTGCAAGACCCTAGACTCAAATCACAAAAGTCTAGGTTGCAAAGTGATGTGACATGGTTATGTTGATATGCATGTCTCTTTCAGGTGGATGATTGCAACCATACCATGAGTTATCAGATGTGATCATTATCATTATTGGATGGTTGCGACCATGCTTCAGTTTCATTATGATCCTCTTTAATGGATGTTTACCCCCATACCTGGATCCATTTACATGATCATTCTCTAGATGGTTGCGTCCATGCCATGATTCATGTATCATTTGATATAGTTCTCAGTTATGTATATGTATTTGTACTTGCTTGCAGGTTTTCCGATGGCAAACTACGGTTCATCAGACTAATTCATAAAGCATTTAATCCCTCACCCTTGTTCTTCCTTCACACCTTAGGGGGCATATGTTAAACAAAAAAATTTCACTGTCCCAGCACTCCCCGTTCCTTTATCCTACAGGACCTATACAGTGAACCCCACATGCTTTCCCTTTATGAAGAAACTCCCATTGTGTCCATCTTCATGAGCAGATCAATTCCATTTTGCACCATTTCCCCTGAAACTTCTATTTTGCCCAGTTTACAAGACCAGCGCTAATGGCCTTTGTCTTCCCCATGCTGATGTGTAGATACTAGCACTATCCCTAGTGCCAACCAATGTGGCTAAGTTGTGTTCCATTCACGTCGGTCTTATTATGGAAAGTTTTTTAAATTAGGAGTCGAAGCTTCCTGAACTAGAAGCTTCATAACAGAAGTCTGGTAAATGGTTTGGTCGGATGGAGTCGAGGATGTCAGTTTGGGATCCTTTACCCTATAATTATGGAGCTACCTCAAGGGATAAGACCTTCTCCCATGAGAAGAGGATCCATCTCCCATCCATTCATCCTATATAAACCTCCCTTCTTCCCAAGCACAAGCTAGTGTTAATGTTGGTGTGCTTGTGCTATTTTTGTTTAGAGTAAACAAAAAACTATTCATAATTGTAGCTATCTAGTTGTGTGAGGGAGAAGTGTGATTTGGTTTGGAGTGAAGCCTAAAGGGAAGAGTCTTAAAACTATTGTTGATTGAGGCCATTATGGAATGCTAGGAGAAATGTGTGGGAACCTAGTCTTGTGAGAGGAGAACCGCAACTTCAAGACAATGGTTGTAATCTCTCTTTGATATCAATATATATGCAACTATTGATTGATTTCCTACATGTTTTTTCATCTTACATATTCATGCCTTAATGTTTCTTGACTTTCTAAGTAGGTTGAATTACAATTTGTCTATTATCACCATTGTTGTTTGCTGTTTTTTACTTGTTTCAAGTGCTTGAAGAAGGAAGCAAGAGATAGCTGGAGCAAGCAAGAAAGGACATCATCAAATAGGATAAACGTACTAAGAGGTAGGCCCTCTTAATTGGTTCTAACCTAAGGAAATCTTCCATAGAATGTATATGTTGTGGCTAGACCCATCATTGGACTAGAGGAATTTGATTTTGTCCGCACTTATAATTTTACTTCACCACAATAATCTCTTTCGGTGACCATGCCAAATATAAGCTTGGGAGCTTCTATTGGGCACCGACTGCATCCAGGATGTAGGTTGACATGTAGATTTTTTCTTGCATACCTTTGGGCAGCTATCGAGCCCTTGTTACCTATTCCTTTAGCTAATGAGCCAACATGCTGGACCAATTTCATACTTTGACTTTTCTGGCCAAGTTGTCTAGGGCGACCAACCAACTCCGTGGGAAGGTTTATGTGCTTTCTTGGCCATATAGTCAACATGCAAATATGACAAAGTATTGATACGCCTTCCATAGTATCTTCATCTTGTAGATCTAGTTGGGTTGTTGGCTTGTTGCGGCCTGACCCAAGTTCGAAGATGATTTAGCCAAAAAAATCCCGATACTAATGGCCCTTTTGGCAACAATTCGTGGAGCGCGGACTGAGGTCTCACCTAAATTATTATGGGAGGGTGCTAGAACCACGTTTCTGCACCCTGGGGATGTCTAATGGGTTCCGATGGTCTGCGGTTTGACCCTACATGCATCTCACTACGTGCACTTATCAGTACCTCGCAGCCTGCGATGCTACCTTCGCGCAGCCCTACTCGGGGCCCGAGCAGTGTTATTACCTAAATCCTTACTAGTAACTCGATATTAGTTGATTAACATATGTTATCTATATGCTTTCAGTTACACTTAACAATATTCACCATTCATACAAGTATGCATAGTAAATAAACAGTATAATTGCAAATGATATCCAATAGGAAATAACAAAAGAACAGATACACGGATTTGAGATAAAATTTCTCTTTCTTATTCTTCTTCCTTGGTTACAGACTTGACTCTGCCCTGCGCACTCAGCTGCAAGGGTCCGTGCACTCATCTTCAGACTCTACTAGGCCTCTGCACAATCAACTGCAGAGCCTCTTCTTACTACTACTATCCAAGATACTAGAATCTTGCTCTATGCTCGCTATCTTTCAGACTTCATTCGTTGGTTAACTAACTACTTTACAACCTGGACCCTTGCCCTATTTATACAATCCCATGGTCCGCAAACCATGGGTAGGCTAACACTACATTCAAAACTTAAGATGGACAACCCTATGACTCTAGCATACAATTCGCACTCCACGCCCGCAATTCGCGGAGTTTTTACAACAATATTACTCAAAACTTGGGCTTTAAGCCCAAAACCATGCTGTGGAGGGATTCCATGTCCAACATGCCCCAAACAAAAACATCATGACTTACCCTAGAGTCACTCTACAGGTGCGGTGATCTTGGCACAGAGTCCCTCCAGCTAGTCCCAAATAGTCTTAATGTCTACAGTGCACTGAGCTGCTGCTTACTGTACCTGCTACATTCTCTCTTTTGAGCCCTCTATTTCTGGCTTGATGCGCTACATCTGTGCATGCATCCCCTAAATCTGTGCAAGCTTTCCTTGAATATCTATCATGATTGTGAAGGCTTCATCAATCCATGGTGGGACATGTGCTTTGAGATTGCTTCCTTATGGCGCGCCATGTCCACTTGCTCCTTTAGTGCCTTGGCTTACAACATTATTGAAAGCCACTGAGTAAGGACTATTATCTGCGCAGTCCCTCTGATGTTTTCATATTTTTGTTGGAGTTTGCATGCCTTTGTCTCTAGCTGCTGGATGTTGGCGTCCTCTTGCAATGTCGTGAGGACCTCGAGCGCCTGTTCCAACATGTCGGTACAGTCACGCATTGTACCTCCAATCTCTTCCAGCCCTGTTGTAATAGCACTGGCATGCGGTTCTTTGTTTTCCAAGGGAGTGGAAGGATGCACCTTCAACCGTAGCTCAAAGATTTGGAGATTCAGCTCCAGCTACACCCTTGTTGTCTCTTCTCTCGCGTCACGGATTCCACTGGCCAAACTATGGATCTGCACTTCCACTAGTAGATCTACTGTGATAGCCAGCTCTGGGATGCGTCGAAAAGCATCATCTCCCATCTAACCAACCTTTGGTTCTGCGACACCAACTCATCATGATGCAAGCTAAACTACTCCATATTGATCTTTTATTCACTAAGAACTTGGATCGCGTGGTTCTCCCAAGCATGCAACTTTGTTGTTATTCCATCGCGTAGTTGATAGATAATTTCCTGGGGAAGGGTAGCTAGATTAAGGGCAAGGCCTTTCATCATGCTAATCATCATTCAGTCCATCGCATCTGATGATATTAAACTCCCTCGGGAAACAATATTGTGTTGGCCATTGTCGTGCACAGCATCTGCTCTGCTGCTGAAGTACCTATTGCGACGTGGGTAGACAAGGTACCTTCCTAAGGGGGCCACACCTGTAATTCTTGTAGCTACGTCCTGAGGGCTCCCAACACAGTCTAGTGCTCCATAATAAACTCTTGAAGTGCTTTGCTAGTGACATTGTGGACCATGTCGCTAATGTCATGGAGATCACCTTCAGTTAAGGTAATCGGGTAAATGGCCAACTTCAAGGCCTTGACCTTCTTCCTTGGACCCGATCTCTCTGCGATGTGCGACCGTTTGAGTAGTGTGCACGTGGTCCTTGGGTCTGCGCTCCCTTCTACTATTTTTGTGTCCTCTGCCTCCTACCTTGAGGATGTTATTTGGCCATCCTCTTCCTATACCATTGTTTCCCCTGTTGTCTACGCTACTGTTGCTACTTCTGCGACCTTCTTCTGCTATGTGGCTTCCCGTGCTGCTTCGTGGACTACTCTTACCTCGAGCGTTTCTTTTTTGTTCCGCCTTCTCACGGAAGAGTGCTATGGTTGGATGTCCTCCTCCGCGTCTTATTCTTCTTTTGCAAGGACAATTAGGGCCTGCAAATCTTCTTCCTCCTCATCTATTTCAATCGTGACTGCCTTCCCTTTTTCTTCCACTGATAACTTCTTGTGCCACAGATTCCTCGGGGATGTGTGTACTGGTCCCATTACCTACTTATCCTTCTTCAGCCTCGATGCCCATGGTGATTTGGGGATTTCTGTCACAACCCCAAGTGCCTTCGGGAACATCCTATACCATCGGTGTCTTCACAACCTCCCCGATGGTTCCTTCTTCAATTCCCAAACCATCCTTAATTGCTGTCATCATCTCTACACTGTATGTTGACTGTCGCAAACTCAGGGGCTCTATTATCTCTCAGCTCTCAACACTCTGTGCTCTTCTCAACCGCTCAATGCTCAAATGACCAAGTGTTGTTTGCTAGCTAGCCCTTTGTTATAGACATTTTTGTGCCTTACAGCATGAAGCATGAAATGTCAATAATCTAAGGGATCCAAAGTCCCTAAACATGTTGTTCCTACCCCTAGAGGAACAAGGTCAGCAAACCACAGCACTGAAAATCAGTTCTCCACCTGAAAACACTAAAAAACAAGCTATTTCTGGATCATGTCAACTGCTCCACTGAGCATCCGCGCTGAATGTCAACTGCTCCACTCGGTACCTGCGCTGAATGTCAACTCCAATGAAGGCTACCTACGCTGGGCGAGATTGGCCAAGTGGCACAGTCATTCCTCAAGGTGTCAATGCCCAGGAAGCTTCCAAAATGACACTTGGATCAGGGAATTCGCCTAGTGATGAGTAAGAGGGTCTAGATCTCCAAGTGGAAGCAAGAACCTCCAAGTGGACTCAAGAACTGAAGAATAACTGAAGTGGGAAAGGACACTAGTCAGCTTCATGCCAGTCTCAAGCTGACTCATCCTTTCTCCAAAACTCCTATATATAGAGCTCTCTCATGAGGTCTATGAAGGCTGGAATCTTGTGACTGTAAGGAAGTGCTGTTGGTTTGAGTATAGAACTATTGGGTGATTTTCTTGAAGGAGGCGAAGAGGAGATTTCTTTCTGCTGGGAGGTGTTGCTGGATTGGGCCTCTTATGGTTGTAACACTCTCAGAACTTTACTTCTTCCATTAATAAAGCATTTGAGGTTCTTCTATATGCATGTATCTCAATGGTGTATTGTTATGCTTGTATATTTGATTTATTCTAATCCTTGAATCAATTATGAATGTATGCTTCTTGTAGTTTCCCTCTCTTGCCATTTTGCAGGATCTTGGTGTAGCTGGGCCAGTGAAAGAGCAAGGAGCTGGGAGCAAGCAGCAAAGAGGGAAGATTGGATCAATCATTAGCGGAAGACAACGGTTAGTGGATCTCTTTCTCCTCTCTCTTACATCTCATAAAGAAGTAATCTCGAATAGCTTTTCTTTGATTGTTGCTGAGGTACTATCACCATTAGAGTGGGATAGGGTCATTCCGTATTGGATACTTTTCCCAACAACAAATTGGCGACTCCGCTGGGGACCATATCTTGTTGGTTGTTTGTGTTTTTGCTATTCATTTCATAAACACAGGGAGTACCGAATCGAACTGCATTTGGAGCTTTCAAATGCAAAGTAGAGGGCAGCTACTCTAGCTCAGTTTCTGGGCATGTTTATGATTTGAAGAGCTGATTCACAAGGACTCTAAATAGCTCTTAGTGATAGCTTTTTATCCTCCTTTTCATCCCTTAGTGTGTACTTGACTGAAAGCTTCTGATTTGGCCAAAAACTGTGAATTTTTTTAGCAACCTGTGACTCGGAAACTGAGAAAAATGAAAGTTTGAATCTTCAGTGCAGGCACTGTGAAGGCAGTCTGCATCTCAGCGCAGTTCCCGAAGGGGCTACCTACGCTGAAGGTCAAACTGCCAGTGTTCTACTTGCGCTGAACCAGTTTTGCCTAGTGCTACTGGGTTTCCCTCCTGTTTATTGCCCTGTTTTTCACTCTATTTTTGCAGCCTGTTACCAGTCAATGTACCTATCTGAAACCAACTTTCCTTGCCACTATTCCGCCTCGGTTGTATAAAGAAACTGTGTTTGTTCTTTGTGTATTTCTTGTATCATTTACAGTTTCCCATAATGAAAGCGAACTAGTCTTGTTGTGGCCTCTTAGATCTAGACCTATGATAAAGTGTCGTTTTGATCTTAAGAGTTAGTTTGTTTGTTGTTCATAGCTGATTGAGCTTTTGCTTTCATCATATGGTTTGAATTTATATATTTCTAGTGTCGAAACAAGTAAATCTTAAGGTGTCTTTTGATTTTGGACAAGCTTGTTTGCTTTCACTTGAAATTGAATTCAAAGTTATACAACAACTTTCTTTTTGTATCGCACCAACATTAAGAAAGAGAAAAGAAATACTTGCATTGTGCATGTGCATTATGACAGTTGTATGTTGATTTAGGAAAAAGTGCATTAGTGTGTGCTCTATGATCTGTGTGAAAAGATGATGTCTTTCTTTTCCCTCAGTAGTTAAGATTTTCAAAGTTTAAAGATTGAAAAGCTTGCTTATCACCTTAGACTGCATTTAGGAGTGTTGCTATACATCTCGTGGTGATCCATAAAGGCAAACTGCTAAACAAGATCAACCTTAAAATAAATTGAATTTACATAACAACGCATTGAAACATAACGCAAACACATAGAGGTCTAAGCTAGAGACGTGTTCCGGCATCGTTAAACGTGATATCTTAGCGTTGAGTGGTTGGGTGATTCCTCCACGGTGAAGCGATAAGTATCAATACGGACTTGTGCTCCCACGTACCGTCACGTATATATTGGGATACCCCTATAGGAACAAAGCCTTTATCCATAGGAAGCCATGTCGACCGCCCTACTGATCGCAATGCAGTGAACACAGCATTCACGAAGATCGACCACTCGTACCGTAAAACGTATTCTGTGGTTTTGCGAAAAGTTTGGCACACCCTCTGCCTAGAACTCCAGAGTAGTTTCTTTTGGCCTTTTTCAAACTCTATAACTGAAAAAGTCCATCCGAGCATTTGTCACTTCGGGCTCGTTAAAACATCGAAGGAGACTAGAGTCATCTTTAGCTTTTTCTCGACTCTTAAAAAGTGAAAAAGCAAGTTGTGTCTAAAGCGTCGTTATAAAATTTATTTTAAGCGGAACATAATCACCTCCTATTCCTGCGTTGATCTGTAGGTTGAGAACATGGAACGCCCCAACCAAGGAATTCCACATGATGGAAATCCTAGCCCTTTCTCCTCTTGGGGAGAAGTTGGTGCGCCCCACATGGCCACATTGTCGCTTCCAGGACTGACAATTGGCCTGCCTATTTGGCTATTCTCAACCAATGTAGTTCAGAACACCATGGTTCCTGAACAGTCGAGTCAACAGTTAGATCAGTCTAGAGCTGCCCACCAGCCTTCAACTTCCTATAACTCTTCCTCCAATCCTTCGTCTTCGCAAGGTAGAGCCGGCAAAAGCCAAGCTCCCATGGAGAAGAAGGAGAAGAAGAAGAGAGAAAAGAAGAAGAAGGAGCCTAAGGTGACTGGGGGCAAGCAAAAGACATCTGACAAAAATCCACACACAGCACAGACCGGGCCTAAATCGCCATGTGTCATATGTAGGGGAGACCACTTCCATAGAGATTGTCCCTGTATTCCCTGGATACTAAGGGACTGGTCCCCTCGGTTGCACAATTCAGGAGCATCAACCTCTGATAGCCATGTTGAATGGTTACCGTCAACCAGCGAAAGTGAAGGTTCAAGACAAAGAGGGGGAGCAAGATCCCCCTGTAGACTGTGTGAAGGCGATCACGCCATCCACCGTTGTCCCTTCTTAGACGAAGCGAAGAGAGTTTTTGAAGATCGCCCGGTTTCACCGCTGAGACTTCCTCCTGGATACAAAAAACTCGTGCCAAGTCCTTCGTTGGTTGAAAATACAGCTGGCCCGCTCAAGTGGTCAGCTGAAGCGTCAGTCATTGAAAATGAACCTACTGAATCCAGACCAGACGAAAGTCTAAAGGTCGATACGGCAATTGACCCGGTTCTTCCTTCAGAGGTTTCATCCTCAAATGACACCGTCACTGAAGATTCATCTTCAAATGACACCCTCACTGAAGAGAATAAGGATGACGCCATCCAGATTCTTTTCATCAACACCGATTCTGATGAGCATCAGGGCAATGCGCCCATTCCTTTATCGCAGGAAGGAACATCGTCAGGGTCATATCCGGCCGTGTATTTGGTCCCACCGCTAAGCAACCTGGTTGTGTCCTTTGATTGGAACCAACTAGGCAGACCCCGTTTGCCAGCCAGTATACCATTCAGAATCATAGTCCAAATTTATAGAATGGTAATGGCTGGCACTATCATTAATGAAGGGGCATCTGTGAGTATCCTTTCCTCTGTTGCTTGGAAAGCAATGGGTTCCCCGGCGCTTTTGCCTGAGATAAGAAATCTCTCGGGTTTTGATAAAGGAACCAGTCGACCATTAGGGATCCTCCCCAATGTACCTGTTACATTGAAAGGGAAGACCGTTCAAATGAACGTGATGGTCGTTCAAGGACCCTTGGATTATAACCTACTCCTTCGACGAGACTATATATATTGCATGGGAGCTATAGTCTCCTCACTCTTTAGAGTAATGTGTTTTCCACACGAAGGAAGAATGGTCAAGCTCGTAGACCAACTTTCATTTCCGGGATCACGCATCGCAAATAGTCAGATACCAACCCTGAATGGTCTATTCACCCAAGAAATGTCTCCACCCCCAGTCCTCCTTCCCGATGAGTGCGAGTGATTCAGAAATATGGGACTGGAACCCAGGGGGCATGCATCCTGGTCTGCTTCGGGCAGAGGAAACCCTGGGTATAAGGTAGAATTTCCGCGAAAGAATATGACTAGTCCGTACCCCGTCCGTGGTTGGAAGAGGGGTTGTTCTAGAATAGGATTCTTTTGTTAAGGTTACTTGTTTGACAACAGTCATTCACCATTGTCTACTTCGGTAGACAGTGCCGAGGAAATGTTTTCGTTTGATGGTGTTAACAAAACAATCTTTGGGTAACCAGAAAGAGGCAAGCCTCCCTCAATAACACCAATGTCTTGTCTTTGAGTAGTGTTCTTCTCTTGTCGCAAGTAGCTGCTCTCTTGTCGCAAGTAGCTTTCCTCTTGCGATCTTGCAAAAGAGATGTCAAAAGTTGGGCTGACGGGAAGACAAGTACCGCATAAGACCTGTTAAAAATAACGATAAGACAAGTATCATTAACATTAGACTAGCAAGACGACAAGTAGCTGTGAACACCCAAAGAAAAGCAGAAGTGGGGGAGAGGAGGGGCAGCCTTGAAATTGTATTTTATACCTGGGGGCATGCAAACCTTTTGGAGTGCAAGCTAAGAGCGGTTATTTATATGTTTTTTAGATTAGCCGTTTCCGAACTTGCATAAAGAAAGGAGGAGGCGGAGCATAGCTTATGTAAGGCACAAGCTCTATAAAAATTGGAGTCTTACAGGAGACATTTCTTATCTTATGACTGGTATAATCGAGCAGTTTTACCGCAAAATTTATGCTCGTTAAAAAATAGAAAAGCGAGATCCGAGCAGTTTTATTCATAGTTCATGCTCGTTAAAAAATAAACATAAGATCGAGCAGTTTTACCGTGGAATTTATGCTCGTTAAAAAATAGAAAAGCGTGAGCAAGAGTTTCCTCTAGAGTTTAAGCTCATTAAAAAATGAACCTATCCCGGTAAATAACCATTGTGATCGTGAATTTATTAGCCATAAAAAGCCTTGGTCGTGTTTGCACCTGCCACCTCCATTCCATTTCGCCGATCGTTCACCCCCATATGATTGTTTACCCATTTTGAGGAACAGCTGCGAAGAGTGATTTCACCTAGCCATCCTTGTGACACTGCCGTGATTGGAAAATTCCAACCTGTACCTGGAATCTGCTGCTATCCCTGTTTATCACTCGTTCCTCAGAAGACGAGTCTTCTTTGAGCTCTTTTCATCTGACTCGTAAAATATGAAAAGTTTGTCGAGTTTTGGCCTTCCAGCTCGTTAAAAGGACCGGAAGAGCTATCCCTCCTCTAGATTTTAATCTTTTTGGACCTGAGGGATTATTACACAAAAAGGTCGAGCGCTTGTTTTATTCGGCTCGTTAAAGTTATCAAAAACTCATCCCTTATGTATTGTTTTATACTTTTTCGGACTTAAGGGATTAGATGATGAAAAAGGAATTTTGGAGTTAACTTTCTGTACCTTTTCAGACTCTCTAAAAATGAAAAGTACCGAGTTTTCCTTGTCGTTAGACTCGTTAAAATGATTAAATAGCGACAAACTTGTCTTTAGATGAGAACGAGTTTCCCTATCGCTAGGCTCGTTAAAACATAGCGATGGGCTTGCCCGAAGGGCAGGTTATAGAACAAGCATATGTTATCCTCCTCAAGCTTGACAAAAATAAAGAGGTACTGGTCAGAAATGACTGGGGAAAAATTGGGAGAACCTCAAAGCTTTAATGGTAGCAAGTCTCCCTTGAACATGACACTTTTCCTTCGTATCACATCGGGTTGGGTTGTTTCATTCACCGGTCTCATCACCATGGTCTTCGCCAAACCATCCACATTTGGGGTAATGCTACCGATCCATCGCATCAGTGTCGTTATATGTTCAAGAGATGTTGTTCAGAAAGAGTCAACCGTGTCCCATCCACTGCCATACATTATCCTTCATCCACCCATGATCGCCACCCTGAATCATATCTCACAGATTGTTTTCACCTCCACTAAAATCATTAGCTCCATTCCGTGTCACTGATGTGGGATTCATTAAGGCCCTCCTTTAACGGATCGCTTCTTGTCGACTTCAGCTCATTATCCAAGAAGTTGATCTAGGAACACCCCCCTCAGTACTTTGAAGCTTGGATGCCTCAATGGCAAGTTTCTCACTTCCGGCGACAGGTATACATTAATGACCTTCGACCAGAAGATTTTTCGTGGTGTTCGACGCCAAGTCCTTTATTCACACCATGTGAATTGTGCTGTAGTACCTTGAGGGTCATTTTCATTATCGGTGATTCCTCTCGCGCTTGTTAACGGTTTACATCATTGACCGGTAATCAAGCGATGTCTTTCCATGCTCGACTTCAGCGCAATTCTCACATGGATCGACTTGTACTTAGAGTGAAGATCGAACGAGTTTGAAGACTCCGGATCTAGTTCCATCCATCCGGGCTGCGATATATATTCAGGAAACATAAAGACATTTGACATGTACATCATTGCAGCAGATGATCATCCTACTCAAAGGATGATAATTTCAGCAGAGAATTATCTATCTATCATCAGACGATCGTCTGTTCTATGTACTAAAATGAATTTATAAAGCTGAGCATGGGAATGCCTGCCTCAGCTAGATCATGAAAGCAGAATGAAAAAATAATGTATTGTATTGTATTTTATTACAGGTCACCTCTCAGCGATTGAATGAACTTCGGATCCTCCTGATAAAGCATTTCACCCGATAAACGACCTCATACTTTAGGGGGCAACTGTTATAGACATTTTCGTGCCTTACAGCATGAAGCATGAAATGTCAATAATCTAAGGGATCCAAAGTCCCTAAACATGTTGTTCCTACCCCTAGAGGAACAAGGTCAGCAAACCACAGCACTGAAAATCGGTTCTCCACCTGAAAACACTCAAAAACAAGCTATTTCTGGATCATGTCAACTGCTCCACTGAGCATCTGCGCTGAATGTCAACTGCTCCACTCGGTACCTGCGCTGAATGTCAACTCCAATGAAGACTACCTGCGCTGGACGAGATTGGCCAAGTGGCACAGTCATTCCTCAAGGTGTCAATGCCCAGGAAGCTTCCAAAATGACACTTGGATCAGGGAATTCGCCTAGTGATGAGTAAGAGGGTCTAGATCTCCAAGTGGAAGCAAGAACCTCCAAGTGGACTCAAGAACTGAAGAATAACTGAAGTGGGAGAGGACACTAGTCAGCTTCATGCCAGTCTCAAGCTGACTCATCCTTTCTCCAAAACTCCTATATATAGAGCTCTCTCATTAGGTCTATGAAGGCTGGAATCTTGTGACTGTAAGGAAGTGTTGTTGGTTTGAGTATAGAACTATTGGGTGATTTGCTTGAAGGAGGTGAAGAGGAGATTTCTTTCTGCTGGGAGGTGTTGCTGGATTGGGCCTCTTATGGTTGTAACACTCTCAGAACTTTACTTCTTCCATTAATAAAGCATTTGAGGTTCTTCTATATGCATGTATCTCAATGGTGTATTGTTATGCTTGTATATTTGATTTATTCTAATCCTTGAATCAATTATGAATGTATGCTTCTTGTAGTTTCCCTCTCTTGCCATTTTGAAGGATCTTGGTGTAGCTGGGCCAGTGAAAGAGAAAGGAGCTGGGAGAAAGCAGCAGAGAGGGAAGATTGGATCAATCATTAGCGGAAGACAACGGTTAGTGGATCTCTTTCTCCTCTCTCTTACATCTCATAAAGAAGTAATCTCGAATAGCTTTGCTTTGATTGTTGCTGAGGTACTAGCACCCTTAGAGTGGGATAGGGTCATTCCGTATTGGATACTTTTCCCAACAACACCCTTTGAGTTTTATAGCGCTTTTTGAATTCAAATTTGACTGTTCCCCCCAATTTCGGGCCATCAATGCTCCTTGGCAGTAGATTTTCCCAAATCTTTCCCATAACTCTCATCTTAAATGTACACCACCCACTCCATTTGGCCTTAAATCAGACATCTCATCATGAACAGTGGCAGTAACGGTCACTTCCCAATTGACCCATGCGGCAATGCAACCCTCCATGCGCGGTCCTGAACCTTGTGACGTCTTGTTCCTGCATGCATTTCTCATATCGCGCAGTCCCCAGGTAGAATATTTTATAGTCCCGTGCTCCCTTTCAACTGCTTGGAGAGGTAAGACTGTCCTTCCTATGGCTAGTTAGGTGGGCGCACCACCCATGTGGGGCTTCATCTCATCCTCTGCCATTGTCCGCGGAGAATCCCCATCTTTTATTGTAGTTGTCATCATCGCGCACTCTACTATTTTCACTATGTAGCCCTGGTCACTACGTTTGGCGAGATGCGGTCTCAGCCACAGCAACAGACTAACCAATTCACAACGATAGCTTTCCAATTTGTCAGTATGACTGTATGCACCTTGCCTTGCCATCTTTGGTTTTTCAACGAGAAATGCTTCCTTTATTTCGTTTTCCATCTTCTTGAACTTTGTATCTATTAACGCACTTTTCTCCCTTAGTCGTACCTAGTCTTTTTTAAGCTTGCGAAGTTTAAAGTTTCCCAGATGGATTGCTTCCTCAAGTCTTATATGTTCTACTTCACGCAACTGTGTGATTTCTTCGATCCGGTCTACGCGACCCATCATATCACTGGGTATTTGTTGTTGGGAAAAGTATCCAATACGGAATGACCCTATCCCACTCTAAGGGTGATAGTACCTCAGCAACAACTGAATGCAAAGCTATTCAAGATTACTTCTTTATGAGATGTAAGAGAGAGGAGGAAGAGATCCACTGACCATTATCTTCCGCTAATGATTGCTCCAATCTTCCCTCTTTGCTGCTTGCTCCCAGCTCCTTGCTCTTTCACTAGCCCAGCTACACAAAGATCCTGTAAAAGCACAAGAAAGGGAAACTACAAGAAGCATACATCCATAATTGATTCAAGGATTAGAATAAATCAAATATACAAGCATCAATACACCATTGAGACACATGCATATAGAAGAACCTCAAATGCTTTATTAATGAAAGAAGTAAAGTTCTGAGAGTGTTACAACCATAAGAGGCCCAATCCAGCAACACCTCCCAGCAAAAGGAAATCTCCTCTTCACCTCCTTCAAGAAAATCACCCAATAGTTCTATACTCAAACCAACAGCACTTCCTTACATACACAAGATTCCAGCCTCCTTAGACCTCATGAGAGAGCTCTATATATAGGAGATTTGGAGAAAGGATGAGTCAGCTTGAGGTTGGCATGAAGCTGACTAGTGTCCTCTCCCACTTCAGTTATTCTTCAGTTCTTGAGTCCACTTGGAGGTTCTTGCTTCCACTTGGAGATCCAGACCCTCTTACTCATCACAAGGCGAATTCCTTGATCCAAGTGTCATTTTGGAAGCTTCCTGGGCATTTGACACATTGAGGAATGACTGTGCCACTTGGCCAATCTCGCCCAACGCAGGTAGCCTTCATTGCTTTTGACATTCAGCGCAGGTACAGAGTGGAGCAGTTGACATTCAGCGCAGATGCTCAGTGGAGCAGTTGACATGATCCAGAAATAGCTTGTTTTTGAGTGTTTTCAGGTGGAGAACTGATTTTCAGTGCTGTGGTTTGCTGACCTTGTTCCTCTAGGGGTAGGAACAACATGTTTAGGGACTTTGGATCCCTCAAATTATTGACATTTCATGCTTCATGCTGTAAGGCACAAAAATGTCTATAACAGTTGCCCCCTAAAGTATGAGGTCGTTCATCGGGTGAAATGCTTTATCAGGAGGATCCGAAGTTCATTCAATCGCTGAGAGGTGACCTGTAATAAAATACAATACAATACATTATTTTTCATTCTGCTTTCATGATCTAGCTGAGGTGGGCATTCCCATGCTCAGCTTTATAAATTCATTTTGGTACATAGAACAGACGATCGTCTGATGATAGACTGATAATTCCCTGCTGAAATTATCATCCCTTGAGTAGGATGATCATATACTGCAATGATGTACATGTCAAATGTTTTTATGTTTCCTGAATATATATCGCAGCCTGGATGGATGAAACTAGATCCGGGGTCTTCAAACTCGTTCAATCTTCACTCTAAGTACAAGTCGATCCATGTGAGAATTGCGCTGAATTCGAACATGGAAAGACATCGCTTGATTACCGGTCAATGATGTAAACCGTTAACAAGCGCGAGAGGAATCACCGATAATGATAATGACCCTCAAGGTACTACAGTACAATTCACGTGGTGTGAATATAGGACTTGGCGTCGAACACCACGCAAAATCTTCTGGTCGAAGGTCATTGATGTATACCTGTCGCCAGAAGTGAGAAACTTGCCATTGAGGCATGCACGCTTCAAAGTACTGAGGGGGGTGTTCCTAGATCAACTTCTCTGATAATGAGCTCAAGTCGACAAGAAGCGATCCGTCAAAGGAGGGCCTTAATGAATCCCACATCAGTGACACGGAACGGAGCTAATGATTTTAGTGGAGGTGAAAACAATCTGTGAAATATGATTCAGGGTGGCGATCATGGGTGGATGAAGGATAATGTATGGCAGTGGATGGGACACGGTTGACTCTTTCTGAACAACATCTCTTGAACATATAATGACACTGATGTGATGGATCGGTAGCATTACCCCAAATGTCGATGGTTTGGCAAGGACCATGGTGATGAGACTGGTGAATGAAACAACCCAACCCGATGTGATACGGAGGAAAAGTGTCATGTTCAAGAGCGACTTGCTACCATTAAAGCTTTGAGGTTCTCCCAATTTCTCCCCAGTCATTTCTGACCAGTACCTCTTTATTTTTGTCAAGCTTGAGGAGGATAACATGTGCTTGTTCTATAACCTGCCCTTCGGGCAAGCCCATCGCTATGTTTCAACGAGCCTAGCGATAGGGAAACTCGTTCTCGTCTAAAGACAAGTTTGTCGCTATTTAATTAGTTTAACGAGTCTAGCGACAACGAAAACTCGGTCCTTTTCATTTTTAGAGATTCTGAAAAGGTACAGAAAGTTAACTCCAAAATTCCTTTTTCGTCATCTAATCCCTTAAGTCTGAAAAAGTATAAAACAATACAGAAGGGATGAGTTTTCGATAACTTTAACGAGCCTAATAAAACAAGTGCTCGACCTTTTTGTGTAATAATCCCTCAGGTCCAAAAAGATTAAAATCTAGAGGAGGGATAGCTCTTCCGGTCCTTTTAACGAGCTGGAAGGCCAAAACTCGGCAAACTTTTCATATTTTACGAGTCAGATGAAAAGAGCTCAAAGAAGACTCGTCTTTTGAGGAACGAGTGATAAACAGGGATAGCAGCAGATTCCAGGTACAAGTTGGAATTTTCCAATCACGGTAGTGTGACAAGGATGGCTAGGTGAAATCACTCTTCGCAGCTGTTCCTCAAAATGGGTAAACAATCATATGGGGGTGAACGATCGGCCAAATGGAGTGGAGGTGGCAGGTGCAAACACGACCAAGGCTTTTTATGGCTAATAAATTTACGATCACAATGGTTATTTATCGGGATAGGTTCATTTTTTAATGAGCTTAAACTCTGGAGGAAACTTTTGCTCACGCTTTTCTATTTTTTAACGAGCATAGATTCCACGGTAAAACTGCTCGATCTTATGTTTATTTTTTAACGAGCATGAACTATGTATAAAACTGCTCGGTTATATGGTCAAAGTTTGATTTTTTACCATTACTAGCTTTTCTCTTTTCAAATATAGTACTGCATTTTCAATTGCTACAACAAACTTTGTTAGAAATGAATAATATTTGCATGAAAATGAGATTATAACCCTAATATTTCACTTTGAACTATGTAAAAAGCCATTAAAAGGTGTTTTTACCTCTCATTTACCATTTCATTTGCATTTGGTTTGTAGGAGCTCTGGAGGTGCCTCTTCCCCCTTGATTTTCATCAGCTGATTCCGGGAGATTCCGCGGATGATTTTCGGCGCCGTCTGGACCATGTAGGAGCTAAACCCTAGCTCTTTCTTTTCATGGTTTCATTTTCCAGTTTCATGCCTGTTTTCCGGTCTTTCTGAGCCCCTGGGGTTTTGCCAGGGCACCCTAGGTTCAGCGCAGGTTCCCCTTTCGAAACCTGCGCTGAAGGTCAAGCTGCCTTAAGGCAGACTGACCCTCAGCGTAGGTGGGAGACTCTCTGCCTGCGCTGGGCTCAGAAAACTGGGTTTTCAGGTCATTTTTTGATGAATTTTCGCCGGTTTTTTCATCGAAAACAGGAACTTACTCCTTCTCTTGTTTGCTTTGCAGGGAACTTTGAACAAAATGTCCCTTACATGGCGAGAACGAGAACATGAAGAGGAGGACATGATTACCCTCCATGACCCGGTCACGGTGAACGTGCTGCGGAACTGTGGCCTGCTGAAGTTTTTCCGTATCTCTAGCATGAGAGCACAGATTTCTTTACTGCAGTATATGCTTGATGCTTGGGATCCTGTTAACCAAGTATTCCAGATTAGGGGAAAGTCCATCCCCTTGACCATAGAGGACATGTACTTCTTGACTGGGTTGTCAAGACGAGGTGCCCCCATTTCCTTATCAGGTACGGCCCAGGGGACTGATTCCACCAGAGATTATGTCCACCAATATTGCAGGGAAGGTTCTCAGCCGAGCAGAGACGGCAAGATTGTTATCCGTGAGATTACTGATCGGGCTCTCAGGTCCATTTTGTTCACTATTGGTAGGATGGCCGGCAGCGCAGCTCTACATGTTGCCAACAAATCTTATATGCGGCACGCCTTGGAGTGTCTCCAACCGAAAGTGTTCAACTGGTGTGATGCAGTACTTGTTAAGATGAAAAGTCAATTGACCAAGGTAAAGGACGGGAAGCTGAAGAACTTTGGATTTGGTTCTATTCTGACTGCCTTCGCCTTGGAGAAAATCCCACTGATGCAGCCTCAGTACATCATACTTGACCTGCCTTCTCCGACCGAGCCACGCATGCAGAGGTGGGTTGATCACATGTCTAGGCATGCTGGTCAACCTCAGATTACTTTTACTGAGGCCTTCTTTAGGTTGTTCGAGCGCCAGGAGATGGCGTTTTCCGAGTATCCATATGTGGGTATGGATTTCCGAGGTGGTCCGGATTTGGTGCTACCGGATGGCGAGCAGTGGGGCGCCATTGGTAAACTCCTTGACCATATTACTGTTTACTGTTCTTATTCATAATGTTGCTGTGCTTTATTCTGTCAAGACTTTAATTGTACTCTTTGGTGCATGAAGACATTGGTCCTGTTCGTCCAGCAGTTTGTCCGAGATCGCCAGCTGCTGCCCCGACAGTGGAGCCTGCTAGGAGAGTTGTTATCCGCGACCTTGACGATACTGAGACCCTTACAGCTGTGCAGGAGCAGGTTGAGAGCCTTACTCATGGTCTTCCGGATGTACAGATTGACGAGTTACCTTTACAGCTGCAGCGACATACTATTGGTGTGCCTAGACGATGGACTCGTCTCTTGCGCATGATTGCACAGGCCGTGACGTACTATCATGAGCACCACTAGGCTAGGGTGCCCCCTAGCATCTTTTCGAGTTTTTAGGTCATATGACCAATTTTGTCTTGGTTACAGAACATTATGTATGAACTTATATAAACAACTTATATATTTTGATTTTCGGGTTTTATTCTGTTTGAGTTATATGATCCATATGTACAATATTTGATGATGTGTCCTTTTTATAAATGTTGCAAATGTCTATCTAACACATAGTTTGCTAATGAGTCAGTTAATGTGTTTAAGTTTCTTGAAATATGTTGATATTGAATTGAATCAAATCGTCTTTCCAAGATCTTAACCCTTAGGAACATGCGATAAATAGCTGGATTGCGAACAGAATATATACCATTGAGTTGTAGTATTACGAGCTGTGAGTCTAGCCTGACAATTAGTCGACGTATGCCACGTGTGATGGCATCAGAGAGTAGTTCTATCAACGCACTATACTCAGCGATGTTATTCGTTGATTTCCCAATACATACACCTCTGAAACTTACTAACTCACCGCTTGGATCAAAAATGGCCTAGGCTGCGGAGGATAGGTTCCGCGAACTACGACTCGCTCCGTCGGCATATCGAACACATGTCTCCAGAAGGTCCGACATCTGCAATAAATGAAAAAGGTGGATCACTCGACCAGAACAAATACTTTAGCGAAAACAAAATACAACAAAAGCATGCAGGTTACTATTTAAGCATAGTAACGCTTGAGGTACAGCCCGTTGCGGGGTTGCGCCAGTGGAATTCCATCGTAATCCATTAACTCGTAGGCTCCTTTTGCTAACACCCTTTTAACAATATAGGGGCCCATCCACAAGGACTTGAATTTACCTGCTCCCAATTTATCGGATTCTTGGTCATAAGGCAAGACCAAATCACCTTCTGAGAAGACACGGGGTTTGACATTTTTGTCGAACTGAGCCTTGATTCGTTTCTTATGGGCCTCGTTAGCCAAAGCAGCATCACGACGGGTTTCATCCAACTGGATTAATTCCAAGAAACGAGCCTCTTCTTCTGAAGTTCCTGGGAGAAGATCGATTGCGAGTTTAAGCGACGAAATTTCGCACTGGATTGGCAAGATTGCTTCCAGGCCATACACCAGTTGAAAAGGTGTGAACCCGGTTGCGTTCTTTACCGAGGTTCGGTAAGCCCACAAAGCTTTGTACAGGATTAGGTGCCATCTTCTTTTATGAACCCCGATCATCCTTTGCAACATACGCTTCAGGACCTTGTTGATTGCCTCAACTTGTCCGTTGGCTTGTGGATAATATGGGGTAGAGCTGTCGTGAGATAGCCCTAGCTTGGCAGCTAATTCGACCATCATGTGATTGCGAAAATGCGACCCATGATCTGTAACTATAGCCTGTGGTACGCCGAACCTGGCGACTACATGATTGAAAAAGAAAAGGGCAGTTGTTTCACCAGTGTTATCCAATGTAGGCATCGCCTCGGCCCATTTGGTAAAATAGTCAACAGCGACTATAATATACCCATGCCCCCCGGTCGAGGTGGGGTTACATTGCATGAAATCGATGCCCCACTTGGCGAAGGGCCCAACAGCAACTATCGGCTGTAAAGGTGTGGGTGGTCATCTGGTTTTGCTATCAAAAATTTGACAAGCATGGCAACTTCTGACTGCGGTTATGCAATCTTTGAACATGGTTGGCCAGAAGTATCCTGCTCGTAAGATTTTTTGTGCTGTTGCATATCCAGATTGATGCCCCCCACACGTGCCTGAATGACACTCATTCAGGGCTTTTTCGGCCTCCTCATGGGTAAGGCACCTCCTCATAACCGTATCGACACCGCGACGGTAAAGTGTCTCACCGACGATCATGTAGTCTTTTGATTGGTATCGTATACGTTTTTGTTCGGAGTGAGAGGTGTTAGGCCTGAATTTTTGGGTTTGGAGATAAACTATGATATCTCCATACCACTCATCGCTTGCAGATACGAGAAACAAACTTTCGTCCATGATTGACTCTTCCGATGTTTCATCGTTGGACGACGATGGGAAATCACATAATAATTCTGCGAAAACTAGAGCTTTCTTTGATTTGGATTTTACAAATTCCAGATCAAACTCTTGAAGGATCGCTATCCATTTTGAATACTTGCCCCCCAGAAACTGTCGCGACAGTATATAATTCATGGGGTTGCAATCTGACAAGATGGTAGTTTTCCGAAAGAGGACATAATGTCGAAACCTTTGAATCGCTTGAACAGCCGCAAGCGCTAGTTTTTCAACATAAGAATATTTACTTTCTGTATCATTTAAGTTTTTACTTAAATAATATATAGGATGTTCAATTCCATCGACTTCTTGAACTAAAACCATCGCAATGGTCGTATCCGCTGCAGCCAGATACAGGTTAAAATCTCTTTGATTGTCCGGGGCGTACATTAATGATGCTTTTACTAGACAATCTTTCAGAGCATCAAAGGAAGCTTGCGCCACCTGGTCCCAGAAAAAAGGTACATCCTTTTTTAAAAGACGAGTATAACCCTTAGCAAGTTCTGCGTAATTTGGAATGAACCTCCTCAGAAAGTTTGCTTTCCCTTAGAGTTTCTGAATCTGAAGCAAATTTGAAGGTGGAGGCAAATTAATGATTGCCTGAACCTTACAGGGGTCGAGACGAATCCCATCCTTAGAGACTACAAAGCCAAGTAAATGACCAAAACCGACGCAAAACACACATTTGTGCGGATTGAGTCTTATCTTGTAGTGTTGGCAACGTAGAAATATCGCTCTTAAATGCTGCGGATGATCAGTGCGCTTTCTCGAATGAGCCGGAAGATCGTCGAGATAAGGTTGAACAATGTTCTTGATGTCATGGAAGGCATAACTCATTGCCCTCTGAAACGTCGCCCCTGCGTTCTGCAAACCAAAGGGTAATTTTCGATAAGTGAATGTGCCCCACAGACAATTAAATGCAGTCTTTGACTGGTCCTGTGGGCGGATATTTATGTGATTATATCCAGAAAATCCATCCACAAATGAAAAGATTTCACATCCGGCGCACTCATCAATTATCTGGTCGATGAAGGGTGTAGGGTAGTTGTCCTTCGGACAAGCTTGGTTTACATCCCTATAATCGACACACACTCTAATCGTCCCTTGTTTCTTCATAACAAGGACAATATTCGATACCCAATCAGTTAGAGGAACCGGGTAGATGAATCCAGCATGGAGAAGTTTTTCAACTTCTGCCTTAATGGCAGCGGCTTTTTTGGGGTGCACCTGCCGAAGCCGTTGTCTTACTGGTTTGACATCAGGATACATTTTAATTTCATGTTCAACGATACTCGAGTCAATGCCTGGCATTTCATCATATGACTAAGCAAAGACATCTCTAAATTCGCGAAAAAGAGCGTTATATATTTCCAGTTCTGAAGGGGAACAACCTTTGCCAACATAAATATTCTCTACAACATCTGTTTTAGTCGAGATATTTATGGCTATAGTCTCTTCAATATTGGATAGGTTTCGCTCGGAATCCACCGTGTTTACAGTATTTGTTAGGAATTCAAAAACTGAAGGGTGATAAAGGTCCCTTTGAGTATCTTCTTCATATTCCGGAAGAAGGAAACGATGGTGGTGATCATTCCATGGTGCCCCCTCAATCATCATTGACTGTAAGATTCCTTTGTCAGTCCCATGTACTTTTGACCAAGGATCTAATGGGGTTCCATATTCTCTAGACCTATCTATCTAATGGAGTCGCCAATTTGTTGTTGGGAAAAGTATCCAATATGGAATGACCCTATCCCACTCTAAGGGTGATAGTACCTCAGCAACAACTGAATGCAAAGCTATTCAAGATTACTTCTTTATGAGATGTAAGAGAGAGGAGGAAGAGATCCACTAACCGTTATCTTCCGCTAATGATTGCTCCAATCTTCCCTCTTTGCTGCTTGCTCCCAGCTCCTTGCTCTTTCACTGGCCCAGCTACACAAAGATCATATAAAAGCACAAGAAAGGGAAACTACAAGAAGCATACATCCATAATTGATTCAAGGATTAGAATAAATCAAATATACAAGCATCAATACGCCATTGAGACACATGCATATAGAAGAACCTCAATTGCTTTATTAATGGAAGAAGTAAAGTTCTGAGAGTGTTACAACCATAAGAGGCCCAATCCAGCAACACCTCCCAGCAGAAAGAAATCTCCTCTTCACCTCCTTCAAGCAAATCACCCAATATTTCTATACTCAAACCAACAGCACTTCCTTACATACACAAGATTCCAGCCTCCTTAGACCTCATGAGAGAGCTCTATATATAGGAGATTTGGAGAAAGGATGAGTCAGCTTGAGGCTGGCATGAAGCTGACTAGTGTCCTCTCCCACTTCAGTTATTCTTCAGTTCTTGAGTCCACTTGGAGGTTCTTGCTTCCACTTGGAGATCCAGACCCTCTTACTCATCACAAGGTGAATTCCTTGATCCAAGTGTCATTTTGGAAGCTTCCTCGGCATTTGACACATTGAGGAATGATTGT
Source organism: Pinus tabuliformis (assembly GCA_031772625.1). NCBI lineage: Eukaryota > Viridiplantae > Streptophyta > Pinopsida > Pinales > Pinaceae > Pinus > Pinus tabuliformis. The sequence goes on along the minus strand of CM062817.1, from coordinate 1,922,932,998 downwards.
GCCACTTGGCCAATCTCGCGCAGCGCAGGTAGCCTTCATTGCTTTTGACATTCAGTGCAGGTACAGAGTGGAGCAGTTGACATTCAGCGCAGATGCTCAGTGGAGCAGTTGACATGATCCAGAAATAGCTTGTTTTTGAGTGTTTTCAGGTGGAGAACTGATTTTCAGTGCTGTGGTTTGCTGACCTTGTTCCTCTAGGGGTAGGAACAACATGTTTAGGGACTTTGGATCCCTCAGATTATTGACATTTCATGCTTCATGCTGTAAGGCACAAAAATGTCTATAACAGTATTGTTATGCGCAAACCTGTCTTTGCATGCTCCATAGGGACTACAACCCCTACTTCATACTTCAGCTTTGGAAGCGCTTTCGTGGTCAGATTTTTACACATGGTCCTATAAGCCCATACAACAACTGGTACATGCAGGTCCCAGTCGGTGCGTCTCACATGGTGGACCCTGTTCAGCACTTCGCACACCTTTTCAAAGGCTTCCTCGTTCACACACTTGTCTTGCCTACTTCTGCTTGTTTTTCTAGTTTCCTATCGTGATAGCGATGTTTGTTCATGTGGGCTACGTACCATACACCTGTACCCATCTAGAAAGGTGGGCATGCAAGCTCTTTCACCCCTTGTTATAGCTCCAAATCTCACTCTTGATGTTTGTGATGCTGTACTCATGGCCTAGGGCAACCCCTCCTTCCAAACCTGATCCAAATACTTAAAAAATAGTGTTTTACTCCCTATACGCGACATTGCCCTGAGCTAAATGCGTGTGTACGTGGGTCCGTGTATATGCAACCCACGTATATGTCTTAAAACACTTAAAAAAATTAAATCTCCTTAATTTTGGGTGGAGATTGTGGGTTTTACCTATTGATTACCTATTAGTGCCTGTGGCCCAACTGTTCCCAACAAATTCCCAACTAAAAAACTACTTTGGGAGAAGTATAAAAGGGATTCAATGGGAAGGCCTAAGGGAGGAGAGAATAGAGAGAAAAATCACTCTGTTGAGATTATCCCAGATCAAGTCTGAAGATCCCAGTGCTTCCAGAACTTCCCTCATTACAGGAAACCCTTGTTTCCTTGAGTTATGATGTCTTTCCATTTGTTGGTATATCCTTGAGTGAGTTATGGAAGGAGCTTATTGAAGGCTTGAGATTCGACGAATCTGGAGGACGATTCCGCTTGGAGCCTGTGAAAGGAAGACTCAGGTGAAATCATTCCTTTTTGTACTTTAGTTATCTATAATAAAAGAAACACTTGTCTTGTTCCTGATATGAATCTTCTTCATGTTTATGATATCAATGTTATGATTTACAAATGAATGATTATTTCAATTGCATAACTAACTTTCAATATGATATGAAGTTGATTTCTTTATGATGTTTAGTCCATATACTGTTGTGCTTTCTTGAATTGATTGTTTTGCAGGTTGAAGGAGCAAAAGGAACTCCAAGAGGGTTTGGACCCTAGCTGGATCTTCCCAAATGAAGGACCCCCAGGTGCACCTCTCTTCACGTAGTTTGTTTATATTAGCATCATGGCTATGTGGAATGCTTGTTTTTCTTTATAGATAACCCTCGCTCTGCTAGGGTATTAACCCAAGACCCTAGGGGACACTCTCCCTTAACAAAATTGGCGACTCCATTGGGGACAAGAGTATTGTTGTTCCTAGTTTGGCTTTGTTCAAGCCAATTAGGGCTCAATTGTTTATTTACTTGCTGTGACTGAGTAGTCTATTCATGTAGGAACTTGAACTGCAAGTTTGATCAATTTCTTCATACCGTTTTTTGTTTTTTCTTGTAATCTGTTACATACGTTGTTTTTCTAGTTTACAGAAGCGTATGTACGCAAGTTTCCTCAAGTCAACCCATGTATATGCAAGTTTCCTTGGGCTGAATAGCGTATACACACAGCTGTGCACTAACACAGTCGTGTATACCCTAAAATTTTCAATATTTTTCAAATATTTTTGTTTCTGAACATTTGTCTGCTGATATAAATAAGTTTTGAACAATTACCTTTTTGTTTTAGTCTTTATTTTTACAGCAAGTATATGATTTCAAACTCTCTCTGATAGTGGAAAGTGTTGGTATTGTTTTGTTTTGTTGCAAGCGTCATCATTTTTTTAAGCACACAAGATTTCTTGCTGGGAGTCTTGGCTACTTTGGTTTTCCAGGGTAGAAAGATTGATCCCAATATTTGTGTCAAATCTTGTTTTGGTGAATTTTTTGTTTGCATGTCGAAACTACATCTTTGTGACCATCTGCTTTTCTTACTTTCTGAAAGTTGTTGATTCACACTTTCTTGAAAGTTGTTTTTTTGTAGCTGCTTTTGATTTTTAAGAGAATCTTGAAACACATTTTTTTGTTGAGTTTTCACCTGTTTTGTGTTGTTAACTGGCAAAGATTTTTGCTGCCTATTCTTCGATCATTAAGTTTCAATCTTGTTTAAGAGCACTTTTGAAAAGACATTTTTGTTTTTGCTTTTGAAGAAAACTTCTTGAAAACTTTGTTTTGCTTTCTTGAACTTTGTTTTGATTTAGTTTCTTTTTGCGAGTGAAAGTGCATTTTTGCTTGTCTTGAAACTTGCTTTTAGTGTTTGGACAAAAATGAGCATTGGAAACTTACATTCTATCTAAACATCTTAAGTGGCAAAATAGAATTGATAAACAAGTTACTTTCATTTTTTGATTTAGAGTAGTCTTAGGTTTTGCATCAGCATGTACTAATTACATTAGGATAAATTTGTGCATCTTTTTAGGGCATCCATAGTTTTGTTAATTTTTGTGAATTTGAAGCTTGAGTAAAAGAAAAGAAAAGAAAAAGTTGTTGCTTTCGTAGAAGTTCCTCTGAACGTAGTAGAAATCTCTTTCATCGAAGAACAAAATGAGTGCATTTTCATATAGCTTGGTTTTTATTAATTTCTTTTGCGTCAAAACACCACAAGTTTCTTTTCTGCTTATCCCTTGACTTAAAGAGCAACCCATTTAAAAACAAGTGCTAATTAAAATACACTAAAACTTTTTTATAATTGTCAAGTTAGACACACCAACAAGTTCTAGGATATTTTAGGGCCTTGGATTAGGCGAGTGGAGAAAAAACCCTCCAAGGCCATTTAAACTATCCAACGCAGGAGTCTGAATAGTGAGTGCAAATCCAATAGCGTTAGGAAGACTAAGAAAGCTCTGGATCTGGGAGTTAAGCACGAGGGTTTTTGAAGATAAGGAAGAGAGATACCCCCTCTCCTACTTGTTGGATCTTACCTCAAGACTGTTCCACCTGGCTTCTGACATGAGTTGGTAACCTTAGTTGCTTCTCCTAGGGATCTACATAGGTGGCTGCGGAGGGGAATCCTGTGGCACCTGAGGTCAACGTTGTATCACTCTCAACAATACTACTAGAGGGCACCCTTGCGAAGCTTGGGGGCTTGCACTAGCGCAGGCTGTTGTTAGGAGGTCATTGTAACTTTTTATGTTACCTTCGATGGTAGGACTGGGCTGTCATTATCCCAGACTATCTTTGGAAGGCCCCTTACTTCACTTTCTTGTACTTTGGTGTCTGGTCCTCATCACTCGGAGCAGAAATACTTGAAAGTTGTTTGACTGCCTGAAATCTTTTAGAGACTTTTTAGTGTGTGCTCTGTGCTCTTAGTTGGCCTAGCTTTCATTTTTTCTCGAGTCTTTAATTAGATATTAATAAAAAATTCAAAGTGACTGACCGATCACCTAGAAGGTCTCGAAGACTTCCTGGTCTTTCACCACCAAGTTTAGAGCCTTCTCCTAGAAGGCGCAGAGGTAATATTGTCGGTCGGTTTCATTCCGTGGCAGCTCATGCATCAGAGATTAATTCTCCCCTCAGGGGCATTAGTGTGTAGGAAAAGCCTGGTACTTCCGCAGAACAAGAGAGGAACACTCCAGTTCTTTCTCGAGTTCTCTTTCAATTGGAAGATAACATTAGAAGGACTCCCAGAGTCATTAGTGGCTCCAAATTCTCCCCTACCTTCTAGCCATCCGGACATATTACAATACATTGGGACTTCGACACATAGACAGTCAAGTCCAGGTCATATTACGCACTTACCATCGATGACCACTACTGGAAGCATGGCTTCTACCACAAGTGCTACAACTATGAAAACTCCAACATCTGTACAAGGGGGAGGAACTATTTCCATTCCCTCTACATCTTTATTTGGATATTTTTCTAGCACATCTTTAGTTGGGTCTACTTCCATTCCTTCTATGAGTGGAAATGCCCAAGCCAATGCTTTTAGTTCTGGATTCTTCCCATTTGGCACCCATTCATAGGGTATTCCGTCAGTTCCTTTCAGTACCTCCACATCCATGATGGGTGGGTCGGCTTCATTTCAGGGTCTTCCTTTTGGAAGTGGTCATATACCACATTCCAACTGGATGATAGGATCTATGCCCTTTTCCGCTACAGGATAAAGCGGCAATCCCTTTCAAGGTTGGACTAACCCTGCAGTTAGTGGCATGAGAACTGGGAATCCATTTTTCGACCAACAAGGGAATAGGTTGTACTCCAAAGTTAGCATGTTTCGAAGTATTCCTCCCTTAGCTTCTGCTTGGAATCCTTATCAGGGGTTATCAACTCCTTATAATACTTTAGGAGGAAGCTTCGCCGGTATGGAGGTTTTTTGGCCGGAGTTGATCAAACTCCAAGTTTTGCTGGATCACAAGGTCTGCCTTTTGGTTCAGTTGGTTCTGCAGGTTACATCGAGCAGCCTGGTGCCTTCCAAAATCCAGGCCAATCTTTTCAGAACCTCAGGAGCTCCGCCCAGTCTGGGTGGAATTCCCAAGGTCCTCCTAGGCTTCCTTTTTTAGCAGTGTTAAATTTTCTAGATCTCACGAAATTAACAAACGATCCAATCAAATACAATCCAACCTGGCCTCCGGTCCCAACCAAACTCCCTTCAGACATTCCAAATTTTGATGGGAAGGGTGACGAAGACTTGGGAGACCATGTAACCACATTCCATTTGTGGTGCTCATCAAACTCCCTTATCGATGACTCAGTTAGGTTGAGGCTTTTTCAACACACCTTGACTGCTAATGCGGCCAAGTGGTATATAGAGTTTCCAGGGGGAAGCTTTACATCTTTCACCGACTTAGCTAATATTTTCATAAATCATTTTCGGTTGCCCATCCGTTATGATGTCGGAACTGAAATTTTGGTCAATTTTCGTTAGGATACGACAACTCACATTTTTTATCGCATTCAGGAATGGAGACGGAGAAAGAGGCTAATTAAAGCCAAAATCCCTTTGGAATACCGTCTTGAATGGTTTTTCAAATCTTTACAACTTGAAATCTCTAAGGATGTCTCCCTATCCGGAGTATATTCTGAGGAGCAAGCTATTTTTAGGGCCCAGAAATTAGAATTGATTTATTCTCAGTCTAGGATTCTACAAAAAATCTTGCCTGATGCTCCCAGGACTAAGGTTGATATAGCCAAGTCGAAGCCAGGTCCCCATGCAGATGGTATCGTTTGATTCGTAGACACAAATGCAGTGAACCTGTTGACCCAATTGCAGCAGTTTTCTTTACAAACTGCTCCTAACAACCAGGTCATATGGTCTAACCCTTCTTCTTCCCAAACCTCTTCGGTTAATGCCGTCCAATTTGCCAACCCCAAAGGAAATCAAAATTCCAATGGGAAAAAGAAAGGATGAGGTAAGAAAAAGAGTCAAGATGGGAAGACTGACACAAATAATTCCGACAATAATGCTGGTGGTGGTGGAAATGAGTCTAAAAAGAAAGTAAAGTTTCCGTGCAAGTTATGTAGTGGAGACCATTTAACTCATCTCTGCCCAAAGATTCAAGACGCTCAATGCTTGTTAGGACAGCAAGGTACTTCTAGTTCTTAATTTGTGTTAGCTAACCCTTTTCCCCAAGGGCAGCAACTGCTTGTTGGTGCGAATTCAAACCCTAGTACCTCTGCAGGGGGCAACTAGGAAGGGGAGAAATCATCAAATGTTTTCATGATGGGTTCTAATGTCTATGTGCCCACTCGGTCGTGTGATTACAGTGAAGATGAAACATCCAAGGAAAAAACTGCTTCCGAAAGTGCCAACCTTCATATTGAGCAGACCCTTGTCGAGACTATACCACGGATATTGAAAGGTTTCGCTAAACGCGCGACTATCAATCCAAATGCTAGGGCCACCCAAAATTACTCCATTGTTAAGGATCTGGCTCAGAGTCCATGCACTATGTCCACTTTAGAGGTTCTCCACTTGTGTCCAACTCAACGAAGTGCTTTAATTTCAGCAATTGGGGAAGTTGATCCAAATAACTGTTTAGTGCTCACTTTCAACATGCTGAATGTCAAAAAGCGACTCCCTCATCACATGGCTTTTCAAATAAAGACTATATACCAAAAAATTAACATTTTTCCTACCGTTATTGATGAAGGAGCTTCCACATGCGTCATGTTGATGTCATGCTGGAAGGCCATCAGATTGCCTTCAGTTGTTCCTTCACCTACCCTCCTGACTGCATTTGACGGGCATTCTCATAAGCCGCATGGGATTATCCTGGCCTTTCCCATATGTGTTGGGGGAAAAGTTGTTAATGTTGAAGTAGAAGTCATTGATGCTAACCTAGACTACAATCTCCTCTTAGGAAGGAACCTGGGATACGACATGGATGCCATTGTTTTGACTTTGTTTCGTGTCATTTGCTTTCCTCATGAAGGGAAAATCGTTAAGGTTGATCAATTGGATTATTGTCCAGTTGATCCTCGAGCAACTTCAGACTCTACTGTTCCTTTAGTGGATAACCCTTGTCTGCCTACCGAGAATCTAGGAGTTGGGATGTATTCTTCATTGATGGGTACCTTTGATATTCCCTCTCCTATCGCTAGAATCAATGTTGTTTCATCAACCAAGGAATCTCCACGAGAAGGGTTCTTTCAAACTCATTACTTTTCAGACCCTTGGACCTTGCCCTCACCGATGACCACATTAGATGAAGGATAAATTGGTGGAATGGCATTTCCTATGTCTGCAGCAGAGCTCAAATATCAGTCTATCGTCAACTCTGTAGATAGCGTGTCTACTCCTTTCTCCAAGGAGGAGTTAGATGGTGATGTGGCCCTAGCCTGGACCCTTGATTCTACCTCCACTATGGACTTTTTAGACATGGTTTTACCATCTGAGGAAGCAATCTTAGAAGTAATGATGGGTGTACATCGACCTTGGGAAGATTTGCACCATCATTCATATTTTCTTCCTCCATTGCAGGAAGTAGAATCTAGGTTCTCTGAGCTCTTTACTAGTGATGTTTGTACTATATCAAATCCTTTGGCTCCAACACACTTTCGTGCCGAAGGTAATACTTTAGTGATTTCAAAAACGATATCTGTAAACATCTCTAGGAACCCTAGCGTGATCGAGAATCTCTTCATCTGAGCCGAATGTTCCCCTGCAGAAATTCAAATTTACACCGACATTTTTGAGGAATTTCGAGATGTATTCGCTTGGTCTTAGGAAGAAATGCCTGGCATTGATCCATCCATAGTTCAACATGAGATCAAGATGTATGAAAACGCCAAACCAATTCGTCAAAAGCTTCAGCGAGTTAATCCTAGGAAAGTAGCAACCATTAAAGTTGAAGTAGAGAAGCTGCTCAAAGCGGGTTTCATATGCCCTGTTCCTCTTACAGATTGGGTTTCTAGTCCAATCCCTATGGATAAAAAGCAAGGAACAATCTGAGTGTGCATTGACTTTAGGGACCTAAATAAAGCTTGTCCCAAAGATAATTACCCCATGCCATTTATTGATCATATTATTGATGAGTGTGCGGGCAATGAAATTTTCTCCTTCATGGATGGCTTTCCCGGTTATAATCAGATCTCTATCCATCCTAAAGATCAGCATAAGACAACTTTTATATTTCCCTCACATACCTTTGCATACAGAAAGATGCCTTTTGGTCTTAAAAATGTTGGATCTACTTTCTAGCGGGCCATGTCATATGCTTTCCACGACATTAAACATATCATCAACCATACTTGGACAATTCTAGCTACTCATTCTCGAAAGAGAACTGATCATCCTAGTCACCTTCGATTGGTTTTTGAGCGATGTCGATTTTACAAGATCTGGTTGAATCCCAATAAGTGCATTTTCACGGTTACATCTAGTCAGTTATTAGGGTTCATTGTGTCAAATGAAGGGATTCGGGTTGATCCCTTCAAGGTAGAGGCAATAATTCAGTTGCCTCCCCCATCCTCAATTTGACAACTTCAAAGTCTTCAAGGGAAAGCTAATTTCTTAAGAAGGTTTATAGCGAACTATGTCGAGATCACTAAAGGATTTATGCGTTTTCTACGTAAAGGAGTTCCATATGTGTGGGATTACTTTCCGCAGCGGTCGTTCGATGCCTTGAAAAAGGCATTAGTCTCTGCCCCGCTTTTGAGTCCACCGGATTATGGTAGGGACTTTCTGTTATATCTTGCTGCGGTAGAATCAACCATAGGTATGGTTCTTGTTCAGGAAGAAAATGCTCTCATAGATCATTTGATTTATTATTTGAGCTGAGGCTTGATAGGTCCTGAACTTCGTTATTCCCTTGTTGAGAAGTTGGCTTCGACAGCTGTCCATGCTGTCCAACGGCTCCGCCATTATATTTTGCTACGCAAAACCTTTGTCTTAACAACGGTCAATCCATTCCAATTTGTCCTCAGTAGGCGAGTGATTGGGGAAAAATATAATCGATGGATAGTCATCTTACAAGAATTCGATCTCGAGTTCTTGTCCACCAAGTCTAAGAAATATATGGTTTTTACCGAGTTAATCTCCAAGCTTCCTTGTGGAGAGGATACTTTTTATGAGGAAAGTTTACTCGACAAACATTTATTCCTCATCTCTTCACTTGACCCTTGGTATGAAGATATCATTGTCTATCTCCAGACTTCAAAGTTCCCCTCTACTTTCTCTAAGAATGAACGCCGAAAATTACGTCACCTGGCTAAGAACTATCTCATCATCGGTGACACATTATATCGTCGAGGGGTTGATTCAATCCTTCAACATTGTTTAACCCTAGAGGAAGTAGAGTCAGTGCTTAATTATTGTTTACAGTGGAGCTTGTGGTGGTCATCTTTCAGGGCTTGCTACAGCCCAATGTATCTTGCGTGCCAGCTATTTTTTGCCTTCACTTTTCAAAGATTGTGTTGAAGTGGTCAAATGCTGTCACCCTTGTCAAATCTATACTTGGAAGATGCTTGCACGTCCAGCTCCTCTTTTCCCTGTTGTCACTGTCGGTCCTTTTACTAAGTGGGGTAATGATTTACAACTTGTAATCTGCCTTCAGCAGTGAATCAGAAGTACATTATCGTGGTCATAGGCTACTTCACGAAGTTGGCTGAGGCCATGCCCACTTATAAAAACGATAGTGAAACAGCGACATTATTCCTTTTTAATCAGATTATCTCAATGTTTTGTATCCCAAAAGAGATTGTCACTGACCATGGCAGTCATTTCCGGAACCAACTAATGTCTGAATTGGCTCTTAAATTGGTTTTTCAGCAGGAGCACTTGTCTCCATATTATCCTCAAGCCAATGGATGGGTTGAGGCAGTGAAAAAAACCCTTAAGACAATCCTACAAAGGAAGATCAACAAAAATCAGTCCAATTGGCATTTTATGTTGTATCTGGCTCTTTGGGCATACCGAACCTCCGTAAAGACTGCTACAGGTTTTACACCTTTTTAGTTAGTTTATGGGATGGAATCTATCTTTCCCGTTGAATGTGAAATTCCATATATTAAGTTAGCTATTGAGCTCCTCCCAGAGAATTCTAGTCTCGAAGAACGCCTCCTTCGTTTGGATCATCTCGATGAGAAGCATCGAGATGTCGCCACAATCAATGAGGCTCATAAGAAAAGGGTTAAAACTTAGTATGATAAAGTTGTCCGTCCTCAATTTTTTTCTCAAGGCAACCTTGTCTTGGTCTATGACCAAGATAAGGATGCCTTGGGGGTAGGCAAGTTCAAACCTATGTGGTACGGTCCCTTTATAATTAAATGAGTTTTAGAAAAAAGGGGCGTATGAGTTAATCGATTTTGAAGGAAAGAGTTGGCAGAGCCTCGAAATAGGCTCTACCTCAAGAAGTACTTTGCTTAAGTAGCAGCTAGGAAATGACTTCTTTGTACATTTTGTATATTTGTACATATCACATCAAGAGCTTTTTGATATCGACACTTTTTGGTCTGCTGTGGCAGGTATTAATGGATGACTTGGTCTATTTTGGATTCGCCGATGGTGCTAGTTGGCACAATCGGAACCTTGCTTCCGCAGATTGGGTAATCTACTATCCAACTGGTCAATTGATGGTGTCAAGAGGAGTATGCATTGGTATTGCTTCAGATAATATGGCTGAGTATACTGCCATCATTAATTTACTATCTGAAGAAATTTCTTATGAAATCGATTCGTTCGTAGTCTATCTTGATTCACAATTGATAGTGTCACAACTGAATAAAATTTATCAGGTAAGGGATCCATGTTTATATTGCCAGTATTTAAGGGTGAGGTTGTTGCAAAGATCATTTACTTACATTAATTATTTGCACATTCCAAGATCTCATAATTGGTTAGCTAATTCTATCACTAATCAAGCATTAGACTAGCATATCATTCATTCATCACAATAAATTCAAGCATCAAAAAGTCAGAACTATATATATATATCATAAAACATCTCGAGTGTACATAAGTGTGTCCAAAATAATATACAAAAATTGGGACTCAAATGCCCATAATCATATCTAGTACATCTAATGCCCTGGCTCAGAATGAGTGGCTAAGTATACAACTACTGCTTTGGCCACATGCCTAAGAGTGCAAACCCAGTCTCGTGGCATGCCAACCACATGACGCTGCATATCTATAGGGAGATCCTCTACGGCCTCCATCGTTACTCGGTGAGTTAGTCTCACCAAGTGCCGCTGAATAGTGTGTAGAAGTCACTCTATGTCTGCAACCACCTCTACAGCCCCTCGGCCGTGACATCCATGCCATGGGAACCCATCTGGTCGCACCAAACCAATATCTAGAACATTATCATCATATTAGTTATTTGAATCCTACCAAAAATATTTTTCAAAATTAATTATTATATTTGAAAAATCACAAAAAAAATCGTAAAATAAAAAATATTTGTTACCTATGTCACCCCATGTTGCGGTCGGTGGTAATGCTAGATCAAGATCTCCTCAGAAATCCAACCCAGCATAAGGGTAGTCATCTATGGCGATGATATTCTGCTCCCACCAGGAGAAGAAGTCATCGTCGAAAGCAGGCCGTGGGACGTCCCCACCTCCTAGACATTTCATCAAGTCAACCCACCTGCCCATTCATGGATCTCGTGGGATGCTGATTGAAATCGGTACTCTAGGACGAATTGTTCGGACCCTCTCAAAGAAGAAAGAGCACAAGATAGTTCCATACCCGAAGTTTTTGGTATGTCCCTTCTTGATAGAAGTAAGCTGGATTTTCAGGTTAGCAAGAAGAGGAGTACACCAATCAAAGACGGTGGTGAGGTAGTCTACCACCAAGCTCATGGCTAGCCGTGACGCTTAGTGCAAAGAAGTTGTTCCAATCACTATAGCTATGTTGAACAAGATTATTCTCAAAGATAAACTCTCCACATGTTTGACTGGAATTTGATTTTCAACCTTTTCAGGATGACCCGAGCAATAGGTATGTACGTAGTCTTCAATAGAGAGACTGCCTTGTGACCTGCCCTGGAATGTACTACCTCTCCCCTCTGGGAAAGGCAAGTGATGAAATAAATATCTTCTACCTCTATCCTGAGCAGCATCTGATCAACCATAAATGCATCATCCTCAATGCTCCAGTCGTGAATGAGCATGTCGAGCAGGTGGGTGTTTGCTTTCATATTTTGCATTTTAAAGAACTTTAGCAAACCACATCCTCGTAAGGCATCCAAAGCATTACGATCGTTCATAACCTCATCATCCACTAAGGTATGCTTTCTTTCTCTCCAAGTGACTAGCATCCTGAAGAAAAAATGAATTTAGACAATTAGATTTTTTGTTTGAAGTTTTCACAGCATATACGCGAGTCCATTTTACATAGAGTTGCGTGTAGGGTCTGCGTATATGCAGGTTTAATGTATCCAAACTGCGTATACGCCGCGACAAAATTTTTGACAATAATTCAATGGCAAAACTTAAATTATAAATTATAAAACCAATCACAATTGAATGCAAGATAAGTTTAAGGGTTACTTGGTGATTTTGGGACAATTCGAACAGTCGGTTTTGGTGAATGGCAGTGCTTGCTCCTTTTTCTCCACTTCTTTGCTCTCAAACCAAATGGTGACCATGGTGAGTCAAAAAATATTTTATAAGCTTTGAAAATGCAAATTTTTTTCAAATCTTGATTTTGTTTTCTCTCGTGTAACTTTTAACTTGGGAGCTTGGAATGTCAAGAATGGTTTGATTTTCAGGACATTTTGGACACTTTTTCGACAGTTTCGAGATGGCTCCATGGCTGCTGACCTATCATGGTAGGTATTGTTTTTTACTGGCATATAGGTTATGGAAGCCACTTTTTCCGTTGCATTATGAATACTAGCCTCCATTTGCCGATATACTTGCCATAGGGTTGATCCCATCATGTTATGGTTCGTAAACCACCTTCACTCACCGATTTTTAAATCATGACACGATGGTAGAGCCATCCTTTTCATGGGCATTGTAGTTAGCACCTCACTGACATTTTTTGCCCATGCTGCTTCGATCTGAGTAGGCTCAGGATTCCTCTATAGTCCCACCATGACATACGAGCTGAAGGCTCATTCCTCTTTGCTTCTCCGCTTCATTCTGGCCTTATACCCTAGAGCCTCCTTTGTGTTGAGTTGTACTACTACATTGCATTTTGACCATTCGCACTTTTTGGCCTTGAGCCAGCTTCACTTGGACTCGTGTTTAAGCCAACTTTTGACCATGACATCTGAAAAATAAAACTTGCATGCCCTTGACTTCTGCAACATGACACCTTGACTCGTGGAAGGAACACGCCTTTGAGTTCCTTTGACTAGTTTTCACCTCCTTGCATTGAGCATAGGAATGTTCCAATCCCAGGAACTAGATCATTGGTTTCACCGACACTCGTTCTTTCCACTGTACTATAGCATTCTTTTATTCTTTTTCTAGCTTAAAGAAAAAGACAGAAAAATTATATATTCCAAAAAGAGTGGGAACATGATAGTATTTCCACTTGTTATTGGCAGCTAGAGTCAGTCGTGTCACCATTGAACAAAGCACTCAAAACAAAGTCTCCTTAGTATGGGCAGGATTTAGTTTGACTTAGGTATGCCTCAACCTTGTTATTGATCAGTTCTCCCCCGATTGGTGATCTCTTCCAATCATATGGAGGGTTCATTCGTGCCTCCTGCATGGCGAACTTATACAGAGTCATCATATGCTGCCACATAGTCACATTGAGTCATGCTTTTGTTCAAGGGAAGTTAGCCTGAGTCAGCCTCTCTGCGGTATCTCTTGACTCATTTTTCATTTGGCCATCCCTGGTTGTTAGTATCTTGTCTATCATCATATTGGTTATATTGGTCCTTTACTCGTGCCAGTTTGAGAAGGTCCCCATTCAGTTCTTGCTGGCGAGTCTTGTCATTATCGACGACGACATCTTGCTCTGAGGACAGGCCTAGAGCTGCACCCTGGCCCTATTTTCATTATTGATAGGTCACCCTATGCTCAGCATCAATCAGTATCATGGGTCTTTGACTGAGTGGTTTCCCTTGTGTTTGAAATCATCTTACACTATCACACATTGGGATTCGTGTAGCACCTTGGTTTCCATTTGACCCTATTGGTGGATACCTTGCCTTTGCGTCAGCTTTCATTATTGGTTGGTTTAGAGGGTTTCTGTCGTGCACTAGCCACATCTTGTGTACACCAGAAACGTGCTTTGGTTGGGTTACTACATATTTTTTCATCTGATTCCTTCCACATTATTTGTCTACGGGTTACACTCACGCTAGATTGATTAAGGATGCCTTAATTCCTTCCTTCTAGCGACCTTTCCCTATCGACTACGACTCATTGCTCTTCGGCAAAGATCTAGAGTCCATTTGGTAGTACCTTGGGGTTTGCAGTCATTAGTGGTAGATCCTTTGCTATCGACAGTGGGAAACCATCATTTTCTCCTGATTGATAGATTCTTACAGGTGTTCGACTCCAGCTCATCTCTTCACAGTTGTTAGATTGTACTGGTTACCTTGACGTTCATTATCATTATCGATGAGTAGTCTCATGTTTGTTAATGGTATACATCAATGACTGGTAATCAAACGATTTCTCACATGGTCGACTTCAGGTCATTTATTCCCATGGTGTAGAAATGTACCGCGGTAGTTGGTGAAGACCTCAGGTTGCATCAGCATTCATTGGTTCACTTGACAGTTGCTCCTGTTGCTGCTAGTTGATACCACTCCACCTTATATGTTGCAGTCATTCATGGCGACATTCTATATGCTGGCACCTGAGTTTGTAGCGTAGTACCATATTACTCCATCATGTTCATTTGGTACTTTTGGGATTAGTCTTTGATATCAGTGATGCGCTTCATCCTTCAGCATCATTGACATTCTTATATGTGATATTCAGACATGTACTTATACGATCGTGATCAGATGATCCATTATGTATTTTCCAGTGCTTTATACTTGTATGATTAGATGATCCACTTGTACTTGATATGTGGACATGATTTACTTTCTCTGAGCATGGGTATGCCTACCTTAGACAGTGTTTCTTTCTGATCTCCTTTTGTGGCTTGGCAGGCTGAACTCTAGTGAAGTCCTTCTCAGTTTTTGATAGGTTTCCTTTCCATGCACTTACATAATATATTTCAGCCATCATGTACCCCTTTTGACCTCATATATTAGGGGGCATTTGTTATAGCTCAAAATATCACTCTTGATGTTTGTGATGCTGTAGTCATGGCCTAGGGCAACCCCTCCTTCCAAACCTAATCCAAATACTTAAAAAACAATGTTTTACTCCCTATATGCGACATTGCACTGAGCTAAATGCGTGTGTATGCGGGTCTGTGTATACCCAACCCACCTATATGTCTTAAAACACTTAAAAAAATTAAATCTCCTTAATTTTAGGTGAAGATCGCGGGTTTTACCTGTTGATTACCTATTAGTGCCCGTGGCCCAACTGTTTCCAATTAATTCCCAACTAAAAAACTACTTTGGGAGAAGTATAAAAAGGCTTAAATTGGAAGGCCTAAGGGAGGAGAGAATAGAGAGAAAAATCGCTTTATTGAGATTATCCCAGATCAGGCCTGAAGATCCCTGTGCTTCGAACACTTTCCCCATTACAGGAAACCCTTGTTTCCTTGAGTTATGATGTCTTTCCATTTTGTGATATATCCTTGAGTGAGTTATGGAAGGAGCTTGTTGAAGGCTTGAGATTCGACGAATCTGGAGGTTGGTTCTGCTTGAAGCCTGCGAAAGGAAGACTCAGGTGAAATCATCCCTTTTTGTACTTTAGTTATCTATAATAAAAGAAACACTTCTCTTGTTCTTCATATGAATCTTCTTCATGTTTTTTATATCAATGTTATGATGTACAAATGAATGATTATTTCAATTGCATAACTAACTTTCAATATGATATGAAGTTTATTTCTTTATGATGTTTAGTCCATATACTGTTGTGCTTTCTTAAATTGATTGTTTTGCAGGTTGAAGGAGCAAAAGGAACTCCAAGAGGGTTTGGACCCTAGCTGGATCTTCCCAAACGAAGGACCCCCAAGTGCACCTCTCTTCACGTAGTTTCTTTATATTAGCATCATGGATGTGTGGAATGCTGGTTTTTCTTTATAGATAACCCCTGCTCTGCTAGGGTATTAACCCAAGGTAGGGGAGAATTCGGAGCCACTGACGACTCTGGAAGTTCTTATACCTCTATGTCATCTTCCGATTGAAAGAGAAGTCAAGAAAGAACTGGAGTGTTCCGCTCTTGTTCTGCAGAAGTACCAGGCCTGTCCTAAACACTAATGCCCCCGAGGGGAGGATCAATCCCCGATGCGTTAGCTACCATGGAATGAAACCGACTGGCAGTATTACCTCTGCGCCTTCTAGGAGAAGGCTCTAAACTTGGTGGTGAAATACCATGAAGTCTTTGAGACCGTCTAGGCAATTGATCAACCACTTTGAATTTTTTATTATGATCTAATTAAAGACTCAAGAAAAAATGAAAGATAGGCCAACTAAGAGCATAGAGCACACACTAAAGATGTCAGTCAATCAAATAAATTTCAATTATTTCTACTCCGAGTGATGAGGATCGGACACCAAAATACAAGAAAGTTAAGTAAGGGACCTTCCGAAGATAGTCTAGGATAATGACGGACCAGTCCTAACAACAACCTATACTGGTGCAAGCCCCCAAGGTTCACA
Source organism: Pinus tabuliformis (assembly GCA_031772625.1). Classification (NCBI taxonomy): domain Eukaryota; kingdom Viridiplantae; phylum Streptophyta; class Pinopsida; order Pinales; family Pinaceae; genus Pinus; species Pinus tabuliformis. Next base: position 1,922,916,508 of record CM062817.1, on the reverse strand, counting down.
AGGGTGCCCTCCAGTAGTACCGTTGAGAGTGATACAACGCCGACCTCAGGTTCCACGGGATTCCCCTCCGTAGCCACCTATGTAGATCCCTAGGAGAAGTAACTAGGGTTACCAACTCATGTCAGAAGCCAAGCGGAACAGTCTTGAGGTAAGATCCGACAAGTAGGAGAGGGGGTATCTCTCTTCCTTATCTTCAAAAACCCTCGTGCTTAACTCCCAGATCTAGAGCTTTCTTGGTCTTCCTAACACTATTGGATTTGCACTCACTATTCAGTCTCCTATGTTTGACAGTTTAAATTGCCTTGGAGAGTTTTTTCTCCACTCACCTAATGCAAGGCCCTAAAATATCCTAAAACTTGTTGGTGTGTCTAACTTGACAATTATAAAAACGTTTTAGTGTATTTTAATTAGTGCTTGCTTTTAAATGGGTTGTTCTTTGAGTCAAGGGATAAGCGGAAGTGAAACTTGTGGTGTTTTGACGCAAAATAAGTTAATAAAAACCAAACTATATGCAAATGCACTCGTTTTTTTCTTCGATGAAAGAAATTTCTACTAGGTTCAAAGGAACTTCTAAGAAAGAAACAAATTTTTCTTCTCTTTTCTTTTACTCAATCTTCACACTCACAAAAATTAACAAAACTTTGGATGCCCTAAAAAGATGAACAAATTTATCCTAATGCAATGAGTACATGCTGATGAAAAACTTAAGACAACTCTAAATCAAAACATGAAAGTAACTTGTTTATCAATTCTAATTTGCCACTTAAGATGTTTAGATAGAATATAAGTTTCTAATGCTCATTTTCGTCCACACACTAAAAGAAAATTTCAAGACAAATAAAAATGCACTTTCACTCGCAAAAAGAAACTAAATCAAAACAAAGTTCAAGAAAGCAAAACCAAGTTTTCAATAAGTTTTCTTCAAAAGAAAAAAAAAATGTCTTTTAAAAAGTGCTCTAACATCGTAAAGAAATCAACTTCCCATCATATTGAAAGTTAGTTATGCAATTGAAATAATCATTCATTTGTAAATCATAACATTGATATCAAAAACATGAAGAAGATGCATATAGGAGCAAGACAAGTGTTTCTTTTATTATAGATAACTAAAGTAAAGAAAGGAACGATTTCACCTGAGTCTTCCTTTTGCAGGCTACAAGCGGAATCATCCTCCGGATTCGTCCAATATCAAGCCTTCAACAAGCTCCTTCCATAACTTACTCAAGGATATCTCAACAAATGGAAAGAAATCATAACTCAGGGAAACAAGGGTTTCCTGTAATGGGGGAAGTGTTGGAAGCACAGGGATCTTCAAACCTGATTTGGGATAATCTCAACAAAGTGATTTTTCTCTCTATTCTCTCCTCCCTTAGGCCTTCCCAGTGAAGCCTTTTTATACTTCTCCCAAAGTAGTTTTTTAGTTGGGAATTCAATGGGAATAGTTGGGCCACAGGCACTAATAGGTAATTAGCAGGTAAAACCCGCGATCTCTGCCCGAAATTAAGGAGATTTAATTTTTTTAAGTGTTTTAAGACATATACGTGGGTTGGGTATACATAGACCCATGTACACACGCTTTTAGCTCAGGGAAATGTCGTGTATAGGGAGTAAAACACTGTTTTTAAAGTATTTGGATTAGGACTGGAATGAGGGGTTGCCCTAGGCATGAGTGCAACATCACAAACATCAAGAGTGAGATTTGGTGCTATATCAGTTGGGGACATGCAAAGAAAGCTCTGATACCTCTAATACCATTAATCCAGATTTAAATAGGAACGCAATGAATTATAGATATAACCATAAATACAGAGATATAATAGAAATAACACTTCATTTCATTAATATCAAATACTGAAATATGCTTACAAACAGAATGGAAATAAGACCAGTGTTAGGACATCACATTGTCCCTTTTTTACCATATATTTTGCTATTATGTCATCCTTTTTCAACCTATATTTAAAGTCCTTGTTATTGCTTTAACCCACTTTTCCAAAGGTATACAATATTTCTTATTATTACTATACGTTTAATTTATTTTACATACAATTACATTACTTTCATAATTTATTGACTGAAATGGATAGTTGCTGAAACAGTTATCATTGCAGTCTACGTTGCTGAAACAGCCTGAAGACTGCAAGGTTATCATTACAGGTCATGTTGATGTAACAGTTAGAACAAGGATCAAATCTCGTTGCTGAAGCAGCCGTGATTTGCATTCTAGATTCGACAGCAACAAGACAAGGTCATCGAAGGAGCTGCTACATTGGCTGTAACTACCACATTCCAAAGTCAACATTACCATAACCATTGTAACAACATTTTGTTAATGGGAAAACTAATTTCCCTATTTTGGTATATTGGGTTAAAGATGGGACTTACAATGTAATCAATTGTAATAGATGTCTCCTCTTTAAAAAGAGGAGACATCTACATTAGAAGGGGACAGACAAACTACGGGAAGCTTTAGCTGAAGGAGAAGAACTGGAATCTTTTTGTAACATGACATATTGATCAATGAATAAAATACTATTTTGAACATTTTCTTCTAGTTCTCATGTCCTGGGGAATCTTGTGAGAAGGAAAGGGCCCACCTTCATCACAAGATTCACCCATTATATTTCTGCAGTGTGTTAAGTGTGTTTCCTATCCATACCTTGTTAAAAGTTCTGTTTACTGAATGTTGCTTATGCATTATTGTTGAACTCTATTTTTCTAATTGATTGCTACATTATCTAGTTCATCTACAGTTAATTCATGAGTGTTACATTGGAAATTGAGTTTACAGAGTGAGTTGGCAAGCATGCTAATCAGAAACAGGTGTTGAAGATTCCTGCTTTGGAAATAGGGTCCTGTTCTCTGTTACAACATAGCTAGTGCTTTCCTTTGTAGATTGATTCCTTTTCATTAGATTACTCTTTTAATGAAATTAAGCATTCTTTGGTAATTTTCTGCAATAGACTGTTTTTGCTGTAACTCAGAGTGGAACTTCAGTTTGCTTAGAGCAAGGTGTGACTAGTTTATTTATTACTACAACTTTTATTGCTTTTGAGATTAAGCACATACAATGCGTAGTTGCCTTTGAAATAAATATACTTCCCTGGGTTGACAATTTATGTATCACTTAGTTGTTTGGATTAATAAGCAATTAAAGTGACGAACAACCAGCTTGGACGATGATAATTTATGGATGAGAAGAGATGTGGGACTACATGCCTTTGAATTGAGTTACAATGAGGTTCAAGGGCCTTATTATTATTGAACAATAAGAAAAAACCATAAACAACCAAAACCCTAACACGAGGAGATGTAACACCAAGAGTTTCCGAGCCCCGTTGGGGTTAGTTGGGAAACCAACTTCCGAGGGTCATAACTTGGTCATATTATCTCCATTTGACGCATATGATACCTCATTGGAAATATATCTCTCGGGAATAAAATTTCTCATGTGATTTATATTAAAATCACTAGAGGAATTTTACCAAAAAAACATCATATAGGGCCTCAAAATGGCTCCGGAAGTTCAAGACCCAAAAAACTGCTAAAAATAGTAAATTGTGCTACAATTAAGAAAACTGAAAAAAAAAAAAAAAAAAAAAAAAAAAAAAAAAATTGGTGAGGGTCCAAGTGGAATAGGTGAGTGGACACAAATATCTACCTTGTTCATCACCATCCATAGGTTCGTCCCTTCAAAACCCATGTTTCAGTTTTTACCATAATGCCCTCCTTATATGAAAACAATAAAAAAAAAATGAATATGACTGCGCAAAGATAGAGCATCTGAGAAATGCAAATTTACACTCCTATTTCCTATTTCATTTCACCTGTGCATGACCAAACCTTCTTATATGTCTCCAAAATTTCTGTTATACCCTTTGCTTTCCACAAATTTCTTGTTTAAGGTAGAAACGTGTAGTTTCCCTTACTTTTGTATAACCCCGATTTTCCTAATCCACTTTGTTAAAAATCTTGAGCCATTGATAAGGAAAACTTTTATCAAAATCCATGTAACATTATTCAATCAAAACTGCCCCTATTTACACCATGCTACACTCATTTTTGTTCATTGTGCCTTATCTTACAATTCCTTAGTTGATTTATTAGTGTATGCCCAAGATTGGTCATATCTTCCACCTCAAGATTCAAAAACAGTGACAAAGCCCACCAAGTAAGATGTCTACTTTAGAAAGAAAGAAAAGAATAACAAAAAAACCAATCAGAGTGGAACCTAGAAGCATAAAAATTTTGACAAGTTACCCACCCATTTGGTCAGCCTTTTAACAAGTAGGGTGTACAATGTTTTGTAAGAAATGTCAGGTTCATGGTTTTCATTCCCAAGTGGCAGAACATTTGCAGAAAACCTCAAAGGAAACATGTTAAAGGTAGGAAACATAGAGTTTGAACTATAAAAAGAGACTATTTCTTTGGCTACTGATATCCCATTGACAGGAGATTATTGGTTTAAAATCATGGAGATTGACCCTTCTTTGTACAAAACCTTCCTCAAACCTCAGCACAAAAATAATTATGGAAGTTTTTTCCCAAGAAACTACATCTTGAACCAATATCACAGGCTTCTAAAGGCAATCCAACGGTTATTTATTTGTGAGGGATGATTCAGTAGGTGTTGGGCATGGGTTCCCCCCACAGCATGTTTTGGTGCTCAAAGCCCAAGTTTTGGTCAAATAATGTTGTAAGACTTTGCGAATTGCGGGCGTGGAGTGCAAAATGTATGTTGAGTCATAAGGTGGTCCGCCCTAAGTTTTGTAATGTGATGTAATGTCATGTCGGCTTACCCATGGTCTGCAAACCATGGGATTGTATAAATAAGAGTGAGGCTCTAAGTTGTAAGAATAGGAATCGATGGATTGATGTAATGATCTAGTAGAGCATAGAGAATAATTCTATGTGTCTTGGGTCATAGTAGTAGGAAGAGGCTCTGCAGCTGAGTGCACAGAGGCCTAGTAGAGTTCGCAGCTGAGTGCGCGGACCCCTACATCTAAGTGTGCAGGTTGAAGTTGAGTCTATAACCCAAGAAGAAGAATAATAAAGAGAAGCTTGATTCCAAATACTGTGTATCCGTTTTTGTATGATTTTCTATGCATTTATACTATTTTGTTTATCGCGTACTTATATGAATACTGAACACTGTTAAGTATAATTAGGCTCATACATATAAGTTAAGTAATTAGATAATATCAGGTTAATAGTAAGGAACTTGCGTAATAACATGGATCACGCCTTGAATGGGGCTACGTGAAGATAGCATTGTAGGCTGCAAGGTACTGATAGATGCGCATAGCGACGTGCACACAGGGTCAAACTCAGACCACCGAAAAACCATCAGGCATCTCTAGGGTACGAAAACTTGGTTCTAGCACCCTCCCATACTACTTCGAGTGAGACCTCAGTCCACGCTCTGCGGACTGTTGCCGAAAGGGCCAGTAGTACCAGGATTTGTTTGGCTAAATCACCTCTAAACCTGGGTCAGGCCCCTATAAGCCAACAAATGGTTCCGTTGCTAGGACTGGGATCTACATAAGGGATGTATGATGTCGTGTCAATGGAATCCAACAAAGAAATAAATTGAAGGGTGGTTGGACAAGAAGATTCACGAGTTCATGGCATAGGAAAACAGGAATCCACGAGTATCTAAGGAACAGTGGTTGGAGCGCTACTTATATACGGAAATCCACGAAATTTTCTTTGCATCCTTTCCTTCTAAGATGTATGAGTGGATCGCGAAGCTAGTAGATAGTCAGGGAAGGTGTAGGCTCAACAAACCAATCGTGTGGACTCTGGAATTTATGCGTAGACTAGAAACATCAGGAGATAGGATCGCGCGAGGTATGGACCATTGGCTCAATCGAATTATAGGGGGATTTATCACTGAGTTCGCGGTAGATACGACTGTCAGCCATAGTGAGGTGGAGTGATGCTTCCTCAAAGGATCGCGAGGTAAGTATATTAAATATTTGAACACTTGGATTAAGATGTTATTGTGTGAAAAGTGGGTTATGCGAATAAATTAATGTTTGGGACTACGTGAAGTGGGAAGATCTACAGAAGCAGAGGTACTGAAGAATTAGAAACTAGTCCCTTAATTTTACCCTCATGGGAAAGTGAGGAAGAGCTCATGAAAGTTTCTCCGAGAAGTGCGTTAGTCTAATAAGGCAGCGAATTCTGTGCTTACCACCTCCACCTACACCACCACCCATCTCACCCTCCTCACCTCCATCTCCACCCACCTCACCTCTGCCACCACCACAGTTCAGTATGGCGAGTGCGATCAAACTACTGGTATTCAGAGGAGTAGGGAATGAAGATCTGGACCAATTCTGGTTCATGGTAAGGGCGGTATGGGAAGCACAAGGAGTCATGGATGACAATATCAAAAAGGCTACATTGGTAAGCACATTGTAGGATTGCACATTAACATGGTACATTAAGCATTCTAATGACCATCCAAATGCAGGAACCGGAGAAATCTAGACCATGCTGAACAGGGAATTTAGCAGGCCAAAGTCGGATACACAATCAATTATCAGGTTTAAGGAGATCACGATGCTCCCGGGCGAGACCTCCTAGGATCTGGACCAAAAACTGAAGAGCATGATTCACGAATCAAACATGACTTTGATGAATGGACAACATTGCGCATGGTTTGTAGCGTCACTAACACTACATTTAAGGACGACGTTGTCACAACAAAAGCTTTCCACCCAGGCCGAAGATTTGGAGATGGCAATTAGATTACATGAGACCCCTATATAAGACCCTCGTCTGGGAGTCCAACAAATATATGCGTAACTGCAAAATCTATGTCTAGAGATGAAGAGTTTGAAACACATCAGGACACCTCAGCCAAACGTGCACGAGGAGGTATGGTGCAAAAAATGCAAAGGCCAGGGGCTTGACAAGGACCATTGTCCAGTGTTTGCGAATTACTTGGCGGGAGGAGGGCCGATGCCATTAATACTTGAGGCACAAGTAGGACCAAGCACGGCGCCTGCACTATGGTGCACGATATGTCAGATAGAATGAAAACATACTATGGATAATTCTCATCTATTGCAGAAGTATAGTAGACATCCCAACAATTGTTTTATAATTTTTGTAGATTAGTAGGGCATGATGAACACACCTATAGAAGCTACGAACGAATGATGGATTGGACTCCTACCTACAGGGTGCAGACCGAAATTCAAGCCCTTGACCCAAATACAGGAATGGCACGCTGATGAGCACCAATATTGCGGCAATAATGCTGCAACTCCTAAGGCTTCCTACTTTACTTTTATCAACATCGTAGTTCGTAACAAACTTGGAAGTGATGGTGCTGTATGCAGAAGTACTAGCTCTTACTACAGGTTGTCACTTGGTTAGCTGGCACAAGATCACTAGGAGCTCAAGACAACTTCTATGAATTCTAGAAGAAGCTTTACATGTGATGAAAGAAAGGAAAGCGTACTCTATAAAGGCTATTCTACTTGCAGAAAGAGAAAGAAGACTGAAATGTGAAGTAAACCTAGAAATCCCCAATTTACCAACTAACCTTACTTTTTCAAAAAGAGAGGTGAAAATCTAGGAAAGGAGTGCCATTACCTATTGAGGAAGTAAACTACACCTATTCAAGATGTTTCTAGAAGGAAATAAGAAAAAAAAATATTTTTCGGATTTTTATGTATTTTATGTGAATTTGTTATGCATGCAATTTATTTGTTTATGGATATGGCAGTGGTTAGGTGGTGATGGAGGGCGAATTTGGGATTTTTAGAGGTGTAGGAAGGTGTGGAGGGGTCCTAAGAGGCCTCTGGTAACCTTCTGGAGGCTTTCCATGCAATCGGACTTGAAAAAGCCACGTACAGGAAATTCTACAGGACGCTGCAGGGGATCTATAGGAGGATCTACAGGAGGATGGAGAGAGCTGTTTTAGAGGATTTAAAGGTGGAAAAATGGTAGGAAAGGGTAGCTGAAGCCTAGGGGGAGGTGTTAAGGTGTTTGAAGTTCATCAAGGATGATTAGGAAAGGAAATGATGGTTGGATTTGTTCAAGAGACAAGAGGAAAACTTATGAGAAAAGTGCAGGAATTAGGGAAAATTTGTGAAGGGCTGTGAATGACCTGTGAAACATGTAGCAAAAGAGATGGTGATGGCTTCTTTATTGACTCATAATGAGTAGAGATGTAATGTAAGAGAGCTGCAAATCAAAACATTAAATTTGAGCAAGAAAAGAACTAGCTGCACCAAGAAAATAGAACTATATCTCAAGTTAATCTAAACTCTGATCTAGAAAAAATGTTGAACAATGCTATATGGAAAGGAAATCATGGAAAGATATTTATTGGAGAAATAGAAATAAGTATGGAAAAATGGATCTGAAGCAAAGCATTAACCTCTAAATCAAATTGTAACACTAGAAATTGCATGGGGAAAGCAAAACTGTGTTTTTATGGCAGCAAGCAGATCTTGACCTCAATTCATGGTCCCCAAAGGAGGAAAGGAGGTCAAGCTCTATTGATGGCCTTTTTGTATCTTTCTCTTACCACTATTTAACCTACTTCAACAACTGAAATGGAAACAGCTATGTAAACCACCAAAAGCAACCTATTCTACTAAGGAAGAAATCTATCTAACAACAACTAATTCATGAACTGAAGCAAAACATATAAATACAAAACAAGAGGTGTTGGGTAGCTTGGGTTGGGCCCTAACCCAAGAGATTCAGCCCCTTGGAAGAACTCAATGCTAGTTTAGAAAATAATTCATCTCCATTATCAAAATAATAGTCACATTACATAAATATGTTCACAAAAGTAACCTCGAAATGAGCTGAGCAAAAGCTACAACAAAAGTGAAAACATTTGAATAACATCCAACTAAAATAATGAGCACCTAAGCCCTCCTATTTATACAACTAGAGCCTCCAACAACTCTCCTAAAATCAATGAGGCTTGGCTCCCAAGACTAGAGATAGACAACAGTTCTTCTTCACTTGCTCGGCTGCCCCTTTGATGCATTGATGTGGCTACTTGTGCTCTGAGCTTTCTAAAGGAGGATTCAAGGTAGGGGGTCATAAATGAGGGGGATACCCTCCTACAAATCCTCTCCCTTGTTTTCCTCAAATATTGGCTGCCAAATGCTCATTAAACCTTTGACTTTGTCTCAAAATTGACCAAAAATATGCATAAAGCACACATTAGACTTCATGGCATAATGACTAACCCAATTCACTCTATTAGCATAAATATAATAAAAAACATGCAATAAACTAATGAGAATGGTGGATTAAGCTGAGTTCGGAGGGCAAATGAGCCCATATAATTACCCGTTTATGGAGCTCATCATCAGCCCCCTACTGAATGTGTTGCTCATCCTCTGAGAAACTAGTCTATCTCCTCATCCTTGACGGCCCTAAAGGACTCCTTAACATCCTATGCTTCTATTGTGACATGCTCCTCCTTATCATGGAATCCCACCTTTCTATCCACCTCTTCCCACTACTTTTGTTCTTCTTCTTCTTTTACACCTTCCAGTAGGCCTAGCAGCAGTGGAGGACTGAATTTGAGGCCAATCCAATTGGCCTTCAAACTCTGCATAGAGCACTTGTACAAAGGCACTCTCCTCAATGCTTCTTTCATCTTGTTTGGGGAGTGATACTCCCTGATCTGTAGGCTGTGTGGTAGTGTTCCACCTTCTCATACAGGCACGAATGCAGTCATCTACAAACAATCTTTCCATGTCCTCAAAATGTGCAATAGCCTGGGCTTGATCATCGATATACTTAGGGGAACTTTGAGGATTTTATGCAAGCTGCTGGTGGAAACTAATGAGAACCATGGGGTTTGCTGGCTCAACTCGTATCATTAAGGGTTCATTTTTCTCTTTTTCCATCAAATTCTTGATTTTTGCCACCCTTTTCTCCTCATGATTCATCCATGATGCCATGGCCATCAACTGCAAGTCCCCCAACCTAGCATTGGGGTCCCATAGGTTCATATCAGTGAGGGCCATGTTATGCAAACAAAAATCTGCCAACTTTGCCTTGTCTTCCGCTAAAATTTGGTCACCTAGGTCTGTAAATTGTTTATAATCCTAAAAAGGCATGCTACCTCTTTGTGCCAAGGTCTTGATTTGAAACTGTAGCCACTGGTCTTTGAGGTATACTCCATATGATTTGGCTAGTTTCCTGCACTGTAGTGCCTCCATAGACCAGCTGGCCATGCATGCCAACTGTGTGTCCTTTTCTTGCAGTTGTTTCCTTAACATTTCATTTTCTGCCTCCAAGTGAGATCTTCTGATTGCTTCTGTATGTCTTACAGTGCTCAACTCCTTACCCATTTCTCTCAGCTTGTTCTCCATGTGGCCAATGTCTTCCACCCCTTTTGACTTGGCAATTTGCATCCATCTATGGCTCCTTACCCTTTCTTTTTCCAGTTCAAAGAAAAGTGGGACTGCAAATTTCTGTGGAATAATTTTTCCCCCTTCAAGAAGGTTGTAATAAGAGCCTAAACTAGGCTAGGGGTTAGGTTCTGGAATCTCTGTTGTTTCATCCTTCCCTTTGGTCTGCTCTTCTACCCTTTTCTCAAGTTTCTCAGTCTCCTGTAGCTTTGTTAGGGTCTCCTGTAGAGTAGTTTGTGCCTCCTGTAGGACTGTTTTTGAGTCCTACAGTTTTACTCTTTCCTTCCAAGTGGAAGATCTAGGACTTCCTCTCTCATAAGTAATGGGGGTTTTGGATGGAGATTCTTCCCTTTTGACAGTAGGGGAATCTTCAATTATGATAGGCTCTTTTGAGGATGGTTGTGGCTTCCCTATTTTAATTCTTATGTTTTTTCGGGCCCTAAAATACATTTATGGTGGCACTCTCCTCTTTTGTTTGGGTTTAACTGGGTGCTGAGGGCAGCAAAAACAACTGTTGCTTCCCTTTCTAGTGTCTCAGGAGACACTTTTGTCTTCTTTTCCCTTTTTTCTTCTTCTTTTTTGTTCTCTACCTCTGCTAGCTTTGTTTCCTCTAGCTCCGTTTTGGTTTTCTTCTCATCTTGTTTAGTTTCTTCCTTCTCTGCTTTAGTATTTTTCTTCTCTAGTTTAGTCCTTTTCTTTTTTGCTTTAGCCTTTTTCTCTTCTATCCTAGGTTCCTTCTTCTCTGCTCTAGTATTTTTCTCCTCTATTTTAGTCCTTTTCTCTTCTGTCCTAGGTTCCTTCTTTTCTGCACTGGTCCTTTTCTCCTCAGTTTTAGTCTTTTTCTCTTTTTTTTGGTTTCCTCCTCATCTTCCCATTTTTTCTCTTCCCCCTCACTCTCAGAAGGACTGAGGTCATATGTGAGGGCTTTTATATCATCTTCTCCTATCATGTTTCTAAAGATCTCCCAGGCTATGGGGATTGTGAAAGTGTGGAGGGCTTCTTCCACCAGTAGTTTAATTATTCCATGATGAGCCAATTGATCTCGACCTCCTGCTTTCAATTTAATGTTGGAATATATAAGGGACTATAGGAGCAAATAGGGAATGCTAATTTTTGGGGTGTGGGAATATCCATGCCATATCTCAGCTCATGTAGAAGTTTGAAATGATAACCATAAACTATGCTATAACTCCCTTCATAGGAAATGTACTTGATAATTTGGTAACTGACCTCATCCTAAGGGTAAGGTATGTGTGTTCTCCTGATGCCATTTTTTTCCTCTACAAGATTCTCATTTGGTTGGAAGAAGGTTTTCTTGGCAACTTGACCCAATGGGTTTTCTTCTTTGCTCCAGGGTAGTCCAAGCGGAAGAATGCTAACCCTACTGATAAACTCTAGGGTGATTTCCATCGTGAGATCTCTGAAAGTAACAGTGGCATGGGTCTTTGAGTGGGGTACCAAAGAAAGTGCAAACTCCCAAGTCACCTCGTCATCATACCCTCGAAGTTTTTCAAAAAATGGCATCCAATTGGCTCTGGTAAAAATGCCTACTGCCTCAGGATGTTCATGGAGCTTGACTGAATTTATGGGTTCCTTCCTCATGAATCCACCTGTCATTATGTTTATAATCCTTTGGAATCCCTCAAGTGGAGAAGGAGACACCAATTGTTTCAAAAACAGGAAACAAAGAAAACACTGTGTTTTTCTTTAAGAAACAGGCAGACTTTTTTAATGCAATTTCTCTTCTCTTCAGGCTTAATTCTTCCCTAAAATTGCATCACTCCTTGTATATGTGAGTACCCAAGGTGGAGAAGGAGACAACACTTCTTTTGCAGAAACAGGAAACAGGTAAAAACTATGTTTTTTTCTTAAGAAACAGGAAGAAGTTTTGAATGCAAATCCTCTTCTTTTTCAGGCTTAGTCCTTCCATAAAATTGCATCACCCCTTGTATATATGAATATGCAAAGTGGGTTTGTACCGAGCCTACCTCTTCAAGTCCAAATTTGAACAAAAACCCCATGTTCTCCTCTGTAAAACTGCTTACTAGCCCTCCTGTAGAAATGGCTGGAGGTTCTCCTCTAGAACTGTTACTGCTTCTGTATAACCCGATAATCCTCATGGAGAACCTGATAAGAGGAGGAGGACTGAAAATGACAGAGAATGGTGGTTTCGAGGTTATGGAGGTGGTATGGAGCTTTTTGCAGCTATGAGGACGATGATAAAATGGAAACAAAGGTGGTGAATGAGTTCGAGGCAGAGTACTTATGTTTACTAGAGATATTTCTAGTGATGATGTGAGGTGGCAAAAAGGGTACGTTGTCATTATTTAGACCGTTGGTCCCTATTGTTGTGTCATCATGAGTCTTCATGCCTTCTACCACAATCACTTCCCATCATTTGCATTGGAGTTTAAACATCTGCCACTACCTGTCTTTTTGGATTTTTCATGAGTTGACTAGACACACGTGTCTTTTGGATCTCCGGATGAGCGCAGTCAAACTGGATGAGGGTGGCCAATTAACTGGCCACCTTTCTGGTTTAATCCCAACCATTCCATTTGTTCATGCATTTTTTGAATTATACAGATGCAATAGAGGAGAGGGTTAGACACTTACCTACAGGTCGAATGCTCATGTTGCAGTGCGGTAGGTTCTGTTGCCGCCGCATGCTTGGATTTCAGTGCTACATGCTTGTATCCCTTGTATTGTATGCTCTTTGCTTCTTGATATGTGGCTCAGTTGCTTTGTACAAGTTCCCTCTGGTTGGATCTGGCTTCAAGTGTCTGCTTCAACCTTCAGATTTGTAACCTCATGCTACTGATGCTAGATTTTAATGGGACAATGACTTGTTTTGTGCATATCCCCCAAATGGTAGAATGGATTGACCTAACATTTTCTGAGCATGTTTACATCATCATTATGCATCTCCCATAGAAAAATTTTGGTTAATGGATGCATGGATTTCGAGAAAAATTAAAAATGGTTGAAGGTGATGGAGGCCGATTTCTTGGAAACCGTGCATTGGAATTGGATGAAATTGCTTGGGCATGTTACCATCATCCATATTCATCTCCCCATGAAACAGGTTTTTAAATGGATGCACGGATATGGAGAAAATGAAAAAATGGCTGAAGGTGATGGAGGCCAATTTCTTGATAACCGTGCACTGGAAGTTGTTGAAATTGCTTGAGCATGTTACCATAATCCATGTGCAACTCCCCATGAAACAGTTTTTTAAATGGACGCAGGATTTTCAAGTTAGAGAAAGAACAAATTTCTGCTCTATGCATTTTTGTATCAGAGCGTCCTGTAGTTTTTTGGATAGTAAGAAAAATGAGCTTGGGGTGTGATGTAGGCTTGGAAATGATGGAAGAGAGGTTTGAAGACTGCAGGAGGATTTATAAGCCCTTTATGAAGCTTCCTTGTTCCTCAAAATGCTTTTAAAATCCATTTCTGGCTCTCTGTAATTTCTATAGGAGCCTCCTGTAGAAAACACAGTTTTCAAAAAAGAAGAGTTGTGAGGTGGAAAGAATGTCAAGAATGATGGAGAAAGGTGAGGGAAGGTAGGATAGGTCCTGGTATTGGTTTCAAAGCTCCCTTGGCACCGGCTGCTACTTCCTGAAGTCCTCGTGTAGTACAAATGGAAATTCATTTTTCTTTTTCTTTTTCTCTCTCTTTTTTTTTTGAAAATAACTAGGGTGCCTCAGAGAGGTTTTCACCCTGATTTTTTGCCCTGGGTGCCTCCAAGGGAGGTTTTAACCCAGGGATCTTATTCTTTTTCCTTCTTTTTCTTCTTTCCAACCCATTGACCGACTCACGAAGGTTTTCAATCAATGAGCCAATCTGAGGTGCCTCCAAGGAGGTTTTCACGTTAGATTTTTATTTTTTCTCTTATTTTTCACTTTTTCCTTTTTTTCTACCCTACCCTACTTGAAAAACAAAATCACTTTCAAGTATAAGAATACTTCCAATGGAGCCATGTGCACATCGAGATGATAGACATCATGATGTGGAGGCTGGAAATGTATGCTTCGACATATATCTCGATTTCAAAGACCAAATGATTTGACTTTTAAGGGATCAAACATAGTTGAGGAAGAGAGTGATGCTGCAACTTAGTGACTGTCTGGAACCATATCTCAATATAGTTGTGATGTCCTTGCCCTTCTACTGATCTAGATCATTCTTCATTTCTTCTTCTACCATGACCTTCATATTTTCCTCTTTTTGCTGATTTTTCTCTTGAATACATGGAGGATTTGATGGTAACCATGAGGGAGCTCTCTCGATCTTTGATTTTGATGTCTTCTCTTCATCAAGTGCAGCCCATGGTTCTTTGATCTTCTCTTTTGAATCTTCCTTTTCAAGATGTGGTCCTTCAATGATATCAATATAATATCTTTTTTGCAATACTCTTCCTGAGCTATGGTGAATATCATTGAGCTCAAGAGGAGTTGTTTGGAAGTGTTGTACCTCAGCATTGTAATTGGGTTGATCTACTTCAATGTGCAGGTTTGGAAATGGTGGTACGAGTAGTTGAGTGGGAGTGTATATTTCAGATGGATGTGGATGGGGTTGTGGTTGGGTAGGTGGTGGAGGCAAAAGAGCAAGAGGAGAGTTGTACTGGGGCCTCCACCCTTGATGAGATGCATTCCACTGAGGTTGTGGCTAAGTATAGGAATGGAATGAATGAGCGGCTGGTTGGGCATGATATTGGATGGGTATGACCAAGGAGGAGGTGTGGACCAGGAAGAATGAGTAGGGGGACCCTAAGAAGGTATGGATGTGACTTTGTTGGGGTTATAGTATGCCTGAGATTTCCCTTGTATCACCTGATGATATGGCTAGGTCCATGCAGCCTCCTTTGGTCTATGTAATAGATCTATTCAATGGATCCTTCGGCTCCTTGGTATACAACTGTTGGAGAGGTAAATCCCCTCTACGGATAGAGGCGATCCCTACTAGCCCAGAATGGGTCTAGAAACAATCAATCAATGCTACTGTGCAAGTTCCTAATTGCAAATAAAAGATAGGCAATGAACACCTACTTGGATTCCAGCGCTAGTGTTTGATGAAGAGATGTCGTTCTCGCTCCTTCGCTTTGGCTAGTCACGATATTCCACGATCCCCGTAGATAGATACCTGCACACACGAAGAGGAACACAAACACGAACGTGAAATCTAATAAATGCAATCATACATCAATCAGAAAGGATGTAATTCACATTAACCATTACAAATAAAAATGAGAATGGAACCATAACAGTAGTCATCTATTATTAATCAATAACAGAGAAAGGTACAACCAAAGTTCTGACGTTGAGTCCTTCTCTAAAGGGTCCAGCCAGCAAGTCTCTTAAGCATTCACCCTTGGAGGTAGATTCTCCCAAAACAAACCTCTCTCTCACACAAGCAATACTTACAACCTTCCTTAAGCTTCCTCTAGCAAATCCACACTTGTCACACCAACTACCTACTAGCAGTAGCACTCTAAGCACTATGAATTCCACACTATCCAACCTATTAAAAACTCGTTGCTCATGGCAATGGTAGAGGTTTAAATAGGAGAAGGAGTCTCCATGAATGGGGGGAGGATGAGATTATCTTCAAGGAAGGTGGTTTCAAATGACAAACAGACATGCCATAGAAGGGAGGGCGATACCCACAAGGCCAACAACCAAGTCTGGAGTCATCTGGAAGGCTGGCTGTTGGAACAAATTTGCCCAAATTGGATCAGCGCGGGTCCATAACTGCACTGGAGCGCTGACATCGCAGTTGAATAACAAAGAAGGTCATGTCAGTGCGATCAGATATGAATAACAAATGCGCTGGCTCATGAAATTCGATCAGCGTGGGAAACACGTGTGCTTCCGCGCTGACAGCGCATTCAGTCTGTTATGGAGCGCCCATCAGCGCGGTTATTTTGACAAAAGTCGCGCTGATAGAAAAAACTTTGGCAAAGTGGGTCATTTGGAAACATTAGAGAGCATGAGCATGATTAACTTGAAGTCATGACACAGTAGGGAGACTGACAAAGAGACAGTGACAAATTATTGTGTAACAGATGCCCCCTAAAGCATGAAGCCCGAGAGAGTGGGAGGGGTGAAATGCTTTACAAAACTCGTTGAACTGGAACACCACCAGGAAGAACCTACATGTATGTACAACTGATTTCTCGATTACATGTAGTCTAGGCATGGGCGCAGCCATCCAAAAGACATACGAAGAAGGTCTGTGGTATGGACATAGCCACACAGTTGAAGAGACCATGGTGATAATAAGGTATGGTCGCAGCCATCCCAAAATACTCAGGTATGGGCGCAGCCATCCATCAATGAGTCATGTAATACCAATCCACAAAATCGCAGCCTGGTTTGCAATAGACAAAAACCAGGGTCTTGCGTTCCATCCCAATCCAAACAAAGTACAAGTCCAAGCATGTGAATACATGAGCTGAATTCGAACATGCATGAACATCGTCTGATTACCAGCCAATAATGAAAACTGTTAACAGACGCGAGAGGTACCACCAATAATGACAATGGTCCTCAAGGTACTTATAGGTACAATCCGCGGCATGTGAATCAATGGGCTGGTGTCGAACACCCGCAGAATCATCTGAGCGGAGGCCAATGATGAAAACCTCACATCGAACACGAAGAACCTGCCATTGAGGCATGCAGGCTCTAAGGCACCTGAAGGGAGTCTCTGGGTCACTGTCCTGGATAATGAGCTGAATTCGACAGGAAGTAACCTTGATCGAAGGTGGGCCATGATGTTTCCCACATCATCGACACGAGACAGAGAAGGATAAAATGTTTTGTGTGAGACATCAGAGGGAGGTGGTAAGTTTGCAGAGTTCAACTTCTCTTGAACATATTGGCAGCGCGACAGCGGATTTGGCAGTATCTGACATCAAATGAGCAGAGGTCATGGTGACAAGGCAATGAGCAGATGAGAGGTCAAATAGGATAACCCAAATCCACAGAGGCTAGTGTAAACAAGATGAGAAATCCCCACCCAGACACGAATGCAGACGAGTGCCATGTTCAAGAGCGACATACTTCCGATACAACCATTATTACAGTTCCATTTTCCCCACCATTTCTGGAAGGTACCCCGATTATTTTTGGGTGACAAGCTTGACGGGGATAGCATATGCTTGGGAAGCGTCATTTCGACGGTGTCCAATGTCATTAAGTTTTAACGAGTCTGACAAAGGAAGAAATCGGCGTCTTTTCCTGTTTAGAGAGTCTGAAAAGACGGCGGAAAAGAAAAATCCAGGGGGGTCCTTTTTCGTAAAGTTGTGTTTCTCGAGCCCGAAAAAGTATAAAACAATGCTCGAAAGAACCGCCCGACCAGTATGATCGAGGAGTACTTTTCGTAAGTAGTGATTTCGACCCGAAAAAGTAGAAAAGTGGTCAGAAGCACGTCATTTTGGAGCCAATTACGAGTTCGAAACGACAAAAACCCGGCAATATGTTTTAGTTTAAACGGTCGAAAAAATAGCTTTAAAGGCGACCGCCTCTCATTTCTTTAACGAGTTGAGAGGGGGACTCGGAAATCTTTTCATCTTTAAACGATCAGAAAAGAGCTGAAAGCAGACCTCCATTTTTATTCTCTTTAACGAGTCAAAAAGGGAAAAATACTCAGCAACCTTTTCACTTTTTACGAGTCAGAAAAGAGCTTAAAGGAGACTGGTCCTAGAGGAATGAGTGGTATAAAGGGTAGCAACTGGTTCCGGTAATGGTGGAACTGCTCAAAACATGTAATGGTCAAGAGGCTGGCTAATAAAACCACTCATCACTGCGGTTCCTCAAGAAAGGATAAACAACCAAGTGAGAGCATATGATCGGCCAAAGAGATGGTAGCAATGGAATGAAACAACCAAGGCTCATCTAACATAATTCAGCGGATAAAAATGGCAATCACGAGATGTAAATCGGGTATGGGTTCGTTTTTACACATGCTTGAACCATGGAGAACTCTGCTTGGATTCGGTTTCATGTTTACACAAGCTTGAAACGAAAAACTATGCTTGTTATAAGTTCGCATGCCCCCAGTGTAATAACGCAAATCGAGGTACATGCCCCCAAAGCTTCATTGCATTCAACAAAGTGGATGGAATGAAGTTTTACTCGCGAGATCGATGAAAGACTCGACTTGTATTTTACGAGATCTTAATCAAAAGACTCGATTTGGAAAGGGAGGTGTTTCATTTTTTTAATGAGGTTGACACAGTAAAAGAACTATCCTCATAACCCTTGTTTCATTTTTTAACGATCTTGACACAAGACAAGGAACTATGCTCCAGACACTTTGTTTCATTTTTTAACGAGCTTGACACAAGAAAACGAACTTTGCTCCAACCAGACCCAATTTCATTTTTTAGGGAGCTTGACATAGGAAAGTGAACTATGCTCCGACAAACCTAGTTTCATTTTTTAAGGAGCTTGACACTGGAAAGGAACTATGCTCCACTCGAACGTCATCATAATGAACAGGAAGTCGGGGCTTCCAAGAGTGCCACGTCGGATGGAAGGCCAACATCGTGGAAGTCAGGGCCCAATGCCCCCAGGACGCTATGCACGACGGCGGCATCACTGGATCCAGACATGGGAGAGGTGGCCACGTAGTTGATCTGGGGTGAGACAGATGCAACTGGTGGATGAAAACCAGGAGGGAAGGACAACTGTGCCGGAGGGGCTTGTGGACGAACGAACGATAATTGATCTATCGTCACTATTCTTCCATCGTGTGGAAAGCAAACCACACAGAAAAGTGAAGAAACAAGGGCTCCCATGGCATACACATAATCACGACCAAGGAGAAGACTGAAGTCTAAAGAACCTTGGGTAACCGAGACATCTATATAGACAGTCTTGCCTCCCAAAGTAAGAGGGAACTTTGGAAGGATCGCTAATGGTTGACTTGTTCCTCCGTCAAAAGCGGTGAGATTCGGTGCGACAGGTACAAGCGATGGGGAACCCAAAGCCTGCCCCAAGGACCTTTAGGTACTTGACTGTTAAGGATGCGTAAGCAGGCTCGACCATAGGGAGAGGACCCTTTAGGGGGCTCGACTGATAAGGACCTTTAGGTACTCGACCCCAAGGGAGAGGGGTCCCGTAAAAGTGTCCTAGTTGGATCAGTGATAGATTTATAGGTTTCACTGTAAACCCAATCGGTTGTGGCAAAGGGGGGGATATTGGGGGAAGCAGTGAGTGGATATTCCTCTGCAAAGAGCCGGATGAGGGGGGACCTTCACGTCCGGTCCGGAGGGCGGGGTGAATGCATATCCATCCCGCTAACGCTCTGCGAAGTAAGTGTTGTAGTGGGTTAACTGTAGAAGGGTAGGCATGACCTGCTAAGTATCCCCGTCCCAACTAACTTCACTGGGAATGTTCATTACCCAAAGGTTGATGATTTTACTATATATCTTTTTCCTTAGAACATTTTCACCCGGTAAGACCTTTCAGGATGCGCAAGCAGGCTCGACCATAAGCCCCCCCACCCAATAAGTAAATTGAACCTTTATCCATTTATCCATCTATAGGGTATCAATCCAGGTAAGGCGGGAAAGGCAAAGGTAATAGGATCCATTCTAGGTGGCGTGGAGTGAATTCCGTGTGAATGCAAAGTGGAGCTCTACGAACTGGTTGTTATTTCGATTAGACAGGCGTCAAAAGTCATCAAGTCTTGGCTTCTCGACCAGCGGCTCCAATTACAGCAATGAAAGAAGTGTCAAGTAGTAACGGGCATAAGACTAATCGAGGCTCCCTCATCTAGCACAGTGCCAGGCAGCGCCATATTGCAGGCATAGGCGGTGACCCAGAAAGGCACATGGGATGGAAGGGGAGGGGTAGTCAAACGACTCCAGTCGAAGGAAATGACTAAACTACTTGGTGGGGGAATCATATGATTGCCCCCCTGCTCTGAAGGAACCGAATCAAGAGTCTCCGAAGCTGTCGGGATGGGAGAGTCATTCCCAGGTTCAGGAGACTCTGAGGAGACGAGAAGAACATGGGAATTTTGCTCTTCCGAAACAGAGTGGTCGACAGGAGGTGAACTCAAATCGACACCCTTTCTGACCAATGGCTGGTCTGGAACAGGCTGGGCAGAGCCAGGTTCAGGAAGAGGAGGCTGGACAAGAGAAGAATTTGAATCAATCTCTTTGTCAGCAGGGGGACGATCTGCAACTACAGAGAGACGTTGATATCCAGTGGGAAGTTGGGGTGAGGGAGCTGTGAGACTTTCCAAGACACTGGCGGCTTTATCCATGAGCGGACAAAGGTGAAGGGGATGATTGCCTTCACAAAGTCGACAGGGGATTCGAATCTTCCCTTTTCCCTTACCATTCCAATTGATAAGGTAGCATCGCCGTGAGCTTCAGAGGATGATGAGGGGTGGGCCGGATTGCGAGACCATACTTCTAGTACCCTGGGAATGCCAGGACAATCGCGAAGAAGATGGTCCTCCTTGCATAATCGACAAGGAAACTTGACCTTCCGCAGAGGAGCAGAAGGTGGCCCGACTTTAGGTGTACTCAGAGTAAGATTTGTACTTCTAGCCTCTCCCTTGGGAGCCTTCTTCTTCTTGGTCTTCTTCTTCTTCTTCTTAGCCACCTGGTTATTCAAATCGAGACTTTCGCCAGGCGAAGTACAAGAGGAAGACGTAGAAGTAGGCGTCGAAGGGGAGAGATCCACCTTAGGATCAACATGACGTTGTTCAGGTGGAGGGACTGATGGACTAGCAGCTGATACGGTAGGGACCAAAGATGTTGAAAACAACCAAACAGGAAACCCGACAGTTAACCCCGGAAGGGATAACGTTGCCATATAAGGAGCACCAACATTCCCGAGAGGAGGGAAATGACCAGGATTCCCGTCAGGAGGGGAACTTGGGTTGGTGAACCCCGGAAAAGTTGCCATGGTAAACAAAAGAAGCCTACTCAAGCTAACGCACACAAGATCTAACCAGGTGATGTTAATCATGGCCAAATAAACTTTTAAGACACAGGAACTAAACTTGACCTTTTCATGTTTCAAGAGTCGAGAAAAGGAAGAAAAGATGACTCTAGTCTCCTTCGAATGTTTAATGGGCACGAAGTGACAAGACGTTCACTGGCACCTTTTCTTTTAGGGAGTCTGAAAAGGATCAAAAATGAATGCTCTGGAGATTCTAGACAAAGGGTTTACCAAGCAATCCGTAAAACTGCTTATACACCTTGGCAATCATATGAGAACCAAGGACTTTCCGTACTGCAGTCAATCTTCCCGAATGCTGTGTTCGGTGCGTTACGGTTCGCACGGCGATAGACTCGGCTTCCTATGGATCAAGGATAAAAGCCTAGTGGGGTCTCCCTATATACGTGACGGTACGTGGGAGCACAGTCCGTGTTAGACCACTATCGAGTCACAGAAGGAGGAATCACCCAACCGTAATGTGAAACAATAGTGACTATGTTTAAAGACGCCGGAACACGTCTCTAGCCTAGACCTCTAGATGTTCGCGTTAAGTTCCAATGCGTTTTTAGGTTTATTCAGTTTATTTTATGGTTGATCTTGAATTAAGTTTCGGTTTTAGGCCCTATCGTGTGATCTCTCACAATTACCTAGATGCAAACTATATGCCAAAGAATACCATTTTGTTCGATGAATTCTAACTATGAGAGGGTTAAAAGTTTCCAACCAAACAAAATGAACTCAATCAATCAAACAATCTAATGCAGCTAATGGCAAAGAAATGAAACTTTTCTTTTGAGAACACAAATCAACGAAATGTTCTTTTTCCCATTAACTATTGAATGCAAAAGATATTAGTTTGATTTCTTTTTCCAATGGCACAATGCACTTAAAATGAATTTTGAGAGAAAGCAACACCGAGTAAAGGGGAATAAAATCACTCAATGAAAAACACAACAAGCGTGAAAAGAGTCGATTGAACCCAAGCAACCGTGATCCGTGTCTGGGTAGTGAGAAGTAATCGAAACAATACGAAGACTGGTTCAATAACAATCACCTAAACAACCTAGCAAGTGTGAACTGATCGATCCAAACAATTGTGATCTATGCTTGGTAGTGAAGAAATCGAATCAACATAAAAAGTGGTTCAATAATCCACACTAAAAATCAACCAGCAACAAGCAGTGAAAAAGCCTCAAGCAAATCAATAAGAGGGTTGTGCATGAACCTTGAATAGACAAGTAACCTGAGCAAACAGTTTCTCGATGAAACTTCTAAAGGGCTAGGTCACATGGTCTAAAAAACACAAGACTCACTCGAATGAAATCAAAGAGAGAGCGTCCCTTAACCAAAAGCAATCAAAACAAGCTAATGAGAGACAAGAAACAACAGGGGATAAGAAAGATTGATGAATTCAGGAGATAAAGTTATAAAAACAACTTTTTAGGAATCAGCACAAGTTACACACTGAGCACCCGCGCTGATCACTATGTCAACGCAATTTTTACACAGACCACCCGAGATGTCAGCGCAAATTTTACACAGACCACCCACGCTGATCCGATTTCAGGAGTCGTCGCGGGAATTAAGCTAGCAACACAAGGTCAGCGCGGGTAAAAAGCATACCAAGTGGCGCTGACATCGCGACTGTACACGTCTTTTCCGCGCTGATCCGATTTCCAGGATCGTCGCGACTGTTAGGCGTAATTACGCGATGACCTCGAAGTCAAAGAAACAGATATGCGCTGTCAACGCGACTGTTAAAATTAAATCTGCGATGGAGCTCAAAAATAGTGATAGGAAAATCAAAACTCCCAAATCAAAACAGCCAATATTTCAATCAAACAGGGGCATTTCCCAGATCAACCCAGGAAACACAAAAGACCGATAATTAATCCCCAAAATTTCAAAAGAGACCAAAACAACACTCAAGGCAAGAATGAACAAAAAGGGACAAAGGCCATATCCCCAGCGGAGTCACCAAATTGTTGGAGAGGTAAATCCCCTCTACGGATAGAGGCAATCCCTACTAGCCCAGAATGAGTCTAGCAACAATCAATCAATGCTACTGTGCAAGTTCCTAATTGCAAATAAAAGATAGGCAATGAACACCTACTTGGATTCCAACGCTATTGTTTGATGAAGAAATGTCATTCTCGCTCCTTCGCTTTGGCTGGTCACGATCTTCCACGATCCCCGTAGATAGATACCTGCACACACGAAGAGGAACACAAACACGAACGTGAAATATAATAAATGCAATCATACATCAGTCAGAAAGGATGTAATTCACATTAACCATTACAAAGACAAATGAGAATGGAACCATAACAGTAGTCATCTATTATTAATCAATAACAGAGAAAGGTACAACCAAAGTTCTGACGTTGAGTCCTTCTCTAGAGGGTCCAGCCAGCAAGTCTCTTAAGCATTCACCCTTGGAGGTAGATTCTCCCAAAACAAACCTCTCTCTCACACAAGCAATACTCACAACCTTCCTTAAGCTTCCTCTAGCAAATCCACACTTGTCACACCAACTACCTACTAGCAGCAGCACTCTAAGCACTATGAATTCCACACTATCCAACCTATTAAAAACTCGTTTCTCATGGCAATGGTAGAGGTTTAAATAGGAGAAGGAGTCTCCATGAATGGGGGGAGGATGAGCTTTTCTTCAAGGAAGGTGGTTTCAAATGACGAACAGACATGCCATAGAAGGGAGGGCGATACCCACAAGGCCAACAACCAAGTCTGGAGTCATCTGGAAGGCTAGCTGTTGGAACAAATTTGCCCAAACTGGATCAGCGCGGGTCCATAACTGCACTGGAGCGCTGACATCGCAGCTGAATAACAAATAAGGTCATGTCAGCGTGATCAGATATGAATAACAAATGCGCTGGTTCATGAAATTCGATCAGCGTGGGAAACATGTGTGCTTCCGTGCTGACAGCGCATTCGGTCTGTTATGGAGCGCCCATCAGCGCGGTTATTTTGACAAAAGTCGCGCTGATAGCAAAAACTTTGGCAAAGTGGGTCATTTGGCAACATTAGAGAGCATGAGCATGATTAACTTGAAGTCATGACACAGTACAGAGATTGACAAAGAGACAGTGACAAATTACTGTGTAACAACAGCTTTAAGTACGGGCAAGGATGGGCACTTGTCTATAGAATGATTTTCTTCACAGATTGAAGAAACCTCTATAGAGTTCAATGGGCATTCATTCCTAGGATGCCTCCTGGTGCATCTAGGGAAAAAAATGGCCAAAGCCCTCTCTACTTCCTCTTGTTTTCTTTTGATATGCATGGCAAGAATCTGTAGCTTCTCACTCTTGAAGTCTTCCAGCATGTTTCCAATTTCACCTTTAATGGATGAATCAGAAGAAGAGGTACTGCCCCCAGCATTTCTTTTTTTAGCCATTGGCTCCAAAGGAACATTTTATTCTTCTTCTTCCCCTATAGGTTCTTCAAATATCTCTATTTTCTCACCTAAAGGTTCTTCCTGATCACTGCCACCGAAGAAGAGAGAAGGGTGGCTTTGTGATGTGGTGGGGGTGTTGGGTAGGAATTTCCTTGAATTATCTCTGTTCTTACGAGGCATGAAAGGAAATCTCTTTTTGGGTGATTTTAGTTTTTTTCTTCTTGTACCTGCAAAACTGAAATTGATTGAACAAACAAATTGCAACTTTTGAAATGAACTCACTGAAAGTAAATTGCAGAATTGAAATGAAAGCAAGGAAATGGCTAATCTGGAACGAAAGTTGCAAAATTGAAAGGACTAATCTACTTTTACTAAAATGGAAATTGCAGAATTGAAAGGGCTAACCTACTTTTGCTGAAATGGAAATTGCAGAATTGAAATGAAAGAAAGGAAATGCAGGAATTGAAAGAAACAACTACTCTAACTTTGCTGAAATAAACTACTTAGCAGAATGTCGCAATAGAAAATTGAAAAAAAACAGTAATGAAAAAATACTTTGACGCTTCCCCAGCAACAGCACCAAAAAGTGGTGAGCACCAGTATTGCAGCAATAATGCTGCAACTCCTGGGGCTTCCTACTTTACTTTTATCAACCCGGTAGTTCGTAACAAACTTGGAAGCGACGATGTTGTATGCACAAGTACTAGCTCTTACTGTAGGCTGTCACTTGGTCAGCTGGCACAAGATCACCAAGAGCTCAAGCCAACTTCTATGAAATCCAGAAGAAGCTTTACATGTGATGAAAGAAAGGAAAGCTTACTCTACAAAGGCTATTCTACTTGCAGAAAGAGAAAGAAGACTAAAATGTGAGGTAAACCTAGAAAACCCTAATTTACCGACTATCCCTACTTTTGCAAAAGGAGAGGTGAAAATCTACGAAAGGAGTGCCATTACCTACTGACGAATTAAAATACACCTATTCAAGCTGTTTCTAGAAGGAAATAAGAAAAAAACATCTTTTTTGGATTTTTATGTATTTTATGTGAAATTGGTATGCATGCAATTTATTTGTTTATGGATGTGGCAACAGTTAGGTGGTGATGGAGGGCGATTTTGGGATTTTCAGAGGTGTAGGAAGGTGTGTAGGGGTCCTAAGAGGCCTCTGGTAACCTTCTGGAGGCTTTCCCTACAATCAGACTTGAAAAAGCCACGTACAAGAAATTTTATAGGAGGTTGTAGGGGATCTAAAGGAGGATCTACAGGAGGATGTACAGCAGGATGCCGAAAGTTGTTTTAGAGGGTTTAAAGGTGTAAAAATGGTGGGAAAGGGTAGCTAAAGCCTAGAGGGAGGTGTTAAGGTGTCTGAAGTTCATCAAGGATGATTAGGAAAGGAAATGTGTTATAGCTCATAATCTCACTCTTATGGTTTGTGATGTTGTACTCATGGCCTAGGGCAACCCCTCCTTCCAGACCTGGTCCTAAAATTTTAAAAATAGTGTTTTATCCCTTATATGCAACATTGCCCTGAGTTAAATGCGTGTACATGCGGGTCTGTGTATATCCAACCCGCGTATATGTATTAAAACACTTAAAAAAATATAAAACTCCTTATTTTCAGGCAAAGATCGCGAGTTTTACCTGCTGATCACCTATTAGTGCCCGTGGCCCAACTGTTCCCAACAAACTCCCGACTAAAAAACTACTTTGGGAGGGGTATAAAAAGACCTCAAAGGGAAGGCCTAAGCGAGGAGAGAAGAGAGAGAAACGTTATTATGCTGAGATTTTTCCCCTGACCAGGTATGAAGTCCCTTGTGCCTTTTGCAGTTCCGCCATTTGTCCAGGAAACCTTTGTTTCCTTGTGTGTTGATGTTCATCCACCATTTATGACATCATGGACAGAGTCATGGAAGGAGTTTGTTAAAGGGTTGAGGCTGGAACGGATCCGGAAGGAAGCTTTGCTTGGAGCTTGCTGAAGGTGATTCAGGTGAAAATATTCCTTTTTTATGTACTTTATTTGTCTATAATAAAAGAAACACATGTCTTGGTTCCCAAAATGAATCTTCTTTATGTTAATGATATTCATGTTTAGAATTCATATGTAAATGGTTATTTGGAATTCATAACTAACTACCTTTACTTATAACATGAAGATGGTTTCTTTATAAGTTTTTGTCCATATACTGTTGTGTTCTTTGAATTGGTTGTTTTACAGGACGAAAGAGAAGAAGGGAACTCCAAGAAGGGTTTGGACCCTAAGGTTCTTCTCAAACATAGGACCTAAGGTACGTACCCTTTACAATAGAATTTGCTTATAATAGCATAATGGTTGTGTGAATGTGTGCTTCTTTGAATAGACAACTTTCAGTCTACTAGGGTTTCAACCCAAAAAGCCCTAGGGGAACATTTCCCTCCAACAGAATTGGCGACTCCACTGGGGACAACACTCTTTTTGTTCCTAGTTTGGGTGTTTTTCAAGTCAATCAGGGCTCAGCTGCCTGTTTGTTTGTTGTTGATGTCTGGTATGTTTTTGAACTTTAAGTTTTGCCAGTTTCTTCAGTTTGTTTTTTATTTTTGTTGAAACCCTTTATATACGCTATTTTTCTTAGTTACAGAGGCGTATGTACGCATGTTTCTTTAAGTTAACCCACGTATACATAGGTTTCCTTAGTTACAGTAGCGTATACACACATTCTGTACATAAGTACAGTCGCGTATATCTTTCAATTTTCAAGATTTGTAAATCTCTTTGTCTCTGAAGGTCTGTTTTGTAGTTTGAGTCAGTCTGAAACAGTCATTTTCCAGTATTAGTTATTTGCTTTACAATGAGCATCTTGTTCCGAATTCTCTCTGAGTATAAGAAGTATTGGTCTTGTTTTTAGGTGATTGCAAGCGTCATTGTTTTTGCTAAAGCACGCAAGATTTCTTGCTAGGAATCTTGGCTGCTCTGATTTATCAGGGTAGCAAGATTGATCTCAATCTTTCTGTTAACCTTGCTTTTGGTGACTTTTTGTTTGCTTGACAAAAACCGCTTTTTGTGACCATCCACTTCTTTGTTTCATGAAAAGTTGTTGATTGACACTTTCTTGGAATTGGTCTTTTTGATCTTTTTGGTTTTCATTGCCAAAGCTTTCATTGCTGGTTTTGATTGTTAAGAGCACTTTTTAACACATTTATTTTTGTTGAGTTTTCATCTGTTGTGTGGTGTCAACTTGCAAAAGTGTTTGATTGCCTATTTTTCAATCACAAGTTTCAGTGTTGTTGAGAGCATTTTTTGAAAAAACTTTTTTGTGGTTGCTTTTGAAGAAAAATCTTTTGAAAAACTTAGTTTTGATTTCTTGAACTTGGTTTTCATTTGGTTTCCTTTTAGTGAGTGAAAGTGCTTTATGTTTGTCTTAGAACTTGTTTTTAGTGTTTAGACAAAATGAATTGTAGCATCTCATATTCCATCTAGACATTTTAAGTGGCAAGATAAAGATTGATAAGCAAGCAAATTTCATTTTTTGTTTTTAGAGTAGTTTTTAAATCTTGCATCCACATATATCTGTTCCATTAGGATATATTTGCATCCCCTTTTTAGGCATACATAGATTTGTTAACTTTTGTGAGTGTGAAGCGTGAATTAACGAAAAGAAAAGAAAATTTTGCTTTATTAGAAGTTCCTCTGAACCCTATAGAAATTGCTCTTCATCAAAAAACGAAAAAGTGCATGTGCATGTAGTTAAGTTTTTATTAATTTCTTTTGTGTAAAAAAACATCACTAGTTTCCCTTCTGTTACCTTGTGACTTAAAGAATAGCCTATTTTAAAATCAAGCGCTAACTAAAATTCACTAGAACTTTTTGTTTTAGTCAGTTACACCAACAAGTTTAGGATTTTAGGGCCTTGGATTAGGCGAGTGGAAAGTTAACTCTCCAAGGCCATATAAACGTCAAACGTAGGAGTCTGAATAATGAGAGAAAATCCAATAATGTTAGGAAGACCAAGAAAGCTCCGGATCTGAGAGTTAAGCACGAGGGTCTGTGAAGACAGGGAAGAGAGATACCCTCTCTCCTACTTGTCTGAACTTACCTCACGGCTGTTCCGCCTGGCTTCTGCGACGAATTGGTATCCATAGTTGCTACTCCTAGGGATCTACACAGGTGGTTGCGGAGGGGAATCCTATGGCACCTGAGATCGACGTTGTATCACTCTCGACAGTACTACTGGAGGGCACCCTTGCGAAGCTTGGGGGCTTGCACCGGCGTAGGCTGTTGTTAGGAGGTCAGTGTAACTTCCTCTGATACCTTCGCTGATAGGACTGGGCCCTCATCATCCTAGACTATCTTCAAAAGACCCCTTAATTTCACTTTCTTGTATTTTCGTGTTGGTCTTAATCACCCAGAGCGGAAATACTTGGAAGTTGTTTGACTTGCTGTTATCTTTAGGGACTTTATAGTGTGTGCTCTGTGCTCTTAGTTGGCCTAGCTTTAAATTTTTTGAGTCTTTAGTTAGATCATAACAAAAAATTCAAAGTGGTTGACCGATCTCCCAGAAGGTCTCGAAGACTTCATGGTCTTTCACCACCAAGTTTAGAGCCTTCTCCTAGAAGGCGCAGAGGTAATATTACCGGTGGGTTCCGTCCCACGCCAGTTGATGCATCGGGGATTGATCCTCATCTCGGGGGCATTAGTGCTCAAGCAAGGTCTGGCACTTCTGAAAAAGAGAGGGACACTCCAGTCCTTTCTCGAGTTCTCTTTCATGCGGAGAATAGCATAGAGGTAGAATAACTCTCAGAGTCGTTAGCGGCTCCGAATTCTCCACTGCCATCTAGTCATCCGGACATATTGCAATACGTTGGGACTCCGACGCATAGACCGTCAAGTCCAGGTTACGCTACGCTCTTACCATCGATGACCACTACTAGAATCATGGCTTCTACAAGTGCTACGACTATGCAAACCCCAACATCAGTGCAAGGGGGAGGAACCATTTCCATCTCCTCTACTTCCTTGTTTGGATCTTTTGCTAGCACATCTTTAGTTGGGTCTACCTCCATTCCGTCCACAAGTGGAAATGCCCAAACCAATGCTTTTGGTACTGGATTCTTCCCATTTGGCACCCACTCACAAGGTATTCCATCGGCTCTGTTTAGTGCCGCTACGTCCATGATGGGCGGATCGGCTTCATTCCAGGGTTTTCCTTTCAGAAGTGGTCATATACCACATTCCAACCCAATGATAGGATCCATGCCTTTTTCTTCTGTAGGACAAAGCAACAATCCTTTCCAAGGTTAGAATAACCCTGGGGTTAGTGGCGCAGGAACAAGGAATCCGTTTATCGACCAACAAGGGAATAGGCCGTACTCCACGGTTAGTTCGTTTCAAATTATTCCTCCCCTAGCTTTGGCTTGGAATCCTTATCAGGGGTTATCAACCCCTTATAATCCTTTAGGAGGAAAATTTTCTGGTTATGGAGGTTTTGCGCCCGGAATTGGTCAAACTCCAAATTTTGTTAGATCACAAGGCTTGCCTTTTGGTTCAGCCGGTTCTATGGGTTACTTCGGGTAGCCTGGTGCCTCCCAAAACCCAGGACAATCTTTTCAAAACTTTGGGAGTTTTGCCCAGTCTGGGTGGAATCCCCAAGGTCCTCCTAGGCTTCCGTTTCTGGCAATGTTGAACTTGCCAAATCTCACTAAGTTAAAAAATGACCCAATCAAATACAATCTGGCCTGGCCTCCGGTCCCAACCAAACTCCCTTCGGACATTCCAAAATTGGAAGGGAAGAGCGGTGAAGACCCAAGCGACCATGTAACCACATTCCATTTGTGGTGCTCATCTAACTCGCTTATCGATGACTCGATTAGGTTGAGACTCTTTCAGCGCACCTTGACTAGTAATGGGGCCAAATGGTATATAGAGTTTCCAGGGGGTAGCTTCACATCTTTCGCTGACTTACCCAATATTTTCTTAAATCATTTCCAGTTGCCTGTCCGCTATTATGCCGGAACTGAACTTCTGGCCACTTTTCGTCAGGATATGGCAACTCACATTTCTGACCATATTCAGGAATGGAGACGGAGAAAGAGGCTCATTAAAGCCGAAATCCCTCCGAAGTACTGCCTCGAGTGGTTTTTGAAATCTTTACAACCTGAGATCTCCAAGGATGTCTCCATGTCTGGGGTCTATTCTGAGGAGCAAGCCATTTTTAGGGCCCAACAATTAGAATTGATCTACTCTCAGTTTGGGATCCTACAAAAATACTTGCCAGATGATCTTGGGTCTAAGGTTGACATAGCTAAGTCGAAGCCAGGTCCGCACGTGGATGGTATCGTCGGGTCAGTAGACACAACTACCGTGAACTTGTTGAATCAATTGCAGCAGTTGTCCTTACGAACTGCTTCTAACAACCAAGTCACATCGTCTAATCCCCCGGCTTCCCAAACTTCTTCAATTAATGCCATCCAATCTGATAACCCCAAAGGAAATCAAAATTCCAATGGGAAAAAGAAGGATGAGGTAAGCAAAAGAACCAGGATGGGAAGCCTGATGCAAATAAATCCGGCAACAACGCTGGTGGTGGTAGAAATGAGCCGAGAAAGAATGTCAAGTTTCCATGCAAGTTGTGCAGTGGAGACCACTTAACTCATATCTGCCCTAAGATTGAAGATGCTCAACGATTGTTAGGACAGCAAGGGTCTTCTAGTTCTCAAGCTGTGTTAACTAACCCATTTCCCCAAGGGTAGCAACTTCTTGCTGGCGCGAGTTCAAACCCTGGAACCTCCACAGGGGGCAACCAGGAAGGGAAAAAATCATCGAATTTTTTCATGATGGGTTCTAATGTCCATGTGACTACTCGGTAACGTGATTATGGTGAAGCCGAAACTTCCAAGGACAAGACTGTTCCTGGAAGTACTGACCTTCATATTGAGCGACCCCCTGTTGAGACTATACCAAGGATACCGAAAGGTTCCGATAAATGCGCGACTATTAATCCTAATGCCAGGGCCACCCAGAATTACTCCATTGTGGAGGATCTGGCTCAGAGTCCATGCGCCATGTCCGCTTTAGAGGTTCTTCAGTCGTGTCTGGCTCAGCGAAGTGCTTTAATTTCCCTGATTGGAGCAGTCGATCTAGCTAATTCTTTAGTGCTCACTTTTGACATGTTAAATGTCAAAAAGCGACTCCCTCATCATATGGCTTTCCAAATAAAGTCTACATACCAGAAAATCAATATTTTCCGTACCATTATAGATGAAGGAGCTTCCACGTGCGTCATGTCGATGTCATGTTGGAAGGCTATTGGATCACCATCGGCTGTTCCTTCACCCATCGTCTTGACTGCATTTGATGGTCATTCTCATAAGCCGCATGGGATTATCCTGGCCTTTCCTATATGTGTTAGGGGGAAGGTCGTCAATATTGAAGTAGAAGTCATAGATGCTAACCTAGACTATAATCTCCTATTAGGAAGGAACTGGGTATATGAAATGGACGTCGTTGTTTCGACTCTGCTTCGTGTCATTTGCTTTCCTCATGAGGGGAAAATCATTAAGGTTGATAAAATGGATTATTGTCCAGTCGATCCTCAAGCAAGCTCTGACTCTACTATTCCTTTAGTGGATAACCCTCGCCTGCCTACTGAGAATTTAGGAGTGGGAATTATTCCTCATTAATGGGTACCTTTGATCTTCCCTCTCCTTTCACTAAAAACAATGTTATTTCATCATCCAAGGAGTCCTCTCGAGAAGAGTTCTTCCGAACTCGTTATTTTTCAAACCCTTGGACCTTGCCTTCACCTACGACCACAATAGTTGAAGGACAAGTAAATGGAATGGCATTCCCTATATCTACAGCTGACCTTAGATATCAGTCTATCGTAGACTCTGCAGACAACCACTCTGCTCCTTTTTCTGAAGAGGAGTTAGATGGTGATGTGGCTCCAACTTGGAGCCTTGATTCTACCTCTGCCTTGGACTACTTAGATATGGTTTTACCTTCTGAAGAAGCAATCCTCGAAGAAATGATGGGTATAGATCGACCTTGGGAAGACTTACACCATCATTTCTACTTTCTTCCTCCATTGCAGGAAGTAGAATCTAGATTCTCCGAGCTCTTTACCAGTGATGTTTGTACGGTGTCAAATCCTTTGGCTCCAGCACACATTCGTGCTGAAGGTAATATGTCGGTAATTTCAAAAACGATACCTATAAACATCTCTAGGGGCCCTAACGTCATCGAGAATCTCTTCATCGGAATTGAGTGTTCCCCTGAAGAAATTCAACTTTACACTGACCTATTTAAGGAATTTCGAGATGAATTTTCTTGGTCTTATGAGGAAACGTCTGGCATTGATCCTTCTATAGTTGAACATGAGATCAAGACGTATGAGAACACCAAACCGGTTCGTCAAAGGCTTCGGCCGGTTAACCCTAGGAAAGCAGCAGCTATCAAAGCTGAAGTTGAGAAGCTGCTAAAGGCAGGTTTCATATACCCTGTTCCTCTTACTGATTGGGTTTCTAATCCAGTCCCTGTGGATAAAAAGAAAGGAACAATCCGAGTATGCATCGATTTTAGGGACTTAAACAAAGCTTGTCCGAAAGATAATTACCCCACGCCATTCATTGATCAGATTATCGACAAGTGTGCGGGTAATGAGATTTTTTTCCTTCATGGATGGTTTTTCAGGTTATAATCAAATTTCTATCCTTCCTGAAGATCAACATAAGACAACCTTTATATGTCCCTGGGGTACCTTTGCATATAGAAAGATGCCTTTTGGTCTTAAAAATGTTGGAGCCACTTTTCAGCGGGCCATGTCATATGCTTTCCACAACATCAAACATGTCATCGAGGCATACTTGGATGATCTCGTTGCTTGTTCTCGAAAGAGAACTTATCACCCTAGTCATCTTCGATTGGTTTTTGAGCGATGTCGTTTTTATAAAATCCGGTTGAATCCCAACAAGTGCGTTTTCACGGTTACATCCGGTCGGTTGTTAGGGTTCATCATGTCCAATGAAGGGATTCGGGTTGATCCCTTCAAGGTTGAGGCAATAGTTCAGTTTCCTCCCCCGTCCTCGATTCGAAAACTTCAAAGTCTTCAAGGGAACGCTAATTTCTTAAGACGATTTATAGAAAACTATGCCAAGATCACTAAAGGGTTCATGTGTTTGCTACGAAAAGGAGTTCCATTTGTGTGGGATGACTTTGCGCAGTGGTCATTTGATGCTTTGAAAAAGGCATTAGCCTCTGCCCCGCTTTTGAGTCCACCGTATTATGGTAGAGACTTCCTTTTATATCTCGCGGTAGCAGAATCAACCATTGGTATGGTTCTCGTTCAGGAGGACGATGCTCTTACTGAGCATGTGATTTATTATTTGAGCAGAGGCTTAATAGGTCCTGAACTTCGCTATTCTCCAGTTGAGAAGTTGGCCTTAGCAGCTGTCCATGCTGTCCAGCGGCTCCGTC
Source organism: Pinus tabuliformis (assembly GCA_031772625.1). Classification (NCBI taxonomy): domain Eukaryota; kingdom Viridiplantae; phylum Streptophyta; class Pinopsida; order Pinales; family Pinaceae; genus Pinus; species Pinus tabuliformis. The sequence continues at coordinate 1,922,882,278 of CM062817.1, read as the reverse complement.
ATTATATCCTGCTACGCAAAACTTTTGTCTTAGCGGTAGTCAATCCATTTCAATTTGTCCTCAGTAGGCGAGTGATTGGAAGCAAATATAATCGATGGATAGTCATTTTGCAAGAATTCGATCTCGAGTTCTTGTCTTCCAAGTCTAAGAAATCCATGGTTTTCGCGGAGCTAGTTTCTGAGCTACCTTGTGGAGAGGATACTGTTTATGAGGAAAGTTTTCCTGATGAACATTTATTCCTCATCTCTTCACTCAACCCTTGGTATGGAGATATCATTGTCTATCTCCAGACTTCTAAGTTTCCCTCTACTTTCTCCAAGGATGAACGTCGAAAATTACGTCACCTGGCTAAAAACTATGTTATCATTGGTGACACATTATACCATCGAGGGGTTGATTCAATCCTTCGACGGTGTTTAACCTTAGAGGAAGCAGAGTTAGTGCTCAATGACTGCCACAATGGAGGTTGTGGTGGTCATCTATCAGGGCTTGCTACAACCCAGCACATCTTATGTGCCGGATATTTCTGGCCTTCACTCTTTAAAGACTGTGTGGAAGCAGTTAAACACTGTCACCCGTGTCAAATTTTTACTAGGAAGATGTGCGCGCATCCAGCTCCTCTTTTCCCCGTTGTCACCGTCAGTCCCTTTAATAAGTGGGGTATTGATTTTACGACATGTAATCTGCCTTCAGCAGTGAATCACAGGTACATTATCGTGGCTGTAGACTACTTTACGAAGTGGGCTGAGGCCATGCCTACTTATAAGAACGATAGTGACAAGGCAGCATTGTTTCTTTTCAATCAGGTTATCTCAATATTCGATATCCCGAGAGAGATTGTCACTGACCATGGAAATCATTTTCAGAATCAACTGATGTACGAATTGACTCTCAAATTGGGTTTCCGCTAAGAGCACTCGTCTCCTTATTATCCTCAGGCCAATGGACAGGTTGAGGCAGTCAATAAATCTCTTAAGACGATATTCCGACGGAAAATCGATAAAAATCGGTCCAATTGACACGTTATGTTGTATTCGGCTCTTTGGGCATACCGAACCTCCGTGAAAACGGCTACTGGTTTTACACCTTTTCAGTTGGTTTATGGGATGGAATCTATCTTTCCGGTTGAATGTGAAATTCCATCTATTAAATTGGCTGTTGAGCTCCTTCCAGAGACTTCAAGTATCGAAGAGCGCCTACTTCACTTGGAACATCTCGATGAGCAGCGTCGAGATGCCGCCATGATGAGTGAGGCTCATAAGAAAAGGGTTAAAACACAGTATGATAAATTTGTTCGTCCTCGAGTCTTTTCTGAAGGTGACCTTGTCCTGGTCTATGACCAAGATAAAGACACCTTGGGGGCAGGCAAATTTAAGCCTATGTGGTATGGTCCTTTGATTATTAAACGAGTTTTAGAAAAAGGGTCGTATGAGTTAATCGACTTTGAGGGAAACAAGCTGGCGGAGCCCCGAAACGGGCTCTACCTAAAGAAGTACTTTGCTTAGTTTTGGCCAAGCAACGGCTTCTTTGTACTTTATGTATATTTGTACATATATCGTCGAGAGTTTTCTGATATCAACACTTTTTTGTCTGTTGTGGCAGGTGTTGATGGATGATTTGGTCTATTTTGGGTTCGCCGATGGTGCTAGTCGGCACACTCGGAACCTCGCTTCCGCAGCTTGGGTACTCTATTATCCAACTGGTCAATTGATAGCATCAGGAGGCGTGTGTATTGGTCCCTCTTCAAACAATATGTCCGAGTATACTACTGTTATTAATTTATTATCCGAGGCAATCTCTCATGGGATTGACTCGTTGGTAGTGTATCTTGATTCTCAATTGATAGTGTCTCAATTAAATAACATTTATTGGGTACGTGATCCATCATTATATCGCCATTATTTAAGGGTGAGGTTGTTGCAAAGATCATTTACTTATATTAATTATTTGCACATTCCAAGATCTCATAATTGGTTAGCTGATTCTATCACTAATCAGGCATTAGACTGGCACATCAAACATTCATCATAATGAAATCAAGCATCAAAAAGTCAAACTGTATATATATATATATATATATATATATATATATATATATATATATATATATATATATATCGTAAAGCGTCTCGAGTGTACATATGTATGTCCAAAATATAAAAAATTTGGGACTCAAATGCCCATAATCATGTCCGGCATATCTAATGCCTCGGCTCAGGATGAGCGTCTAAGTATGTAACTATCGCAATGGCCACACGCTGAAAAGTGCGAACCCAGTCACATGGCATGCCAACCACATGACGCTGCATATCCTCAGGAAGGTCCTCTATGGCGGCCATCAGTACTCAGCAGCTCATTCTCGCCAAGTGTCGCTCGATGTTGTTTAGAGTCCGTTCTATATCAGCAGCGGCCTCTTCGGCTCCTCGGCCACGCCATCCATGCCGTGGAAACCCATCTGGTCATACTAGCCCAATTTCTAGAACATGATCATCATATCAGTCATTTGAATCTCATCAAAAATATTTTTCAAAATGAATCATTATATTTGAAAAATCCAAAAAAATCATAAAATCAAAATATTCTTACCAATTTCGCCCCATGCTACGTTCGGTGGTAACACTAGATCAGGATCTCCTTGGAAATCCAGCCCAGCATATGGGTAGTCATCCACGGCGATGATCTACTGATCCCACCAAGTGAAGAAATCATCATCGAAGGCAGTCCTTGGGACCTCCCCACCCCCGAGACGTTGCATCAGATCGGCCCACCGGCCCATGCGTGGATCGCGTGGGGTGCTGATTGAAACTGCTACCTTGGGGCGGTGTGTAGGAACCTTCTCGAAAAAGAAAGTACACAGGATAGTCCCATATCCAAATTTCTTGGTCTGTCCCCTCCTGATAGAAGTGAGCTGGCTCTTCATGTTGGCCAGGAGAGGAGTACACCAGTCGAACACAGTAGTGAGACAGTCAACTGCCATGCTCATGATGACACGTGACACCTGATGCAGAGACGATGATCTGTTCACTCGAGCTATGGTGAACAGGATTATCCTAAGTGACAAACTCGCCACATGTGTGATGGAAATCTGACTCCCAACCTTCTTGGGATGTCTTGGGCAGTATATTTGTACATAGTCCTCTATCGTGAGGCTACTCCGTGTCCTGCCCAAGGAATGTACTACCTCTCCCCTTCGGGAAAGGCCCATGATAAAATAGATATCCTCCACTTCTACCCTGAGCGGCATCTGATCGATCATAAAGGCTTCCTCCTCGACGTCCCAATAATCAATGAGCATCTCAAGCAGACGCGTGTTCACTTTGATATTTGGAAGTTTGAAAAATTTAAGCAAACTGCATCCCCGTAGGGCATCTAACGCTTCAGGACTGTTCATAACTTCATTATCTACTGTTGCGTGCTCTCTTTCACACCACGTGACAGGCATCCTGAGAAAAAATCGATTTAAAACCGTTAGTTTTTGTTTAAAAATGGTTCGAGGCATATACGCGGGTCCCTGTGCACACAATCGCATATAGGGCCCGCGCGTACGTGGGTTCAATATTACCAACCCGCGTATACGCCGCGAGGAAATTTTTGACAAAAGTTCAATGGTGAAACATCAATAAAAAATATTAAAACCTATCACAATCAATTGCAAGCTAAGTATAAGAGTTACCTGGAGGTTTTTGACGAATTTGAACCGTTGAATCTGGCCGTGGGAAGTTTGCTCGTTTTGCCCCAAATCCTTTGCTCTCAAACTCAAAAGTTTTGAAAATGCAAAATTTTTTCAAAATTTTATTTTGTTTGGCCTCATGTCACTTTTAACTTGGGAGCTTGGAATGTCGAGAATGGTTTGTTTTTCAGGACATTTTGGACGTTTTTCAGTTTCGAGACGGTTCCATGACTGTTGACCCGTCATGGCAGGTATCGTTTCCTCACTGGCATATAGGTTAGGGACACCATTTTTCCGTTGCATTATGCATGCTAGCCTCCATTTTCCGATACATCTGCCATACGGTCGATCCCATCGTGTTATGGTTTGTAAGCCATCTTCACTCACCGATTCTTTAAATCATAACATGATGGTAGAGCCATCCTTTACATGGGCATCGTAGTTAGCACCTCGCTGACATTTGTTGCCCATGCTACTCCATTGAGTAGGCTCGGGAGTCCTCTGTAGTCCCGCCATGACTTATGCGTTGAAGACTCATTCCTCTTAGCTTCTCTGCTTTGTTCTGGCCTTATATCCTAGAGGCTCCCTTTGTGTTGAGTTGTACTACTGCATTACATGTTGACCACTTGCACCTTTTGGCCTAGGGCCGGCTTCACTTGGACTCGTGTTTAAGCCAACTTTTCACCATGATGACTACGAAATCAACCTTGCATACCTTTGACTTCTGCAGCTTGACACACCTTGACCCGTGGAAGGAACACACCTTTGAGTGTCACTGACCAGTTTTGACCTCCCTGCATTGAGCATAGGAACGTTCCATTCCCAGGAACTAGATCATCTCTTTCACCGACACTCGTTCTTTCCACTGTACCATAGCATTCTTTTATTCTTTTTCCGGCTTAACAGAAAAAGACAAAAAAAATAAATATTCCAAAAAAGAGCGGGAACGGGACAGTATTTCCATTTATTGTTGGCAGCTGGAGTCAGTCGTGTCACCCTTGAAAAAAGCACTCAAAATAAAGTCTCCTCCGCATGGGTGGGATTTAGTTTGACTTAGGTGCGCCATAACTTTGTTATTGAGTCAGTTCTCCCCCAATTGGTTATCTCTTCCAATCATATGGAGGGTTCGTTCGTGCCTCCTGCATGGCGAACTTATACAGAGTCATCATATGCTGCCACATAGTCACATTGAGTCGTGCTTTTGTTCAAGGGAAGTTAGCCTGAATCGGCCTCTCTGCAGTGTCCCTTGACTCATTTTTCAGTCGGCCACCCCTGGTTGTCAGTGTCATGTCTATCATCACATCAGTTATATTGGTCCTTTACTCATGCCGGTTTGAGAAGGTCCCCATTGACTTCTTGCTAGCGGGTCTTGTCCTTATCGACGACAACACCTTGCTCTGAGGACAGGCCTAGAGCTGCACCCTGGCCCTATTTTCATTATTGATAGGTCACCTTGTGCTCAGCATTGATCAGTATCATGGGTCTTTGACTGAGTGGTTTCCCTTGTGTTCGACATCAGCTTACATTATCACACATTGGGATTCGTGCAGTACCTTGGTTTCCATTTGACCCTATTGGTGGATACCTCACCTCTATGTCAGCTTTCATTATTGGTTGGTTCATAGGGTTTCTGTCGTGCGCTAGCCACATATTATGTACGCCGGAAACGTACCTCAGTTGGGTTACTACCTCTTTTTCGTCCGATTCCTTCCACATTATTGGCCTACGGGTTACACTCGCGCTAGATTGATGAAGGATGCCTTAATGCCTTCCTTCTAGAAAGTCTTTCCCTATCGACTCCGACTCATTGCTCTGGGGCAAAGATCTAGAGTCCATTTGGCAGTACCTTGGGGTTTGCAGTCATTAGTGGCAGATCCTTCACTATCGACAATGGGAAATCATCATTGTCTCCTGATCGATATATTCTTACAAGTGTTTGACTCTAGCTCATCTATTCACACTTATTAGATTGTACTGGGTACCTTGACGCTCATTATCATTATCGGTGAGTAGTCTCGCGTTTGTTAACAGTATACATCAATGACAGGTAATCAAACAATTTCTCACATGGTCAACTTCAGATCATTTATTCCCATGGTGTAGAAATGTACCACGGTGGTCGGTGAAGACCTCAGGTTGTATCAACATTCATTGGTTCACTTAACAGTTGCTCCTGTTGCTGCTAGTTGATACCACTCCACCTTGTATGTTGTAGTCAGTCATGGCGACATTCTATATGATGGAACCTGAGTTTGCAGTGTAGTACCATCCTATTCCATCATGTTTAGTTGGTACCTTTTGGGATCAGTCTTTGATATCAGTGATCTGTTGCATCTTTCAGCATCATTGACTACCTTATATGTGATATTCAGACATGTACTTGTTTATTATGATCAGATGATCCATTATGTATCTTTCAGTCATTTATACTTGTATAATTAGTGGATCCGCTTGTACTTGATATGCGGACATGATTTACTTTTTCTGAGCATGGGTATGCCCACCTCAGACAGTGTTTCTTTCTGATCTCCTTTGGTGGCTTGGCAGGCTAAATTCTGGTGAAGTCCTCCTCGATTTTCGATAGGCTTCCTTTCCATGTACTCGCATAATATATTTCGGCCATCATGTACCCTTTCTGACCTCATATATTAGGGGGCATTTGTTATAGCTCCAAATCTCACTCTTATGGTTTTTGATGCTATACTCATGGCCTAGGGCAACCCCTCCTTCCAGACCTGGTCCTAAAATTTAAAAAACAGTGTTTTATCCCTTATACGCGACATTTCCCTGAGTTAGACGCGTGTATATGCAGGTCTGTGTATATCCAACCCGCGTATATGTATTAAAACACTTAAAAAAATATAAAACTCCTTATTTTCGGGCGGAGATCGCCGGTTTTACCTGTTGATCACATGTTAGTGCCCGTGGCCCAACTGTTCCCAACCAACTCCCAAATAAAAAACTACTTTGGGAGGGGTATAAAAAGACCTCAAAGGGAAGGCCTGAGGGAGGAGAGAAGAGAGAGAAAGGTTATTATGCTGATATTTTCCCCCTGACCAGGTCTGAAGTCCCTTGTGCCTTCTGCACTTCCCCCATTTGTCCAGGAAACCTTTGTTTCCTTGTGTGTTCATGTTCATCCACCATTTATGACATCATGGACAGAGTCATGGAAGGAGTTTGTTAAAGGGTTGAGGCTGGAAGGGATCCGGAAGGAAGCTTTACTTGGAGCCTGCTGAAGGTGATTCAGGTGAAAATAATCCTTTTTTATGTACTTTATTTGTCTATAATAAAAGAAACACATGTCTTGGTTCCCGAAATGAATCTTCTTTATGTTAATGATATTCATGTTTAGAATTCATATGTAAATGGTTATTTGGATTTCATAACTAACTACCTTTACTTATAACATGAAGATGGTTTCTTTATAAGTTTTTGTCCATATACTGTTGTGTTATTTGAATTGGTTGTTTTGCAGGACGAAAGAGAAGAAGGGAACTCCAAGAAGGGTTTGGACCCTAAAGGTCTTCTCAAAGATAGGACCTAAGGTACGTACCCTTTACAATAGAATTTTCTTATAATAGTATAATGACTGTGTGAATGTGTGCTTCTTTGAATAGACAACTTTCAGTCTGCTAGGGTTTCAACCCAAAAAGCCCTAGGGGAACATTTCCCTCCAACAAAATGATGGTTGGATTTGTTCAAGAGACGAGAGGAAAGCTTATTAGAAAAGTGAAGGAACTAGGGCAGATTTGTGAAGGGCTGTGAATGACCTGTGAATCATGTAGCAAAAGATATGGTGATGGCTACTTTCTTGAATCATAATGAGCAGAGATGTACTGTAAGAGAGATCCATATCAAAACACTAAATCTGAGCAAGAAAAGAACTAGCTGCACCAAGAAAACAGAACTATATCTCAAGTTAATCTAAACTTTGATCTAGAAAAAATGTTGAACAATGATATATGGAAAGGAAATCATGGAAAGATATTTATTGTAGAAACAGAAATAAGTATGGAAAAATGGATCTGAACCAAGGCATTAACCTCTAAATCAAATTGTAACACTAGAAATTGCACGGGGAAAGCAAAACTGTGTTTTCATGGTAGCAAGAAGATCTTGACCTCAATTCATTGTCCCCAAAGGAGGAAAGGAGGTCAAGCTCTATTGATGGCCTTTTTGTATCTATCTCTTACCACTATTTAACCTACTTCAGCAACTAAAATGGAAACATCTATGTAAACCACCAAAAGAAACCTATTCTACTAAGGAAGAAATCTATCTAACAACAACTAATTCATGAACTGAAGAAAAACATATAAATACAAAACAAGAGGTGTTGGGAAGCTTGGGTTGGGCCCTAACCCAAGAGCTTCAGCCCCTTGGAAGAACTCAATGCTAGCTCAGAAAATAATTCATCTGCATTATCAAAATAATAGTTACATTACGAAATTTGTTCACACAAGTAAGCTCAAAATGAGCTAAGCAAAAGCTGTAACAAAAGTGTGAAAATTTGACTAACATCTAACTCAACTACTGATAACCTAAGCCCTCCTATTTATACAACTAGAGCCTCCAACAACTCTCCTAAAATCAAGGAGGCTTGGCTCCCAAGACTAGAGATAGACAACAATTATTCTTCACTTGCTCGACTGCCCCTTTGATGCATTGATGTGGCTGCTTGTGCTCCGAGCTTTCTGAAGGAGGATTTGAGGTAGGGGGTCATAAATGAGGGGGACACCCTCCTATAAATCCTATCCCTTGTTTTCCTCGAATATTGGCTACCAAATGCTCATTAAACCTTTGACTTTGTCTCAAAATTGACCAAATATCTTCATAAAGCACACATTAGACTTCATGGCATAATGACTAACCCACTTCATTCTATTAGCATAAATATAATAAAAAACATGCAATAAACTAATGAGAATGGTGGATTAAGCTAAGTTAGGAGGCCAAATGAGCCCATATAATCACCCATTTATGGGGCTCATCACGCGCGCTGGATTTCAGGGGCGCGAACGAGGTCGAGGTGGAATGGGACCAGGAAGGGGTCGCAGACAACTAATTTGTTACAATTGTGGAGGGCCAAGGCACTATGCCCACGATTTTACAAACTTGACAAGGAAATCATGTCTGTACTGTACTCGGATTGATCATGAGGCAAAAGACTGCCCTACATTGAAAGCATGGCTGTGCGAAAAAAGGGTACTCCATCCTCCTCCTACTCAGAGTTTGCAAATGATGAGATCCGAGCTACGCGAAGAAGACCCAAATGTAAAAACATTGCTCAGGAGTGGTATGACCACTGGCAATGATAAAGGTAAGTAGTTAGAAGAAATTGCATGGGTTCAGAAGGCTCCTACAAAGGAACTTGAATTTCATTTAGAACACGTGAAGGATACATTCATGGAAGCTAAGACGAGCTTCATAGAGGCCTCCACTTCAAGTAGTAAGGATCAATTAGAACCAGGTATCGATCCTTCAATGCTCACTACCTTTCTAGAGACATGCATGAAATTTCTACGTGACAGCAATGTAGTAAAAGGACTACAAGAACTTATCACTAGGTGCAGGGGGTCAGGAGAACCGTGCGTGGTTTGAAAACTTGGAAAGCATGCATTGCGCACAGGAAGGGAAATGATGTTGACTGCAAATCGGCGAGTATGAAATGGATCAGGTAATCTTGGATCTTGGCTCGGACATAAATGTACTTCCAAAAAAACATGGGAACGCATGGGTAGACCACGCTACAATGGTCTCCTATTCGGTTGCAAATGGTGTTGAGCTCTGAAACTACATCTCTTCTACACACTTTTCTAGACTTTTTCCCCTCACCAGTGGCTCACAAGCTATAAAAAATCATTACATATTGATTCTGAGAGTACATTTAAGTGGTTTTATAACTATGTTTTTGTGTTTTCTATTTGACTTAGATTTTTCTCATCAGCTGCGAAATGCAGCAACTTTCCGTAGTTGTTTTTGTTAATCTCTAGGTTGCAGGTGTCAGCAAGAAAAACAAGGCACGTGGGCAGATCAAGAATGATCTGGACATGGACCAGGTCCTATTGGTTTAGCCATATTCATAGAGGAAAGTCGTGGTCAAACAGTGGTCAAATGAGGAGTCCTACAGCAAGCAGGTCTCTGTTTCAACACGTAAAAGGGTCCGAGACTGTTCCTAGATCCGTGGATTCATTTTGAAAGTTGTAAACTGCCTCCACGATGCAAATCCAACAACCACCTTTTGGTAGATTGAATGATCATGGCAACCAACACGCTAAGCTCACGGATGATGTCCTTTTACGTGTCTTCTACTGAAGTAGTTCCATAGGAAAAACAGTTGTGTAATTTCCCTTATAAATAACGCGTTTGCAAACACATGTAGCTAGTTTTTTCTTTTTTAATGTAATCTCGCTGTTAAGTTTATCTACTATGCCGTGACACTAGCCCTACTGTGGTAACGAGAGGATCCTTCCTCTGTTATGCAATATAAGAAGACTCTGTTTTATATGACTATGTGAGCATAATCTCGATTTGACAGCGTGTTAACCAAGGCCGTGCAAAGGGACCCTGCTAGCTAAGGTTTCATTCTTTTATTTCTGTAAAGTTTTCATGTGCTGTTGTTTTATTTCCATTGTAGATATTTCGTAGTTTGTGCACTTCTGTATATCTCACATTTCAGTTATATCGTTAATGTTTCATTCCTGTACATGATTTTCCAAGTGTTGTATATTTTTGCTAACACTGATCAGTGTGTTTCAGGTTAGGATAGGCCTAGGAATTTTCATACAATTTTTGGAGTAAATATTGACATGAGATTGTCCTCTCTACTGACTTTGTTTTTCTTAGCTTTCAATTGCAGTTATGCTTTGATTTTAGTCTTATTCATTTGCTATTGACAGTTAGTTTAAATATCAAATTCCTCATGTCATTTAACATTATCTCCAGAGCCATGGCTTAACCCCGAAAAGCTACTTGGTGAGCTATCGGATTTTGAGTGAAGTGATTTGATTCTTCATGTTATTGATGTCATCTCCAGAGCCATGTCTTAACCCGAAAAAGCTACTTGGTGAGCTATTGGACTATAAGTGAAGAGATTTGATTTTATTTTTATTTTCAAGTAGATAATTTAGATATCAATTCCTCATGTTATTGAGATTATCTCCAGAGCCATGGCTTAAACCCGAAAAGCTACTTGGCGAGCTATCAGACTATAAATGAAGTGAATTGGTTTTACTTTTATTAGTTCGCAGTTTTTGATTTGTTTCAATGCAATAGCTTAACTTTTATTTCTGTATTTAGATGAGAAGCACAGATAAATATTTCACGATCAGTAGTTCATCATTTGTTTGATTCAAGTAGCTGCACATTTACATTCTTGTTTAGCTGTACATTTACATTCTTGTTCAAGTATTAATTTCATCACTAGAATGTTTTGAGATCCCCTGAAGTGTTAAGTTCTGGAAGTCATCATAAAGGACATAATTGCCTTAAAATATATACCCAAACTTGCCTTCTAAACTATTCTTAAAACTTAGGAATAGGATTTCCATTTGCATCAGGAGACAAACCAAGATAAAACCCCCAAAAACAAGATAGAATTGCAAACAATAAAAAGTAAGAAAGAGGTTGTCTTGCACATATAGTGCACCTCACTTCATCAGTTTATGACTCCCAGATTGATAATTAATGTAGCAATTTAGGACATACTAAATTGACTAAACATTTTGGCGTTGTTGCCGGGGAAGTGTAACTAGATAGCCGATCTCTTACAAAAAAAAAGGAAGGGAAAAATTGATAACTTATTGAAGTATGCTCTCCTCTTGCACCTAGTGTGATCTGGAGGATCAGAAAAGAGAGTTATTAGTTCAATAATATCTTGATTATGCTCTCTTCTTGCACCTAGTGTGACCTGGAAGATCAGAAAGAGAATTATTATCCTAACTTAAGAATAAAAAAAATAATAAAAAAATGACATGCATAGAGCAAGAGATTCTAGGGGAAGGTTTGTAGCAAGGGCCAAAAGTTCGATTTTCACAACTCCAGCTACTTCAAGGCATAGACAAGATACACCTCCATCATCTCTGACACATACTCCTAGCCTTAGGATTCCTGGAATTCAAGGGGCAGCAGCCGAATTAAGAGATTCTCCCACACTACTTACTGAATCTGATCTAAGAGAAGAACCTTTCTTCACTTCTACAGGGGAAAATATTGTAATCAAAGAAGTAGAATCACCTAAAGAAGAGGAGGGAGAAACTCTTCCTCGTTCACCATTAATAGAAGAACCAGAATACTCTGAGGAAACTATCATGACAGAGGAAGTAGTAAATGGATTTGGAGGAGGGGGTAGAGGTAGACGAGGAGGAAATAATGGAGGAGGTAGAGGTAACAATGGGTAAATAGGGATGGAGATAACTCATTTGGATTTCCTATAGCCGACGAGGAAACTCATACAACAATGAAAAACATTTCACCATCTGTCCTCCCAAACTTTTATGGGTTGCTAATTGAGCATCCTGAAACATTTCTATTTGAGTTTGAAGTCTTGTGCCGAACCTATGACTATATGGAAGACTCTCAAAAAATCAAAATGTTTCCTTCAACATTGAAAGGAGCTACTTTGAAATGGTTAACGGGATTAGTCACTCAATCTATTAGGACTTGGAATGATATGAAACAAACATTTTTGGGTAGATACCTGGATTATTGGATGCCCACCAATCATAAGGATTAGGTATTCAAGATAATGCAAAGAGAAGATGAAAACTCTGAGGATTTACTTGAAAGATTTCAATACAACTTAAAGAGAGAGAAATGAGTAATTTAGATGAGGAAACCTTGAAAGCCCTTCTATTAAAATCCATTAGAGATGAATGGATAGACATCTTAAACATGATGGGGAAGGGAGATATTTCTCAACTTCCACTTCATGACATAGCAGAACTATGTGTCCATCTCTCAAGGGGAAAATCTAAAACTGGAAAAGGGCCAAGAGATCCTTCTCTTATTAAAACAAACAAATCTACAACTAGATCAGTAAGTAGGGCAGAGATTGGCAATATGCTTGATGAGTTCAAAACTGATATTCTAGGGAGCCTTAGTGAACAACTAGACACCCTTAAAATAAAATACAAGAAGAAAGCAGAAGTTGATGCCTTGGCCATATTTTTTCCTAAATGTAGAAAGAAACACGGTCTAAGGGAATTCCCCTTGGATGCAAAAGTTGTAGAAACATGTATGATTTGCTCAGAAAGCCATGAGACCAAGGATTGTCCTTCAATTCCTGGGCTCAAAGTTGTCTTTCAGGAAGATCCAAATTCAGTAGAGTCTCTTTGTTTTGTTTCAAGAAGACCATGGCAACGGCAACAAAATCAAGGATTTAACAATCCTATGAACTTTCAGCTCCCACCAAATTGGAATTCTTGGCAACAACCTTGGCCCCAACCTCAAAATCCATACCAATCATGGGCACAAGGGATGCAAAATCCTTATGGGATATTTTCTCAATTCTATCAATATCCTCCATCCTTTCCAAATCAACAAAATCCACCAATTCCAAATCAAAACCCACAATTTTCATTGCCATTCCCACAACAACAACCTTCTCAACAAAATCCAAATTCTCAACTCTTGCTTCCATTTCAACAAAAGACAAATCAACTACCAGCCCAGCCATTGCCAAATCCCAACAACAAAAATCCTCAGAATGCTTACATGGTAGAAGGACAACAATTTCATACCTATATGATTGTTCCTCTTAATGATGTTCAACTCAGATCTGGTAGAGTTTTAGAAAAACCTTCTATAGAAGTTCAAGAGCAAGGTACCTCTGAGGAGGATTCTCTTAAAGTCAATAAAGGTTCTAAGGAAGCATCTCTTCAAAACCCAATCATTCAAAAAGAAAAAGAAAAAGAGTCAACCCCTGTTATAGACATTTTTGTGCCTTACAGATCTAATCATGAAATGTCCATAAACCAAGGGCTCCTAAGTCCCTAAAAGTGTTGTTCCAACCCCTAAAGGAACAAGGTCAACAAATTACAGCTTCTCCCAGAAGTTCTCCACCAGAAACTGCTCAGAATAAGTCAAATCAGGATCATTTTAGTTGCTCCACTAGCCAAGTGCGTTGCATAGAACCTAAGTCCATTAGCTAGGTGCGTTGCAACGCACCTAAATGCACTACCAGGGTGCGTTGAGCGGGAAATGACAAATGGCAGTGTCATTCCGCGAGGTGGAGAGACAATGGAAGCTTCCAGAATCTTCTCCAATGACACTTGCCTCACTGAATTCGACCAAGGATGAGTAAGAGGCTTTCAGTCTCCAAGTGGAAGCAAGAACTGACAGAGATAAGCCACTAATCAATTCATGAGCCGACTCATCCTCCTTGCATACATCTATATATGGATCCCTCATCCCAGAGATCGAGAGGCTGGAATTTTGCACATTGTAAGGAATTGCTGTTGGTTTTGAGATACATATCACAGAATTGGGTGATCTATGCTTTGTTGGGGTTGAAGAAGGGACTTCTTTGCTGGGAGGTTGATGCTGGGTCAGGAATCATCGGTTGTAACTCCTCCTGGATCTTCTTGTATATCAATAAAAACTATTTGAGTTTCTTCTCCATGCTTTTGTATCATTGATGCTTGTTACATTTGTATGGTTAACTTAAATCTGATCCTAAGTTATTTATGAATATAAATCCGTGTCTTTATATAGTTTCTTTCTTCTGGGATCTTACAGGTACTTAGTGAAGCTGGGCAAGTGAGGGAACAAATAGCTGGAAGCTGTCAAAGAGGAGAGAGATTGGATCAAAGGACTAGCGTAAGACACAGGTTGGTTCATCCTATTCCTCTTTGTTTATAGTTCATAAAGAAGAATACAAAAGTAGTTTTCTCTGTTTGTTTGTAAGGTAGCTGTCACACCTTAGTGGAATATAGCAGTTCTAAATAGACACTTTTCCCGATAACAAAATGGCGACTCTGCTGGGGATCGTGTCTAGTTAGTTTGTTTGTTTTTCTCTTGTTGTTTGTTTCATAAACTTAGAAGTAGCAATCGAACTGCATTTTCCATTAACAAATGCAAAGGAGACATCTGCTGCTTCAATCCATTCAGTGGATCTGTTTATGATCTGAGCAACTGATTCATAGACCAACTGATTGCCCTTGTGATAGCTCTTAGACCCTCCCTTAGATCTATCTCTGATTGTGCATTACTGATTTCTTTTACTCGGCCAAAAACCATAGATTAAACTGCAAACCGTGACCCAGAACCCGGATAGAATTCTCGTTTCTGCCCCAGCGCAGGCTCTGTGAAGAGGTTCTGCATTTCAATGCACTTCTCGAGAGGGTTACCTACGCTTCAATGCAGTTTCTCTGTGTAACAAGTGCGTTGATCAGCCTAGCCCTGTGCAGTTGAGGTTCTTTGCTTCATTTTTCCAGTTTTTGTCTCTGATTTTTGCAGCCTGTGATCAGTATATGACTGTTTCAAACACCTCTTCCTTACTGATATTCCGCCTCAGTTTTACAAAAGAATTGTAGATGTTTTTATGTGTTTGTTGAGTCGTTTACAGTTTTCCATTGCAAAAGTAGAATAGTCGTACTGTCGTCCTTTGATTTAGATATGTCGCAAGTGTCGACTTTGATCATAGGAGAAAGTTTACTTGCTGTTGATAGTCGATTATGCTTTTACTTTTACCTTTGGTTTGAATTTGTGACTTTCTAATGTCGAAACGAGTATTTATTTCAAAATCATAAAGTGTCGTAATCATCTCTACCTTTTGATTTCAAAAAGAAGCTTGTTTATGTTTGTCGCTTGAAAGCAAATTCAGATTTGTACATCAACTTTCTTTTTAGGCATCAATATTAAGAAAGTGAAAAACAAAACACATGCATGTGCATTTGCATATTGACAGTTTGTTTGGCTTGATTTAGGAAAAGTGCATTTACAGTGTGCTCTTTGCTCTTTGCGAAAAGATTGTGTCTTTCTTTTCCCCTAGTAGCTAGGATTTTCATTGCTGAAAAGAGATAAAAGTTTGTTTATCATATTTAGATTGCATTTTGGGAATTACATCTACATCTCGAGGTGATCCCAAAAGGCAAACTTCATAAGAAATATCAACTTAAAATAAATTCAATGAACTTAACAACGCTTTGGAACTTAACGCACAACATTTATAGGTCTAGGCTAGAGACGTATTCCGGCATCGTAAAGTCTGGTAACTGTTATCCTCATTGATGGTTGGGTGATTCCTCCACTTTGAGACGATAAGTGACAGTGCGGACTCATGCTCCCATGTACCGTCGAGTATATATTGGGAGACCCCTATAGGCTTAAAACCTTTATCCATAGGAAGCCGTGTCGGCCGCCCTACTGATCGCAATGCATCGAACACAACATTCGGGAAGATTGACTGTCGTACCGTAAAAAGTATTCTGCAGTTTTGTGATTGGTTTGGTACTCCCTCTACCTAGACCTCCAGAGCTGTCCCTTTCGTTCCTTTTCAGACTCCTTAACGGAAAAGGTCCATCTGAGCACTTGTCACTTCAGGCTCATTAAAAATCGAAGGAGACTAGAGTCATCTTTTGTTTTTTCTTGACTCTTAAAAACTGAAAAAACAAGTTGTGTCAAAGCGTGTTAAAATTTATTTTAAATGGAATATTCATACCCTTTTCCTATGTTGATCTTGGGTTGAGAAAATGGAGCCTACCAACCAAGGAATTCCCCTTGGTGGAAATCCTAGTCCCTTCTCCTCTTGGGGAGATGTTGGTGTGCCCCATATGGCCACATTGTCGCTTCCAGGACTGACAATCGACTTGCCAATATGGCTCTTCTCAACCAATGTCGTTCAGAACACCACCATTCCTGAACAATCGAATCAACAATTAGACGAGTCCAGAGTTGCCCACCAGCCTTCTACTTCCTCTAATTCTTCCTCTCCTCCTTCCTCCTCGCTTGATGGAACTGGTAAAGCTAAAAGCCATGTTCCTAAGGAGAAGAAGGAAAAGAAGAAGAAATAGAAGAAGAAGAAGGAGCCAAAGGCAAATGGGGGAAAACAAGTGTCGTCTAACGAAAATCCACACACTGCACCGACCAGGCCTAAATCGCCATGTGTCATTTGCAAAGGAGACCACTTTCACAGAGATTGTCCTTGCATTCCCCGGATACTAAGGGACTGGTCTCCTCGTTTGCACAACTCGGTGTCGTCAACCTCTGGTGATCATGTTGAAAGCACACCGTCAACTAGTGAAAGTGAAGCCCCAGGACAAAAAGCGAAAGCTAGATTTCCTTGTAAACTGTGCGAAGGAAATCATGCCCTCCATCGTTGTCCCTTCTTAGACGAAGCTAAAAGAGTTTTGGATGATTGTCCGGTTTCCCCGTTACGACTTCCTCCTGGATATAAAAAACTCTTGCCGAGTCCGTCACTAGTTGAGAATCCAGCTGGCCCGCTCAGGTGGTCGGCTGAAGCACCTATCAGTGAAGATAAACCATCTGGATCCATACCAGACGAAAGTCAAAAGGTCGAGGCGGCAGTTGACCCGGTCTTGCCTTCGGAGGTTTTATCTTCAGATAATATAGTCACTGAAGAGAACAAGGATGACACCGTCCAAATTCTCTTCATAAACACAGACTACGACGAACATGGGGGAAATATACCCCTTCCTTTACCACAGGAAGGAATTTTGTCACAGCCCTACACGGCCATCTATTCGGTCCCACCTCCAAGAAACCTAGTTGTCTCCTTCGACTGGAATCAACTAGGCAGACCCCGCTTACCGGCAAGCATACCATTCCAAATTATCGTTCAAATATATAGAATGGTTATGGTTGGTACCATCATAGATGAGGGGGCTTATGTGAGTATCATTTCCTCTACTGCATGGAAAGCGCTTGGTTCGCCATCGCTTTTGCCTGAGATGAGAAATCTGACAGGCTTTGATAAAGGAACCAGTCGACATTTAGGGATCCTTCCCGATGTGCCCATAACATTGAGAAGGAAGACAGTTCGCATGAACCTAATGGTAGTTCAAGGACCCTTAGATTACAATCTACTCCTTGGACGAGACTATATTTATTGCATGGGAGCGATTGTCTCCTCACTCTTTAGAGTAATGTGTTTTCCGCACGAAGGAAGAGTGGTCAAGCTCGTGGACCAACTTTCATTTCCCGGATCACGCATAGCAAATAGTCATATACCATCCCTAAATTATCTTTTCACGCAAGAAATGTCTCAATCCCCAGTCCGTCCTCCCGATGAGCGCGAGTAATTCAGAGGGATATGACTGAAACCCAGGGGGCATGCATCCTGGTCTGCTTCGACAGGAAAACTTCGGGTATAAGGTAGGTTTCCACGGGAGAATATGACTAGTCTGTACCCCGTCCGTGATTGGAAGAGGGGTTATTCTAGAACAAGATTCTCTTGTCAAAGTTATGTGAGTTGGCGGGCATCGTCACTCCCCTTTGTTTATCTCGGTATACATCACCGAAGAAGTGTTTTGTTTGCTGTGTGAATAGAACAATCTTCGGGTAACCTGTAAGAGGTAGGCCTCTCTCGGTAAAACAAATGTTTTGACGGAAGTGAAGTAGAGGTAACTTTGAAACTCTGTTTTATACCTGGGGGCATGCAAACCTTTTGGAGTGCAAGCGATGGGCGGCTATTTATTTTTTAAATTTTTAGGACCTCTAACCCTTTAAACTTGTAGGATTAGTCGTCACCTAACTTGCATAAAGAAAGGATGTGGGGCAAAAATCTAAAAGTTGCCATTTTTATATGAGACATTCTTATCATATGACTGGATTAATCGAGCAGTGTTTACCGCGAGGTTCAAGCTCGTTAAAAAATAAACCCGCACCGAGCAAATGTTTCCACCCGCGTTTAAGCTCGTTAAAAAATGAACTGTCCCCTAGTAAATAACCACCGTGAATGTAACACTTCAGCCATTAAAGCCTTGGTCGTGTTTGCACCATCACCTCCACTTTTCCATTGGCTAATCATTCACCTCCATTTGATTGTTTACCCATTTTGAGGAACAGCTGCGAAGAGTGATTTCACTAGCCATCCTTGTGACACTGCCATGATTGGAAAATTCCAAACCTTACCTGGAATCAGCTGCTACCCATTTTATCACTCGTTCCTCAAAAGATGAGTCTTCTTTAAGCTCTTTTCTGACTCATAAAACATGAAAAGATTTTCGATTTCTGGCCTGCCAGCTCGTTAATGCGACGGGAAGTGCTATCCCTCCTCTAAATTTTAATCTTTTTGGACCTGAGGGATTATTGCACAAAAAGATCGAGCGCTTGTTTTGTTCGGCTCGTTAAAGCGATCGAAAATTCATCCCTTCTGTATTGTTTTATACTTTTTCGGACTTAAGGGATTAGATGACGAAAAAGGAATTTTGGAGTTACCTTTACGTACCTTTTCAGACTCTCTAAAAATGAAAAGGACCGAGTTATCTTTGTCGTTAGACTCATTAAAAAGATTAATAGCGACAAACTTGTCTTTAGACGAGAACAAGTTTCACTATCGCTAGGCTCGTTAAAACATAGCGATGGGTTTTCCTGAAGGGAAAATTATAGAACAAGCATATGTTATCCTCCTCAAGCTTGAAAAAAATAAAGAGGTACTGGTCAGCAATGACTGGGGAAAAATTGGGAAGAAAACTCAAAGAATCTTTATTGGTAGCAAGTCGCTCTTGAACATGACACTTCCACTCCATGCCCGAGTCGGGTTGGGTTGTTCCATTCACCGGTCACATCGCCATGGTCTCGCCATACCATCCACATTTGGGGTTAATGCTACCAATCCATCACATAAGTGTCGCTGACATGTTCAAGAGAAGTCATCCAGAAAGGCCACCTGTGTCCCGCCCACTACCATACATTATACTCCATTCTTTCATGACCGCCACCCTGAACCATATATCATCAGATCGTTTTCACCTCCATTAAAATCATTTGCTCCATTCCGTGTCATTGATGTGGGATTCATTAAGGCCCTCCTATGATGGATCACTTCTTGTCGACATAATTTCATTATCCAAGAAGTTGATCTAGGAACACCCCATACAGTACTTTGAAGCTTGCATGCCTCAATGGCAAATTTCTCGCTTCCGGCGACAGGTTTACATCAACGACCTTCGACCGAAATATTTTGCGTGGTGTTCAACGCCAAGTCCTTTATTCACACCATGTGAATTGTACTGCAGTACCTTGAGGGTCATTATCATTATCGATGATTCCTCTCGCGATTGTTAACAGTTTACATCATTCACTGGTAATCAAGCGATGTCTTTCCATGTTTGACTTCAAAACATTTCTCACATGGATCGACTTGTACTTCGAGTGAAGATCGGACGAGATTGAAGACCCCAGATCTAGTTTCATCCATCCGAGCTGCAATATATATTCAGGAAAATAAAGACATTGAAATGTACAGCATTGCAGTACAGATAATCATCCTACCAAAAGGATGATGGCTCTATCAGAATCATCAGTCTACCATTAGACGATTGTCTGTCCTATGTACATGAAAATGAATTTATAAAGTTGAGCATGGGAATGCCCGCCTCAGCTAGATCATGAAAACAGTATGAAAATAATGTATTGTATTGTATCTTATTACAGGTCTCCTCCCAGCATTGAAAGAACTTCAGATCCTCCTAATAAAGCATTTCACCCGATAAACGGCCTCATACTTTAGGGGGAAACTGTTATAGACATTTTTGTACCTTACAGCTGTAAGCATGAAATTTCCATAAACCAAGGGCTCCTAAGTCCCTAAAAGTGTTGTTCCAACCCCTAAAGGAACAAGGTCAACAAATTACAGCTTCTCCTTGAAGTTCTCCACCAAAAACTGCTCAGAATAAGTCAAATCAGGATCATTTCAGCTGCTCCACTAGCTAAGTGCGTTGCATAGCACCTAAGTCCACTAGCTAGGTGCGTTGCAACGCACCTAAATGCACTACCAGGGTGCGTTGAGCGGGAAATGACAAATGGCAGTGTCATTCCGCGAGGTGGAGAGACAATGGAAGCTTCCAGAATCTTCTCCAATGACACCTGCCTCACTGAATTCGACCAAGGATGAGTAAGAGGCTTTCAGTCTCCAAGTGGAAGCAAGAACTAACAGAGAGAAGCCAGTAATAAATTCATGAGCTGATTCATCCTCCTTGCATACATCTATATATGGATCCCTCATCCCAGAGATCCAGAGGCTGGAATTTTGCACATTGTAAGGAATTGCTGTTGGTTTTGAGATACATATCAGAGAATTGGGTGATCTATGCTTTGTTGGGGTTGAAGAAGGGACTTCTTTGCTGGGAGTTTGATGCTGGGTCAGGAATCATCGGTTGTAACTCCTCCTGGATCTTCTTGTATATCAATAAAAACTATTTGAGTTTCTTCTCCATGGTTTTGTATCATTGATGCTTGTTAAATTTGTATGGTTAACTTAAATTTGATCCTAAGTTATTTATGAATATAAATCCATGTCTTTGTATAGTTTCCTTCTTCTGTGATCTTACAGGTACTTGGTGAAGCTAAGCAAGTGAGGGAACAAATAGTTGGAAGCTGTCAAAGAGGAGAGAGATTGGATCAAAGGACTAGCGCAAGACACAGGTTGGTTCATCCTATTCCTCTTTGTTTATATTTCATAAAGAAGAATACAAAAGTAGTTTTCTCTGTTTGTTTCTAAGGTAGCTGTCACACCTTAGTGGGATAGAGCAGTTCTAAATAGACACTTTTCTCGATAACAACCCCCACAACTCCTATAGTTGAGCAACCTACATCTTCATCCATGCCTCCTTTCCTTGAAAGATTACAAATTGACAAAGGGGTGGAAAACAAATCTTTTTGCCTGACTATGATTTTCTAGATGAATTAAAGAATGTCTGTATCAAGATTCCCTTGCTACAAGCCATTAGAGATATTCCTATTCTAGCAAAAATAATAAAGGAGTTGAGTCTTTTGGGTGTTGTCCTGAACTTCGATGGCTCTTTTACCCAATGCTTTAAGATATATTTTTAGTTCACATTGTTGTTGAGAGTGAAGAATAGTGCATCCATGTAGTTCATTGGTTGTGGAAAGTGATACATGTAACGGTAGTTTTCCTTATTAAAGGTGGCAATTTGTGTTCCACTGGCACTGCTCAGTGTCATTTTCTTGGGATCAGTATGTGATACAACCCAGTGAATGACATCTGCGCACGGGAAGGTGGGGTACCTGCATGTAACTTTGTACAAGCCTAACTTATGAATGTTGACATAGACTTGATGATATTCTAGGTCTTCCTCAAAAGTGCCTGTAAATATGTCCTTTATTTCTTACCATGTGATCTTCATGTCCTTCTCTATGAACAATTGTGTGTCTACATAAACAAGAAATTTTATTGGCACCTGTTCAACCATGTCTCTAGTGCTTCTATCTATAGTTTCCTTTGATTCATCTCTCTTGGAAACCACGATGCCTATACTACTAAGAGACTGCTCAACAACTGATGTACATGGAGACATAGTGGACACTCACACCAAGAAAATGTCAGTTCAAAAACATAATGCACTTCACAGATCGATGATTCAACAAATCAGGTGACTTCTGGATAAGAATGTGCAATGGTTACTACGGGAGGTGAGGGATTTTCAGTTGGAAGTGCGCATTTCATAGTCCCAACTACCACTAAGCTTGATGCTAACTAGAACCACGTAGAGTGCAGTGTAGCTAGGCTGACTATGGATTGGCACTACATAATGTGCAGTGCAGTCTGACTTGACTACTAGCTGGGATTGCACATTGCACAATCCTAGTGGGAAATATTGGGCACTGAATCCCAGAACAATGCAGAGCACTGATAGAGGCTAGTGACAAGCAACCTCTATGTAATTCCTAAGGAGAAGTGAAAGCCTCAAGTTCAAGAAGGCACATAGCATGTTGGTGAAAGCAATATCTAAGCCAAGGCAGCCCAGATCTTCTGAAGGGAAACTTCAAAACAAGTAGACTCGAAAGCGAAAGCAATGGATGGTGTAGGCAGGAGTGAATGATCATGCATTCAATCAAAACCAATGCAATAATTAGGTAAACAGACAAACAATGAAGCTAGTGGACAGGGTCATCACATCGACGATAATTAGTGAAAAAATAGTGTTATGTTAGGAAAGACAATGCAAAACATGAAACAACACTTCTACAAGTTAAAACAAACTAAAATTCCAATGGTAGTTCAAAAAAACATGCAAAAAAACAATCACAGAATCCAAGGAAATAAAAGTGCAGAAAAAGCAGCAAAAGACTTGAAAAGAAAACATTACCCAGAAAAGTTGCGCTGACTGTGCTGATGGTTCCTACAAGCTTCAGGAATGCTATAGATCCAAGATAGAATGTGTATAATGAGCTCTGAGGTGTCTTTTAAATATATTTGGTATATTTAAGGTTTATGACATGCATTCCACAAATCTAGGAAAAAGTGACACTTGGCGTGAAGTTTCTAAAATTGACTTTGCATGTAACTCCCAGTGCTAAAAGTAGATCCCTATTTTTTAGGGATTTTTTTTCCTTTTTTCTTTTTGGTTTTTCACGAAAGATTGTAATGCATGCATGGGAAGATTGCACAATTCTGGAGAGAACTAGGAAACTTGTCATCACATGCATTAGACATCAACCTGAGGAATGCTTCTACGCAATTTTTGGGCTGAGTGGATCTTGCTATCTCTCATGCTCTATGCAATTTCCTAGATAAGGAAAAGGTGACCATTATTTCAACGCATTTCCTGAGCCAAATCCTAGTGCCTGGATGTTCTGCACAATTTTCCTGGGCAAGGCAGTCAGACTGCTCTGCGCATTTTTGGCATGGGAAATTCACTAGGCGAGAAATTCCATACCACATGGGTTCATATTGGGGGATATATATTGAGAAAAAAAACGACATAATATATTGCAGGATATATAGATGGTAAATTATTTTTATATTGGCAGGTATAAAAAATGGAACTCAAAGTTAATGGAAAAATATAAAGGGGTATAAAAAATGTTAACAAAAAAAAGGACACCTACAATATCTAGTGAAATTGGGGGTTTTTTAAATTGGGAAGGTGTACTGGGGTCATATTGGTACATGTTTAAATAATGTGATTTTTAGAGATATTTTCCAATATGTAGTCAAATTAGGGGTATTGTTTAGTATGCCACAAATGCACGTTATATGCCATAGGTACATTGTGTGAAGCCCCCATGATTTTTGGAGAGCAGTGCTAACAGACTACTCTGCGCATTTCTGGAGAGTAGTGCTAACTGCCAAGCTACATTGCACAATCCCTAAGAGCAAGGTTGGTTTCCCTCCAAGATTTTGCAGTTTGCTAAGACAATGCAAGAACTAGATTCAAACCAAGTCATGGGGTCAGCTTGTGATTGTAAAACAAGACAAGTTAGAAAATGCAAGTTTTCAAGAAAAAAACACCTTCAAATAAAATACAAGTACGTGAGCAGTGCAAGACATGCTGCTAAGATTTGAGGAGGGAGGCTCCAAAACAAAGAAAAGGAAAAAATTTGGAGGTTGGTTTTAGATGCTACAACATAACTGTAATGTATTCTTGCATTAAGATTTTAATTTTATTATAATGTTGTGACTATCACATTGTGCTGGCCTTGACCACCTAAGTTGTGATAATGTTAATGTTTAAACCATCCCTAGTGCATTTGAAATGTTTTTAACATCGGTGGGTGGGGAGGGGCGGGTCATTGGAGACCTGACAGGGTCACTTAGAATTATGAAATGTTGTAAATTATAATGTTTATTGAACCCTCCAAAAGTCACTAGTTGGCATGCCCTAATTTCCTCGCTAGAGCTATCGTGTCATAGATTGGGACAGGTGAGGTGTCACCAAATCCATAGTGTTGATGAGCTAAGGTTCAAATCAACAGTGGTTAGGGAAAGCTATCAGTTATGGGGTAACCACTACTCACCCACCATGCCTCACCGCCCTCATTTTCTTAGCTCCGCCTCTCAGACAAGCTCTGCAAGGTTTCCTCTTGCAGGGTCGATAATGCAAAAATTTATGTTGCCTATCTCCCCTTCGCAATATTCCAACGTCTTAGACCATTATGGCTCCCTTGCATCTAGGTAAAATGTTCAAATATTAAATTATTTCCATTTTATTGTGCAAACGTTCGAAGGTTTTCCCTCATAATGTGACAAATATCTTGTTTAACCTATATTGTGTCATGTTACTACTAGGGTGTCAGTTTCTTTGAGGTTTCCTGTCAATGTTACATGTGAAGCCAAAGAAGGAATTCAACTCCACAGTCTGGCGTCAACTCACTAAAAACCATGCTGATGCAAAATCTAAAACACCAAAAACCACTGTCATTTGACTTCTAGATTTCACTATGCAACCATGAATTTCACATGAGGAAAAATCTAGAACTCTTCTCTCCTCATCTATAAATTTGTAAGATCGCCTCTTCCTGGGAAATGAAAGCAAGGAAAATTCCTTCAATGTAATAGAATTTTGTGGTTTTTTCTCTCGCTTTCTAATGTATTATGTTTCTAAAAAATTCTCTAAATTTTACTGAGCGTTGTCTTTTTTTGTGATTTTCTTAACTCTGCTCTGTAACACCATCAACTGGTACATCAAAGTTGTTTTCAGATTTGGGTTGGGACTGACTGTGGAGACCATCGTCCCAAGAGAACTCCCATGCAAGTAACATAATCCTTATTAATTATGGGTGACTTCAAGGTTAGTGGGATTCATGGTGAAGATTGCATAAATATTTTCTATGATTTGTAAGTATCCTACTTGTTTGTTCACCATGTCCCACTGATTCAAAACCTGCGAGTGTTGCCTCAAATTTCTTTTTTGTTTCTTCCCTTATGAGTTCAAAGTGTAGATAATATCTGAAATTCAAGTCACCAAAGAGCTCCAAGGATTTTTCCAATGAATAGGTCCTACAGAATTGTTTGCTTCAGAAATGGGATTTCGATGAGTTACATGCATATGGAAAACGAGGAGAAGTTATTGAATTAGAAAAGTATGAATGATGAGGAAATGATTTCGTGTCATGAATTGGTATAAGTATCAGAGTTGGATTAGTGAACATATGTGACAAGTTTTTTTTAGAGTTATTATTATTGTAAGGCCCATGCAAATTTTTTTTAAATTTGCATTTGATGTGTCTAGTTTAATGTATTTAAAATAAAAATAAAAAATAAATGAAAATGGAAGAAAATTAGTAACTAAAATATATATTTTTTTAAATAATATTTATTTTGGTAAAAAGGTGTAATAATTAACACCTTATTTTGGAAGTGGAGTTTGATTTTTGAGCGTATGAATTTTATAATGGAGACAACAACATTTACACTATGGAGACATTGAGGAGGGCGCATTTTTCCTATGGAAATAATAGATGGAGGATATACTAATTTTAAAATATTAGTATTTGTTGAAAGCGAGTACGGAAAAGAAACTGTCATTGATGACAGATGAAGAATGGAATGAGCTAGATAGAAAGGTGATTGTGACAATCTGCCAATATCTAGCAAAGAATTTGTATTTCAATGTGTCTGGAGAAAAGACGGAAAAAGGATTATGGAAGAAGCTCCATGATCTGTATGAGAAGAAAGAAACATAAAAAAAAAAGGTGTTATTGATGAAGAAACTTTATAATCTCAAGATGGAGGGTGCCTCATTTTTTGACCATTTGAATGAATTCAATATTATTAGTAGTCAACTTACCTCTGTTAAAATCATTCTAGATGATGAAATTAAATTTATTTTGTTAAATACAACTGGGAAAATTTAATTATAGCTATGATCACTTCAACAACTGTAGGAACCTTGAAGTCTGATGATGTTAGCAATAGTTTAATGAATGAGGAGTTGCGACGCAATATAATTGAAAAAAACAAGGGAGGAGAAGCTATAGCTCTAGCTGATAGTGGTAGGAGAATTGATCGAGGCTGACAAGGGAATTCAATATCGAGATATCGATTTAAATCAAGAAGGGACTAGATAATCTACTTTCATTGTGGAAAACCCTCGCACATGAAAAAGGAGTGTCGAGTTTAGAAGAAAGGTGCAAAGGATTAGAAACCAGCCAATGCAAATAACAAGTTATCCAACACAAATAAAGGTGAGACTACTTCTATAGTCATAGATGGTGATGTGTTATTTAGTGTTTCAATAGAGGATGCACGTTTATATACATATAGAAGTAGCTTTGATTGGATCCTTGAGTCTAGGGCATCTCACCATGTAGCCCCATGCAAATATATTTTGTTGCATATAATCTTGGTGATTTTGGTAGAGTGCATCTGGGGAACAACCATTTTTGCAGTATTGTTGGACTGGGAGATGTTTAGATCAAGATAAAGGATGGTCAAGATATATTATTGGAACAGTTCAAGCATGTACCAGAAATGTGCATGAGTTTGATCTCTATGGGACAACTAGATGTTGAAGGCTATTCCACAAGATTTGGGAAATGAGGTTGGAAAATTAGCAAAGGATAATTTGTCATGGCTAGAGGACCCAAGACAGGAACATTATATACATTGAGGGAAATGATATGCAAATAATATTTGGATGTTGTCACAAAAGAAGAAACTTTAGTGGATCTGTGGCATAATTTCTTTGGTCACATGATTGAGAAGGGCTTAAAAATCCTTGTTGGTAAAAATTTACTGCCAGGTTTGAAATCCTACAATCTTGATCTTTGCAAGCATTCTGTATAAGGTAGACAAAGAAGGGTTACATTCCTTAGAGGTGGCCATGATAGAAATAAAAATTTGCTAGAATTGATACACTCGAATTTGTTTGGGCTTGTTAACATTAAGTCATTAGGAAGAGCATCATATTGTGTAACATTTATAGATGATGCATCTAGGAAAGTTTGGACCAACCCTATGAAAATTAAAAGTAAAGTGTTTGAAATATTTCAAAAATCCCATGTTGTTGTTGAAAAAGAGACTAAAAACTTGCTCAATTTCCTATTAATAGATAATGGTGGAGAATATTGCTCAAAAGAATTCAAGTAATATTGTAATAAGTTTGACATAAAGCATGAGAAGACTACACTGGTACTTCTCATTAGAATGGAATTGTAGAAAGGATGAATCACACCATTATAGAGAAAGTGGGGAGTACATAGTCAAATTCTGGTTTGGAGAAGCATTCTTGGGCAAAAATAGTCAAGACAAATTGATATATTATAAATCGATCTCCTACTAGAGCCT
Source organism: Pinus tabuliformis (assembly GCA_031772625.1). Classification (NCBI taxonomy): domain Eukaryota; kingdom Viridiplantae; phylum Streptophyta; class Pinopsida; order Pinales; family Pinaceae; genus Pinus; species Pinus tabuliformis. The sequence continues at coordinate 1,922,854,394 of CM062817.1, read as the reverse complement.
TAGATGCCAACATCCATGAAGAAGTTTGGACTGGTAAGAAGTTGAATTATTCTCATTTGAAAATCTTTGGATGTGAAGCATTTGTTCATATTCCTAAAGAAAATAGAGCTAAGCTAGATGATAAACCTATGAAATTCATTTTTCTAGGATATGTGGATGAAACATTTGGTTATCGTCAATGGAATCATGTAAAACATAAAGTTATTAGAAACAAGGATGTTTAATAGGTATGTAGGTGAGGTGGAGGTCAAGAAAGTTATTGACGGTTTTAAATAGCAACATGAAAACATCCCACCAATGCAAGAAGATGGACAAAAAATTCAAGAGCAGGAAGGATAGCTAGTCGAAGATGATGAACACCAAGAAGAAGGAATCTCGCAGGCACCTTGACATAAGATTCAACAAGATAATTCACCACCACAGTTGGTTCACAGATCTTCTAGGCCTCATAAGCCTTCACAAAGTTATCCTCCTTCGAACTATATTTTATTAACATATGAAGGTGAACCTGATTGTTTCCAAGAGGCTTGTGAAGTTGAGCACAGTAAATAATGGATGAAATCAATGGAGGAAGAAATTTATATGGAGAAACGAGAAGCCTTCATAGAAAAAGGCAAGGAATACCTAGTTTGTAGGTCGAAGAAGATTCTCTATGGATTGAAACAGACACCTCGACAATGGTACAAGAAATTGAATTCATTATATGTTGGAATATGGTTCTCATAGGTTGGAAGTTGATCATTGTTTCTATATCAAGAGGTATGATCAAGGAAAATATATCATATTATTGTTATATGCAGATGACATGTTGTTTTTTTGGAAAGATAAGAATATGATCAATAAATTGGAGAAAGATTTGGGCAATAAATTTGCAAATGAAGGATTTAGGTCCAACACAACAAATATTGGGCATGAGGATCATGTGTGATAGGAAAAAAAAAGTTTATGGTTGTCACAAGAAAAATATATGAAGAAGGTGCTTGGTGCTTGACAAGTTTAATATGAAGGATGCCAAGCTAGTTGGTACACCCCTTGTAGCCCACTTTGAGCTAAGTACTGAATTATTTCCTAATGATGACAAGGAGAATTAAGAAATGAACAAGATTCCTTATGCTTAAACACTTGGCATCTTGATGTATGCCATGGTATGTACACAACCAAACATTGCATATTGAGTGGGAGTAGTGAGCAGGTTCCTTACCAATCTAGTAAAACAACACTTGCAAGCAGTAAAATGGGGTTTAAGGTATCTCAAGGGTACTGGTAATTATTTTTTATGTTTTGGTCATAATGAGACTGTTCTTGACAGATTTACAGATGCAAATATGGCTCAAGATATGGACATGTTGATGGTGTTGGAACCACCAACATGTCAGGGGATCTCCCCAGTAAGAAGTCCCACTTAGACCTCAGACTGTCTGGTGTAGGAGTCCCACCAGTGGGTCATAATGCGATGCCTTGACCGCAATTTCGCATAGAGGCAAGTAAGATAACTCTGCTACTAGTAAGGGTGTGACCACTGCAGTGAGTCAAGGAAGATGCATGAGAGGTTCTAGCACAGGTGGGTTGAGATGAGTGTGCCCCTTGGCAACCTGTAATAGTAGTTAGATGGGAAGGGAACACATGAGCAAAGATACATCACAAGGTGGAAAGAAAGTAAGTTGGAAATCCAAAGTGATGGTTAAACCAATCAACACATCTCAGAAAGATTCATACATACTCATATGGGATAGTCCATACATGCATGTGTAAGAAAGAAAATACATATGCCATTTATAGAGTAAACAAGATAGTTGGAACACAATACAACATATGCATGAAACATGTTGCCTCTTATTATATAAAGAAGTGTAAGTTCCAATCATAAAATGCATCCATGTACACCCACTAGCCCCAATAGTGGAATATTACAGCCACATCTGCCTGATCCTCCAAAGAGATGAACTAACTTTGCGCAGTGGATAAGCCAAATCTCGTTACAATACTATCCACACTCTCTCTGAGATAGTCTTATCGGAAGCTTGGCTAACCAAAAGCCTTTACAATGAGTTATGAGGGACTATTTATAGGAAAGGGTGGGGTGAATCTTGACATGCCCCTTTGTGATAGTTCAAATACACTCATGACTCTTCACCTACCTATGACTGTTACATGTAACTATTGACACTTGACTTACACTTGACATGACTTTACATTATAATGCACATGTACCCATGTGAAACCAAATGGCTTGATCAAGCCAAGCTAGACATCACTATTACTTAGAAAACCATGGAATTCCAATTCCTCAACATCATCATGTTGATTGACAGTAACATACTAATACCAAGATTGGCAGTCCTTGATGGTGTCCATGTGCTCCACGGTGACATTTGTCTGAAACCTGACTCTTGTCTCCATAGCGTCCAGGTACACTGCTCGGGCTCCTCTATCCAACTCATCTAAAAGCATGCACATCATTGTCTTGAATGTGGCTAGACCAGCAACATACTTTTGCATGATGTCTGCACTAATGGGCATGTCTAGGCTAGTGGCGATGCGCATCAACTCTTCGAAGTATGAGTCAAGCTCTAGTCTGACCTATTTATTTGTCTTCACCTCGGTGAGAGTTCCAATTAATGGGATCACATGTGTGTGCACCACAAAATCCATACTATTGAATATTCATGCATGGGAAACCTGTATACTAGTGATGAATTGCGGGAGCTCTTCATAGTTCTAGATCTGACTTCGAATACGTGATTTCAACTCGACCACATTGACCCTCACCAACTTGGGCAAGTGAAGTGGAGATCCCTTATATTTCATCGTCCATGTTTGCATGTCATCAACAATAACATGCAAGTTCAACAAGATACATGCTCTTCTAGCACATCGTTGCTACCATCCGTTGGGTTGGACGACTGCCTTATGCACGATACCAAACTTGGCATACAATGTTGGCATAACTGTGTTGAGGGACAATACTTCATCCATTATTTCCTTCTTTGGTTCAGCTTAGGTGGACATTGTCACCAAGTCTCCTCCTTTCTTGGTCATCTGTGGTTCCTTTTCCCTTCGCTCATTCTCAACTATCAGAAAACGAACACTTGAGCTAGTGACCTTGGCTAACACTTTGGTTGCATCAGCCAAGGCTATTGGATGTTTGTGCACATCAGTCATGATCACTCATTCTTCAACTTGTGCAGGAGATGTATGATCCTATAGAGTTGATACCTTGTGAGACTATACAACTCTATGTTTAGATTCGTCAAACGAGATGTTGTGCATCTCTCCTTCTGGCTAATCACAAACAATCTTAGTGCCTCCTTCGTCACTCGAGGCTTGCTCATCATATGGATGCATTGAAGTGGGTGAGCTGAACTCTTTGTGGTGAGCAATGAGTTTGGTGTCCTATTACAACTCCTGTTTCTCCATGTCTGCATCCAACTATTTATGTGCTTGTTCTATCTCATGAGCGAAGTCTTGCTCCTACAATGGTTCACCGTGTTCACCTCATACTAGTTGTTCTGATGAATTAACTACTTGTACGGGATTTGCTTCATCTGTTTGCACATGTTTCACCTCTTTCTATATCTGTTGCTACTAGGCTTCCCTCTCTTGTTTGTGCAGCTCTTGTTCCTTTTGGAGTTGCTCCCTCAGCTCATGCAATTCCTTCTCTTATCCTTCTACCTCTACACAATTCACATATCATGATGTTTCCTCTTTGCCTCGATAGCCATAGTTTCTTTCTCTACTAATGGATCTGCTCGAAACTTGTAGCTTTGCTCCTGCTCCATGAGATCGACAATCTTCCTCTTACCTTTGCTGCACACTGGTATGCTTGCCTTTGTTTCCACTACTGCTAGTGCTGCTACTAGTTCTTTCCATGATGTTTCTTCATGTTTCTTCACTAACCACTCCATAGCGAAGCCGACCGGTTCATTGGGTCTTGAGAAATTGTGGCAATATCTCCATGTGTCCTCCTCGGCCCAATGACATGCCCCATGGATCTAGTTGAAATAAACCCTCTTGTAGTGATCCTTCACAATACAATTTGGGTCATACGGATTGTAGTTTCCAAGGTCAAATGGGTACTTCTTGAATAGTTCTACTTTGACATCCGCTTGCTTTATACTTTGAATCTCATATAACCCAATCCGCAACAGAAGAGAAGGCCAAGGTGCCTTCTTCTTCTGGTGCAGTCTAGCTACCAATCCCGCCAAGATGTGATATGCTACTTCCTGCATGACATGTATGTCCAAGGAAAACTTTGGTAGAACACATGGAGGCTTCTCCGTGTTGAAAATTCAGATGAAGGTGTCGAATGGTGAGGCATACCAATCAACAATGCCTATCAATGCCTCCATTTCATCCTTCGACATGTAGGGTGGATCCTGTTCGAATATCATATTGTACACTGGGGTGACAAAATGATTGAAAAGTCGTGTGATTACGCCTTTGAAGTTGTATTCGGAAATAACTTGAAATACATGTTCACAGCAGTCTCCATCAGTGACCATGCCCACTCCAAACCCGAGAATTCCCATCAGGCACAGACTACATCTAAGATGTAGGCTAACATGTAAATCTTTTCATAAATACCTTTAGGTGACTATCGAGCCTTCATTACCTGTTCCTTCAACTGATGAGCCAATATGTCGGACCAGTTACATGGTTTTCCTTCTCTAGCTAGTTAGTCCAACGAGATCACCCAACTCTGTGGGAAGATTTCTATGCTTGCTTGGCCATATGGTCTACAAGAAAATATGACCAAGTATTGATATGCCTTCCATAGTATCTTTGTCTTGTAGATCTGGTAGGGTGTAAACCTGAATCGAGATGGCTCCTTTACCTAGTTCGTTGGAATGTCTCTAGAGTTACCACTGATATTGGGTAAGTTGAATGGAGTCTTCATGACAGTCATGGGCTAAGACATCTGATACATCTCATCATAATCTCGTGCCCAGAAGGTCACAAGCTTCACCCCACTAACACTACTCAAGTTCATAGTCTTGAGATCAACGTGAGAGATGATCTAGTGTATCATGTCTGTGCATGGAATGCGGGGTATCTGCATGAAATCTGGTACAAACCAAACTTGTGAATGTTTACGTACACCTAATGATCTTTGAGGCATTCCTTAAAAGTGCCTACAAATTCTACATTGATGTCTTGCTACTTTAGTTTGATGTCCCTGTCTAGATATAACTTTGTATCTTCATAGATCAGTAGACTAGAGGACACTTGCTCAACTGCTGCTCCAGCTCCATTTCCATCAGTGTCTTGTGATCTCACTCTCTTGGAAGCCATTGATCCAGTACTGCTAAGGGATAGATGAACACCTAAAATATATTGAGACAAGAAACATGCATGGCAAGAAATCTGTTAGCAAAAACCAAAGCAAATTCGAGGAATGACACAACACATACTTGGGGAACAGATAGGAAAGATTGCGCAATTTCTTCTGGGAGGCTGGGTGATCAGCTTCCAGAACTATGCAAAAGGCAGTCTAGGTTGTTTGGGAGGCAAGAATAGCTACTGGAATTTTCCAATGCCCAATCCAAACTAGTTGTTGTTTACTGGGATTGCGCAATGCGTAATTCCAACTAGAAGTGACTGGAGGCTCAAGGACGACATTGTGCAATTTTCTGGGCTAGTAGTCAATATCCCTCAGAAATGCGAAAAATAGCCCTGGAGGACAATGCTAGGTAGAAATGCACATTTCTGGAGAGGAAGGCAGATCATTCCTTCCCCTGATTGTGCAATGTTGTCCTAGTGAAGGCAAAGTCCGGGCCAAGGTTGGCCCGACTCACAGATAGGAAACTGAGAGAAAATATGACAGTGAATGGATGGTGACAACAAGTGAAATAAGAAGTGAGTGATAGTGCATGCAGACATAAATGAAAGATTCAGTAAACATATCAATATGCATGTGGGTGAGGCGAGTCGCTGAATCCGTGACTGTTCATGCAAAACACTTTCATGCATGCAACATTAGTGAGATAGAAATGAAAATTGAAATAGAGCTAGCACAAGATAATATACATGAAAATGACAGCAAGCGTTCAAATAAATCAAGCAAACATCACTCACACAAGCAAATACACAAAAGGCAACAAAAATGCTGAAAAAGACAAGTTGAGGCCACTTGCGTGTGAATAGATGACCCAAATATGTCGAAGAGTCTTAGATGTGTTGTGGGATGTCATAGCTCCAATATTGATGTGAAAAATTGAGCTCTGATGCATCAAATAAATAAGTTTTTAGCTCATGACATGCATGCCACAAATCTAGGAAAAAGCGACACTTGGAGAAATGTTTCTAAAACAACTTTGCATGTAACCTCCAGATGCTAAACATAGCTCCCTAAATCATGGGATTCCTTTTGCATGTTGCCTTTTTCTATTCTGAGAAAAATCAAGCCATGCATGCAAGTCAAGTTTCCTTGGTCCCAGGTGGAACTGGTCAAACAGACTACTTATGCATGAAGTTGCTCAACTGCTTGAGAAAAATGTGCATTATTGGCTGGGAGCTAGGCTAGCTTCCCTAGAGACTTGTGCAATTTCTAGGTAGAGCAGCTGACCACTGCCTAGATTTGCACAAATTTTGGGTTGAGCAGTCCTACTGGGGGAAATTGCGCAATTTTCACTAGGAGTGCTAACTGGAAGAATTGCGTAATTTTGTAGCCCAACAAGCTGCCAGAAAGGATTTCTCAATTTCTGGAGGGAAGGTTGGTTTCCCTCCAAAAATGTGCAATTTCTTGGGGGAGCTTCTCAACCTGCAATTGTACCAAGTCCAGGTAATCATTCTGTGAGGGGAATGCATCAAGATGTGATTAACAGATCGCCTTTGGGCAAGAAAAACATTGAAGCTTGTGTACTTGACAAAGCAAGACAAGGTGCTGTGAAAGGTCGGTGGGAGGGCTCCAAAACGAAGTTAAGGAAAAATTTTGGAGGGTGGTTGCAGCCACTACAACACTTGGCGACAAACTGGTAGAACTCCATCTCTCTAAATGGACATTGTTCATGAAAAGAAAGGCTAACACCTCGGGAAGTATTGTTCAGTTCTTAGCTCATCTTGGTTTCTCACTAGCTTAATTGTAAGATGTAGCATCTGCTAATCTCTTGGTCGATTGACACACATTCCAAGCCAAGGAAACACAGTTGTTTCGATTGGGTTTGACAGGTATATTGGTGCACAAGCAGTATAGTCGTCAAAGTCTTAGTTTCATCTCTGGTGTTGCTCTACTGCTAGCAAGCCTGGATAGTACCACGATAGAGTCACACAGGAACACAAGCATGGCTTGTTTCCAGAGAGCCTTGTCAGTAACCCAACAGAGTTACTTGCATCACCTCTCTTCGCATGAAGCCTTTATCTTCTTTCGCCTTATTCATTTTCATTTTTTGAATTTTTTCACTTTTCATTTTTTTTTCATTTTTCAACTGTACATAGAACTTATTCATTTCAGAGGCAGAAGAGGAATCCCAAATTATTGAGAGCAGAAGAGGTTGTTCCAGGAGAGAAGTATTTTATTATATCTATAACATGCCTATTAAGGTATTCCCCCTTGCCTTACTCTACTTGAATGAGCTGACAAGGGTTAACAAAAAAACAACCGACTAGAGAAGTTGTGTTTTCACCAAGTTTCACTTCGAACAATACATATTTTCCTGTGATGTATCATAGACTAAAAGTAACAACCTCTTCATATAGAGGCAAGATGATATATAACCAAGTAGTGATAGTTGTACAAGCCCTCTTATACTTCACCCAGCTCGTTTCAAGAGTCATACATGGTCTCATGCGAAACTAACCTACGAATCAAACGATCAAACTATATGAAAAAAACAAGCGAAATAACAAACAAAAAAGAAAATCAAGAGAGGAAGCAAAAGTGGAAGCACAACAAGTAAGTAAACAAGCAAGCAAACAAACAAACAAACAAAGCGAGTAAGAAAAAAAGCATGCAAGCAAATTGACAGAAAGAAAACACTACTACTCTTACACTAACGGTGCATGGGCCTAATCACGTGAAGTGATATTTCCAATGCAGCCACTGGCGCATTGGTTGACCCATGTTGGTTAAGGCTTGATCCGCGAGCAACCCAGCTATGCAAACAAGCAAGAAAGAAAGATATAACAATGAATACAACCACACTTCGTGTTTCAAAGTGCCTGTTAGCTCTACTACATGTTGCTGATGTTCAAGAAGCAGAAGTAAGCTCGGTCCTTGGTTTTTCTTAGCAAAGGCCTACACTGGATATCCTCACCCTTCTCCATTTACTCACCCATTCCCCTCTCATCTCCTTTACTAATGCTTTGTTTAAAAATCACATAAAACTCTTTTCTTTAAGCCCTGGGTGTTAAAACCCCAAAACCCCATATAACCCACGCCCATACAGCCGTGCGCCCCCGCAAACCCTTCCACCGCAGTCTTGGCCATTGATCCCCATCACCCTGACCCAACGACCCTCCCGTCACATCAAATGAACTAACCCACACAATTAAGTACACACCGTTCAATCACATCCATCGCGATCAGATGACATCCGCTTCCCCCGCAACCATAACATGAAGGCGCATTAACACACGATGAAAAGCAGTTTCGTTCCCCCCCCCATCCGCCACGCATCGTACGATGACTGGAATTGCTCACCCCTATACTTTTACCACCCGACAATCCATGGCAATGCGATCAATACTGCCTACCGTAGAAACTATTCGTCCCCGCTCGTTAACACCCACGCATTTTCTCCTCCCAATGACCGTTAGATCTGTCACCCGAGATCCAACAACCCGCATTTCTCTGCCTCCGTATCTCCTGATACCCTCTGCTGACCGATTCCCGCCATCTGTCCATGTGATTCGACGATTGATCTTGTTCCTCCATCTAGTTCGTCCACCTGCTACGAAGCCCACGTCTCTTAACTGCTCCGTGCACTCGAAGGACTAAGATAACCAATCTTCGGTACTATTTTCATTTGTTCCTCAAGAACTGCATTCGTCAGGGAGGATGGCCAAGAAGGAAAAGAACAAGCCTCGAGAAGATAAATGCATTTAACAGTTATGGAATTTCATCCATACGACACTCCACCTGCCCGAGAAGGACAACAGAGCACCCGAGAAGATCAAATTCGTTCACTGGAGCAGGCAGATTGCACCAGAGACTACATCAGGCAGTTAAAGTGGTTGGTGGTCAATTATGACCCCTCCACACCTAGAATGGTTGAGTGCCTATGTAATGAAACTCTTTATATACCCAGAAACAAGATGTAATTAGCGTTGATGGTTGTTGTTTTGATGTAAAGTTCAACTTCTGGAGACTATAACTGCTTCGATACTTGCAGCATCTCGTCTTCATTTTCAGCTAATACAAGCTTCTTTTGTTTTTAATTGCTCACTTTCCATTTCTATTCTATTCTAGGTTGTGCTTGATATGTAGTTTTCCTGAACTCTTTATGTTTAGCATCAGAGGAGCTATCATCCTACCTCTGTGTTTAAATCTTGCATGTATCAGTGAATGTGTTAATCAGGTTTCTTTTTACTTAGTGACAGAGAGATGTCGTCCTGTCTGTACACTAGGGAATTATATTTGTAGACCTCTTTACTGGTTGTAGCCGGCCATCATAAGGTCTTGTGCACCTGCTGGTGTGGTCAGTATTCTCCATATTCACCCAATCCTTAAACTGTGAGTAATTGGTGGTCTAAAGCCTTGTATTCTGGGGGTGTTCACGCATGTCTGGACTCAAGCAAAGTAGAAATGGTTATCTGCCTTGAATAAGCATCATGCCTTCCATTCATCCATTTCCAACATTGAGTTGAGTTTGTAATGTTCTCGAGCATGTCCGAGCTACAACCTAGGAGAGTTTCTTGGGGTCATAACATTAATTGGCACCATTTCCGAGGAGAGGAGATTGAAGCTCAGCTTCCCTGGGAGAAGAACACAGTTCCATACTTTGATGATAGACAAGGTTTTGACACATTTATGGTTGTAACCATCTATCTGGCGACTCTACTGGAGAACCTACCTGGTGGTCACTCCAAATTTTAGTTTTGGATCAGTTGTGAGGCATACCTGGAGAAATCCTCAGAAATCACCAGCTGACCTAGTGCATGACCTTGAGAAGATTGCTAAGTAGAAGAAAACTTCACAGAAAGGAGCATCAGGATCAGGTAAGCCTAAGAAAACTTATGCATCTCTGCAAGAGAAAATTATAGCTGAGGATATACAGTCTGAAGATATAGAACCTCACATTTTTAGTGAAGAAATACCTTTAGAGATTCATAAAGCTCCTTGTTCAGTCAGTTCCCCTTTGGATATTAGTCCAAAGAAAGCCTCCCATACAGTCCATCGTATCCCTTTTTGTCTGTCATCTGTTTCATTACTTCCTACCATTCAATCTGCCACTATCCTTCCACCTATCCCAGTCATGGCAGGTCAGCAAGCTCTCACGAAGATGGAAAGAATTATAGCTGCTAGGTATGGACCCCTGGTCTTGCCTGTTCCTTTGAATGCCATGCCTGCAGGAGAATATAAAAAATATATGCCCAAGTTCACTGGTACAGAGGGAGTAATAGTTGAAGAACACCTTGAATATTTTTATAGCTATGCTCATAACTTAGATATCAATGAAGATGATGTGTGGATGAGAGTATTTTTCCATAGCCTTGATGGAGAGGCTAGAAAATGGTTCAGATAACTACCCCATAGGTCTATAGTAGACATTGAAGCATTGGATGATGCATTCCTGAAACGATGGGGGGATAGGAAAGATCTGCTCTATTACCATACATAGTTTGGAAACCTAAAGAGGGAGAATGGGGAATCAATGCCTGATTTTAATAAAAGATTTAATCGTATGTATAACAACATACCAGCTAAAGTGAAGCCTAACCCCCACCTCTGCCAAACTCACTTATGACAATGCTTTTGACTCTGATTTCTACCTGTTGTTGAGAGAAAGAAGATGTGCCACTCTAGATGAAATGCAAGACGCAGCACTAGAGGTGGAATCAAATATTATGGCTGTGGAAAAGCTTAAAAGTTAGGCTAATAGAAGGTGACAGAGAGGTGAGGCTTCTTCTTCCTCTGCTTCATCTTCAGAACCAAAACTAGACAAAATGACTAAGATGATAGAGTCGTTGGCTGCTGAGATATCTAAGTTGAAAGTTGAGTAGATTTCTGGGAAAGCAAGGCTTCAAAACACATTTGCTCCAAGTAATCCAAACCCATTCAGAAGAGCAAATGAACAGTTGCAAACCATTCATAGGGGTAAAGAAGTAAATGAAGAACAAAAAGTTAAGGCTCCTTTCCAGAATGTAGTCATGGAATATGAACAGGTTGAAGAAGAGGATGAAATTCATTGCATGGAAGATAAAGGTAGTGCTACCGTTTTGACATTATCTTCATATGAAGAATCATTATTACAAGACCAAACCAGTCGGGAGTGGGACAGAGAGGCTGTTTTGTAGACTGGTGAATAGCAAAGATACAATCTGAGGTCAAAGGCAAACAATGTCAAGGAGAATCCTACCTAAAGAGCTGTTGTCCAGACAAAGTCACAGAATATCAAACAGAGAAGACCAGAAGATGATCCAATCATCCTCAAAGTTCCATCTCAAGAGGTAAGAGGTCCTTATAAGTCCCCTTCCCCTTTCAATTTTGAGTCAGAAGTCCAGAAGTTGAGAATATATGTACCTCTGATAGAACTAGCGAAAGTGAAGTTTTTAGAAAGCCTATCCTTGAGCCTCTTGAGCTGAAAGACACACAAACCTCCACTGACTATGTCAACTTGCAAGATGACAAGCCTGTCTTTGTGCGTAGCCCGATGACCGAACCTGCTAGTGACAATTCTCCATCATTTTATGTCTCCTTGACCATTCATGACAAAATCCTCCACAATTGCCTACTAGACACAGGGGCCAGCCACAATTTTATGCTTAAGGCTATCATGGAAGAGTTAGGCCTTGATATCACTAGATCATATCATGACTTATTCTCATTTGATTCAAGAAAGGTAAAATGAATAGGATTAATCAAAGACCTGTCCATTACCCTAACTTAGTTGCCCATGAAGAGCATGATGATGGATATTGTGGTAGCAGATGTCCCTCCCAAGTTTGGCATGCTGTTGTCTAGAAGGTGGATTAAGAGACTAGGTGGGACACTACAGAATGATCTATATTATGCCACTGTCCCAGTCTTTGGAGGGGAAAGAAGGAGATTGTATAGAGAAGCACAGCTGGCCTACATCATCAGTGATGAGAAAAATCCTTCTAATCATCCTATCTATGTTGTGGACACTGATTTCGGAGCATGTATTCTCCAAATAGAAGAGTGACGAGTCTCAAAAGGCCTCAATGTAGATTAGGAAACCAATAATCCAAGCGAAGGGAGAGCAAGGAAGTCAGGTTTGGGAGATGTTCTTTGATGGAGCATGTTCCAAGGAGACCGCAGGAGCAGGGGTGGTACTGATATCTCCAAAACAAGAAAGAACACATCTGTCTTTTAAGTTGGATTTTCAAGTCACAAACAATATAGTAGAGTATGAGGCTCTGCTATTGGGACTTAATGTAGCTAAAGACAGAGGAATCAGAAACATAAAGGAGTTTGGGGATGCTGATCTTATCATTCAGCAAGTAAATACAACATTTCAAGCAAAGCACCCAAGGCTGAAAGCATACAGAGATGAGGTATGGAGACTTAAAGATTCTTTTGATAATTTGTGTTTCTCATATATCCCCAGAGTAAAAAATCATCTTGCCAATTCCCTTACTATGTCTGCTAGCATGTTTATCCCTCCCATGCCTCCCAGACTAGTTTATGAAGTCGAAATGAAATATAGACCATCCTTGCCTGATAACATCCAGCATTGGAAAGTCTTTAAAGATGATGATGAAGTGAATAGGTTTCTACAAGTCATTAATGAATTTCATGAAATGCAAATTGACCAAGAGAATGAAGCCTTGGAAGAAAGTCCCCAATCTTAGCTTAGAAACAAAATTGGTAAAGATAGCATTGTCCAACTTCCCAACAATCATATACCTAAGGGTCTGGTTCCATTAGAAAAGTTGTTTGACCAAAACGATGTGCCTTATAAGGCTGCCCAAAAAGAATACCAATCTGCAGTCTGTGAGCGTAATATAGGGAGTACAGATCAGCCCAGATACATAAATCTATCCACCCATCTATCTGTTGCCCATAGTGCTGAATACTGCAATTTAATGAAGCAATTTGTTGATGTCTTTGCCTACGAATATAGTAACCTGAAAACATATGACAAAAAGATCATCTAGAATAAAATAATTTTGGAGAAAGACACCATCCCTTTCAAGCAGAAGCTGAGACCAATAAATCCTTTGCTCCTTCCTCTGATTGAAAAATAAATAAAGAAGTTACTGGCTGCCAAAATCATAGTTCCTCTTAGATATTCAAAATGGGTAGCCAATTTGGTAGTAGCGAGGAAGAAAAGTGGAGAAATCAGGTTCTGTGTTGATTTTAGAAACTTGAACAAATGCTCCAAGAAAGAGAACTATCCCCTACCGAAGATGGAGCATTTACTGCAAAAGGTCTCAGGAACCAAAGTTATGACTTTACTGGATGGATTTTCAGGATATAACCAAGTTGCTGTACATCTAGACGATCAAGAGAAGACTACATTCACCACTCCTTGGGGCACTTTTATGTATTCCAAGATGCCTTTTGGGATGATGAATGCTGGAGCCACCTTTCAAAGAGCTATGGATATAGCATTTGTGGGAGAGAAGGATAAGTTCATCCTTATCTACCTAGATGATATAACAGTGTACTCCAGCAGCCATCATGACCATTTACAACATTTGAAGAAAGTGTTCCTGAAGTGTAGAAGGATTGGAATTTCAGTCAATCCTAAAAAACCATAGTTTGCTTTAGAAGAGGGTAAGCTGTTAGGACATGTTGTTTCTACTGCAGGTGTCAGAATTTACCCAGAAAGTGTAAAAGCAATACAAACTTTGTCTATCCCGAGATCAAAGAAAGACATCCAGTCTTTTGTAGGAAAAATAAATTTTGTAAGGAGGTTTATCCCAAATTTTGTAGAGCTGGTAAAGCACATTACGTCCATGTTGAGAAAGGGGTCAGAGATAAAATGGACTTATGCAGCAAGAAGATCCTTTGAGTCCATTAAGAAAGTGATTATGGAAGCTCCCACTTTAAGAAGTCCAAATTACAGCAAGGAGTTCCATATATTCTCATTTGCCTCTGAAGACACCCTTGTAGTAGTTTTATTGCAAGCAGATGAAGAAGGATCAGAGAACCCAGTGGCTTTTTTCAGCAAAACATTAAGGGATGCTAATCTGAAGTATGATATCATTGAAAAGTAGGCATATGCTCTTATCAAGTCTTTGAAAGCTTTCAGAATTTACATTCTGCATTCCAAGATAATTACATATGTACCCTCTGCTTCAATAAACGATGTTCTAATGCAGCCTGATGCTAACGGAAGAAGGGCTAAATGGATTGCAAAGCTTATTGAATTTAATATAGAATTGAAGCCCACTAAACTAGTCAGAGATCAGGGCCTTGCCAGACTGATGGCAGCAGAAAATCGTAGAACGTTGGACATAAATCTCATAAGAAAAGACGCAGAAAGTGGTCAAACAGAAGAAGAAACGACTGAACTAGGGAAATCAGTCATTGGCATAAAATCAAGCTTCTTGTGATTGGTACTCTGCAACAGCTCAATTCTTGCTGAAGCTAGAAATCCCTCCAGGTCTTAGTGCAAGACAAGCTAGAACTTTTAAGCTTAGGGCAGCTAAATATTGCATCCATAAAAATTTGCTCTATTGGAGGGACCCCTCTGGAATGCTGTTGAGGTTTCTGGACAAAGAACAATCCATTGAAGTCATGCACCAGTTCCATTCCAGCATATGTGGAGGACACCATTATTAGAAAACTACAGCCCACAAAATCCTTAGAGCTGGGTACTATTGGCCCACTTTATTTTCTAATGTCTTTTCATTTGTTAAATCTTGTGACAGGTGCCAAATATTTGAAGGGAAACAGCAATTGAAGTCCCTGCCCTTAAAACCAATACATGCAAATGGCCCTTTTCAGCAGACGGGCTTAGACTTCATTAGAGAAATCAATCCACATTCTAGTGGCCAACACAGATGGATCTTAGTAGCCACCGATTATTTCACTAAATGGATTAAGGCCATCCCTACCAGAAAGGCTGATCACCATGTGGTGATGAAGTTTTTAACAGAGAATATCTTCACTAGATTTGGCTGTCCACATAAATTGGTCACAAAACAATGCAGCAACCTTCAGGGCAAAAGAATTGGTGGAAATATGTGACTTAATGGGAATTAAGCTAGTTCACTCCACCTCATACTACCCTCAAGGCAATGGTCTAGCAGAATCTTCCAACAAAATCTTGATAAGGATAATTAAAAAGCTGCTGGAAGACAACAAAAAGAATTGGGATTCTAAGCTCAAATATGCACTGTGGGCTAACAGAGTGACCATAAAGAAATCCACAGGGAATTCTCCATTCAAGTTGGTATATGGCACTGAGTCTGTGTTTCCAATTCATTTAACTCTCCTTGTGTCAAAGTTCCTACAAGAAGAGCAGAATGAGGAAGAAGATATGGCAAAAAGGATCACTGATTTAGGAGAGATACATCAAATGAGAGAACAGCTGGTTGAAAGGTCTGCAACACATTAGAAGAAGATCAAGGAAGCCTTTGACAAAAGGACAAAAATAGATAATTTTCAGGCTGGAGACTTAGTTCTTAAATGGGATGCACTGAAAGAGAAGAAAGGCAACCATGGGAACTTTGATGCATTCTGGACAGGGCCTTTTATCATTTTTCAAATTCAAGGGAACAATACTTTCATACTGCAAAGTATGGGAGGGGAGACAGTTTTTGATGGCCCAGTTAATGGGCGTTTTCTGAAAATTTATGTTGCTTAAGGTCTTGTGGCCTTAAGGTTGTAAATACGCTATTTGATTAGTTTTTAATATATGCTTAGTTAGACTCCATGCCCAATGGAACACTAGGAAATTTTGCTAATTGGTTTTCACAGGGAAGGTATTGATCTGCAAGTTCTTGAGACCTCGCAGGAAGGATCTCATCCCCAGAAGGAGCCAGTGTTAGCTCTGCTACATGTTGCTGATGTTCGAGGAGCAAAAGTAAGCTCGATCCTTGGTTTTGATCAGAAAAGGTGTACACCAGATATCCTCACCCTTCTGTAGTTCCTCGCCCATTCCCCTCTCATCTCCTTTACTAATGCTTTGTTTAAAAATCACATAAAACTCTTTTCTTTAAGCCCTAGGCGTCAAAACCCCATATAACGCGCGCCCATACAACTGCACGCCCCCACAGACCCTTCCGCCACAGTCTTGGACGTTGATCCCCATCACCCTGACCCAACGGACCTCCTGTCACATCAAATGAACTAACCCATGCAAATAAGTACCCACCGTTCGATCGCATCTGCCACGATCAAACAGCATCCGCTTCCCCCGCAACCATAACATGAAGGCGCGTTAACGTGCGATGAAAAGTAGGTTTGTTCCTCCCCCCCATCCGCCACACGTCGCACGATGACTAGAATCGCATACCCTTGTACCTTTACCACTCGATGGTCCACGGCGGTGCGATCAATACCGCCGAAACCATTCATCCCTGCCTGTTAATGCCCACGTGTTTTCTCCTCCGATGACCATTGGATCTGTCACCTGAGATCCAACGGCCCACGTTTCTCCACCTTCATATCTCTAGATACCCTCCACCGACCGTTCCCCGTCATCTATCCACGTGATTCGACAGTTGATCTCATTCCTCCATCTAGTCCATCCACCTGCTATGAAGCCCACGTCTCTTAACCGCTCCATGCACTTGAAGGACTAAAATAACCAGTCTTCGGTATTGTTTGCATTTGTTCCTCAGCAACCGCATTCATCAGGGAGGATGGACGATAAGGAAAAGGACAAGCTTCGAGCAGATAAATGCATTTAACAGTTATGTAATTTCATCCATACGAAACTCCACCTGCCTGAGAAGGACAACAGAGCACCCGAGATGATCAGTTTCGTTCACTGAAGTAGGCAGATTGCACCAGAGACTCCATCAGGCAGTTAAAGCAGTTGGTGGTCAATTATGACCCCTCCACACCTAGAATGGCTGAGTGCCTCTGTAATGAAACTCTTTATATACCCAGAAACAAGATGTAATCAGGGTTGATGGTTGTTGTTTTGATGTAAAGTTCAACTTCTAAAGACTGTAACTGCTTTGATACTTGCAGCATCTCGTCTTCATTTTCAGCTAATACAAGCTTCTTTTGCTATTAATTGCTCACTTTCCATTTCTATTCTATTCTAGGTTGTGCTTGATATGCAGTTTTCTTGAACTCTTGATGTTTAGCATCAGAGGAGCTGTCATCCTACCTCTGTGTTTAAATCTTGCATGTATCAATGAATGTGTTAATCAGGTTTCTTTTTACTTAGTGACAGAGAGCTGTCATCATGTCTATACACTAGGGAATTAGATTTGCAGACCTCTTTACTAGTTGCAAACAGCCATCACAAGGTCTTGTGCATCTGCTGGTATGGTCAGTATTCTCCATATTCACCCAATCCTTAAATTGTGTGTAATTGGTGGTCTAAAGCCTTGTAGTCTGGGGCTGTTCATGCATGTCTAGAGTCAAGCAAAGTAGAAGTGGTTATCTGGCTTGAATAAGCATCATGCCTTCCATTCATCCATTTCCAACATTGAGTTGAGTTTGGAATGTTCCCAAGCATCTCCGAGCTACAACCTAGGAGAGTTTCTTCGGGTGATAACAGTGCCCATAGGACATACGTGAGTGAAAGTGCATGATGAGTAGTCTGTGGAATTATCATAGTGTTTTGTGACTCTGTGTGAAACTTTGAAACATAAGCACACTCTTGACTATGACATGCAAGAAAACGAAAGAAACAAAGATAAATTGCATCACAAACTAGTGCTTGCAATGTAATATTCCTTCAATGCATTAGCAATGGGATCGTGTAGTTAGAGTGTAGGAAGTATGATCTGTGTATGAGTTGGATATTCAATATATACATATGAGTGATGAGGAGCCGTGAGTGATTGACAATTTCATGACTGGAGGTGAGACTAACCAGGGAAAATTTTAAGAACCCCCCTAAATTTATAATAAATGGGCGAATCTCCATGGTATATAGGAAAAATGGAAGGCAATTTTATCAATAATATGATATGTGTTATGCTCTTAACCTGCAAAATGATACCCAAATACAGAATATGGGAAGAAAAGATACCCGGAACACAGAATAGCAATGATTTTACTATTCAGAGAATAATGTTCACTTGTCTCTTCGAGGGGGCAACCTCCAATAGAGCAGAGCTCGATTACAAAATAAAACACGATACTCCTCGCAGGGAGTCTCTATCCTTTATATATGACTCATACATGCAATACCATGGGCCAATACCGTGGGTTTATTAATACCATCTATCTAATACTACGGCCCATTTTCAACTAACTGTGGTCCCGTCATTAATTGCGGGTTAACCGCTTACAAATATTAATATGGGCTTTATTTACTCTTGACTATGACGTGATCCCATGACATAAATAAGGGGGTTAGGGTGGGACCCTAACATGCCCTCCCCCTTAAGACTAGCCTTGTCCTCAAGGCTGAAGCTGCGGAAACTGCTGAAGAATAGTGGCTGGTTCCCAAGTTGCATCTTCCAGAGAGGTGTCTTTCCATTTGACGAGGACTTCCTTAATCATGCGGCCGCGCAGGTGCTTGTCTCTTGTGTCTAGAACCTGTTAGGGTTGAAGCCAGATTAACCCTTCTTCGTCCAATTCAGGTAGACTAGTTTGAACTCGGCAATTGTTCCCTGGAGACAAATTTACGATAATAGCCTGTGAGACCCAAAAATCCTCTCAAGCTCTTCAAGGTCTTAGGTTGAGTCCATTCTTGCATTGCCTGGATCTTTTTGGGGTCCACCTTGACACCTTCACACCCCATAATGTGGCCCAAATACTCAACTTCTTCCATGCCAAACGAACAATTGGACATCTTGACAAATAATTTATGCTTGCGGAGCAGGTGTAAGAGTAGATCTACATGCTGAAGATGTGCAGCCCAAGTGCCACTATAGATGAGGATGTCATCGAAGAAGACAAGGACAAATTTCCTGAGATATGTTTTGAGAATGTGATTCATAAGGCTCTGAAAAGTAGAGGGGGCATTACAAAGACCAAATGGCATGACCAAGAACTCATAATGGCCTTCATGAGTTCGGAAAGCAGTCTTGGGAATGTCAACTTCCTTCATGGGAATTTGGTGGTAGCCTGAGCGAAGACCCATCTTAGTGAAGAATTGAGCCCCATTGAGTTCATCCAGCAAATCGTCAACCACCGGAATGGGAAATTTATCTTTGAATGTCAACTTATTGAGGGCCCTGAAGTCGGGACACATCCGCCACTTCCCATCTTTCTTGAGCACCATGACCACTAGGGATGAATAAGGACTAATACTGGGACGAATGACACCTGCTTCCAAAAGTTCCTTGATTATTTTTTCTATTTCATTCTTTTGGGTGAACGGATATCTGTATGGCCGCACATTTGGGGGTTGGGCCCCTGGAACCAAGGTGATGCTATGATCATGTTCCCCTCGTGAGGGTGGAATCTCATGAGGCTTGTCAAAGACCGGCAGATGGTTATTTAAAATTTGTTGCATCTTAGGATGAATTGGCAGAGACTTGGTTTCGACGACCTGGATGGCATTAAATTGAGCTACCACTCCATGATTGCCCTTTTTTAACAATTTTTCCATCCGATGCGAGCTGATGATAGAGGGGGCTCCCGCCTGGAGTCCACAGAGGGTATGTGTGTAGTTGTTCTGCTTAAAACTCATATATAACTCCTGGCTCCTTGCATTTATGACCTGGGGAGTATTTTTCATCACAGTAGTAACATAGTCCTTGCTTCCTTCTTTCGGCCATTTCCGCAGGTGACACCTTTTGGACCTTAAGTGTTTGAGTCGTGTTGTGAGCCTGTGGGGGACGACCTTTAGCGGGGAAATTTGGGCGACTGTATTGGGCTGCTAATGCACGTTCCATGTTACGGGATACCTTGCAAGCCTCTATCCAAGTGGGAGAGTGGTGCAGTAAGACTTGAGCTTTGATGGCTTCTGTAAGACCACTGATAAAACATCCGTGTAGAACACATCTGAGAGACCCCAAGTGCGGAAGGCTAAGGCTTCAAAAGCTGTAATATATTCATCCACTGTACCTATCTGTCGGAGCTTAGTAAGACGACCCAAAAAAGAGTCCTCCTGTTCAAAGCGGTCTCGAAGAGCCTTGGTAAATTGGGTCCAAGTCTTTAAAGGTCCATTGCAACGTTGATGCCATTGCCACCGTTCATTGTCCAAGTACATGCTCCCCAACATAAGCTTAGTCGCATCATCTAAGATACGATTCAATTTGAAATACTGCTCCATTTGTGCTATCCATGCGAACGGGTGAGAACCGTCAAATTTATGCATATCCGACTTGGGAGGTCGCTGACTGGGTGGTGGGTGGGTGTGCCAGATGTGAGGAGAGTGGCTAGGCTCACCCTCATTATATTCATTACCATTATACGCCTCCTCGTGGGCTGGCTCCTTGCCCTTCGGGATTAATTGCTGGACCTGGAGACATAGTCTAGTAAGCTGATTATTGAGGGATTTCATGGATTCTTCAATTTTGTCCATTCTTTCATTGGCCATTGCTTGAGCTCTAGTTTCTACCATACACCAACCTGATGAAAAATTGGGACCGCCTAAAAATTTTCACTAATAATTAAATGGTACCACCGTGCTCAGCTCGTCGTCCTGATTCTGATGGGCTAGATCACCAATAATTTCCCCGAAAGATCTCAGACTTTTTTTTTTTTTGAAAACTCCTAACGGAGTTTTACTCCTTCCTAATCAATACTGCAGTTGCCAAATCCTCAAAATGTCCATGCGGCCAAAAGTCCTGCGAAAATTATACCTCGGTATAGGAACCCTTCACAACAACTCTGATCTGGTGGATCTGAGAGATCTGAATGGCGGATCGGATAGCTCTGGGCGGCGGAACTGAATGCTGTTGCGGATCTGTTGGATCTAATAGATCGGAATGACTGATCTGCGAACTTGAGACGACGGGACTGATGACTACTGCTGCTGCACCCCTTTGCACCAGCGGATCTGGAATAGATGATGTGCGATCCCCCGATAGAAAAGGGAACTATGGTCTTGAGGAGTGTCAGGTGCTACAGATTGCAATATACATAAGGGTTTGGCAGTAGTACTTGGCCCAATGTTCCAGGGCTCTAACTAAGGAGGATCGACCGTACCCTTAGTCGTACAACCCGACTACCCTATCGTATGAGCGAGTAATCTCTCCGAGTGTTGTTCTCGGTGTACTGTAGCCACAAGACGACCGACGATTTATCTATGGCGAGGTTTCAAGGGAGCCTAGGGGGCTTCCGATATACCCAGAGGGTACGTGGAAGACAGTCCGTGCGCGGTTCTGTCTAATGCGCTACTACTCGAAGGGGTACCCACAGGGGTTACAAGGGAGTCCAATAGAAGTGACCACCTCTTGTATTTCCTGCGTGCATGCCTCCCCAAATCCGCAGGTTTATGCGCTCAACGACAGATCCCGTGGTTTAAAGACACTGGAACATGTCTCTAGCCAAAAAAAAAAAATTTTGCTAAGAATTGGAGATCCCACCGGCCCTGGAAAGTGCTCTGATACCACTTGTTATGCTCTTAACCTGCAAAATTATACCCAAATACAGAATATGTGAAGAAAAGATACCCAGAACACAGAATAGCAATGATTTTATTATTCAGAGAATAATGTTCACTTGCCTCTTCGAGGGGGCAACCTCCAATAGAGCAGAGCTCGATTACAAAATAAGACACGATACTCCTCACAGGGAGTCTCTATCCTTTATATATGACTCATACATGCAATACCACGAGCCAATACCATGGGTTTTATTAATACCATCTATCTAATACTATGACCCATTTTCAACTAACTGTGGTCCCGTCATTAATTGCGGGTTAACCACTTACAAATATTAATATGGGCTTTATTGAATCTTGACTATGACGTGATCCCATGACATAAATAAGGGGGTTAGGGTAGGACCCTAACAATATGTATATATAATTTTTACTCAATTATAAAATCTTGTGTTTATTAAATACACAAATGAAATCATTGCATTTCTTTAAAATATCTTTTTGAAATCAAAATTGTTGGAGAGGTAAATCCCCTCTACAGATAGAGGCGATCCCTACTAGCCCAGCAGGGGTCTAGCAACAATCACACAATGCTACTACGCATATTCCTAATTACAATTAAACAAGAGGTAAAGAGCACCTACTTGGATTCCTGCGCTGTCGTTTGACGAAGAGATGTTTCCTTCGTTCCTTCGCTTCAGTTGGTCACAATCCTCCGCGATCTCCGCGAATAGATACCTGCACACACGAAGAGAAAGCAAACACAAGCGTGAAATCTAGTAAAAGAAACCATACATCAGTCAGAAAAGATGTAATTCACATTTAACCATTGCATAGACAAATGAGAATGGAACAATAATAGCAGTCATCTATTATTAATCAGAATAGAGAAGAGTACAACCAAATGTTCTGACGTCGGTAACCTTCTCAGGAGGGGCCAGTCAGCATGTATCTCAAGCATTCACCTTTGAGGATGATTCTCCCAAGACAAACAACTCTCACTCACACACAAATGTCACAAAACAACCTTCCCTAAGCAATCAATCACTTCCACACCTAGCACACCAAACCTATAGCAACAATCTGAGCACTACAAGCTCTGTACAATCCAAGCTATTCCAAGCTAAGTCTAACTATCTCTAACTAGCTGCTCATGGTAATGGTGAGAGTTTATATAGGAGAAGGAGTCTCCTAAAAAGGTGGAAGGATGAGCTTATCTTCAAGGGGAATTGTTGGAAAGGGTCGAACAGACATGCCATAGAAGGAAGTTGACATTCACAAAGCTAACAACCAAGCCTGGAGTGATCTGGAAGGCTGGTTGTTTGAACAAATTCGCCCAAACTGGATCAGCGCGGATTATAAGGAGACTGCCGCGCTGTCGGCGCGTCTCAATAACTGAGACAGTCATGTCAGCGCGGAAGCACACGGCAAAGGCGCGCTGTGGGCCATCGCGGAAAAGTGATGTTCTTCCGCGCTGGCAGCGCACAGAATACATTATAGAGCGCCTGTCATCGCGGTTATTTTAGGAACAGACGCGCTGATGAACAAAACTTTGGAAAAATGGGTTTTTAACCAGTTCAGGGAGCAAGAACTTAGTGATTGTGAAATCTGGGCACAGCAGGGTGACTGACAGGAAGGCAGTGAGAAATTACTGTGTAACAGATGCCCCCTAAAGCATGAAGACCGAGAGAGTGGGAGGGGTGAAATGCTTTACAACACACGCCGAACTGGAACGCCACCAGGAAGGACCGAAAATCTGTGATAATCAAATACATGCAGTCTAGGTATGGGCACAGCCATCCGAAAGACATGCGAAAACTGGTCTGTGGAATGGACGCAGCCACCCAGCTAAAGAGACCAAAAGACTGATAAGGTATGGGCGCAGCCATCCATCAATAAGTCATGTAATGATCATCCACAATTCGCAGCTTGGACCATAACAGACAAGGATCCAGGGTCTTGCGCTCCATCTTGACCCGAACAAAGTACAAGTCCAAGCATGTGAATACATAAGTTGAAGTCGAACATGCGTGAACATCGTCTGATTACCAGTCAATGATGAAAACTGTTAACAGACGCGAGAGGTACCACCAATAATGACAATGGTCCTCAAGGTACTATAGGTACAATCCGTGTCGTGTGAATCAATGGGCTGGAGTCGAACACCCAAGGAATCATTCGATCGAAGGCCAATGATGCAAGCCTTGTGTCGAACACGAAGAACCTGCCATTGAGGCATGCAGGCTCCAAGGCACCTGAAAGGAGTCTCTAAGTCACTTTCCCGGATAATGAGTTGGAGTCGACGGGAAGGGACCTTGATCGAAGGTGGGCCATAACGGTTCCCACATCATCGACACGAGACAGAGGTATAATAATTTGTCTGAGATAGCGAACAAGGTTGCATTGTGGCAGAAGACAACTTCTCTTGAACATGTGGCGGCACTATAACGGGTTTGGCAGTACTTGACATCAAATGAGCAGAGGATATGGTAATGATGACAATGAGCAAATGAGAGGCCAAATAGGATATCCCAAACCCATGGAGGCTAGTGAAAACAAGATGAGATGACCCCACCCAGACACGAAACAACAGAGTGCCATGTTCAAGAGCGACGTACTGCCGACACGACTATAATCATAGTTCCATTTTCCCCACCATTTCTGGCAGGTACCCCGATTATTTTTGGATGACAAGCTTGACGGGGATGACATATGCTTGATGTGTGTCATTTCGACAATACCCGATGTCATTGAGTGTTTAACGAGCCTGACAAAGGAAAAACTCGGCCTCTTTTCTTGTTTCGAGAATCTGAAAAGAATGTGGAAAAGGAGACTCCAGGGGGTCCTTTTTCGTACAGTTGTGTCTCTCGAGCCTGAAAAAGTATAAAACTATGCTCGGAAGAACCGCCCGGCCATTACGACCGAGGAGTACTTTTCGTGAATAGTGCCTTCGACCCGAAAAAGTAAAAATGCAGTCAAAAACACGTCGTTTTAGAGCCGATATCGAGTGCGAAACGACAAACACCCGGCAATCTTTTTAATTTAATGGTCGAAAAAAGAGCTTAAAACGACCGCCTTTCATTCCTTTTAATGAGCTGAAAGGAGGCTCGGCTATCTTCTCTTGTTTAACGTCGGAAAAGAGCTGAAAGAAGACCTCCATTTTTATTCTCTTTAACGAGTCAAAAAGGGAAAAATACTCGGCAATCTTTTCACATTTTACGAGTCAGAAAAGAGCTTAAAGGAGACTCGTCCTAGAGGAACGAGTGGTATAAAGGGTAGCAACTGGTTCCGGTAATGGTGGAACTGTTCAAAACATGTAATGGTTAAGAGGCTGGCTAATAAAACCACTCATCGCTGCGGTTCCTCAGGAAAGGATAAACAACCAAGTGAGAGCATATGATCGGCCAAAGAGATGGTAGCAATGGAATGAAACAACCAAGGCTCATCTAGCAGAATTCAGCGGATAAAAATGGCAATCACGAGATGTAAATCGGGTATGGGTTCATTTTTACACAAGCTTGAAACGAAAAACTATGCTTGTTATAAGTTCGCATGCCCCCAGCATAATAATGCAAATCGAGGTATATGCCCCCCAAGCTTCATTGCATTCGACAAAGTGGATGGAATGAAGGTTCACTCTCGAGATCTATGAAAGACTCGACTTGTATTTTACGAGATCTTAATCAAAAGACTCGATCTGGAAAGGGAGGTGTTTCATTTTTTAATGAGGGTGACACAGTAAAAGAACTATCCTCATAACCCGTGTTTCATTTTTTAACGAGCTTGACACAAGATCAGGAACTATGCTCGAACACCTAGTTGCATTTTTAAAGGAGCTTGACACAGGAAAGCGAACTATGCTCCGACCAGACCCAGTTTCATTTTTTAAGGAACTTGACACCGGAAAAGAACTATGCTCCATCCAAACCTAGTTTCATTTTTTAAGGAGCTTGACACCGGAAAGGAACTATGCTCCACCCAGACCTAGTTTCATTTTTTAAGGAGCTTGACACAGGAAAGGAACTATGATCCATTCAGACCTAATTTCATTTTTTAGGGAGCTTGACACAGGAAAGTGAACTATGCTCCGCCCGAACTTCATCATAATGAACAGGAAGTCGGGGCTTCCAAGAGTGGCGCTCTCGGTGGGAGGTCAATATCTCGGAAGTCAGGACCCAATGCCCCCAGGACAGTATGCACGACGGCGACATTGCTGGATATAGGCACGGGGGAGGTGGCCACATAGTTTATTTGCGGCGAGGCAGATGCAACTTGTGGATGAAAGCCAGGAGGGAAGGACGAGTGCGCCGGAGGGGCTTGTGGACGAACGAACGATAATTGATCGAACGTCACGATTCTTCCATCGTGTGGAAAACAAACCACACGGAAAAGTGAAGAAACAAGGGCTCCCATGGCATACACATAATCACGACCAAGGAGAAGATTGAAGTCTAAAGAACCTTGGGTAACCGAGACGTCTATATAGACAGTCTTACCCCCCAAAGTAATAGGAAACTTTGGAAGGATCCCTAATGGCTGACTCGTTCCTCCGTCAAACGCGGTGAGATGCGGTGCGACAGGTACAAGCGATGGGGAACCCAAAGCTCGCCAAGTAGTAACGGGCATAAGACTAACCGATGCTCCTTCGTCTAACATAGTGCCGGGCAGCGCCTTATTGCAAGCATAGGCGGTGACCCAGAAAGGCACGTGGGATGGAAGGGGGGGGGTAGTCAAACGACTCCAATCAAAGGAAATGACCGAACTACTTGGTGGGGGAACCATATGGTTGCCCCCTGCTCGGAAAGAACCGACTCTGAATCCTCGGGAGAGCTTGGGGTGGGAACACCATTATCAGGCTCTGGAGGATTTGCCGACACGAGAAGAACATGAGAATTTTGCTCTTCCGAAACAGAGTGCTTGAGAGGAGGTGAACTTGAATCAACACCCTTTCCGGCCAACGACGGGTCTGGAACAGACTGGGAACAGCCAGGTTCGGGAAGAGGGGCCTGGACAAAAGGGGAATCTGAAGCGATCTCTTTGTCAATAGGGGCGCGATCTACAGTTGTAGAAAGACGTTGATAACCGGCGGGAAAAGGATTCGGAGGAGCAGCAAGACTTTCCAACACAGCAGAGGCTTTATCCATGAGGGGACAAAGGTGAAGGGGATGTTTTCCTTCACAAAGTCGACAGGGGATTCGAAACTTCCCTTTCTCCTTACCATTCCCAACTGATGAGGTAGCATCACCATGATCATCAGTGGACGATGAAGGGCGGGCCGGATCGTGAGACCAAACTTCTAATACCCTGGGAATGCCAGGACGATCACGAAGCAGATGGTCCTCCCTGCATAATCGACAAGGAAACTTAACCTTCCGCGGAGGAGTAGAAGGTGACCCGACTTCGGGTGTACTGGAGTGGATAACTGGACTTGAGAGGGGGACTGTGTGTGTAAACTCTCCCTTATGAGACTTCTTCCTCTTGGTCTTCTTCTTCTTCTTCTTAGCCACCTAGTTACCCACATCGAGAGTTCCACCAGGCGAAGTACAAGAGGAAGACATAGAAGTAGGCGTCGAAGGGGAGAGATCCACCTTAGGATCAACATGACGTTGTTCAGGTGGAGGGACTGATGGACTAACAGCCGATATGGTAGGGACCAAAGAGGTTGAAAACAACCACACAGGCAACCCAACAGTTAACCCTGGTAGGGACAACGTTGCCATATACGAAGCACCAACATTCCCAAGAGGAGGGAATTGTCCTGGGTTCCCATCAGAGGGGGAACCTGGGTTAGTGAATCCTGGAAAAGTTGCCATAGCAAACGAAAACGAAACCTACTCAAGCTAACGCACACAAGATCTAACCAGGTGATGTTATCGTGGCCGAATAAACTTTTAAGACACAGGAACCAAACTTGACCTTTTCATGTTTCAAGAGTCGAGAAAAGGACGAAAAGATGACTCCAGTCTCCTTCGAATGTTTAATGAGCACGAAGTGACAAGACGCTCACAGGCACCTTTTCATTTAGGGAGTCCGAAAAGGATCAAAAGTGACTGCTCTGGAGATTCTAGGTAAAAGGTGTGCCAGACTTTTCGCAAAACCACAGAATACTTTTTAGGGTATGGGTGGTCAATCTTCGTGAATGCTGTGTTCACTGCATTGCGAATCGTAGGGCGGCCGACTCGGCTTCCTATGGATAAAGGATAAAAGCCTAGTGGGGTCTCCCTATATACGCGACGGTACGTGGGAGCGCAGTCCGTGTTAGACCACTATCGAGTCACAGAAGGAGGAATCACCCAACCTAATGTGAAACAACAGTGACTATGTTTAAAGACGCCGGAACACGTCTCTAACCTAGACCTCTAGATATTTTCGTTTAGTTCCAATGCGTTTTTAGATTCATTTGGTTCATTTTACAGTTGATCTTGAGTTTAAGTTTCGATTTCAAGCTCTATCGTATGTTCGCTCACAATTACTTAGATGCAATCTATATGCCAAAGAATTTCGTTTTGTTCGATGAATTCTAGCTACGAGAGGGCAAGAAATTTTTTGATCAAACAAGACAAGTGCAAGCAAACAAGCAGCTTAATGCAACTAAAGCGAGGAAAGGAAACTTTTCTTTTGAAAATGCAAATCAACGAAATGTTCTTTTCCTTTTCAATTTTTTAAAGCAAAGCTACTAGTTTGATTTCTTTTCAATGACATAAAGCACCTAAAGGAATTTGGAGGAACCGGAACACCAAGTAAACTACTTAATGAAAACACACAGAGTTCCCAAAACACTCAACCAAAGTTTCCAAATCAAAGGAAAACAAAGTGCTGCACGAGCTATGTGATCTAAGCTCTGCAAGCCGAGCAAGGATTGCAAGCAAGGAGGGAGCGAAAAGAAACCACTCGGAAACACAATCCAAAACACTCCAACAATCACTGAACAAATGCGAAGACAAGTCTGAAATCGATCGGTCAAACGAGCAAACAAGAATCCTACGGTAGGCTTGACACACACACGGCCTCTAGATGTCCTAGGGCTAGAGTGCGAAATCAAAAGAGAAAAGCGAACACCCGACGGACGAGAGTCACGACCAGTCAATTAGAGACTCAACACAATCCAGCAATTGCAAATGTAATGATGGAAACGCGAACCAAGCAGCGGAAGCAAAAAGGGAAGGTATTCGCAAACTTAAGAACCGAGCAAAAATGAAACTTTATGGAACCAAGCTCCGTAATCAAGCAGTTTAGAGTTCAGACAGTGAAAAATAAGTCATCAGACAGGTGGAGAGAAGAAGGGAAAGTCTCAGCAAGAGGTTCAGGAGGCCAATTTGGTCAAAAATGAATTTTACAGGCTCAGCGCGGGTAGCCTTCAGCAACTCGGCGCTGACAGGGGGAGGCCTGTAGCAACTTTGCGACGTCAGCGCGGAAGAACAGGGATAAAGCGCGCTGTCTCAGAAAAACGAGGTCAGCGCGGAAATAAAACACACAGACGTGATGACAAAAACCACAAAGAAGCGGGGGCGCGATGCCAGCGCGGAAGGACACGAATAAAGCGCGCTGCCCTTGAAAACGAGGTCAGCGCGACTATTAGATGTACAGGCGCGATGAAGAGAAAACCAAAGAACAGGGTCGCGATGTCAGCGCGGCTGTTCGGAATTAAAACGCGCTGAGAGAAAAAAACAAGGAAAGCCAAAATAAAATCTTCCAAAACCAAGGGCAGTAGCTTTTTAACAATAAAGATGCTTCCCAGAAACACCCAGAAAGTTCATAAGCAACAAAGACAATCCCAAAAACTCGAAAATAGGTCAATCAAAGCCAAACACAAAAGTGGACTTAAGAGACAAAAAGGCTGATCCCCAATGGAGTCGCCAAATTGTTGGAGAGGTAAATCCCCTCTACGGATAGAGGCGATCCCTACTAGCCCAGCAGGGGTCTAGCAACAATCACACAATGCTGCTACGCATATTCCTAATTACAATTAAACAAGAGGTAAAGAGCACCTACTTGGATTCCTGCGTTGTCGTTTGACGAAGAGATGTTGCCTTCGTTCCTTCGCTTCAGCTGGTCACAATCCTCCGCGATCTCCGCGAATAGATACCTGCACACACGAAGAGAAAGCAAACGCAAGCGTGAAATCTAGTAAAAGCAACCATACATCAGTCAGAAAAGATGTAATTCACATTTAACCATTGCATAGACAAATGAGAATGGAACAATAATAGCAGTCATCTATTATTAATCAGAATAGAGAAGAGTACAACCAAATGTTCTGACGTCGGTAACCTTCTCAGGAGGGGCCAGTCAGCATGTATCTCAAGCATTCACCTTTGAGGATGATTCTCCCAAGACAAACAACTCTCTCTCTCACACAAATGTCACAAAACAACCTTCCCTAAGCAATCAATCACTTCCACACCTAGCACACCAAACCTATAGCAGCAATCTGAGCACTACAAGCTCTGTACAATCCAAGCTATTCCAAGCTAAGTCTAACTATTTCTAACTAGCTGCTCATGGTAATGGTGAGAGTTTATATAGGAGAAGGAGTCTCCTAAAAAGGTGGAAGGATGAGCTTATCTTCAAGGGGAGTTGTTGGAAAGGGTCGAACAGACATGCCATAGAAGGAAGTCGACATTCACAAAGCTAACAACCAAGCCTGGAGTGATCTGGAAGGCTGGTTGTTTGAACAAATTCGCCCAAACTGGATCAGCGCGGATTATAAGGAGACTGCCGCGCTGTCGGCGCGTCTCAATAACTGAGACAGTCATGTCAGCGCGGAAGCACACGGCAAAGGCGCGTTGTGGGCCATCGCGGAAAAGTGATGTTCTTCCGCGCTGGCAGCGCACAGAATACATTATAGAGCGCCTGTCATCGCGGTTATTTTAGGAACAGACGCGCTGATGAACAAAACTTTGGAAAAATGGGTTTTTAACCAGTTCAGGGAGCAAGAACTTAGTGATTGTGAAATCTGGGCACAACAGGGTGACTGACAGGAAGGCAGTGAGAAATTACTGTGTAACAAAAATTACCGAAATTACATCGATAACCTAGTGGGTGTAGGATAAAATTCACCGTGCCATTCACAGAAAGCATGAGAAAAAACCTAATACTATATATAAAACCAAGAAAAATTCAAATTCATCACTTCTAGGGACCTCATAACCACCCTGCCAATACACAAGTATGTTCCTGTTTGCAATTAGAAAAATTGCCCAAATTACAATCTGATTACTCCAGCATATGTTCAAAAGTTATAGAAGGATGACTAGTGCAATCAATCCATTCCTTTTAGCCCTGGATTTGTTTCAGTTTAAAACAGAAGTATACAAATATACTTATCCAATGTCTATGCTTTAACCATTCACCTTAAGATGTTTTTACAATATAATTTCCTAAGTCTATTTAATATCTTCATTATCATAAAAACCAACCTATATCCATCTTAACTCCACATCTACCACTCTTAGGGGGATGAAATCTATTTATCCCTCTGAGCACTTGGTAGACCCAGAATTAAGATGGATCTAAGATGATAGAATTTCCCCTTTAAATAGTCTATGCTCACATGAATACCATGGCATTACCATGGGTCAATACCATGGGTTATCATAAACCTGGAGCTTAAAAATTACTATTACTAATTTATAAAAATTAATAAAATTAATAATTTATTTTTATTTTATTTTTTATCTTAACCAAGCTAAAATGTTTAACATACATGAAATTACAACATCCATTTTTACTCTTGATCGGATCAAATATTTTTTCACTCTATGCTAGTTTGCATATCACGATATTTGATACCTCTCGGGGGTTAGTAGATCCAGAGTAAAGATGGATCTATGTTGGTTTAATTCCCCCATTTAAACAGGCTACATTCCAGGTGAATACCATGGGTCAATATCATGTGCCATTTTGGTGAATACCATGGGTCAATACCATGTGCCCTTTTTATTTTTATTAATACTAATATTAAGGTTAATAATGTTTTTTTTCATGGTATTAATAACAATCTAGTCCATGGTATTTGTCCCATAGTATTTTGCCCATAGGTTTCACCTAAATATAACGCATTTTTTGAGTGTTGGTAAATATAAGGTGACTTATGGAGTAAATATAAAAAAATGTTTTATTTTTTTACCATACCTCTCGTTTATTTATATTTTTATTAATTTGCGATACCTCTTTTAAAAATATGGTATTTGGCCCATAGGATTCACTTAAATAAAACCTCTTTCTTAGCCTTCATAAATAGAACAAGGGTTATGGACTAAATATAAAAAGACGTTTTATTTATTTACCATACCTCCACTTTACTTATATTTTTATTTGTTTGCACCCGTGCATGTATATAAGGTGACTTATGGAGTAAATATAAAACATGTTTTATTTATTTACCATACCTCTCATTTATTTATATTTTTATTAATTTACCATACCTATTTTATAAATATGGTATTTGGGCCTTTGGCCCATAGGATTCACTTAAATAAAACCTATTCTTGAAAATGGGGGAATGGATTCACTTAAATAAAACCTATTCTTGAAAATGGGGGAATGGAAGGTTGTAACTCCTAATTTCAAGGGCTAAATTTACCATTTTTACCCTCTCCCTTAAAATAAGGTGGGCTATTTGAGGTGATTTGTAAAAATGTACTATGATACAAAATATTCGCCCACTAAAAATTTAAAACCCCTTAATTTCGCCAAAGGGCGAACATTCGCCCCTAAAATTTTCTATGAGACTAACCCCAAGAGAGCAAAGACCTAACATAACCGTCAGCTCAGGCTGAAGTGCCTCAACACTCTTGGGTGTTTCAACTTCATCATCAGATAGATCATCATGGACTAGTGGCTTCGAAAGATCAACTGTAATAGAGTCATGATCGTGACCAAATATGGAAACAAATGGATCACGACCGCCACGATAAAAAAAAAAAATGATTTCATCAGCATCCGCTTGATCAGATGAACCAAATAGAGGGGTAGATGAAAAGTGAACAAACTCATCCATTGTGTTTTTGGAAAAGGAAGATGAAATATCAAGTGTATTTTCAATGAATAACTTAGCCTCTTCGTTATCGAATGATGGACCAACATCCAACGAGTCCTGCGAGTGATCAACAATGGGTGGATCTGTGGATGAAGACACACATGAGAAATCATGGATGGCAGTCTCACCAAGGATGTTAGGAAAGAACGGAGGGGGCTCGGACAGAAAGGAGTCATCCTTCACCGATTATTGATGCTCAAGCTCCCACTCATACTATTCGTGAATGACAGTGCATGTTGGTTGTGTAACACCAACTCTATCAGTGGCTTTTTCCTCATTCACAACAAGTGAAGAGTCTGGAATGGATGAACACAATACAATATCATCTGGAGGAACACTCAAGTGTGAAGACAAAGGTTGTAGAACATAATGAATATGATAACTTGAAGGACTCAGAACAAAATATACGTGAAAATTAAGTGAAGTGATGTTGGGAGGATGTGAAAGCTGAAAAACTGCGTGAGCATGATCCTCAACATCACTCGACAGTGATGGAGTTGTTGAATGGACGGAAGGCAGACAGTCAGTCGAGATAGTGGTTGCATCCACATGAGATTGCACATCTCCCTCACTTAACAATGTTGAGCGAGGCTTGATCTCAACCTTCTTCTTCGGATGGGTAGATTTCTTAAGGAAATAATCAAACTAGTCCCAAAGATAGGAAAATTTCATCTGGCTCCTCAGACCTTGAAACTGCAAGTCACGGATGCGTTGCCAAAAATCCATAACTGATTCATGTGGAGCCTTCCGTTATTGTAACATTTTTTGGTCAAGATAGTCTAGATCAAAATGATAGAAAGTGTATTCAATGAGATCACGGAAGTGCTCAAGTGAGTGGAGATTGTCATCTCGTAAGTTGAGTAGCCATCGACATGGAGATTCGCAAAGTGTGTGTGCAAGCAGCAAGTTGCCCTGTTCGCCAGAACACTCATCTTCATCATGAAGCATGGAAAGAAATTCATGTAAGTACTCAAGCCAGGCCACTTTGCCTTCACCACTATACATGGAAGTGGACAAGAGATCAAAAAACTCCCCTGTGATGATGACATCTTCATGTTTCGAAAAACATCGCAGAGGGAGAAGGGTGCAAGAATCCATGAAAGGTAAGTAAAGGTTCAAAACTATATGAGAGGACACAACTTGTCATGTCGCCCTCCTTCTAGCGCCAAAAATGTTGACAACACTGGACCCTCCAACATGTCAGGGGATATCCTTGGTAATAAGTCCCAATTAGACCTCAGCCCGTTTGGTGTAGGAGTCCCAACAGCGGGTCATATAGCAATGTCGTGACCATGATTTCGCACTGAGAAAAGTAGGATAACTCTATTGGTAGGAACGGTGTGACTATTGCAGTGAGTCAAGGAAGGTGCATGAGAGGTTCTAACACAGGTGAGTTGAGATGAGTGTGCCCCTTGGAAACCTATAATAGTACTTGGATGGGAAGGGAACACACGAGCAAAGATACATCACAAGATGGAAAGAAATTCAGCTGACAATCCAAAGTGATGGTTAAACCATTCAACACATTTCAAAAAGATTCATACATACTCATACAAAACAATCCATATATGCATGCATAAGAAAGGAAATACATATGCCATTTAGAGTAAACAAGACAGCTAGAATACAATACAACATACGAATGAAACGTGTTGGCTATTATTATATAAAGAATTGTAAATTCTAGTCATACAATACATTCATGTACACCCTCTAGCCCCAATAGTGGAATGTTATAGCCACATCTGCCTACTCCTCCAAAGAGATGAACTAGCTCTGCATAGAGGAGAAGCCAAGGCTCATTACAATACTGTCCAAGATCTCTCCAAGATAGTCTTCTCAAAAGCTTGGCTAACCAAAAACCTTTACATTGAGTTATGAGGGACTATTTATAGGAAAGGGTGGCGTGACCCTTGGCATTCCCCTTTGTGACAGTTCAACTACCATAATGACTCTTCACCTTCTCTATGACTGTTACATCCAACTATTAACACTTGACTTACACTTGACATGAATTTACATTATAATGCACATGTACCCATGTGAAACAAAATGGCTTGAGCAAGCCAAGGTAGACATCACTCTAACTTAGACAACCATGGAATTCCAACTCCTCAACATCCTCATGTTGATCGACAGTAACATACTGATGCCAATATCAGTAGTCCTTGATGGTGTTTGTGTGCTCCGCAGTGACATCTGTCTGAAACTTGACTCTTTCCTCCATAGCATCTGGTACACTACTTGGGCTCCTCTGTCCAACTTGTCTGAAAGCACGCGCATCATTGTATTCAATGTGGCCGGACCAACAACATACTTGTGCATGATGTTTGTACTAATGGGCAGGTCTGGGCTGGTGGCAATGCGCATCAACTCGTCGAAGTACAAGTCAAGGTCTAGTCAAACCTGTTTCTTTGTCTTCACCTGGGTGAGATTCCTAATTGATGGGATCACATGTGTGCACACCACAACATCCATACTTTGAATACTCATGCATGGGAAGAATGTATGCTAGTGATGAACTACGGGAGCTCTTCATAGTTCTGAATCTGACTCCAGATACATGCTTTCAGCTCAACCTCATTGACCCTCATCATCTTGGACAAGTGAAGCAGGGCTCCCTTGGATTTCATCGTCCATGTTTGCATGTCATCAATAGTAGCATGCAATTTCATGAATATACATTCTCTTCTAGCACAACACTGTTGCCATCTATTGAGATGGACAATTGCCTTATGCATAGTACCAAACTTGGA
Source organism: Pinus tabuliformis (assembly GCA_031772625.1). NCBI lineage: Eukaryota > Viridiplantae > Streptophyta > Pinopsida > Pinales > Pinaceae > Pinus > Pinus tabuliformis. The sequence continues at coordinate 1,922,818,836 of CM062817.1, read as the reverse complement.
GTACAATGATCGCATAACTGTGTCAAGGGACAATACTTCATCTAGTATTGTCTTCTTCAGTTCAGCTCGGGCAGACATTGTAACAAAGTCTCCTCCTTTCTTGGCCATCTGTAGTTCCTTTGCCATTCACTCATTCTCAGCTATCAGAAAGTGAACACTTGAGCTTCTGGTTTTGGCATACACTCTGGTTGCATTGGCCAAGGTTGCTCGATGTTTTCAAACATCAGTAATGATCACTCAATCTTCAACTTATGTAGGAGATATATGATCCTCTTGAGTTGATACTCCGCGAGACTATACAACTTTATGTTGATATTCGTCAGATGAGATTCTGTGCATCTCTCCTTCTGGCTAATCACCAAGGATCTCAATGCCCCCTTGGTCACTCGAGACTTGCTCATCATCTGGATGCAATGAAGCAAGTGAGCCGACCTCTTTGTGGTGAGGCATGAGGTCGGTGTCCTATTCCAATTCCTGCTACTCCATGTCTGCATCCAACTGTTGAAGTGCTTGTTCTATCTCATGAGCGAAGTCTTGTGCTTGCGATGGTTCACCATGTTTACATGATGCCAACTGTTCTGATGAATCAACTACTTGTGAGGGCATTGCTTTATCTGCTTTCACATGTTGCGCCCGCTTTTGTATCTGTTGTGGCTACACTTCCCTCTCCTATTTGTGCAACTCTTGTTCCTTTCAGAGTTTCTCCCTCAAATCATGTGACTCATTCTCTGCTTCTTCCATCCTTCTCTTATCCCTTTGCATGGGTTTGATTCACATGTCGCATCGTTGCCTCTTTGCCTCTATAACCATAGCTACCTTCTCTACTAATGGATCTGCTCGAAACGTGTAGCTTTTCTCCTCCTCCATGTGATCGGCAATATTCCTCTTACCTTTGTCATGCACTGGTATGATTGCCTTTGCTGCCACTACTGCTACTGCTGTTACTGGTTCTTTCCATGATGCTACTTCATGTTGCTTCGCTAACCACTTGACAATGAATCCAAACGGTTCATTAGGGATAGAGAAACTGTAGCAATATCTCCATGGGTCCTACTTGGCCCAATGACATGCCCCGTGGATCCAGTTGAACTGAACTCTCATGTAGTGATCCTTCACAATACAATGTGGGTCATATGGTTTGTAGCTTCGGAGGTCGAATGGGTACTTCTTCATTAGTTCTACTTCGAAATTCACTTGCTTGATACTCTGAATCTCATATAACCCAATCCACAATGGAAGAGCTGGCCAAGGTCCCTTCTTCTTCAAGTGTAATATCGTTGTCAATCCTGCCAAGATGTGATATGCTACTTCCTGCATGAAAAGTACGTTCAAGGAAAACTTTTATAGAACATCTAGAGGCTTCTCCACACTGAACATTCAGATGAAGTTGTTGGACGGTGAGGCATACCAATCAACAATGTCTATCAACTCCTCCATTGCTTCCTTAGACATGTAGGGTGGATCTTGTTTGAATATCATCTTGTACACTGGGGTGACAAAATGATTGGACAACTATGTGATTACTCCTTTAAAAATGCATTCGAACAACAACTTGAAATACTTGTTCACAGTAGTCGTCATTGGTGAGCATGCCCACTCCAAACCCATGAACTCATATTGGGAACAGACTACATCTAAGATGTAGGCATCCATGTAAACCTCTACATGCATACCTCCGAGAGACTATCAAGCCTTCATTATCTATTTCTTCAACTGATGAGACAATATGCCAGAACAGTTACATGGTTTTCCTTCTCTAGCCAGTTGGTCTAGTGCAATCACCTAGCTATGTGAGAAGGCTTTTGTGCTTGCTTGGCCATACAGTTGACAAGAAAATATGACCAAGTATTGATATGCCTTCTGCAGTATCTTCATCTTGTAGATCTAGTTGGGTGTCAACCTAAATCGAGTCAGATCCTTTACCGAGTTCTTCAGAATGTCTCTGGAGTTAGCACTATTGTTGGGTAAGCTTAATAGAGTCTTCATGACCGTCACGGGCTTAGACATCTCATACATCTCATCATAATTGTGTGCACAAAAGGTCACAAACTTCGTCCCACTAACACTCCTCAAGTTCATCATCTTGGGATCAGTGTGAGAGACGATCCAGTGTATCATGTCCACGCATGGGAACGCTGGGTATCTGCATGAAATTTGGTATAAGCTGAACTTGTCAATGTTTACATACACCTAATGGTCTTCGAGGCCTTCCTCAAAAGTCCCTGCAAATGCTTCATTGACCTATTACCACTTCAATTTGATGTCCCTGTCTAGATACAACTTTGTATCTTCATAGATCGGTAGACTATAGGACACTCGCTCAACTACTACTCTAGCTGCATTCTGTCAGTGTCTTGTGATCCTGCTCTCTTAGAAGCCATTTATTCAGTACTACTAAGAGACGGATGAACACATGAAATATCTGGAGACAAGCAACATGCATGGCATGAAATCTATCTGCAAAAACCAAAGCAAATTTGGGGAATGACACAACACATACCTGGGGAACTGATAGGCAATATTGCACAATTTCTTCTAGGAGGCTGGGTGACTGGCTTCCAGAACTGCACAAAAGGCAGTCTGGGTTGTCTGGGAGGCAAGACTGGATACTAGACTTATGCAATGCGCAATCCAGACTGGTTTTTGGCTACTGGGATTGCACAATGCACAATTAGAACTAAGAGGGACTGTAAGCTCACGGACTGCATTGCGCAATTTTCTGGGCCAGCAGTCACTATCCCTCAAAAATGCATAAAACAGTCCTGGAGAATAGTGTTGGGTAGAAATGAACATTTCAGGAGAGGAAGGTAGAGCCTTGCTTCCCCAGATTATGCAATGTTGTCTCTGTGAGGGTAGAGTTCGGGCCAAGGTTGGCCCGACTCGCTGATGGGCAACTGAAAGAAAATATGACAATGAATGCATGGCGACACTAAGTGAAAGCAGAAGTGATTGACAATGCATGAAAACATGAATGAAAGATTTAGTAAACAGATCAACATGCATGTGGGTGAGGCGATACACCAAATCGAAAATCGTTCGTGCAAAATAGTTTCATGCATGCGACAACAGTGAGATAGAAATGAAAACTAAAATAGAGCTTAGAAAAGCTAGTATATATGAAAATGACAGCAAGCATTCAAATAAATCAAGGAAAGAGCACTCACACAAGCGAAGACACAAAAAGAAACAGAAATGTTGAAAATACAAGTTAAGGATACTTACTCATGAATAGCTGAGCCAGATGTGTCAAAGAGTCCCGGATGTGCTGTGGGATGTCAAAGATCCAAGATTGATGTGAAAGAATGAGTTCTAATGCGTCGAATAAATAAGATTTAAGCTCATGACGCGCATGCCACAAATCTAGGAAAAAACGACACTTGGAGGAAAGTTTATAAAACAACTTTGCATGTAACCTCCAGCTACTAAACGTAGCTCCCTGAATCATGGGATGCATTTTTCATGTTGCCTATCATTATTCCGGGAAAAAGAAATCGATGCATGAAAGTCAAGTTTCGTTGGTTCCGGGTGGAACTCATCAACCAGCTCGTCATGCATGTAGCTGCTCAACTTCTTAAAAAAATGCACATTTCTCGCTGGGAGTTGGGATGGCTACCCACGAGATTTGCACAATTTCTGGGTAGAGCAGCTGACTGCTGCCCAGATTTGCACAAATTCTAGGCTCAACCACCCTGCTAGGGGAAATTATGCAATTTTCACTAGGAGTGCTCATTGGCAGAATTGTGCAACTCTGAAGCCCAGTAGGCTGCTAGACAGGATTGTGAAAATTCTGGGCTTAGCCACCTTGCCGGGGGAAATTGCACAATTTTCATTCTAGAGGGAAGGCTAGTTTCTCTCTAGAAATGTGCAATTTCTTGGGGGACATGCTCAGCCTACAACTAGACCAAGTCCGCGTAATTAGGCTACGAGGGGAATGCATTAAGCTGTGATCGATAGGATGCCTTTGTGCAAGCAAAACATTGAAGCTTGTGTACTTGACGAAACAAGACGAGGTGTTGTGAAAGGTTGGTAGGGAGGCTCCAAAATGAAGCTAAAGAAAAACTTTGGAGGGTGGTTGTAACCGTTACAATAGGAGATTAGAAATTCCACTACAAATTATTATATACATTTGCAAGTTCAACAGTATCTTAGGTGTAAGGGCTACAAATAATAGTAGCTCTCTCTACAAGAGAGGCAAAGTACACAGATGAAAAAGAGGCTTGTAAAGAGATGTTGTGGATGCAGCAATTCCTAGGAGACATAGGAATAAAGTAGGACAAGTATGTTCTATATTGTGATAGTCAAATGGCCACTCAGTTGGTGAAAAACCTAACATTTCACTCAGAAACCAAGCACATTGACTTAAGTTACCATTGGATCTGTCATGTGTTGGACGAACGACAATTATTCTTGGAAAAGATCCATCCGTGCTGATATGCTCACTGATATTCTACTAAGAAATAAATATCAATTATGTAGAGGCATTGTAGGACTTGGTGTGACTTGATTCATGATTCTTCATTTGGCTTCAAGTGGGAGAATGTTGCATGTGAATCCAAAGAAGAAATTCAACTCCATATTACCATGTCGACGCCAACCCTAACCCATCGACAACCACGGTCATTTGATTTCTAGATTTCACTGTCCAACTATGAAGTTCACATGAGGAAAAATCTGGAACTCCGCTACTCATGTATAAATTTGTAATCTTGCCTGTGCCTCAGAAATGTAAGCAAGGCAAAGGTCTTCAATGTAATAGAAGTCATGGTTTTTTCTCTCCATTGCTAATGTATTCGTGTTTCTAAAATTTGTCTCTAAATTTTGTTGAGGGTTGTGCTCTCATGTTATTTGCATCTTTGTAACCCCATGAGTAAATCCTCTTGCAACACTTTGAGGTTTGGATGAAAGCTAACATTTGAGTGTGTTTTTCCTCAACAAAGGTTTTTAAAGGTTTGGCTAGCACAAAAATTATGCTCATAACGTTGAAGTTCTCCTTGCTGATGAAGTTCTCCTTCCTCAACTTTAATGGTCTTCCAAATCCTAAATTTTGCTTTTATTATGCTTATCCGCAAGACTATGGCTCTTCACTATGAGGTAAGAGTTGTAAACCCTTTAAATATTCCCGGTATTTCTTTTATTATAAATTTTTAAACATATCAAACATTTTTCTCTTATGGGGTTTTAACAGGTTTATTGCCCCTCCACTAGAGCGAAGGGAGAGTTAGGGTTATTGCTGGGAAGCCTCTATAGTTTTTAATCCACTCAACCAGGTTCTTATTAAATTCTTACTTTATTTTATAATTTCAAGTTCAATGTCCAAGAAGTCATCCTGATTACGACCTTTCACAAACTAGGATTTTCGTAATTAAGCTCTAGAATTCATTCTAGAAGAACTATCTAGGAAGACTGTTTATCATCATTTATGTTACGTCCTAACGGCCTCTTAATTTTTTCTTGTGTTATGTATTTCATATACTCTCTTAATTTTTTCTTGTGTTATGTATTTCATATACAAATATTCCAAGACGCAATAGAGAGGGTTCTAGTCCCAACATGTGAAATCTAAGTTCTTAGCTCTGTTTGAAGCATTATATCTGAGACACGGGTTTTTGTATATATACATATAAGATGGTGTAAATACATATACTCCAATCTCAACTATGGGCTTCTTTAAAGACAGCTTATATCTCTTAATGTTCATTATTAGTGTTTTGTTTGGCTATGAAAAAACTGGGAGTCTTTTAGGTGTAATCTTTCGATTCCTTTTGGGTATGCAGCTCGGTTCAAATATTTGCGTCTTGAATTTATAGTAGGAATTCCATATACAAGTTTTGAAAAATTTAATTGCATAAATATTGTCCTCTTATGGTTGGACTGTTATTCGTATTAAACTCTTTAAAGGTTTTATTCTTTATTCAACAACAAAGTAATCTATCATGCAATTGTAACCCGTTCTATATTTAAGTTCTATATTTAATGTAATGATAATTGCACCATCCTATTTTAATCTATCATGCAATTGTAAACAGTTTTATATTTAATGTAATGATAATTCCACCATTTAGTTGGTTAACTCTATATATATATTATTTTATTGTAGTTGTATAATATTAATGTGATCAACAGGGAAGACCTGGTCTTGAGTTTGCTCCATTCTTCACAGCTATTACATAGAGTTCACTACTATTTACCCGCATTATTATTTACCCTCATTCCGTGTTGGACATATAATTTTCCCAATACTATAGGTAAGTAACCTAACTCAGAATGTTTTCATTTACTTTTAAACCACAGATTGCAAAATATAAATATAAGCATATACACAATAAAACCAATACTTATATGTTAAACCAACTTGGTATGCTACATAGATTGAAAAATATAAATATAAGCATATACACAATAAAACTAATACTTCTATGTTAAACCAACTTGGTCTACCACGTAAATTACATTGGGAAAAAGGATGCTTGAGGCAACCAATGAGAACTGGTAGAGCTTCCCCAATTATTTTGACATCCAAAACGGTTTCTTGCGCGTAGTCTAATGAGGCGAAGGAGTTGTCCGGAAAGTTTTGGAAATTCAGGTCATATTTAGAGAAAATCCGGCAAGGAATTTTGTAAATCCAAGTTAAAGTTTGGGCTTCTGTGATCCATATCAAGTTTACAAAGGATTTTTCGGCGAAGATCACATGAGACATCATTTTTCGACGCGTTTCGAACCAACCAGTGTGGTTCATCGTTAGAACAAGTTGAAGAAACAGATCCAGCTTAGCAGGTTAAATAGACAGAGCAAAGCCTCCAATGGCTAAAAAGACAACAGCTACTTTTGACTAGGTCCAGGGATCAAAAACCCTATTTACTAAAAATAGGGTTTTTAGTAAATAGGGTTTTTGATCCCTGGACCTAGTCAAAAGTAGTTGTTGTCTTTTTAGCCGTTGGAGGCTTTGCTCTGTCTATTTAACCTGCTAAGCTGAATCTGTTTCTTCAACTTGTCCTGACGATGAACCACACTGGTTGGTTCGAAACGCGTCCACAAATGATGTCTCATGTGATCTTCGCCGAAAAATCCTTTGTAAACAAGTTAGAGTTGCTAAACTTCAAAATTGTAGGTGTCTTAGATGGTTTTTTTCACGCCCCTACACCTGCGGTGATCTTCCAACCGCTTGTAGCGAGGTGCGGCACCACCGAGCGCTTTCTTTTTAACAATATTAACACCCGTGGACTACGCCTACTTCAACATGAACATACTTAGCTTATGTTTTTTTTGCAACTGAATAAAGCATTATCCTTTATACTTTAGTGAAGGCCATTCCCAATTATTAACCATGAACAATAAACCGAGAACATCAACAATAAGCAAATACAAAGGGAGGGGCAACTCCAACAATATATTATAATAGCTTCTTCAATATTACAAGTAATGCTTGGCAAACTCCAAGCCAATACCTAGAATAATTTTACAACAAGGCATAGAACAACCTTTTACATCATTTTATGCACCTTTGCATAAGAAGGAGTGCTCACCCGGGTCACTCGTCCTTCCTACCAAATCCTGCATAAAATTGCACTTGTAACTTGAACCTTCGCACCTCAAACCTCAAGGTACTTCCACCTCGCACTTAGGCTGGCCTACGCATGAGGTATGCGTATCCTCCTCCAAAACTGCGCAAACTTTTTACCTCTGTGTGTATGAGATGAACGAAGATGAGTTGTTGAAATGCGTTGCAGCCACCTCTTACTTATATGCATATCATCCATGCGTAAAGCCTTAGGCCGACCACTTAATTTTGATTATGAAACGCCCCCAAGTTTGTTTAACATGTCGGCTTGGTGCATGAGTTGTTGTCCATTGTTCCATGCGTATAAACTCTTTACATGCCCCCATAATATATGTGTTCAAGGCGATGAGGTTCAACACTTAGTCGTTTTCGTTAATCGGAGGAGCGCGCGCCCGCCGTAAGCCGCAACCACAATCGGAGGTCCTTACATTCTCCTCCACCTGAAATCGTTGTCGTCCTCGACAACATATCATCCCGGTAGCTCTCCACCAAGATCATCATCATTCAGGATGTCGACCTTTCTACACAAGGCAAACATCTTTGCAACATATGTAGAGACTCTTTCTCCACTATGTCCCAGCCTAGTGACCACTGCCACCAAGCTCACCATACCAAGGTATGTATCTCCATAATCCATGCTCAGGTCCATGGAAGCTCCATCCATCTCATCTGCAACATGTTGTCCATATGTGTGTCTCCTCCATGCGAAGAGACCATCTCCTCAAACCAACTCCCGATGTGCCCCATTCAGGTCCATGAAGTCCTCTCCATCATCTGCAATGTGCCATCATCAATCATACCTGCTCCATGTGCTTGAGGGCTCACTACCATGAGAAGCTAACAATGAGCCCATCTTCTTACTCATCTAAGAAGATGTAGAGGGAGTAGAGCCTGAAGGCTCTTCCTCACTAATCAACTCAATCCATCTATCAGGATCCTCAATCTCCATCCTTTGTAGATAAGAAACCCGGTCTTCCTTCTGGACATCCGGCCTCACATATACCTCATCATCATCATCATCATCCTCCACCAACTCTAGCCTTCTTGTTAAGTCCAAGATGCTATCTGAGAGTGATCTAATGACCAATGACTGCTTTGCAAGCTTTGTCTCAACAGTGGACAACCGCTTTTTCACCTTCTCCTTATCTTCCGTTTTCATTGCTCCTACTTTACAATAAGGTCTCATTGCACCAACGGTAGGCACACCAATGGGTACATCTTCCCTTCCATCATAAATGTAGAGCTTCTTCAAATGTGGTAGAATCATAGCATCGAATTGTTTCATAAACTCCATCCCCAATACAGCTTCGTAGTCATCAATCTGCACTATAGTGAAGTCCACCTTTCCGGTCCATTCACCAAGTGTAGTGTCCAATTTCTCAGCTATACCAAGAATGTCCATAGGAGGAGAATTCACTGTCTTCATTTGTGCCTTTGCCGGTACAAACTTCAGCCCAATTCTTCTTGCAGTTTCCTCGTTCATGAAGTTGTGAGAAGCTCCACTATCCACCATAGTGAGCACATTAGTACCTCCAACCTTCATTCGAACATACTCTAACTTGTTTCTTTCTGGGTCTCTCTTAGAGACTACTTCTGTAGTAGCAGAAGCACCAAGTATCTGCATCATCCCCACAGAAGCATCATTACTCTCATCATCAGACTGTGCAACCGTAGCCACCTTTGGTTTAGAGCGACAATTCTTGACCGTGTGTGGTCCTACACATAACCAACACTTCAAAGGGTTCTTCATTTTCGGCCCATCCTCTGATTTTGAAGCACCATCATCCTTCTCCTCTTTTGGCTTTTCGGTCTTCTTCTTCTTGTCATCAGAAGTTTCCTCAAAGTGATCCACCAACCTATCAACTGCAGCAAAAGCTTCTTCAAGTGTTCTAATCTTCTGTCTCCTCACCTCGTTGCGTGCCCAAGGTTTCAATCCCATAATGAAGTTGCACACCTTGTCTTTTTCTGCCATGTCATGAAGTTCCAAAGCTGCACTTGAATACTCTTGCTGGTATGCTTGTAGGCTTCCTGTTTGCTTTATGTACTTGAGTTTGGTCCTTACTTCCCATGTGTCATCCTGAGGACTGAAGTGGGTCTGCAAAGCCTTCTTCAAGTCTTTCCACGAAGTGATGTCATCAGCACTGCCATTGGCAATCTGGTCCACCCTCCTTCGCCACCACATCTTAGCATCCTTTGTCAAGAACTCAGTAGCTACCTTGACTTGTGTCTCACCATCAACCAGGTTCAACCGCTCCAAGTACTGCTCCACGTCCCACAAGAAGTTGCCAAGAATTGTTGCCTTCCTTGTTCCATCATAAGATTTCGGTTCCTTGACCTTCATATGAGGCATTCCTCCAAATGAATTATGCCCCATGGCCCTCTTCACAATCGTAAGCTCATTCTTTGTATCTTCAAGAGTCTTATTCATGTTCACGATCTCTGCAAGACCTTGATTTCTTGATTCCTCAACCTCTTTGACTCTTTGTTCAAGTTGTGCACACCTAAGATCAGTGTACTCATACTGTGTCTTGAGCTCATCGTTCTGTGTTCGGAGTTCATCGTGTTCTTCTTTGAAAGAAATCTCCATACTCTATATCTTTTCCACCACCTTTTCAATGAACCCAATAGTAGTATCCTTGTCATCATGACTAGACCCGGCTTGAGACCCAGCTGCCATCTCGACCAACTTCTTCTTCCTTTGTGATCTAGTCTCGACCATTCAACAACTCCACCGAGTATCCTGCAACCTGAACCAACCCTTGTTCCACTTCGTGTGAAACGGTTTCCTTCACCTGCAAGTACCCTTATCACTGCCACGAGCAACCTTTGCTTACCAGCTCTGACCGAGCTCTGATACCAACTGTCACGCCCCTACACCTGCGGTGATCTTCCAACCGCTTGTAGCGAGGTGCGGCACCACCGAGCGCTTTCTTTTTAACAATACTAACACCCGTGGACTACGCCTACTTCAACATGAACATACTTAGCTTATGTTTTTTTTGCAACTGAATAAAGCATTATCCTTTATACTTTAGTGAAGACCATTCCCAATTATTAACCATGAACAACAAACCGAGAACATCAACAATAAGCAAGTACAAAGGGAGGGGCAACTCCAACAATATATTATAATAGCTTCTTCAATATTACAAGTAATGCTTGGCAAACTCCAAGCCAATACCTAGAATAATTTTACAACAAGGCATAGAACAACCTTTTACATCATTTTATGCACCTTTGCATAAGAAGGAGTGCTCACTCGGGTCACTCGTCCTTCCTACCAAATCCTGCATAAAATTGCACTTGCAACTTGAACCTTCGCACCTCAAACCTCAAGGTACTTCCACCTCGCACTTAGGCTGGCCTAGGCATGAGGTATGCGTATCCTCCTCCAAAACTGCGCAAACTTTTTACCTCTGTGTGTATGAGATGAACGAAGATGAGTTGTTGAAATGTGTTGCAGACACCTCTTACTTATACGCATATCATCCATGCGTAAAGCCTTAGGCCGACCACTTAATTTGATTATGAAACGCCCGCAAGTTTGTTTAACATGTCGGCTTGGTGCATGGGTTGTTGTCCATTGTTCCATGCGTATAAACTCTTTACACGCCCTCATAATATATGCGTTCAAGGCGATGAGGTTCAACACTTAGTCGTTTTCGTTAATCCGAGGAGCGCGCGCCCGCCGTAAGCTGCAACCGCAATCGGAGGTCCTTACAGTTTTGATGGTGCTGAATCCATTTCCACCATCAAAAACACAATTCAAACACTGCATCTGCAATATTTTTTGAATTTTTTTTACTGAGATTCAAGCCACTTTTAGCCATTCGGACAATTCTTCCGCCTCACAATTCTTCCGCCTCATTGGACGACTCCGTTTTCTTGAGAGAGACCGGTCCAATAAGAGATTTCTCTCGGCACCAACTAACCTCCCTCAAACAGAGTCTTGTTCTAAAAGAATTAAAGCTCTATAACTTTTTTATTTTTTTGGGTTTCCTCTAACCTCCGAGGCTAATTTTTTAATTTTGTTGGGTTGCCTCTAAACTCCAATGCTACAAGGTTGGTTCATGTTTTTTCTCACCATTTTTTAGTCGAATTTTTTCTCCGTTGGACTTTCTCTAATTATTTTATGAACTATCTGGAATGTAATTTGTTTTTTAACATCTTTACTAATTTATTAAATACAACAATTTTATTAATATAAAATTTGAAAACAATTATATACCTCACACATGTATACCTAACGCTTCATAAAAATATATTTTAAAAAAATAACTAATTACATCTCACAAGTAATGAAAAATATAATAAATAATGCAATGAAGAAATAAACAGTAAAGTGAAGAAATGATGTATAAAAGGTAACTAAAATATTTACATCTCACAAGTAATGAAGAATATAATAAATAGTGTAATGAAGAAATAAACAGTAAAGTGAAGAAATGATGTATAAAAGTTAAGTTGAGAATTTTATAATATTTCAATGTATATTTGATTGGTAAATTTAAAAATAATAATAAATACATTTAATTTTATTAAAATAATTAAATAAATTATTATTAATTTTAATAACTTATTTGATTTCGCTAGAGGAATAAATTAAAAAATAATAATAAATAAATTATATTGTATTAAAAAATAATTAAATAAATAATTATTAGTTTTAATAATCTATTTGATTTGGCTATAGTGATATATTTTATTTCTATAGATAGTGATATCTTTTATATATCTCTTATTTCAATATATATTTGATTAGTAAATTAAAAAAAAAATAATAAATAAATTTAATTTTATTAAAAAATAATTAAATAAGCAATTATTAATTTTAATAACCTATTTGATTCGGCTATAGTGATATTTTTTATTTCAATGTATATTTGATTGGTAAATTAAAAAAAATTAATGAATAAATTTTATTTTATTAAAAAATAATTATGAGTTTTACTCACCGATTAAATAACAATATCATAAAATTCCCGTTTGCTTAGTTGAAACCCAACAATTTTTTACAAATTCAGCCTTTTTTAAGGGCATTAAAAAATTAGGAATTCAATTTTTCAAGTGAAGAAAAAGCTTTGCTATCTTGTTTAAATGGTGTGTTTAAACCAGTTGAGTTTTGGAACAGGGAAAAAGATTTGCAATGATCTGCTCCGCTCGGTTTATTTTTTAATTTTTCTCTTGTGATCCGCTTGGTTAGCTGGCGAACCAGATTCTGAACAGCTACATACATATATATACATACATATATATAGATATAAATAATTTTATCAATAAATTCATTTAATTAATTTAATAAACGCATATTTGAAATATCTGAATCATTCACACTTCATTTAAAGTGTAAAACTAAATATTGTTTTACATTTTAAGTTTTTAATAATTATTATAATACTTCCCAATTATTATATAAAAGATAAATGAGTAATTAATTCGTCCAAAGGTGTCCACTGTGACTAATTGAAAATTTATTCTAAAATATTATTTTATTTTAGATAAATTTTTTAAAAAATAAAGCATATAAACTCCTTTACCAATGTTATAGTAATTTATTTTTTTTATAAAATATAAATAAATAAAGTCCACTACTTTATAACATGATGACAATAAACTCAATAATAATATTAATTTGAAAAAATATAAATTAATTTTTTTTTATTAAAAATATATTTTTGCTTTGAAAACAAACATCACACATGAAATAAAATGTAAAACCAACGATACATTGACACAGCGCGTTCACAATTGACAATATAATCTTAAAAATTTTGGAACAACATTTTCAGCTAAATGCGTGTCATTTATCATTTTTTAAAGAAAATGAATACAGTGGTTATGGTGTGTGGAATTTTTTTATTTGGAATGAAAATTTTAATCTATATAATAATAATAAATATAATTTTATGAAAATAATTAATTAATTTTTGCAAACACAGTAAATCAGAATAAAATTAAATTCAGCGAGAGTACAAATTCACTTTCTGACGAAACTAACCGCTTTTCTGTATGTGTTGTTTAAGCCGTTGTGTTTTTGGAACCGCGAAAAAGATTTGCTTTTCAATTTTTCAAATAAATAAAACTGTTGCTGTGTTTGGTTTAATTTTAAAAAACACATCTAGCCGTTTAAAATAAACAATTCAGTTAACTTTTTTTTTCTCTCTTTGCTCCCCTCAGTTGATTTTTTAAAACTAAATCTATCCGTTAAAAACAAACAATTCGATGATATATTTTTAAGAAAAACATCTATCCGTTTAAATATGCATTTCGACTAAATTTCAACATCGAAAAAACCTCGTTAAAAGACTCCGAATTAAAAAAACATATCAGCTTCTGAAACCCAGAACTCAGAATAAGGTGAGCTCGTCCCTCTGAAAACCCACGGAAAGTTAAACTGCTAAAGCCATCTAATGTCAATTACGAAGGAAGAGAATTTTATCTATCCAAATTCAATTCTCACAGGTAATAAGTTCAATTCTCATTAATAACATACTCATCAATAACGTGATAAATATATTACTGCTATTAAATATACAACATCACCAACGTCATATAAAATATATGAAAAATAAATATACAACCTCAATAACATCATATAAAATATATGAAAATAAAAGCCATCTAAGAATCTTATCGCCTAACCTACACTAGCCACACTTAGCTGGCGAACCAGCTTCTGGACAGTCCCATAGGATCCAGAATGTTCTCTATGTTGTAGTAAAATATAAAAAATCGGAAAAATCTTTACAGCAATATAAAACACCTCACAAATAAATAAAAGTTACAATAAATTTTAGGTTATTATAAATGTAAAAAAAGACACGGGGTAGCTCTACAACCAATCCATGTGTAAGTACAAGCACAATCTTCAGAGTTTTTACTGGAAAACTGACCAGAACATGAGAAAGGGGCTTAGTTACCCAAACAATATATGGCAGAAAGAAAATAGCATAGCCTATTCTTGATCTTCTCCACTTATTTCAATGCTGTATACATTTAGTCTGTTTAGAAATTACAACTCAAAACTCGTGAACGCTTAACCAACTACAAGCGAGACTAGGTGCACCAGAATAGGTCAAAACGGAAAAGAAACCCTAGCTATTTTGCCGGATGAATAAATCCTAGGATATAGCTAAGAAAGACGCCATAACTCTGTTACTCCGGAAGTCACACCACTCGCCGCTCCCCTGATTTATAACCTCACACATCCTTTTAATAGCTGCATAGGATTGAGGTAAGTTATTTTGAATGGTGTCCAGAATGAATTTAGTCTTGTAGTAACCCTCGCAGCTCTCCTCCAGCACATATTTCCTGGCAGATCTTGGATCTCTGTACTTGAACAAAATCTCATCCCTTGCACGGATACTCCGGTCTACAAAAGTGTTGCTAAACCCTCTCTGGGTCAAAGAATGCACGGCAGTGTTATCATTATAATGAACATCCCTCAAATTAATGTTCTCAAACTCTGCACTCAGTTTCTGAAATCTGTAATAGATCCTCTCAAACCAGAATGAACACCCTGTTCGTGCACCCTACACATCATACAAAGAATGGTAAGCCATTCTCCCTTTAACTGGTAAAGCATTAACCTAATTATGTTAGGTTAACATAATTAGATAAATGTTGTTGATGTTGATAATTTATAAAGATATAACTGAAATTTAATTCTAATCTTCTAAAGGCATAGAGGGAACCAGGCAAGTTACCTGCTCGTACTCTTTAACGAGCCTACATTGTCCAACGACAGTGATGTGGCGAATTCGAAGCCGGCGAGCATGTCGAAGACCAGCAATTAGGGCTTTGTAACTAGCAATTGCCCTGCTTACTCTTAATCAAACATTGAGACATGCGTTGAAATTCTCCAGAACAGTGCCATCATGGTCGTTAAAGATAACGAAGGCAATGCTGCCATAACCGGGGTTTGGTCTGCATGATGCGCCAAAGTGGAGTGTGGCATGTAATTCCGTTCGAGGGTACCTTCTTGTTGCTTCCATTGCTCCTCTGTCAACTGTCTCCATAGTGTTCAGAACTGAGTTTCTTGTTCTTGTAATGTTGAGCCAAGCCAAGACGGGACGTTTCCAGGTTCGGTTGGCGAAGCAGGACGTGGTCCGTAGCTCAATGTCGAGGTCCACGTAGGCCACAGCTTGGACAAGTAGCGTCTTTGAAATGCTGAGGGTTGCATGAGTGGAGGCTTGCCACATGGATATACGGTCAAAACCTGGAGCGACTAATGGCGGAGGAGTAAATGTTCACTGATGTGTGGTGGACCCAGGTAAGGCACCGATCTCAATTCAAAAATGCCCCCAAAACTGAAACGTTGATGAGATGCTCGTGGGTGCTGTTGCTCCGTCGATCCCTTGTCATTGAATCCGTTTTTCATTTTGACAGGAAAAAATATTGTTAGGGTATGTTTGAAGAGAAACTAAACAGTGACATAATATATGTTTATGTTTAGTATTTTGAAGGTGTTAGGACATTGTGCAAGTGAAATAAGTTGTAAATAAAAAATTATAAAAATAGGTTGGTTGTGTTAGAGTTTGATATATAATCATATGAAACGAAAAAAATGCTAGATCATTGTAAGCAAAAGAAATTATTACCCAAAATTTTTTAGCATCCATGATTACTAGTCACTACAATAGAGATGAGTACTACAATAGAGATGCGTTTTACGGATGTTTTTTTTCTTTTCTTTTTAGGGATGTTTTTTTCTTTTTTTTGCTTTTTTCCGAAAGACTTTCATGCATGCTCTGGAAGGTTATGAAGAAGATTGCGGAGTTTTTGAGGGAAATGCGCAACTTGCCCACACATGCATCACACATCATCTTGAGGAATGCTTCTAGGTAATTCTTGGGCCGAGTGGCTCTTGCTACCTCTCATGCTCTGCGCAATTTCCCAGCTAAGGAGAAGGTCCCCACTCGTTCAATGCATTTTCTGAGCCGAAGCCTAGTGCCTCGATGTTCTGCACTGCTCTGCGCCTTTTTTGGCATATTTCTAGAGAGCAATGCTGACATACTGCTTTGTGCATTTCTGGAGAGCATTGCTAACTCACAGGCTGCTTTGTGCAATCCCTGAGAGCAAGGTTGACTTCCCTCCATCATTGTCCAGACAAGGTAAGGACTAGATTCAAAACAAGTCACAGGGTCAACTTATGATCGCAAAACAAGACAAGTTAGAAAACGCAAGATGTCAGGCAAAAGATACCTTCAAATAAAATATAAGTACATGTGCAGTGCAAGACATGCTGCTAAGAATTTAAGAGGGAGGCTCCAAAACAAAGCAAAGGAAAAAATTTGGACGGTGGTTTTAGCCGCTACAACATCACAGTCAGATGTCAGGCAAAAGATACCTTCAAATAAAATATAAGTACGTGCGCAGTGCAAGACATGCTGCTAAGAATTTAAGAGGGAGGCTCCAAAACAAAGCAAAGGAAAAATTTTGGACGATGGTTTTAGCCGCTACAACATCACAGTCACATGTCAGGCAAAAGATACCTTCAAATAAAATATAAGTACGTGCGCAGTGCAAGACATGCTGCTAAGAATTTAAGAGGGAGGCTCCAAAACAAAGCAAAGGTAAAATTTTGGACGGTGGTTTTAGCCGCTACAACATCACAGTCAGATGTCAGGCAAAAGATACCTTCAAATAAAATATAAGTATGTTCGCAGTGCAAGACATGCTGCTAAGAATTTAAGAGGGAGGCTCCAAAACAAAGCAAAGGAAAAATTTTGGACTGTGGTTTTAGCCGCTACAACATCACAGTCAGATGTCAGGCAAAAGATACCTTCAAATAAAATATAAGTATGTGCGCAGTGCAAGACATGCTGCTAAGAATTTAAGAGGGAGGCTCCAAAACAAAGCAAAGGAAAAATTTTGGACGGTGGTTTTAGCCCCTACAACATCACAGTCATGTATTTTTGCATTAAGATTTTAATTTCATTATAATGTTGTGACTATCACATGGTATTCATGGAAAATTTTAGGGTCGAATTTTCGCCATGGACGAAATTAAGGGGTTTTATAATTTTATTGGACGAATATTTTGTATCACAGTACATTGTTAGGTATGGAGGTTAGCCCACCTTATGTTAAGAGAGGGAGGGAAAAAAGTAAATTTAGCCCTTGAAATTAGGAGTTACAACCTTCGTATTTATGATAATTATTTCACCTTCCACATTCACTGTTAAAAAAAAAAAAAAAACTTTCATTTTCCCTTATTTCATGGTATTGTGGTTAATTTCTAGAAAATGACATTATTTTTTGGAACAAATGGTCACAAAAGAATAATTCATTTTATTTAAAAATTCAAGTCTTTTATTTTCATGTTTATTTAAAGATTGAATAATGTTCTTGCCATATGCCAAGTTTGCATTTCTTTAGTCATAATCATATAAAGAATAATGGAAAACATCTTTTTATATTTACTCCATAAGTCACCTTATATTTACGTGTAAATAAATAAAAATATCAATAAAGTGGAGTATGCTAAATAAATAAAACATATTTTTATACTTACTCCAAAGGTATAGTAAATAAATATAAATATAAATAAACTAGAGGCATGGTAAATAAATAAAACCTATTTTTATATTTAGTCCATAACCCTCTTTCTATTTAAGAAGGCTCAAAAAAGAGGTTTTATCTAACTGAATCATATGGGCCGAATACCATGGGTCAAATTATTATTAATACCACGCAAAAAAACATTATTAACCCTAATATTAGTATTAATAAAAAAAGATGCTGCATGGTATTGACCCATGGTATTCACGTGGAATGTAGGCTATTTAAAGGGGGAATTAAACCGGCATAGATCCATCTTTACTCTGGATCTACTAAGCCCTACGAGGGATCAAATATCATGATATGCAAACTAGCATAGAGTGAAAAACATTTGATCCTCCCGGTTGGTAGATCAAGGGTAAAAATGGATTTTGTAATTTAATATCACTTAAACATTTTAATTTGGTTAAAATAAAAATTAATTATTAATTTTATTAATTTTTATAAATTACTAATAGTAGTTTTTAAGCTCCAAGTTTATGATAACCCATGGTATTGACCCATGGTAATATCATGGTATTCATGTGAGCATAGACTATTTAAAGGGGAAATTCTATCAACTTAGATCCATCTTAATTCCGGATTTACCAAGTACTGAGAGGGATAAATAGATTTCATCCCTCCAAGAGTGGTAGAAATGGAGTTAAGATGGATATAGGTTGGTTTTTATGATAATGAAGATATTAAATAGACTTAGGAAATTATATTATAAAAACATCTTAAGGTAAATGGTTAAAGCTACATTTAGTCGCTTCACAAAATTTAGTAAAAAATACCAATATCTCGATTAATATTGGTTTTTCTGATTTAACAAAAAAAACCAAAACAATGAAATCTTATTACTCTTTCCGCATCACCCTAGCAGAAGAGAGATAGTCAGTGCCCAGATTTCCTGCCATTTTCAAATATTATCAATATGATATCTTCATGAAAAAGTTAAGGTACTGATGTTGGATTAGTTTTTTGAAAAATATGTTGGTTTGCACAACCTTTCATCTTCTATGTTTTTCTTAATTTGTCGTAATGATCTATAGGGGTTGGGCCAGTGCACCATATTGTCTTAAAAGGTGGAGATTATGCACCAATAAGGAAATTAATCCACATGTTACAATGTTGTTAAAAAATGCAAGACGTATGAAGGTAGTGAATTATGCTAATAAGCAATTTAGATTGGGAGAGACGTAATTAAATTTTATTATTTAATTGAAGACTTTCAATTAAAATAATAATAAATATATATGTATATATTAATATATTGATTGGAAGGCTTCCGACAATGGTCACTCCTTTCCATTAGATGCCCTTCAGACCTTTGGGATACCTACTACTTTCTTATATTATATAGTTGGGTCTTGCTACTTGTTGGCGTGTTGGGGTAAACAAAATGTGTTTTTTTATCTCGCATTTGGAGTCTATGGAACAAGAAAGAAATTTGATAGCTTGACAAAAGTGGTACAAAATATGTTTTTTTTATCTCATGGTTGGACTCTATGGAATAAGAAAGAAATTTGATAGCTTGACAAAAGTGGTAGAGAAAAGATTATTCTCTCCTACCTTGACAGAACTGGTGGTCAAGATCAACACCTACAAGAAATTTGTTGTGGAATATTATCAAAATATGCGAGAGTGTACAGTGAGAACCTTGACAAACATGGCCACTGAAACTTGCAACATCGTTTGTAGGAAGAGAAAACTATGTTCCTTTTTTCCAAACATGTATGTTAGTATATTACAATTTAATGAATATGTCTTCCTATTATCATATATAGTTTCATACTTTAACAAAACATTTGCCAAGACTTCACTTTTTATTATTCAGTGAAAGATTTGCCAAGATCTTAGAAGATTTTATAATTCAGTGATAGATTCGCCATGACTTTACAAGATAATATAATCCGGTGAGAGATTCGCCAAAAATATTATATTATTGATAAAATCGCCTCCCATTTTTCCTATGTATCATGGGGATTCGCCCATTTACTATACATATAAATTTAGGGTAGTTCTTAAAATTTTCCCTAATGGTATTGACCTTGACCACTAGGTTGTGATAATGTTAATGTTTAAACCATCCCTATTGCATTTGCAGTATCTTTAACATAGGTGAGTGGGGAGGGTCAGATCAGTTGAGACCCGACAGGGTCACTTAGAATTATGAAATCTTGTAAATTATAATGTTTATTGAACCCTCGAGAAGTCGCTAGTTGGCATGCCCTAATTTCCCTGTTAGAGATATCGTGTCATAGATTGGGACAGGTGAGGTGTCACCAAATCCATAGTGTTGATGAGCTAAGCTTCAAATCAATGATGGTTAGGGAAAGCTATTAGTTATGGGATAACTACACCTCTCCCACCATCCCTTACCACCCTCATTTTCTTATCTCCGCCACTTAGACAAGCTTTGCAAGTTTTCCTCTTGCATGGTCGGTAATGCAAACATTTACGTTGCCTGTCTCCCCTTCACAATATTCCAAGGTCTTAGACCAATGTGGCTTCCTTGCATCTAGGTAAAATTTTCAAATATTAAAGTATTTCCCTTTTGTTACACAAACGTTCCAAGGTGTTCTCTCATCTTGTGACAAATATCTTGTTTAACTTATATTGTGTTAGATTAATGGTAGGGTGTCAGTTCTTTGAGGTTTCTTGTCAATGTTACATGTGAAGCCAAAGAAGGAATTCAACTCCACAATCTGGCATTGACTCTCTGAAAACCACGCCGATGCAAAACCTAAAACACTGAAAACCATCGTCATTTGACTTCTAGATTTCACTGTGCAGCCATGAATTTCACATGAGGAAAAATATAGAACCCTTCTCTCCCCATCTATAAATTTGTAATATTGCCTCTTCGTGAGCAATGTAAGGAAGGAAAATGCCTTCAATGTAATTGAAGTTTGTGGTTTTTTCTCTGCGTTGCTAATGTATTATGTTTCTAATTGTCTTTTGTTGTGATTTACTTAGCTCTGCTCTATAACTCCATCAAATATTATGAAAGTTGTGTTCAGATTTCGGTTGGGCCTCACTGTGGAAACCATCATCCCAAGAGCACTCCCCTGCAAGAAACATAATCCTTATTAATTATGGGTGACTTCAAGGTTAGTGGGATTCATGGTGAAGATTGCATAAATATTTTCTATGATTTGTAAGTATTCTACTTGTATGTTCACCATGTGTTTCTCATTCAAAACCTGCGAGTGTTGCCTCAATTTTCTCTGTTGTTGCTTCCCTTAAGAGTGCAAAGTGTAGAGAATATATGAGAGTCAAGTTACCAAAGAGCGCTAAGGATTTTTCTAATGAATAGGTCGTGCGAAATTGTTTCCTTCAACAAGGGGATTTCAATGAGTTACGTGCATATGGAAAATGAGGAGAAGTTATTGAAATAGAAAAGTATGAATGATGAGGAAATGATTTCATGTCATGAATTGGTATAAATAAGTGTCTGATTTGGATTAGTGAACATATGTGATAAGTTTTTTTTTATATTTATTATTGTTGTAAGACCCACGCAATTTATATTTTTTAAGTTGCGTTTGATGTGTCTAGTTTAATGTATTTAAAAAAATAAAAATAAAAATAAAAAGAGAAGAAAATAAGTAATTAAAATATATGTTTTTTTTTTAAAGAAGATTTATTTTGGCAAAAAGGTGTAGTAATTAACACCTTATTTTGTAAGTGGAGTTTGATTTTTGAGGGTATGAATTTTATAACGGAGACAACTTCATTTATAGATATGACTACGCTGAGGAGGGCTAATTTTTCCTATGGAAATAATAGATGCGGGATATACTAATTTTAAAATATTATTATATGGCAAATTTTTCCTATGGAAATAATAGATGCTGGATATACTAATTTTAAAATATTAGTATTTGTTGATAGAGGGCATGGAAAAGAAATCCTCATTGATGACAAATGAAGATTGGAATAAGCTATATAGAAAGATGATGAAGATTGGAATAAACTATATAGAAAGGTGATTGCAACAATTTGCCAATATCTAGCAAAGAATGTGTA
This sequence comes from Pinus tabuliformis, assembly GCA_031772625.1. Lineage (NCBI taxonomy): Eukaryota > Viridiplantae > Streptophyta > Pinopsida > Pinales > Pinaceae > Pinus > Pinus tabuliformis. The sequence continues at coordinate 1,922,796,701 of CM062817.1, read as the reverse complement.
TTTCAATGTGTCTGGAGAAAAGATGGAAAAAGGATTATGAAAGAAGCTCGATGATCTATATGAGAAGAAAACAACATCAAAAAAGTGTTCTTGATGAAAAAACTTTAAAATCCCAAGATGGAGGGTGCTTTAGTTGTTAACCGCTTGAATGAATTCAATATTATTAGTAACCATCTTACCTCTATTGAAATCATTCTAGATGATTAAATTAAAGTTATTTTGTTAATGTGCTATATGTCATACAACTTGGAAAATTTAATTGTAGTATGAGCATATCAGCACCTGTAGGAACCCTGAAGTTTGATGATGTCAGCAACAATATAATGAATGAGTCGTTGCAATAGAAGTTAATTGCACAAAACAAGGGAGGAGAAGTTATAGCTCTAGGTAAGAGTGGTAGGAGAATTGATCGAGGCCGACAAGGGAATTTAATATCAATAGATTGATCTAAATCAGGAAGGGGCAGGATAATATACTTTCATTGTGGAAAACCCTTGCACATGAAGAAAGAGTGTCGAGTTTGGAAGAAAGGAAAAAGCATCAGAAACCAGCCAACACAAATCACAAGTCATACAACACAAATGAAGGTCACACTATTGTTATAGTCATAGATGGTGATTTGTTATTTAGTGTTTCAGTAGAGGATGCGTGTTTATATACATCTAGAAGTAAATTTGATTGAATCCTTGAGTCTAGGAATCTCACCATGTAACCCCATGCAGATATAGTTTTGTTGCATATAATCTTGGTGATTTTGGTAGAGTGCATTTAGGGAACAACCATTTTTGTAGTATTGTTGGAGTGGGAGATTTCTAGATCAAGATGAAGGATTGTCAAGATATATTATTGAAACAGGTCAAGCATGTACTAGAAATGCGCACGAGTTTGATCTCTATGGGAAAACTCGATGTTGAAGGCTATTCCACAAGATTTGGGAAATGAGGTTGGAAAATTAGCAAAGGATCATTGGTTGTGGCTAGAGGAACCAAGATAGGAACATTATATACATTGAAGGAAATGATAGCCAAATAAGATTTGGATGTTCTCACAAAAGAAAGAACTTCAGTGGATTTGTGGCATAAGAGCTTTGGTCACATGAGAAAGAAGGGCTTAAAAATCCTTGTCGATAAAAATTTAATGTGAGGTTTGAAATCCTACAATATTGATCTTTGTGAGCATTGTATATCTGGTAGACAAAGAAGTTTTTCATTCCTTAGAGGTGGCCATGATATGATTTAATTTAAATAATAATAAATTTAATTAATTAATAAATTTAATTTTATGAAAATAATTAATTAACTTTTGCAAACACAGTAAATCAGAATAAAATTAAATTCAGCGAGAGTACAAATTCACTTTCTGACGAAACGAAAAGCAGTTGTGTTTTTGGAACCGGGAAAAAGATTTGCATTTCAATTTTTCAAATAAATAAATCTGTTGCTGTGTTTGGTTTAATTTTAAAAAACGCATCTAGCCGTTTAAAATAAACAATTCAGTTAACTTTTATTTTTTCTCTTTGCTCCCTTCAGTTGATTTTTTAAAACTAAATCTATCAGTTAAAAACAAACAATTCGATGAAAAGAATATATATTTTTAAGAAAAACATCTATCCGTTTAAATATACATTTCGACCACATTCCAACATCGAAAAAACCTCGTTAAAAGACTCCGAATTAAAAAAACATATCAGCTTCTGAAACCCAGAACTCAGAATAAGGTGAGCTCGTCCCTCTGAAAACCCACGGAAAGTTAAACTACTAAAGCCATCTAATGTCAATTATGAAAGAAGAGAATTTTATCTATCCAAATTCAATTCTCGCAAGTAATAAGTTCAATTCTCATTAATAACATACTCATCAATAACGTGATAAAGGTTAATAATATTAACCATATAAATATATTACTGCTATTAAATATACAACATCACCAACGTCATATAAAATATATGAAAAATAAATATACAACCTCACTAACATCATATAAAATATACAAAAATAAAAGCCATCTAAGAATCTTATCGTCAAAAATAAAAGCCATCTAAGAATCTTATCGTCTAACCTACACTAGCCTCACTTAGCTGGCGAACCAGCTTCTGGACAGTCCCATAGGATCCAGAATGTTCTCTATGTTGTAGTAAAATATAAAAAATCGGAAAAATCTTTACAGCAATATAAAACACCTCACAAATAAATAAAAGTTACAATAAATTTTAGGTTATTATAAATGTAAAAAAAGACACGGGGTAGCTCTACAATCAATCCATGTGTAAGTACAAGCACAATATTCAGAGTTTTTACTGGAAAACTGGCCAGAACATGAGAAAGGGGCTTAGTTACCCAAACAATATATGGCAGAAAGAAAATAGCATAGCCTATTCTTGATCTTCTCCACTTATTTCAATGCTGTATACATTTAGTCTGTTTAGAAATTACAACTCAAAACTCGTGAACGCTTAACCAACTACAAGAGAGACTAGGTGCACCAGAATAGGTCAAAACGGAAAAGAAACCCTAGCTATTTTGCCGGATGAATAAATCCTAGCATATAGCTAAGAAAGACGCCATAACTCTGTTACTCCGCAAGTCACACCACTCGCCGCTCTCCCGATTTATAACCTCACACATCCTTTTAATAGCTGCATAAGATTCAGGTAAGTTATTTTGAATGGTGTCCAGAATGAATTTAGTCTTGTAGTAACCCTCGCAGCTCTCCTCCAACACATATTTCCTGGCAGATCTTGGATCTCTGTACTTCAACAAAATCTCATCCCTTGCACGGATACTCCGGTCTACAAAAGTGTTGCTAAACCCTCTCTGGATTAAAGAATGCACGACAGTGTTATCATTATAATGAACATCCCTCAAATTAATGTTCTCAAACTCTGCACTCAGTTTCTGAAATCTGTAATAGATCCTCTCAAACCAGCATGAACACCTTGTTCGTGCACCCTACACATCATACAAAGAATGGTAAGCCATTCTCCATTTAACTGGTAAAGCATTAACCTAATTATGTTACATTAACATAATAATGTTGTTTATGTTGATAAATAATAAAGATATAACTGAAATTTAATTCTAATCTTCTAAAGGCATAGAGGGAACCAGGCAAGTTACATGCTGGTATTCTTTAACGAGCCTACATTGTCCAACGACAGTGATGTGGCGAATTCAAAGCCGTCGAGCATGTCGAAGACCAGCAATTAGGGCTTTGTAACTAGAAATTGCCCTGCTTACTCTTGAGCAAACATTGAGACATGCGTTGAAATTCTCCAGAACAGTGCCATCATTGTCGTTAAAGATAACGAAGGGAATGCTGCCATAACCAGGGTTTGGTCTGCTTGATGCGCAAAGTGGAGTGTGGCATGTAATTCCCTTCGAGGGTACCTTCTTGTTGCTTCCATTGCTCCTCTGTCAACTGTCTCCATAGTGTTCAGAACAGAGTTTCTTGTTCTCATAATGTTGAGCCAAGCCAAGACCAAACGTTTCCAGGTTCGGTTACCAAAGTAGGACGTGGTCCATAGCTCAATGTCAAGGTCCACGTAGGCGACAGCTTGGACAAGTAACGTCTTTGAAATGCTGAGGGTTGCATGAGTGGAGGCTTGCCACATGGATATACGGTCAAAAACCCGGAGCGACTAATGGCAGAGTAAATGTTCACTGAGGTGTGGTGGACCCAGGTAGGGCACCGATCTCAATTCAAAAATGCCCCCAAAACTGAAACGTTGATGAGATGCTCGTGGGTGCTGTTGCTCCGTCGATCCCTTGTCATTGAATCAGTTTTTCATTTTGACAAGGAAAAATATTGTTAGGGTATGTTTGAAGGGAAACTAAACAGCGACATAATATATGTTTAGTATTTTGAAGTTGATAGGACATTGTGAAAGTAAAATAAGTTGTAAATAAAAAATTATAAAAATAGGTTGGTTGTGTAGAGTTTGATATATAATCATATGAAAAGAAAAAAAAGCTAGACTGTTGCAAGGAAAAGAAATTATTATTACGTAAAATTTCCTAGCATTCATGATTATTGGTCACTACAACAGAGATGCGTTTTAGGGATGTTTTTTTTCTTTTTTCTTTTTTAGGGATGTTTTTTTTTTTTTTTTTGCTTTTTTGGGAAAGACTTTCATGTATGCATGGGAAGATTACGGAGAAGATTGCAGAGTTCTTGAGGGAACTGGCAGCTTGCTCGCACATGCATCAGAGATCATCCTGAGGAATGCTTCTAGGTAATTCTTGGGCTAAGTGGCTCTTGCTACCTCTCATGGTCTGGGCAATTTCCCAGCTAAGGTGAAGGTCCCCAATCGTTCAACGCATTTTCTGAGCCGAAGCCTAGTGCCTCGATGTTCTGCACTGCTCTGCGCCTTTTTGGCATATTTCTAGAGAGCAATGCTGACAGACTACTTTGTGCATTTCTAGAGAGCATTGCTAACTCACAGGCTGCTTTGTGCAATCCCTGAGAGCAAGGTTGGCTTCCCTCCATGATTGTCCAGACAACGTTTGGCTTCCCTCCATGATTGTCCAGACAACGTAAGGACTAGATCCAAACCAAGTCAGAGGGTCAACTTATGATCGCAAAACAAGATAAGTTAGAAAAGGCAAGATGTCAGGCAAAATATACCTTCAAATAAAATACAAGTACGTGCACAGTGCAAGACATGTTGCTAAGAATTTAAGAGGGAGACTCCAAAACAAATCAAAGACAAAATTTTGGAGGGTGGTTTTAGCCGCTACAACATGACTGTCATGTATTCTTGCATTAAGATTTTAATTTTATTATAATGTTGTGACTATCACAAGGTATTCATGGAAAATTTTAGGGTCGAATTTTCAACCTGGGCCAAATTAAGGGGTTTTATATTTTTATTGGGCGAATATTTTATGTCACAGTACATTGTTACAAATCGCCTTAAATTTATTTTATAAAAAAATTAGGTATGGAGGTTAGTCCACCTTAATGGAGGGAGTAAGAAAAGTAAATTTAGCCCTTGAAATTAGGAGTTACAACATTCCATTCACCCTAATTTTCAAGAATAGTTATTTATTATAATTATTTCACCTTCCACATTCAGTGTAAAAAAAATAAAAAAAAATCTTTCATTTTCCCGTATTTCATGGTATTGGGGTTAATTTCTAGAAAATGACCTTATTTTTTGGAACAAATGGTCACAAAAGAATAATTCATTTTATTTAAAAATTCAAGTTTCTTATTTTCATGTTTATTTAAAGATTGAATAATGTACATTTCTTTATATTTACTCGAGAAGTCACATTATATTTAAGAACACTCAAAAAGTGTTATATTTAGGTGAAGCCTATGGGCTAAATACCATGGGCCAAATTATTATTAATACCATGTAAAAAAACATTATTAACCCTTAGTATTAATAAAAAAAGATGGTGCATGGTATTGACCCATGGTATTCACGTGGAATGTAGCCTATTAAGCCAGCATAGATCCATCTTAACTCTAGCATAGATCCATCTTAACTCTGGATCTACTAAGCCCTGCGAGGGATCAAATATCGTGATATGCAAACTAGCATAAAGTGAAAAAATATTTGATCCTCGGGCTTGGTAGATCAAGGGTAAAAATGGAACTTGTAATTTAATATTACTTAAAAATTTTAATTTGGTTAAAATAAAAAAATAAAATAAAAATTAATTATTAATTTTATTAATTTTTATAAATTACTAATAGTAGTTTTTAAGCTCCAAGTTTAAGATAACCCATGGTATTGACCCATGGTAATATCATGGTATTCATGTGAGCATAGACTATTTAAAGGGGAAATTCTATCAACTTAGATCCATCTTAATTCGGGTTTACCAAGTGCTGAGAGGGATAAATAGATTTCATCCCTTCACGAGTGGTAGAAGTGGAGTTAAAATGGATATAGGTTGGTTTTTATGATAATGAAGATATTAAATAGACTTAGGAAATTATATTATAAAAACATCTTAAGGTAAATGGTTAAAGCTACATTTAGTCACTTCACAAAATTTAGTAAAAAATACCAATATCTCGATTAATATTGGTTTTTCTGATTTAACAAAAAAAACCAAAACAGTGAAATCTTATCACTCTTTCCGCATCACCCTAGCATAAGAGAGATAGTTAGTGCCCAGATTTCCTACCATTTTTCAAACATTATCAATATGATATCTTCATGAAAAAGTTAAGGTACTGATGTTGGATTAGTTTTTTGAAAAATATGTTGGTTTGCACAACCTTTCATCTTCTATGTTTTTCTTAATTTGTCGTAATGATCTATAGGGGTTGGGCCAATGCACCATATTGTCTTAAAAGGTGGAGATTGTGAACCAATAAGGAAATTAATCCACATGTTACAACGTTGTTAAAAAATGCAAGACGTATGAAGGTAGTGAATTATGCTAATAACAAATTTAGATTGGGAGAGACGTAATTAAATTTTATTATTTAATTGAAGATTTCCAATTAAAATAATAATAAATCTATATGTATATATTAATATATTGATTGGAAGGCTTCTGACAACAGTCACTTCTTTCCATTAGATTCCCTTCAGACCTTTGGGATACCTACTACTTTCTTATATTATATAGTTGGGGCTTCCTACTTGTTGGCGTGTTGGGGTAAACAAAATGTGTTTTTTTTTTTTACCTCGCATTTGGAGTCTATGGAACAAGAAAGAAATTTGATAGATTGACAAAAGTGGTACAAAATATGTTTTTTTTTATCTCATAGTTGGACTCTAGGGAATAAGAAAGAAATTTTATAGCTTGACAAAAGTGGTAGAGAAAAGATTAATCTCTCCTACCTTGATAGAACTGGTGGTCAAAATCAACACCTACAAGAAATTTCTTGTGGAATATTATCAAAATATGAAAGATGTACAGTGAGAACCTTGACAAACATGGCCACTGAAACTTGCAACATTGTTTGTAGGAAAAGAAAATTATGTTTCTTTTTTCCAAAAATGTATGTTAGTATATTAAAATTTAATGAATATGTTTTCATATTATCATATATGGTTTCATACTTTAACAAAACATTCGCTAAGGCTTCACTTTTTATTATTCAGTGAGAGATTGCCAAGATCTTACAAGATTTTATAATTCAGTGATAGATTCACCATGACTTTACAAGATAATATAATCCGCTGAGAGATTCGCCAAAAAATTATATATACATATTATATTATTGATAAAATCGCCTCCCATTTTTCCTGTGTATCATTGGGATTCGCCCATTTACTATACATATAAATTTATGGTGGTTCTTAAAATTTTCCCTAATGGTGTTGACCTTGACCACTAAGTTGTGATAATGTTAATGTTTAAACCATCCCTATTGCATTTGCAATATCTTTAACATAGGTGAGTGGGGAGGGTCAGATCAGTTGAGACCCGACAGGGTCACTTAGAATTATGAAATCTTGTAAATTATAATGTTTATTGAACCCTCCATAAGTTGCTAGTTGGCATGCCCTAATTTCCCTGCGAGAGATATCGTGTCATAGATTGGGACAGGTGAGGTGTCACCAAATCCATAGTGTTGATGAGCTAAGCTTCAAATCAATGATGGTTAGGGAAAGATATCAGTTATGGGGTAACTACACCTCTCCCACCATCCCTCACCACCCTCATTTTCTTAGCTCCGCCCCTTAAACAAGCTCTGCAAGCGTTCCTCTTGCATGGTCGATAATGCAAACATTTACGTTGCTTGTCTACCCTTCACAATATTCCAAGATCTTAGACCAATGTGGCTTCCTTGCATCTAGGTACAATTTTCAAATATTAAAGTATTTCCCTTTTGTTGCACAAACGTTCCAAGGTGTTCACTCATCTTGTGACAAATATCTTGCTTAACTTATATTGTGTTAGATTACTAGTAGGGTGTCAGTTCTTTGAGGTTTCATGTCAATGTTACATGTGAACCCAAAGAAGGAATTCAACTCCACAATCTGGCATCGACTCTCTGAAAACAACGCCGATGCAAAACCTAAAACACTGAAAACCATCGTCATTTGACTTCTAGATTTCATTGTGCAGCCATGAATTTCACATGAGGAAAAATATAGAACCCTTCTCTCCCCATCAATACATTTGTAATATTGCCTCTTCCTGAGAAATGCAAGGAAGGAAAATGACTTCAATGTAATTGAAGTTTGTGGTTTTTTCTCTGCATTGCTAATGTATTATGTTTCTAATTGTCTTTTGTTGTGATTTACTTAACTCTGCTCTATAACTCCATCAACTATTATGAGAGTTGTGTTCAGATTTAGGTTGGGCCTCACTGTGGAAACCATCATCCCAAGAGCACTCCCCTGCAAGTAACATAATCCTTATTAATTATGGGTGACTTCAAGGTTAGTGGGATTCATGGTGAAGATTGCATAAATATTTTCTATGATTTGTAAGTATTCTACTTGTATGTTCACCATGTGCTGCTCATTCAAAACCTGCGAGTGTTGCCTCAATTTTCTCTGTTGTTGCTTCCCTTAAGAGTGCAAAGTGTAGAGAATATCTGAAAGTCAAGTTACCAAAGAGCGCCAAGGATTTTTCCAACGAATAGGTCGTGCGGAATTGTTTGCTTCAGAAAGGGGATTTCGATGAGTTACGTGCATATGGAAAATGAGGAGAAGTTATTGAATTAGAAAAGTATGAATGATGAGGAAATGATTTCATGTCATGAATTGGTATAAATAAGTATCTGAGTTGGATTAGTGAACATATGTGATAATTTTTTTTAGAGTTATTATTATTGTAAGGCCCACGCAATTTATCTTTTTAAAGTTGCATTTGATGTGTCTAGTTTAATGTATTTAAAAAAATAAAAAAAAAAATGAAAAGGGAAGAAAATAAGTAATTAAAATATATGTTTTTTTTTTAAAGAAGATTTATTTTGGCAAAAAGGTGTAGTAATTAACACCTTATTTTGTAAGTGGAGTTTGATTTTTGAGGGTGTGAATTTTATAACGGAGACAATGTCATTTATAGATATGACTATGCTGAGGAGGGCTAATTTTTCCTATGGAAATAATAGATGTGGGATATACTAATTTTAAAATATTATTATATGGCTAATTTTTCCTATGGAAATAATAGATGCTAGATATACTAATTTTAAAATATTAGTATTTTTTGATAGAGGTCATGGAAAAGAAATCCTCATTGATGACAAATGAAGATTGGAATAAGCTATATAGAAAGATGATGAAGATTGGAATAAGCTATATAGAAAGGTGATTGCAACAATTTGCCAATATCTAGCAAAGAATGTGTATTTCAATGTGTCTAGAGAAAAGATGGAAAAAGGATTATGAAAGAAGCTCCATTATCTATATGAGAAGAAAACAACATCAAAAAAAGTGTTCTTGATGAAAAACTTTATAATCCCAAGATGGAGGGTGCTTTAGTTGTTAACCACTTGAATGAATTCAATATTATTAGTAACCATCTTACCTATATTGAAATCATTCTAGATGATTAAATTAAAGTTGTTTTGTTAATGTGCTCTATGTCATACAACTTGGAAAATTTAATTGTAGCTATGAGCATATCAGCACCTATAGGAACCCTAAAGTTTGATGATGTCAGAAACAATATAATGAATGAGTCATTGCAATAGAAGTTAATTGCACAAAACAAGGGAGGAGAAGTTATAGCTGTAGGTGATAGTGGTGGGAGAATTGATCGAGGCCGACAAGGGAATTTAATACCAAGAGATCGATCTAGATCAGGAAGGGGCAGGATAATCTACTTTCATTGTGGAAAACCCTTGCACATGAAGAAAGAGTTTCGAGTTTGGAAGAAAGGAAAAAGCATCAGAAACCAACCAACACAAATCTCAAGTCATACAACAGAAATGAAGGTCACACTATTGTTATAGTCATAGATGGTGATTTGTTATTTAGTGTTTCAGTAGAGGATGCGTGTTTATATACATCTAGAAGTAAATTTGATTGGATCCTTGAGTCTAGGGAATCTTACCATGTAACCCCATGCAAATATAGTTTTGTTGCATATAATCTTGGTGATTTTGGTAGAGTGCATTTGGGGAGCAACCATTTTTGTAGTATTGTTGGAGTGGGAGATTTCTAGATCAAGATGAAGGATTGTCAAGATATATTATTGAAATAGGTCAAGCATGTACTTGAAATGCGCACGAGTTTGATCTCTATGGGAAAACTCGATGTTGAAGGCTATTCCACAAGATTTGGGAAATAAGGATGGAAAATTAGCAAAGGATCATTGGTTGTGGCTAGAGGACCCAAGATAGGAACATTATATACATTGAAGGAAATGATAGGCAAATAAGATTTGGATGTTGTCACAAAAGAAGGAACTTCAGTGGATCTGTGGCATAAGAGCTTTGGTCACATGAGCAAGAAGGGCTTAAAAATCCTTGTCGATAAAAATTTACTGTGAGGTTTGAAATCCTACAATGTTGATCTTTGTCAGCATTGTATATCTAGTAGACAGAGAAGGTTTGCATTCCTTAGAGGTGGCCATGATATAAATAAAGCTTTGATAGAGTTGATACACTCAAATGTGTTTGGGCTTGTTAACATTAAGTCATTAGGAAGAGCATCATATTTTGTAACATTTATAGATGATGCATCTAGGAAGGTTTGGGCATACCCTATGAAAATTAAAAGTGAAGTGTTTGAAATATTTAAAAAAGCCCATTTTGTTGTTGAAAGAGAGACTAACAAATTACTCAATTGCCTAATAACAGATAATGGTGGAGAATATTGCTCAAAAGAATTCAAGGAATACTGTAATATGTTTGACATAAAGCATGAGAAGACTGCACTGGTACTTCTCATTAGAATGCAATTGTAGAAAGGATGAGTCACACCATTATGGAGAAAGTGGGGACTATGTTGTCAAATTCTGGTTTGGAGAAGCATTTTTGGGCAAAAATAGTGAGGACAACTTGATATCTTATAAATCGATCTCGTACTACAGCCTTAGATGGAAACATCCCTGAAGAAGTTTGGACTGGTAAGAAGTTGAATTATTCTAATTTGAAAATTTTTGGATGTGAAGAATTTGTACATATTCCTAAAGAAAATAGAACTAAGCTAGATGATAAACCTATGAAATGCATTTTTCTGGGATATGCAAATGAAACATTTGGTTATCGTCAATGGAATCCAGTCAAACATAAAGTTATTAGAAACAAGGATGTTATATTTAATGAGTCAAATATGTTTAAGAGGTCTGTAGGTGAGGTCGAGATCAACAAAGTTATTGATAGGTTTAAATAGCAACATGAAAACATCCCACCAATGAAAGAAGATGGACAATAAATTCAAGAGCAGGAAGGATAGCTAGTCAAAAGTGATGAACACCAAGAAGAAGGAATCTTGTAGGAACCTTTGCATAAGATTCAACAAGATAATGCACCACCATGTTGGTTCACACATCTTCTAGGCCTCATAAGCCTTCACAAAGTTATCCTCCTTCAAACTATATTTTATTAACATATGGAGGTGAACCTGATTGTTTTCAAGAGGCTTGTAAATCTTAGCACAGTAAATAATGGAGGAGAAATTTTTATGGAGAAATGAGAAGCCTTCATAGAAAAAGGCAAGGAATACCTAGTTTGCATGTTGAAGAAGATTCTCTATGGATTGAAACAAACACCTTGACAATGGTATAAGAAATTTAACTCATTATATGTTGGAATATGGTTTTCATAGGTTGGAAGTTGATCATTGTGTCTATATCAAGAGGTATGATCAAGGAAAATATATCATATTATTGTTATACGTGGATGACATGTTGATTGTTGGGAAAGATAAAAATATGATCAATAAATTGAAGAAAGATTTTGGAAGTAAATTTGTAATGAAGGATTTAGGTCCAACACAACGAATATTAGGTATGAGGATCATGCGTGAGAGGAAAAACAAAAGGTTATGGTTTTCACAAGAAAAACATATGAAGAAGGTGCTTGATATGTTTAATATGATGGATGCCAAGCAAGATGGTACACCCCTTATAGCCCACTTCAAGCTGAGTACTGAGTTATATCCTAACGATGACAAGGAGAATGAAGAAATGAACAAGATTCCTTATGCTTCAGCACTTGGCATCTTGATGTATGCCTTGGTATGTACACAACCAAACATTCCATATTGAGTGGGAGTAGTGAGCAGGTCCCTTCCAATCTAGGAAAACAGCACTGGAGAGTAGTAAAATGGACTTTGAGGTATCTCAAGGGTACTAGTCATTATTTTTTATGTTTTAGTCATAATGAGACTGTGATTGAAGGATTTATGGATGAAAATATGGCTGAAGATATGGACATTAGAAATTCCACTACAAAGTGCAACATTATCTTGGGTGTCAAGGCTACAAAGAATAGTAGCTCCCTATACAAGAGAGGCAGAGTACATAACTGCAACAGAGGCTTGTAAAGGGATGTTGTGGATGCAGCAATTCCTAGGAGAGATAGGAATAAAGTAGGACAAGTATATTCTATATTATGATAGTCAGAGTGTCATTCACTTAGCGAAAAACCTAGCATTTCACTCAAAAACCAAGCACATTGACTTAAGGTACCATTGGATCTGTCATGTGTTGGAGGAAGGACAATTATTCTTGCAAAAGGTCCATCCGTGTTGATATGCTCATTAATATTCTACTAAGAAATAAATATGAATTATGCAGAGGCATTGTGGGAATCAATGTGACTTGATTCATGATTCTTCATTTAGCTTCAAGTGGCAGAATTTTACATGTGAATCCAAAGAAGGAATTCACCTCCACAGTACAACCATGTTGATGCCAAACCTAACACACCGACAACCACAGTCATTTGACTTCTAGATTTCAATGTCCAACTATGAATTTAACGTAAGGAAAAATTTAGAAGTCCTCTCCTCATCAATAAATTTGTAATCTTGCCTCTGCCTCAGCTTGTAAACAAGCCAAAAGCCTTCAATGTAATAGAATTCATGGTTTTTTCTCTCCATTGCTAATGTATTAGTGTTTCTAAAATTTGTCTCCAAATTTTGCTCAACATTGTGCTCTGGTGTGATTTGCTTCAGTCTTCTCTATAACCCCATGAGTCAATCCTCTAACAACACTTCGAGGTTGAGATGAAAGCTAGCATTTGAGTATGTATTTCCTAAAGAACAGTTGGCAAGTTTTGGCTAGCACAAAAAGTATGCTCATAACCCTGAAGTTCTCCTTTTTGAACTTTAATCGTCTTACAAATCCTAGATTTTGCTTTTATTATGATTGTGCAAGGTCTCAAGTGTTCTCTTCAAGATATTGGCTCTTCACCATCAGATAAGAGTCGTAACCCCTTTAAATATTCCCAATATTTCTTTTATTATATATATTTTTACATATCAAACATTTTTCTCTTATGGGGTTTTAACAGGTTTATTGCCCCTCCACTACAGAGAAGGGAAAGTTAGGTTATTGCTTGGAAGCCTCTGTAGTTTTTAATGCATTCAACAAGGTTCTTATTAAATTCTTACTTTATTTTATGATTTCCAAGTCAATGTCAAAAAATTCATCCTCATTACGAACTTTCACAAACTAGGATTTTCATGATTAAGCTCTAGAATTCGCTCTAAAATAACTCTTTAGAAAGACTAGTTATCATCATTTATGTTACATCCTAAGAGCCTCGTAATTTTTTCTTCGCAATAGAGAGGGTTCTTGTAAGGACGTACAGTCCTGAACACGTTCCGCCGAAGTGTGACCGTGGTTGGAGGTTGAACGAACAGCCGGTTTGAACGAACTGCGAGCTCGACTTGGATATGTGAAGTGTTATGCGCATAAGAAAGGAGGGCAAGTTGAGTTTATAGGCATGGGGAGCGGTTGGATCAACCCACGGGCCAACCACACTTGGAGACAAAGCCGATGAGTGAATTGTGGAGAAGTGTGGGTGTGTAAGGCGTGGAGGACGAGTCAGCCGGTTAGGTTAACTCGCCCTGCCACTTGTATAAACAAGAGTTGCGATGAGTTCATTTGACAATCGCTCAACACAAGCATCTTCACTCATGAAAAGGAGAAAGGCGCATGTCTAAGTGTGTGGACGCAAAGAAGGAAGGCGCAGTTTGGTGATGCGCCCATTCTTGGGCGAGGTCGCACGAAGTTAAGTCGCGCTTCTTGGTTTTGGGTGAAGGGCGAGGGCAGGGTCACCCGTCGATTGGAGAAAGGCGTGCATAGAGTGTGTGGCGCCCAAGTTTGTGCGACGACCTGGCACGGGTTCTTGGGTGACTCGGGTGAGCGCCTGCCCGTCGTGCAAGTGTGCACGATGTGACTTGGTGGAGTGTTGAGATTGTGAACAAAGGTGTGTCTCGGGCAGAGGCACCCGTGTGTGGCGACTTGGAGGCGCGATCATGTGATGAGGTGAATGAAGGGTTGGTGAGTCGTGCGACAACCGTGCGGAGGTGCCGACGAGCTGGGCAACCAAGTTTGCCGAAGTTGTGAAAATCAGCTAAGTGTAAATTTGGGGTTTCCCAAGATTTAACTTGTAAAACTTTGTAACGCTGAAGATTGTATAATATATTGATTCGAGAAGACTCATATTGCAGGGAGTTGCCCCTCCCTTTACAATATTGTGCATTTCTCTTGTATAATGCTGTTTATGTGAATGTTATGGGCTTTCACTTGTATAAAGGAACACATTAATAATACTTGGTAACGAAAATAAAACTAAGTATGGAATGTTAGGCGTAGTCTACAATCGTAAGTATTGGTGAAAAGAAAAGGATTGGTAGTGCCGCACCTCACTATAAGTGGTTGAAAGACTACCACAGGTCTAGGGGCGTGACAGGTGGTATCAAAGCTAGTCCAAGTTTTGCAGGAAACTTGGTGAACTCAATCAAGGAGTTGATTCTACAAGGACTTAAGACTTGGAAGGGAGTTCACGTTTTGTAGATGACAGGTGGAATATCAGGGTGATTCAGGTGAATGGTGAAACAGGTTTAGCAGAGGTGAAGCTTAGTGCTTGGACCATGCTGAACAACAAGGCATGGGAGGTTTGGAAGAATGGAAAGGGAAGCTCTTTCTTACCTTATACAGGTTGAAGCAGATGAAAGAAGAGAAACCCCAGATTCGAAAGGAACTTGAAGTCTTGGAAAATAATGTGGAAGATGAACTTCTTCAACTTGGTTGGACAATGGAGCAAGATGAAGTTGTAGATTGTTCTGACAAGGAAGAGGAAGCCGTGATGATTGAGGATATTGCAGATATGACAACGATGGAGGATGAACTTGAGATTGATCAAGTTGGACCAGAATCGTGCAGTTTGCAGACATGGATGGATGATGATACTCACATGGAGGAGCCTCATGATGATGATGTAAGTATTATTGATACTTGTGTTTCACTTGAGCATTTGGTAGATGGATCGTATGCAGGGAAGGGAAAAGTTAGTTTGCTGATGCTAGGGAGGATCTTACCATAGATGACTATGATGAGACCTTGTATGGAGAAGCAAAGATTGTTGATTATTGCAAGACTTGTTCGAGTTGTTTGTGACCTTATGATAGAAGGTACAAGGGCCTGTGACAAGGGAGGAACATGATGATCGTTGCGGAGGACTGGGTCATGCTTTAGCCACATGGAGAATTGGCTAAGTGCCCGGCATGACTCACAGATAGATTGAGGAGGGCACACACTTGAATTGCTTGGGTCGACATCTCATGGCTGAGACCAAGAAGCAAGTCTTGGTAGAACCTTTAGTGGGGGAGCTATGATGGAAGGGACTCGTGATGATGATGATATGGTTGAGTGACCGAGGTCACTAGACTGAATATGCAGACTTAGATGAGGATGACCAATTATTGTGATGAGTCTACTTGGTTAGACTACATGGGCAACTTAGTCATGGATATCACGTTGAAGACATGGAGCATGGCAGTCTTATGCAGGGACATTATGTAGGAGCGCATGAAGAGGTGTCACTTATGGGCATCTGATGAGGAGTGCCAAGGCAGGGATGTTGTGCAGGTGGATTTGCTGATGTGACAAGGAAACTTATTACTTATGAGCCGATGGAGAGGTTGTGCACTCTTGTACAACAAGCCCATGGACTTGGATGGAGTTGTGAGTAGATTATGGAGCATTCCTACTACATGGAGAGTTGAGGCATCTTGCAGAGACCTTTGGGCCGAGACTTGTATGCTTGCTGAGATGTTGGTTGGAGATGACTCATGGAGCTCATGATGACATGAGGTTGTGACTTTTAGGGACTTCATAAATGGTGGACTTGGAGGATCTGATATATTGAGGAGCCGAGGTCAAAGAATTTGATGCAGAATGGGATGCATACTTTCAAGTACATGTATGGTAATGGCTTGAAAGAGTGACTTGATGTGGAGGATCGATATGAGACACTGTGGAGTGATGGAGTTACAACGATGATGATGCCTTGGTGGCAACACTTGGGCATGGGTTGAGCTGAGACTTAACCACTTTTGACACATGGGAGCTGATTGATCTATGACCATGAGCAGCACATAGGAGATGAGACGAGTGGATACTTGTTTCTATGGCAGACTTGAGGGATGGCGCATTGTAGATATGATGAAGGTTGCTTCATGGACCTAGATGTGGCACATCGAGAGTTGGAGTTTGATGAGATGGTCTCTTCATATTGAGGAGGCACACATATGGATGATGATGTTGGGGTAGATGTGGCTGATTTCATGCAACACATTAGTACCAGACACCATGGACAGCATGTTGCAGATGAGATGGAGACTACTTCATGGACCTGAGCATGGCTTACACTTGTATGGAGATGGATTCTTGATCGAGTTGATGATGTGACAGGATGTTCTGAGAAACAACTGATGATGGCATGAGGATGTGCATTCTCATGATTTGAGCGTGATAGTTGGACTGATCACTCGACTAGTTCAGACATGGGGGCTAACATGTACAGAGATGTGTTAGCATTATGTTCGAGTATCACGACAACAGTTCACACGAGGACAACACATGATGATGTCGACACAAGATGTTGCTAGAAGCATGTAGCTTAAGATGGAGGGTCCAGCCTTCCAAAATGGGGAGCAACATGTGGAGATTGTGACAAAGCGGTTGATGATCATGGATTGAGATGATTTCTGATTTATGACATACCGATGGGGTGTATACCTTGGTATGGTGATCTTGGTGACAGATGGTTGTCGGGACGAGACATGATGGAGACGGTGGTTCTACATATGTTCCAAGGATGTTTGCAGTATGTGGAGGAGTTGACATCATGGATGAGATGGATATTGATGATCTTGGTGGATGGCTACTAGGATGGTATGTTGTCGGGGATGAGAACGACTTCAGGTGGAGGAGGATGTAAGGACCTGCAGTATTGAACGCTTTCCGACAAAGTGCGACCATGTTTGGAGGTTGAACGAACAACCGGTTTGAATGAAGTGCGAGCTCGACTTGGATATGCGAAGTGTTATGTGCATAATAAAGGAGGGTGAGCTGAGTTTATAGGCATGGGGAGTAGTTGGATCAACCCACGGGCCGACCACACTTGGAGACAAAGCCGACCGGTGAATTGTGGAGAAGTGTGGGTGCGTAAGGCATGGAGGACGAGTCATCCAGGTAGGCTAACTCGCCTTGCCACCCGTATAAGCAAGAGTTGCGATGATTTCATTTGACAATTGCTCAACACAAGCATCTTCGCTCATGAAAAGGAGAAAGGCGCAGGTCTAAGTGCGTGGACGCAAAGAAGGAAGGCGTAGTTTGGTGATGCGCCCGTTCTTGGGCGAGGCCGCACGAAGTTAAGTCGCGTTTCTTAGTTTTGGGTGAAGGGCGCGAGCAGGGTCACCCACCGATTGGAGAAAGGCGAGAACGGAGTGTGTGGTGCGCGGGTGATGTGTAGGAGTGCCCAACGGTGAAATGTTGGTGGGTGCCCAGGTTTGTGCGACATTCTGGCATGAGTACTTGGGTGACTCGGGTGAGCGCCCACCTGTCGTGCAAGTGTGCACGGTGTGACTTGGTGGAGTGTTGAGATTGTGAACAAAGGTGTGTCTCGGGCAGAGGCACCCGTGTGTGGCGACTTGGAGTCGTGCCCAAGTTGGGCAAACGACACGATCGTGCAACGAGGTGAATGAAGGGTTGGTGAGTCATGCGGTGACCATGCAGAGGTGCCAACGAGCTGGGCAACCGAGTTTGCCGAAGTTGTGAAAATTGGCTAAGTGTAAATTTAGGGTTTCCCAAGATTTAACTTGTAAAGCTTTGTAACATTGAAGATTGTATAATATATTGATTCGGGCAGACTCATATTGCAGGGAGTTGCCCCTCCCTTTATATTGTTGCCCATTTCTCTTGTATAATGTTGTTTATGTGAATGTTATGGCTTTCACTTGTATAAAGGAATACATTAATAATACTTGGTAACGAAAATAAAACTAAGTATGGAATGTTAGGCATAGTCTCCAATCGTAAGTATTGGTGAAAGGAAAACGATTGGTAGTGCCACACCTTGCTATAAGCGGTTGAAAGACTACCGCAGGTGTAGGGGCATGACAGTTCTAGTCCCAACATGTGAAATCTATGTTCTTAGTTCTGTTTGAAGCATTATATTTGAGACACGAGTTTTCGTATATATACATCTACTCCAATCTCAACTATTTTCTTCTTTAATGGCAAAGCTTATATATGTTAATGCTCGTTATTAGTGTTTTGTTTGGGTATGAAAAATTTGGTTATCTTTTAGTTATATTCTTTCGCTTCCTTTTCGGGTATTGCATCTCGGTTCAAATATTCGAGTAGTAGTAATTCCATATATAAGTTTTGAAAATTTTAGTTCTATAAATCTTGTTTTTTCTTTATAGTTCAACGGTTAGTTGTATTAAATTCTTTAAAGGTTTTATTTTATATTCAACAACAAAGTAATCTATCATGCAATTATAACGAGTTCTATATTTAATGTAATGATAATTGCACCATCATATTTTAGTATTTGGTTAACTATATATATATTATTTTTCTTGTAGTTGTATAATATTAGTGTGATGAACAGAGCAGACCTGGTCTTCAGTCCGCTCCATTCTTCAAACCCATTACATAGAGTTCACTACTATTTACCCGCATTATGCGTTGGACTTATAAGTTTTCCAATACCATGGGTAACTACAGAATAAAACTAATACTCATCTGCTAAACAAACTTGGTCAGCCACATAAATTGCATGGAGAAAATGAATGCTCGAGGCAACCAATGAAAACTGGTAAAGCTTCTCCCAACTATTTTCACATCCAAAACATTTTTCTTGAGAGAGACTGCATCAGGTCCAATAAGAAATTCCTCTTAGCACCACCCTACCTCTCTCACAGAGAGTCTTGTTCTAAGAGAATTAAAGCTTTATATTTTTTAAATTTTGTCAGACGTGTTCTAACTAGGCTCCAAATTCCTCATATTTTTTTCCATAATATTTTCTTAACAAACTTTTTTCTTTTTGGACGTTTCCTAATTATTTTATTAACTATATAAAATGTAAATTTTTCTTTAATATTTTTTAAGGGACTCACTAAATAAAATAATTTTATTATATAAAATTAAAAAACAATTATATACATGACACCTACATACATAACACTTAACAAAGGCCCATAGCTCATAAAAATAGTTCATAAAAATAAATTCACAAGAAAATAATTAAAATATTTACATCTGAGTATTACAGGTAATGAAGAATATAATAAAGAGTACAGTGAAGAAATGATGCATAAAAGTTAAGTTAAGAATTTTATAAAGATAAATTGGTTGAAAGGTATGATAAATGGGTTCCATTTTGTAACGCCTTAGCAAGGCTAAAAAATAATCAGAAGATATCATGTATGCAACTTAAAAGGTATGATGTTCGTGATTAGAAGGCATTATGTGTGAATTAAAGAAATATTATATGGGTGTAGATTAAAGGGTGTACATAAATTATATTTGGTTAGGATATAATATAAATATATCTAATTTTTATGGTAAAAATTAAATAAAATGATTTTTAAATAATATATTAAGTGGAAAATTAATTTTGGATTTTTAATGAAATTCTATATATTTTAAAAATAATTTAAAATATATTAACTTATTTATAATTATTATAATAGTTTAAATTTTGTAGAAATTATAAATAATAAAATTTTAATCATAATAATAAATTTAATAATAATATAATCGTATTAAATTTATTTATATATAAATAAACATCATATAGAATGGA